>CM051236.1:476318538-477546038 GCA_027917425.1 Gastrophryne carolinensis
ATATAGAATAATTGTTTTCTGTACTTGACATGATAACATATTATTAGAAAATTATCTACCATGTAATCACGTCCAGTACAATGGAAGCATAGATAGAGATGTAACGAATTTCCTCCGCACCTTCTCTAGTTCAATTTAAATTGACATTAATTGTAAATGTTCCTGTCTTTTGCTACCATTTGCACTGCCAAATAAAGAAAGGTGTCTGAACAACTTCACAAAAACACTTTTTGGCAGCTTGAACAATCTGGAAATATAGGCACTAAAATATTAAAAACATGTACCGATAGAAAAAACCTATAAAATTACTTTTCTCAAAGTAGATAATAAAGGAATATACTGCATCACTAGAGTATAACAGGTGAACTGAAGCTTACTGCCACTTACTCCAGCATAGTCCTAAAGGACGTGCCACACAGTCCTTGTGATGTGTATAATGGTGGGTGAATAGGCCTTCAGCACCACCCTCATCCAATTTTTTCTTAATAAGTCTGAAAATCCATCTATGAATAATAGTCATTGGTATGTTTATTGTTTTGATCTGAACCAATAAATCATCTGGGGAACATAGCTATTTGAAAGGACATGCTATAAGTTTTGCCTGGTAGTATGCCTGGATATTTGGGGAGTTTAGTCCTCCTTGACTAGATGACCTGGTTAGAATTTTAAATGAAAGCATTGGGCACCCCCGATTTCAAAAGAAATGGGACATATGTTTCTTCATTGCTCTTTGGGGAATATGGGGAAATTGGCTGTTTTAAATAGGGCTATTTTTTAGTAAGTTAATCTTAAAGTCGGACCAATCGTTTAATTTTTCAGATATGTGTTTCCTCCCAAGTGATTCTGTGGGATTGATGTTGATTTGTTGATATTTATTTTAAAATTAGAAAAGGTGCCAAATTCTGCGATACATTTCAAGCAGTGTGGAATGGAATGTTCTGAGTTGGATAGTACCAGCAAGATATCATCCACATATGCAAGGGACTTGATTTCAGTATTTTTAATGTCTGATAAGTGATCGAGCAAGGATTTCAAGGAACAAGGATTTCCATGCGGAGGTCGAAAAGCATGAGAGAGAAAGGACACCCCTGTCTTGTGCCATTACTAATTTTCCGTTTTTCAGATTTAGAGTTATTGATATCAGTAGTTGCTGACTAATTGTGGTACAGAGCCATTGCACTGATATAAATGAGGCCTCCAGGGTGTTAGAGAGGAAATCCTCAGAGACGCGGTCATTTGGCTATTTAGCATATACCATGATTAAAGCAGTGGGTGTATTGTGGTTATGTACCCAGTTGATTATGCTAATTACTGATGCGACATTCTGTGCTGTGTTTTTCCCTGGCAGGAAACCTGTCTGCAACAGAGAGATAAGGGAAGAGATAACTTTAGTTAAACGGTTATCTAGCGCTTTGGCGTAGATTTTAAGGTCACAGTTAATTAGTTAGATCATCCTATTATTTGTGCACTGCAGTGGGTCTTTACTTTTTGGTTCATTATATAATTAATCAGGTTAGAGTTCCACAGCTGCCAATCTTCCTTACCAAGTGCTATCTATTCTACCTTTTCAAAAAAAATTCTAATTCTAGGACCAATATATCTTTTGCTTTTTTATGTTGTGTGTCAATTCTAGTTTTTGCCCAGATCGGAAGCCCATCACTAAATTTAGCCAAAAGTATGAATTTGTAAAACTGAAAAGGGTCTTGGAGTAGATGAAGATGTACTGTGAATATTGTTAAGAAATGGCCCATATATATATGCCATAGCAGGCATTTATGCACTGAGCACTTTTTTGCATTAATTAAGTTGTGTTTATTGTATGTTTATAGTCTGTATTTTTGCACATAGCACATTTTTTTGATAATAGTGATGTAGATTAATAGTGGTTACAATTGGGGCTTGTTTTTCAATAATTTCACTTAATTGATCACGTGGTTAATTTTAACATTCTGGCCAGCAATAAACCTAGGAATTACCCTTGAATTTGTATATATACATGCCCAATTTTAATAAGTACTTATAATATTCATATATTAGCTGTAATTATGGTCTAACATCTATATAAAATAGTCACAGTTTTGAGGTCAATCCCCCGTTGTGTGTTTATATGTTTTTTAATCTTGTGTAGTGTATTGTGATGTGTTGCAGATTGTGTTGTCATTGTGTAAACAATTAGCTAATAAAATATTGTTGATTTTACTTTCAGAGTGCGGCATTTTATATATGGGGATGGTAGTTTAGGGGTAATCTAGGACTCCTTCAATGTTGTGGTTGTATGTATGCACATCTCCATCGGCCAGCACTAGAGATGAGCGAACTTTTGAAAAATTCGATTCGACTGATTCGCCGAATTTTCCGACAAAAATCGTTTCGACCCGAATAAATTCGCGACGAATCGCTATTAAAAACGGCTATTTCTGAGCCTCCTACAGCCTCAATAGGGTTGTAAACCATTCAGCCTTGCTGTAACACGCACAGGATGCGTGCTGGGTTAGTTAAATAATACTTTTAAGAAATATCACATGCAGATCAGAGGCATCGCTAATAGAATCGCAGAGCGGCACAATTGCAGAGAGTTGAAGTGGCATCACTATGAGGGGCAGAAGGAGCCCAAATATACACTGGAGTTGGCTTCAGGAGCCCAAAAATTGGATGAATCACACCCTGGAGTTGGCAGAAGTTGGCAGCAGCAGCAGCAGGAGCCCAAATATACACTGGAGTTGGCTTCAGGAGCCCAAAAATTGGATGAATCACACCCTGGAGTTGGCAGGAGTTGACAGCAGCAGCAGCAGGAGCCCAAATATACACTGGAGTTGGCTTCAGGAGCCCAAAAATTGGATGAATCACACCCTGGAGTTGGCAGGAGTTGACAGCAGCAGCAGCAGGAGCCCAAATATACACTGGAGTTGGCTTCAGGAGCCCAAAAATTGGATGAATCACACCCTGGAGTTGGCAGAAGTTGGCAGCAGCAGCAGCAGGAGCCCAAATATACACTGGAGTTGGCTTCAGGAGCCCAAAAATTGGATGAATCACACCCTAGAGTTGGCAGAAGTTGGCAGCAGCAGCAGCAGGAGCCCAAATATACACTGGAGTTGGCTTCAGGAGCCCAAAAATTGGATGAATCACACCCTGGAGTTGGCAGGAGTTGACAGCAGCAGCAGCAGGAGCCCAAATATACACTGGAGTTGGCTTCAGGAGCCCAAAAATTGGATGAATCACACCCTGGAGTTGGCAGGAGTTGACAGCAGCAGCAGCAGCAGGAGCCCAAATATACACTGGAGTTGGCTTCAGGAGCCCAAAATTGGATGAATCACACCCTGGAGTTGGCAGAAGTTGGCAGCAGCAGCAGCAGGAGCCCAAATATACACTGGAGTTGGCTTCAGGAGCCCAAAAATTGGATGAATCACACCCTGGAGTTGGCAGAAGTTGGCAGCAGCAGCAGCAGGAGCCCAAATATACACTGGAGTTGGCTTCAGGAGCCCAAAAATTGGATGAATCACACCCTGGAGTTGGCAGGAGTTGACAGCAGCAGCAGCAGGAGCCCAAATATACACTGGAGTTGGCTTCAGGAGCCCAAAAATTGGATGAATCACACCCTGGAGTTGGCAGGAGTTGACAGCAGCAGCAGCAGGAGCCCAAATATACACTGGTGTTGGCTTCAGGAGCCCAAAAATTGGATGAATCACACCCTGGAGTTGGCAGAAGTTGGCAGCAGCAGGAGCCCAAATATACACTGGAGTTGGCTTCAGGAGCCCAAAAATTGGATGAATCACACCCTGGAGTTGGCAGAAGTTGGCAGCAGCAGCAGCAGGAGCCCAAATATACACTGGAGTTGGCTTCAGGAGCCCAAAAATTGGATGAATCACACCCTGGAGTTGGCAGGAGTTGACAGCAGCAGCAGCAGGAGCCCAAATATACACTGGAGTTGGCTTCAGGAGCCCAAAAATTGGATGAATCACACCCTGGAGTTGGCAGGAGTTGACAGCAGCAGGAGCCCAAATATACACTGGAGTTGGCTTCAGGAGCCCAAAAATTGGATGAATCACACCCTGGAGTTGGCAGAAGTTGGCAGCAGCAGCAGCAGGAGCCCAAATATACACTGGAGTTGGCTTCAGGAGCCCAAAAATTGGATGAATCACACCCTGGAGTTGGCAGAAGTTGGCAGCAGCAGCAGCAGGAGCCCAAATATACACTGGAGTTGGCTTCAGGAGCCCAAAAATTGGATGAATCACACCCTGGAGTTGGCAGAAGTTGGCAGCAGCAGCAGCAGGAGCCCAAATATACACTGGAGTTGGCTTCAGGAGCCCAAAAATTGGATGAATCACACCCTGGAGTTGGCAGAAGTTGGCAGCAGCAGCAGCAGGAGCCCAAATATACACTGGAGTTGGCTTCAGGAGCCCAAAAATTGGATGAATCACACCCTGGAGTTGGCAGGAGTTGACAGTAGCAGCAGCAGGAGCCCAAATATACACTGGAGTTGGCTTCAGGAGCCCAAAAATTGGATGAATCACACCCTGGAGTTGGCAGGAGTTGACAGCAGCAGCAGCAGGAGCCCAAATATACACTGGAGTTGGCTTCAGGAGCCCAAAAATTGGATGAATCACACCCTGGAGTTGGCAGAAGTTGGCAGCAGCAGCAGCAGGAGCCCAAATATACACTGGAGTTGGCTTCAGGAGCCCAAAAATTGGATGAATCACACCCTGGAGTTGGCAGAAGTTGGCAGCAGCAGCAGCAGGAGCCCAAATATACACTGGAGTTGGCTTCAGGAGCCCAAAAATTGGATGAATCACACCCTGGAGTTGGCAGGAGTTGACAGTAGCAGCAGCAGGAGCCCAAATATACACTGGAGTTGGCTTCAGGAGCCCAAAAATTGGATGAATCACACCCTGGAGTTGGCAGAAGTTGGCAGCAGCAGCAGCAGGAGCCCAAATATACACTGGAGTTGGCTTCAGGAGCCCAAAAATTGGATGAATCACACCCTGGAGTTGGCAGAAGTTGGCAGCAGCAGCAGCAGGAGCCCAAATATACACTGGAGTTGGCTTCAGGAGCCCAAAAATTGGATGAATCACACCCTGGAGTTGGCAGAAGTTGGCAGCAGCAGCAGCAGGAGCCCAAATATACACTGGAGTTGGCTTCAGGAGCCCAAAAATTGGATGAATCACACCCTGGAGTTGGCAGGAGTTGACAGCAGCAGCAGCAGGAGCCCAAATATACACTGGAGTTGGCTTCAGGAGCCCAAAAATTGGATGAATCACACCCTGGAGTTGGCAGAAGTTGGCAGCAGCAGCAGCAGGAGCCCAAATATACACTGGAGTTGGCTTCAGGAGCCCAAAAATTGGATGAATCACACCCTGGAGTTGGCAGAAGTTGGCAGCAGCAGCAGCAGGAGCCCAAATATACACTGGAGTTGGCTTCAGGAGCCCAAAAATTGGATGAATCACACCCTGGAGTTGGCAGGAGTTGACAGTAGCAGCAGCAGGAGCCCAAATATACACTGGAGTTGGCTTCAGGAGCCCAAAAATTGGATGAATCACACCCTGGAGTTGGCAGGAGTTGGCAGCAGCAGCAGCAGGAGCCCAAATATACACTGGAGTTGGCTTCAGGAGCCCAAAAATTGGATGAATCACACCCTGGAGTTGGCAGAAGTTGGCAGCAGCAGCAGCAGGAGCCCAAATATACACTGGAGTTGGCTTCAGGAGCCCAAAAATTGGATGAATCACACCCTGGAGTTGGCAGAAGTTGGCAGCAGCAGCAGCAGGAGCCCAAATATACACTGGAGTTGGCTTCAGGAGCCCAAAAATTGGATGAATCACACCCTGGAGTTGGCAGGAGTTGACAGTAGCAGCAGCAGGAGCCCAAATATACACTGGAGTTGGCTTCAGGAGCCCAAAAATTGGATGAATCACACCCTGGAGTTGGCAGAAGTTGGCAGCAGCAGCAGCAGGAGCCCAAATATACACTGGAGTTGGCTTCAGGAGCCCAAAAATTGGATGAATCACACCCTGGAGTTGGCAGAAGTTGGCAGCAGCAGCAGCAGGAGCCCAAATATACACTGGAGTTGGCTTCAGGAGCCCAAAAATTGGATGAATCACACCCTGGAGTTGGCAGGAGTTGACAGTAGCAGCAGCAGGAGCCCAAATATACACTGGAGTTGGCTTCAGGAGCCCAAAAATTGGATGAATCACAGCCTGGAGTTGGCAGGAGTTGACAGTAGCAGCAGCAGGAGCCCAAATATACACTGGAGTTGGCTTCAGGAGCCCAAAAATTGGATGAATCACACCCTGGAGTTGGCAGGAGTTGACAGTAGCAGCAGCAGGAGCCCAAAAAATGGCCTAAAGACATAAATATGTTTTGCACCATTTGGAAAGTGTAAAACGTGGCACCATGCTGAATCTAGTCGCATGCATCAGGCATTGGTGGGTGGAAATCCTGGCTGATCCATCCCTGATTCATTTTGACAAAGGTGAGTCTCTCCACATTTTTAGTTGACAGACGAGTTCTCCTCGCCGTAACTATGGCCCCCGCCGCACTAAACACCCGCTCAGATGGCACGCTACTTGCCGGGCAGGACAGCTTTTCCAGGGCAAACTCTGCTAGTTGCGGCCACAAATCAAGTTTGGCTGCCCAGAAGTCCAGCGGATCCTCAAGGTGTGTTGGCATGGTCATGTCAAAGTATGACATGACCTGCTGGTTCAGGTCCTGCTCCAGGTCTTCCTGCTGCTCATGAGTAGCCTCACTATGCGGGTGTAGAAAGCTACTCATTAGCGACTGAAGACTGAGGCTGCTGCTGCTGATGGAGCTTCTGCTGCTGCTGCTGCCAACCCCCCCAGCGGCCATGGCAGTGGAAGGTGAGCGCAGAGGTCCCCTCGAGTCAGACCTGCGAGAGTATGGACCATGGCGCAGATAGGCATCGGCCAACTGCCTACGTAGAATGTCTTTGTAGTAGTTGAGTTTGTCCTCCCTCTCGGTGGGTTTAAAAAATGCCCCCATTTTGTGCCGGAAGCGAGGGTCCAATAAGGTGGACAGCCAGAAGTCATCCCGCCGACAGATGGAAACAATTCTGGGGTCACTACGCAAGCACGTGAGCATGCTTCGTGCCATTTGCGCAAGTGACTCGGATGGACTACCTGTCTCCATCTCCACTGCATACTGCCATGGTGTGCCCGGGTCCTCTGTCTCTCCTTCCTCAAAAACCTCTAGCTCCTCTGGCTGCTCCTGCTCCTCCTCTCCTGTCCGCTGACTAGATAAACCAGCCATTTCGCCAAGCCTAAACTGTGTTTCGCTGGGCAACTCCTCCTCCTCCTCTTCCTCCTCCTCCTCCTCCAGTTCAGCTCCAAGGGGGTTCATGTGGCCGTAAGATGTAAACGCCATGTCTCCAGTGCCCTGACCAGCCATGGTTTCCAACATGTGCTGTAGTACATGAAGCAGTGGAATCACGTCGTTCATCCCGTAATCCTGCCGACTGACAAATAAAGTGGCTTCCTCAAAGGGCCTGAGCAAACGGCAGGTGTCACGTATGAGCTGCCACTGGTTGACATTGAAGTTACACAGGGGAGTCCCCCTATCTGCTTGGATCATCAGGAAATCCGTGATGGCTTTTCTCTGTTCATATAATCGGTCCAACATGTGAAGGGTGGAATTCCAACGGGTGGAAACATCGCAAATCAGACTATGTTGGGGGATACCATTCTGACGCTGTAGCTCAAGAAGGGTGTGTTTGGCAGTGTAGGAGTGGCTGAAGTGCATGCAAAGTTTCCGTGAAGTTGTTAGGATGTCCTGCAGATGGGGGGAACACTTCAGAAACCGCTTGACAACCAGATTGAAGACGTGAGCCATGCAGGGGGCATGGGTCAGGCTTCCTTGGCGCAGCGCAGACAAAATGTTCTTCCCATTGTCGGTAACCATGATTCCCATTTTAAGTTTTCTCGGAGTAAGCCATGTTTGGATTTCCTGATGAATACATTTAAGCAGTTCCTCCCCTGTGTGACTCCGTTCGCCAAGACAAACCATGTGAAGCACTGCGTGACACCTCCGTGCCCTGCACACATGGTAGACTGGAGGGGCACTGAGACTTGAGCCTACAGTGGAGGGTGAGGAGATGGCGGAGGATGAGGAGGCCGAGTCGCACGGTGTCACAGGCCCAATGGGCAGAGAGCGCGGAGGCCGAAGCGGCGTGACCTGTCCAAGTTGCTGCTGCAAAGGGACCACATTCACCCAGTGGGCCGTAAACGACATGTACTGCCCCTGACCGTAGTTACAGCTCCAGATGTCGGCGCTGCCATGTATTTTGCTACACACCGACAGGCTCAAGGACTGGCCCACCTTCTGTTCAACAAAAGTGTGCAGCGCTGGTACTGCCTTCTTGGCAAAGAAATGACGGCTTGGGACTCTCCACCTCGGCTCGGCACAAGCCATCAGTTCTCTGAAAGGTGCAGATTCCACCACCTGAAAAGGGAGCGACTGCAGCACCAGCAACTTGGACAGGAGCACATTCAGCTTCTGCGCCGTAGGATGAGTGGGCGCATACTGCTGTCTCTTGGACATGGCTTCGCTGATGGATTGCTGGCGGGATGCATGACTTGGAGGAGGAGGAGCAGGAGCGACAGAGGATGGGTATGACGCACAGCTGCCTTCGGCTGAGGTGCTGGAGCCTTGGCTGGCAGAAATTGGGAGCTCACTTGGTGAGGAAGCAGACTGGACCACCCCTTGGGAGCCTCGGTTCTCCCAGGTCGTTTTATGGTGACGCATCATATGTTGACGCAGGGCCGTGGTGCCAACATTTGGACCCTGGCCACGCTTCACCTTTTGCCTACATATCTTGCATGTGGCCATGTTACCCTCCTGCGGATGCCTCAGGAAAAACTGCCACACTGCCGAGTAGCTACTTTTCCCACCCCCTGGCCTCACTGATTCACTGCTGCTGTTGCCAACTCCAGGAACCCCTGCTCCACTACCTCCCGATAAGGTAGACTGCCGCACAGCAGGTGCTCTACCCCGGCCCCGGCCCCGGCCGGCTCCAGCCTTTGGAATTGTGCCCCCATGCTGACTGCTACCACCTTGCTGCCTCAGCTGCTGACTCCGGGGCAACCTGCACCCCTCTTCTCCTGATGATGACGATGAAGCCCCTTCATCACCCGGCTCCCAAGTGCGATCGGCTTCATCGTCATCATCATCATCATCACCGGGTTGTGGCTGTACGTCACTGATGTTCGTGGATTCGTCAACAGTGTCTGGCGCAGGAGCTGGAACGCTCGCAGCACCCACGACACTGTCCACATCACTATTTGTCTGCCTAGCTAAAGAAGCCACCTCCATTTCTTGGCTGGGCAGTAGCTGCTGACTGTCCTCTATCTGATGGTCCTCCTCACTAAAGAGTGGAGCTGAACCCAAAGCATAGGATACGTCGCTGGGGGAGGGAACGGCGTAGGCCAGAGGCAATGGGAGGACAGGGACTGCTCTCGGGGCATGCCAACTCAGGGTTGTGTCAGAGGAACCTACCGACCCTAGACTGGGGGTCTCAGACGTAAGTTGTGATGATGTTGTTGATGAGCGCGTCAACCAATCTACCACGGCAGATGCGTTACTGGTGGAGACCCGACCGCTAGCAGATACTGGCAGATTAGGTCTCTCAGCGTGACTCCTGCTGCTACTGGCCCCCAGTCTGATGCGAGCTCTGCCTGCGGAATCTTGGCCTCTGCCACTCCTCTTTTCACTTCCAGGCACTTGTCTGCCCGACATAGTCTAACTGGCGTGGTAGTAGGTGATATTTAAAAAAACCCCGGGCAGCGGTGGGTCTATATGAAACAGAATATAATGCACACCAAAAGTGAGCAGTAACACTCAGCCTCCAACAGGCCTGCTTAGTGTAAATAAGAGAGCTGCTTAGTGTAAATAAAGAGGGGTATGCTATGTTACAGAATGGGATGCCTCAACAGAAGTGCACCTGGCAGGCAGCAGTAAGCCTATGCCCAGCAAAAGTGTCTTATAATATAAATATAATAAGAGCAAATGCTTATATGGTCTTAAACAGAGGCTGCTTTAGTCACAGAATGGGATGCCCCGGGCAGGAATCGAGCTGGCAGGGTACAGTAGTGCTTTGGCCAGCAAAAGTGTCTTTATCAGGCCTAATTTCAAATATGATAAGAGCAAATGCTTATATGGTCTTAAACAGAGGCTGCTTTAGTCACAGAATGGGATGCCCCGGGCAGGAATCGAGCTGGCAGGGTACAGTAGTGCTTTGGCCAGCAAAAGTGTCTTTATCAGGCCTAATTTCAAATATGATAAGAGCAAATGCTTATATGGTCTTAAACAGAGGCTGCTTTAGTCACAGAATGGGATGCCCCGGGCAGGAATCGAGCTGGCAGGGTACAGTAGTGCTTTGGCCAGCAAAAGTGTCTTTATCAGGCTAATTTCAAATATGATAAGAGCAAATGCTTATATGGTCTTAAACAGAGGCTGCTTTAGTCACAGAATGGGATGCCCCGGGCAGGAATCGAGCTGGCAGGGTACAGTAGTGCTTTGGCCAGCAAAAGTGTCTTTATCAGGCCTAATTTCAAATATGATAAGAGCAAATGCTTATATGGTCTTAAACAGAGGCTGCTGTAGTCACAGAATGGGATGCCCCGGGCAGGAATCGAGCTGGCAGGGTACAGTAGTGCTTTGGCCAGCAAAAGTGTCTTTATCAGGCCTAATTTCAAATATGATAAGAGCAAATGCTTATATGGTCTTAAACAGAGGCTGCTTTAGTCACAGAATGGGATGCCCCGGGCAGGAATCGAGCTGGCAGGGTACAGTAGTGCTTTGGCCAGCAAAAGTGTCTTTATCAGGCCTAATTTCAAATATGATAAGAGCAAATGCTTATATGGTCTTAAACAGAGGCTGCTTTAGTCACAGAATGGGATGCCCCGGGCAGGAATCGAGCTGGCAGGGTACAGTAGTGCTTTGGCCAGCAAAAGTGTCTTTATCAGGCCTAATTTCAAATATGATAAGAGCAAATGCTTATATGGTCTTAAACAGAGGCTGCTGTAGTCACAGAATGGGATGCCCCGGGCAGGAATCGAGCTGGCAGGGTACAGTAGTGCTTTGGCCAGCAAAAGTGTCTTTATCAGGCCTAATTTCAAATATGATAAGAGCAAATGCTTATATGGTCTTAAACAGAGGCTGCTTTAGTCACAGAATGGGATGCCCCGGGCAGGAATCGAGCTGGCAGGGTACAGTAGTGCTTTGGCCAGCAAAAGTGTCTTTATCAGGCTAATTTCAAATATGATAAGAGCAAATGCTTATATGGTCTTAAACAGAGGCTGCTTTAGTCACAGAATGGGATGCCCCGGGCAGGAATCGAGCTGGCAGGGTACAGTAGTGCTTTGGCCAGCAAAAGTGTCTTTATCAGGCCTAATTTCAAATATGATAAGAGCAAATGCTTATATGGTCTTAAACAGAGGCTGCTGTAGTCACAGAATGGGATGCCCCGGGCAGGAATCGAGCTGCCAGGGTACAGTAGTGCTTTGGCCAGCAAAAGTGTCTTTATCAGGCCTAATTTCAAATATGATAAGAGCAAATGCTTATATGGTCTTAAACAGAGGCTGCTTTAGTCACAGAATGGGATGCCCCGGGCAGGAATCGAGCTGGCAGGGTACAGTAGTGCTTTGGCCAGCAAAAGTGTCTTTATCAGGCCTAATTTCAAATATGATAAGAGCAAATGCTTATATGGTCTTAAACAGAGGCTGCTGTAGTCACAGAATGGGATGCCCCGGGCAGGAATCGAGCTGGCAGGGTACAGTAGTGCTTTGGCCAGCAAAAGTGTCTTTATCAGGCCTAATTTCAAATATGATAAGAGCAAATGCTTATATGGTCTTAAACAGAGGCTGCTTTAGTCACAGAATGGGATGCCCCGGGCAGGAATCGAGCTGGCAGGGTACAGTAGTGCTTTGGCCAGCAAAAGTGTCTTTATCAGGCCTAATTTCAAATATGATAAGAGCAAATGCTTATATGGTCTTAAACAGAGGCTGCTTTAGTCACAGAATGGGATGCCCCGGGCAGGAATCGAGCTGGCAGGGTACAGTAGTGCTTTGGCCAGCAAAAGTGTCTTTATCAGGCCTAATTTCAAATATGATAAGAGCAAATGCTTATATGGTCTTAAACAGAGGCTGCTTTAGTCACAGAATGGGATGCCCCGGGCAGGAATCGAGCTGGCAGGGTACAGTAGTGCTTTGGCCAGCAAAAGTGTCTTTATCAGGCCTAATTTCAAATATGATAAGAGCAAATGCTTATATGGTCTTAAACAGAGGCTGCTTTAGTCACAGAATGGGATGCCCCGGGCAGGAATCGAGCTGGCAGGGTACAGTAGTGCTTTGGCCAGCAAAAGTGTCTTTATCAGGCCTAATTTCAAATATGATAAGAGCAAATGCTTATATGGTCTTAAACAGAGGCTGCTGTAGTCACAGAATGGGATGCCCCGGGCAGGAATCGAGCTGGCAGGGTACAGTAGTGCTTTGGCCAGCAAAAGTGTCTTTATCAGGCCTAATTTCAAATATGATAAGAGCAAATGCTTATATGGTCTTAAACAGAGGCTGCTTTAGTCACAGAATGGGATGCCCCGGGCAGGAATCGAGCTGGCAGGGTACAGTAGTGCTTTGGCCAGCAAAAGTGTCTTTATCAGGCCTAATTTCAAATATGATAAGAGCAAATGCTTATATGGTCTTAAACAGAGGCTGCTTTAGTCACAGAATGGGATGCCCCGGGCAGGAATCGAGCTGGCAGGGTACAGTAGTGCTTTGGCCAGCAAAAGTGTCTTTATCAGGCCTAATTTCAAATATGATAAGAGCAAATGCTTATATGGTCTTAAACAGAGGCTGCTGTAGTCACAGAATGGGATGCCCCGGGCAGGAATCGAGCTGGCAGGGTACAGTAGTGCTTTGGCCAGCAAAAGTGTCTTTATCAGGCCTAATTTCAAATATGATAAGAGCAAATGCTTATATGGTCTTAAACAGAGGCTGCTGTAGTCACAGAATGGGATGCCCCGGGCAGGAATCGAGCTGGCAGGGTACAGTAGTGCTTTGGCCAGCAAAAGTGTCTTTATCAGGCCTAATTTCAAATATGATAAGAGCAAATGCTTATATGGTCTTAAACAGAGGCTGCTTTAGTCACAGAATGGGATGCCCCGGGCAGGAATCGAGCTGGCAGGGTACAGTAGTGCTTTGGCCAGCAAAAGTGTCTTTATCAGGCCTAATTTCAAATATGATAAGAGCAAATGCTTATATGGTCTTAAACAGAGGCTGCTTTAGTCACAGAATGGGATGCCTCACAGCAGACTTAAGATCAGTTCAGTATATATGCACAGTTAGTTACTATAAGCAGCCTGAAAACGCTAACAAAGGCTGGATGAAAAAAAAAAAATCTCCCTGTCAGCCAGCTCCGTTTTTACTACCTTTCCCTGGCTTTCTGTCTGTCTCCTGTCTGTCTCCTGCCTGTCTCCTGCCTGTCTCCAGCCTGTCCCTGTCTGTCCCTGTCTCCAGCCTGTCTAACTGCCTCAGCTACACAGCGTTCTGTCTGTCTGTCACGAATGCAATAGAGAAATGAGGAAAAGCAAGATGGCCGCCGTTAAATACCGCTGTGTGACGTCACCGGGCTTGCTGGCTGCTGATAGGCTGCATGTGACTGCCCCAGCTTGCACTGGCGCGGGATACATGTCCAGACATGTCCCGCCCGCCATCTTAGAATGCCTGTAATGTAAATGAATGGATGTTAAAGGAAAACTTCGAGTGATCGAATCGCGGGGAAATTCGGATTCGATCCGAATCGAATTTTTCCTGAAATTCGGATCGAATCCGGGTTCGTCCGGATCGATTCGCTCATCCCTAGCCAGCACCTATATTACTATTTTTCAATTAGATTTTTAGCGGTGCAGATCCACCTTGTTTTGTATTGTTATTGTTAAGAAATGCTCATGAATTAAATGTATTATAAGTGCTTGAGTTTGTTTTCTCTCACAATTGCTTCTTCATTTAATGGTTAATGGCATTCACAAGGAGCTGGCATGCTAATGCAGAATTGATTGGCTCAAGTGCATTGCAATTTGTTTTAATGCAGTGAAATCTTACTCATATATATTAAGTAGAATCTTGTTGCAAGTACCAAGTTATGAATGAGCTTTGTAAATGAAATACTAGTAATATGAGCTGACAGGTGTAGTCAAATTTTAGAAATTCATTGACTAAATTATTCGAAACATTGTGAACATGCAATTTACATATCATTTTAGTAGTACATTTTTAGATTTCAAAGCTGTGAAAAGTTTCTCCCTACTACTTTGCAGCTATGTCAGCCTTCACTTTTCTGAAGAAGTTTTCGTATAGAATGTGTAACAGTTTAATATCCCATCACTGGGTTATCCTTTTATTTTCCTGTAGTGTATGTGTCTACATTTTATTTTTGTTTATTTTTATTTTCATTCTAGTTACTGCATTTTTGCACTATAAGATGCACCTGCCCATAAGACACACCTAGGATTTGGAGGAGGAAAATAGAAAAAATAATATTCTGAACCAAATAATAGGCAAGGTGCAGAATCCTTCAATTACAGGGAGAGTGGCACCCCCCTCCCATTCCCAATAGGCAGTGTGTCATTCCCCCTTACCATAGGCCGTGTGGCATTCCCCATCCCATTCCGATAGGCAGTGTGGCATTCCCCCTCCCATTCCCCATATAAACAGTGTGGCATCCCCCTTCCCATACCCCATATAGGTAGTGTGGCACCCCCCAATTCCCATAGGCAGTGTGGTGTTCCCCCTCCCATCCCCATATAGGCAGTGTGGCACCCCCCTCCCATTCCCCATATAGACAGTGTGGCATCCCCCTTCCCAGATTTGCAGATTTTTGTTTTAGCATATGAAAAAAAAAATTGTTATGTAAAAAAATGGTAAATGTGTTTTATGCATGACTATATATATTATTCCCCATCCTTTAACCTTGGCATATTTTTGTTTCCAAAGCTTTAGTTGCCTTGTGAAATGTAAAATATGTTTTAACATATTCTATTTGACTATTAATGGGATGTGACCAGATCTAACCTACATTACCATCAGCTTATTCCAAGTATGTCACACACCCCGCTTCCGCTATTCATGACATATGGGTTATGGTCCAGTAGAGGGCAGACTTCTGCAGAGATGAAAGCAAAAATGAAGCCCCTCCTGGTCCATAAATACCTGGGACCTCCCACACATTCCCCAGTTCCTTCTCTGCAGGACGGCGAGCAAGTCAGAAGATGTATGCTGCTCTTCCTTGCAGGTAAGCCGGGCTTGCACCCAGCCATTTTTTGCCCTATTTCTGCCCGGACCTTTATATTGTAAGTCCCTTTACTAGCCTCCCAGCCTTGGCTGCAGGTCCGGGTGAGGGTAGGAATCACCTTAATAGGTGTTCAGGGAGCCATGCTCCCCCGTGAGACCCCATATTAAGGGGTAGGCGGAATCCGGGTTGGTGATCCCGGTTTGGGATGCCCTGTCCATATATATATATATATATATATATTTATTCAAATATATTTATGTGTATATCCCTTACACCCATGGTGCGGGATCCCCCCCCCTTTCCGGGTCCCCCTCGTAGCCCTCCAAGGGGGGGGGTCTTTTCCTGCTCAGCTTTTCACTCTTTATACTGTGTGTGTGTGTGTGTGTGATATAGTGTGCTTGTGGTGTGCACAGATCGCATTTTTGTTATACTCTGAGGGGAGCTTCTTCCCCTCAGGCTGCGGTGTCGAGCCCCTCCTGTTGGCGCTTTTTGCGGAACCCAGCCTATAGCCTTTCCTTCTCCCTCTCTCTCTCTCTCTCTCTCTCTCTGGAGTGCTGTGCTGCTGGCTGCCATCTTGTGTGACACGTGAGTGCCCTCCTGGGCCCCCGCTTTTTCAGCATTATTCAGCATAATTGTGTTCCCTTCAGCTGGGGGCAGCACAGGTCACACTATGTGATTAACTATTTGTTGGATATTTTGCTCTTTACCTGTGTTTGTGCGCATGTGTTTATGATCTCTGCTTGTGTCTTTCAGGAGGACTCCCTGCTACCTGCTTAAAAGGGGGTTCTCCCAGTTCTGGGGTCCCTAGAGTAAATTGGGCACCCCAAAAATCCTCCCACTTGGGACATAAAGGAGCATCCCGGGTTGCTTATCAGCATAATTCCCTCTGGTCATTGCGACTACGTTTAAAAATTACCATATGGAGGCTCCACAGGATACCGGGCTCGGGCTCCCTTCGGGACAATCCCGGCTATGAGTGGGTTGTGGGGTACCCCTTGCAGGGGGGAAATGTACTAATTTGTATACCATGTGCGCAACAAGCTATAACGCGGCAGTCGGGACCCCAGGCGTCTGGGTCAGTGCCGCCCGTCTCATCTCCCACCCCACCCCGCATTATCTGTACCCCAGTTGACACTGTCATTAGTGGGGAGTCACACTCTGATGTATGTGCCAGGCTGGCCAACCTAGAGAAAATTATTTTTAGCTCAGTGGGCAGAAAAGCCCCTGCTAAGAAAAGGCATCTGTCACTGTCTACGCCAGTACTTGATTTTGATGATTATGACTCCCCTGACTGGTCTGATTATTCCCCTCTTGAGGAGGGGGAATTGTTTGGGGAATCTGAGACTGAAGAACTGCAGTTCCTTGATTCTGATGCCGGGCAAGCGATGGGGGATGCTGTGGATACCCCCAAAGTCCTGGCCCATCTCTTAGAGGTTCTGGATATTTTCCCTCCAGCGGAGGCCCCTCCGAAGAAGGGGGGATTCTTTGGCTCATCTAAGCCACGCTTGGAGTTCCCAAATCAGGATCATTTTGATAGCATGATTCTTAGAGAATGGGAGAAGCCGAGTCGGCTTCCCGGTGTTCCGCAGGGATGGGATAGGAAGTATCCCTTCCCGGTGGACGAGGTGAGGCGATGGTCTTCCCCTCCTGAGGTCATCTCAGGATTGTCCAACCTGAGGCCATCTTTAGATTGTCCAACACCTCCGTTGTACATACTCCTGATGCCACTACCCTTAAGGATGGCGAGGATAAGCGCATTGATCAGATGGCATGCTGTCATGGACCGGGTGGAGCGGACTCGGGTGTGGATCCGCTTTAACTGTGGGACCGATGGCGGGTACCGTGTCAGGGGAGCGGAGTCTAAGGGGCCACCGGTATTCACCAGAGCCCACCGCAAGGCAGGTTGGTCTTGTGCGGCGAGCGACCCCCAGGTCGCTACCCCCCAACAGCGGCCCCGTCCCACAGTCAGCCGAGGTTCAGCGAGGTACACAAGTGGCAGGCAAAAGGCGTAGTAAGTACAGGCAGAGATCGGGGCTGGCAGCACAGGTTCGCGGTAAAGGTGAGTAGCAGCAGCAAAGGTTCAGAGTCGGGGACAGGCAGAGGTCGGTACACGGGTGAGCAATCCAAGAATGTCTGACTTTCAACAAGCATGGAGAGACCAAGATCCGGCACTGATGGAAAGGAAGTGCCTCTTTAAATAGGAGAAGTGGATGCAGGATTGGATGACCAGGCACCAATCAGTGCTGTACAGGCCCTTTAAATCTCAGGAGCTCACCCTCTAGTGGATGGAGACGTGCACGCACCTGAGCATGTGAGAAGGAAGCATTGGGGGAAGGGAGAGAGCTGGAAACAGCCATGGGGAAAGTGCTGCAAAATGGATGACGGCCGGATGCAGCCATGGAGGTAAGTGAAGGGCTGCTAGATGGGCGTGCAGCGCTCGCCCTAACAGTACCCCCCTTGGGTCTCCCCTTCTTCTTGTGGCCAAGAAAATCCGAGATGAGACTACGGTCTAGAATATTCTCATCGGGCTCCCAAGATCTTTCTTCAGGTCCACAGCCTTCCCAGTCGACTAAAAAATATCTTTTACCCCTGGAGAGCTTAGAGGCCAGGATCTCTTTCACTGTAAAGGCATCCTCAGTACCAGAGGACAGGCACCAAGGTTTTAGGAGAGAATCGATTGACAATAACTGGCTTCAACAGGGAAACGTGGAAAGAATTGGGAATTCGCAGTGATGTTGGTAGGTGTAGCTTTTAACAAACTGGATTGATCTGTTGTTTGATCTTATAAGGACCCAGGTAATGGGGGCCAAATTTGTAGCTAGGAATTTTGAAGCGGATATATTTCGCCGACAGCCACACCGTATCTCCTGGAGAATAGACAGGCGGAGCTCTTCTCCTCTTATCAGTGCTAACTTTCATACGGGCGGAAGCTTGACAAAGGGCACGTTGGGTCTCTTGCCAGATGGTAGAGAAATCCTGTGTGATGTCATCCACGGCAGGTACTCAAGAGGACGTGGACAAGGGCAGAGGCGGAAGAAGATGCCGACCGTATACCACCAAGAACGGGGACTTCCTCGTAGACTCAGAATCCTTGAAATTATACGAGAATTCCGCCCAGGGCAGGAGATCGACCCAATCGTCTTGACGGGCAGAAACAAAATGGCAAAGATAATGCCCAAGAATCTGATTAACTCTTTCCACCTGGCCGTTTGACTGGGGGTGATAAGCAGAGGAAAAGTCCAGTTTAATTTTCATTTGTTTACAAAGGGCTCTCCAGAACTTGGAAACAAACTGCACACCTCTGTCAGACACTATAGGGTCGATTCAAAGAAACATGTAAAAGCTTTGATTTTGTTGCCGATCATGGTATTTTTTCCGAACGCTCGAGCACTCGTATGGATTTGCGAGTGATTCTATAACCTAATGAGTTTCCTATTGTAAAATGCCCGTCCGTTCGTATGCTATTTCCCGACCTTGGGCCAGTCATTTTCAAACATAAATTTTAGGTTGAGTGATCTGTTGTTGAGACGGCAGCATGTTATTTTTCCCTTCTTCCATCGTCCACCTCTTCGTATTTCTTGCGTTTCCCGATGGTTTTTCCTGCTTTTTAACCTCTAATACTCGTGCGCTCGTAAATGTAGAAGATCTTGCGCATGCGCAATACAAGCTACACTCAACTAATGTGGCCCATATCGTACACTACCTAGCTCAACCCAACTACTTTGCGACATTCTTACACGTACCTTTATGAACCCTAAAACTGACCCAAACCCCTTGGCGGTTGCATTTTTCTTCATTTCCCTGACCATAAAACTGACCCAAACCCCTTGGCGGTTGCATTTTTCTTGTTTTTGATGACCCTAAAACTGACCCAAACCCCTTGGCGGTTGCATTTTTCTTGTTTTTGATGACCCGAAAACTTACCCAAACCCCTTGGCGGTTGCATTTTTCTTGTTTTTGATGACCCTAAAACTTACCCAAACCCCTTGGCGGTTGCATTTTTCTTCATTTTCATGACCCTAAAACTTACCCAAACCCCTTGGCGGTTGCATTTTTCTTGTTTTTGATGACCCTAAAACTGACCCAAACCCCTTGGCGGTTGCATTTTTCTTGTTTTTGATGACCCGAAAACTTACCCAAACCCCTTGGCGGTTGCATTTTTCTTGTTTTTGATGACCCTAAAACTGACCCAAACCCCTTGGCGGTTGCATTTTTCTTGTTTTTGATGACCCTAAAACTTACCCAAACCCCTTGGCGGTTCCATTCTTCTTATTTGTGTGGTTCATAAATATTACCCCAACCACTTAATGTACATCTGTATTTATTTATTAAAACATGCCTTTTCGTGTTTTTGCTAATTTAATGTATGTTATAAATAGAAATGAGTCATTTTCGAATGTTAAAATATTTATTTGCTTAACAATATATATTATTTCTAAAACGTTTGTTTTGTATAAAAAAATTTTAAAATCTATTAAAATTTTAAAAAACTATTTACAATCTGGAGCCAGGACCAAGGGCACTAATCATCTTCTTCAGTTGGCCCCAACGTCGCCTGTATGGCCTGCAGCTCGGCCACCAACTCAAGGATCCTTTTTTTTTTTCTTCCACTGTTTTCGGTGGGGTCCCTGTAACCAATAGAGAAATAAACATAAATAGTAGTACCAGACCGGTTTGTAGGCTGCGGATTGATTGTTTGTTAGTCAAATCCAGCGGAATCCATCATATATGTCATTCTTCATAGTAATTAAGGGAATGAATTTAGCACAGGTAACTATTCTAAGTGCTTAACCCAGACCTTCTACATGATTTACTGAAAAGCACCAACTATTTACAAATGATTTGCCCCCATCTCATATTTTTTAGTGTTAAATTTTTAGCCCAAAAATTATTATTCTTTCCACCACTGTGCTGCAACTCTGTTCCGGAATTTTGGATAGGTGCGCCGCCATTTGGACTCAGAAGCATAACACTTACTGAGGTGAGGAGAGTGGGATAAGGTCCAGGGGAGCAGGTTATAGTTGTGCTTTGCTAATACAGACCAGAGCTGGGCTCAGGGAAAGGTCAGCAGTCCCAGAATGCAGGGCAGCACATTCATAAGGCACTTCCTGTTTGCATGATGCCTGTAAAGATGGCGCCTTCCCTAAGCCGCCATCTTTGATTTTTAATGGCTCATAACATGCAGTAGATGCAGGTCGGATGATTTGGAATGTGAGAAATCGTTATGTACAGGGTGTGGGAAACATATAAGCTAGGCTCTTATTCAGAGTGAAGGTCCGCTTTAAGCTAAGGAAGTGCCCACAGGAAAGTGTGAACTACCCATTGGCTACATCTTTATTTATCTGTGTGTTATTGGCAACTAACACAGAAGTCACAATAATGGCATGCCTACTTACTTGGTTGGTGGCCGACAGATGGCTGGTTGGGGCCAACAGGATGTCCTTGGTCCTGGCTCTGGTGTGAAGAAGTCCCTGGAGAAACATGGGAAATAGGGTTATTTTTATGGTCTGAGTCACTATTCCCCAAATATCTGGGTCCCACTCTGGCTGACATCACTCACCTTCGCCAGGGTCATCTTCAAGCATATCTGCTGCCTCGTCTTCCACTTCCTCACCCCCTCCCGAAGCATCTAGAAATCAAGAATAAAGGAATAATTATTGTTAGATCTTGCATGTATATATTCGTGCAGATACATGAAGAGTGACATACCAGAGGCTTCCGCATGCATGGCAGGGTATGACTCCGTGCCAACGCGGTTGCGCCCCTCCTCTGTTGTAAGGTCCAGGGGCTGGTCTGATGAACCAACAGAGGAGGGGTAGGTCCGTCGCCCTGGAGACCCACCACCTTCACTACCAGCTGCAGATTCATGCAGCACTGGTCGGCCTCTGCGCCTCCGGGTGGGGCGAATGCGGGAATCCATTTCCAACACTAAGCCAGAAATGTCATTATAAATAAAGGCCTAACTTATGACTTTTTAACATATACCATGCAATCGCTATGTACTTACTTGGGAAATGGATCCCGAAAAACCTCCGCACCCGGGCCATGTGCAGCCGTTTGAGGTCCGACCAATGCTGCATAATCTGCGTGTGGGTGAAGGTGGTGCTGGTGACCCGCTGGATTTCGGTGATGATCTCCAGGGCGATGGCTCGTTTTTCAAAATAATTTGGCACGAAGTCATACCTGCGCGCAAGCATGGTCTGCAAAACATAATTTAAACACAGCATTTAGTTTTCAACACCTAGGCATATGTGTTAAAGCAGATTTTGATAAGTTAATGGCATTAACACACACATTTAGAGTCAAAGTCAATATTTGCTTTGGCCTTAAGAGTTGTTTGGCACGTGTGTGGCGTGCCTTTGCTTTTGAATGTATTTGGTAAACTTTAAGATCATCCAAACTTGTTCCAAGCGCATCCTTTACATGTAGTACATCATTTAGTATTTGCTTAAAAGGCAGAGAAAGGCACTTACCAGCATGATGATCTCTTCTTGTTGACGGGTGAAGATAGTGGGCGCCATCTTTATGCTTCTTCAAGGCAGCAGATAAGTAAAACCCCAGCGGTTTCCTGGTTCCGCACGAACGTACGTCCATACGATCGCGTAGGCGAGCGCATAGGCGTCAGATGCTGGGCGCCTTAATTAAAGGGCCCTGCACCCAAACCTCATTTCTCTTTGACTTTTGTGCGAAAATGGCTCCAAAAAAAATCCCTGCAAAACGGACAAAGGCAAGCCAGGCCGCTGAGGGACCCGCAACCAGGTCCAAACAAGGAGCAAAGAAGGGTCGGCCAAGCAAGGCTATTAGCAGCTCGGCACCACCAAGGGACACTGGACCCGCAACCTCCCAAAAAAGGGCCACAAAGGCACGTGCCCCTGCAGCCCCCAAAACAGCTAAAAGGACCCGAAGCCCAGCACCAGGGCCGGAAGCCCATCCAGGCACAGAAGCCCTGCACGGGCCAGCACCAGGGCCCGAAGGCCATCGAGCCCCAGAAGCCCTGCACGGTCCAGCACCAGGTCCCGAAGGCCATCCAGCCCCAGAAGCCCAGCACGGTCCAGCACCAGGGCCCGAAGGCCATCCAGCCCCAGAAGCCCGGCACGGCCCAGCACCAGGGCCCGAAGGCCATCCAGCCCCAGAAGCCCAGCACGGTCCAGCACCAGGGCCCGAAGGCCATCCAGCCCCAGAAGCCCAGCACGGTCCAGCACCAGGGCCCGAAGCCCATCCAGGCCCAGAAGCCCTGCACGGGCCAGCACCAGGTCCCGAAGGCCATCCAGCCCCAGAAGCCCGGCACGGTCCAGCACCAGGGCCCGAAGGCCATCCAGCCCCAGAAGCCCAGCACGGTCCTGCACCAGGGCCCGAAGCCCTTCCTGGGACAGAAGCCCACGACCAGGGCCAAGCAGGGCACCTAGCCCCCCAAGAGGGCCAAGAAAGGCCATCTTGCAACCGGATTTGGTTGCAACATCTACACCTGGAAGTTCTGTGGCCAGCCACGCAAGAACACCCAGCCCCTTGCCCAGTCCAGCCCAGTCATTGGTAAGCCACCAATCTATGCATTCCCCAACCCACCACGAGTCCATAATGTCACCACATGTGTCTGCACACATGGAGGAGCCCCAAACCCAAACAGCTGGCCGCACATTGCGTCGCGGACAGTTGTGTGGGCGTTTCTCCCATAGCCAAAATATGGCATTGGCTAGTGGCCTAACATTATGATGAGCTATATGGGAGCAAATCCAAATTCACAACCAAGCAGCGAAATGGAAATGTTGGAACAACTCAAACGCCAAGTAAATGCAGCAGGGGAAGAGAAGAAAGATGTGGCCCAAATCCAACGGAAAATCTCGGATCTGAAATATGCTGTACGCCAAAAAGAAATCAAAAGGCATAATTATAGGTAAATAAATGATCTATTAAAATGTCATTGTTAGGATGTATGCTAATTTTTAATTTGGAATATCCAACTTTTCTTTTACAGCATGAAACTGGAGGGGGGTATCCCACAAAATTGGAGTTCACACCTGCTGAGGAAATGGTGCTGGGCCTTCTCCATCCATTCGCGGTCGGTGGCCATGCAGCCCTAAGGGACACAGACTCACCGACCCGTACAGAAGGTGAGTAACCTTCATATGCATGTTTCCCTTGTGGCTAGGTTAATTAACTTGATAAAGGTCAAAGATGACGCTATGCCCCTCTGCTGTGGCTTGTTTTGCCTAGCGCTAATGTGCATGGTTGTGTCATATTTGTGTCCATTTTTCCACAACATATTTTGACAGATACATTAGTTTAATTCTTAATGACACAAAATTAGGCATGGAAGAACGATTTAAATTAAGCCAAGTCAGAAATGTAGACTCAAACACAGAACACACATCAATAGGGATGTGTGGGACATTGGGTGTGTGAGTTGTGTTTGACACCAAAGATAGAAATAAGAGCCCAAAACAGATATGAACTAAAAAATGTTAGTGCAACTCGATTTGTGGCCAATGCTAGTTGGATGCTGACTGTGTCCACTTCCTAACTTTGAACTGAGGTCACTTAGCAGTTAAACCAATCGATTGCACACATCTCCAACTGAGGGTAATGCAATAATTTTGCACGTTGCTGTAGAGTTAATTAATATTAACAAATGTATTTGTTTTACTTTGCTAAAGAAAACATTGCTTACGTGTGTGTTGACCTTTTGTTTCCCTTGTCTCTTCTTTAGGCCAGCATCAGACCACAGCAAGTGTGGATTCCCCCCCCCAGTTTGAATATGCCTTTGAGTTCTGTACAGCATCGGAGTCCAGATCCGAGTTTTCGTGTAAGTTTATGGTGTTTATTTTGTGAAACAAAGTGAAGAAGCATGTTTTAAAATGATTTGTATTACATTAAGAACAAAAACGTATTTGTTGTTCTTTTTCTGTCCCTATAGACCCACACAATCATGGAAGAGATCCAGGACATGGAGGAAGATGGAACCATGCTGGGCCCATCCGAAGAACTCCCCCTGGGTCAGAATCTACAAATGTCCACAAATGTTTCTCTGTCAATTCCGCAGCAGCAGAGTGAACCCGCATCCATTGAGCATGCATATGGGGCACAGCATGCTGAGACTGAGGCTACAGTCCCCAGGCTTCCCTCTGCTGTTGAGGAATTGCAAAGTATGCCGGTTGCTGTTGAGGGCCCCAGACCACGAGGCAGGGCCCACCCAAGAGCCAGGGTAATTGTGCGGCGCACTCCCTTGCGCCGCAGAATTACCCTGGGGAGGCAGAATGCCATGGTTGATTTATGGCACGAGGAGAGGAGAGCATTTGAGGCACGCCATCAACATCTGCATGAGGAAAGGCATGCCCAGATGGACACCCTCAATGCTACCTTACAGGCCATGCTGAGTGAGCTTAGGACCCACAACAGCAACATGGTCAATGCAACTAATGCAAGCCAGGCATCCATGGGTGAATTGCTCAATATGCAGAGAAGCATTTGTGAGCAGTTGCAGATTACAAATGCAACCCTCGCCCAGGGTAGGTCCCAGCCACATGGCCCTCCACCCGGGTTTTATGGGCATCCACCTTATTAAGTAAACCTCTCCTTGATTGTGTGACACATCTTTTCTATTGCCCCCCACTGTATTTACTTGTCGTTTGAGTTTTTCCAACATCCTATTTGGGTTTGAGCTGCAGGTTGTGTTAAGGATTTGCTCACATATAGCTCATTATATTTTGGAGTTAGGCCAGTAGCCAATGCCATATTGGAATGGTGAGTGTAGGTGTCCTTTAACATGGGCCACTTATGCCTTTACATTTATTTTGGGTTTTGGGACTCCTCCGGTTTGCAGACATGTTTGGCTGACATTATGGGCAGGCCAAATTAGCCATGGGCACAGGCACTATTAATGACTGGACTGGGATGGGCATGGGACTGGCTGTCCTTGTTTTGTTGTGCCACAGAGTTCCAGGTGTAGATGTTTTTATTTTTGGATGTATAAAAACCCTGTGTTTAATTGTGAGCAAGCACAATTGAACGGTGAATGTTTTATTTGCGGTTAAACATTTTGTTAATTTATTTGTGGTCAGACCAAAATTAAGTTTTGCAAACATTCTAAAAACTGGTTTGTTTGGCTTAAAAATAACAGTGCACCTCCCCTTGGACTAAAACAAACACATTATACTTTTACATGGTTTACAAGGTTAATTAAAAGCAAAGGAAACATTAGTCACCACAGTAGAACTAATTGCATGCATAAAAATGAACATTTAATGTAAGAAACTTGCCAACAAAGGCAACAAAATAACAAAAATTGAAACCAACAAATAATGAGAACTAGGAAAAATGCTGCACAATCAAATTGGCACGCACAGATTGGCCAGATTCAGTGGTTGACCCAACATAATTCTCGGCTTCATCTTCAATGGGTGTAGAGGGCAGAACATCAACATATCGGGGGACACGTTCTTGGAGGGCAAAATTATGCAGAACTGCACACGCCATTATAATGTTAATAACCTTCTTAGGGTCATATTGAAGGGCGCGCCCGGTATGGTCTAAACACCTAAAACGGGTCTTCAAAAGGCCAAAGGCCCTCTCGACCATAGCCCTGGTTTTGCGGTGCGCACGGTTGTAGGCTTCTTGAGAGGCATCCTGGGGCCGCAACACAGGCGTCATGAGCCTAGGTAGAAGAGGGTAACCTGAGTCCCCTTAAGAAGAGAAAGAGAAAAGACAATTAAACAATGAAAGTCAGAAAACCAAACCCATTTACTTTAAAGCAAAATTAAAACATAAAAAAAAAACCAGGCCACATTATCCAAATAATTAGGGGAAGAGATGTGGTGAAAAGATCCATAATATGCTTAAAGTCAACAAAGACTGGTAACACATCTGCTAGGTCAAGGGTGCTATTAAATATGGGTATATTTAAGGGATCAGAAATGTGTCAATTATTATGCTGCTGAGGGGACACACATAAAGAACTATGAAAATGCACTGTATGCATCAAAACACGAGTATGTCAGTTACAGACTAATATTCCAAATGGACCATAAACTGGGTTAAACTTTGCCACAATCTGCTAGAGCAGAGATTTAGAAACATGGGAGTTACACACATCGTCAAAAAAGATACAAGGAAAAAGTCAGGAAACCGCTTGTTTGTTTGTGCAAGAATAATTAAAGATGTTGCAACCGTTGCAAAATGTGGGGTCAGATCTAAAGAAAACGTTCGAGAGTTAAACCATATATTATTAAACAAGTCAAGGAAAATAGCAAGTGCAAAAAATAAAACACACTTACCAAGCAGCCATGCACCAGAAAATTCACCAGCCTCAAATCGCCGATACAAACCAGATCGCCTAAGAATATAGGAATCGTGAGAAGAGCCAGGGTAGCTGGCAAGGACACTCAAAAAATGCATGTCAGGCCCAACCACTGCCTGGACATTAAGGGAGTATCCCATTTTCCGCACAACACATTTGGCAGAAAAAGCAGGGCTGCACACAAATGACAGATCTAAATTGTACGGTCAAATACACCCCAAAAAAAAGGCAGGGACAATAACCACCCAAAAAAAAGAACCATGAAAGTAAAATAGGTTCCATTACACGTTGGGCACAATCAAAAAAAGGCACACAAACCAAAAAAAAAAGGATACATTCAACTAAGGGATCAGTAATCAGCATGTAAAGTAAACACAGGGATCATTAAGCTCATTCCTAAATTAAAAACACAGGCCAAACAAGCTACAAAAATAAAGAGGAATGAAACACTATTGTCATCAGTAATAGGAGGCAAACTTGAACCGAGGATAAAAACTATAAGGGGATCAATCCACATAGGGATTAGTATGAGAAGGGAAGATTGGACAGAGGGATCTGTAAGCTAATGGACTAGAGGGAATATTACACATTGGGATCAATAATAGGATGGTTTATGCTAAACAACTTTTAAACAAAAAAAAGGCCAAAAATATCTACCTGTATATGTACTCGTCGGCTGCACGAGGAACGAGGGCCACATGTGTACAATCAATTGCACCAATTACATTGGGCATGTCGGCGATATTAAAAAAACCAAGCTTAATGGCGTTTCTGGCTACCATATCATCAGGGAAATAAATATATTTCTGAGTTATGGCAGCCATGCCTTCCAAAAATTTGGATAGTGCGCGGCTCAGCGTAGGCTGGGAAAACCCCACAGAGAGGGCACCCAGCCTCTGGAACGAGCCGTTCGCCAAAAATTGCAGGCAGCCAAGCATCTTGGTCATACCTGAAATTGCTTGCCCCTTCCTTGTGGTGCGGGCTAACCATGGCCGCAGCTCGCTATACAATTTATGGAGGGAAGCGCGATTAAGCCTGGTCAGCTCGAACAGCTCAATGTCATTCATGCCATCGATGTTCATGCGACGACGCAGGGGCAATCTGCCCTCAGACATCCGGATCAAATCTATGCCAAAAAGCATTTGAGCTTGATGTTCCTCGAACTCACTCCTATCCATGCTACTCCCGAGGCCAAAAAGCTGCCGGATAACATTTCGGAAATCAACCATTAAATGTGCTTCGAAACACTTGGCAATCAGCTCTCTGAATTGCTCGCAAGCCCATGTCATTAACGGAAAAATTAGGAACAATCGCAAAAAATACGATTTGGACGGGAAATATACAATAACTAACCGAAAAAATACAATTGACGGGCGGAATCGAAAGAACATATACGCATATGGCCGAACGTTCGTGCAAATACGAAATGGCCAAAAAAAAGGAAAAAAATGACTAACACCCACCCAAACTTCCGATTCCCGATCCGAAATCAATTAACTTTTGCATTTAGAATCGACCCTAATGTGTGTAGGAAGCCCATGAAGTCGAAAGATATGCACCAGGAAGTATTTAGCCAACTGAGGAGCCGACGGGAGGCCAGGCAAAGGAACAAAGTGCGCCATCTTAGAAAACCTATCCACTACCACCCAAGTAACAGTATTGTCATGCGAAGAAGGGAGGTCAGCAATAAAGTCCATAGCAATGTGTGTCCATGGGGTATCTGGAATAGGCAGAGGGAGGAGTAGGCCAGCAGGTCTTTGGCGAGGAGTCTTGTCACGTGCACAGATGGTACAGGCCTGAATGAATTCCGTCACATCCTTTTCTAAGGAAGGCCACCAATAGTATCTAGAAATGATAGCACAGGCTTTTCTGACGCCGGCATGGCTGGCTACATGTGAAGAATGGCCCCATCTTAATATTTTGCGACGTTGGCGAGCTGGCACGAAAGTCTTTCCCGGAGGTACCTGTACAAAGGCAGCGGGTGCGGAGGGGACAAGGCATTCAGGCGAGATAATATGTTGTGGAGTGGATTCAACACCAGAGATGTCTGGGGAGCGAGAAAGGGTGTCCGCCCTGATGTTGTTGGCGGCTGGCCGGAAGTGGATTTGAAAGTTGAAACGGGCGAAAAACAACGACCAACGAGCTTGTCGTGGGTTCAGTCGCTGGGCAGTTTCTAAATAAGACAGATTTTTATGGTCAGTATAGATGGACACCAGATGTGCAGAACCTTCTAAGAGATGTCTCCACTCCTCCAATGCCAACTTGATGGCGAGTAACTCCCGATCTCCAATGGAGTAATTTATTTCAGCCGGAGAAAAGGTCTTCGAAAAGAACCCGCAGGTGAGAATTCTGCCAGTAGAAGATTTTTGAGTGAGCACAGCTCCGGCTCCAATGGAGGAGGCATCTACTTCAAGGGCAAAAGGCCTAGATGGATCTGGCCTAGACAGCACCGGAGCAGAGGAGAAGGCTTTTTTTAAGGCAATGAAGGCCTCTTCCGCCTGAGGAGGCCAAGGCTTAGAATTGGCGTTCTTCTTCGTGACAATGGGCGCCACTACAGTAGAAAAGTGGGGAATAAACTGTCGATAGTAATTGGCGAAGCCCAGGAAGCGTTGAATAGCCCGTAGGCCAATAGGACGTGGCCAGTCCAAAACTGCTTTCAATTTGCTGGGGTCCATCTGGAGACCACGAGCAGAGACAATATATCCAAGAAAGGGTAAGGTGGTTTGATCAAAAAGACACTTCTCTAACTTGGTGTAAAGGTGGTGTTGACGGAGGCGAGACAGAACTTGCCGGACGTGACGGTGATGTTCTTCCAGATTAGATGAAAAGATGAGTATATCATCCAAATATACAACTACACAGGAGTAAAGCAAGTCCCGAAAAATCGCATTTACGTATTCCTGGAATACAGCGGGTGCATTGCAAAGACAAAAGGGCATCACTAAATATTCGAAGTGGCCATCGCGGGTATTGAAGGCTGTCTTCCATTCATCGCCCTCACGTATACGTATCAAATTATAGGCCCCTCGCAGATCAAGTTTGGTGAAAACCTTGGCCCCATGCAGACGGTCAAATAATTCAGCAATCAAAGGCAAAGGGTAACGATTTTTGACGGTAATCTTATTGAGGCCACGGTAATCAATACAGGGGCGTAGAGAGCCATCTTTTTTTGCCAAGAAGAAGAAAACCGCGCCTGCTGGAGAGGAAGACTTCCGTATAAACCCTCAGGACAGATTTTCTTGAATATACTCCGACATAGCTTGTGTCTCCGGAGCCGAGAGGGGGTAAATACGACCACGAGGTGGAGTGGTACCCGGCAAGAGGTCTATAGGGCAATCGTAAGGGCGATGAGGCGGAAGTACCTCCGCTTGTTTTTTGCAGAATACATCGGAAAAGGACCGGTAGACCTCAGGCAGGCCAAGTAATGGAGCTGAAGCAGGAATAGGTCGAACAGGACCGGACCTCAAACACCTCTTAAAGCATGCCGCACCCCAAGTCTTGATGTCACCGGTGTTCCAATCAAGCGAGGGGTCATGACGTCGAAGCCAAGGTAAGCCGAGAAGAATCTGAGATGTACAATTAGGGAGGACGTAGAACTCAATACTCGTTCCTTCTACGAGTTCTCTCCAACTGGGTCAGGCGGGATCGGTCGACCTGCATGGCCTCCTCACTGGGAGGTACATGCGCGGACAAAGGGTGTTGAAACATAGGGGCCAGATGGGATGCCCTCCTAGGGCGCTGAGTATCTCTTTCTTGGCGGAATTCCTCACGCCTTTCAATAAAACGCACATCAATGTGTGTGGCCAGATGGATGAGATCAGTGAGAGACGAAGGCAAGTCACGTGCAGCTAGAGCATCTTTAATTTTACTAGAAAGTCCTTTCTTGAAGCAGGCACACAAGGCCTCATTATTCCAAGACAGTTCGGATACTAAGGTACGGAACCGGATGGCGTATTCCCCAACGGACAATTCACCCTGGACCAAGTTCAATAGAGCCGATTCAGCAGATGAATCCCGGACAGGCTCCTCAAAGACCTGGCGAAATTCTGAAAACAAAGGTGTGAATACTAGAAGTGAGAGGGTCGTTGTGATCCCACAAAGGAGTGGCCCAGGCCAAGGCCTTTCCCGAAAGCAAACTAATGACAAAGGCCACCTTAGCTCGTTCAGTGGGGAATTGATCTGCCAACAACTTTAAATGTAGAGAGCACTGGGCAAAGAAGCCTCGGCATAACTTGGCATCCCCGTCATATTTAGCCGGCAAGGAGAGATGGATTCTAGCTGTAGATGCTACAGGAGTCTGTGGCGGCAAAGCTGGGGCCGGTGGTAACTGCTGCATCATAGCCAAGAGCTGATTAATTTGGCGGGACTGCATAGCCACTATAGCAGGCAATTCAGTGGCATCAGGCAGCGGCACCTCAGCGGGATCCATGGCCGGATCTTACTGTCACGGACCAGGTGGAGCGGACTCGGGTGTGGATCCGATTTAACTGTGGGACCGATGGTGGGTACCGTGTCAGGGGAGCGGAGTCTAAGGGGCCACCGGTATTCACCAGAGCCCACCGCAAGGCAGGTTGGTCTTGTGCGGCGAGTGACCCCCAGGTCGCTACCCCCCAACAGCGACCCAGTCCCACAGTCAGCCGAAGTTCAGCGAGGTACACAAGTGGCGGGCAAAAGGCGTAGTAAGTACAGGCAGAGATCGGGGCTGGCAGCACAGGTTCGCAGTAAAGGTGAGTAGCCGAGGTCGGGGCAGGCAGCAAAGGTTCAGAGTCGGGGACAGGCAAAGGTCGGTACACGGGTGAGCAATCCAAGAATGTCTGACTTTCAACAAGCATGGAGAGACCAAGATCCGGCACTGATGGAAAGGAAGTGCCTCTTTAAATAGGAGAAGTGGATGCAGGATTGGATGACCAGGCACCAATCAGTGCTGTACAGGCCCTTTAAATCTCAGGAATCTAGTGCGCTCGCCCTCTAATGGGCGGAGACATGCGCGCACCTGAGCATGTGAGAAGGAAGCATTGGGGGAAGGGAGAGAGCTGGAAACAGCCATGGGGAAAGTGCTGCAAAATGGAGCAGCGCTCACCCTAACACATGCCATGCCTTTGCCAGTGTCTGTTCAGCCTTGCGGCCTGTTTGTGCTTCTGCACTCGTGGCTGTGGCTACCAAGTCTGAGGTTAGGGACATGTTAAAAGGGTCCCAACTCAACCCGGCCAGTGTTGAATTCACAGCCCTTAAGAGGTGGGAATTGTTCATGAACTTTGTGTTGGCGGCTATGGATGACACTATTATCATGTGTAGTAGAACCTCGGCTCTGCTGGTGGCCATGCGTCGATCAGTATGGCTACGCCAGTGGGCGGCTGACATAGCGGCCAAGAAATCACTCACAGCACTGCCCTTCCTGGGTATGCGGCTGTATGGTGACAAATTGGATTCTGTGGCAAAAGGTGGGAAGCTGCCTCAGCGTAGGAAGCAGCGTCTCTCCTTTCGGGGGGCAAGCTCCTTCAATCCTTCCTTTCGCGGTGCCAGAGTGGGCAGAGGTCTTGGTAGGTGATTCCTGGAATAGAGGCAGGGGACGCGCCCGTCCGGCCTCTACCTAGGGTTCCAAGCCCAAGCCCGCCGCCAAGCCGGCTCAGCAATGAAGAGGCGCCCTCACCCTTGCGGGTGGGGGGACGGCTGTGGCTCTCCTTCCAGGTCTGGGCTCAGGAGGTCACAGAAAAGTGGATATTGGAAGTGGTCTCGTCTGGGTACAAACTGGAGTTCGACTACTGGCCTCCTCCCAGATTCCTAAGGTCTCAGGTGCCATCAGATCCTCGGGCGGCGCAGGGGCTCCTGTTGGCTGTAAAGAATCTCCTGGATATGGAGGTCATATGCCCGGTGCCTCTTTCAGAGAGAGGCCGGGGCTATTATTCCAACCTCTTCACGGTTCCCAAAATGGATGGATCCATAAGACCCATTCTGGATTTGAAGCTTTTCAACATGTTCATCAGAACCAAGAAGTTCCGCATGGAGACTCTGCGCTCAGCCATCGGTTCCCTTCGTCAGAGGAATTTCATGACGTCCATAGACATCAAGGATGCTTACCTTCATGTACCAATTTTCCCAGCACACCAGAGATTTCTCAGGTTCGTGGTTGGAGATCAGCATTTTCAGTTTGTGGCCCTCCCGTTCGGGCTGACCTCGGCACCGAGGGTGTTTACCAAGGTTCTGGCGGGCATAATGGCCCTACTCAGAGCCCAGGGCATTCGCATTGTGCCGTATCTGGACAACCTACTAATTTCAGCTTCTTCCCTCTGCCAGGCGGAGTTGGACACCAGGACGGTGGTGGCAACGCTGGAAAGGTTCGGATGGGTGATCAACCACCCCAAGTCTTCTCTCTCCCCATCAAGGGAGATCTCTTTTCTGGGCATGAATCTGGATACCAGTCAGGCCAGAGTGTTCCTACCTCAGCCAAAGGTGCAGAGGGTTCAGGATCTGATACGTGTTCTCCTGACCAATCCTCGCCCTTCTATCCGGCTAGGGATGACTCTGGTAGGTTTGATGGTGGCCTCCTTTAAGGCAGTCCCCTTTGCTCAGTTCCACATGAGGTTGCTTCAACTCCATCTATTGCTGAAATGGGACAGATGTCCACAGTCCTTGGATCAGTCTTTTCTGATGTCTCCCAGGGTTCGGCAGTCCCTTCAGTGGTGGCTGGAACCAAGCAATCTGATGAGGGGCAGATCCTTTCTGGCCCCTTGTTGGGAGACGGTTACCACGGATGCCAGCCTGTTGGGCTTGGGAGGTTTCTGGAAGGATCATCAGTTCCAGGGGTTGTGGGGTCCTCAGGAGGCTCACAACCCCATCAATGTCTTGGCGCTCAGAGCTATCCATTTGGTTCTGTCACGTCTAACATTCCACCTACAGGGCTTACCGGTTCAGGTTCGATCAGACAGTCGAACTGCGGTAGCTTACATCAATCACCAAGGAGGGACTCGCAGCAGGAGAAGGGAAGTCTCTCTGACATGGGCGGAGAGCAATGTTCCTTGCATCTCGGCAGTGTACAATCCGGGAGTGGAGAACACGGAGGCGGACTCCCTTAGCAGGTGATTCTCTCGCCGAGGGGAATGGTCTCTTTACCACAGGGTATTTCGGGCCCTGTGTCACAAGTGGGGGACTCCGGAGGTGGATCTCTTTACCTCACGGCACAATCACAAGCTCCCAACCTTTGTATCTCTGTCTCAGAATCCTCTGGCCCTGGCAGTGGATGCCTTGTCCCTTGCCTGGAGGGATCTGGGGTTTCTGTACCTGTTTCCCGCCTTCTCCATGGTAGGCAAGGTAGTGCGCGAGCTGGCTCTAGAGGGGGCACCAGCAATTCTGGTGGCCCCAAGGTGGCCAAGACAGGTTTGGTTCGCAGACGTCGTAAGACTGGCGGTAGATCAGTACAGGCTACCCCTGTTTCCGGATCTGATCTCTCAGGGTCAGCTACGTTACCCCAATTTACAAACGCTTGCTTTTACGGCGTGGCTGCTGAAACCTTCATCCTGAGGGAGGAAGGTTTGTCGGAGGCGGTTATTCAGACATTGATTAGAGCTAGGAAGTGGTCTTCCTCTACCATTTACTATAGGACTTGGCGGTCCTATATTGACTGGTGTGAGGCTAGGGCCTTACCTTGCAGGGTGTTTTCGATTCCTAGGATTTTGGAGTTTCTACAACACTGTCTGGATCTGGGGTTCCAGCTCAGTACTTTGAAGGGTCAGGTTTTTGCCCTGGCTGTCTTTTTTCAAAGGTCCTTTGCTTTGCATCATCTGGTCAAGACTTTTTTCCAAGGGGTCACTCATGTTCAGCCCCCTAGAAAGCCTTTGGTTCCTGTTTGGGACCTAAATTTGGTTCTCTCGGCCCTCCAGGGGCCTCCTTTTGAGCCGATGCAGGATGTGGCACTTTCTGTGCTCACTCAAAAGGTGGCCTTTTTGGTGGCTTTTACTTCTGTTCGGCGTGTCTCTGAGTTGGCTGCTCTGTCTATTCAGGCCCCTTACTTTGAGAGACACCAGGACAAGGTGGTTTTTCGCTTTAAACCAGATTTCCTTCCTAAGGTGGTTTCCGCTTTCCATCTCAATCAAGATGTAGTTCTCCCTTCCTTGTGTCCTAAGCCTAGCAATGACAAGGAGAGGGTTTTGCACTCTTTGGATGTGGTTCGTTGTGTGAAGTACTATTTGGTCGCTACTTCTCCATTTCGTAAGACGGATGCCTTGTTTGTGGTGCCCTCCGGGCCCAGGAAAGGTTTGGCGCCAGCCAAGTATACCATTAGTAAATGGATATGTCAGGCCATTGTTGGGGCCTATTCCGCTAAGGGGAGGGTTCCTCCTTTTAAGATCACTGCTCATTCTACTCGTGCTGTTGGGGCTTCCTGGGCCTTTCAGCACCAGGCTTCTGTTGAACAAGTTTGTAAGGCTGCTACTTGGTCTTCCGTTCATACTTTTTCCAAGTTTTATAAGGTTGATGTGCGGGCCTCAGCGGATGCTGTTTTTGGCTGCAAGGTTCTGCAAGCTGCAGTGGTTTAAATTGGTGCATTTTTTGCTGTATTTGGATCCCCACCCATGACGGACACTGCTATTGGATGTCCCATATGTCATGAATAGTGGAAGCGGGGTGTGTGACATACTTGGAATAATACCATTTTATGATTACTCACCTGTAAAATGGGTATTATAAGTATGTCACACACCCCGCTTCATCCCGCCCTTTGGTATTCTGGATCCTTTATATGGTGAACCTATTATTGTTAAGAATGTTTTATTGGCTCTTCCTGGTCTCCTTACTGCTGTCATATACTGGGGAATGTGTGGGAGGTCCCAGGTATTTATGGACCGGGAGGGGCTTCTTTTTTGCTTTCATCTCTGCAGAAGTTCGCCCTCTACTGGACCATAACCCATATGTCATGAATAGTGGAAGCAGGGTGTGTGACATTATATACCCATTTTACAGGTGAGTAATCACAAAATGGTATTTTTACAAATGCCAAGTTGTTTTCAACAAGGTAAAAAATGTATAGTGTTCCCAATATTAGCTTCAAGAGCAGGCTGCAGCTGTCAGTTATTAGCTAAATTTAAAGAGTTACCCTAAACTAAACAGTGGGGGCTTTACATTTTATGCAACCCTTAAATTTAATGTTAGCAAACATTGCTGTGTAAATAGCTAAAACTTGCAAATGGCATAACTTTTATCTGAATTTCCCAGGCTTAATTTTCTTTTTTGTTTTACTTTTGCAAATTAAGCACTCTCTAGAGTTATCAGATAGAGCGTGCCTTTCTGAATGTCAGCGACAGATGAGTGTCTAGATTCAGGCTATCATGGAAGTGTCCTCAGCAGGAATGACATTTGTTCTGACATTTGAAAAAACAAAAAAAGAAATGGTACCCCGTCTAAGAAGTGAATTTACATTTTATTCTTGTAGAAATGGAAAACATCATCTATTTAGACGGCATTTGTCTTTTCGGCTAGTTTACTGCTTGGACTGCGGACACTGTTAAGGTCTTTTACCACTAAAGGTTAACTTCCTTTGCAAAGACACAGTGCTTTCTTTTCTATTTAAACCCAAAATGTTGAAACCCGTCTTTTTTTTCTTAAGGTCTTAATAATTAGCTCTGCATTCATGTATAAATAATATATTGGAATGGGATGAATAAAACATAACACTGGAAAGAAAAAGCTCACAGATGACCAGGAGCGTTTTCAAATATTGTTCTATAAAAATAAATTCTTTAATTGCCTAGCTTTATGTATTGTGCATTAGGTACCAGACCCCATGTTCTTTTGGTTTATTTTTCTTATAGACAGGAAGCAACCAGCAACAAAAGATTAACCTTTGACCCAGGAGTGATTATTTCATAGGTAAGCTTTCTTATTTAAAATGCTCAGTACAAATTTCCAGGACTGAGTAAAGCCTTCATCCTTAATAATACTACTTTCAGCTTAAAGGTAAATTTGGCCCAAACTTTGACTTTTTGCTTAGCTCAGCCAGACCCTATTAGAGACAAAATTAGTGTAAAACTATTTGGCCATCTTTTTTTAATTTTAAAAATTATAATTTTATTTCAAAGAAAATTGTGCCCCCCATTACTTGAGGCTACCAGGCAGCACAATGTGACAGGTGGTTTTCTGATAACCTTGTCCAATTACTTCCACCCTCCACCCCTGGAAGAGAACTGGGCATGTGGTGAAGGGCATAGGGGTTGGTATGCCACCACAGATGGAGACCTCTGTGCTTTGAGAATTCTATTGTCTGACTGTTAAATGGTTATTTAACCTTATCCCCTTTATCCCTATTTGGAATGTCTGCCTGCATACATTTTCATAGGAAGCCCGAAAAATAAATAAAATACCCTTTTGTCTATGGGCCTGATGCAGAGCCTCCCCCGGTCTGAGCTTAAAACCTTCCGATTGTCCGGGGCTCCCGTTTGAATCGTGGCTCAAATGTGATGCAGAGCCTCGGTCGGAATGGCTCCCTAAATGATCCGTAAATTTGTCTTCACTCGGGAAGTGTTTTTTGCTCTCTCGGGTGCCTTCAATTTGATCGGGGCTTCCGTTCCCGTTCACACGGGTGGCCCGTTTTTCCCTGTTTTTTCCTTGCTTTTTGAACGTACCTGCTTGCCTTCCGTCGTATTTGACCTTCCATTTTGGTGGTTTTTTCAAGTATACTTACATCTCCATGGCTCTTCAGTTGTCAATCTGGCTACACACAAGCGCACATCCCTCAACCTCCATTGTAATATACATATGGCAACAACTTCCAATTTCACACATATATATATATTTAAATACATTTTTTGTTGTTCCTTCTTCCTTGTCCTTAATGCATACCTTAATTTCCTTGGTTGTTCCTTCTTCCTTGTCCTTAATGCATACCTTAATCTCCTTGGTTGTTCCTTCTTCCTTGTCCTTAATGCATACCTTAATCTCCTTGGTTGTTCCTTCTTCCTTGTCCTTAATGCATACCTTAATCTCCTTGGTTGTTCCTTCTTCCTTGTCCTTAATGCATACCTTAATCTCCTTGGTTGTTCCTTCTTCCTTGTCCTTAATGCATACCTTAATCTCCTTGGTTGTTCCTTCTTCCTTGTCCTTAATGCATACCTTAATTGTTTGTGAGTATTTCGGATTTATTGTCCCATATCTAAACCTTTTGTGTAATGTAAATGTGTGCTGATGTTGTGTGATTGTACTTTTGCAGGAAAGACAACTCTCAAAATATTTTAATTTTTTTATTATTAAAACGTTGTTTTTTTTTTTTTTAAACAGAAAAAAAAAAATTTACATTTTTAAAATTAAAAAAAAAAATTAGGCCTCTGGGTCTTGAGGATGTTGTATTCTTTGATCTGTGAATGAAAAACAACATTAGTTTAGCATTTTTTTTTGGTTTGTTTGGCCATGGTTTCTTTGGGGCCCTTTTTAAACCGGACCTTCTGGAGCACAAACTCTTTTAAAAAGATTCTGCAGCATCTTAAACTAATATATAGTAAGTTTTTAGTCAATCAATTATTATTCTTTCCCCCACTGGGCTGCAACTCAGTTCTAGAATTTAGGATACGTGCGCCGCCATCTTGACTCAGAAGCATCACACTTACTGAGGAGAGGAGAGTGTGATAAGGTACAGGGGGTGGGTTATAGCTGTGCTTTGCTCACACAGAGCAGAGCTGTGCTCTGGAAAAGGTCAGCAAGCCCAGAATGCAGAGCAGCACAGTTAGAAGGAACTTCCTGTTTGCAGGCTGCCTGATAACATGGCGGCTTCCATAATCCACCATTTTTGATGTATAAAGGCTCATAACATGCACTAGGTGCAGGTAGGCTGATTTGTAAGGTGGCCAATCTGTATGTACAGGGTGTGTGAAATATCTAAGATAGACTATTATTCAGAGTTAAGGTCCACTTTAAGGGCTTTTTTATCAAATTTATTATGGAAATGTTTGCGATTTTTAGTTTTCAAATGGAATTGTTTGCTCATTTTCTTTAGTTGAAATAAACACCACTTACAAGGTTTTGGGCGCACATTGCGTCGGGGGCGGAGTCTCCTTTCAGCCTCCCTCTGTTGCTGGTGTGAATCTGTTTGGATGACAAACACACTGATATTAGAGACTGTTGTTGTTTCATGAATATAATATTAAGTTAGGCTTCTAGGTATCAATCTACTCACCTTCCCCAGCCACCTCTTCCTCGTCGCCCCCTTCCTCGCTCATCCCTTGGGATGTCCCTGCGACGTCTGAATCTACAACTAACAATAGTGCACATGAGTATCTGTATTTAATGCATGTATTACCACATATCTAACTATATTTCCCTTACCGGAGTCAGGTTGAGGGTCATTTAGGCTCGACTCCCTGCCATCAGATTCCCCCCTCCCCTGCATGCTGAGGTCCAGCGGCTCCTCCGAGACACTTACAGAGGAGGGGGTGGCCGTTGACCCTGGCGGTGGGCCACCTACACCTTCACCTGTTTCGCCCAACACTGGGCTGCGTGTCCTGGTCCAGGTGGGGCGGAACCGTATATTCCATTCATGGGCTGAAATACAAACACAATCATTAAACCACGCCCAGGCGAGGCCAGGGTTATAGGTGCATTTACATTTTCAACACTTACATGGGAAATGTTTGGCGAAGTACCGCCTCACCCGGGGCTTATGCCTTCTTTTTAAATCAGACCAGTGTTGGGCGATCTTGGTGAAGGTATAGGTGGTTTGTGATCGGCGTGCGATCGCGTCCACCACCGCCAGGGCCAACGTGCGCTTGTCATAATCTGACGGCAGGAAGTCGTAGCGATTCCTCAGCATCATCTGTTAAAAAAAGATACAAGGACCCACCATTAATCCACCAAATACATTAACAAGTTTCCTGGCCTAACTAAAGTTACTTTATTAACCTCTTGCTGCCTCATATTGCCCTAGTTCTGCTATCTGCATGTAGGCTAGTTTGTTGCTGCGTACATGTGGTATACTAAGGTGGGCTGGTATGTAACATGACAAACTAAGTTGTTTCAGACTATTCTTGCGCTTTGTTTTTTTTTTATTACAAGGAATGTGTGCGCGCACATAAAAGCACGCTCGCATACTCACATCCATGATGATGTCGTCCTGCTCCGGGGTAAAGATGGCGGGCGACATCTTGTCTTCTTTACCAAGGTATAGCTCTGACGTTCCCCCGCGGTGACGTGCGTGCGTGCGCGCAGGCGCTCACTCGCTGTTGGGCACGCCCACACGGGAAACATATTTAAAGCATAAGGCACTCCGCACGGTGTGGGATACCATATCAATATGGCCAGACCTAAAGGGAGCCAAAAGAGCCAAGCAAGGCCAAAGGCACATAGCAGCCGCACACATGCCTCATCCTCCCAAAGACAGAAGAGCAGGCACCAGACACAGGCAGAACATGCCCCAACTAAAACGCAGGATACTCCACACACACAGGCACATTCAAAAAAACGCAGGACCAAGGAGACATTCACCCATTCACCACCACCTGCCAAAAAAGCACGAACACACAAGGGTGCAAAGTCGAGTAAGACCCTGCAGCATCCTCAGCCTCAACACACAAAACATACCCACAAAACAAAACACATCAGCAAGGGAAAGCGTATTGCCAAACCCACCACCCCACCAAGGTCACCCACCCCTCCACCTCAACCCTCTGGTTCTCCCAATTCCAGTACCTCACATTCCACATGCAGCTCCACATCTGATAGCTCAACAGGAACCCAGACATTAAGCCATAGCAGCACACACACCACATCACCCTCCCCCATAAGCCCCAGAACCACACACGACTCACCAGATAGCCAACCATCAATTTCCACAGATGCAGGGGACACCACACACCCATGTGGCCGACAACTACGCCGTGGCTCCCTAACTGCACGTTTTTGCGATGCTCAAAGCATGGCTGTGGCAAATGCAGTTTGTGAGCATTATGATGCCCTATTTGGCAGGACCTCCAAATCCACCACTAAGCAGGCTAAGACGAATATTTGCCACCAAGTAAATAGTGTGGGATCTGTCAGGCAAGATATTCAACAAATCAAAAGGAAATTTGGGGACCTGAAATACTACAGTAAAAAAAAAAATGGACATGCGCCGTCAGCAGAGGTAAAGGGCAAATTAAATGCATTTTTAGTTGCATGGTTAAAAGGATGTAACACTTATTAGGTGTAATTTAATCTTCCCCAGCCAACAGACAGGGGGTGTAGCAGAGGTAAAGGGCAAATTAAATGCATTTGTAGTCGCATGGTTAAAAGGATGTAACACTTATTAGGTGTGATTTAATCTTCCCCAGCAAACAGACAGGGGGTGGCTTACCCACTAAAATAATCCTTACTCCCGCCGAGGAACATGTATATACATACATACACCCGGCCAGCATCCAGGGCCTGGCAGAGGCACAAGACACAGACCGGAATGTAAGGTCCCAAGGTCAGTCTGATTTTGCCATGACCTATTATAAAAAGTTCAAGAAGGCAGTGTTATGCTACACAACACACTGTACTTGGCCATTTAGCTAATCTTCCTATCTACATTCTAAGGACCAAGTCAACAGGACACACCAGGCCCCCAAACCCCTGCGTTAGCACCGAGGCCAAGGGCACACCAGGCTTCTACACCACAAACCCAAATTGTGGATTGCGATGAGGTAAGTAAATGGTCCTTGGTGTGTACTTTTAACATTGATATTTGAGAGCTTTTGTGGACAGAAATAAACTAAAAGGATGCTATATTTCTTTACAGACCACAGGAAGCCCACCCATCATCGACCATATATGAGATTTGGAGGAGGACAACCCACATATGTCACTAACCACTACTGAACCAGTAGCAGCAACGCAGTCAACCCCGGCACAGCCACCACATCCACAACCACCTTCGGAACCAGAACCAACCACCCGTCCCACTGCTCCAACCCAGTCTAGACGCCATATTTCCCAAAGAAGGCAACTTCAAATTTTGGAGGAAGCATGGAGGCAGGAAAATATAGCCTTTGCTGCGACAACACAGCAATTCAATGAGACTGTGTGCACCCAACTCACAAACCTCAACGCCCAATTAGAGGTATTAAACAGAAATATCTCTGCCCTAACCAGCCATATGGGGGAGATTAATCAAAGCCTGGCCCACATTGCAGCCAATTTGCAGGCACAACATCATTTCTCGTCACCATGCAACCCAACATACCACTAATTTGTGGGGAATACATTTTCTGACCCCACGTGTAATTTTTCTTTTGGTCCCAAAAAAACAAATGACAAAACAAAATTTGTTTGGAAAATAAAAAAAACAAAAAACAAAAAAAAATTTGTGGTCTCTGAAAAAACACTAAACACTAGTTGTGCACGTATGGTTTGCGCGGTGCCACTTTGGGTGCAAGAAAAAGGAGGGGTGGGGAGGGCTGAAACTAAAGGTGGTGGAGTAGCCCACAAGCCATGATTAGAAACATAGAAGGTTGACAACAGAAGGAGACCATACGGTCCATCTAGTCTGCCCTTATGTGTATACTGTATGTACTCTTTATCTTAGGATAGATGTGTGCTTATCCCAGGCATGGTTAAATTCAGTGACTGTTGATTTTTCAACTACCTCTGCTGGAAGTTTGTTCCAAGCATCTACTACTCTTTCTGTAAAATAATATTTTCTAACATTGCTCCTGATCTTCCCCCTGACTAGCTTCAGGTTGTGCCCCCTTGTTCTATTGTTAAGTTTCTTCTTAAAAACACTTCCCTCCTGAACCTTATTCAATCCTTTCACATATTTAAAGGTCTCAATCATGTCCCCCCTCTCCCTTCTTTCCTTCAGACTGTACAAATTAAGTTCTTTAAGTCTCTCCTGATAAGTTTTAAGTTTAAGTCCTTCCACCATTTTCGTTGCCCGCCTTTGGACACGTTCTATTTGAATAATGTCTTTTTGCAGGTAAGGTCTCCAGAACTGCACACAGTATTCTAGCTGTGGCCTTACCAGGGCTCTATACAGCGGCATCACAACCTCCCTCTTCCTACTGGTGATGCCTCGAGCTATGCAGCCGAGCATCCTGCTTGCTTTTCCCACTGCCTGGCTACACTGTCCACTCATCTTGCAGCTATCAGTAATCAGTACCCCTAAATCTCTCTCCTCCGAGGTCCTGGCTAACACAGTACTGCCCATACGGTACTCAGAGCAGGGATTCCTTCTACCCAAGTGCATGATTTTACATTTAGAGACATTAAACTCTAGTTTCCACAGTTTTGACCATCTATCCAGTAAAGCTAAATCATTTTCCATGTTGCAGACACCTCCAGGAATATCCACCCTATTACTAACCTTTGTATCATCAGCAAACAGACAAACTTTCCCTACCAAGCCTTCTCCTATGTCACTTACAAATATATTAAAAAGAATGGGGCCCAGGACAGAGCCTTGCGGCACACCACTTGTAACTCTCCTTTGTTCAGATTGCACGCCATTTACAACAACGCTCTGATACCGATCCCTCAGCCAACTGGAAATCCACTGAACTATCCAGGGATTGAGTCCTACCTTCAATAACTTATCTATGAGCTCCTTATGTGGTACAGTGTCAAAGGCTTTGCTAAAATCCAGATAGGCGATATCCACAGCACCACCTTCATCTAACACTTTAGTGACATTGTCAAAGAAATCAATAAGATTGGTCTGACATGATCTGCCCTCAGTAAAGCCGTGCTGTTTTGGGTCCAATAGGTCATTAATTTTTTGATGGGAAATTATCTGTTTTTTTAAGAGTGTTTCCATTAATTTGACCACTATAGATGTTAAACTAACTGGCCTGTAATTACTGGCTTCTTCTCTACTCCCCTTTTTATGGATTGGTATAACATTGGCCATTCTCCAATCATCTGGAACCTCACCAGTTGAAAGGGAATGGTTAAGTAAATCAGTTAGAGGGGCTGCAATCACAAACCTAAGTTCCCTTAGAACTCTGGGGTGGATTCCATCTGGACCCATCGCCTTACTTACCTTTAGATGTGCCAGCTCGGCTAAGACATCAGCCTCCAGAAACTCCGGAGCTGTACCCTCCCAGCTGGATGTTGTGCTATGGCCATGCCTGCTACTATCTGAAAATACCGAACAAAAGTAGCTATTCAGATGGTCAGCCACAGCCTTATCTCCGTCAATATATTTATTTTCCCTATTTCTAATTTTTGAGACTGCATTGTTTTTCTTCTTTCTGTCACCAATATATCGGAAAAAGGTTTTATCTCCCCTCTTCATAGATTTGGCCATTTCTTCCTCTTTTTGCCCTTTAGCAGTCCTTATAATTAGTTTTGCTTCCCTCTGTTTAATTTTATATGCCTCTCTGTCAGCTACACTTCCACTTACTTTATACTTCTTATAGGCAGACTTCTTATCTTTTATGATAGTGCTGACTTCCCTAGTAAACCATAATGGTTTCTTCTTCCTTTTATTCTTGCTAGTTTGTTTCACATATTGCTTAGTTGCCTTTAAGATGGCCATTTTTAATAGTGACCACTGGGCACTCACTTCTGCTACTCTGTTCCATTCACCTAATTTTCTTTCTACATACTCCGCCATTTCCTTGAAGTTTGTCTTCCTAAAGTCTAGCACTTTGGTTCTGGTGTGTGATTGCACAATGTCTGTTTTTATTCTGAACCATAAGCATTGATGGTCACTGGAACCCAGATTTTCTTCTACCCTGACCTCGGACACCAGATCCCCATTGGTCAGAACTAAGTCCAGAATGTTATCTCCTCTAGTTGGCAATGTCACAAGTTGTTTTAGAGACACTCCATTAAGTGCCTCTAATATAGTCCTGCTCTTGCATGTCGATGCACTTGGGATATTCCAGTCCACATCAGGCATGTTGAAGTCACCTGTAATTACAATGTCCCCCTTCTCTGCCATTCCACTGATTTCATCTATTAACAGGTTATCTAGATCCTCAGATTGTCCAGGGGGCCTATATATCACACCAATTCTGACCACAGCTCCCTCCTTAGTCTGCATGGTAACCCAGAGAGTTTCTAGTTCATTATGTGTATGCTGAATTATTGTTGATTGAAGTGTAGTCTTGACATAAATGGCTACTCCACGGCCCTTTCTATCCAATCTGTCTTTTCTGTACAATGTGTAACCGGGTATGGCTATCTCCCAGTCATTGTGATCCTTGAACCAAGTCTCTGTTATTGCAACAAGATCCAATTCATCTCTGGATATGATAGCCATTAATTCACAGAGCTTGTTGACCAAGCTGCGAGCATTGGTACACATCATGTGGATGTTGTTGGTATTGTATTAGGTTTAGGACCGTTGCAGGCGTCTATTGTAGTGCCCCCCCCAGTCTCATCAAGACAACGGAACCTCCTCTTCAAGAGAACAAAGCCTCGCTCCAACACAGAGCGAGTCCTCCTGGGGGCAGTATTGTAGCGCTCCTCTGCCTGTGAAGATCGGTGCAGGATGGGGGTCTTCATCCAGGGGACCAAAGGATAGGCAGAGTCTCCTGCCCTAAAACCAAAAAAAAAAAATAAAAAAAAAGGTGTGCATTGCAACAATAGAAAAGAGGGACAAATAGGTGAGCGGGGTAGGGTGGGAGGAAAGGACATTTGTAATGAGACTACATAAAATCAAATACAGGAAAACACCGCGCTTAATCTCAATAATGATGGTTCAATTACATATGAAGATAACTTTATGTCTTTAAAAATGCTCAAACGTGCTGGACCACTTATCCCTCCAGTCCTCAATAGAATGTAACCAAATAAGCACAGAGCAAAAACAGTTCAGTGTTTCAACTAATACGCAGCTGCTCGGTATGATCCAAAAGAAGCTGTAATCCCAGTGCGCATGCACAAAGTCCACAATGTGCCCGTCACCCTTAGGAAATATTCTTACCAAAAGGTTCAAGATTAGCAGGCAGAAACAGATGTCATACACTCTCCTATTGCGCAGAGGTCGTCTGCTAGAGTTATGTAGCACCATAACAGTTGGGGATGACTACATTCTGGCAACTTCAGATGTCACCTCTCTCTACACCGTAATCCCCCATGAGAAAGGCATTCTTGCGGTTAAACATTTTTTGAGTCAAGGCTCTACTTTACAAACTGCCCAGGTTGATTTCCTGATAGAATGCCTAACGTTCGCCCTTAAGCACAACTATTTTTGGTTTGGTAATTCATTTTACCTACAAAAAACGGGCGTAGCCATGGGGGCTAAATTTGCGCCCAGTATGGCGAATTTGTATGTAGGATGGTGGGAGGCACAATTTTTACACTCCAAGGATTGGTCCAATCTGGTTGTATGGAAACGATACATAGATGATGTTTTCGTCATCTGGAAGGGGTCACAATCTGATTTGGATTCCTTTTTCCATGGGGTGAATGGGAATGATTTCAATCTAGAGTTCTCCACAGAAAGCAGTGAGCTATCTGTAAACTTTCTTGATCTAACGATCAAGAAATCAGGCTCTGCTCTGGTCACCTGTACATACTTTAAGGCCACCGATAGGAATGGTTATGTCCCTAGGGATAGCTGTCACCATCCTAAGTGGTTGGATGCTATCCCTAGGAGTCAATTTACTCGGTTGCGACGGAATTGCACTTCCTTGGAGGATTATGATTCACAATCTTCACTCTTGATGCAACGGTTTCTGGATAAAGGCTATAATGCCAATGAGACCTTGACACAGAGGAATCAAATTAGGGCTGTTGATAGGTCCTCCTTATTTAGCTCCACTACTAGGAACAACCATTCTTCTTCCCTTGATTTTGCATTTATTACCTCATTTAGTGCACAGCACAAAGTCTTGGGGCAACTTTTTTCTAAACATTGGCACATTTTGAGAAGTGATCCAAGCCTAGGGCCACTTCTGCCTGATCGTCCTAAATTAATTTTCAGGAAGGCACCCAATTTAAAAGATTTAATTACCAAAAGTTTTACAGATCCCCCCCAAAAATTGGGAGGGACTTTAGCAACCATGGAAGGGTTTTTCCGTTGTGGGTCCTGTATGGTGAAAACCTTTATTTCCCATCAGGGTTTGAAGGAGTTTCGGATTAATAAGTTTATCTCCTGTAATTCCACTTTTGTGGTTTATTTATTAATCTGTCCCTGTGGGTTGTACTATGTGGGTAGGACCACAAGAGAACTAAAGGTCCGCATTAGGGAACATTTGTATAACATCCGAAGGGGTTTCACCCAACATAGTCTATCGGCACACTTTAAAGAAAAACATAATTGTGACCCCAAGGGATTAACCTTTGTGGGGATAGATAGGGTGGAGAAACATTGGAGAGGTTTAGTTTAGTGCGAGAGGTTTCCCAACGGGAGACCAAATGGATTTTCCTACTGGACACCCTATCTCCTAAGGGCTTAAATGTTGAACTGGATTTGAATTGTTTCATAGATAGTGCTTGATAAATATACTGTGCACCATTTCAAATTTTAAATACATTTTTTATTGTATTTTTATATGGATATTTTGTTATATGTATATATGTTTATTTGGGCATAACAAGCTAATTTGTGCTCTTATTGTTGTATTGTGACTGGGTGGTGTTTCCCTGAGATCCCCACTGTTTTTTAATCTGTTTTTAATCCCTTTTTGTAGTTTTAGTAATCTTTGACCTATGTCTATCTCTGCTGTAGCAGCTCTATTTATACGAGCTGCTTTTACTAGTGATGCATAATCCATTGCGATTCCCTGTAGTTTGGTGGCCTGAATATGTTTCTTCTATGTCCCAATTAATAATCGCTAGGGTAATTCCCTTGTGTTTTATTGTATGTTATTCCTTGCCGACTACCATTGTGCAGATTTGCTGGAGCTCTTGCTCGGCGCTCGATTATGCTGTCTGTCTCTGTTTGCTGGACGCCATTAGCAATGGATGTGATCGAGCATCCATTCACTGCACTGGCCATTGTGCATGACGCTTGCAGCACACTCTGAACCAAGCTCTGCTACCTTTCCTACACCGGAAATGGAGGGGTGAGTGTGTCTTAATTTTTCTATATATTGGCCCCACTCTATCCACTCTCTGCCTTTGATAAAGTTGGATTTACCAATGAAACGCGTTAGGCAGGGGAGTGTGGGCTCTCTTGTTACTCTTTGTTGATTGGAGTGATTTTCTCTATTTCCCAACGACGGCCGCGTGTGGGAACTTGGGGGAACACCTCTCAGACGGGAAATCCTTTTATGCTATTAATCTACATTACTGTGTAAGTGCATATGAGTTTTATTAAAGCCCGAATCATTAACTGACAGAGTTGCACTAGATATCTTTTCCTTTCCTTTTTTGGTTCTTGGACTACATTGAGTCCAATGGTGTATAAAGACTGAAAGAGGACCTACAAGCATACATTTTGGGAAGACGACCTCTGCGCAATAGGAGAGTGTATGACATCTGTTTCTGCCTGCTAATCTTGAACCTTTTGGTAAGAATATTTCCTAAGGGTGACGGGCACATTGTGGACTTTGTGCATGCGCACTGGGATTACAGCTTCTTTTGGATCATACCGAGCAGCTGCGTATTAGTTGAAACACTGAACTGTTTTTGCTCTGTGCTTATTTGGTTACATTCTAATGAGACTACATGCACATCCAACCTGTACTCTCATTAAAAAAGTCTGGGGAATACTACTTACATAATAGGGCAAGAACATGACGCAATAAGGTACAATCACTTAACCCATTCAATTTGTAGCTCAATAATTAGGCTCCAAATATACTACGAAAATATTTAACAAATAGTGGGTTAAGGGAAAAAACACAGTCAGACAGGGTGCGTAACCAATACAAGTTTCAAACACATACCCAGTAGGCAGCCACCAAAAAGATTGCTAGATTTGAATCGCTCATGTAGGCAGGAATTCCTAGGCAGGGAAAGCCAGCAAAACGACTCCCAAAAACCAAATCAGGGCCAGCCAGTGCCTGCACATTTATGCTATGTCCCATCTTCCAATTCCTGCACACAGGCAATACAAAAAAAATTAGGGAGACCCTGTAAAAAGGACCCCCCCAAAAAAACCCTAAAATATATCAAATACTCATGCCATCGATGTCCAAAGGCGTGCAGTGCAGCCTGGTTTCTGCCATACTCAGCAGGACAAGACCGCGGAGCTGGCGCCACTGATGTGCTCCAACAGAGGACTGCATATTATTGCCCGAGTGCAAATACGGCTGCTCTGACTTGCCGTAAGTGAAGGCTCGGCGGCCCCGTTTTATTAGGGTGATTTCAATCGGAAATCAAGGCTCTGCATCACTGAAAAAAACGGACCAATGAACGAGGCGAGAACGAGACAATGTTTTCCGGGAAACAGCCTCGTGCGAGCCGACAATTAGAAAGGCGGCTGAGCGCACACCTGAGCGCATAAGCGCACACTAAAATCAACGTAGCACCCTTTCCTGACCCGATCAAAGCCCAAAACCAACGGGAAAACGCACGGGGGAGCTGAACGGGGAGGCTCTGTATCAAGCCAATAGAACCTCAAAGGGGGTCATCTCCCGGAAGGAAGGACACAATTTTGTCAGGGGCAAAATCCAATGCCTTAATTGAATATAACGGAAATATTCCTTGAGGGGGACATCATATTTCTCCTGCAAGGCGCTGAAGGACCCAATGCCCTCTCCTATGAGTAGGTTGAATATTTTGTATATACCCCGATCCTGCCACCACTTAAAGGCCAGTTTGTTCTGTTCACCTGGGGGGAAGCTTGGGTTGTCCCACAAATGAGCCAGGGGGGTATGGGGGGACATCAGGGAGGCGGAGTACCTGACCAAGTCCCATACTGTGAGTGAATGTCTCATTAGGGGGCTAAGCATTTTGGGTCTAAGTCCGGAGTCTGTCCAAAGTAGACTGTCGATAGATATCGGTGCGCAATTGGGAAGCTCGAGAAAAACCCACAGTGGGGGTTTGAGGGGGGAATGCATGGGGGCCAGCTGGGCAATCTGCGAGGCTTTATAGTATTTAAATATGTCAGGCACCCCCAGCCCCCCTTGTGCTCTAAGGGCTAGCATAGTGCACTTGGATACCCTTGGGCGACCCGCGGACCATATGAAAGCCAGGATCCTCCTCTGCATCACCCGGAGCATGTACAGTGGGATTTTAGTTGGCAATGCTCTGAAAAAGTAAAGTAACTTTGGGAGGATCGTCATTTTAACCGCATTAATGCGGCCTATCCAAGAGATCGGGTATGACTTCCAGACCTCCATTAAGCGGGTTAAAGACTTAAACAGAGGGGGATAATTGGCTTCATACAGGTTAGTGAACTTGTCCGAGATGCGCACTCCCAGGTATGTGCAAACAAACTTCTAATTGTCCATTCCATTCAGAAGAGGTCACTGGCATTGCTAGTGTAGTGAGAGGCTCCTACTTTCGCTCTGTTTTTACATGTGGTTACTACTGTTGCTTCATGTGAGTGTCTCTATTGGCTTAAAACTTGGATTAAACAGTTGGCACATTTTAGACAGTGTTGCACTAGATTTCTTTCACTTTTCTTACATGCTCCCTAGGAGCTTCCTGATTGGTCTGAGTTTATGCTGGAAACAACTCTTTGGAGTTTAAAGTGACGGGTGCTCCTTGTCCAAGTTTCATTTCCTTTAGCGTTTTTAGTCTATGTGGATTTATGGCATTATTCTTTGCCATTTCTGGTAAGAGTTAATTTTTATCGCCGGCGGGCACAGTTTTCTGCGATGATGCATGCACCACGGGATGGCACTATTGCTTAATTGGACATTTTGCAAGCTCTGTGTATTTCTTTTGGACTTTTAGTAGCGAGCTGTTCTTTGTTTTTTTCAGCACAGTATTATTTTATTTGTTTTCTAAACATGTAATTCACTTTAGCTAATCAGTGGTAACAAGCAAAAATAATGGAAAATTAGCTTAATGAAAGAAAGGAAGCTGTTGTTAATGGGGTATGTCACTTTTCCTTATTTTTATGGCAATAGGGTAAAAATGTTGCCTACAGTGAAGCACTCTATGGCTTGCTTCCATATTATCGCCTTTGGGTGGCTTGCTTCCATATTATCGCCTTTGGGTTTACGGTCCCTTTAACTGCTGGCCGTGTAAAAAGTCAAACAAGAAAAAAAGTTTTAAAGTATAACTTATAACAGTAATACTAATATGCTATAACTATGGCACAATGATAGCAGTTGGTAGGCATCACGTGGAAAGTCTCTTAGCCTCTCTTTCATTTTACAATTCAGAAATACAAGGCATGATTCCATGGTAACAGTATGCCAATCAAAATTCATGACTTGCTGTTAAACAACATTGAAGGTCAGTACTTCTTCCTACCCTGGGTCAAGCAATTTAAATGATCTTCATGACCTAAATGACATGACTGGGCCTGTCCATTCAAAAGATGGCAACAAATTAAATAGCAACTGACCAGCAAACGTGTTTGGCAGTAAAACTTACCCCAGAAAGGATTGAAACACAACAGTCCAAACATAAATTTATCTCCATTCCCCCCCCCCACATCTACAGTGTAATTTGATGCAGTTATGTATAATACTTGCTTTTGTTTGGATCATAGAACACCCACTTTTTGTTTTCATCTTTTGTACAAAGCCTTTATCCTCCTTACAAAGAAACTGCTACAAAAGCAGCACAGATACAGTATGTTAAGTACAATGGATGACTTAAATAACTAGAATATCTAAAACATACAAAATTGTCAAAAAAATATATATCACTGTTGAAATACACAATATTTTATAGCCAATTTAATTTTTAACCATCAATTTTAAGAAATGAAGATATACAGAAGAAGTATGAAAGGAACATGCATAGTGCATAAATTACCTCTAAGTCTAATAAAAAGTCATGAGCTGGTGTGAAACTATTTGGGTTTTTTTCTATACCTAAAACCAAACACAATTAAAGAGGAACATCATCCCTCTTGGCTGGCTCTGGAGTCTCTTAGATTCCGGGGGTTGGATGATTCCCATTCCCTTGGGCATGACAAGTTGTGATGCCTTACTGTGTGAAACCCCACGTGGTGGTCATGAAAAAAAAAATAAAAAATTCTGGGGCTGGGCTACAGAGGAGGACCTAGCTTTAAGCATCCAGAGCTTTATTCATTTGGCAAACTATAATTCATTTTACACTTAGCCTGGAAAATCTCTAAATTCTATAAAGGGGGGAGAGGTGGCTGGACTAAATAGCTGATATACCCCCTTTTTATTGTACTGTAAAGAGAGGAGGAATCTAAATAAACCACACCTCTGGAGGCGCAGTATAAAAACCTTTCCATGTGGTTAAATGATTTTTTTTTGTTTTAAATGTGTGGGAGTTTTTTTCCACTACTGGTAAGGTTCTATGCCAAATGATTGGAGATCAAATTGAAGTAAAGTTTGGCAGAATGGAGCCAGGCTGAAGTAAAAAATGCTTTTAAAATCAGACCAATACCCATTGAAGTTGAAAGCAAAATGGCCCATGTGACCACTGGCAGGGGTCCAGACTTCATAAGGGAATGCATTTCAGGTAAGCATAACCAGGACTGGCAGTGGTGTATGCCTAGAATGGGGTAGCATCATTTGAGATGCCCCCTACACTCATATCATCACCCATTTTGTTGAAAATGCATTGCTCCACTTTAAAGCAAAAAGTCTAACCAGCTGGCAGCCTGGACTGTAAAAGATTCCAGGGCCGCCCACTGGTTTTCCCCCTGGGGCATCTCGAGTTAGGAAGCCCCGCTGTGTGAGACCCCCAAGGGTCAGGATTTAAAAAATTACAAAATCCCAACAATGCCCTTTAACCAGAAATATTTCCTGTATATGGGTGTTACATTTATTTGTGTGAGTTAAGAGAAGTAAATACATTTAACATTTAACAAGCTGCACCATACTATACAATAATATACCTGGCCAAAAATTTTCTAATTTGCAGGTGCAGAAAAGCTCACTTACACCTCTAGCTAGATATATATATATACATATATGTTTGTTTGTGTATGAATATTTTCATAATTAGAAATTAGAAAAACAAGTCTTTATTACAAAAAATATTATTTCTCTTCATAATCACTAGGGATGAGCGAACCGGTTCGGACGAACCGGAATTCGCTCCGAATTTCAGGGAAAATTCGATTCGGCACGAACCGAAAAAAATTCGGGTTCATGGCGAATCTTCCGAATCGAATTTTCCCTGAAATAAAAAAAAAAATGCCGGCATGGTGGGAGCGGGCAGGCCGGCTACGCTGTCAGCGGGCGGCGGAAGCGGCGCCGGCCTCTCAGCTGTCATCAGAGGACGCGTCATCAGAGGACGCGTCATCAGAGGGTGCCTGAGAGCGGCGCCAGCCTCCACGCTCCGGCCATGCAGGTAAGTGTTTGCTTTTTAAAAAAATGCCGGCATGGTGGGAGCGGGCAGGCCGGCTGTGCTGTCAAATATAAGAATCTCATTGCTCAAGTGTAACAAAAATAGCTGTACTGGGTGGTATTCAATGTCCATAAATGTTCAAAACTATAGCAAAGCAGGTGCTTTTCCACATCCTGAAATGTATATGTTGGGTAACTCTATAGTCTACCCTACTTACTGCCACTCATAATCTACTACTATGTTGCCTGTGTATATTAAAATTGGTTATCTGGACCACCTTTCCTGAGACCTACTGCCTCTGTTAATCAGTAACACTTATGAACTGATTTAGTATGTGCAATATGTGCCGGTGTAATTGTGATACTCTGCTGGCAATGGTGTCAAAACTTAGTAAATGTTATGTATTTTTTGCGATGCCTAAATCAGGCCCATAATGTCAGCAGAGCTTAACAGAATAAATATAAGTGCAGATCCCTTACCCTCTGTCTTGGCCCCTTAGGATCCAAGAGGCCCAGGGCCAATTTTGTACACCTTCTACTCAAAGCAGCTCCATTTCCAGGAGTATTGTGTCCTGCTCCTTACTTTGTTTTGATCATCCGCTTCTCACCGGGATTGCCTCAACTTCTGCTTTCCAGGATGTCTGAGAACGCCCCTTGTAAGATATTCCAGGCTTCTCACTGAAAGAACACAAAGGAGATAGACTCAGATAAAGGACTTTCACCCAGATATAATAGCTAGAATTATACCAAGAAAAATGTATAGAGATCTAAGGAAAAAGATTGAACCCAGACCTCTGGTCCAGGAGTAGGGAGTTTCTAATAATCTGACATGAAGTACCAGCATACAATTTAGTGACCTTGAGCTTATCATACTAAAGACCACTAAAAATACTTTGTCTATAACTGGTCATTAAAAGTATATTATATGAACTACAAAACTAACAAAATAAAAGTTTGGCCTGAAGGCGTAACTCTGTATTATGTTTTGGCCTTCCAGCCAAAATTTAAGGGAGGCACAAAAGCTTTTGTGAAAGTTAGCTGTGTGTTTCTAACTCTCACAGTGCCATGCTCAACTCCAAAAGCATAAAAAAATAAAATAATTGTACTATTGGGGAAAGCTGACCTTCAAAATGCCACAATTTATCTGGCAGAATAAACAGCATGACTGGAAGCCGAACCTATTTCTGTTTTTTAAAGCTCTAGACCTGGACTAGCAATTCCGTGAAGAAGAATCAGAACACTGCAAAGCCGCCATGTACTGCTGTGAGCTATAAGTATGTACTTGACTGCAAAGATTGGCTTTGGGTACAGAATAGATCCTGACCTCTTGGTCAGTGTAGTGCACAATACACTTTCCTTGCCATTAAAAGTTTTGTAAGGAGTAGAGCCTGACTGTATTATTTATGAAATGTTTGATTTGAACTACAAGACTTTTCCGTAATTCTAGCAAAAGTCAACTGATTGTTGTCTCCTGTCACAGCCTGCTTTCTATTGAAGCCTGTTCATTGTGTGCTTAAAAGTACAAAGTGTTAAAAAAATCAAATACAGCCATGGAAAGCTCAGCAAAAAATATTGTTTAGGGATCTTTTCTGAAGTATGTTTCACATATGTTTGAAGCTGAGAAAAGGATTTTTCAGGAACTAAAGGCATACAAAAACCTGTCACACAAAAAGGGGGAAAGTTCTCTTTTGTTCTTCTCATTATTTATTGCCAGTGCACTTCTCTTTTTCAGTTTCACATTTAAACTTCAGCCATATTTTTTAAGGATAGAATTGTGTACAAGTATAAAGACAAGGGAACAGCCACACCAGGTTTACAGTAAAATTTGACCCACATTTTGCCTGTTCAGTTTGGCTCAGCCAGATTTCATGTAGACAATTCACTCATCTTTGTTTTATTTCTTAAAATATGTTTTTAAATTGGTCCCCTTTACCAAATTTGGGACACTAGACATAGGGCTGGCACCCCCAGGATTTGAAGAACTTAAGCCATGGCGGCATTCCAGCCCTGTCCTACAGCACAGGTTGAACCCCATTACCAGGGGGCCAGGGGGAACAAAGTTATTGGGGACCTTCTCTACCACCTGCCTGTGCCTATATGTGCTTGGGTTATTGGCAGGCTACAGTACTTGCCTTATGCCACCCCCTCTAAACTTGAATAAAAAATAAATGTAACATAGAAACAACATCTTCCTCGAGGTCATAATTTCCTTTAATATCTTGTGACTTGCTTCTAGTCCAGCGATACTCAACTGGCGGACAGGGGTCTGAATGCGGACCTCGGCGTCAGATTTCCAGGCCCCTGCCCTAACAGTCCTGCACTCAGTTGCTTCTGTGTTTCCATGCTCAGAGCTGCACCCTTGATTTGCAATGTGTCTCCCTGCTCCCTGACACCTAGTATTGCAATATGAAGTACTGCATGGGCGGGAAGTGGCGTTGCAAGGTATAAACAAACTTTGTTTCTCTGTCCCTTTGCCTCATCCAATCCTCCCCCCACCCCAGCTCAGCCCTATCATCTCGTCCCACCTGGTCAGCCCCATGAATTCCTGTCCCCCCATACATTCCTGTCCTCCCAGTTTTGCCCATCCAATCCCTGCCCTTCCAGCTTTGCCAATTCATTAACCTTTCTTCTAGCACTGGTTATCTACTGACTCCCCAGCTCTGCCCTTTCATTCCTGTCCTTCTAGTTCTGCCCATCCATCCCTTCTCCCAGGTGTATCTCTATCCCCTGCCCTTCCTGTTCTGTCTATCCATCCCTCTTCCTTACAGATTCTTACCCGTTCATTCCCCCAAAGCCCTATCTATCCATCCTTGTTACTAGACCTTATTGCCAGTAACATTTTGGGCCATAGTCCAGCCATGTACAAGGCCTGCCCAGAATGCAAGGGGGGGGGGGTTAAACCATTGTGCTGCGGGCCAGAGCTGTAGATTCTGTGGGGCCGAAAATAAGCTCCTGTTTCCCAGTGCTGAATAGGATTTTTGGGGTGGGGTGGGGGAGGGTAAGCAACATTTTTTAGTTTTACTTGGGAAATATATAGCCCCTCCCCCAGTGTGCTGATTTCTAACTATTCACCCCCTGCGGCAGCCCTCTGCCCGGACCTTCACCTCTCACCACATGCCTTTAAATGGACCATTACAAGAAATGGTTGAGTACCCCTGTTCTAGTCGCTTGTCTGCAACATTCTTTGGTGGCACATGTGGCATCGTCTGGGATTTTCTGTTTAAGGGGACAAAAATCTTAATTCCTTACATTACACAAACACTTGATATTAAGTGATATTATACTGACTCATCTACAAAATGCTGAACTTCCTTAACTCTCTGCACAAAACTCTAGTCTCTGAACTTCCATTACTCCTGGGGGCAGGGGGTGGGGGGGGGGGGGATTTGGGATTAAAGTGCTAGCAATTGTACAATTTTTAACTTTAGCAGGAACTGCACCCTTTAATACTGGCCACCCTCGTTACAGGCGCTAATGTCAACTAGGTCCACCGATAATTATTTACAGTTTACATCAGCTTAAAAATACAGTAAGTGTATGTAAACACGTTTAAAAGAGTGCTGCTCAATTAGATCTTAATACTGTGGTATCCTCAACTGCATTTCCTACATTTCAGAGGTTAGGATTCCACTGGAAATAAAAGTTTCTGTACATACGTTTTACAAGTTTATAGCACTATCTTCCAGATTTTTCAGAAATACTATAAATAGGGATCAAAAATGGAAAAAATATAACTTTTTCATCAGCATTAGTATATGCCCTTAAGACAAACATACATATGACAATACAAATCAGGATGAAATACAGTGGATTTCTAATATACTTAGTATGTTGGCATTTTTACAATTCCAGGTTTTGGTCTGTCCCTCTGCCCCCCCCTCCCCCCCTCCGGGTTGTGATGCCCCGCTGTGTGAAAAGCCTCGGGCCAGGGCACGAAGGCCAGCCTAGTTGGCCCCTGGCCCTGAAGGCTGCAAGTCCACACAGCCCTAGTGGGCCATGGGCTCTTCCCCCCCCCAGGCATTAGGAGGAGCAGGTAATGGGTAGTGACTTGCCAGCCCCTCAAGCATTATGAACTGGTATAGGGTCTCATTGACCTATTACCGGTTAAATGTAAAAAACGCAGCTAAAAGAAAAGGGAATTTGGGCATTTCTTTTTATATACTCACATCTGATTCATCCCTGATCAGTGCCCCATGGCAGTCATTCTGGCTTCTGCTCATCTGCTGCTGGAAGCGTTTTATACCTGCTAAGTGACTGGATAAAAAGGGTTAATTAGAAAAAGTGACATAGGGTCTCCCCCCTCTCGGCTTAATGTTAAAAACCCTTAAATCACCCTAGACCAGGTGATTTGACAGCCCCCCAAGCCTTGTGTACTGGTATAGGGGTTTCATGGATCCTTTAGAAGTTCACAAAGGGTTATCTGTAAAAAAAAGACACAGACACATTGCAGAAAAAATGACTACATTTTTTTACTCAGTTATCTAAAATCCTGTGTCCCGCACCAACCCCTTCACAGTCGGTGGTGATCGGTGCAGGTTGGATGGGGGGCAGAGGATCATTTCGGATGTCATCAGCCCTGCTCACAATGGGTGGGACAAGCAATGGAACTACAATAACGGCAGAAGCAGGGCCTGTTTCAGACCCTCTCCCGATGGCGGAAAAGGTCAAGGAGGGCGTATCAGTAACCCCCCACTTGAAAAGAAGGCCCAGCAGGATTGATCGCTGGTGGAGGTGAGTCTGTATCTTTTTTAGTTAATTTCTTTTTTTTTTATAGGCAAAGTGTCGGGTATGTGAGTCTCACATAGCTGGCGTTTAATGGTAGGAGTGCCGGCTAAGTGAGACTCATGTAGCATGCACTTTAAGGGGATAAATATTAAATTCAAGGGTTCTATTCATAACCACGCCAACTGGGAGTCCATGCCACCGCCTATAAACTTCCAGTAGTGACGAAGCCTCCTGAGTCATCAGTTAATAGGGCAAAAGGAATGGCAGATGAAATGTGCGCTTTCCACTGGTTGACGTCACTTCAGGAGGGCTACTCTTTAGCATTATCCAGCACACATGTTGCATTCCACCTACCTGCCGAGAAGCTGACCAGAGTACGCCCACCCGCCCAACGAGATCACAGCCTGTCAGATGCTGTCTGACTGCCCACCACCCGAGAAGCCGGCCAGAGCCCCCACCCCACCTGGTGGAAAGCTGCCAAGAACCTGCCTGCCGATATGCCGGACTGAGCCCACAGAGAAGGTTTTCAGAGCCAAGAAGTGGGCCATAGCTCATCTGCTCACCCATCTTGTTTTTTTATACACTTAACATGCTGTAGAGAGGAGTGTTTCTTAACATTTGATACGGACAAACCTACATTTCTTGGGGAAATTGGGCAAATTGTCCCAATTATATTTCAAAGCAATTTGCTCATCTCTAATGGATAGAATGGAGATTGTGTCAAGGAAAGAAATATATAATACACAAAATAGAAGGCTTTTTTTTTTTTTAAATCGAGGGAATACTAGATAAATTAAGCTTAGGGGTTATCTAACCATTATATATAGATATTTCCAAAGCCAACAGATGTACTGATTCATATTTCATTTCTGTACAAAGGATAAGGTGAAATAAGTTATAGTATGGAAAAAAAAGATTTTTATCACAGGGGAAGAAATGGGTTCTTTACTTAAGGAGCAGTAAAGCTTTGGGATAATCGAAGGTAGCAAAGCCAATAACATGCTTTGTGTAGGGAAGTTACTGGTAACAGTAAAAGTATTAAAAAAAAGTAAAGTCTTTAATATTACTGTATTTATGACAGAATGTCTTTTTTACCTCTTGAAATTCACAAAATTGCAGTTCTTTATGGATGTAACTAGCTATTTACACCATTACAATAATACCAGCAAAAAGGTAATGTCAGCCTTTTCAGAGTCAGGACCTGTACAAAGTAATTGAAGTTCTTTCATGCATTCAATTGATATCGAAAACAATTTTGATTGCCATTTTAAAATAACAAGTCCTTTTATTAGGTAAATCATTGAGGTGTATATAACCCATGTCTGCTATTTTGTCAAAAAACACCACTTACTCCAACAGGTGATTTCACACAGAGATAATAGAGTGAAGTAAAAACTAGAACAGAAAATATGTTATGAAAGATATAAGATAAGGGGTGTTATCTAACAACTGCAGGTGCAGAATCTTTTCTAGGGAAATAAACCTGGGATGGTCAGTCCATAAATTCATTTTGTTTGACGTTGTACCAATATAGCCTTCAATGCACCACAAAAAATGCCAAGTGTTCTAGTACAGGGCCTGGGACCACAATAATTCTCTACTTTATTCACTGAGGAACAACCACCATTGACACCCTTTCACAGAGTCTAAAAGACTCCAGGGTGAGTGACAGCCCACCCTAGAAACATCCTGATTTGAGATGCCCCACTGTGTGAAACCCCAAGGATATACATTCATATGCACTGCATAGAATGCATATAGGAGGAGGCCTGCATATTCCCCCATGGGATCACTGTATTGAGGTAGGTTTATGCCCAACCTCGAGGTTTTACCTAGAGGGTCATACGAACTTGGGCTTCCCTAGGAACAAAGACCTAAACCCGGGGAACCTAAAATATCAGGTTTGATCCTCAATAAACAAGGCCAACAGCCTTGCACAGTTGAAAAAAACTCCCCAAATTTGGTACCTCTACAGGTATGATTCTGAATCATTGTCAGCACTTAAATTTGCTCCTGCATCCACTCAAAGCTTAAACTCTGCCTTATCGATCTTCTCCTGGTTGTGGCCATCTTGAAGCACCTGGGAGTCTTCCATTCCCAGTAGATAGATGTTAGGCATAAATACTAAGAACATAAATAATATTACATTTCAACAAATCCATTGTCATGATGGGATACCTGGTCCTACTAATGTGCGCTCCTCCCCAAATGTGTGCACATGTTCAGTCGCACTCCTCAGGTGTCTGCATTCAGGCTGTGCATGGTCACATAGGTGACTGGTGTGCTTTCTGCACATGCCTGGGTAACCTGTGACCCTATGTGCACTCTGCCTGGGAGCCTAAGGCCCTTTAGAAAGCTGCCTACAGATATTTTTGGATGGATGCTTGCCTCTATTCCTGTGTGACTTCCTTGTTTGACCTTTGGCTTTGACTTATGGCTTTAGATTACGACCTCGCTCCGGCTCTGACCCTCTGGCTCTTGAGCTAAGACACTGCTCTCTCTGTGAAACGAATTTTCGGCAGACTCTCCACACCAAAACCAGTGCATGGTGTAACACGTTACCAGTTACAGCCAGTTTTAACTCCCTCCTGCTTTCCAGATCATCAGAAGTTTTTGCCTGTAGTTCCTGATTCTGCATCATCCTCATACTTGACACTACGGCCCTCCCCTCTGCTGTTTCCCCAGTCTCCACTATCTGGGGAGGCCACAGGCAGTATTGCTGGTAGCTGTCTGTATCTACATAGGCCTTGTCTCCAGAAAGGTACAATGAACAAGGAATCTCATGCAAGAGTGCTTTTATTTCTTGCTCAAAAAGTGCTGGTATCCCTGGAATCATGCAAGAACTCCCGTATGTGAGTTTACTTTCGCATGGAGCCAAGTCTTTTATGATCTGTGTTGACTTGACCCTTATGTTAAGAAATATTGGTAAATGAGCAAAAATGTCATGCATTTAAATATCCCAGTATCTTTGATACCCAACTGGAGCTATTGCAATCAAGTTACTGATATTTTCTTTGTCTTTAAGAAGTAAATAACGAGTACCTGTCTTCATACAGTGTATCTACCAATAGAGGCTAACAAAGTAAATAACGAGTACCTGTCTTCATACAGTGTATCTACCAACAGAGGCTAACAAAGGACCTTTTATACTGTCCTTTACATTTGAAAACATGGTAACGGAGGTCAAAAATTTAATAGGAGAAATTAGTAAGAATACCACTCCCAGTTTACCCCTAATTTTTTTTTGTATTTGCTAACCCTTAAATTAAAAATTCTAGATGTTCAAGATGCATTATACATTTTTTTATCTGACTACTCTGTTAAGTCTGTAGGAAAAGATGTACCCATTATGTGTAAGCGATTTGCGGATACGGATTGTCAGCCATGGTAACATGTGCAGAATACAAAGTCTGTCCTATCAGGAAGTCATTCAGTTCCTTTTAAAGAAATATAGAGCGGGGTGAGGTCAGTTAATTATATCTTAATGTATAGAGCTGTAAGGCATAAGGATAGGAAGGAGAATTCATTTTATTTACAGTCTGCATCTCTGGCACAGCTGGTCAATAAATGACCTTAGCTGCCTGCACACTGTATTAGTTCAATTAACTTATGATGTTTACATAGTACAGTACATTATACAGATCCAGGGATGTAGCTTCACTATGGCTCAGTCTGAAATTATTAGACAATAGTTGTAAAACAAGCAATATATAATGGTGTACAATGAACATACTGTCTGTGTCAGATAAGGCACATATTTACAGAGTCAGATAAAGCACAAATCAATATACACATGCCCTGACTTGCACACAAAAAAATCCTGATGTTCTCAGAGCAAGTGTTACCCTTGTCTATCTGCCAAGAGGGTAGTAGGGTAAGGGAGTGGTCCAGGCTTCAAAGGATGCCAGAGCAGTTTCTGAGACACCCAGTGTCTTACATTTCATTATATATCCACCAGAGAGCAACATACATGTTTGAGTGGTGTTATTTTTTGTTTGCTCTGTGTTCTACATAGTACGAGTTACACACAGAGGTGAAACTAATTCAACGCTCTATATTTTGATGATTGTTTGCCATGTAAATAAGTGTTGATGTGCAGGGTGGGAGAAAGTATGAAAATAAAACAAAGAGAGAGCCACTAGGGATAGGGGAGGGAAAAAGAATTAAAGTTACAGAGCACCTTTACCATGATACTTACCTGCCCTCACACTGCCTTGTACCCGTGTAGTCCAGGGTGCCATAGCCAGCCACTTTTCCTCTATCAGCATCAGAAGCTGATATGATTTTCCAGCCAGCCTGTGGGCAGCAAAGAAAGCCGATCATGCAGCGCTTCTAACGTTAATAGCAGTAAAACAGCCTGGCTGCGGGACAGTGGGACAAAATGCTTCAAAGTGGGACTATCCCACCAAAAGTGGGACATCTGGCCAGTTTATCTATGGGACTACCCAATGCCTTACATCACTTCTGTTTCCTCCACTGCCAATGGGCATGGCCAGACTGAACCTGCTCTGATAGGTAAGCCAGATTCAGAAATCAAATGCACTATAAGTCAGCCAAAAAAAGCCAATTTCTCCCAAAGATGGGCAGCCAACCTTCACTGTTTACATAGGAACATGTAAAAAAATAATGCCCATGCTGGAGGTATATTACTAGCAGAGGAAGTGATCAAGATGACTAAACCTGGAACCTGTCCTTGTCCATGATTGTTGCAAGTGGTTATTGAACTGGAAGTGTAATCAGCAATGGTTAATGTTGCTGTGGTTTGTAAGCTGTCTTACCTATTTATTTTTAGTTTCCTTGCTTCAAACAGTTGTAAATTGAGATAACAAATCACACTGGTACAACATGTCAACTAAAAAAAGATCTATGAGCTAGAATTTGCAAGCAAACTTGTTACTGCACGCATGTGCACGTTAGTGATATGTAGGTGGATATTGTGCAAATTGGTCCATTGCAGACCAGTGACCAGTTGTGTGGGTGCCTGCCTATAAAATGAAGGGGGGTACTTTGCTGGATGATTGTTAGCTACTTGGTCCTGTGTCCATGCTTCTTTCTACCCCTGCTTGAACTACAGCTACCCAATGTTTGCTGACTTGTGTAAAATCTTTCTTAAGGACTTTCTCTTCAATACTGCACCTGATTTGTGCATGACCATCTCATCTTTTTTCTTTACCTTTGCTCAGTGATATAACAAACTGTGTCCAGGCGGCATTAAAAGGGGCCCTCTCATGGCTCATACAGAACACTTTGGATAGAGGCAGGGATTAATGGGGATTTTGAAGGAAGAATATGTGCATTTCTGGGCAAGCACAGGGTGTGGCTATACTCCAGCAGGTCCAGTCCAGCAGACCCCAAAGCAATGAGGCTCACTGGAAATTCTTCCTCTACTCTATATGGCCAGTCCACCCCTGAACTTGCTTGTCTCTTGTCCTGGCCTGGCAACTGACTAATAGCTCTATAAAAGCCTTGAATATTTCTGATCTGTGTACAACTTCCGACCTGGGATATTTTTATCCACTTTTTCTAGCCCTGATTCTTTAGTTTCTGGGAGGCCAGCTATTGAATTTATGTGAATTAAGTTTATCAGGGAATTAGTTACTATAACTTGACACTGTCTTGAATGCAGATAATGATAAATTGAGAAAGCAACCCTGTTCTTCTGCATATCCCCTCCCGGGGGTAAATCTAGTCTCTCTGCTGCCTGAGGCGAACTATAGAAAGGCATTGAGCTCAACTCCTCAATAGAGCAGCCTGGGAAATAAGGGGTGTGCCCAAGGCCAATGAGCCACCAGTGATTGGCTTAAAAACATAATAGAATGCAGCGCCACCCCCAATTTCCACTGAACCACTAATGAGATAGTAATAATAAATTAATAATATTAATAATAATAAACAGGTCCAGCAATTGCTGCCCCCTTCATAGTGCCCCCTGAGGTGGCTGCCAAACAAGGCCAGGAGGTTTTCTGGTTCACTTGGACACACAACAAACATAATCGAGATCCTCACAAAATAGTGATCCCTGTATTATAAAGATACTCACCTTTGCCTAGCAGACAGGAAATATCTATCTCACCAGTGATCCCACAGTGCAAGTGCAGGCTCTCTTCTGTGTCCTTCTCATCCGTGCATATGAATCAAGGGCTAGGAAACCAGAAAGGCAGAATACTGTCACTGTGCGCAGAAGCACAGTGGTACCACCGAGGGGAAAGTAAATACGTTGATCCTAAAGGTTTTACACATTGGGCCATCATATTGACATTGCCCTGCAGATAAGGAATCTTGAGTCTTGTAGGCTCTAAGGCCACTTTTGGTTCACTTAAAAGAAGGCCAACTAATTTATTTGAGTTTTGGTCCACTTACACTGTAAAGGCGTCCCAACTCAGAATGCCCCAGGTGTGATTTATTAAAGAAAGCAAAGGGTGCAGAGAGCTAAAGCAACCTGATCTCCTGTGGTGATGTAGGTGGAGCTTAAATGCCTAAAATGGCCAAAATGTTTCTGAAAAATATTCAGACCAGTCTGTTGATTCCGATAGAAGACTATCTGCTGCCATATGCATCGAAGCCTTTAACTGTTATCCACACAGCTCCATTCGGTGTGAGCAGTGTGCAGACCCTATGCTTTCTTAGCTGTGATGGTGGGTGGCCCCATCTGGGAGACAGAATATTTCAAATGGGTATGTTTTCAATCTGGATGGATCAGCTGAAGGTGTATCTGTGAATCCTACAGATGCCCTTTAAACAGCCATGTCACTTTGTTTAGTATTTTGACAAAAGCCTTCTCGTGCAGACGATTGGAAGCACTGCTGATAAGACCTGCTCGTCTATGTTCTGATCCTTTTAGCACAAGGGTAATTCTTTTGCCCATTTATATAGTGCTGACATGTTCCACGTTGCTTTATGGACTACATTAAATGATTCATAATCGGTAATTGTTGTGAAATTGCATTTAGTTACGGTCCGTAGCTGTGGTGCTTAGTGATGAAATTCCACCGCCAGCATGTTCAGATGAAGGAATAAGTGACGAAATTCCCCGCCAGCATGTTCAGATGAAGGAATAAGTGAAACCTGTCTTGAAAGACAAACCTAACATTGTGGACCATCTTCTAAAAGAGCTACTTGTCTGGCTAATAGTGGTCATCCTGCTTCACTGACTGCGAAAATCCATACTTGGAAATAGATCACAACTTGAAAAAACATAGGAGCCTAAACTGCGCCTTGAATTACAGGAGTTAGAGGTTACTAAATATTAGAAGAACCATTTTTTTAAAAAAGCTTTTATGTTCAATAAAATGTATAAAAGTATTCAGACGAGTGTCACTACCCTTATCCTATAGAATGTTGATAGTACAAATAGACGCAGTTTAACGTTATGCTAATTGTTTTTCGGGCCGGGGGCCCAGGTTCTAGGTCTTGCGCACTCCAAGCTCCCCAACCCGTCGGTTTCTGCCGAGTTGGGAAGTTATTGATACTGACCCCCTGTGTGGGTCAGCCAATCCGCAAGTTCTGATTGTAACCTCTTCGGAGGACCCTTAGTGCGATAGCATTCCCCATTGGGGCTGAAGCTTACTAGCCCCAGTGGGAAATCCTGTTTTCAAGTTGGGAGACCTTTCTCCCTCCCTTAGGTTTTTTATAATATGACTACACTATGCTTTACCCTTCTCTCCTCTTTTTCAGCTTTCCCTTTTTTTCGTCCTTGGGTGTCCATCCTCTACATAGTAACAGTTCTTAAATTGCTTCAAAATGGCAGTTAAGTTGGTTTCGCTTAATGTACAAGGTCTAAATGTTCCCCAGAAAAGAGTTAAGGCCTTTCGACAGATGAGAGCCCTTCACGCGGATATTGTGTGTTTTCAGGAGACCCACTTCACCAAAAACAATACCCCCAAATTCCTTAGTGCTAACTACCCCCTCTTCTTTACGGCCTCTGCCGACGCCAAAAAAAGAGGAGTTCTCATCGCCTTTAAGCGCTCACTCCCCTTCTCATTGGAGCAGACAATACGAGACCCACAGGGTCGTTTTCTTATAATTGTAGGTACAATCCAAGATCAACCAATTACGATAGCTACGTACTATGCTCCGAATCACAGTAAGAACGCTTTTTTCGAGGAGTTTCTGAAAATCCTGGACCCCCTAGTAAAGGGGTTCTTGATTGTTGCTGGGGATTGTAACCAAATTCTGCATCCGACCCTGGATCGTTATGCGGTCGATCGTCCGGTGGTTGAGGACAAGGATGGCTCCTCGGGAAAGGCGTTTTGCTCCCTTCTAAATTATTATCATTTGGCAGATGCGTGGCGGGAACTTCACCCCACTAAGAGAGACTATACTCACTATTTTAGCCCGCATAAGGTGTTCACTAGAATTGACCACATTTTACTACAACTTCCCTCCTTGCCTCTCTTGACCCACTCCTCTATAGTACCAATTATCTGGTCTGATCACGATTTAGTCTTGGTCGAATTAAACTCCCTTATGCAGAGATCCCCACAAAAATCATGGAAGTTGTATGATCCTATGCTATCAGATGAGATCCTGCTTGAACGCACACGAAAGGTGATTGAGGATTTCTATTCGGATAACATAGGGTCTGTAAACTCAGATGCACTGCTTTGGGAAGCCCATAAGGCTGTTCTCCGTGGTCATTTCATTCAAGAATCAGCCAGAAGAAAAGCTATGTATAAGAAGCAGCTCAATACATTACTAGATGCATACCACTTAGCCTCTTCTGACTATAAGACCCGTCCATCCAGGCGAAATAGAGTTGCCCTTAACCAGGCCAGCGACCGGATCAATATGTACCTCTCAAGTGAAGCCGAACGTCAAATTAATAGATCAAGGTTCAAGTGGTATCGTCTGAGTAATAAACCCAATACCCCCCTGGCTAGAAGGCTCAGAGGAGTTACACAGAGGGCTAAATCTCTCCGTATCAAAACCCTGGATGGCTCAATTTCAAGCAACCCTGCCAAGGTGGTAGCGACATTTAGTAAGCATCTTGAGGACCTTTACAAGCCTAAGGCAGCACTTGATGAGCGCCTTGCCGAGAAATTGTTAGGCCAACTACAGCTACCCTCCCTTTCTGAAGCAGACAGAGCATCATTAGAGATGCCGGTTCAGCTCTCTGAGGTCCAGGAAGCAATTAGTTCATTAAAAATTGGGAAGCAGCCGGGACCAGATGGTTTCACCGCCCTCTATTATAAAAAATTCTCCCAAATACTTTCCCCATGCTTGGTTCGCACATTTAACTCCCTTAGGGAAGGTGAATCGTGGAGTATGGATGCGCTTACTGCAGCCGTCTGTATGATACCTAAACCTAGCGCTGACTCGACCCTTTGGTCCAATCATAGGCCCATTTCTCTACTAAATATTGATGTTAAGCTTCTCGCCAAAGTTCTGGCGACAAGACTCAACAAGTTCATAGGGACTCTAATCTCCAAAGAGCAGGCAGGATTTATTCCCCACCGCCAGGTGGGGGATAATATCCGCAAGGCTATTAATCTAATTCACCACGCCAGAGGGGAAAGCAGTAGGGCCATGTTACTAACATTGGATGTCCGGAATGCATTCGATACTGTGGCATGGGACTACTTACACTTTATACTAAAGAAGTGGGGTATGGGTTCCTCTTTTACGACATGGATTGCCTCGTTATATTCCAATCCGGGAGCTTATATCAAATATTCGGGTTATTCCTCCAACAGGTTTACCCTTGGCAGAGGCACGAGACAAGGTTGCCCCCTCTCCCCTATACTATTTGCCCTTGCCATTGAGCCCCTCTCTAAATTGCTGCGGAACAATATCAACATTAAGGGGATAAAGATAGGAGGGTATGACCATAAAATTTCCTTGTTTGCAGATGACATTTTAATGTTGGTATCTGACCCTATAACGTCCCTTCCGAACCTTCTCCACACCTTAGATGAATTTTCCAGAATATCTGGATTACAAATAATGCCTCAAAATCTCAAGCGCTTAACATATCTCTTCCTGAGGGTACACTGGCTACGCTAAAATCTTCCTTTAGCTTCTCCTGGCAAGACCACCACATCAAATATTTAGGGATCCGCCTTACAGCAAATTATGACTCCCTTTTTGCCGCCAACTACCCTGCCATGGCCAAGGATCTTCGCAATCTCCTGGCCACATGGACCAGACTCAACCTGTCATGGCTGGGAAGGATAACGGCGGTCAAAATGACCTGGCTCCCTAAATTGCTCTACTTCTTTCAGGTTCTCCCAAATTCAGTCCCGGCTTCCTTTATTAGGGGTCTCCAGGCATCTATGAACTCCTTTATCTGGGGGAAGCAGAAACCGCGGGTTAATCGGGGGACACTATACAAATTGAAGCATCAGGGGGGCCTTGGGGTTCCTAATTTAATACGATATTACTCTGCTTGTCAGATCGCCCAATTGTCTGCCCTCCATGCTGGTAAAGATAGACCACTGTGGGTGGACATCGAACAGACCAGCTGCTCTCCGATAGGGATAGTGAATTTGTTATGGCTATCACCATCGACCTACAAGGATATTGACAACCCCGTCCTGAATCACTCCCTCAAAATATGGAAGACAAATAGAGTGAAAGCTAACCTTTCCTCCCCTCAGACCCCCCTGCTCTCTATATTTGGTAACCCTGAATTTCTCCCAGCCTTCCAAGAGCCGTCGGCTTTCTCCTGGTGGAGGGCACACAACTTAACGAAAGTTAAAGATTTTTTACCTCATAGGGCTATGATAACCTTTTCTGACCTCCAATCGCTTAGGGATATTTCGAGTAAAGAGTTTCAACGCTTTCTGCAAATTACTCACTATATCGGGACTAAAACAATGTTGGGGTCAGCACCAAAACCCTCCTCGCCCTTTGAAGCTATATGCGAGAAGCAGCCTCTCGGCAAAGGGACGGTATCAACGCTATACCAGGTATTGGGTGAGGCTGATGGGAAATCCCCCCCGGCCTATACCACTAGATGGACTGAGGACCTTGGTATAACTCTTTCGGATGAGGACTGGAAGGTAATATGGAGGAACTTTTTTACCAAATTTCTCCACACAGGCGCCCAGGAGATTAATACCAAGGTTCTACTTCGTTGGTACTTGGTTCCAGAGCGAATTCATAAGTTTTGCCCTACGTACTCTGCAGAATGCTTTAGAAACTGTCGTGAGCAAGGAACCTATATTCATGTCTGGTGGGAATGTAGGCTGGTGAAACAGTTTTGGGCTAAGGTATTCTATCTCATATTTAAGGCGACAGGCCTGCGTTTGACCCCCACACCCCAATTAGCTCTTCTAAATCTACGACCCTCCGACTGTCCCAGAACACAGTTTGAGCTAGTGAGGCATATCCTAACAGCTGCTAAAATGACTATCGCGTGGTCATGGAAGAGTAAGACCATTTCCAGGGGTAGCCTCATACCTCGTATCAACGAGGTAATGCTATTTGAAAAGATGGCTGCCTCAATACAGGGGGACCTTACTCCCTTCCTAGCCACCTGGGAAGGCTGGATCACCCTTTTCCAGCCCAAAAACTTCGATCGTCACCTATTTGTACCTTAGCTCCCACCTTCCGTAACCTAATGTTACCCTTTCGACTTGGTAGTAGAATGGACACCCACTCTGTTTCTTCTTTCCCTCCTACTCATCCCCCAACTATCTTCTTTATTTTCTTACTATGTTATGTACTTAAATTTTCAACCGTTGTTGTTTCTAAGATGTGTTGAATGCTCTGTATATTATCTCGTTTGGCCTCTAATATCCGTGATAATGTTTTCAACTAGATGCGGTTTCTATAAATTGAAATATAAGCTGTTTTTGGTTGTAATAACTGCCTATCTTCAATAAAAATATTGTGGAAAAAAAAATGTATAAAAGTAAAATAAAACTAAAGAATACAGCAATGGTTGCAGGTTTAAGTACAAATGTTAGCATGAGGCTTTGTATAGCAGCAGGGTCCACATTTCTTTGCCAGCACTGTTAACTTTAAGAATTTTTTATAAAAGCAAGGGTTAACTCGTTAAGTACAGACTATCAAGAGATGTTGTTACCCTCTGTTGCCAGGCCATTTTTTTCACTACTTTAAGCTATACACTGTACAACTGTGACTTTTGAAGGAATGTCCAGGGATTTCTCAGGAATTTGATATATTGTTTTTTTCAGCAGAGTTTGAGCTTTAACATGAAATGTCTTGTTTGCATTTTGTTACATGCTTTCAAAATAATTTTGTATAAAAATTAAAAAATATATGTTTTTAAACTTTTTTTTTTTTAAAGAAAATCATATTGCAAGTGAAAGTCTCTTCCGATTACAATGGTACCACATATGTGTCGATAGCCCCCATTCCTGCTCAGGAGACTCCCTAACTACAATGTGCACTATCAAGGGTTATTTTTTTTTAATTGCGTCAGGTGGGGGGGGGGGGGGGGCTCTTTTTTTTGTAATTTTCAAGGGTTAAACCCCTCAGTGTGGGGTCCACCCTATCCAGCTATAAGGGCTTGTAGACCAGGGCTAAGGGGCCAGCCTGGGTGGCCCCAGACCCTGGAGGAAACAAGATACAATAGCCACAATAGCCCTCATGGGCTGCCGACTCTTCTGCCACCCTTGCCGCAGGTGACTTGCCAGTGCCTCAAGCCTTGTGCACTGGTATAGGGTTCTCATGAACCACTTACCAGTTCAAAAAGGGTTAACTGTAAAAAAATGCACACACATACCGCAGAGAAATGTCATTAATTTTTTTTTTTCTTTACTCACCTCCAATTTTCTGTCCCCCATCGATCACTGGTGACACTGACAGCGTCTGGTGAACGGCAAAAGCTGGGTGTAGAGGCAGGGGATTGTAATCTTCTGTCTCCGTACCTGCCCTTAAACGATCACCGGCTGGCTTCTGCTGGTGCCAGAATGGGGCATTTATACAGAAAGAGCGGGATCATCCTCCTCTTAGTACAAATGTCCCTCCCTGAGGCGGCTGGCAGAGCAGAGTAGCTGGCACTTAAAGTGGACCAACACCCAGGATTTTGACTATCCTGGGTTTTGGTCCACTTCGGCGGGGCACCCCGATCGGGGGTGCCCCGCTGTGTGAAACCCCCCAGAAAGCCCCAAAATCTTACCTGTCCCCGCTCCCACGTGACTGGACGGTCCAATCCCCGCCAACGTCCAGGCGGGGATCAGGAACGTCCAAGCGGCTGCCGCCGCCGCCGCCTCCCTCGCGTTACTTTCGGCGCGCGCGCGCCCCCGCCGGCCATTCGCAGACGGCCGACGCGGGCGCGAGCACGCCTACAGGGGCGCGAGGGAGGCGGCGGCGGCCGGCCGCCGCCGAAGATCAGGTAAGCTATTTGGGGTTTCTGGGGGGGTTTCACCCCGCGGGACATCCCGATCTCGGATGTCCCGCGGGGTGGGAGGTGATCGGCCCGGGAATCTTATAGATTTCCGGGCCGATTACCTCTCGGTGTTGGTCCACTTTAATGCGAGGCAGCTACATGAATTTCCCATAGCTGGCATTTAAAGGGTTAAACTTATATAATTGTTATGCAGCAATACTCATTATCGAATAAGAAAAAACAATAACCAAAACAAGGAAAGAAAAGAAAGAATAGGAAGGGGAGAGTAAAGAAGAGGAAGAAGCCTTGCTGTGGTGTCAGTGATGATCCTAAAAGTATCAGTCAAAACCAATTGCCTGGCACCTCCCTCTGATCCAGACCACCGATACAATTCTTAGGCTAGTGTCAAGATAAAACCCCCTCACTTAGTTATAGGCTAGAAAGGAGCTCTCTGTGCTGTCAATCCAAGCTCACTCCAATGCAATGCACACAGTGTGCTTGCATGACCTGCCAATTCCATCACAGAGGACAGTACACCATTGGGTGAAACTTTAATTAAAAATTACCCTGGCAATACAGCTTCATTTTCTAAATAGCCCTACTAAGTAGGGATATTTTTGAGTTTGCCTGGTCAAGTCCAGACACAAACTTCTTCCCACCTTATCCTCCAGTGGGAACAGTGTAAAATGAAAAAAATACCTTTTGTATTCTAAGCAAAGTCGTTTCTTCAAGTTCTGGGTTGTGGTTGAGCTGGGAAGTACATGTGATGGTGCAGCTCTATGACTCTTGAGCGTGCTCTGCTGTGGTTAGAGACAGCTATAAGGCCACTGTGGCTTGCCGTGCTCATTCACACTGAGAGCTCAAATGGACAGAGTGGCTGTTATACCATTTGCATTGCATTGTTCCGGGGAAATTAAATTGAAAAAAGTACAAACTTTGGATCCCTGCTATGGCTTGTACCAAGAACTGCAGAAAATGTAGAGGAGGCACATTGAAAAAGCATCAGATGAGCTCTGTGGTGCCTTATTATTGCTGTTGGGTTTAAAGTCCTTTTAATGAAAAGAAGCCTTAAAGCGGACCCACAACTATGCGGGTGCGCGTGTTGATCTCAGCCACTATCAGCGAGGTTGGGGCATCCAGAATACTGGAGACCCCCTGCACATAAACCCCCAGAACACCCAATATTCTTAACCTGGCCTCGATCCTCGGCCATTGGCTGGAATTTCAGGTGTCCAGAATTGGAAGGTCAAGTTCATTGGTTATTGGGACTAGAGATGAGCGAACTTTTGAAAAATTCGATTCGGCTGATTCGCCGAATTTTCCGACAAAATTTGTTTCGGTCCGAATTTATTCGCGACGAATCGCTATTAAAAACGGCTATTTCTGAGCCTCCTAGAGCCTCAATAGGGTTGTAAACCATTCTGCCTTGCTGTAACAAGCATAGGATGCGTGCTGGGTAAGTTAAATAATACTGTAAATAAATATCACATGCAGATCAGAGGCATCGCTAATAGAATCGCAGAGCGGCACAATTGCAGAGAGTTGAAGTGGCATCACTATGAGGGGCAGGAGCCCAAACATTGCTTTAAAGAGACACTGGAGTTGGCTGCAGGAGGCCAAAAATTGGATGAATCACACCCTGGAGTTGCAAGCAGCAGCAGGAGCACAAACATTGCTTTAAAGAGACACTGGAGTTGGCTGCAGGAGGCCAAAAATTGGATGAATCACACCCTGGAGTTGCAAGCAGCAGCAGCAGCAGGAGCCCAAACATAGCTTGAAAGAGACACTGGAGTTGGCTGCAGGAGCCCAAAGATTGGATGAATCACACCCTGGAGTTGCAAACAGAAGCAGCAGCAGCCCAAATATTGGCTGAAAGAGACACTGGAATGGCAGCAGGAGCCCAAAATTGGATGAATCACACCCTGGAGTTGCAAGCAGCAGCAGGAGCCCAACATAGCTTGAAAGAGACACTGGAGTTGGCAGCAGGAGCCCAAAAATTGGATGAATCACACCCTGGAGTTGCAAGCAGCAGCAGCAGCAGGAGCCCAAACATTGGCTGAAAGAGACACTGGAGTTGGCAGCAGGAGCCCAAAAATTGGATGAATCACACCCTGGAGTTGGCAGCAGCAGCAGCAGGAGCCCAAACATTACTTTAAAGAGACACTGGAGTTGCAAGCAGGAGCCCAAAAATTGACTGACACACCCTGGAGTTGGCAGCAGCAGCAGCAGGAACCTAGAAATTGGCTGGAAGGCACCCTGAAGTTGGCAGCAGCAGGAGCACATACATTAGCTGGAAGGCACACCCTGGAGTTGGCAGCAGCATAAGCAGGAGCCCAAACATTGCTTGAAAGACACCCTGGAGTTGGCAGTAGCAGCAGCAGGAGCAGCAGGAGGCCAAAGATGAGAGAGACACTGGAGTTGGCAGCAGGAGCCCAAAAATTGGATAAATCACACCCTGGAGTTGCAAGCAGCAGCAGGAGCCCGAACATTACTTTAAAGAGACACTGGAGTTGGCAGCAGGAGCCCAAAAATTGGATGAATCACACCCTGGAGTTGCAAGCAGCAGCAGGAGCCCGAACATTACTTTAAAGAGACACTGGGGTTGGCTTCAGGAGCCCAAAAATTGGATGAATCACACCCTGGAGTTGCAAGCAGCAGCAGGAGCCCAAACATTACTTTAAAGAGACACTGGAGTTGGCAGCAGGAGCCCAAAAATTGACTGACACACCCTGGAGTTGGCAGCAGCAGCAGCAGGAGCCCAAACATTACTTTAAAGAGACACTGGAGTTGGCAGCAGGAGCCCAAGAATTGGATGAATCACACCCTGGAGTTGCAAGCAGCAGCAGGAGCCCAAACATTACTTTAAAGAGACACTGGGGTTGGCTTCAGGAGCCCAAAAATTGGATGAATTACACCCTGGAGTTGGCAGCAGCAGGAGCAGCAGGAGGCCAAAGATTGGCTGAGAGAGACACTGGAGTTGGCAGCAGGAGCCCAAAAATTGGATGAATCACACCCTGAAGTTGCAAGCAGCAGCAGGAGCCCGAACATTACTTTAAAGAGACACTGGAGTTTGCAGCAGGAGCACAAAAATTGGATGAATCACACCCTGGAGTTGCAAGCAGCAGCAGGACCCCGAACATTACTTTAAATAGACACTGGGGTTGGCCTCAGGAGCCCAAAAATTGGATGAATCACACCCTGGAGTTGCAAGCAGCAGCAGCAGCCCAAACATTACTTTAAAGAGACACTGGAGTTGGCAGCAGGAGCCCAAAAATTGACTGACACACCCTGGAGTTGGCAGCAGCAGCAGCAGGAGCCCAAACATTACTTTAAAGAGACACTGGAATTGGCAGCAGGAGCCCAAAAATTGGATGAATCACACCCTGGAGTTGCAAGCAGCAGCAGCAGGAGCCCAAACATTACTTTAAAGAGACACTGGAGTTGGCAGCAGGAGCCCAAAAATTGACTGACACACCCTGGAGTTGGCAGCAGCAGGAACCTAGAAATTGGCTGGAAGGCATCCTGAAGTTGGCAGCAGCAGGAGCGCATACATTAGCTTGAAGGCACACCCTGGAGTTGGCAGCAGCATAAGCAGGAGCCCAAAAATTGCTTGAAAGACACCCTGGAGTTGGCAGCAGCAGCAGGAGCCCAAACATTACTTTAAAGAGACACTGGAGTTGGCAGCAGGAGCCCAAAAATTGGATGAATCACACCCTGGAGTTGCAAGCAGCAGCAGCAGGAGCCCGAACATTACTTTAAAGAGACACTGGAGTTGGCAGCAGGAGCCCAAAAATTGGATGAATCACACCCTGGAGTTGCAAGCAGCAGCAGGAGCCCGAACATTACTTTAAAGAGACACTGGGGTTGGCTTCAGGAGCCCAAAAATTGGATGAATCACACCCTGGAGTTGGCAGCAGCAGCAGCAGGAGCCCAAACATTACTTTAAAGAGACACTGGAGTTGGCAGCAGGAGCCCAAAAATTGGATGAATCACACCCTGGAGTTGCAAGCAGCAGCAGCAGAAGCCCAAACATTACTTTAAAGAGACACTGGAGTTGGCAGCAGGAGCCCAAAAATTGGATGAATCACACCCTGGAGTTGCAAGCAGCAGCAGCAGGAGCCCAAACATTACTTTAAAGAGACACTGGAGTTGGCAGCAGGAGCCCAAAAATTGACTGACACACCCTGGAGTTGGCAGCAGCAGCAGCAGGAACCTAGAAATTGGCTGGAAGGCACCCTGAAGTTGGCAGCAGCAGGAGCCCATACATTAGCTGGAAGGCACACCCTGGAGTTGGCAGCAGCATAAGCAGGAGCCCAAACATTGCTTGAAAGACACCCTGGAGTTGGCAGCAGCAGCAGCAGCAGCAGGAGGCCAAAAATTGGCTGAGGGAGACACTGGAGTTGGCAGCAGGAGCCCAAAAATTGGATGAATCACACCCTGGAGTTGCAAGCAGCAGCAGCAGGAGCCCAAACATTACTTTAAAGAGACACTGGAGTTGGCAGCAGGAGCCCAAAAATTGGATGAATCACACCCTGGAGTTGCAAGCAGCAGCAGCAGGACCCCAAACATTACTTTAAAGAGACACTGGAGTTGGCAGCAGGAGCCCAAAAATTGACTGACAAACCCTGGAGTTGGCAGCAGCAGCAGCAGGAACCTAGAAATTGGCTGGAAGGCACCCTGAAGTTGGCAGCAGCAGGAGCACGTACATTAGCTGGAAGGCACACCCTGGAGTTGGCAGCAGCATAAGCAGGAGCCCAAACATTGCTTGAAAGACACCCTGGAGTTGGCAGCAGCAGCGGCAGCAGCAGGAGGCCAAAAATTGGCTGAGAGAGACACTGGAGTTGGCAGCAGAAGCCCAAAAATTGGATGAATCACACCCTGGAGTTGCAAGCAGCAGCAGCAGGAGCCCGATCATTACTTTAAAGAGACACTGGAGTTGGCTTCAGGAGCCCAAAAATTGGATGAATCACACCCTGGAGTTGCAAGCAGCAGCAGCAGAAGGCCAAACATTGGCTGAAAGGTACACCCCGAAGTTGGCATCAGCAGGAGGCCAAAAATTGGTTGGAAGGCACACCCTGAAGTTGACATCAGCAGGAGCCCAAAAATGGGCCTAAAGACATAAATATGTTTTGCACCATTTGGAAAGTGTAAAACGTGGCACCATGCTGAATCTAGTCGCATGCATCAGGCATTGGTGGGTGGAAATCCTGGCTGATCCATCCCTGATTCATTTTGACAAAGGTTAGTCTCTCCACATTTTTAGTTGACAGACGAGTTCTCCTCACCGTAATTATGGCCCCGCCGCACTAAACACCCGCTCAGATGGCACGCTACTTGCCGGGCAGGACAGCTTTTCCAGGGCAAACTCTGCTAGTTGCGGCCACAAATCAAGTTTGGCTGCCCAGAAGTCCAGCGGATCCTCAAGGTGTGTTGGCATGGTCATGTCAAGGTATGACATGACCTGCTGGTTGAGGTCCTGCTCCAGGTCTTCCTGCTGCTCATGAGTAGCCTCACTATGCGGGTGTAGAAAGCTACTCATTAGCGACTGAAGACTGAGGCTGCTGCTGATGGAGCTGCTGCTCCTGCCAACACCCCCAGCAGCCATAGCAGTGGAAGGTGAGCGCAGAGGTCCCCTCGAGTCAGACCTGTGAGAGTATGGGCCATGGCGCAGATAGGCATCGGCCAACTGCCTACGTAGAATGTCTTTGTAGTAGTTCAGTTTGTCCTCCCTCTCGGTGGGTTTAAAAAATGCCCCCATTTTGTGCCGGAAGCGAGGGTCCAATAAGGTGGACAGCCAGAAGTCATCCCGCCGACAAATGGAAACAATTCTGGGGTCACTACGCAAGCACGTGAGCATGCTTCCTGCCATTTGCGCAAGTGACTCGGATGGACTACCTGTCTCCATCTCCACTGCATACTGCCACGGTGTGTCCGGGTCCTCTGTCTCGCCTTCCTCAAAACCCTCTAGCTCCTCTGGCTGCTCCTGCTCCTCCTCTCCTGTCCACTGACTAGATAAACCAGCCATTTCGCCAAGCCTAAACTGTGTTTCGCTGGGCAACTCCTCCTCTTCCTCCTCCTCCTCCAGTTCAGCTCCAACGGGGTTCATGTGGCCGTAAGATGTAGACACCATGTCTCCAGTGCCCTGACCAGCCATGGTTTCCAACATGTGCTGTAGTACATGAAGCAGTGGAATCACGTCGTTCATCCCGTAATCCTGCCGGCTGACAAATAAAGTGGCTTCCTCAAAGGGCCTGAGCAAACGGCAGGTGTCACGTATGAGCTGCCACTGGTTGACATTGAAGTTACACAGGGGAGTCCCCCTATCCGCTTGGACCATCAGGAAATCTGTGATGGCTTTTCTCTGTTCATATAATCGGTCCAACATGTGAAGGGTGGAATTCCAACGGGTGGAAACATCGCAAATCAGACTATGTTGGGGGATACCGTTCTGACGCTCAAGAAGGGTGTGTTTGGCGGTGTATGAGTGGCTGAAGTGCATGCAAAGTTTCCTTGAAGTTGTTAGGATGTCTTGCAGATGGGGGGAACACTTCAGAAACCGCTTGACAACCAGATTGAAGACGTGAGCCATGCAGGGGGCATGGGTCAGGCTTCCTTGGCGCAGCGCAGACAAAATGTTCTTCCCATTGTCGGTAACCATGATTCCCATTTTAAGTTTTCTTGGAGTAAGCCATGTTTGGATTTCCTGATGAATAAATTTAAGCAGTTCCTCCCCTGTGTGACTCCATTCGCCAAGACAAACCATGTGAAGCACTGCGTGACACCTCCGTGCCCTGCACACATGGTAGACTGGAGGGGCACTGAGACTTGAGCCTACAGTGGAGGGTGAGGAGATGGCGGAGGATGAGGAGGCCGAGTTGCACAGTGTCACAGGCCCAACGGGCAGGGAGCGCGGAGGCCGAAGCGGCGTGACCTGTCCAAGCTGCTGCTGCTGCAAAGGGACCACATTCACCCAGTGGGCCGTAAACGACATGTACTGTCCCTGACCGTAGTTACAGCTCCAGACGTCAGCGCTGCCATGCACTTTGCTACACACCGACAGGCTCAAGGACTGGCCCACCTTCTGTTCAACAAAAGTGTGCAGCGCTGGTACTGCCTTCTTGGCAAAGAAATGACGGCTTGGGACTCTCCACCTCGGCTCGGCACAAGCCATCAGTTCTCTGAAAGGTGCAGAGTCCACCACCTGAAAAGGGAGCGACTGCAGCACCAGCAACTTGGACAGGAGCACATTCAGCTTCTGCGTCGTAGGATGAGTGGGCGCATACTGCTGTCTCTTGGACATGGCTTCGCTGATGGATTGCTGGCGGGATGCATGACTTGGAGGAGGAGGAGCAGGAGCGACAGAGGATGGGTATGACGCACAGCTGCCTTTGGCTGAGGTGCTGGAGCCTTGGCTGGCAGAAATTGGGAGCGGCGTGCCACTTGTTGAGGAAGCAGACTGGACCACCCCTTCGGAGCCTCGGTTCTCCCAGGTCGCTTTATGGTGACGCATCATATGTTGACGCAGGGCCGTGGTGCCAACATTTGGGCCCTGGTCACGCTTCACCTTCTGCCTACAAATCTTGCATGTGGCCATGTTACCCTCCTGCGGATGCTTCAGGAAAAACTGCCACACTGCCGAGTAGCTACTTTTCCCACCAACAGGCCTCACTGATTCGCTGCTATTGTCGCCAACTCCAGGAACCCCTGCCCCATTACCTCCCGATAAGGTAGCCTGCTGCACAGCAGGTGCTCTACCCCGGCCCCGGCCCCGTTTGGCTCCAGGCTTTACAATTGTGCCCCCATGCTGACTGCCAACTATGCTGCTAACACCTTGCTGCCTGAGCTGCTGACTCCGGGGCAACCTGCGCCCCTCTTCTCCTGATGATGAGCCCCTTCATCACCCGGCTCCCAAGTGCGATCGGCTTCATCATCATCATCATCATCATCACTGAGTTGTGGCTGTACGTCACTGATGTTCGTGGATTCATCAATAGTGTCTGGCGCAGGAGCTGGAACGCTCGCAACACCCACGACACTGTCCACATCACTATTTGTCTGCCTAGCTAAAGAAGCCACCTCCATTTCTTGGCTGGGCAGTAGCTGCTGACTGTCCTCTATCTGATCGTCCTCCTCACTAAAGAGTGGAGCTGAACCCAAAGCATAGGATACGTCGCTGGGGGAGGGAACGGCGTAGGACAGAGGCAATGGGAGGACAGGGACAGCTCTCGGGGCATGCCAACTCAGGGTTGTGTCAGAGGAACCTACCGACCCTAGACTGGGGGTCTCAGACGTAACTTGTGATGATGTTGATGAGCGCGTTAACCAATCTACCACGGCAGATGCGTTACTGGTGGAGACACGACCGCTAGCAGATACTGGCAGATCAGGTCTCTCACCGTGACTCCTGCTGCCACTCGCCCCTAGTCTGCTGCGACCTCTGCCTGCTGAATCTTGGCCTCTGCCACTCCTCTTTGAACATCCTGGCACTTGTCTGCCTGACATTTTTATGTATTTCCTTATTTAGTATGAACAGATAGGGTTCAAGGTGCAGCTTTGGGGTGCCCTGCGGCCTGGTTTATTAAAAGCAGTCAAAAACAAGTGCAAACTGAAGTAGCTTAATAAAGCAGCTGATGCTGATCAACGCTTATGTTGTATAACAGATAGGGTGCAAGGTGCATCTTTGGGGTGCCCTGCGGCCTGGTTTATTAAAAGCAGTCAAAAACAAGTGCAAACTGAAGTAGCTTAATAAAGCAGCTGATGCTGATCAACGCTTATGTTGTATAACAGATAGGGTGCAAGCTGCATCTTTGGGGTGCCCTGCGGCCTGGTTTATTAAAAGCAGTCAAAAACAAGTGCAAACTGAAGTAGCTTAATAAAGCAGCTGATGCTGATCAACGCTTATGTTGTATAACAGATAGGGTTCAAGGTGCAGCTTTGGGGTGCCCTGCGGCCTGGTTTATTGAAAGAAGTCAAAAACAAGTGCAAACTGAAGTAGCTTAATAAAGCAGCTGATGCTGATCAACGCTTATGTTGTATAACAGATAGGGTGCAAGGTGCAGCTTTGGGGTGCCCTGCGGCCTGGTTTATTGAAAGAAGTCAAAAACAAGTGCAAACTGAAGTAGCTTAATAAAGCAGCTGATGCTGATCAACGCTTATGTTGTATAACAGATAGGGTTCAAGGTGCAGCTTTGGGGTGCCCTGCGGCCTGGTTTATTAAAAGCAGTCAAAAACAAGTGCAAACTGAAGTAGCTTAATAAAGCAGCTGATGCTGATAAACGCTTATGTTGTATAACAGATAGGGTTAAAATAGCATGTGCCTTGGGATGCCAGTGTGGTGTAATGTATTTTAAGCTGAGCAGAAACTTTTAACACTAATCCAAGTATGAGAAATAATTTTGACCTTCTTTACAGCGTCATACTTTGAAAAAAAATCCTTAATTTCATGCCGATCAATCCAAAGGTCAATGCCCCCAACAAAAATAGTGTTCGGCATAAGTTTTCCTTCTGGAAGGACGTAACCTTTAGTTTACATGGTTGTGGTAGGTTATATTGCAAATAGGGATACCCCAGGCAGCAGTGTCATTGAAAGAGACAGATTGTAATGCAGACCATACGCAAGCAGAGAAACTGAGGCTGCAACAGGCCTCTTTAGTTTACATGGTTGGGGTAAGTTATCTTACAAATTGGGATACCCCACTGTATATGAAACAGAATATAATGCACACCCAAAGTGGACAATCAGCCTCCAAGAGGCCTGCTTAGTTTAAATAAGAGAGCTGCTTAGCTTAAATAAGAGAGCTGCTTAGTGTAAATAAGAGGCCTGCTTAGTTTAAATAAGAGAGCTGCTTAGTGTAAATAAGAGAGGTAGGTTATGTTATGTTACAGAATGGGATACCCCCAAGCAGGCTTTAGAACAGTATATATGCACAGCAACAGTGGATAAGCAGCCTGCAACAGGCCAAATTTCTTTAAATAAGTGTGCAGCTTAGAGGGAATACAGAGGCTAATGGGATGTTACAGAATGGGATGCCCCCACAGCAGACCTGAGATCAGTATATATGCACAGTAAAAGTGTCTAAGCAGGCTCCAACAGGCCAAATTACTTTAAATAAGTGTGCAGCTTAGTGAAGATCAAGAGGGGTATGGTATGTTACAGAATGGGATACCCCCAAGCAGGCTTTAGAACAGTATATATGCACAGCATCAGTGGATAAGCAGGCTCCAACAGGCCAAATTACTTTAAATAAGTGTGCAGCTTAGTGAAGATCAAGAGGGGTATGGTATGTTACAGAATGGGATACCCCCAAGCAGGCTTTAGAACAGTATATATGCACAGCAACAGTGGATAAGCAGGCTCCAAAAGGCCAAATTACTTTAAATTAGTGTGCAGCTTAGTGAAGATCAAGAGGGGTATGGTATGTTACAGAATGGGATACCCCCAAGCAGGCTTTAGAACAGTATATATGCACAGCAACAGTGGATAAGCAGGCTCCAACAGGCCAAATTACTTTAAATAAGTGTGCAGCTTAGTGAAGATCAAGAGGGGTATGGTATGTTATAGAGTGGGATACCCCCAAGCAGGCTTTAGAACAGTATATATGCACAGCAACAGTGGATAAGCAGGCTCCAACAGGCCAAATTACTTTAAATAAGTGTGCAGCTTAGTGAAGATCAAGAGGGGTATGGTATGTTACAGAATGGGATACCCCCAAGCAGGCTTTAGAACAGTATATATGCACAGCAACAGTGGATAAGCAGGCTCCAACAGGCCAAATTACGTTAAATAAGTGTGCAGCTTAGTGAAGATCAAGAGGGGTATGGTATGTTACAGAATGGGATACCCCCAAGCAGGCTTTAGAACAGTATATATGCACAGCAACAGTGGATAAGCAGGCTCCAACAGGCCAAATTACTTTAAAAAAGTGTGCAGCTTAGTGAAGATCAAGAGGGGTATGGTATGTTATAGAGTGGGTTACCCCCAAGCAGGCTTTAGAACAGTATATATGCACAGCAACAGTGGATAAGCAGGCTCCAACAAGCCAAATTACTTTAAATAAGTGTGCAGCTTAGTGAAGATCAAGAGGGGTATGGTATGTTATAGAGTGGGATACCCCCAAGCAGGCTTTAGAACAGTATATATGCACAGCAACAGTGGATAAGCTGGCTCCAACAGGCCAAATTACTTTAAATGCGTGTGCAGCTTAGTGAAGATCAAGAGGGGTATGGTATGTTACAGAATGGGATACCCCCAAGCAGGCTTTAGAACAGTATATATGCACAGAAAAAGTGTCTAAGCAGGCTGCAACAGGCCAAATTACTTTAAATAAGTGTGCAGCTTAGAGGAAATACAGAGGCTAATGGGATGTTACAGAATGGGATGCCCCCACAGCAGACCTGAGATCAGTATATATGCACAGTAAAAGTGTCTAAGCAGGCTCCAACAGGCCAAATTACTTTAAATAAGTGTGCAGCTTAGTGAAGATCAAGAGGGGTATGGTATGTTATAGAGTGGGATACCCCCAAGCAGGCTTTAGAACAGTATATATGCACAGCAACAGTGGATAAGCAGGCTCCAACAGGCCAAATTACTTTAAATAAGTGTGCAGCTTAGTGAAGATCAAGAGGGGTATGGTATGTTACAGAATGGGATACCCCCAAGCAGGCTTTAGAACAGTATATATGCACAGAAAAAGTGTCTAAGCAGGCTGCAACAGGCCAAATTACTTTAAATAAGTGTGCAGCTTAGAGGAAATACAGAGGCTAATGGGATGTTACAGAATGGGATGCCCCCACAGCAGACCAGAGATCAGTATATATGCACAGTAAAAGTGTCTAAGCAGGCTCCAACAGGCCAAATTACTTTAAATAAGTGTGCAGCTTAGTGAAGATCAAGAGGGGTATGGTATGTTATAGAGTGGGATACCCCCGAGCAGGCTTTAGAACAGTATATATGCACAGCAACAGTGGATAAGCAGGCTCCAACAGGCCAAATTACTATAAATTAGTGCGCAGCTTAGTGAAGATCAAGAGGGGTATGGTATGTTACAGAATGGGATACCCCCAAGCAGGCTTTAGAACAGTATATATGCACAGCAACAGTGGATAAGCAGGCTCCAACAGGCCAAATTACTTTAAATAAGTGTGCAGCTTAGTGAAGATCAAGAGGGGTATGGTATGTTACAGAATGGGATACCCCCAAGCAGGCTTTAGAACAGTATATATGCACAGCAACAGTGGATAAGCAGGCTTCAACGGGCCAAATTACTTTAAATAAGTGTGCAGCTTAGTGAAGATCAAGAGGGGTATGGTATGTTACAGAATGGGATACCCCCAAGCAGGCTTTAGAACAGTATATATGCACAGAAAAAGTGTCTAAGCAGGCTGCAACAGGCCAAATTACTTTAAATAAGTGTGCAGCTTAGAGGAAATACAGAGGCTAATGGGATGTTACAGAATGGGATGCCCCCACAGCAGACCTGAGATCAGTATATATGCACAGTAAAAGTGTCTAAGCAGGCTCCAACAGGCCAAATTACTTTAAATAAGTGTGCAGCTTAGTGAAGATCAAGAGGGGTATGGTATATTATAGAGTGGGATACCCCCGAGCAGGCTTTAGAACAGTATATATGCACAGCAACAGTGGATAAGCAGGCTCCAACAGGCCAAATTACTATAAATTAGTGCGCAGCTTAGTGAAGATCAAGAGGGGTATGGTATGTTACAGAATGGGATACCCCCAAGCAGGCTTTAGAACAGTATATATGCACAGCAACAGTGGATAAGCAGGCTCCAACAGGCCAAATTACTTTAAATAAGTGTGCAGCTTAGTGAAGATCAAGAGGGGTATGGTATGTTACAGAATGGGATACCCCCAAGCAGGCTTTAGAACAGTATATATGCACAGCAACAGTGGATAAGCAGGCTCCAACAAGCCAAATTACTTTAAATAAGTGTGCAGCTTAGTGAAGATCAAGAGGGGTATGGTATGTTATAGAGTGGGATACCCCCAAGCAGGCTTTAGAACAGTATATATGCACAGCAACAGTGGATAAGCTGGCTCCAACAGGCCAAATTACTTTAAATGCGTGTGCAGCTTAGTGAAGATCAAGAGGGGTATGGTATGTTACAGAATGGGATACCCCCAAGCAGGCTTTAGAACAGTATATATGCACAGAAAAAGTGTCTAAGCAGGCTGCAACAGGCCAAATTACTTTAAATAAGTGTGCAGCTTAGAGGAAATACAGAGGCTAATGGGATGTTACAGAATGGGATGCCCCCACAGCAGACCTGAGATCAGTATATATGCACAGTAAAAGTGTCTAAGCAGGCTCCAACAGGCCAAATTACTTTAAATAAGTGTGCAGCTTAGTGAAGATCAAGAGGGGTATGGTATGTTATAGAGTGGGATACCCCCAAGCAGGCTTTAGAACAGTATATATGCACAGCAACAGTGGATAAGCAGGCTCCAACAGGCCAAATTACTTTAAATAAGTGTGCAGCTTAGTGAAGATCAAGAGGGGTATGGTATGTTACAGAATGGGATACCCCCAAGCAGGCTTTAGAACAGTATATATGCACAGAAAAAGTGTCTAAGCAGGCTGCAACAGGCCAAATTACTTTAAATAAGTGTGCAGCTTAGAGGAAATACAGAGGCTAATGGGATGTTACAGAATGTGATGCCCCCACAGCAGACCAGAGATCAGTATATATGCACAGTAAAAGTGTCTAAGCAGGCTCCAACAGGCCAAATTACTTTAAATAAGTGTGCAGCTTAGTGAAGATCAAGAGGGGTATGGTATGTTATAGAGTGGGATACCCCCGAGCAGGCTTTAGAACAGTATATATGCACAGCAACAGTGGATAAGCAGGCTCCAACAGGCCAAATTACTATAAATTAGTGCGCAGCTTAGTGAAGATCAAGAGGGGTATGGTATGTTACAGAATGGGATACCCCCAAGCAGGCTTTAGAACAGTATATATGCACAGCAACAGTGGATAAGCAGGCTCCAACAGGCCAAATTACTTTAAATAAGTGTGCAGCTTAGTGAAGATCAAGAGGGGTATGGTATGTTACAGAATGGGATACCCCCAAGCAGGCTTTAGAACAGTATATATGCACAGCAACAGTGGATAAGCAGGCTTCAACGGGCCAAATTACTTTAAATAAGTGTGCAGCTTAGTGAAGATCAAGAGGGGTATGGTATGTTACAGAATGGGATACCCCCAAGCAGGCTTTAGAACAGTATATATGCACAGAAAAAGTGTCTAAGCAGGCTGCAACAGGCCAAATTACTTTAAATAAGTGTGCAGCTTAGAGGAAATACAGAGGCTAATGGGATGTTACAGAATGGGATGCCCCCACAGCAGACCTGAGATCAGTATATATGCACAGTAAAAGTGTCTAAGCAGGCTCCAACAGGCCAAATTACTTTAAATAAGTGTGCAGCTTAGTGAAGATCAAGAGGGGTATGGTATATTATAGAGTGGGATACCCCCGAGCAGGCTTTAGAACAGTATATATGCACAGCAACAGTGGATAAGCAGGCTCCAACAGGCCAAATTACTATAAATTAGTGCGCAGCTTAGTGAAGATCAAGAGGGGTATGGTATGTTACAGAATGGGATACCCCCAAGCAGGCTTTAGAACAGTATATATGCACAGCAACAGTGGATAAGCAGGCTCCAACAGGCCAAATTACTTTAAATAAGTGTGCAGCTTAGTGAAGATCAAGAGGGGTATGGTATGTTACAGAATGGGATACCCCCAAGCAGGCTTTAGAACAGTATATATGCACAGCAACAGTGGATAAGCAGGCTTCAACAGGCCAAATTACTTTAAATAAGTGTGCAGCTTAGTGAAGATCAAGAGGGGTATGGTATGTTACAGAATGGGATACCCCCAAGCAGGCTTTAGAACAGTATATATGCACAGCAACAGTGGATAAGCAGGCTCCAACAGGCCAAATTACTTTAAATAAGTGTGCAGCTTAGTGAAGATCAAGAGGGGTATGGTATGTTACAGAATGGGATACCCCCAAGCAGGCTTTAGAACAGTATATATGCACAGCAACAGTGGATAAGCAGGCTTCAACAGGCCAAATTACTTTAAATAAGTGTGCAGCTTAGTGAAGATCAAGAGGGGTATGGTATGTTACAGAATGGGATACCCCCAAGCAGGCTTTAGAACAGTATATATGCACAGAAAAAGTGTCTAAGCAGGCTGCAACAGGCCAAATTACTTTAAATAAGTGTGCAGCTTAGAGGAAATACAGAGGCTAATGGGATGCCCCCACAGCAGACCTGAGATCAGTATATATGCACAGTAAAAGTGTCTAAGCAGGCTCCAACAGGCCAAATTACTTTAAATAAGTGTGCAGCTTAGTGAAGATCAAGAGGGGTATGGTATGTTATAGAGTGGGATACCCCCAAGCAGGCTTTAGAACAGTATATATGCACAGCAACAGTGGATAAGCAGGCTCCAACAGGCCAAATTACTTTAAATAAGTGCGCAGCTTAGTGAAGATCAAGAGGGGTATGGTATGTTACAGAATGGGATGCCCCCACAGCAGACCTGAGATCAGTATATATGCACAGTAAAAGTGTCTAAGCAGGCTCCAACAGGCCAAATGACTTTAAATAAGTGTGCAGCTTAGAGGAAATACAGAGGCTAATGGGATGTTACAGAATGGGATGCCCCCACAGCAGACTTGAGATCAGTATATATGCACAGCAAAAGTGTCTAAGCAGACTGCAACAGGCCTAATTACTTTAAATAAGTGTGCAGCTTAGAGGAAATACAGAGGCTAATGAGATCTTACAAAATGGTAATGTTCCCACAGCAGACTTGAGCACAGGTCAGTATATATGCACATCAAAAGTGTATAAGCAGCCTGAAACAGCTAGCAAAGCCAGTCAGCCAGCCAGTAACACTCAGGCTGGATGAAAAAAAAAAAAAAAATCTCCCTGTCACTGCCTCCGACTTTTCCTAACTTTCCCTGCTTCTCGCTGACTTCCTGCCTGTCTCCTGCCTGTCTCCTGCCTGTCTACTGCCTGTCCCTGGCTGTCCCTGGCTCTCTAACTGTCTCTCCCTGAATACAGCAGTGTCCTGTCTCTCACGAATGCAATAGAGAAATGAACAAAAGCAAGATGTCCGCCACCTTATATAGCGCTGTGACGTCACTGGGCTTGCTGGCTGCTGATAGGCTGCATGTGACTGCCCCAGCATGCACTGGAGCGGGGTAGATGTCTGGACATGTCCCGTCCGCCATCTTAGAATGCCTGTAATGTAAATGAATGGATGTTAAAGAAAAACTTTGAGACTTTGGGACTGCAGAAAGCAACTAGCAGCAGAAAAATTAATCCTTACTCCAATGGGAACTTGCATGCTCACCTCCAATGGAACGTTCAATACTTAGTATTAACAGAAGGACGTTCAACAGAACATTCCCCCAAATCTGAAAGTATGTATTAGAGATGCGATACACACAGCATGGTGGGAGCGGGCGAGGCCGGCCGCATTGTCAGCGGGTGGCCGAAGCCGACTTACACAGCTGACAGTGCTGTGTGTATCGTACAAACACTTACCTACATACCGGCTTCCAGGCCGTTCTGGTCCAGTGGTTGGCAGCGGTGCAGGAGAGGAGTGGGGGCCAGCTGCACTGTCAGCTGTGCAACTCAGCTGCCGCCTCGCACACTGGATCCAAATGTGGCCCTGGATCCAAGTGAATTTCAGAGAAAATTTGGTGAGCACAAACCCGCAAAAATTTGGTTTTGTGTCAAATCGAATTTTTCCTGAAATTCAGAGTGAACTTGGGTTCTGACAAACCAGTTCGCTCATCTTTAGTACATATGTAACTAGTTCTCGGCAGCCTTGGAAGCATGTAGAAGCTTGACAGGGATTACATCTACTGTATGTAGATGCTCTGGGACTAAATACCACCAATTGTACTTTGATATTTGTTTCCATCGTAGAGGGAATAAGGGATGGTCAAAAGGTAGTTTTCCATCATTTAGACAAGTCCTTCTCATGTCATGAAATGTAGAGGTCTTTCATCGATTCGAAGGAAAACAAATGGAATACACAGGTTTTTCTTTAGTTTTTTTGATTATCCTATACATTAATGCAATTAGACCCATTGAGTGAGGATATTAATGCCATGCTATCTCAAAGAGAAATAAGAGGGATCATGCTAATTTAAGATTTCAAGATAGCACAATCCACCAGTGCACCGAGTTTTAAAGAAAGCTGCATCTGTACAATGCTGGCTGCACATTTGGGTCTGGTAAACTTGATAACATTGATTTTAACTGTTGATTCTCCAACTATCTATGCTGGAGGTTTGATCCAAACCACCTACTACTCTTTCAGAAAAGTAATATTTTCTGATATTGCTCCTGATCTTCCCTCCAAATAGCTATATTTTGTGTCCCCTTGTTCTTTTATTAAGGCCCTTATTTAACAAGGGATAGCGCCAGGTAGCGAATGGTGAGCGAACGGTAATGACGCTCACCGCCACGAGAACGCCGGCTCCCCTCCGCAATCACACATTTATCAAGCCGATCCTGCTTAGCGACTGACAGAGCGCCAGATAGCGAATCATTCATCATTATTCCAGCCTCACCCCACAGCGCCAGCGAGCGACCTTGAACAGCGATAGGTATGACCTCTCGCTACCTGGCGCTCTCCAATGCATTTCAATGGAGCAATCTTTAAATATTCATAATTAATTGCTATTATTTTTTTATTTTTTTTTTTTAATGTCAAAAATTCTGTGACCACTTCTGCAATGTTAGATATTTTTTTTAACCTAAAAAAAAAAAAAAAAAAAAAATTGTGCAGAATTGATATTACAGGTCTGATATTAATGTATTCATATTACAAAATGTTTTGAAAAACATGTTTTTTTTTTTTTTTCTAAAAATATGGTTGCTTGGGGGTTAAAAAACCACTTTTAACCCATCGCCGCCAGCGCTCTGGGGTTTAAACAAGCATTTCACAGCGCGAGAATTTTTGGAGCGTGATTTGTTAATGAACATGCTGGGAGCCGTTCGCTATGGCCGTTCGCTGTCATGCGCTCCCATACAGCGTGGAACCTGTCAAACAGCGACTCCTAACCCCGTATTCAACATTACCGCACACCGACTGAGTCGCTGTCAACAGCCGAACAATGGCCAAGCACAGCGAATACTAGCGGGCGCTGTGAAAATAACGCTACTGTCGCTCATCTGTCGCTACCTGGCGCTATTAATGAATCGGCCTCCCCGTTTCCTCTGAAAGAAAAGTGCAGCTTTCTAGTTAACCACAGATGGGAGCAGTGCAGTAGTCTAGTCAGAAAATGATCAGGGCATAAGGGTTGATTCAGAGAAACAAAAAAAGACTTTCGTTTTTGTGCCGATCTGTTTTTTTTTTTTTCCCGCTCTCGTATGAGTGTATGAGCGATTCTATGCATGCATTGCAAGCCTTCAGTAAAGTCTTCGTCCGTTCGTATGCCAGAGTATGAGTATGAGCGTGTCATTTTTTCAGCGTGACTTTTCCATTTTTTTTTCTCATGTTACAACGTCGGCTTTCGTTTTTGCCCTTTTTCCATCGACTCCTCCCACGAATCCTTTACATTTCCCGTTAGATTCTGATTCCCTTTTTCCATAAATGATCGTCCAGATGAAAATCCTTACGATCTTGCGCCTGCGCACTACAAACTTAACTCATTAAAGTGCTCGCCTACATATTTGGGTCACTTACTTCTGCTACAATGCTTAGCTAAATCACTTTGTGCTTTCCTACATCTTCCATGTATGACCCCTAAAACTTACCCAAATCACTTTGCGGTTAGGTTCTTCTTCCATTTTTCACCCCTAAAACTTACCCAAATCACTTTGCGGTCATGTGAATATTCATCTCTAAATATTTCTGGGCTCATTCGTTTTGTGTTAATGTATTTTGGAAATGAAATGACACTGAAACTTTTATTATTATTTTTTTTTAATACCAAATGCCATTTTTGTTTGGCCTTTTTTTGGAAAATGTTTTTTTTTAAAAATTTAACATTTTTTTTTCTTCCTAAAATATAAAATATTACAATATTTCCAAAATTTTAAACTTTTACAACTATAAAAAACTAAATACATAGCAATGGCAGGCCACAGAACATTATTCTTCATCTGTGGTCCCCAACGAGTCGCGCAGCTCCTGCATCTCGCCCACCAACTGAAGGACCCTGACACTCAGTTGTGTCACTCTGGCACGTGTGGTCCCTGTTAAAAATCGTAAATTAAATTATTGGTATAACCTTGTTGGGGTCATACTGCAGTGCCCCCCGTATGGTCCGAACACCTAAATCTGGTCTTCAAAAGCACGAAGGCCCTCTCCACCACGGCCTGGGTTTTGCATAGGGTCCGATTATAGAACTCCTGGCCCGCATTCTGCAGGCAAAGAAGGGGCGTCAGGAGCAAGGGCAGGAGCGGATATCCAGAATCCCCTGAAAGAATTTAAAAATACTAACATAAAATACACATTCTAAGCAACAATATTGTGTAACATGTCATCAAGGGCTAAAAACAGCCATAGGTTAAGACATGAGTCATCAACTATATTCATTGCCATACAGTGAAAATGGATTGATGGAATGTGAGCAAACTTACCCAGGAGCCATCCACCAGATAATTCTCCTGACTCAAACTGACTAAATAAGCCGGAGCTCCGCAATATATAAGCATCATGGGACGCCCCTGGGTGCCCTGCAAGAACACTGAGGAATCGCACATCCGGACCAAACACTGCTTGTATGTTGTGCGAGTGGCACATCTTGCGGTTCCTGCAACCAAATATAAAATAATTACACAAAGCAAAGGTAACCAACTAAAACAATAACTCCTACAACAAAATAAGATTCAAGTTCAACAATCCAAATATAATTCACAAAAGATATAAATATAGCAATTATATGTGTGGGAAAATAAAGGTTTACATGCTAAGGACTAATTAAGGTCAGCATTAAATTGCTTCTATAAGCATACATGAAATGTATTGATTCAGGTATGCATTGCTATACAATTTATGGCCTCGGCAATGCTGATACATGCAATGCCTTGGAGCTGAAGTCTCTCAGACTCCTCCACATAGCCGCAAAACATGTTCAACAATAGCAATCCGAGGCCTCAAAGGTCCCGTAAGTGTATCGCAAATGAAACGATTTAATAGGGTGGTGGTCCCTCGGCAATCAGCTCTCTGAATCAGATGCAAGCCCATCCCAACAACGTAAGTTATCTGAACGAACGCAACATATCAGATTTTGATGGGAAAATGATCTGAACTAATGCAAATGATCCAATTTAGTTTCGTTCTTTGAAAGCACATATACGCATTAGCCCGAATGTTCGTATGAATGGAAAATGAACGAAAAAAAAAACACACACAAAAACTTTCACAGAGAGCTACGGAAGTCCAGACGAATGTACCTCTGAATCGAGCCTATAGTTACAGATAAAGGGAAGAGAGATTTTGAAAGTAAGTTTGACCAGACAGAATGAAAAAGTATCTTTAGAACACATGCCACATCGTATTCAAGCATTTTTAAGATAACTTCAAATTTATTAACCAAACTTATCTGATGAATGATTACAAGAAAATTTCCCTGGGAACCTGTTGGCAATGGTTAGAATAAATTCCAAACCCTCTTACATATATGGTGGCAATGTAGCAAGATTACAGAGTTCTGGACAGAAATTCAATCAGTGCTCTGGAGAGTACTCCACATGGATGTACAGTTTGACATAACACAATTCCTACTGAATATGCATTTGAATACTTCAAAGCAAAATAAAAATATAATAGACTATGCGATTTTTTATAGCCAAACTTTCCATTTCTGTTAAGTGGCAAGATCCAGACCCCCCCGAAAGAATTGCTGACCAAAACATTAAATAAAGAAATAGATCTTTCAGGTAGAGAAACGGGAGCTGTTATCCACAATGAAAGCCCTTCAGGACCTCTAACAAATTACAAATTAATAAACAGTGGTGAAACCTGGGAACTACCAATAGATTAGGCTAAGTACATATTTACTAGGTTAAGTTTGAAAGTAAATAGTACCAACAAGTTAAACTACCTGTGGAGATTAGCTCTGGTAGGCGACCGGGTGTCAGCAGTATAGAGGCAGAGGCAAGCAGTTCAAAGTAAAGTCTGTGTTTATTTCACACATAAATCCACAAAAGCATATGTCCAAACAGGTTACATCACCTTTTCAGGAAACAGCAGCATAAATGATTCAATCAGGCAAACAGCTTTTAGTCCTTGAGCAAACGTCCTGTTTACAGTCCAACTACGCCTCAGGTCCGCATGAAACAGCCTCCACAGGAGATTTCAGCCAGGCTCACAGAGTCTCACTCCCATGTGAGCTCTAGACAAAGGACCCAGCACAGCTGATTCCCCAGGCTATTTAAACAGCCCGCAAAACCCGGACCTGGGTAGTGGGATGGAGTCCCACCCTGCTCTACTCCATCCCAGTAAAGCCGTCCCAGGTTAGCCTTTCGGCTATTCTAAATCATCAGCAGCAAACTGCCACCAGCAGCTGATGCTGGACAAACAAGCTATACGGCTTTACTGCACCAATGCCAGGTACATTGGTGCTACATACCTGCCGTCAATAACGGCCCCTTGCACCTTACCACATACCCCCCCCCTTTGTTCAACCCTGAGGGGGTGGACACATGCCAAACAATGTGTTCTGGACAGGGCATCCGCGTTACCCAACAATCGTCCCGCTCTGTGCTCTACTGTAAACTTGAAGTTTTGTAATGACAAGAACCATCGGGTGACCCTGGCATTCCTGTCCTTAGCCTGGCACATCCACTTGAGGGGAGAGTGGTCCGTAATCAGACGGAACCTTCTCCCCAGCAAGTAGTAGCGAAGAGACTCCAGGGCCCATTTAATGGCCAAACACTCCCTCTCCACTATACTATACCGGGTCTCCGCGGGTGTCAATTTGCGACTCATGTAGACAACGGGGTGCTCCTCCCCGTTGACTTCCTGAGACAGTACAGCACCGAGACCTACCTCGGAGGCATCGGTCTGCACTATGAACTCCCTCTTAAAGTCGGGTGTCACCAACACCGGAGACCCACACAGGGCAGACTTCAAAGCGGAGAACGCTTTTTCGGCCTGTTCATTCCACTTCACCATGACAGACTTGCGTCCCTTTAACAGGTCTGTCAATGGTGCCGCTAGGGTGGCAAAATTGGGAATGAACCGCATATAATATCCCACCAACCCCAGAAATGACTTTACCTGGCGGGTGGTGTTAGGCCGGGGCCAGTTACGGATGGCTTCTAGTTTGTTCACCTGGGGCTTGACCACTCCTCGTCCAATCACATAGCCCAGGTATTTTGTTTCTTCTAGGCCTAAAGCACATTTTTTCGGGTTTGCCGTCAACCCAGCCTTCCTGAGGGAATCCACTACGGCCTGGACTTTGGGTAGGTGACTTTCCCAATCCGTGCTATGGATAATTATATCGTCCAGATATGCCGAAGCATACCGACGGTGTGGCCTGAGGACAATATCCATTAACCTTTGGAACGTAGCGGGAGCGCCGTGTAACCCAAAGGGTAACACCTTGTATTGGAACAGTCCCTCTGGTGTAATAAAGGCTGTTTTCTCCTTGGCAGCCTCAGTCAAGGGCACCTGCCAGTACCCTTTTGTGAGGTCCAAAACCGAAAAGTACCTGGCTTGGCCTAGCTTCTCAATGAGTTCATCTACCCGGGGCATAGGGTAGGCATCAAACTTGGAAACTTCATTAAGTTTGCGGAAATCGTTACAGAACCGCAACGTACCATCGGGCTTGGGAATCAAGACTATGGGGCTGGCCCACTCACTCTTTGATTCTTCAATCACGTCTAACCGGAGCATTTGCTGCACTTCCTCCGCTATAGCTTGTCGCCGGGACTCGGGTACCCGGTAAGGCCTCAACCGGACCTTGACCTGAGGTTCCGTGACAACATCATGTTGGATGACCGAAGTGCGCCCAGGGAGTTCTGAAAACACGTCCGTGTTTCTGCTAATAAACTCCCTGGCTTCCTGAGTCTGTTTAGAGGAGAGGTTGTCGCCAGTTTTCACCTCGACTACTACTTCTCTACTAACAGACCGAGGAATGGGAAGCTCCACCCCCACCATACCTGGTCGGGGACTGTCACCCCCAGGGGTCTCCCTGTCTTTCCATAGTTTCAGCAGGTTTACATGGTACACCTGCTCGGGCTTCCTCCGCCCAGGCTGATGTACCTTGTAAGTCACTTCCCCAACTTTTTCAATGACCTCATAGGGACCCTGCCACCTAGCTAGAAATTTACTGTCCACCGTGGGTACCAGAACCACAACTCTGTCACCGGGGTTAAAGTTCCGTACCCTGGCTTGCCGATTATAAACCCTGCTTTGGGCCCGCTGCGCTGCCTCCATGTGTTCTCTGACAAGCGGCAAGACGGTCGCTATCCGTTCCTGTAGCTGAGTCACGTACTCTACCACACTTTTGTGGGGTGTGGGTTGCTGTTCCCAGGCCTCCTTGGCTATATCCAACAGGCCCCGTGGATGTCGACCGTATAAGAGTTCGAAGGGCGAGAACCCCGTAGAGGCCTGGGGCACCTCTCGCACTGCGAACATCAGATAGGGCAGCAGCAAGTCCCAATTCTTCCCATCCTTGGCGACCACCCTTTTTAACATGGTCTTTAAAGTTTGATTAAACCGTTCTACTAGGCCGTCTGTTTGCGGGTGGTAAACGGATGTCCGCAACTGTTTCACCTGCAGCAGTTTACAGAGCTCTTTCATTACTTTCGACATAAACGGGGTACCTTGATCGGTCAGGACCTCTTTAGGCAGACCTACTCTGGAAAACATTTCCATAAGCTCCTTAGCAATGAGCTTGGCAGAGGTGTGACGCAGGGGCACTGCCTCAGGGTACCGCGTGGCATAGTCCAAGATCACCAGAATATGTTGGTGCCCTCTAGCGGATTTTGGCACTGGACCCACTAGATCCATGGCAATCCGCTCAAAGGGTACCTCAATAACTGGGAGAGGAACTAAGGGACCACGGTAATGAGGCTGAGGGCTGGTCATCTGACATGTTGGACAGGACTCACAATATCTCTCCACCTCCTTGTACACACTGGGCCAGTAGAATCGTTGTAAAACACGGTCCAGTGTTTTCTGCTGGCCTAGGTGTCCACCCAGAACATGTTGGTGGGCCAAGTCCAACACCAATTTGCGATATGAATTGGGTACCACCAATTGTTCCACCACCTCTTCACGTACCTTGTTTACTCGGTACAACATTTCCTGGTGAACCACAAAGCGAGGAAACTGTAACTCCGCCCCTGGCTGTTGTGGTTCACCTTCCACCTCAAGAACATTCTCCCAGGCCCGAGACAGGGTCGGGTCCTGGTGTTGAGCGGTACCAAAGTTAGTTGTGGAGACATGGAGATCTGCCAACTCTGGACCTGTTGTCAACTCTTCCACATCTCCAACCATAACATTTAGTGGGGTTGACTCCCCCTCTTCCATTTTAGGGACGGGCACCTCTTCCACGGTGCCTCCTGATTCCGGTTCCCAGGGCACCGGGGTCTCCCCTGAGTAGGGCCAGTCTATTGGGGACACACCCGCCTCGCGGGTTTCCGGAACTGCCAGCTTGGCCCACAGTGACCTGAACCCTGGAAAGTCTCTCCCAATAATCAGTTCATATGGGAGTTTAGCGGCGACAGCGACTTCATGTTTCCAGCTGCCGGAGACGGTGGTGAGAGACACTTGTGCTGTGGCATAGTCTCTCAAGTCCCCATGAATGCACAAAACCCCGGTTTTCCGCCCAGTGTACTCATCGGGCAGTACTAAGGCGGGTCTTGCCAGGGTAACCATACTCCCCGAGTCCAAAAGGGCCACAGCCAGGGTGTCTCCCACTTTCACCTGACAGAGGTGACTTTGCCCCACAAGCTCAGGGATACCGGCAGCACACAGCCTCCTGGCATACATGGAAGGGCGGTAACCAAAGTTTACATCCATGGGCTCCCCCTGGTGGGGACAATTGGCTCTGATATGTCCCGGCTCCTTACATCCCCAACACAACACTTGGGCAGGGACTTTGGGGGGTAGGTCCTGAGAGGGTTTAGGGGACACCACTCGCCTGAGCTGGGGCGGGGACCTCCGGGGTTTCCCCGAATCCCTCCTCATGGAGCCGCTTTGCAAGTTCCTGGTGGCCTCATATCGCTCCACTAGGTCCACCATCCCTAGTGCGTTGTCAGGGGATACCTGGCCAACCCAGTGCTGAAGAGGGTGCGGTAAAGCCCTCCAAAACATGTCCGCCAGCAAGCGGTCCAAAATGGCAGTGGGGCTTAACAACTCCGGCTGCAGCCATTTTTGCAGCAGGTGCAGCAGTTTATAATACTGGGGTCGGGCGGGCTCTGCCAACTGGTAGCTCCACTGATGCACCCGCTGAGCCCGAACCCACACATTCACCCCCAGTCTCGCCAGTATCTCACCCTTCAGAGTCGGGTAGTCAGCGGCTTGGTCCTCTGGGAGATCAAACAACACCTGCTGGGGTCCAGACGCCAGAAATGGAGCGATGACATCAGCCCACTGGTCATGCGGCAACTTCTCCCTTGCAGCCACCTTTTCAAACACCGCCAGGTAAGTCTCCACGTCATCTGAAGGGGTCATTTTTGTGAGCGCCGAGCGGACAGCTTTCCGGGCATCAGGAATACTTTTGGGCGCACCTGCAGCTTGCTGCGCCATCATATGTTGCAAAAACAGCTGGTTGGTCTCATGCTGCTGCCTGTTGGCCTCCACGAGCGCTTTCACGACCGCCTCCATTTTGTCTGCAGTCCCAGGTAGCAGCCTAGCAGGTTTAATATAGGACATGCACAACAAAAAACTTTTTCGTCGGTTGCTCCTAGCAACGGCCTCACTGCTATGCCCGCATCCGACACCAAATGTGGAGATTAGCTCTGGTAGGCGACCGGGTGTCAGCAGTATAGAGGCAGAGGCAAGCAGTTCAAAGTAAAGTCTGTGTTTATTTCACACATAAATCCACAAAAGCATATGTCCAAACAGGTTACATCACCTTTTCAGGAAACAGCAGCATAAATGATTCAATCAGGCAAACAGCTTTTAGTCCTTGAGCAAACGTCCTGTTTACAGTCCAACTAGGCCTCAGGTCCGCATGAAACAGCCTCCACAGGAGATTTCAGCCAGGCTCACAGAGTCTCACTCCCATGTGAGCTCTAGACAAAGGACCCAGCACAGCTGATTCCCCAGGCTATTTAAACAGCCCGCAAAACCCGGACCTGGGTAGTGGGATGGAGTCCCACCCTGCTCTACTCCATCCCAGTAAAGCCGTCCCAGGTTAGCCTTTCGGCTATTCTAAATCATCAGCAGCAAACTGCCACCAGCAGCTGATGCTGGACAAACAAGCTATACGGCTTTACTGCACCAATGCCAGGTACATTGGTGCTACATACCTGCCGTCAATAACGGCCCCTTGCACCTTACCACATACCCCAATGACGACCACTCAAAACTCCTGTTGATATATCAAACCTATGGCCATGAAGGGATCTCCCAGGAGATCGAAATCAAGAGGTCAAAGCTTATATAGATTATATTAAACAAGAGCGAAAGCTGAGGGGGAAAACAAAAAATGATCAGGGCATGCACTAAAATTTTAGTGGTTTCAGATTATTTACAACAGATGTGCTCAGCCATCCCAAAACCCAACAGAGTGATTTGTACAAAATTTCATTTACCAAATACTGCCTATGTGGCTACACACCTGTATACTGCAGCTACACAGCTGTGAGTACTAAGGTTACAGGCAACGCTGAATATAGAGGAAAAGCTACATTTGCAGCAGCTCCTCCTAGACAACTTAAAGTCATTGTCCAATCATCAAGACAAATACAGACTATATTCACCTTTAATCCCCCATAGATGATTTATCCTATTCCAGAACTCTGACACCCGATTGATCAATCTAGGTCCTGCACCACCCACCATAGACATTTGACACTTCTGTTGTATTGGCGATGGACCAACCCCTGCCATCCATCACAGGAACTATGGCAACCCCCCCCCCCCCCATTTACTGCAATTGGGGGGTGCCAGGTCTTACACACACTTTTTTTGTTTTGATGTCTGAACAATGACTTTAATACTATACTTGACACAAAATATTTTAGATTTTGTTATTTTCATCAAATATGACTAGGGCATTTAGCAGGCATTTATATAATTTTGCTATAGATGAAAGAAAAAAGGAAACATGTCCAAAATAAGTGGTGCCGGGATATGCCTTGGATAAACTGACCAGGCATCTCCATTTTCATGGGACAGCCCCACTTTGGGGCATTTTATCCCACTGTTCACCCAAAAACTCTGTGGATGCTTGACTTACTGACAATATTGGGAAGACTGTTCTACCTAATCTGGGATGTCTGGTCATTTTACAACTGATGCCCTGAAATGTATGGATTGGCTTAATATTATGCCAATCACTAGCAGGCTTTACAGACTGGAGATTCTTGAGTTGTGCTTTGAGCATGTGAATGGGGGCAGGGCTATACCTACTTACACACAAAAGAGTAGCATAAAATCCTCTAAAACTTGTGAGTAATTAACATCCCTATATGCCACCCCCTCTACGCTCATTATTGTGTACACTGGCTTAACTGGTTAAAAGACACCTGAACATCATTCACCAGCTGCTTTGCTGATGGGCTACTTTCTCCTACTGCAGGATAAACATGTTCCATTTGGATACATACATTATGTATCTCGGCCAGTCAGCTGTATTTACCTTGCAGTAGGAGAATGTAATTGATTTATCAGCTGAACGGCAGAGACGTGTCATTAATGAAAAGATATTAAGCCCAATGCTAGAGGACCTGGCAAATTGTCCTTTAAGGCGAGGTGGCCCCCTACTAATAATGGTCAGTTTAGCCTTGGTTCTATTCTTATGAATTTCATCTACATTTTGGATTATTTAGTATCAGATTTATGCCACAAGTTGCTTATGAAAACCACCAAATATTTGAGCAAATCTGTTTCTCTTGATTCAAATACTGTATTTAGAACTGATTTTTTTTTATTAGAGCTGTGGAAAAATAAAGCAGTACAAACATTTTTCTGGACCACAGATTGATGTAGAAAAAAACTCCATAAGGTCATTCAGCTCTTGATCTGTAAGAGACAGACATTACCCATAAACAGACCAAATGGCAGAACTGTATACTGTATATAACGCAAATGAAAAAGGTACATACAGTATATTGGATGGGGGAAGATGGTGGTATCCAAGAGGTCCCAGAAGCAACTAGTTGGATGCTCATCCTTTGACTTGGATCCAGGGTTGGAACTCAGCATAATGTATGTATATATTTTATGAGCACTGAGGGTTAATAATCAAGGTGGATTAGAAAAGGTAATAATATTTCAGAGGAAGATTTTTTTTATAAAAAATGAATAAAATTTGGATGAGCTTCACCTGAATATTACCACAATCTTGTTTGGGTCAAACTGAACTTATTTAACAAAATCTTTAACACCTTCTGATTGAATTTAGTTAAACAGCAATATTATTCATACTTCCAAGAAATATTATATTGAGGTAAAAAGTTATTAGGGACAACCCCCAAAGTACTCTTAGAGTAGATTTTCTTTAAAAGGACATTTTAATGGATGCTAGTTCAATGCTTATGTATAAATCAACATGTATGCTGCAGATAATGCTATTAAAATGTGCGCACATTCATCATTTGCAGCGTATGGCATATTTGCCTGTAATCACATTGGATGAATTCAATGCTCCACTTGGCCATATATCTGCTTCTAATCCTCCTTTTTTGAATTTTAAGCCCCTGGGCTCTTATCTTTCGTTCTTACTGAAGAGAGTGTTAGAGCCTAAATCTTGCATGACGTTCCTCTTCAATCCTTATGCATGCTGTTTATCTCGCTAATGTTTCTGCAAGTCTATGAAACGCTGCTTGCTCCTCGGGACATCTCCCCACCCCTCTAATTCGCTCTTATTTAGGTTTTGGAGATTTATAAGCTTTCAAGGGCTTCACTCGCGATAATTATGACCAGTAAACTTGTATACGAGAAGGTTATATGCAAATATTCTTCTGATTCTCAGCTGTAAAAGGGTCTCCTAAACAGAAAGCTAAATTTCACTTCCTAGGATCCAGAAAACTATTTTAATCAGCAGTATTTGCTCTTTCTATCCTGATGCAGTTTGGAACATGTTTGGGAATGTTTTCTTTATTAAAAAAAAGCTTTATACTTTGTTATTGGTCTAGCTCACATTTGCACTTTTGGGACCCCATTCAAATTTTTTTGGTCCAATATAATCCACACGGCCATAAGGTCCTGACTGCAAAAAGTTATTTGTGTACTGTACTCCCGGGACAAGAAACTCAGCTTCACTTTGCTACCTGAATTTTCCGTCAGCCTAAGTACAACGAAATGGTTGGAAACACTGTGTAAAATGGAAAGAAAACAAAAAAATATTATTTGGAATAGAACACAGAACCCAATCACAAGATAAAAGTTAGTAATTTTTCCTACTTTTCAATGGGAGCAATGGCACACTGCAAACAATTTCAGACAGGGCCATGTCTACCAGTGTGTGACATCCCACATCTGGCTAATGGGGAGACTTCCAGCTGGTAGATTTGTCTGAAGTAAAGGTATCAGAATGTCTTTAATGGTGTGCAATCTGAAGAAAGGCGAGTTACAAGTGGTGTACGACAAGGCTCTGTCCTGGACTCCATTCTTTTTAATATGTTTGTAAGTGACAAAGGAGAAGGCTTGCTAGGTAAAGTGTGCATGTTTGGTAATGAAAAAAAGGTGAGTAATAGGGTGGCTATTCCTGGAGGTGTCTGCAACATTGAAAATGATTTGGCTTTACTGGATGAATGGTGGAAATTGGAGTTTAATGTCTCTAAATGTACAATCATCCCTACTCCTTAGACAATATTGTGTTAGTATTGTGACTTCATAGGAAAGAGATTTAGGTATACTGATTACTGATAGCTGCAAGATGAGTAGATGGGGCAGCCAGGCAGTAGGGAAAGCAAACAGGATGCTCGGCTGCATAGCTGGATGTATCACCAGTAGAGAGGTTGTGATGCCGCTGTATAGAGCTCTGTTGGGACCACAGCTAGGATACTGTGTGCAGTTCTAGAGACCTTACCTGCAAAAAAACATTATTCAAATAGAACGGGTCCAAAGGTGGGCAACAAAAATGGTAGAAAGGCAAAGAAAATAGACTTTCTTGGGTGTTGTTCCTCTCTGTCAGGGCATGCCGATTTGAGATGCCCCACCATGTATCACCCGGTATCTCCCTGTTAAGGGGTAGACCAACCCCCCTCCCAAGATTCTTATAGACTCAAGTGAGTTCTTGCTCCTGTTTAAGAATAAAGAAAATAGACTCTCTGATGCTCTTGGCAGTTGCCATGCCACCACCACCTGTTGCAACACTAGCCTAGAAAGCTGCCTATTTTTTTTTACAGGAACAAATTAAAATTGCGACAGCATTATAAATCGTTAGGACATTTTTTTTGTTATCAACAACAATGGACACAAGTTACACAATGTTACTATTGGAAATTAGCCTAACGATTTGTTATGATATCACAAGTGCCCCAAATTTGTCTTTCTGAAAAACTGTTCAGCTTACCCGAGAGGAATGTAGGGGGACTGTAGGTGTGTAAATATTTGCTTCTTATAATATTCAAAAGAAAAAGGAGTTTGCCTTTAACCAATGACTAAGGGGGTTATTTAAGAAGGGATAGCGGCAGGTAGTGCTTCATAGCGGCAGAGAGAGCGACTCTTATATCGTCAGGTAGAGTCACATGTATCACTACAGGCGGCTCAGCGTATAGCGCCAGCGCACTCGTTTCAAGAGTGCCACGTATTACCTTTCGCTCAGTGTCGCTCTCCCATACATTTCAATGGGTTTCATTTGTTTGTGTTTAAATAGCGTGTTTGGCAATTAAATTGTATTTATTTTTTTGCCCAAATCATTGTGTGACCTCTCCTGGCTGCAAACAAACACTTTTATACATTTTTTGAACTGTTTATATTTTTATGAAGAATTGTATTTACAGGTCCGGCACTAAAATCTTATTGTCCCAGTTTTTAAACAATGTCATTCTATGTGTTTTCGCTTTGTTACTGGTGGATATGTATTCAAAAACAAACTTTAATCACACAGCGACTGGCGCTCTATGCTACAGCGCCCAGCTTTAAAGCGCCGACGCTGTGTGTGTGTGTAGTTTTTTGTTAAATATGGTGTGGAGTGCCGAGTGCCAGGCGCACTGAGCTGGAGCTGATCTGGCAATACCTGGCACTAGTAGTGAATCAGCCTCTAAATATGTTTACATTTTTTTATTCAATAAGCATTGTCTTTTCATGAAATTTCTGCGACATACACAGTACTTTTGTAAACTATGACAATGACACAAGCAAGCTGCCTTTTGATTATTTTGTCCAGCGGCGTCCTTATTCCTAAGCCCTTCTCTTTGGTGTTCCTTACTTACTTTTTTGTCTATTTTCATCCTTTGGTCTTTTGATTCATTATGCTGTCCATTTCCTCTACATTTTCTGCTTTGTTTGCTTGTTATGTCCTGCTTCTTATCGCTCCCCATTGAGCCTGACGTTTGCTTTATTTGTTAGGTTCTACATCTTATCACTCAACATTTAGTTTACCAAACTTACAGTACATCACAGCCACAGGACGCGCCATGCACAGCAAGGACAAATCCTTGACCGCATTTAGATTCATAGTCTCAGCAAAATCATGCTTATAGTTTATTTTGTATTTTAAAACATGATGGTAATGATAAATAGCCTTAGAAATATTTTAATAATAATAACCATCATCATCCTAAGTTAACATTTTCATAACAATAATAATAACAGTAACATTTAAAATAGGTATGGATCAAAAAATAAAGTGCATCACAAATATAGATAAAAATAATTTAGAGGAAATATGTTTTAACCAAATGCAAATGATTTCCATTCATGGCAAAGCAAAGATGTATGGGCAAAGACAAGTGAAGCCAATGGGTTTTACTAGTCATTGCATATATCTTAATGGGACCATCCAGTCAAGTATGACTAGATGGCCCCTGAACTAGGTAGAAGAAGGGATGCCCTGCTCCACATACCAGTGTGGGAGGCCCAAGCTCCAGTGCTCCCCTGTTTTCATGTTCCCATACAGCATCGCAGCTCTACGTAACTACACATGGTCAGTGAAGTTTGCTGAGTGGGCATGCTGTGTCTGTCTGCCAAATACAAGAGGTGGTCATGTGGAGTCACGATACAGTGGCTCAAGTGAAGGATCTAGGAAGTAGGTAAGTATCAGTGGCGCGGTTAAAGTTTCCCATGCTGGTATGTGGAGTGAATCACCCGTTTTTTGGAATGCCCGCCACTGCTAAGTTAAGGGACTCCAGTCTTCTTACATGTCACCTATGACTAAGCAAATATCATGGACGCTAGTTTAACCCTTCTAGTGCCAGCTATGTGAGTCTCATGTAGCCGCCTCTCCCACCGTTAAGTGCCAGCTACGTGAGACTCACGTAGCTGACTTTAAATCCCCACAGAAAAAAAATATAAATGTTAAAAACTCACCTGACCCCTCATTGGATCGGGCCTTGTCTTCTCTTCACCCGGGGGGCATCCAATCCCCCCCCCCCCCCCCCGGGGCTCTTCTCTCTTCATGATAGCGCCCAAAATAACGCCCCCCCCCCGCTTCGCGGCACTGGCAGAATTAACTGTAAAAAAAAATGACATTTACTCACCTGCGGCCGCGATCCATCCGGCCTGGTCTTCGATCGCCCCCCAGGCTCTTCCGTGGTGAGGAGAGGGCGAGAAATCTCCCTACAAAATACACACACACACACAGACAATGGTTGTCATGCGAGGCTGGCACAGTAAACACCCACGGCCAAACATTTAGCCAAAAAGCACTCAAAATGTAATTACCACATATAGTTATGGCACATGACACCTAATTTAGCAAAAATGCACACATAAGACTGTACACAATTGGGTTGATTCAAAGAAACATGTAACAGCTTGGATTTGGGTCACGATCATCCTATTTTTCACGTCCGCTCGTGCGTTCGTATGAACTTGCGAGTGATTCTATAAGCAAATACGTTTCTATCCTAAAATATACGTCCGTTCGTATGGCAGTTCGGGAATCAGACCTATGTCAGTTTCCATCCTGATTTTTCCGTTTCATTTCTCAGGTTGCAACATTGGTTTTGCCCTTTTTCCTTTTTTGTCTGGACGTAAATCCTTCTGATCTTGCGGCTCCGCACTACAAACTTACCTCATTAAAGTGCATTCTAAATATTTGTTCTTTTATTTTTCTTTATTTCATTCATTTTGTAGTAACCAACCATTAATGAATGCATTTGCATAAGTAAATCTTACTTTGTTTAATTTTTACTTAACTTGCATTTTTTACTTGTGGATTTAATTTTAATATTTTGGCTTCAAATGGTACAACTTTAAATTTTGGGTGTGGTTACCCACACCCTCTACATACAGATTGCTCTCAAATATTAAAAAACACCCAGCAACTTCTGCATGTTATGAGCCTCGAAACAGCCAAGATGGCGGCTCAGGTATTATCGGGCAGCCTGCAAACAGAAAGGGCCTTGTGACTGTCCGTGCCCCCAGCTCTGGGGGCAAAATACAGCAGTAACCCACATCCTGCACTTTATCCCGCTCTCCTCTCCTCAGTAAGTGTGATGCATCTGACCAAAGATGTGCTTAAATAATTAAACAAAGCAAAGGTAAACAACTACACCAATAAATGCTATCTAAAAATATTATTCTAGTACATCAATTTTAAAATAAATAACAAAGGACATAAGTTTCTTTAATTAACGCAAATATATTGCAAAATAAAGGTTTACATGCAAAGGACTAATTAAGGTCCACATTAAAATGATTTTATAAGGCATACATGAAATGTATTAAATCAGGCATGCATTGCCATACAATTAATGGCCTCGGCCATGCTGATACATGCAGTTCATTGGAGCACAAGACGCGCAGACTCCTCCACATAGCCAAAAAACCTGTTCACGAACAGCAATCCGGCTGCTAAAAGGTGTCGGCTGTGGCTTTCTTTTAAAACGCGTTTAGAGGTTTCTCTGAATCACACCTAAACACATCCAATTATCCTAAGTTTTACGTTTTGATCGTAAGTTTTAGGATTTGATCCTAAGTTTTACGTTTTGATCCTAAAATTTAGGAACGAACTTCCGCTGATCGTAAGAGCATATACGCATTCGTACGTAGGCTCGTGCGAGTCGGAAATGGCCAAAAAAACAGGAAAAAATGACTAACACCCACCCAAACTTACGATTTTCGATACGAAATCAATTAACTTTTCCTCTTTGAATCGAGGGGAATAAATAAAAAGCAATTGCTATTTAAAAACAAGGGCCCCCACCAGGACTAGCCTGGATTCCACACCTCCTACACTCACGCTACAATCACACACGCCGGCCGGCATCCATTTAAGGGACAACTGCGCATCCACTGCGGCATGTGACTCAAATTGCAGTAAGGGTATGTGAATTCAAGTCCTCAACGTGGCCAGCTGACTCTTTTCCTCAAAGAGTCATAACATACCCGTGATGCAGGGCGTAAACAGTCTGTATCATTATTAGGGAAACCAGTTGTAGCCCGTAGGCACTCACATATCCCGGTAAGTGGATGGGGCCAGGTAGGTTGCACACAGATATGAGGTGGGAGCTTGGCTGTTGGAGCCCGCCTATCTAGGCATGCTGCATCCACCTGCACACTTCAGCCAGCTACTACCGTCCTCAATCACCGCATCTCTGTCGCCGCCCCCTCCGTTGTATCATACCCCACGTGGGTCCATAGAAGTGGGCACAATACACACTCTCCTTTCCTGCAAACAGCCACCGATCACATCCGGCCGCAGTGTGGAAGCATCAGTGCGGGGGGCGTGGCTAGGGGCCGTCACCGACGTACGTTTCACTCCCTCTTGGGAGTTTCATCAGGGTGAGGGAGGGGCCGGGTGATGCCATACCTATAACTGTCATGCCACACCTTCATGCTTTTCTAGGTCCAATCATGTCTCACCCCAGGCATCGATCATCTCACGGGGAACAGCCAATCATCATCTCTGTTTGGTGCAGGCACAGACTTACAGACTTCAGTGACGTTATTGTATACCAGGCACATTAACCCCCACTTCCCCTCCCCTCTCTGCTTAAAAAACAGCATTCATCAACAAATCAACATGCTATTTTTAAAGAGGAACACCAACAAATAGATTAGGGTAGGTAAGTCTCGCATGACAACCATTGTGTGTGTGTGTATTTTGTAGGGGCATCCGATTGAGCGGGGCGCCCTGATTATGGGCAGTGCACCACCCACTTAAGATAGTGGATACTCCCTGGGTTTTTAGTTGTTTTGTAGGGCCTTATAAGCGAGAAATCTCCCTCTCCCTCACTTCCTGGGTTGCCGGCTGCTAGCCCCACCCTTTGTGGGCAGGGCAGATGACGTCATCGATGACCCGGCACTTGTTCACCTGGCAGCCGGCGACATCAGAGGTGAGTAGAAAAAAAAACAAATAAATGTCATTTTTTCTAATGTATGTCTGTGTGTTTATTTTTACTGTTAACCCCTTGTGAACTGGTAAGGGGTCCATGAGACCTCTATACCAGTTCACAAGGCTGGGGGCTGGCAAGTCACCTGCAGCTAGAGGGTGACTTGCCATTAACCCTTGGCACCCCCAAATACCTGGCTCCCCAAAGCCCAGGGGGGGCAGAAGAGCCCGGGCCCACAGAGGGTATGTGGGCTTGTAGCCTGCAGGACAAGGGACCACCAAAGCTGGCCCCCGCGACCTGTTATACAAGCCCCCATATCGGGTCCCGGGCTGGTAATGCTGGGTAGGGGGGACCCCATGTCATTTTTTGGGGGGATTTTTAAGGGTTTTTAACCCTTTAAATTCCCCAAAAAATGGACCCTATGCAGTTTTTTTTTTTTTAATTAACCTATTATCTCCTGTCGCCCAGCAGCTATAAAAGGCTTCCAGCAGAAGAAGGAGAGCAGAAACCAGAGTGATCAGCGTGGAACACAGTGCCCAGGCACAACCTTTTGTGAACCGGTAAGAGATCCACGAGACCCCTATACCAGTTCACAAGGCTGGGGGCTGGCAAGTCACCTGCGGCTAGCAAATACCTGCCTCCCCAAAGCCCAGGGGGGGGGGGCAGAAGAGCCCGGCCCACGGAGCTTGTAGTCGGCAGGGTGGGGGGCCAAAGCTGGCCCCTGCGCCCTGTTCCTACAAGCCCCCATAGCTGGTCCTGGGCTGGTTATGATGGGTAAGGGGGACTCCATGTCATTTTTGGGGGGATTTTTAAGGGTTTTTAACCCTTAAAATTTCAAAAATAAATGCCCCCCCCAGGATGCAGGACTTTATGTGATTTTTTTTTATTCAACCCTTATGTTTATAGTGTGGATAGTAGTTGAATTTTATTTGTAAATGTTATAAAGGGCTCTTTTCAGTTTGGGGTGTCTCCTGGGCAAGAATGGGGGCTACCGATACATATGTGGTACCGTTGTAATTGGGAGAAATGGGGCTTTCACACGGTTTTCATTAATAATAGTGTTTTATTTAAAATAAAGGAGACAATTGTCTAAAAAATATTATTTTATTTATTTTTTTTGTTTTTTACGCAAAAATATTTAAAAAAACAGTAGAAAAATGACAAACAAGACATTTCATGTTAACCCTTTGAGTGCCAGCCTACCTAGATTTTTTGTCACACTCTGTTGCCCGACGACTTTTCACGTTTTTGCGCTACACGTGTGCAACCTTGATTTTTGAAGGGATTTCCATGAAAATTATATATTGTTTTTTTCAGCAGAGTCTGGGCTTCAAATGTCTTGTTTGGCCTTTTTTTAGGGTGAAATATGTGCAAAAAAATGAAAAAAACTTATTTACAATTTGTAGTGTTTTTTTTGTAATAAAAAATGTAAGTTTGTTAATAAAATATTATTGCGTGTGAAAGCCCTATTTCTCCCGGTTACAATGGTACCACATATGTATAGGTATACCCCCTTTCCTGAAACAGCAGTTTAGGAGATTTCAGATAGAATACAACTATGCAATATGATTGCATAGTTGTAAGGGGTTAATAAAAAAAAAAATGACATAGGGTTCCCCCTCCCAGGGGGGGGGGGGGGGACCTCATTTCTTTTTTGGAATTGTAAGGGTTAAAAACACTTAAAATCCCCCCCCAAAAATGACATAGGGTCCCCCTTACCCAGCATTACTGACCCGGACCAGCTATGGGGGCTTGTAGAACAGGGCGCAGGGGCCAGCGTTGGTGGCCCCTGGCCCTGCAGGCTACTAGCCCACATAGCCACGTGGCCCGGGCCCTTCTGCCCCCCCCTGGCCGTTGGGGAGGCAGGTAATGGGGGGCTGGGGGTTATGGCAAGTCACCCGCTTGCCGCAGGTGACCTGCCATACCCAGAGCCTTGTGAACTGGTATAAGGGGTCTCATGGACCCCTTACCAGTTCACAAAGGGTTAAGTTAAAAAAAAAGACACCAGACAAATATTTTATTATTCTTTTTTTGACTTATACTTACCTCACCAGAAGGTCTGCACTCCGCCCACAGATTATCTAAATAATATGACTGCACCACAATGCCTAATGCTATAAAAATATACAATTTTATTAATAATTAAAGATGAAAAGGACTCCAATGGGAGCCAATACACACAACAATACAAAAAAGACAATGTTAAAAAACATATACACACATTACTGAAGCACAGGGGGGTGGAAGAGAGGATAATTGGGCTATATGTTTATAATACAGCAAATGTTAATCATAACATGTAATGCATCTCATTGCCAATAGTGAGCATATAATCAATGAAGTGTTCTATCATACAAATAAGTTCCCTAGGTATGGGACTAACAGAGAGTACTTATACATGACCCAATGTATCACTATAACTAGATCCTGATGATATACTGACAATGAGGAAACAATCAAAGAGGAATGTATCAAAGACAATGTTTACATTACCGCATATGATCTCCTGCCCGCCTCAGAGCCCCCCGCGTGTGCCGGCCCGCCGACGCGTTCCGTGGACTTGCCCACTTCACCAGGGCGCAAGAATGGCCTCTATATTTTTATAGCATTAGGCATTGTGGTGCAGTCATATTATTTAGATAATCGGTGGGCGGAGTGCAGACCTTCTGGGGACCTGTGTGGGGCTTCCAGAATCCCCTTTCCAATGATTGCTATGATAGTATAGATAGGCACAGTTTGATCTGGCACCCCCACTTAGTGAAATACTTTGGGCTGTGCGCATCTAGTCCTTTGGCTTTGGTCATTATACTTACCTCCCATCCAGTGTCCCACGCTGCTGCAGATGCCAGTTGTCGGTAGTGATCGGAGCAGGGAGGGTGGGAGGCAGGGAGATCAGAGCCTCCCTGCCTGCCACCCTCCCTGCACCGATCGCTGCTGACAACTGACAGATCGGAGCCCGGGTGCAGGTAACCCGAGGAGCGGGATGACGTCATCAAGTGGGCGGGGCTAGGGGCGGGGCCAGCGCCGGCCGAAGAGGATGGTGATGGCCCGTTTCTGGGCCCTCACAAGCAGCGTGGAAAGCCCAGGGGGGGGATCGGAGCCCCCCCTGGTGAAGAGAAGACCCGGGGAGAGCCATCGCGCTGCGAGGTGAGTAAATGTCATTTACTGTTTTTTTTTTTTTTTTACAGATGTCGGCGCCGGCGGGGGGGGGGCTATTCCGGGCCCCCTCCTGAAGATCAGAGGCCTGGGGGCGGAAATCTAACAGCGGATTCAAATGAGGGGTAAGGTAAGTCTGTATGTTTTTTACTTTTTTTTTATGGGCCTCTAAAGTCAGCTACGTGACTCTCACGTAGCTGGCACTTAACGGTTGGAGAGGCAGCTACGTGAGAGTCACGTAGCTGGCACTAGAAGGGTTAAAGCCTAAACTCTGCTGATACAAAAAAATATATGATTTTCCTGAAAAATCCGGCAAAAATCACAGTTAAACATGGCGCAAAATGGGGAATAATGACCTGTTAACAGAGGATGACAAAACTTCAAGTAGACTGGCAATTAAAAGGGTGAATATGCATGTTGGGTATTGTTCTGCTCGGGGGACCTTGCGATTTCAGATTTAGCTTGTTTTTTCTTGTTTGCATATTGATATTTTCAGAAAACATGTTTTTTATTCAGCTTTTTAATACATCTTTTTAGGGAAACCCTGTGCAATGTAAGAATTCTTCGAGGGATTACTTTCAGAATGTTGATCCCACTTGAACAAGCTGGGTACGCTTAGAAAGCTTGACATGTGTACTTTCAGGGAATATATGGCTTATGGGGGATATTCCAAATGTAAAGGGTTGTTTTGGTTGAAAAATTGCAAGGTGTGCACTTTGTCTGCAGAGCTGAAATTTTCAAGGAAAATTACTGTTATGCACATGCTTTACTCTGGGGTGTTTTCCAACTCTTCCCTTGACCGTACCTGTGCATGTTGGGTATTGTTCTGTTCAGGGGATGTTGCTTTTTCAGATTTTACTTGTTTTTTCTTGTTTGCATATAGTTTTTTTTTTTAGGAAAATGTGGCTTTGATTCTTCTTTTTTATTCTTTTTTAGGGAAATTCTGTGCAACCAAAGAATTGATTGAGGGATTACTTCCAGGAAACTATACCCACATAAACAAGCCTGGTACGACTAGAAAGCTTGAGGGGGGTACTTCCAGAGAATATATAGTTTGTTTATCTGAAAATCTCCTAGAGCTCTGTTTCAGTTTGGGAGAGTCTCCTGGGCAGGAATGGGTGTCTACCAATACATATGTAGTACCGCTGTAACCGGGAGAAATTGGGGTTTCACATGCAATAAGATTTTATTGACAAACTTACATTTTTTATTACAAAAAAACACTACAAATTGATTTTTAAAAATTATTTGCACATATTTCACCCAAAAGTATTGAGAATACACCTAAAAAATGACAAACGAGACATTTAATGTTGAAGCCCCAAAATAGTGTAACGTGGCCTGGCAACATGAGGTGAAAAAAATTCTAGGAAGGCTGGCACTTAAAGAGTTAAGGGCCTTTAAAAAAATCAAGTAGCCAATCATTCCCCACTGAATTCTATTCAGTGCCACACCCCAGCAAAGAACATAAACTGCAAATAGTCAGTTAGCCTGATATATGCAGTGGGGTAGGTGTTTCTCTATAGTGCAAAATGCTCTTCCAAACCTTTACATCCTACACAAAGGGTGACAGCCTCTTTTCTCCAGTCACCATTTTTCAGTAAAGTAGGTGTGGCTTCAGTGAGGATTTCTCTGAATGTGGATTTTTCTGCTGCTGGAGAAGAAAGCTTCTTCCTCATATAAACAGAAGAAATGGTAGGCTCACACTGCACTAGGGCGACCAGAATTTCTTCTAACCTAGATTGAACTTATGAGTAGTGTCGAGCTTTGAATTCAGGACCTTGTTAAATTTGACTTGAATGGGTTAATATTTGGGTGAAAATGTTTAGCCTTGTTTTTTTTTTACTTTAAGAAATACTAGTAAAACTGGAAGGTGGGTCCGCACTCCAGACCCAGGCAGCGTAGTGCAGTCCTTCTGACGCGTTTCGGGTGCTATCGCCCGGGCGATAGAAGGACTGCACGCTGCCTGGGTCTGGAGTGTGGACCCACCTTCCTGTTTTACTAGGAAAAAAAACTTGTCTGGAGTTTTATTCAGTTTAGGTGCATAAGTCACTCCTCCTCTCATTACCGTGTGATTATATTGATTTTATTTTACAAAATAATATATTTATTTTTATTTATTATTATTTATACATGTATTATTATATTTAAGTTATTATTTAAAACTTTTGCCATACACCTCCTTTCAATTACCTTTTAATATTTCCTGCCATGGTTGATTTTCCCCCCCAATGGCGTACTATAGATATACCAGTGGCCACTGTGTTTCCATTGTGGGTTAGGTTAGGCCAAAACAGCAGCACTGCTGGGATTCTGGGAAAGAAATAAAAGCCTCTTGAGGATGAAGGAGCAAATGCAAGTACTGACAATGATTAAGTATCAAATAGAAAGAGTTTTTTTAATTTTCAGCAATTGTTCTTGCTTTGGAGACTTTGATCAATTTAAGTGGAGATGTTTTTTCCTAAATTAACATATAAAGCCTGATTCAGAACCTCTCCCATATGCATCCTTGCATGTGCGAATGGCCCAAAAGTCCTGGTTTGTGCCTTTTTGTCATATGCATACGTTCACGGGCCTCGTCTGCACTTGCGCGTTATTCAGAGCCCTAATTTGACCATTTTTAGGCCTATAAAAAATAGAGGTTTCCGGTGCCCTTTTTATGCATGCGAGATTGTGAGCTGGTTGGCATACACGTTGCTGATAGAACCCCTTGCCGAGATCTTGGAAGAGTATGAGCATCTGCAGTGCCGTGGACTGCTTACCATGTACCTTCTGGAGCTTAGGCATCCCCGCCGTATCCTCGGATCGGATGTACGATCAACAAGTGTTCAAATTGACCTGACTGAATCACCTTTCTCTTGAGAAGCTTTACTCAGAGATGTGGTCATGGCTGGCCCCCACCACAGTGACTAAATTGGTTTGTTACCTCCTGTGGCTCAGGCGTATATGTTTCGGTATGTTTAGTTGCTTATTGGTCCTCCTTCCTCCTGCCAAGTCTCATGTGTTTATGCTAGGCTTTTTTCTGCTCCCCTAACCTTGCTAATACTTGTTGTTCATTGTGATCCCTGTGTAAAAGTTGCCCATGTATCTGCTTGCTCTTTGTCTGCTACTGTATTTTTGCTAGTGTATTAACCTGAATCTTTTGTCCTTTTCTTCCAGCAACCGCAAGATGGGACACTCCCTGAATGTTCAATGCGTCATGGGTCCAGATTTGTGCTTCTTCATCCTCTTGGCTGGATTCCCTGGATCATTCGATGACACATTCTTTACAAACAGGCTAGGGGGCTCAGATGTGTATAGGTAGAGTGGTATGTGAGACTGTTGCAGGATCAAACAGGAGCAAGTCCCTAGACCTTCCAATCTGCCAGTAATGACAGACGGGCTAGCTGAGTGCGCCACTTTACCTAGGTGAGTCGGCAACTACAAACCGTTAGTACTGGCATCCTGGAGAGCTGGGGCTGCCAGGTTGCAGAGCTGTGTCTGCGAGGCCAAACCAACAGTAGTAATATAGGGGAGAGCAGGGTCTTCCAGGTTGTCTAGGTGCGTCAACGACTATAATCTGCCATGAATGACAGACAGGAGGGCCGTGAGCGATTTGGAGATGCATAGGCACATAATGGTTGGGAGTAACGTCATGCACCTGCTCAGTGGTGCATATGCATATAACTCCAACGGGTTAGGGCAATGCATGCATTGGCCTGTTGCACACGGGAGAGATGTGAGACACAGGAATTTAAAGGGGAAGCTGCATTGCATTTACTGGGTATATTACAACACATCTGTATTGCATTTACTAGGTATATAATACTACTCATCTCTGCCAATCTGTATTGCATTTACTGGGTAAATAATACAACTCATCACTGCACATATGTATTGCATTTACTGGGTATATAATACCACTCATTACTGCACATCTGCATTGCATTTAATGGGTAAATAATACAACTCATCACTCATCAACTCATCAAGTATATAAGTTAATTGCTTTAATGACTTAATGCCAAGCAGGATGCGAGTCCAAGGATGTGCACCTCCATCTGTGCCACCTTGGACTCACATCTTGCTTGCCATTAAGATAATGCACTTATCTTTTTTATTTCAGTTAATGCTTCATATAACATTATATAAGCAGAATATGCACAGAGCTTATTAATGAAGAGTCATCTGCAAAGACATTCCATCCCGTAATGCATGCTCCACCACCTCGAGGATCGGTCACCAAGTGTAATGCTCACACTCTTACCAGATAAATAATGGAGACAGCGCCTTAATTAGCCCCTCAGGTTTCAAATCTCTTAATTTTCCAGTACTTTCAACTTGTTAGATATATGGCGAGCTTGTTCAACTCAAAACGTGATGTTGGAGATACAGTAAGCTCAATTGGTTCATGCAAGGCAACAAAAAAAGGAAAATAGTGCAATACGTTCCACAAATATTAAAACACCTCTATTTAATAAATTGCACTCACAAAAATAAAATCAGAAAAAGCTTTCAATACATGATGGTGGTCTGCAATTCTCACCGCCAGTACTGCTCAAAGAACAAAGCACGTCCAGTTCTTCAGTATATATTGGCCAGTAATCCAAGCGATCCAACGCGTTTCGTCGCCGTAGCGACTTCTGCCGGAATGCTTGGAGAGTGAAAAAGCCGGTCTTTTAAACTGGATTTACAATGACGTGTAAGTCACGTGACAGAAGCACGTGACTCATAGTATAAAGGAAACCACAGCAACAGACGCGTCTCAGTTACAGCGGGCGCGCATCCAACCTGACAGGCGGCCGCACGCGTATCCACCAGGACGTGCCACACAGCCAGCACGTCTTTCAAGTGGCCGGCGCATGCGCACCTTAACCGAGACGCGCCTGACGGCCTGCGTCCCTCCAGAACAATTGCCGCATGCGCAAATGGATGTAAACAAAGTGGTGTGTGCGCACAAATCAGTGATTATAGTCTTCATATAACATTGTTTGAGCTTATGACATGTCATGTGTTCTCCCTATATTGTGAGACACTATGTCTGCTCACAGGGGTTGGCTGGGGCAAAAAACAGACTACCCCATGAGCTGTTGAACAGACCTGCATAGTGATGGTACTGATGCCTTAGTACTGCTGGGGGAAATATTGTACTGAGGAAGGGGTGGGTATATCCCTCCCAGTCATAATGCTCAGGCTATAGCATTGCAGGGGCAGAACATGGGCTTGGGTGTTGGTCCAAAAGCAGTGCAGCCCACTTAAAATCCTCCCTGTGCTCCCTATGACAAAGAAGCATAGTTACCAGTTTTTACAGTCAGGCAAAATCAGACACAGCAAATCAGTAGCTCTAACCACTAACTAGAAAATTTAAAACAAAGGAAAATAGGTGTTTACAGGTTTAAAACAGGTTTAAATGGGGAGTGTTGCATAATAAAAGGATTAGAGAAAAAGCTAATAATTACAGGCCAGTTACCTTAAAATCTGTAGGGGTGGAAACCCTCTTGAAAAAGCAGATAATTGCCAATCTAAAAACTAACAACCTGTTGTACCCGAAACAGCATGGCTTCACTGTGATGAGATCATGTCAAATCATTTTATTGATTTCTTTGTCTGTGTTATTAAAGAGTTTGATGAAGGTGATGCAGTGTATATCACCACTATTAATTTTACCTTTGACACCATTCCACATAAAAAGCTCATGGATAAGTTGGTGAAAGTTGGACTTAAAATGGGGCAACCATCTAAAAGACTCCAGGGCCATCCATCCCTCGCCACGCTTGCCAGCCGCCTTGTGTCTGTACCCCACACACTACCACAACCAACCATTCAGATAGGCTGGGAATGTGGCCTCTCTGGCTTTCTGTGTCGGAGATCTTGTCTAATTGTTACATGCAATAATATGATTGGACCAGAGCCCACGCATGTCATCTGGGACTGTCGGGAGGTAAGTTATTAGTGGGCTTGTCAAAGCACTGTGCATATATGGAAATTATAACAGGGAATCAATTAAATTAAAGGGTGGAACAGGGCATAACCCATGAATTCCAGAAATCAGTGGTTGACACCAGGGCAGTTTCTAGGCTAAATATAACTTCTACCCCCTTCTCACCCATGCTGCTGTACAGGTCATGCTGTGCTTTAACCTTAGTAGCAGACAGTGTCCCTTCCCCAAGACTGACAAGACTGAGCACAATTTTGGGGGATGAGGGGCCTGTCTTACGGCCTGGACTATTAACAGTGACCCTGAGTCATCTGTAGAAAATGGATGTAAGAAAAGGATGGTTAGGATAAAGGACGCCCCCAATGACCTTGGCACTCAGGACAATTGACCAGCTCACCTTAAAAACAGCCTAGGTTGACACTAGTGTTCTACAAATAATGGCCAATGGACAAAGCTACGGTACCACAAACCATTACAAACAAGCTTATATATGTTATCTGACCACTTCTATTGACTGAAAGTAGCTACAAGGATATCAATCCCTGTATCTGGTGTGCCAGGCCTAAAGCCTTGATAGAAACTGACAATAACACCCTGAAGAATTGTTGACTCAGTACAGCTGCAATTAAAGAGGGTAAAATGCCAAGTGAATAGTTTCTAGAGTTTTGTTCATTTATAAGACTCACAAAAATGTATCCTACATTAAAATAAATATTAAATTAAGGTTATGCTGTAACTACATTAATGCATGCTAATAAGATTACAATTGTCTTGTACAATAGTTCCGTTTTAGCTAATGATGATTATAATTGTCATAAGGGCAGTGTAGTATGTATGTCTAGGGTATTCAAAGCATTTGAACATTTATTGTTATTAAATATGTGCATATTTATTGATTTATTCATAGACATGTCAGAATATTACCCAGTTATGTATATCAGTATCCACGCAACTGCTGAGTATTTTTGTTTTATACTTTGTTTTATGTTTTTGCATTTTTGTGTGACATAATTTTTACTTCATTTACGCTGAATTGAAGAGAACATTTTCATGTTAAAATTATTATATAAATTATAAGATCATAAAGGCTTCGCAATGGAATAGTATAAGAAAGCTCCACTTTTGGAGGAGAACCAGATGTACAAAGCAGGGTCTTTTCAGGGCAACCGGGGTGATGGCATGGGGCGCAGTTCCATTTGTGCTGTGCTGAGCCACAACCCAGCGACCTCTACCCCGAACACACCATGCTATGTGGTATTGGTGTGTGGGGTGGGATGCCCGGGCCATCTGGGGGACAGCCAGCAGGTGGAATAGCAGAATTTTGAGTGCACAGATTAGATGGGACCCGATGACGTGTCCCCTGCATGTAAGGGAAACATCCGGCCGGGCTGTCCACACGTCGAGCGCTCGCGGGAACCTGAAGTGAAGATAGGCTGCCGCCGGCATAAGAGGTGGCATTGATGTCCAAAAGAAAGTGGTCCGTCTAGGGGGACCATGGAACGCGTGGGCTACTTACCTCTGAAATAAGGGCAGCGAGGACCAAAAGATGCAGGAATCTGAAGATTGAAGTCCGGTGCCTTTGGCACAAGCCTGCAGTGGTGGTCCCTGATACATCAAACCATCTTAGCAGCATAAAAAGAGTGATGAAATATGAAAGTCTTATTGTATCTTGCTTACTGTCAGTAAATAATATATGTATAATCATGGTTGTAAGTGTTGGCACCCCTGACATTTTTCCCCAAAAATCTTCCAGAATCTTCCAGACACCCTCAACTTAATATTTGATTGCACATCCTATAAACATCAACAAGCTTCCTACACCTCTCAACTGGAATTTTGGACCACTCTGCTTTTGCAAACTTCTCCAGCTCTGAGTGTGCGTTCAATTTTGTAAGATTGTAAGTTGAATCTGGGCTCATTGGTGGCCACTTAAGAAGTCCCCAGAGCTTTTATTCCCATCCATTTCTGGGTGCTTCATGAAGTATCCTAAGGGTCATTGTCCTGCTGGAAGACCCATGACACCTAGGTCATGCAAACCCAGCTTTGCCAGCTTGCCCTACATTGTGGTCCAAAATCCTTTGGCAATCTTCAGATTTCATGATGTCTTACACCTCCATCATATTTTAATATAGGTACTGTGTACTTTTCTTTGTAGGCCCCATTCTGTTTTCAGTAGAATGATATGCTTTACCAAACATTTCTATCTTGTTCTCTGTCCAGAAGACATTTTCCCAGGAGGATTTTGCCTTACCCAAGTACTTTACCTATATTATGTCTCTGTGTCAGCAGTGGGTCCTCCTGGGTCTTCTGCCATAGCATTTCATTTCATTCAAAAGTCAACGAATAGTTTGCGCTGACACCGGGGATATTAGCCAGTGCCATGGATTGTAAATGTCTTAATAATGTTGCGCATGGATAAAGGAGCACCTAACTTGCCACAGGTGAGTTTAAACTAGAATCACATGCATGAAAGAAATTTTGAAAAGGTACCAGCAAAATTTGTCCGGCCCATTTTGGAGTTTTGTGTGAAATTAGGTTCAATTAGCTTTATCAAGCAGTTTTGCGTTGTTCCATTACACACAAGAGAAATAAACACGTATAATCTCAATCATTTTCAGTGTATTTGAATGAATGACCGTAGATAAATGAATTTACATTTGGTTTACCTGCTAGATGAAGCAGCTATGGGCCCAATTTTGTTTTCTAGCTATGTCTTTGGTTTGCTTGAAAAGTAAGTTTCAAAGAAACAATGTTGCCTTAATGTTAGGGCATTTAAAACATTTTGTCAGGAATGATAAAAGGTATGCGTGTTGATTTTTGTCACCTGATTTATAAGGGACTTTGACTTAAATTGCTTTAGTTAGTTTAAAGTTGCTGATCAGCACGGATGTGTTTTATATGATAGTGCCGCGCCTTGCAACAGATTGCCTCTGTTTCCGCAACCTTCAGGGTTTAATAGCTGTAATGTTAAATCAAAGCTTGCTTTGCATTCAGCTTGACACTGCCCTGCCACATCGAGTGGTAAATAATTTGGAGCCCATGGTTGTTAAATATTTGTTCCGACTTTTACAAAAGTATTATTTCTAACCTGGGAAAAATGCAATCCATCGGGATATGGGAAAGTAACACATTGCAATGACAACCCAAAGCTGTAAGATAAAATCTGATATGTAACATATTTCTCAAGGACTTATTACCTTAATTTCCTTTATGCGGACCATAAAACTAAATAGCTGCAGTTCCAGAACATGGCACTCAAAATATGAATCCAGTCAAGTAAATATTTTGTGAGTACAGCATGAGCTGAATGAGCAAAACAATTGCACTCCACCTATGTCTAAGGAAACATTTACCACCATTTTATACTGCTAAAAGGGTACAGCTTGCAAACAGGGAAGTAGAATAGATTCCATATGGAAGGATACTGTATTCCACATAAAGTCAGAAAGGCAAATTGATTGCTTTAGTGTTATTTAATAATGCCTCTGTCCAGTCAGGATGGATTATGTCCAACTCTTGGCTGAATGTTTGGGATTTGACAGGCCCTAAATGTGAACAATGTTCTGGTCTCCGGAAAGCATTTAAAGCAACCAAAAGCCACCAAATCTGGGAAATATTGGTGCCATTGGAATCAATGACATTACTGGCAAGGGAAAAGCAACTGGTGTCAGCAGGAACAGGGGGATGTCACTAGCACAGAAATATAATGGATGTCACAAGGAGCAATCCATTCATAGTTAATTTGTTCTTTATAAAAAAAAAAAAAAAAACTTCACAGCAAAAACAACACAGCAGTGGAATACCAAGAGAAATGTATTAACAGACATAATAGACATAAAAGATCTTGCAGAAAAACACGTTTGATCTTCCTAAAAAGAATGCAGGCAACTTGTAGTTGTAGGTCTAGATTTAGATCTCAATAGTTGGGCCTAAGTCTTATGTGGGGTTCTTTTCAGCACCCTCTAAACCAAGGGGCCCAAACTTTCTTATGCTGAGAGGTACATTAATCACAGATATACAGTGTTGGGCCACATGCAGCATTAAGATATTGCCAACTGCGCAACCCCCCGCCTCAAAAAAAAACCTGCCCCCTCAGTGTGGATCCTATATCTCCTAAATGATTAAATGGCAGCATCAGGCAGGTAGAGAAGTGTATCAGCTTACCCCTTGGTTCACCTGCAGCTTCAAAGACTGATTAACTGGCACACTTCTCCACCTGCCCAACGCATTGACCCAGTGCTCTAGACAAATATGCTACCTTCATATTAAAGGCAGCAGACTATTTATTTTGCATGATCAGGATGGGAGTATTAGACTTAAAGAACAATGAAAAGGACAATAGAACATGATTTACACCCAGAGCAAAGGAAATTGTTTTTTTTGAATTAATTCATACAATCAAATAAAGACTAAATATAGGTTCATAGTGTGTATAATTAGTCTAAACATCAAGAGAAGAAGAATAGTTGGCAAAGCAATAAAATGCACAGTAATAGGTATGAGAAAGCTCACTTAAAGTAGACCAAAACCAAATATTTTCCGATTTACAAGGCCATCCTGGTAAAGCTTGTGACTGTGTGGAAACCCCCTGGATCACCCAGAAACGTGTGTAGATCTATGGTCCTATGGTGGATATGCAGCCTATTAATGCTTGCCAATGAAATCGTAATCAATGGATTGCTGGGTACCTCCCTTGGACCACTCACTTTGACTTGGCGTATCCACCACCAGACAAGAAGATATGCCTCTAAAGAGTGTGTGTACAATGGATGGATGGAAGCAGCAAATTCCGACTGGAACCCACATATGTGTCATGGGATCGCAGGTTTGAGGTGAGTACTGGGAAAACCAGATGGGGATCACATGACCATGCCAAATCAGGATGCCTCAAGGGCAAGCTGAAATTTGTTAAAGCTACTTGGTTTTTAGTCTGCTTCAAATATTATCTATATAGAAGAAGATTAACAAAGAAACAGTAGGGGTGAACAAGAAAATAGTAGAGAAGAAGGAGATAAGCCAAATGATTGGCCAGGTTAAAAAAATTAGGTATTTAGGTGCTTCTGCCGACCTCTCCGGCTGTCAGTGACAGCAGCCGCAGATGGTGCGGGACACAGCGGCTTGGGCTTTTGCAGAGAGCAGCGATGGATTAGAGGTAAGTATGGGGGAGGAAAAGATTAATAAAAAAAGCAAGTGGGTGACTTGCCAAAAACCCCACCCCATTACGGGCATCCTCAAAGCCCAGGGGTGCAAAAGAACCCCATGGCCTGTGAGAGCTATGCAGGATCGTAAGCTTCATGGCCAGAGGCAGGCCGCTCGGCCTCAGCGCCCTGGTGACATGGAAAAGTCATCTTTGACTTCCTCTCCAAACTCTAGGTTCTCCATAATATTCCCAAATCCTTTGGATAACCCTCACAGTTTTCATTTCTTTATAAGATCAAAATCCTGTTAATGTGATTAAGTAGTTCTACAGGTGAGAGACAAATTATTTATAATGGGTTGCTATTGCATTAGAAATGATATGTGGAGAGACACATGTGGAGAGGTTAATTTTTAATGTGTTTGGGTTCTCCATAGGCTGCTGTCTGCTGTTCCCAGCAGCATAGGCTGCTTTTATTTTGTAAATTCCAAAATAAAATATCTACCCCATTAAAAATAATTAGCACCTAACCTAAACTATGACCCCTTCACATAAGCAGTGGATTTGGATTTTTTATAGAAAACTTTTTATTTCAGTGTATTGTGCTTTTTGAGAAATGCTCTGACTGCCTCATTTGGATAGCCCCCACAGTTTTATTTCTCCTGCAGGATTATTAGCCATGAAATGGGCAGTTTATAGCGGAATTGTAATGAAACCTGACTGTTAACAGATAACAAGGAATAACAGGTAGTACAGTAGAATGTCCTCAAATATCAAAATTTCCTTCCAGCTAATACAAATCTCACCTTCAAGTTTGAATTAACATATACAGTCCCGCTGTCCTCAAAACTGTCCTGGCGATTTTTAATCTCAGGTTTCTTAGCTTTTTACTTTGTTCATTTTTCATCAAGACACGGCACAGGAGGCCAGAAATAGTCATTAAAACAAGGTTTGTGTCTTGCCGAATGTAATTTTTTACTCCATCACAGGCTGCGGGCTGGAGAAATCGTATTGTTTACATCAAATACTAATAAAAGAAAATCAAAAAAGGAAAAAAATGAACATTTTCCAATATAATAGAATTTTTATAGAACAAGTTGTGTTAACGTGAGATTCTTCCATAAATACATGTATAATCATTCTCAGCCAAATGGTTACTCCTCAATCCATACCCTCATCACCCAAATACACCTCCCCCCCCCCAAAAAAAATGTTCTATGTCTATGGAAAAGTCTTAAAATGAACCTAAAGTCAGAAAAAACTTTTAACCTTAAAGGCTGGTATAAGGGATGAGCGAATCGATCCGGACGAACCCGGATTCGTTCCGAATTTCATGAAAAATTCGATTCTGAACGAATCCGAATTTCCCCGCGATTCGATCGATCGAAGTTTTCCTTTAAACTCCATTTATTTCAATTACAGGCATTCTAAAATGGTGGAAGCACATGTCCGGACTTATCCCCTGGGGAAAGGTATCATGGGTAAGTCACATGCAGCCTATCAGCAGCCAGGAAGCCCGGTGACGTCACCGTGCTATATAAAGCGGCGGCCATCTTCCTTGTGCGCATTTCAGCGTTCTATTGCGGCCAGAGCACAGCTCGTTACAGACAGGGACAGAGAGTTAGAGATAGGTAGGGAGAGTCAGAGAGGCAGACAGAGAGGTAGACAGAGCCAGGGAAAGATAGGGAAAAACCGGAACAATCCAGCCAGGGACAGCTTAGAAGTGACAGTTAATTTTTATTTTTTTTTTTCATTAGCCAGATCAGTTTTCAATTAAATTTTAGTTCTTTGTGCTGTAAATCTGCCTTGCCACTGTGCATGCCATCTATGCAGTGGCTTATTTAACCCTATCTGTTACACACAAGCATTTATCATAATATAACTGGATTAGTTTTAATATTTTTTGGTCTGCCTTTAACCAAAAAAACACCAGTCCACCTGGGTATCCCAAACCTGCACTTAGCAGCCTACCTGTTATACTAAATGCGCTTGTTGATCCTCCTCAGCTTAATCAAAGTATTGCATTTTGAATTGGTTTTTGGTCTGCCTTTAACAAAAAAACACCAGGCCGCAGGGCATCCCAAACCTGCACTTAGCAGCCTATCTGTTATACTAAATACGCTTGTTCATCCTTCCTCAGCTTAATCAAAGTATTGCATTTTGAATTGGCTTTTGGTCTGCCTTTAACAAAAAAACACCAGGCCGCAGGGCATTCCAAACCTGCACTTAGCAGCCTATCTGTTTTACTAAATACGCTTGTTCATCCTTCCTCAGCTTAATCAAAGTATTGCATTTTGAATTGGTTTTTGGTCTGCCTTTAACAAAAAAAACACCAGCCCACCTGGGTATCCCAAACCTGCACTTAGCAGCCTATCTGTTATACTAAATACGCTTGTTGATCCTTCCTCAGCTTAATCAAAGTATTGCATTTTGAATTGGTTTTTGGTCTGCCTTTAACAAAAAAAACACCAGCCCACCTGGGTATCCCAAACCTACACTTAGCAGCCTATCTGTTATGCTAAATACGCTTGTTCATCCTTCCTCAGCTTAATTAAAGTATTGCATTTTGAATTGGTGTTTGATCTGCCTTTAACAAAAAAAACACCAGGCCGCAGGGCATCCCAAACCTGCACTTAGTAGCCTATCTGTTATACTAAATACGCTTGTTCATCCTTCCTCAGCTTAATCAAAGTATTGCATTTTGAATTGTTTTTTGGTCTGCTTTTAACAAAAAAAACACCAGCCTACCTTGGTATCCCAAACCTGCATTAGGCAGCCTATCTGTTATACTAAATACGCTTGTTCATCCTTCCTCAGCTTAATCAAAGTATTGCATTTTGAATTGGTGTTTGGTCTGCCTTTAACAAAAAAAACACCAGCCCACCTGGGTATCCCAAACCTGCACTTAGCAGCCTATCTGTTATACTAAATACGCTTGTTCATCCTTCCTCAGCTTAATCAAAGTATTGCATTTTGAATTGGTTTTTGGTCTGCTTTTAACAAAAAAAACACCAGCCTACCTTGGTATCCCAAACCTGCATTAGGCAGCCTATCTGTTATACTAAATCTGCTTGTTCATCCTTCCTCAGCTTAATCAAAGTATTGTATTTTGAATTGGTTTTTGGTCTGCCTTTAACAAAAAAAAACACCAGCCCACCTGGGTATCCCAAACCTGCATTAGGCAGCCTATCTGTTATACTAAATCCGCTTGTTGATCCTCCTCAGCTTAATCAAAGTATTGCATTTTGAATTGGTTTTTGGTCTGCCTTTAACAAAAAAAACACCAGGCCGCAGGACAATCCCAAACCTGCAATTAGCAGCCTCTCTGTTATACTAAATACGCTTGTTCATCCTTCCTCAGCTTAATCAAAGTATTGCATTTTGAATTGGTTTTTGGTCTGCTGCCAAAACACTAGGGCCCTTATTCATCAAGCGATAGCGCCAGGTAGTGTCTGACGAGCGCCAGGTAGCGGCAGCTAACGGCGACTACCGACTCAAGTACGCCCGGCGGCGGTCACAATGACGCATTTATCAAGCAAAATGAGGCTAGCGCCGGCGAGAGCGACGGCGAGAGCGACGGCTAGCGCGGCATTCATCATGAAGCCGCCTGGACTGAACAGCGCCGCTGCAAATGAGCTGTCGCTCCCTGGCGATGTCCAATGCATTTCAATGGAGCAATCTATAATTATTCATAATTAATTGGTATTAATTTTTTTTTTTTTTTTTTTAATGTCAAAAAATCGGAGAACACTTCTGCAATGTTAGGATTTATTTTTAAGTAAAAAAAAAAAAAAAAATATGTGCAGAATTGATCTAACAGGTCTGAGATTAATGTATTCATATTACAAAATGATTCTAAAAACATGTATAATGTTACATTCAAAAAATATGGTTGTTTAGGGGTTAAAACTAGTTAATACACATCGCCGCCAGCGCTCTGGGGTTTAAACAAGGAATGGACAGCGACAGCACATTCGGAGCGTGATTTGTTGATGAATATGAAGCTAGCCGTTCGCTCTGGCCATTCGTTGTCAGGCGCTCACATACAACGCTGGACCTGTGAAACAGCGACCCCCCAGCCCGTATTCAACATTACCGCACACCGACTGAGTCGCTGTCATCAAGCTAATGCCGGCCAAGCACAGCGAATACTGGCTGGCGCTGAAAAAATCACGCTACAGTCGCTCATCTGTCGCTACCTGGCGCTATTAATGAATCGGCCTCTAGGCCACAGGGTATCTCATATTGCCAATTCTCATAGTATCTGGTGCAGAGAAGCAGTCCCTCACTTTATTTAGCTTCTTCTTTTTAAAGTAAACACATTTTTTATCGTACCTATTGTGCATTTCAAATGCATAAAATGACAGGCAGAAAAGTGCAGGGATGTTCAAAGAGGAGTGGCAGAGGCCAAGATTCAGCAGGCAGAGGTCGCAGCAGACTAGGAGCGAGTGGCAGCAGGAGTCACGGTGAGAGACCTGATCTGCCAGTATCTGCTAGCGGTCGTGTCTCCACCAGTAACGCATCTGCCGTGGTAGATTGGTTAACGCGCTCATCAACATCATCACAAGTTACATCTGAGACCCCCAGTCTAGGGTCGGTAGGTTTCTCTGACACAACCCTGAGTTGGCATGCCCCGAGAGCAGTCCCTGTCCTCCCATTGCCTCTGTCCTACGCCGTTCCCTCCCCCGGCGACGTATCCTATGCTTTGGGTTCAGCTCCAGTCCTTAGTGAGGAGGACGATCAGATAGAGGACAGTCAGCAGCTACTGCCCAGCCAAGAAATGGAGGTGGCTTCTTTAGTTAGGCAGACAAATAGTGATGTGGACAGTGTCATGGGTGTTGCGAGCATTCTAGCTCCTGCGCCAGACACTGTTGAGGAAACCGAGAGCATCAGTGACGTGCAGCCACAACTCGGTGATGATGATGATGATGAAGCCGATCGCACTTGGGAGCCGGGTGATGAAGGGGCTTCATCGTCATCATCAGGAGAAGAGGAGTCAGCAGCTGAGGCAGCAAGGTGTTAGCAGCATGGTTGGCAGTCAGCATGGGGGCACAATTGTAAAGCCTGGAGCCAAATGGGGCCAGGGCCGGGGTAGGCTACCTTATCGGGAGGTAGTTCAGCAGGGGTTCCTGGAGTTGGCGACAGTAGCAGTGAATCACTGAGGCCTGTTGGTGGGAAAAGTAGCTACTCGGCAGTGTGGCAGTTTTTCCTGAAGCATCCGCAGGAGGGTAACATGGCCAGATGTAAGATATGTAGGCAGAAGGTGAAGCGTGGCCAGGGCCCAAATGTTGGCACCACGGCCCTGCATCAACATATAATGCGTCACCATAAAGCGGCCTGGGAGAACCGAGGCTCCGAAGAGGTGGCCCAGCATGCTTCCTCACCAAGTGGCACGCCGCTCCCAATTTCTGCCAGCCAAGGCTCCAGCACCTCAGCTGAAGGCAGCTGTGTGTCATACCCATCCTCTGTCGCTCTTGCTCCTCCTCCTCCAAGTCATGCATCCCGCCAGCAATCCATCAGCGAAGCCATGTCCAAGAGATAGCAGTATGGGCCCACTCATCCTACGGCGCAGAAGCTGAATGTGCTCCTGTCCAAGTTGCTGGTGCTGCAGTCGCTCCCTTTTCAGGTGGTGGACTCTGCACCTTTCAGAGAACTGATGGCTTGTGCTGAGCCGAGGTGGAGAGTCCCAAGCAGTCATTTCTTTGCCAAGAAGGCAGTACCAGCGCTGCACACTTTTGTTGAACAGAAGGTGGGCCAGTCCTTGAGCCTGTCCGTGCGTAGCAAAGTGCATGGCAGCGCCGATGTCTGGAGCTGTAACTACGGTCAGGGACAGTACATGTTGTTTACGGCCCACTGGGTGAATGTGGTCCCTTTGCAGCAGCAGCAACTTGGACAGGTCACGCCGCTTCGGCCTCCGCCCTCCCTGCCCGTTGGGCCTGTGACACCGTGCGACTCGGCCTCCTCATCCTCCGCCATCTCCTCACCCTCCACTGTAGGCTCAAGTCTCAGTGCCCCTCCAGTCTACCATGTGTGCAGGGCACGGAGGTGTAACGCTGTGCTTCACATGGTTTGTCTTGGCGAACGGAGTCACACAGGGGAGGAACTGCTTAAATGTATTCATCAGGAAATCCAAACATGGCTTACTCCAAGAAAATTTAAAATGGGAATCATGGTTACCGACAATGGGAAGAACATTTTGTCTGCGCTGCGCCAAGGAAGCCTGACCCATGCGTAGTCAGTTGGTCGATGCCTATCTGCGCCATGGTCCATACTCTCGCAGATCTGACTCGGGGGGACCTCTGCGTTCACCTTCCACTGCCATGGCTGCTGGGGGGGTTGGCAGGAGCAGCAGCAGCAGCTCCATCAGCAGCAGCCTCAGTCTTCAGTCGCTAATGAGTAGCTTTCTACACCAGCATAGTGAGGCTACTCAGGAGCAGCAGGAAGACCTGGAGCAGGACCTCAACCAGCAGGTCATGTCATACCTTGACATGACCATGCCAACACACCTTGAGGATCAGCTGGACTTCTGGGCAGCCAAACTTGGCTTGTGGCTGCAACTAGCAGAGTTTGCCCTGGAAAAGCTGTCCTGCCCGGCCAGTAGCGTGCCATCTGAGCGGGTGTTTAGTGCGGCGGGGGCCATAGTTACGGCGAGGAGAACTCGTCTGTCAACTAAAAATGTGGAGAGACTCACCTTTGTCAAAATGAATCAGGGATGGATCAGCCAGGATTTCCACCCACCAATGGCTGATGCATGCGACTAGATTCAGCATGGTGCCACGTTTTACACTTTCCAAATGGTGCAAAACATATTTATGTCTTTAGACCAATTTTTGGGCTCCTGCTGATGCCAACTTCAGGGTGTGCCTTCCAGCCAATTTTTGGGCTCCTGCTGCTGCTGCTGCCAACTCCAGGGTGTTTTTCAAGCAATGTTTGGGCTCCTGCTTATGCTGCTGCCAACTCCAGGGTGTGCCTTCCAGCTAATGTTTGTGCTCCTGCTGCTGCTAACTTCAGGGTGCCTTCCAGCCAATTTCTGGGTTCCTGCTGCTGCTGCTGCCAACTCCAGGGTGTGTCAGTCAATTTTTGGGCTCCTGCTGCGGCTGCTGCCAACTCCAGTGTCTCTTTCAAGCTATGTTTGGGCTCCTGCTGCTGCTGCTTGCAACTCCAGGGTGTCATTCAGCCAATTTTTGGGCTCCTGCTGCCAACTCCAGTGTCTCTTTCAAGCTATGTTTGGGCTGCTACTGCTGCTGCTGCTGCTTGCAACTCCAGGGTGTGATTTAGCCAATTTTGGGCTCCTGCTGCCAACTCCAGTGTCTCTTTCAAGCTATGTTTGGGCTCCTGCTGCCTGCAACTCCAGGGTGTGATTCATCCAATTTTTGGGCTCCTGAAGCCAACTCCAGTGTCTCTTTAAAGCAATGTTTGGGCTCCTGCTGCTGCTTGCAACTCCAGGGTGTGATTCATCTAATTTTTGGGCTCCTGCTGCCAACTCCAGTGTCTCTTAAAAGCAATGTTTGGGCTCCTGCTGCTGCTTGCAACTCCAGGGTGTGATTCATCCAATTTTTTGGCTCCTGCTGCCAACTCCAGTGTCTCTTTCAACCAATGTTTGGGCGGCTGCTGCTGCTTGCAACTCCAGGGTGTGATTCAGCTAATTTTTGGGCTCCTGCTGCTGCCAGCTCCAGGGTGTGTTTTTCAGGCACTATAGGGGCCCTCATAGTGATGCCACCTCAACTCTCTGCAATTGTGCCGCTTTGCGATTCTATTAGCGATGCCTCCGATCTGCATGTGATAATTATTTACAGTATTATTTCACTAACCCAGCATCCGTCCTATGCGTGTTACAGCAAGGAGAATGGTTTACAACCCTATTGAGGCTCTAGGAGGCTCAGAAATAGCCGTTTTTAATAGCGATTCGTCGTGAAAAATTCGGCGAATCAGTCGAATCGAATCATCTCTAGCTGGTATAAAAAATGTGCCCATAACAGTAACTACCTCTTTGTCATGGCAATTTGTAGCAAACTGAGAGAGAGAGAATTTATGATTCTCTAGCAAATAATAAATTATCAGATGGTCAGATGGATCATGAATTCCCCATCAACTTCATCAAGGCATAAGGGTATGAGTGTGCAATCCTGGAAACCCTGTAAAAAGGGGACATTTTTGTAGTTATATTGTCCTATGTCACCTTCGGTGCCATTCAGCCTTAGACGTCTGGCTAGCACAACATATGATTGGAGGGTGGGTAATTCAAAAGCCCATCCTGACCATATTGCTCAGCTTGCATGCTAGTCCAGCCTGCTCTGTCAAAGGTTTACTTTTCTAGACTCTGCCAAAGCCTGTTGCCACCTCTGCCTCATCTGACCACATCTTGTGCCGAGCCCTGTTGCCTACCCTGTCATGTCTGACTATGTATCTGTGCCCAGCCTGTTGCTACATATGACCATGTCTCTGTGCCAAGCCTGTTGCCACTCCCGCCACATCTGACCACCTCACTGTGCCCAGCCTAGTGGCGACCTGACTACATTTAACCATGTCTCTGTACCCAGCCTAATGTCAACCCTGCCCCATCTGACTACATCTTGTACAAAGCCTTGTTGTTGATCCTACCACATTTGGGACACGCCCCTGTGCTCAGTCTGTTGCTGACCCTACAGAATCTGACCTCATTTCTGTGCCAAGCCATATCTAATATGTGTATTTATTGGACCTTGGGGACACAGTAGGGGTTTATTGTAACATCAATTAATTGTTTAATGGGATACTGTTGATTAGGGTCCACGTGGCTTGCTCCTTGTAATATGTCTACATGGTTTTTATGTGGTTTTAATATTGTCTATGTGAGTCTATATGTGTTTGCCTAATAACATTTATCTGATTGCACTATATTAAAGTGGTGTGTTCTATTGCTGGCCAGTAAAAAGGGGTGTCGGGGCCACCTCTAATCCCCTGTTTTTTCTTGATTCTGAAAATGTGAAAAAAATACTGACTATTTCAAGTCCCGCGGCCAAAAACGTTGTGGGTACTGAACATGGGGATGTAGTTAGGGCAGCACGTACAGATTGTAAGCCACCTTCAATTGGAATATTACTGTACAGTGATGATATGTCCATGGACACCAAGATGGTGTCTTGATCCACCTCAACATCCTTAAGCATAGACAGTAGGTCCCCCGTATCTTTCAGATATGAAGGGAGTGACTTGACAGCAGGTTGCAAATAGAAATCTATCCATTGGGAGGTGGCCTGGGTTGCTGAGTTAATGCCAGCCACAATAGGTCTATATTTCAGAGGTTGTAGACCTTTATGCACCCTCTGAAGATCATAAATTGCTGACATAATAGGGAATTGATTCTGTGGAAATCCAGCTGCCTCTTCACTGATCCAGCCGTTACTGAACCCCATCTCAACCCACTTCGTTATTTCCTCTTGTGCCTTTCTTGTGGGGTTATACTTATTCACCATATAGCTAGTTGTATCATCCAGCATGGCTCAGGTGCCCTTGTCCACAGGTTTAATAATCAGCTGTTTGTCGTCCCTCAAGTTTTTAAGGGCTTTATGTCCGAGGGGACTCAAGTTACTATAGCATCTATGCCGGGATGCCTGCTGTATAGCATCTGCTTGAGTAGTTCTTATAAAGGCATCAATAGACCCAAAATGACCGAGAGCAATAAATTGGCTTTTAAGTTTAAACCAGGGCCCATGAGTCATGCTCACTTCAGGTCCCCTTTTGAGCGTATCTGGTTTGGGTTCAACAAAAAACTGCTTCAGTTTAAGTTTCTTTAAAACTTGAACATTTCGATAACAAACTTAAACAGGTCAAACCGCAAGGAGTAACAATATGTCAGGCCTTTAGATAATAAACATGCCTCACCTTCATGTATTTTGTTCTTTTGTATTCTTGTGTTTATGTGTGATGTACTGAACAATGTTGTGATGCTGGCTCCACCCAGTAAGTGAGGTCAGACAGAGAACAATCAACCCCTGACTACCTCCTATTAGTTCTTTTAAGTTTATAAGGGGGATGGTTATGGTGTAGTGTTTGTTTGCATGTGGATACACTGCTTTGAGGAAGTGGAGCACTGACTCCCCGAAACGTTGGCTGTATTTCATGTTTCCTGTCTGAAACACAGTGGAAACACATTGAAATATAATTCTTTTTTACTTAACTCTCGATGTGCTAGCTCCTTTTTGGATTTTCTGCCTATGCAATGGGGTGCCTCACTGCCTATGGGAATAGGATGGGTGCCACACTGTCTATGGGGATTGGGAGGGGGGATGACACATTGTCTATAATGGTGGAAAGGAGGGGATGCGACTCTGCCTGTAATGGGGGATTCTGCACTTGTTATTTGGTTCTTGATGGGGGTGGTGTTTGGCACAACTTTTGGTTCAGAATATTCCTCCAAATTCAAGGTGCGTCCTATGGGCAGGTGCGTTCTATAGGGAAAAATTATATATATATATATATATATATATATATATTGTGGTAAGGTGCAAGGGGCCGTTATTGACGGCAGGTATGTAGCACCAATGTACCTGGCATTGGTGCAGTAAAGCCGTATAGCTTGTTTGTCCAGCATCAGCTGCTGGTGGCAGTTTGCTGCTGATGATTTAGAATAGCCGAAAGGCTAACCTGGGACGGCTTTACTGGGATGGAGTAGAGCAGGGTGGGACTCCATCCCACTACCCAGGTCCGGGTTTTGTGGGCTGTTTAAATAGCCTGGGGAATCAGCTGTGCTGGTTCCTTTGTCTAGAGCTCACATGGGAGTGAGACTCTGTGAGCCTGGCTGAAATCTCCTGTGGAGGCTGTTTCATGCGGACCTGAGGCCTAGTTGGACTGTAAACAGGACGTTTGCTCAAGGACTAAAAGCTGTTTGCCTGATTGAATCATTTATGCTGCTGTTTCCTGAAAAGGTGATGTAACCTGTTTGGACATATGCTTTTGTGGATTTATGTGTGAAATAAACACAGACTTTACTTTGAACTGCTTGCCTCTGCCTCTATACTGCTGACACCCGGTCGCCTACCAGAGCTAATCTCCACATTTGGTGTCGGATGCGGGCATAGCAGTGAGGCCGTTGCTAGGAGCAACCGACGAAAAAGTTTTTTGTTGTGCATGTCCTATATTAAACCTGCCAGGCTGCTACCTGGGACTGCAGACAAAATGGAGGCGGTCGTGAAAGCGCTCGTGGAGGCCAACAGGCAGCAGCATGAGACCAACCAGCTGTTTTTGCAACATATGATGGCGCAGCAAGCTGCAGGTGCGCCCAAATGTATTCCTGATGCCCGGAAAGCTGTCCGCTCGGCGCTCACAAAAATGACCCCTTCAGATGACGTGGAGACTTACCTGGCGGTGTTTGAAAAGGTGGCTGCAAGGGAGAAGTTGCCGCATGACCAGTGGGCTGATGTCATCGCTCCATTTCTGGCGTCTGGACCCCAGCAGGTGTTGTTTGATCTCCCAGAGGACCAAGCCGCTGACTACCCGACTCTGAAGGGTGAGATACTGGCGAGACTGGGGGTGAATGTGTGGGTTCGGGCTCAGCGGGTGCATCAGTGGAGCTACCAGTCGGCAGAGCCCGCCCGACCCCAGTATTATAAACTGCTGCACCTGCTGCAAAAATGGCTGCAGCCGGAGTTAAGCCCCACTGCCATTTTGGACCGCTTGCTGGCGGACATGTTTTGGAGGGCTTTACCGCACCCTCTTCAGCACTGGGTTGGCCAGGTATCCCCTGACAACGCACTAGGGATGGTGGACCTAGTGGAGCGATATGAGGCCACCAGGAACTTGCAAAGCGGCTCCATGAGGAGGGATTCGGGGAAACCCCGGAGGTCCCCGCCCCAGCTCAGGCGAGTGGTGTCCCCTAAACCCTCTCAGGACCTACCCCCCAAAGTCCCTGCCCAAGTGTTGTGTTGGGGATGTAAGGAGCCGGGACATATCAGAGCCAATTGTCCCCACCAGGGGGAGCCCATGGATGTAAACTTTGGTTACCGCCCTTCCATGTATGCCAGGAGGCTGTGTGCTGCCGGTATCCCTGAGCTTGTGGGGCAAAGTCACCTCTGTCAGGTGAAAGTGGGAGACACCCTGGCTGTGGCCCTTTTGGACTCGGGGAGTATGGTTACCCTGGCAAGACCCGCCTTAGTACTGCCCGATGAGTACACTGGGCGGAAAACCGGGGTTTTGTGCATTCATGGGGACTTGAGAGACTATGCCACAGCACAAGTGTCTCTCACCACCGTCTCCGGCAGCTGGAAACATGAAGTCGCTGTCGCCGCTAAACTCCCATATGAACTGATTATTGGGAGAGACTTTCCAGGGTTCAGGTCACTGTGGGCCAAGCTGGCAGTTCCGGAAACCCGCGAGGCGGGTGTGTCCCCAATAGACTGGCCCTACTCAGGGGAAACCCCGGTGCCCTGGGAACCGGAATCAGGAGGCACCGTGGAAGAGGTGCCCGTCCCTAAAATGGAAGAGGGGGAGTCAACCCCACTAAATGTTATGGTTGGAGATGTGGAAGAGTTGACAACAGGTCCAGAGTTGGCAGATCTCCATGTCTCCACAACTAACTTTGGTACCGCTCAACACCAGGACCCGACCCTGTCTCGGGCCTGGGAGAATGTTCTTGAGGTGGAAGGTGAACCACAACAGCCAGGGGCGGAGTTACAGTTTCCTCGCTTTGTGGTTCACCAGGAAATGTTGTACCGAGTAAACAAGGTACGTGAAGAGGTGGTGGAACAATTGGTGGTACCCAATTCATATCGCAAATTGGTGTTGGATTTGGCCCACCAACATGTTCTGGGTGGACACCTAGGCCAGCAGAAAACACTGGACCGCGTTTTACAACGATTCTACTGGCCCAGTGTGTACAAGGAGGTGGAGAGATATTGTGAGTCCTGTCCAACATGTCAGATGACCAGCCCTCAGCCTCATTACCGTGGTCCCTTAGTTCCTCTCCCAGTTATTGAGGTACCCTTTGAGCGGATTGCCATGGATCTAGTGGGTCCAGTGCCAAAATCCGCTAGAGGGCACCAACATATTCTGGTGATCTTGGACTATGCCACGCGGTACCCTGAGGCAGTGCCCCTGCGTCACACCTCTGCCAAGCTCATTGCTAAAGAGCTTATGGAAATGTTTTCCAGAGTAGGTCTGCCTAAAGAGGTCCTGACCGATCAAGGTACCCCGTTTATGTCGAAAGTAATGAAAGAGCTCTGTAAACTGCTGCAGGTGAAACAGTTGCGGACATCCGTTTACCACCCGCAAACAGACGGCCTAGTAGAACGGTTTAATCAAACTTTAAAGACCATGTTAAAAAGGGTGGTTGCCAAGGATGGGAAGAATTGGGACTTGCTGCTGCCCTATCTGATGTTCGCAGTGCGAGAGGTGCCCCAGGCCTCTACGGGGTTCTCGCCCTTCGAACTCTTATACGGTCGACATCCACGGGGCCTGTTGGATATAGCCAAGGAGGCCTGGGAACAGCAACCCACACCCCACAAAAGTGTGGTAGAGTACGTGACTCAGCTACAGGAACGGATAGCGACCGTCTTGCCGCTTGTCAGAGAACACATGGAGGCAGCGCAGCGGGCCCAAAGCAGGGTTTATAATCGGCAAGCCAGGGTACGGAACTTTAACCCCGGTGACAGAGTTGTGGTTCTGGTACCCACGGTGGACAGTAAATTTCTAGCTAGGTGGCAGGGTCCCTATGAGGTCATTGAAAAAGTTGGGGAAGTGACTTACAAGGTACATCAGCCTGGGCGGAGGAAGCCCGAGCAGGTGTACCATGTAAACCTGCTGAAACTATGGAAAGACAGGGAGACCCCTGGGGGTGACAGTCCCCGACCAGGTATGGTGGGGGTGGAGCTTCCCATTCCTCGGTCTGTTAGTAGAGAAGTAGTAGTCGAGGTGAAAACTGGCGACAACCTCTCCTCTAAACAGACTCAGGAAGCCAGGGAGTTTATTAGCAGAAACACGGACGTGTTTTCAGAACTCCCTGGGCGCACTTCGGTCATCCAACATGATGTTGTCACGGAACCTCAGGTCAAGGTCCGGTTGAGGCCTTACCGGGTACCCGAGTCCCGGCGACAAGCTATCGCGGAGGAAGTGCAGCAAATGCTCCGGTTAGACGTGATTGAAGAATCAAAGAGTGAGTGGGCCAGCCCCATAGTCTTGATTCCCAAGCCCGATGGTACGTTGCGGTTCTGTAACGATTTCCGCAAACTTAATGAAGTTTCCAAGTTTGATGCCTACCCTATGCCCCGGGTAGATGAACTCATTGAGAAGCTAGGCCAAGCCAGGTACTTTTCGGTTTTGGACCTCACAAAAGGGTACTGGCAGGTGCCCTTGACTGAGGCTGCCAAGGAGAAAACAGCCTTTATTACACCAGAGGGACTGTTCCAATACAAGGTGTTACCCTTTGGGTTACACGGCACTCCCGCTACGTTCCAAAGGTTAATGGATATTGTCCTCAGGCCACACCGTCGGTATGCTTCGGCATATCTGGACGATATAATTATCCATAGCACGGATTGGGAAAGTCACCTACCCAAAGTCCAGGCCGTAGTGGATTCCCTCAGGAAGGCTGGGTTGACGGCAAACCCGAAAAAATGTGCTTTAGGCCTAGAAGAAACAAAATACCTGGGCTATGTGATTGGACGAGGAGTGGTCAAGCCCCAGGTGAACAAACTAGAAGCCATCCGTAACTGGCCACGTCCTAACACCACCCGCCAGGTAAAGTCATTTCTGGGGTTGGTGGGATATTATATGCGGTTCATTCCCAATTTTGCCACCCTAGCGGCACCATTGACAGACCTGTTAAAGGGACGCAAGTCTGTCATGGTGAAGTGGAATGAACAGGCCGAAAAAGCGTTCTCCGCTTTGAAGTCTGCCCTGTGTGGGTCTCCGGTGTTGGTGACACCCGACTTTAAGAGGGAGTTCATAGTGCAGACCGATGCCTCCGAGGTAGGTCTCGGTGCTGTACTGTCTCAGGAAGTCAACGGGGAGGAGCACCCCGTTGTCTACATGAGTCGCAAATTGACACCCGCGGAGACCCGGTATAGTATAGTGGAGAGGGAGTGTTTGGCCATTAAATGGGCCCTGGAGTCTCTTCGCTACTACTTGCTGGGGAGAAGGTTCCGTCTGATTACGGACCACTCTCCCCTCAAGTGGATGTGCCAGGCTAAGGACAGGAATGCCAGGGTCACCCGATGGTTCTTGTCATTACAAAACTTCAAGTTTACAGTAGAGCACAGAGCGGGACGATTGTTGGGTAACGCGGATGCCCTGTCCAGAACACATTGTTTGGCATGTGTCCACCCCCTCAGGGTTGAACAAAGGGGGGGGGTATGTGGTAAGGTGCAAGGGGCCGTTATTGACGGCAGGTATGTAGCACCAATGTACCTGGCATTGGTGCAGTAAAGCCGTATAGCTTGTTTGTCCAGCATCAGCTGCTGGTGGCAGTTTGCTGCTGATGATTTAGAATAGCCGAAAGGCTAACCTGGGACGGCTTTACTGGGATGGAGTAGAGCAGGGTGGGACTCCATCCCACTACCCAGGTCCGGGTTTTGTGGGCTGTTTAAATAGCCTGGGGAATCAGCTGTGCTGGTTCCTTTGTCTAGAGCTCACATGGGAGTGAGACTCTGTGAGCCTGGCTGAAATCTCCTGTGGAGGCTGTTTCATGCGGACCTGAGGCCTAGTTGGACTGTAAACAGGACGTTTGCTCAAGGACTAAAAGCTGTTTGCCTGATTGAATCATTTATGCTGCTGTTTCCTGAAAAGGTGATGTAACCTGTTTGGACATATGCTTTTGTGGATTTATGTGTGAAATAAACACAGACTTTACTTTGAACTGCTTGCCTCTGCCTCTATACTGCTGACACCCGGTCGCCTACCAGAGCTAATCTCCACAATATATATATATATATACTATATAGTGTAGTGGGTTGTGGGGAGGGTCTTGCTGGAGAGGGGATACAGGGATACCCCTTGGCTAGTTAGATGTCTTTGTGTTATGTGTATATGTTTGGATTTATTATTCAAGGTTTTACTCTTATTCATTTATTATTACTGGTTTTTTTTGTGCTGGCTTTTTGCAATGATCTATGTGTACAGTAGGAAGATACTGAAATGAATATTGTATGTACTGCAAGTCTTTAGCTTTGTGCTTTTATGTCATTTTAATGTTGTCTCATTTAAAAAGTTACATTTTAACATTTTGTATTTTTACGTTTTTATCTTTGAATCGATGGCTGACTTTCATTTGCTTCATGTGCAATTTGTCATGGAAAATGCTAAAATGTAGTTTGCACCATTACAAATCGAATCAGTGATATTTGGATAAAATGAGTGACCCGTATCCAAAGTGCAAAAATATATTTTGACGAACATAAGGTTTAAGAAAGGGGAGCAATGCCTGACCTCTTACAAGCAGCCTATTACAAATTTGTTGTGCCAGAGCTGATTTTTTTCCTGAGAGCCGTGAATTAAGTTTGAAGCTTATAAAATGCCCAGTTGTAAAAATTACTAAAAGGAGACATAGTAGTGATTTGTTTTACCCCATGAGATTTTTTTAATGCAATTTATTGCTTTGAAATAAACAGAATAAACTCAAATGTAGCAAGTACTCAAATGGACTGTCTAGGTAAGTATATGATGTTGTAGTCAGAAACATACCAAATCACGAGATCGAGTTATGCAGACCCCGTTTCCATTTACAGCAAGCTCCTAAGTGATTGAGTATGTTTTTACATTGTTTTTTTTTTTACTTGCCTGGGTGGTCCCTTTAATTTGGAAATTGGCTCATTAAACCGGACCTTCAGCGTGATTTAATGAAAACTCCTAAAAAACGGTTCCCCAACATCTAAAATTAATATATTTTACGTTTTTAGTCACTAACTTATTATTCTTTCCCCCACTGGGCTGCAACTCTGTTCAGGAATTTAGGATATGGGCGCCGCCATCTTGACTCAGAAGCATCACACTTACTGAGGAGCGGACTGTCGGATAAGGTACAGGGGGGTGGGTTATAGCTGTGCTTTGCTCAGACAGAGCAGAGCTGGGGTCAGGTAAAGGTCAGCAGTCCCAGAATGCAGTAGCACAGTCAGGAGGCACTTCCTCTTTGCAGGCTGCCTGATAAGATGGCGGCTTCCATAAGCTGCCATCTTGGATGTTTAAAAGCTCATAACATGCAGTAGATGCAGGTAGGATGATTTTTAATGTGGACAATCTGTATGTACAGGGTGTGGGAAATATATAAGATAGACTCTTATTCAGAGTGAAGGTCCGCTTTAAGACAACCCAGTGAATGGCATTCCACAGCTGATCTTTACTAGCTCCTAACACAGTGTGTTACAGCCCCCACAAATTACCTTTAAGGGGGCCGTCCAGGCAATAGCAATAATAAAGCAGCAAAGAACCCACTTGAAGCCTGTTCTATCTGCCAGGTCAATTTACCCATAGTTGCCTAAACTTTCTATTTTTTCATGACCTTGCCCCAAATGTTGTAGCATAGCCACCCTTTTTCCTCAGAGCTCCCAGCGTGAGTGAGCGCGAGCAAGTACAACCAATGTCGCTCACACTAAGAGTGCTGAAGGGCCAGGGCTGCTGTGTGACCACATTTGGAGGTAGTCAGGAAGGAATGGAAACAAAAGCTTAGATTTCAGGTTGTCCTAGGGGTTTCTCACGCAGGGGTATACAAATTCCATGTAAAGTGTACCTAAACCATGGTAACCTGGCTCTAGATTTTAAAATAATCCAAGGCAGGGCTGCAGCCTGCCCCCAATTTAGGGATGCCCTGTTGTGTGAAACTACGATAGTTGCCTTTATACTGTACTCACCTTAGGAATATATCCTATGACACATGTTTGGGCCTCTGATGGCATCCCTGGTACTACTGTAGCTGATGTGTGCACCAGCCACTAATATATCTTAATGGCTGATTCCAGCTGCACACAGCACAAAGAAGCCTGCGAGAGGTTCCCGACAATTGGTTCCATTCACAACTTATTGCCAGACATAATTATGATTGGATGAGAGCCCACGCATGTGTCATAGGATCATGGATTGAGATGAGTAAGCAGCTGATCCATATCGGAATGCCCCTTTAATATGGACCAAAACCCAGTAAATAATAAAAAATATTTATTTCTCAAAACTATTACAAAGCCTGTGAACTGCCTGGTAACATTCATAATTTATCCTTTCCTTGGGGGTACTCAGTAAGCACTTCTTGCCGCTAGGGATACTTGAAGAAAAAAGCACAATAACCAATTATTGTGTTTGGGTTCCCATAACCCTAAGGCAGCCATGCCTAATCACGGAGTCCAGCCATTAAATATATTTTATGGGGACCCAGACACTATAGGCTGTATGGACTGGTCCCTGTATAACCTATATTTTGATGACTGGGTTCCATGGCAGCCACCTCCGATCAGGTTGAAAATATGGGGTCCAGCCATTATATATATATGGTATGGGGGGGCCCAGACCATAAACCCTATAGTGTCTAGACATAAATAATGCGATGACTGGGCCCCAATGATGGCCACATTTGATCAGGCTCAAAACACGGGGTGCAGTCATTACTTGTATATGTTTAGAATCAGAATCATATTTATTTCCCCAGGTATATATACATACATACTAGGAATTTGCTTTGACTGGAGTGGTACGAGGACATAGAACAAGTATGAACATGTTTTAAATTAACATAACATATTTTAACAATGAGATGCTTATGCTTAGTATCAACTGTTGCTGTAACTGGTAAATGCAAGATAATCATACATCATGCCGACATTGAGAAGAACAATGTTTACATGGTGAATGAGCATTGCCATATAAGCTAGCGGCAGATGACTATACAGTATGCCGGCATAGTTAATATTTTTAATAGCTAGCGGGTAAAAGCTATTTCTATGTCTATCAGTCCATGTTTGAAGTACCCTAAATCTGCATTCCAAAGGTAGGGCCTCGAAGGAGGAGTGGCCAGGGTTAGGCCTTGAATATAACTCTACAGATAAACAACTTACCGGTATCTAGGTTATGGAATGAAACGTTGATAATGTTCTCTGCAGTTTTGATTATTCTCTGGATAATTTGTTGTTTCTGGTGGTACCTCCATACCAGGCAACCAAGGAAGTCGTTAAGATGGATTCGATGAAGGCTGTGTAGTATATATTCATTATTTTCTGATGAAGGCCAAATTTCCCCAGCTGCTCAGAAAATATAGTCTTTGTTAGTTTTTCTTCAGAAAGATGTCCACATGTGCGCTCTACTTCAGGTCATGTGTGATGTGAACTCACTCGATACCTTATTTTTACCGATGTGAATTGGTGTCGGCCTGGGAAGAGATTTCCTGAAATCTTGAGATGATGACCATCTCAACAGTTTTTCCTGGGTTGAAGATCAGATTTTTAGGGGAATAAAGCAGAATACACAGCCTATAGTATCTGGGCAATCTGGAATGTGTTAACTGAGCTCAGGTCCGACGTCAGCACCATGCAAGCCCGGTCAGCTGCCGAGGGCCCTAACCATCAGGTTAAAGAACTGCACACACTTCCTTTCTCTGTCTCTCTGCTCCGTCCATCCCTGTCCATCCCTGTCTCCTCAGCTCTGCCCCATTGGTGTATGTCACCCCTGCCTCATCCATCCCTATCCCCTGAGCCCTGACCAATTCATCCCTATCCCTTGAGCCCTGACCCATCTTTCCCTATCTATCCATCCATCCCTGTCTCCTCAGCTCTGCCACATTGGTTGTATGTCATCTCTGCCCCACCCATCCTTATCCCCTGTGCCCTGACCCATCTATCCTTGTTCTCTTAGCTCTTTCCCATCTATGTTCCCTCAGCCTCCCTCTTCCTCAATACTCTGCGGGTGGGGCCAAACGAAAAAACAGCTCCAGAGACCATACCACCCGAGGGCCCACATAAACCTGGAGCCGGCCCTGACTGAACCCCATTGTAGCAACTACTAATCAATGCATGGGGCCCATCCCACAAATCAGACTATGAGGGGAACCAGAAAACACAGTCAATATTGGAGGACCCCAAGTATCATTTACCTTCTGTTTCCACAAATAACAAACAAAAAGCTGCCACAGTGCCACTGACAGTTGTCATATATTAAATGCATACTTACCACATGCTCCAAAAACATGAAAAACTACAGTGTGCACGCCTGTGACCATACTGACAGTTGGCCGGCTCCTGCGCATGTCAGGGGAGGTTGCTCACGTCTGACTGGGGGAGAGTGGGCACCAATCAAAAATTGAAAGGCATTGCATAGACCTATCAGTGGCAACATTAATTAAAATATTATCAGGCTGCAGTTTTAGGGAGCAGGGCTGCCATGAGTACAGTTAAGCTGGTGCCTGGGGCCCCAGGTAGGTTCCTGGGTCCTCAGGAACCCCCTTACACTAGTCCAAACCCTCATGCCCTGATGGCAGCCCTGGCCGCACTTGTTTCACCACTTGCACATGAAGCTGACCTCACTTTCTGCATGGATTGGAATACCTTGATCTACCTCTTATTTCTTTTATTCAGTTTCTTTCTCTATAGCTTTTTTCCCTCCTGTAGAGTGCCAGCTCCTCTTCCCACCTGCCTCCTATCTGGCACTGCAACAGTCTGTTTCAATCCTCAGTGATTGCATTGTTTCTATATCAGCCAATGCCATGTGTTGTCATGGAGACCTCCAACTGCTAGGTCTCCACCAAAATGGCCACTGGACAACACACTGGAGGGGAGCCTGCCTGAGCTCACCACATACTGGCCAGGTCAGTGCTTCTCCTAACCATTCCCCCATAACGGGCTCATCTTTTTCTTTACACAGAGAGCACCTTGCTCTCTCTAGTGGCCTGTCTTCTTTACTAAAACCTTAACCCGTCCCATATACTCAATAAATATTACCTATAGATAACCATGCAAAACTTACAGAAAAATTATTTTGAAAAAGGAATTTAAAGCGGACCAAAGCCCATATTTTTTACTTTACTTTTCCCTGAATTAAGTGCCTTCTGCCAATTTTCACTGCCCCTACTTCAATCTAATCCTAGATAATGGTGCACACTGCCTGTATTCGGGATTCCCACACACTGCCTGTACTTGGGATGCCCACACACTGCCTGTATTTGGGATGCCCACACATTGCCTGTATTGGGGATGCCTGCACACTGCCTGTATTTCGGATGCTCGCACACTGCCTGTATTTGGGATGCCTGCACACTGCCTGTATTTCGGATGCCCACACATTGCCTGTATTTGGGATGCCTGCACACTGCCTGTATTTGGGATGCCTGCACACTGCCTGTATTTGGGATGCCCGCACACTGCCTGTATTTGGGATGCCTGCACACTGCCTGTATTTCGGATGCCCACACATTGCCTGTATTTGGGATGCCTGCACACTGCCCGTATTGGGATGCCCGCACACTGCCTGTGTTTGGGATGCCCACACATTGCCTGTATTTGGGATGACTGCACACTGCCTGTATTTGGGATGCCTGCACGCTGCCTGTATTGGGGATGCCTGCACACTGCCTGTATTTGGGATGCCTGCACACTGCCTGTATTTGGGATGCCATTCACACTGCCTGTATTTGGGATGCCCACACATTGCCTGTATTTGGGATGACTGCACACTGCCTGTATTTGGGATGCCTGCACGCTGCCTGTATTGGGGATGCCTGCACACTGCCCGTATTGGGGATGCCCGCACACTGCCTGTATTTGGGATGCCCACACATTGCCTGTATTTGGGATGACTGCACACTGCCTGTATTTGGGATGCCTGCACGCTGCCTGTATTGGGGATGCCTGCACACTGCCTGTATTTGGGATGCCTGCACGCTGCCTGTATTGGGGATGCCTGCACACTGCCTGTATTTGGGATGCCTGCACACTGCCTGTATTTGGGATGCCTGCACACTGCCTGTATTTGGGATGCCTGCACACTGCCTGTATTTGGGATGCCTGCACACTGCCTGTATTGGGGATGCCTGAGCACTGCCTGGATTGGGGATGCCTGAGCACTGCCTGGATTGGGGATGCCCGCACACTGCCTGTATTTGGGATGCCTGCACACTGCCTGTATTGGGGATGCCTGCACACTGCCTGTATTTGGGATGCCTGCACACTGCCTGTATTTGGGATGACTGCACATTGCATGTATTTGGGATATCAGCACACTGCCTGTATTTGGGATACCAGCACACTGCCTGTATTTGGGATGCCCACACATTGCCTGTATTTGGGATGCCCACACATTGCCTGTATTTGGGATGCCTGCACACTGCCTGTATTTGGGATTCCGCACACTGCCTGTATTTGGGATGCCTGTATTTGGGATGCCTGCACACTGCCTGTAGTGGGATGCCACACACTGCATGTATTTGGGATGCCCTGCACACTGCCTGTATTTGAGATTCTCGCACACTGCCTGTATTTGGGATTCTCGCACACTGCCTGTATTGGGGATGCCTGCACGCTGCCTGTATTTGGGATGCCTGCACACTGCCTGTATTTGGAATGCCCTGCACACTGCCTGTATTTGGGATGTCCGCACACTGCCTGTATTAGGGATGCCAACACACTGCCTGCATTGGGGATGCCCGCACACTGCCTGTTTTGGGGATGCCCACACACTGCCTGTATTTGGGATGCCTGCACGCTGCCTGTATTTGGGATGCCTGCACACTGCCTGTATTTGGGATTCTCACACACTGCATGTATTTGGGATGCCTGCACACTGCCTGCAATAGGGATGCCTGCACACTGCCTGCAATAGGGATGCCTGCACACTGCCTGTATTTGAGATGCCTGCACACTGCATGTATTTGGGATGCCTTGCACACTGTCTGTATTTGGGATGCCCGCACATTGCCTGTATTTGGGATGCTCACACACTGCCTGTATTGGGGATGCCCGCACACTGCCTGTATTTGGGATGCTCACACACTGCCTGTATTGGGGATGCCTGCACACTGCCTGTATTTGGGATGCCTGCACACTGCCTGTATTTGGGATGCTCACACACTGCCTGTATTTGGAATGCCTGCACACTGCCTGTATTTGGGATGCCCGCATACTGCCTGTATTTGTAATGCCCGCACACTGCCTGCATTTGGGATGCCCACACACTGCCTGCAAATGGGATGCCACACACTGCCTGTAATTAGGATGCCCGTACACTGCCTGTAATGTGGGATACTGCTCACTGTCTGTAATTTGGGATGCCCCTCACTGCCTTTAATGTGGGATACTGCTCACTGCATGTAATGCTGGGTCTGTAATGGTGTGATTGGGGGAATTCTGCATGCTGTCTATAATGAGGTGATTGGTAGGGGGTATTTTAGCACACCTTTTTCTCCTCCAAATCCTGGGTGCGTCTTATATGGTGGTGTGTCTTACATGGCAAAAATATGGTAGTTAATATCAAAACGTACACCAAGCTAGTAGCAGCATATAGTAGGGAAGAGCCTACACTGGAAATGTTAACAAAGGAAATTCATGACCGATAAATGTTGTCCAAGTTAGGAGAGCAGGAGTAAAAGAGAGGGGGGGGAACAGCCCAGATGATCAGCCTGTGGTTTCCACATGTTCGGGTCCTCAGTGGGGCCTTTATGCAACTGTTGCTCCAATTTATATGTCCAGACTGCCCCGCTCACGATCAGTGTAGCACTCGCCATGATTATCAGGCGCGTAATATCTGCCAATCAAGGAAGCTGGGCACCCTTAGCACTTTTAATATTTATTAGTCCAGATGTAGAATGAAGTGTTTTAGGTCTGTCAGAGAGAAGACCATGTATTTAGTGAGCTTCTATACTGATGAGCTGTGTTTAAGTCTGGATATAAATTACTTTAGATGATGTATATTTTGAAAGCTCACTAGTAAATCTATCAATATATTAAAACATATTTTGCCTTTTTTATAGTGACATCATCTCACTTTTACGGGGAGGGGGTCTGTGGGTATGATACTGCCACTAGAATTCTGCAGCCGTTTTATGATCATGACAAATACTGTACATAGGGTTATGTCTTGGTGGTCTCCGCAGGCAGCTGTGGTCTTGCATAATAGGTGTATGCAGGGTCCAAAGCTACATTTTGTGTTTGTATTATGTCATACCTAAGGTAGACCAATAACCCCCAGATGCCAGCCCTGGAGTTGAAAGACTCCAGAGCAGCCGACTAGGTGCTCCTGGGACATGCCAATTTAGTATGCCCCACTGTATGAACCTCCCCGATCTCCCGCAAGAGCCTTAACTTTCCCCAGGCCCTTGTCTGTAGTTGTGCTCGCTCCCGCACCTAGCCATTTAGATAGGCTAGACACACAGGAGTGCACACTCTACAGGAGAACTGGGATGCATGTGCTGCCGATTCCTATGCCAGTGTTCTGTCCAAAACAATGGCTTAAGGTCGTGTATTAGTATGCATAGCATGTAGCGGTGATTGGATGCACATGCAGGGTGGGTATGGTGGAAAGATGAGTACAGTGGGCGATCTGCGGAGATTCTTTGCCCTGCAAAGGAGACCTCCACTAACCTTTCGGTTATGGTCTGGTATAAGGGGCTCCTCAGTCCTTGGTCTGATGGGCCGCAGGGCCAGCAACAAAGCTATCAGTGGCAGTGGGGGCCCCCACACCTGGGGCAAGCCTTTTTTTTTTGAAAACCTGCAGCCAAAGCCATCACAGGGCAGGACGGAGTGTCTAGAGCAGCAAAGCCGGCGGCCTTTCACTGCACATAGGCCACCAAGCACAGCCGCTGGCAGCTCAATGTAGGGAAATGTCTTCTGCTGGACCAGCTGGGTGACTACACTACCCTTCATCCAGAATGGCAAAGCAGGACTGACATTCCAATAAGTAGGCAGGTACCAGACAACCACCAATCATTTACTTGGCTGTACTTTTATTTTAAAGGAAAAATACTGTATCTGGGGCATCTACCAGATTTTGTGCCCAGGGGCCTCCACCACACTTACACACCGCCCTGTGGCTATTTCATTATTTTGTATAAAATTATTCTCGTTTTGTAGGTGAACCTTGTGTGACCTGTTATCAAACTGTCATTAACTTGTTTCACATCAAGTTTATCTATCCACTTTTGACTATAGCCATGGCCAGCAAAAAGAGTGTTTTTCTAAAACTAACTTTATAAAACTTGAACTTACTCAAAATATAGCTTAATAATATATAAAATGGCAAAAATGACCATTTATTCCCATGGGCTGTGACATTTTGCCAGGGGTAAAATTAGGCTCAAATAAAATAATGAGCAGTCTACTGGAGTGGCTAATTTTAAAATTCAAATATCAGTGAGTACTTTACTTTAAATTATTCTGTTTTATGTCTTATCATTTGTGAACTGCCAAGTAGAGGTCAGATCATTACAGATCGTATCTTTATATGTAAATGAATAAGCTGTACTTTGATAATGAATCTGCTTTCTTTACAACTTTATGCAAGAAGTCGTGTTCTTCAGGCTGTATCTACAAGGAAGGTTTCAATATGCAAATGGATTCATTGGGAAAAGTCTATAGCGTTAAGTTGTATTCATTTTGCTGTAATGTATAGTGTAATAGCTCTAGTTTTCCAATTCATGACTTTTGGCTTTGGATGGATGTTGTCACATAGCATTTTGTAATGATTTTTTGATGTGTCAAGGCTGAAAATGACATATTTTATTTCATATGGTTCAAATGGGACGCCCCTGAAAAACAATTGCTTGTTGCCATTTTTCATTAAAGTTACAGTAAATCAAGTGAAAACTATCAATAGCTTTCTCTGTAGCTCCTGTCAAGACAAAATTTAATAGTCACTGACTTCTGTAAAGTCTTGTATACCAGGGGGAAATAAAGTGGTATCAAGACCCTGAAACTGCCCATTGCTGTCCCCAAATCCTATTCTGTGCAGTGCTTCTTAAAGGAAAACCCCCCTTTTGGCAGGTTTTGGTGTTCCGACTTATTATTTTCCTCTTTTGGAATAAATGTGTGTTAAGATTATGACCCCAGACCTGTGATCTAATTAGCAGAATGCTCTTTCCAAGTTTCTTATATTCCTTTGGCTCTGTGTTGCTACAGTGGGTGTGGCTTTCTTGGCCTTGAGTAAGAATTACAGACTAAAGACCCTGAATCTTTCGATTTTAACAGGTGAGCTCATCAGCAGCTTTGGAAAAATCAAGCAACAGCAATGTCCTACATAGGTGAGAATGCTGGCAGTAACAATTTAGCTACTGGAGCACAACATTGTAACCCCCCGTCTGAAGAGGTTGAATTCATGAAGAAGGGGTTAAACATGTCGTCTGCTTTAGCCAAGCCAGAGTCAGGAAGTCTCTGATATGTACTCCAAAACACCACTTTGGTGTACACTGGCAACATAAACACATTGTTGCTAGGGAAACGTGGGTACCATGTTATTCTCTGCCACCAGGAATCAGCGTGATGTGCCCCTGCACCGACGCACCCTAGCAAACCCTGCAAATGTGCTGCTGACGTGCAGTTACCTGTGATGTTGCAGCCTATAGGCTGCAAACATCTGTGCTTGCCTGTTAAGTAAACTCAATTGTTGGCCAATACACCATCCACTTATGTATAAAAGCACACACCTGACCCCTGTACTTTGATAGCAGTGCATACTTGGGTTTGCAAGATGGCCAAACACTGACGAGACCACAGCTCAGAAGACAGGCATTGCTGAGGGGAATGCAGCACCCCGTCAAAGCACCACAGCCCCAGCCCATGGTCCCAATGCACAGCCCCTGGGCACACTACCCGCTCTTAGAGGGTCACCCACTCTTAGAGGTTCACAACAGTGTGAGCCAGCAGCAGCTAGACAGACATACCCAGGGCTCTTGGGGCTCCCAGCACAACCCATCCGCAGGTTGGGCCACCAGAGCCCACTGCTTACCCCACTGTGGAGCCCACGGCAGAGCACCAGGCAGAGCAGCGGAGACACAGCCAGGGCTGCTCTTTCCCCTGCTAGCAGCCTGCAAACCACCCCTTCCTGGGAGTGGGTCCAGTGGCTCGGCTCCCCAGCCGCTGCCACTCATCAGCCCCCAGCATCTGCCCCCCGGACAGCAAACCTCAGCATGGGGAAGCTGAGCGGCTGCTTTACAGAGGCACAATTGGAGGTCCCGCTGAATGGCGTTTGGGACATCCACAAGAAGCTGACTGGGGCCTGGTCCCACATAACCACTAAGCGGTGCGGGGCGATCCGCGTTCACAGGGCCGAAGGCCAAGAATAGGAAGCAGGCCAAAAAGAAATGGACCATATCTGAAGAAATAGGATCAAGACCCCAGAAACCACTGTAGCCACACAGGACCCCAGGCCACCTACAAGCTGCTGTCCCGGCACCTCCGAGGCCGTGGTGGGGGTTTCCTCCTCCAAATTTATTTACAGGCACCTTTCCAGCAACACAAAGTTGTGCATGGCAATGCATGCCACAATTTTTTTGGCCACCTTCTCCGGCGTGTAGTGCAGTGTGCCCCCAGTGTGATCCAGCAATCCAAAATGACTTTTTAAAAGTCCAAAGGCACACATTACTACTGCCCAGGTGCAGCGGTGTGCCCAGTTATATGACTCCTGGACTTCAGTCTACTTGAATGCATCATGGGGGTCTTCGCAAACTTACACATGTGAGAACCTGGCTTGAACTGTATTAATATGGCGAATGTGTACTCAAAACAAAAAGTCCTGTAAAAAAGGCAACTCATCCAAAAAATACACGGCCCTGAATAGCACGAACCAGAAAAATTGCAAAAACTGTGACTTTTAGGCCATTCCCACATGTGGGGTTACATAGGGCAGAGGCTCTGAATAAGGTTTATAGTGTTCCGTCCTTCTTGGGGGGGGGGGGGGGCAGAGACCCTCAAGCAAACACATCCCCACCAAAAAAGGTAAGGCACAACACACATCCATTTCTGGTGTGTCCCTGGTTGGATGGCTAGGTATATACAGGACCTATGTAAAGCAGGTGGGCATCCCAAATCCAGATGCTCGGAAATGGGTTCAAGTAGCCAATGTTAATGTATTGTATTCTGATTATCTGTATGTAACCTAACTTCCTCACCTTGCCTAAAACTATATGGGGAGACCGATTCATTAATAGCGGCAGGTAGCGACAGTTGAGTGACTGTAGCAGCATTTTCAGAGCGCCCGCTAGTAGTCGCTGTGCTTGGCCGTTGTTCGGTAGTTGATAGCGACTCAGTCGGTTTTCCGTAATGTTGAATATTGGGTGAGGAGTCGCTATTTGACCGGTTCCGTGCTGTATGGGAGCGCATGATAGCGACTGGCCTTAGCGACCAGCTCCCACCATATTCATTAAAAAATCACGCTAAAAAAATTATCGCGCTGTAAAATGCATGTTTAAACCCCAGAGCGCTGGTGGCGAGGGGCTAAAAGTAGTTTTTTAACCCCCAAACAACCATATTTTTGGAAAACAAAAAAAACAAGTTTTTTAAATAATTTTGTAATATGAATACATTAATATCAGACCTGTAATATCAATTCTGTACAATTTTTTTTTATTTTTTTTACCTGAAAAAAATTATCTAAAAAGGCAGGAGTGGTCACAGAATTTTTCACATTTAAATTCATAACAATTAATTATGAATATTTAAAGATTGTTCCATTGAAATGCATTGGAGAGCGCCAGGTAGCGAGAGGTCATACCTGTCGCTGTTCAAGGTCGGACGCTGGCGCTGTGGGCTGAGGCTGCAATAATGACGCTATCTCAGTCGCTAAGCAGGATTGGCTTGATAAATGTGTGATTGTGGTGGGGAGCCGGCGTTCTCGTGGCGGGGCCCGTCATTACCGGCCGCTCACCAGTCGCTACCTGTCGCTATCCCTTGTTAAATAAGGGCCTATGTATATTATTTTATTTAAAGTGACATACCCCAGGTTTTAATACTTGCCCCCGAAGCACCTTCATCCAGGATGCTCTGCATTCTAAAGGTAGAGAGTGGTACATTCAATACCATGTTTTTTTGCCAGGTTTTTATTTATCTGGCCTTATCACATAGTCCTGAGTCCTGCAGCTTAGCCGCTTTAGTGCCATTAGCTCTGGTAGCTGATGCACACTTTCAGGACCAATTAATGATGCTGCACACCAATGCTAATGGTCATAAGGGAGCATTCTGACTGATGATGGCTCAGTGGCGGCCTGCTTTCCTGTTTCCTACAGTAAGCCCTTGGAGCCTGTTTCAGCTCCCGTAGCTGACAGCGCTAAAATGGCCTTCATGCAGTACCTTGGACTACATAAGACAAGGCAGTGTGAGGACAGTGTCTCTGTAATAATTTTTACCAGTTCTATTAAACATAATATTCAAAGCTTAACAGAGTAACACAGATTTTTTTTTTGTTACATTGACCTCATGAACTTAGAAAACTAGAATATGTGCTCAGTTACTTGGAAATCAAGTTCTTTTGGTGGTTGTGCAACATATGCTGTATTTGCTCATGAATCAGCGCTGCCTTAGGCTGAATCATCTATAATATCTGCCTGGCACAGAGTTGGGGATCTACGTTATTATTACTGAAGTGCAAGTGTCATTACTGTAATGTTGTTGATCCAATGTAATGATATTCCTCCAGTGCAGAGCTTGGCCTTTTAGCTTATTGATTTTGTAGTCTGTAATAACATATATAATATAAAAATTCAGTTTCGTCCTCAGAAGTCAACACCATGTAAAAAGGATGAGTAATTTCATGAACCAGGGCGCTTAACATTTGCACGCACAATTATGAATGGTCTATGCATCTCACAATGACCTTTATTGCATTTCCACTGAAAACATTTACTTGATGTACCCATCAGATTGAATATTTCAACTTAATAGAGTTACATTGACCTGCATGATTTTTTTTCTGAAGAAATGATAACTGCTAAACTTAATTTGTTAGGTCTCCTATTAAGTATTGAATTAAATACGGGAAATGTTATGTTAAAAGATTCAATGTTTCTAATGTGGGTGTTTTTAAAAAAACAAATTGTGTGATTGCATACATAGAGTGATCATCATCAATGCAGTAGCAATGGTAGGAAACTATTTACTATGTACAAAAAAGGATGGCGGTTACTTAGAGGCCGATTCATTAATAGCGGGAGGTAGCGACAGTTGAGCGACTGTAGCGGCATTTTCAGAGCGCCCGCTAGTAGTCGCTGTGCTTGGCCGTTGTTCGGATGTTGATAGCGACTCAGTCGGTTTGCCGTAATGTTGAATATTGGGTGAGGAGTCGCTATTTGACAGGTTCCGCGCTGTATGGGAGCGCATGATAGCGACTGGCCCTAGCGACCGGCTCCCACCATATTCATTAAAAAATCACGCTGTAAAATGTATGTTTAAACCCGAGAGCGCTGGCGCCGATGGGTTAAAAGTAGTTTTTTAACCCCCAAACAACCATATTTTTGGAAACCAAAAAAAACAAGTTTTTAAAATAATTTTGTAATATGAATACATTAATATCAGACCTGTAATATCAATTCTGTACAATTTTTTTTTATTTCACCTTAAAAAAATAACCTAAAATGCCAGAAGTGGTCACAGAATTTTTCACATTTAAAAAAAAATGAATAATAACAATTAATTATGAATATTTAAAGATTGTTCCATTGAAATGCATTGGAGAGCGCCAGGTAGCGAGAGATCATACCTGTCGCTGTTCAAGGTCGGACGCTGGCGCTGTGGACTGAGGCTGGAATAATGATGAATGAGTCGCTATATGGCGCTATCTCAGTCGCTAAGCAGGATTGGCTTGATAAATGTGTGATTGTGGTGGGGAGCCGGCGTTCTCGTGGCGGGGCCCGTCATTACCAGCCGCTCACCAGTCGCTACCTGTCGCTATTCCTTCATATATAAGGGCCTAAATTTTAGCAAAATTGGTTCAGTTGAGAAAATTGGCAAAATTCTGCTCTATTTCAACCAGCTCAGTTTTGTAGTAAAAAAAAGTCTTTTCGCATGAATTACCTGTCTGCAGAAATGTCAGAAGTCACTGTTAACTCTCTAATATATTTGAAAGTAGAAAAAGATAGAAGAATCTTTTTGTAACTTCAGTAGGCTGGCAGTTAAAAGGGTTAAAATGACATGCATGTGGGTATTGTTCTGCTCGGGGGACCTTGTGCTTTCAGTTTTAGCTTGTTTTTTCTTGTTTGCATATTGATATTTATTGTGTAAGTCTTAATTGTATATTTATACAGTTTGTCAATTTACTCATTTAAGTACCTCTCCAGGCATAAAAAAAATACTTACCTTTTTCCCCCTGTGCATTGCCACCATTTTCTTTCTTACAGATAATGAATCAGTGATTTTGGCATCCAGTGCAGCGGCATCCATCAGGCTGAACTCAAGCCCTCTACCATGCCTACCCCATTTAGTCCAAAAGTAGGTGTGCCCAAATGGGGTAATGAATGAAGTGGGTGTGAAAACAAGGCCCCCGGTACACCCCTGAGAGAAACTGCCCTGCTGGAAGATGGTGTGGCTCGATCCCCACCCTTGGTAAGTATGCAGATGCTGGCGCTACACAGGAGGAGCTGTGGGGGACCACTAGACTTGCACAGAGGAGATGCAGGGGACAAAAGATAAGTATAGAGTTTTTAAATGTCTGGACAAACCCTTTAAAATGTATATATTTTATGGTACAACTGGATTAGTGCTTGTCTAGGGTATTTCTTGAGGAGCATTGCCGGTCTCTCTTTTTCTAATTAAAGAGGAACACCAGTCAGAAATCATTTGCAGCAGCGAGGTGGCACGGATTGGACTCTTTCTTTTCATCAGTGCCGCTACACTACAGAACAGGGTGACCCAAATACTCACCTCTTCTGGGGCAGCCAAGGAGCAGCCTAATACTATATTTGGCAGATATTGGTTGTGCGATATTTTTTATTTTTTACGCAGGAGACGCACATGAGACAGGCATCAGTTGAGCTGGTGATGAATCATTCCTTCGATTTAGAACCAGGAGTAGAGAAGTGCACTACTTTTTACCTAAAAGTGCCATTCATTTTCATTGTCTATTTGGGGGTGATTCATAAATCGAACCCCCTTCATTTGTTTCCAAATTGAACTCTTTACCAGTGGTGCTGCATCAGCCCCATAATGAGATAGTGGGTTTTATTATAACTATTTTTTTTACTAATTTTTACTATTTATTGTACTTATTATATTCCTCAAGCTGAAAAAAATCTTTACTTTAGGTTTCTTCAACTGGTACAAGACCAAACGTACATTTTGTACATTTTGACTTTCACAGGGAAGAACTGCTTACCTCTAACTGTTCCTGAGCCAGCCTGTGGGGGACATTAGCACCCCTCTAATATCTACCCAAATCATTGCATCATGAAAGATGGAAGAACTGCAATGGAAACAGCAATAAGCACAGGCTGACTTCGGAGATAGGCTAATACATTTAAAGGGGCCTCCCCATAAAAAGCGAAATAGTACAACAACAGACCTGTCACCCCCGATACTTGTTTCTTCCACTAAAAGAAGGAAAGAAGCTTGGCTGTATTATTGATGCACAGCATATATGTGACATTCCCCATCTTGCTATCTAGCATATAAGTGATATTTTTACAATTTGCCCATTTTTTGTGATAGTACTCTTGCGAGAACATTATTTTTTTTTTGTTTTTGGTGTTCTGCCTTATTGTTTTCCTTTTCTGGAATGGAAAATAAACATTTGTGTTAGGATTGTGTCCCCAGACCTGTGATTTACCTATTAACGTGCTATTAACGTGCTGTTTCCAAGTTACTTATATTCCTGTACCTCTGTGTTGCTCAAGTGGGAGAGGCTTTCCTGGCCTTGAATTAAACCCTTTTGTATGGCTTTGTAGTATAGCTTTTGCCTACAAATCTCCTCTGATGAGAATATTCTAGTAACCCTTTAGCTACTGGGATCCCCTCATCTGACGATGCTGCATTAGAGCAAGAGGGGCTTAACCTGTCAGCTCTGGAGCATCATCTCTGCCTCAGCCAATCAGAGTCAGGAAGTCTCTGCCCCGTACACCAAAACACCAGATAAGGTTGCTAAGGTAATTATACGTAATTACTAGACAAAACTGTTTACATAGTAACATAGTATGTAAGGCTAAATAAAGACTTTAGTCCATCCAGTTCAGCCTGTTTATCTCCTTCCAGTGGTCTAGTAGCCATAGCTGGAAATGTTATGACATGCCAGGAAGACATCCAGGCCACTTTTTAACGGTTTTACTGTATCCTTCATTACTACTTCCCCTGGCAGCGAGTACCATAGTCTCACAGCTATTACAGAGAAGAATCCCTTCCTATGTCGGTGGAGAAAGCACCTTATCTCTAACCTTGGTGGATGCCCTTGGGTTATGGTTACGCTCCGGGGTATAAATAGATTGTGGGACAGATCTTTGTATTGACCCTGAATATATTTATACATAGTTATTAGATCACCCCTCAGGTTTTTTAAATTAAATAAACCTAACTTTGACAGTCTTTCAGGGTACTCTAGCCCCCGCACTGCTTTTATTAACTTGGTTGCCCTTCTTTGAACGTGCTTCAGTTCTGATATGTCCTTTTTAAGCACAGGTGCCCAGAACTGTAAAAAGTACTCCATATGGGGTCTAACCAGTGACTTGTACAGGGTTAAAATGATGCTCTGGTCATGAGCACCTATGCCCCTCCTGATGCACCTCATGATCCTATTTGCTTTGGCAGCTGCTGTCTAGCATTGATTACTTTGAAAAAGGTGCAAACAAAGAAAAATGAAAAGTAAAATAACAGATAAGCTCAGCAACTTGAGCAAATCATGTTGACACGCAATTTGGGTTATAAAAATGCCATTTAAAGTGGACTTACCCTGTAAATTGCACTAGTTACTCCTAAACTAGACTTGACTACAGTACTTCTTTGATTGCGTGAAAAGTCTTCCAATCCCCCACCCTGTGGAGTTAATAGTGCTGTGCCTGTACCTGCCAATTAACCTGATTGTTCGCTGTCAGGTTGCATAGCTGTCTTTTTTTAGAACACTAAAAACACATTCAAAACAAAAACAAATAATATAGGCATTGTCTAGCAAGGTTAACACCCCTCCCACCACTGTTATGCAAATTACATTTATGCTTTAAACTGTGTTTAAGTTGTGCTATGGAACATTGGAATGTTCAAAACATAATGAACAAGACTGTTTTTACTGCTTGAAACTCATCAGCCTGCCCACCTGTCACTTCTGCCCAGTGTGAGATTGTTGTTTCCCTTCTGATCTAAAAACGGGTAGACTCCTGCTGTTCAGATCACACTTTACTGTCGTCTTCAATAGTTTTTGAAAATATCCAAAGTTTGTCAAAAACACTGAATGACAGTAAATGCTATTTATGACAAAGTCAGTTGAGTTCATTTCTTTTACAAACTCTTACAACATTTTTTTATACAGCTTTTTAATAAACATAGAAATCTTTAACAAAAGTTGAACTTTTTTTGTAATTTTTCGGCACAGAATCCATGATAAATGTATATAATACCCACATATATCATAGTGACAAAGATTGAGATGGGAGTTTAACATATTGAGATGCATTATCTCTCCCTCCTGCTAAGACTATAACAAACAAGATGAGTCATTCTGAAAAGTCTACCAGCTGTGTTCCATTGTTATAACCAATGAGTGTTTGATGTATCTTAATTGTTTCTATTATAATCAGCTGTGATACTTTGTAAAGCAGTCATGAGTCCACTATTAAAATGTAAATAGCTTAGAGATGTGTGCATTGTGCTGTGTGATGGAAGAAGTATGTCTTCTCTGTATAATAATCCAGTTTTATTGAAAGCATTTTTTAAATGCCTTATAAAAGGAATATGACTGATCTAACTTTAAAATTATTTGCCTGGCAGCTTACCTGATGCAGTGTCAGTCCCATTCAGTCTCTTTGCTCTGGTCACAGACAGGAAGGAGAATTTCTTCTTCCTCTGCCTTCAGTGCCTCCCCCCTGATCCTGACCACAAATACAACCCTGAAATTTCTGTCTAGTTGGCACCTCCGCTGTTAGTGATAGACTAAAATAATAGTTGCCAAGCTGTGATTCACAGCTCAGCTCTAATGTGTGCTTGTATGACTCAGCCCTGTCACTCCTATCACAGATGGCATAAATAACATGAGGTAAACCTTAAATTTGAAATAATTCTGGCAATATAGCTTTGTTTTTGCCATATGTAGCCCTAGACAATAGGAATACTTTTGAGTGTGTCTGGACAATTAGTTTAAACATTGACAGGCTCTGCCTTATGTGAAGCAACTGCCATCTCAGTTGGCTGGTATTTTAATACAGTTTTGAGAACTTTCAACCACCGCACACAATAAAACTATTAAAAATCCTTGCACCTTGGACTTTGAGGCAGTTGAGTTTGTCAGTTCTGGAATGTTTTGAGTGGCCCAAAGGTCTTTTAGGCTTTCTCTAAACTTTAGGTTACCCTGTTGCAACCTAAACCATGTACACAAAACACATGTATATTACAAATGTTGTAGACTTTTATTACTCACATATTGAATACAAAAAGCATCGGCGCATTATCAGGTTCAGATTTTTTTTTTTATTTTATTTTGAAAAGGACTCTTTTGCAGCTAATTCATGAAGAATGTACCTGGAAAAATGTCATCTTTCCTACCCCGAATTCTGCTTTACACATTACAACACCATTCTGTGGCTTCCTCTGAAGCATATTTAATTCTAAATGGTATAGAAAAATATTTTTGTAATGTTTTATATACACTAGAAACAGTTAATGGCTTTGGTTTCAATAACACCTGTTTTTTTAAATATTGTTTTGCTGAGCTGTACAGTGTCCACTTATGTTTTTGCTGTGCAACAGTTTTTTTATCTGAATGTATATTGAATTAACTCCCAGATTGTAATGATTGTTTACTGTGACTACTAGTTCAAAGTCAATTTTCAGGCAAATAAAAAAAAAAAAGCTATACTCACCTTTTCTCCCATGCAGACCATTGCTCCTAGTCTGGGGCTGCAGCACTTATCTGAAAGGCTGGGTCCCTCGCTGTACGGCATCATGTGCAGTGCCACTCCGTTCGCTGTCTCCCTCCGACACGGTGACACCCCCCTCCATCATTCATGGTAAGCTGCCACAACCTTTTCCATTGTAGTGAATGGAGGGGGTGTGGTGTGGCAGCTCACCGTGATTGATGGCGGGAGCATCACCACGCCGGAGGGACACAGGAAGAGACTCACAGTGAGCAGAGCAGTGCTGCGCATGGTGCTGTGCAGCAAGGGAGCTGCATCCAGCCTTTCAGATAAGTGCTTTTTTTTTTACTCCTGGCTGGAAATGTACTTTAACTCTACATGAGAAGATGAGTGTATTAAATGGGTATAAATATATAAAATCAGAATCACAAATTAGCAGTCAAGTGCTGAGCCTTGCTATGTGTCGCATGCTTTTTCACTAATATTGCTTATATGCACTGAAATAGACTGAGAGGCTGATTCACTACTAGCACCAGGTATTGCCAGATGAGCTGTACAGAGGAGCTTAGAGCAACCGCTAGAAGACGCTGTAAGCGGCTATCGGGCGCTGTAACAGAGGGTCTCAGTCGCTCTAGTAAACTGGCCAGCATTAATGAATGTGATGTGTGTTGGGCACTGTAACAACAGTATAGCACTGAAGCCAGTGACAGGTAGCACCAGCTCAGTACATCCGGTTCTCGGCGCTTCACACCATATTTAACAAAACACTATACACACACAGTGTCGGCGCTCTAAAGCTGGGCGCTGTAGCATAGAGCGTCAAACGCTGTGTGACCAAAGCCTGTTTTGAAGTGTGTTTGTTTGCAGCCAGAAGAGGTCACACAATGATTTGAGCAAAAAAAATGTAAAATGCCAAACACGCTGTTTATACACAACCAATGAAGCCCCATTGAAATGTATGGGAGAGCGCTACAGAGCGACAGGTACTACATGGCGCTCTGGAACCTTGAGCGCCGTCGCTATATTCTGAGCCACCTGGATTATTACATCTGACGCTACATGGCGCTGTTAGAGGCGCTCACCAGATTCGCTTTCTTAAATGTGGTTTTGCGTAGTGCTACAAGGCACTACCTGGCGCTATCCGTTCTTAAATAACCCCCTAACTTCTTAGGATACAGTAAATACTTATTCTATTGTCATATACAATACATATTTTAAAGTACCTCTGGAGCAATAAATACTGCATAAGTCAAAGAAAGATATTGTCAAAAGACATTGTCCAATGTTCACAAAAAAGCTTTCCTCCATATCTAATGAATGATTCATGAAGGTGGCCCCAATATGTTAGATGGAAGTAAAAGCCAACGTTTAAACCAGAATGCAACAGAAAGTATTAGCTAAATTATGGTCATTTGTGGTACTAATTAGATTATTCTAATGTCCTCTTGGTTGTTATGAAGAAGCTATCACTCAGCACTTCCATATTAATTAATGCTGTTAATGCATATTGGACATATTCAAAGCCTCTCTCACACAAATTCCCGCCAGTGGGAATGATGTCAAAGGACCACACTTGGTCTATTTTCCGTGTCAGGTGATTCAGAGCATTGTTTTTATGGTCGAGTTGTCCTTTTTGTGGGAAATTATGGTATGTGTACGCCAAATTTAGTGTTCTCCATATAAATAAGGCTCAAGGAGTCTCTGCGTCCATAATTTTATGGGTTTTGCCTGAACTTGCGCGTGATTTAAAGCCATGATTTGTGGGTTTTTGGACCTATAAAAGACATAGGTTTCCGGTTCAAACTTACGTCATCTTTTTGCTTGCGGGAAAACTTGAACAATCTTTTGTTGCTAGCGAAAATACAGCCTACATTCTTTGCACCTACGATGGAGCCCCCCCTGATGAGTTCTGTGAAGGGTACGAGTATGGGCTGTTAACCATGTACCTTGCAGAGCTTAGGCATACCTGCAATCGCATGGATATCAATCAGATGACCGATCAGCAGGTGTTTGAATTGACTGAACCACCTTTCTCTTGAGCAGCTTTACTCAGAGTTGCAACAATGGTTGGCCCCCTCCACAGTAAAGGGGCATGCAATAGGAGGTATGACCAAATTGATGGACTGCCTCCAATTTTTGGCTCCTTTCAAAGGCTTAGGGGCACTGGCAGATGGCATGTCCCAGCCAACTCTGAGCCACACCCTGACTAAATTTCCTCTATGGCATGGCTGTCCAGCAGGAGAAATACATCTCTTTCATGACAGCATGGCAGCCTGGAACGCAGTAAGGTTGGATTTTTTCAACATTGTGAATATGCCAAGTGTCTTGGGCACCATTGATTGAACGAATGTGGCCCTGGTTCCCCCAACTGCTCAGGATTATATGTTTCGGTCCATAAAGCTCCTCCTTGTAGGCTAGCCTAGTTTCCCCTCCCCCAAACATCTTTCCTGTGTCTCAGTCTGTTTAGGGTCATTCTATTCCTCCTTGTAGGCCATTCTCCACTCTTGGGGCTAACCTAGCTTCCCCTCCCCCCAAACCGCTTCCCTGTGTCTCAGTCTGTTTAGGTCCACATAGCTCCTATTTGTAGCCCACTATGCTCTTGAGGCTAGCCTAGCTTCCCCTTCCCCAAACAGTTTCTCTGTGTCCCATTTGGCCCTTGTTTTACTTTTTTTGCTGTTCATTCATTGTTGCCAGTCTAGTGACCTTTTTTTATTTGTTACTTCTTTTCAGCAAGATGAGCCACTGTCTTAATATACAATGTGTAGTGGGGCCGGATCTTTGCTTTTTCAGTGTTTTGACCTGCTTCCCTGGCCTGTCCCACAATGCATTTAGCTTGAGGAGTTCCATTTTATACATCTGTTTTAAGAGTCGCGAGCTGACTGGTGGTTGGCTTGTGGTTAAGTCTGTCTGTTGCTGTAGTGGATCTGCCTATTTTCATGAATATGAAGTTTTTGGGAATTTGTGCCGACCAAACTTTTTCCTAAAATCCTAACTCACCTGCTCTCTTGCCGTTTTCCAGTCTGTCCTGTGCTGCTCTGTCAGGGGACCGTGCCATTCTCTACAGAATCCAATGCCCTGTCTGGGCTCCCAGCATCTCTCTCCCTGCCGCAGATAGGGGCTTTTATACCAGAAGTGAGCCGAGTCAACTTACTCTGCCAATATAAATGGCTCCTTCCTACAGTGGGGAGCGGGATGTCAGAAGCCGGTGAGACTGATCAAAAACCTAGCACAGGGCAGGAGACACCACCCCTCTGCCCCATTCCCAGCTTCCACCAATCAATCCAACTGTCAGTGACCGCAGCAGTGGATGCAGGACACAGGGATCGATGATGGATTGGAGGTAAGTATGGGGGGAAAATAATAATAATAATAATTTTTTCGCTGTGTCTGTGTGTTTTATTACATTTAAAGTTTTCTGAACTGGTAAGAGGTTCTTGAGACCTCTATACCAGTTCACAGGGTAGGAGGGGGTGTCAAGTCAGCTTCCAGGAAGCAGGTGACATGCCATAACCCCCTGCACCATTACCTGCACCCCCAAAGGGGTGCAGAAGAGCCGGTGGCCCGTTGCGCAGCCTTCAGGGTTGGGGGCCAGCCACACAGCCTCCTCACCTTGGTCTATCAGCCCCCATAGCTGGTGCCCCGGCTGGTTTTACTTGGATAGGGGTGACCCCACACCATTTTATATTTAAGGGTTTAACCCTAAAAATTAAAAAAAAGCATGCGCTCCCCTGTAATTTTTTTTCCAGAAGGGGGAACCCACACCTTTTTTTAAAAAATGTATACATTTCAAGGTAAGCTTATTTTTTATTTCTTTGAGCGATTTTGTTAAAAGTTGTCCTTAAGGTACTGAGCTGTTTTAGTATTTTTTTGCAATTTGCTACCATTGGCAACACCAAGGCCCTTATTCATCAAGCGATAGCGCCAGGTAGTGTCTGACGAGCGCCAGGTAGCGGCAGCTAACGGCGACTACCGACTCAAGTACGCCCGGCGGCGGTCACAATGACGCATTTATCAAGCTAAATGAGGCTAGCGCCGGCGAGAGCGACGGCTAGCGCGGCATTCATCATGAAGCCGGCTGGCCCGAACAGCGCCGCTGCAAATTCCTTCACAGCGACACGTATTACCTGGCGCTACCTGCCGCTCTCCCATACATTTCAATGGCAGACGCTGCAATGATTGTTTTTAGTGGTGTTGGGGTTTTTTTCTTTGGTACAAAATTCAACACATGTTTATATTGATATGTTTTATGAATCTGGCTGGTTATTTATATGTATTAGAATTTTTTTTTATTTTTCACAATGTAATGTTGTGAGTGACATGGGAATTGCATCTCCTCCACCCAAACTCATTGGCATCAAAATCGCTGGTTTTCCACACAAACGGGGCTTGTAAAGCTATTTTGTAGCCTGTCAGGTTGGGCGGTCACGTTCGCTCTTAGAAATTGTCAGCGCCCAAGCTATTCGGCAGCCCTGTCCTTGATGAATCTGTGTTGGTCAGTGTTTGTGCAGTCGCTGTTTTAATTCGCTATGTGGCGGCGCGAGCGGCGCTGTGCCTCGCTGCGCTGCGTTGTGCGGCGCTGTGCTGTTCATACATGTGCCCTTCTGCCATTTGCAAGGAATTCACTTCCCGCGACCCCAGTCGTTGTTAATGAATACACTGTAGTTGTGAGCGTGCCTGGCCACATATTGCAGGATTAACATTCAGTCGTACCAGCTCATAACAACCCGTTATGCATTCTCATGTGTGCCACATTTTCAGGTAGTTGTCTAGTTTGATTGTGTGATGACTTTGTGAAGGAATAAGATCTGTATATTTAAGCACAACGGTGTATGCTTTAGAAGGACCTATGCATTACAGTATGTAGAATCCCCTGCTAAATCAAGCTAATAATTCGTGGCGCCTTTGGCCCTAGCTTGTTTTGCAGCGTCCTTTTAATGTTTTTCCGCCACTTAGCGTGCACATAGCTGATATTAGCTTGTCCCTGTTGCGCGCATGTTTGTTTTTGAATTTTGAAGCACAGTTGCTTGCGTCATATCCGGTTCCGGGATCCTCCTTTGCGTTTCAACGCCACCTTAAGGTAAAACTGTCTTGCGCTTATGCCACTAGCTTGTTTTCAAGCGTCATTTTAGTTTTTCCGCCACTTAGCTTGCACATAGCTGAGAATAGCTTGTTGCTGGGGCGCGGAGCGTATTTTTGTTAGGTTTTTTTTTTTTTTGGTCTAATGTCGCTAGCGTCATTTCCGGTTCCTGTTTCCTCCTTAGCGTTTCCAATATGGCTCCAAAACGGAGAGTAATGCGCCTCCCCAGCTCCTCCTCAGATTCCGGACCCACCACCCCTCCCCCACCTCCCCCACCTACCTCACCTTCCCCAAATACCACCCCTCCCACCCATTCCCCTCCTGGGCCAAGGAAACAAAGGCGCACCCGGGTGGATAGCCGTGTAAATGGCCAGGTGGTGAAAGTGAGTATTTTATTTATTTATTTTTAGCTTAAAAATTGATAAACACACAGGGGGGATAGGGGCAGAATTTGTATTGTTTTCAGGCCAAAATTTAACACTCCACGTGGGGCATCCCCATTGTGGATGTCCTGCTGGGATGGCCCCCCCCCCCTGGAGGGCCCTAAAAATTACCTCTGCCCCGTCCCATCTGTGCATGCGTGAGTTGCGGATGCCTATTGCGCTTACCTCTAGCAGGGTGTACCCCTGCGCCATACATATTTTCATTTTGTGTGCAGGCGCACTCCCTGTTAGAGTCAAACGCCACATGCGTACTTTGCCCTGCAGACACAGCTGAGCTGGTATGCACCTCCCAACGGCCTTGGATGCGCATACCACACCGGCGTGGAGCGCTGTGTTTGGCTTGCGGAGTGACGTGGGAGTGTCCTCAGCGGTGTATTTGTGGCCTTCCAAGGGGGTTGCAGACAGTGGGCCACCCACAATAGTTGTGGCCCACAAAAGTGCACCCAAACCCAGAATAATGTTAATCCTGGGTGTGGGTCCACTTTGATCTTGTCTCTGTATAACTGTTTATGACATTGTTCTGATGTCATGTATTTATTTTTTAATATTTTTTTTTTTTTTCATAGGACTTCTGCCTGGCCGAATACGACTATGCCCGAGGAGCTAAAAAACGCCTTGCCATGGAGGTGAAGGCCACTGTGTCCCGGCGCTTCAAGACCGACCTGACCATCCGGGCCATCCAACAAAAATGGTCTGATTTCAAGCGCCGGGACCCAGAAGGCGTGTACCGCCTATATGATGCCTACGCATCAGGTAAGTTAAAGCTTATGTTCTTTTTTGCCTTTGTGCAGAATCATCTGCTAAGCTGTGTCCTTTTTTGCTCTTTATATTAATTATTTGCTTTCACCCCCTCCACACAGATAAGCGTCCTCCCCTGGGGAAACGTGGGAAGGGATTCCTCCCCCGAACCAGGCAGGCGGACTCGGGGGAGTCATCGGGGGAGGGTCCCTCCCGCGGGTCCTATTTAGAGGACCCAGGGGAGGAAGGGGATGACGCCCCAGAGGAGTGTGCTGCTGGGGGGCAGGCTGGATCAAGCCTCAGCTCCTCACACTCTGAGTCTGAGGACTCTCACCAGGCAAGGGGCCACTCTCAAGCAGGGAGTGAGAGGGAGGAGGGTGGCCCTTTGCCTGGTGGATCTTCTGAGCAGAGTGTGAGGAGCCGAGGCTCCCCGCCTCCTCCTCAGAGCCCTCCCTGGGCTTCAAGTGGCGCTTCATCCCCTGGTGAGTTTACATGTTTTAATTGTTAGTCTGTGACAGGTTTCATCTGTCCATTTGTGCTTAGCCCTTGCCATTCCTCTGTAATTTGCAGGGCATCATATAGGCGGCACCTCCATGGCATTTTGGCGTCAAATCCTCCTCGGGCATAGTCGTGGTAAGTGTATGTTGTTAGCCATCTCATTTTGGAATTTATGTCATTCCTTAAAGTGGACCAACAAACATTGATGATATTGCTTGGATTCTCGCGCCTTCCCTGCCCAATCACATCCCTCACCCAGGGCCACCCCCCAACAAAACACCACAAACTACTTCCCTCTTTGGGGGTGGCAGAAGCCATTGTCCCCGCCTCCTGTGTGGCACTCGAGATGTGTGTGCGCCTGCGCTCTGTTTCATACTGGCATGCGCGTGCGCACACACTGGAGGAGTGATGTGCGGAAGGCAGGGGCGGTGGCGGAATAAAATTGTGTTGCTCTGCCAAAGTAGACTAAAACACTGAATATTAACAATCCTGGGTCTTGGACCACTTTTAACAGACACGTTTCCTGGTCCATTGTCTCAGCTGGTTTGCTAATGTACATTAACATCACAAACCACACTACAGTGCTAGCCAACTGGCAACCACCCCTATGTTTCTGGCCACACCATGATGTGTGCTAGCAATAGTTAATTTACGTTAAGTAGTTAGGCCAAACACATGTTGCACACTGGTAACATTAGCCATTAAATTGGTAATGAGTCATTTACATTGCAATGTAAAGGTTAGTGCCAGATTTTCATAACGGATACATGTGGCAACCATAAACACTTCACATTAACTAATGGACCAGGAATATAGTAAATATCGTTTAACATGTATGTAAACATGTCTGTTTTTTTTTAGGTAAGACTCAATAACCAGATGGATGTCAAATCTTCGGGTGTCATAGCTCCACTAAATGTTGTTTTGTATTTTGTTTTTTTATGGACAGATGTTGCTACGCAGACGGAGGCAGAATTCCTCCTCCCCACACCAGCTCCAGGGACGGCCAGCAGCATGGGCCACCGCCACAGCTGCGATGGTGAGTACATCCAAATTCATATGGGTAAATACTTGTGAAACCTTTCTCTTCTAGTTACATCTGTAGACATTTTAAATTTACCAATGTGTGAATTTCACACACATCTAGGTTAAATGTGTTTGTACAATAATCCAACATGCCAGTCACCATCCTTGATAGTTGCCTCACATTCTTGTTACGGACACATACGGACTATTTGTGGCGTATAGACAACCAAATGGGCCTGATTAGGTGTTTACCCATAACATTATAGGGCAAACTTGGATCATCCTTAGGCCCTGATGTTTGGCTGGGACTAAAGACATAAATGTCCTTACTTGGCCATAAACATTATTACATTTGCAAGAGTTAACCTGGCCCAACACCAAGGGTGTTTAATGTGCATTAAACATTTAATTTGCCAACAACTAACAACTAACACCCCGCGGAACATACGATAAGTGCATGTACCGCGGGTCAAAACCACCAAGCAAACCCCTAATTATCGGAACTTATCTTCCGCTGGCTCCCGCGCACCACTCCAGACGTGCATTTGTCCGCCCTGGGCCTCTGTGAATGGCCGCCGGGTCCCCATGAGCAGCCAGAGAGTGACATGCGTGAAGAGGCGGCGGAAGAGGATTGTACATTCCTGTTCCCTGCATAGACGTTAGCGTGCGTTTTTTGGGCCAATCACGTTGGAGCAGGGAGAGGTGAGTGGCTATGGATTACTGTGTGGATACACACATCAGGGAAAAAACAGATCTGTGAGCAACAACAAAGTGGCCCAAAACCCATGATAAACTATATTGTGGGTGTTGGTCCACTTTAAGAGTAAAGGTATGTTGTCCTAACATGTTTTCAAGCCAATATTAAACCTTTAATTTAAAATGTTAAGGGCACATTGTTCACCAATGTTAATGTGAGTGTTAGCAAGTTAGAAACACTGACATTACATTGCTACATCTGTGTATGTTGAGTTCACAATCAAATTCTAACATATTTTTTTTAATCACATCTCTACAGCTTGTATACGCCAGCATCGCAGACTGTGGCGGGCCTTCCGACAGATGAAAGGGATGCTGCTGGCCATGAAGAGGCGTCGGAGACGTTAGGGTGGGGGGGATGGCTGCCATTTCTCTTGTTTTTGGCTTTGTTGGCCTATGTTGGCCGTGTTGGGCCAATGTTTTTAAATAAAATTTTTTGTACTAATAACTGTGTTGTTCCTTGACCAGCATAGGTTTAGATTCCAAAAAACCATTATGTCTAAAATTAGGCAGCCATTTTGAGCCAGTACATGTTTACACCATAGTAAGCAATGTTAACTAATGTGGCACATAAATGGTGGCATAATATTAGAGATGATGGAGCAAAACATCCATGACTGTGTAGTTCGCTTTCACATGTATGGATAAACACAATTTAGAGGTGGTTTTCAAAAATATATTTACATAAATCATAAAAAAAGGTTTACAAATTAATATTCTTGGCTGGGTGGCCGGGGAGGTTGGGAGTCATTGCTAGGGGCGGTGTTGGGGGACAACAGTGCAGTAAAAAATATAGACTGCTGTTGTATGAGCTGTTGTAGCAACAACAAAGTTTGGTCCTGCCGCTGGAGACCTTCTGCCTGGCGCTGTATTGCTTCTTCCTGGCGCTGTACAGATTGCTCTATTACATTTGCCAGCCGACCAAGGTCCTGGTTCTGTAGTTGGTTTTGCCGTAACTGGTCCACCTGGCGCTGCAGGGCCTCATTTTGTTGCTGACACATCAGCACCTGATTTTCCAACGCCGCAATGCGCTCATTAGTTCCATCACGCGGCTGTTGGCGACTGTAGTCCTCCAGCATCCGGACCCCTAGCTCGTAGAAATCGGCACTGGTTGGTGCCACACCTCCTCTTGCTGTGGTTTGAGGCTAAACAAATAGTAAACAACATTTTAGTCAAACAGAACCAATGCAGTTATGCCCCTCCAAAAAATTACCATAAACACTCACTATACAACTTACCCTTGTCTGAGCCTCTGAAGCTTGGCCACATGGGACTTGGGAAGAGGTCCCAGCTTGGGGTTCTGGTTCCGCCTCCTGCCAAAACAACAATGAAAGGAAATGTGACATGTTGCTTCTTCCACTACCCACGAATATGCCAATGTGTTTCGAGGTCGTCTACATCAGCCATGTTACCTGCGTGTCCTCCGGCACAGGTAGGCTCGAGGTATCGCTGCCAGAGAGTCGCAATTCAACATCCGAGATGTCGGGCAAGTTGGCATATGCTAAACAGGAAAATCAGGTTAGTAGGTCTGTGGGCCAAACTCTAATGTAACCTGGTTAGGCTATCGAGGCCATACCTATAAAAAGTTCCCAAATACACACTAGACCAAAGGTCTGTGTTAAACTCAGATTGTTAACATGTATGTTACAGGACTAAGACGCACTAATTTCTGCAAATCACATCAGAAACATTGCTTAAATTAAACATACCCGCAATATCCCAGATGTCTGGAGTGGGGTCCTCACTCGAGCTTGGACCTTGAAAATACATGTGGACACACAAGTTGCCAGAAGCAAGTGGCACAAAAGTAGAGCCAAAATACAGACTAGAGCAAGGCCAAACCACTTACCCTCATCTCTGGCAGCTGGAACTTGAGGGGCCCTTTCTGGACAGCCACTTCCGATATTCGGGTCAACTAAAAAAAAAAAAAAAAAAGTATGTAAATAATCAGCAAACTACTACGGGGAATGTTTGGCTAAAAAGATGTCCGCCAAAATACATTGCTATCACTCAAAAAACTAATAGACTGACCCTGGGGAGGCAACCAGCACTCCCAAGAGGCATCTTCAAGTTTACCAAGCTAACATGTAGCTTAGTAGACTAACCAAATTGAACCAGTGTAACATAAACAGCATAAAGGATACATTATGTCTTGCTCTACACACCAACAGGGTCCTGTTGACCGGCAACATCGGAAGTGGGGTCCAAAGATGAACCAGTCACTTGGCCTACCAAGAAAAAAGAAGAATGAGACACATGCACTTGAGTAAAAGTGGATCAAGCAAGGTGAACACATGCACTTACCGACATCCAAAGAGTAGGTGGGATCCGGAGGAGATGCTGGGGCCAAGGGCATGGGAGCTAGGCCAAAATAAAACCAACATTGAGCCATAGCTAATGTGCGTTGCAAAATACAACATGCATTAAGGTGTGTGAGCAGCTCTTTCACTATTATTCACTAATCAAGCCCAGTGTGGCTCCCACATTGATATGCCGATATATGGCTACACATCTCTGTCGTCCTACATATCTACACATGTTAGGGCCTTGTTAGTTAGTTGCTGTGAGTGTTACAGTGGGCGTGCAATTAGGGCGCACGCACATATTATTAAAACTCAACAGGGCAAACCTTGATTGTTTGAGCTGCTCCCACACCCATTTGTTAACAAAACAACCAGCAACCAAATTATGGGTAAATACCTTCAATGGCAGACTGGGGTAGCCTTGAGGTTGCTGGAAGGGCAGGAGCTTGGGTGTCCTGAGGCACATCCCGGACAGCAGCATGTGCACCTATGCATAAAGCAACATACAGAAAAGTTACAAATGTTTGAGCTGTAATGTAATACTTCACAGGTCCTACTGTTAGTTGTTCAGAATGTAAAAATGCAAATCACATACATTTACATTAGGTTATTATAAAAGCCAGAAAATATGTACCTTCACTCCAACCGGTGGTGTCATCCCCAGGATCCACACCCTGCAGCCGAGCCAGTGGGATTTTGGCCTTCAGCATCTCCTCATACGGCCTGTAGGTACTCTTTGGAGCCTGGATGAACCCACTGTCCACATCAAGATCGTGATTCATCTTTTTCATAAGGGCCCCTCGCAAAGTGTAGAAGCGTTTCCTGCAGGATGGGCCACTACGTGGGTGTTGAGCTGTGCTACTAAGCTCCACACCAATGGCATCCCACAGTTTGCTTCTTTCTTGTTTGCCTATGGACTTGCTTTGGGAGCCAAAGAGTAGCTCCCATTTAGCAAGTGTAAGGCGCACAAGATGATTATTCTCCGCCAAATTAAATTCAGGCTCCCTCTTGGCACCTGGGCGCTTAGCCTGGGGTGCTGCCCCACCTTCAGGCTGTGCCCTTTTCCTTAAGGGAGGTCTGCGCACAGCACCCACCAAACTCCTACTCGGGCCTGCTGTGGCCGGCAGATGTCCTGAATTTGGCTCCATCCTGTAGCTGCACACACACACAAATACACACCCAACAAGCACGCATGCACACTACAGAATGGCATCGCAATCTGTTAGGCTTGGTCAGGTTTTATGTGCTCTAACAGCCAATCCAAAAGCAGCCCACTTAATTGATTCACACATACAGCCCAGTTCCTTCTAGGCACACCTCCACTGCACTGACAGAAGCATGTGTGTTAGCCAATTAACTCATTACAGACCTCATTAAACAAACAACACACACCCAAATCCAACAATGGACTGATGTATCTCAAACCCTTGTGACATGTGGTTAGGCTAACGGCTATTTAAAAAAACAGCAGCTTACCTTTCATTGGTCCACCCCTGATTTTTGGTCCATGTCCGTTAATGCACGCAAGTTACGGCTCAAGTACGCTAGTAGCGCTACTAGCGTGCGCGTGCGCACTCTGTTTTACGCACACCTGGGTCGGCTAATTGGCGCCCGGAAATAGCAGAGCGACGCAAAAGGCGGCAAAGCGGACCTGTCACTTTAGAAAATGAAGTATAAAAGGAAGGAATGTTCTAGCTTCTGCTATTCTTACACTGTGGCAAAGGCTGTGGTGTGGTGCTGTGCTCGCTTCCCTTAGCTCATTTGAGCCTCTGTCTGGTTTCTGTCCTCACTCTCTGTGGCTTGTTGGGTGATTTCTGACATCAGTGCTGTTTCTTTAGGAGCTTGGTTTTGGTGGCATCTGCAAATCTTGTGTAGCATACAGCAAGTGAGGCTTGATTTTGGGGCCTTTTGTGGGCTGTGCAGCAACTCCCCTCTTGGTTGTGCCTAACTTAGAAAGCTGGTTTTCAGCAGGCTGGTGGTTTGGACCACTATAGTTCTGGTTTTGTGGTGAGCTGCATTGTAGCGGGTGTGTGTGGAGTGTGATTGTTTGTGTGTGTGTTGTGTGTTAGTGGTTTTTTTTGTTTTTTTTTGTTTTTGTATATATCTTTAGTGTGTGTGATGGATAAGAGGGTGATGTATGGTGTCTGGGTGGATGGATGTATGTGTATGCTGAAAGAGCAGGAGGAAAGGGAGCGGGGTGTTGTGAGGCTTAGGGCACCCCGCTCCTTTGCAATCCGCCTTTCAGTATGGGACTTAAGTGACGAGCAGATCAGGAGCCGCTTCCGTCTGAATCGTGCTGCACTACAGTCCCTATATGATCAGATTAAGACCAAAATCGAGCCATCCACCAAATGCACTCATTCCATTCCAGGCATAGTACGCCTGTGTGCCACTCTTACTATTTTGGCATGAGGGACCTTCCAGGCAACCTCAGCCCTCCTCAGCGGGATAAGCCAGGCTACTATGAGCCGCATCCTAATCCAGGTAGTTCTGGCAATTTGTGATTTAATCCCAATTTACATCAGGTTTCCTGAGGATGAGGAAGAGGTTGCCAAAATAAAACATGCTTTCTATCTGATGGGAGGGATCCCGAATGTGCTAGGGTGCGTTGATGGTACACATATCCCTTTCCGCCCTCCCCGTGCACAGGAGCTGTCCTACAGAAACCGGAAACAATTCCATTCAATGAATGTGATGGTGGTCTGTGACCCAGACATGAGGCTGCGGGCGGTGAGATCGGGGTTCCCCGGCTCATGCCACGATTCTTACGTCTTGCAGCGGACAGTCCTGTGCCGGAAGTTTGATAACAACGAAATGCCAGCTGGCTGGCTACTGGGTAATAAATTAACCATGTCAATGTATTTTGCTAATATGTGGCCTAGTAAGCCAATTTAAACCAAACTACCACCAAAAAACATGTACTAGTACTAATTGCTGTCTCTCTCCTTGTGTTTTTTCTACAGCGGACAAGGGATATGGGCAGAGAACGTGGGTCATGACTCCGGTCAGGAACCCACGGACCTCTGCCCATGAACGCTACAATGCAGCGCATCGCAAGACCAGAAGCATTGTGGAAAGAACCATCGGCCTGCTGAAAGCACGCTTTCTCTGTTTGGCACGGCCAGGAGGAGAGATGCTCTACAGCCCACAGAAGGTTTCCAAGATCATCCTTGCCTGCTGTGTGCTACACAACATTTGCATTTGTCACCGAATCCAAGCCCCTGAGGAGACAGCACTGGTGCCAGAAATCCCCAACCTGCCCGCAGATAGAAGTGAGGACACCCAGACTGGCGATGAGCTAAGGGAAAGGCTGATCACTTCTTTTTTTGCGGTAAGCTAACTACCCTTCACTCTAATGCAAGTACTGCACTACTGGTTAAATGTATTTGACCTCCCATCCAAATGAGCAAAAAAACACACTAAGGGGGGTGTAAGATGACCCCAACCACTCTAAGGGGGGTGTAAGATGACCCCAACCACTCTAAGGGGGGGTGTAAGATGACCAAAACCACTCTAAGGGGGGTGTAAGATGACCCAAACCACTCTAAAGGGGGTGTAAGATGACCCAAACCATTGTAAGGGGGGGTGTAAGATGACCCCAACCACTCTAAGGGGGGTGTAAGATGACCCAAACCACTCTAAAGGGGGTGTAAGATGACCCAAACCATTGTAAGGGGGGGTGTAAGATGACCCCAAACACTCTAAAGGGGGTGTAAGATGACCCAAACCATTGTAAGGGGGGGTGTAAGATGACCCAAACCACTCTAAGGGGGGGTGTAAGATGACCCCAACCACTCTAAGGGGGGTGTAAGATGACCAAAACCACTCTAAGGGGGGTGTAAGATGACCCAAACCACTCTAAAGGGGGTGTAAGATGACCCAAACCATTGTAAGGGGGGGTGTAAGATGACCCCAACCACTCTAAGGGGGGTGTAAGATGACCAAAACCACTCTAAGGGGGGGTGTAAGATGACCAAAACCACTCTAAGGGGGGTGTAAGATGACCCAAACCACTCTAAAGGGGGTGTAAGATGACCCAAACCATTGTAAGGGGGGGTGTAAGATGACCCCAACCACTCTAAGGGGGGTGTAAGATGACCCAAAACATTCTAAGGGGGGTGTAAGATGACCAAAACCACTCTAAGGGGGGTGTAAGACGCCAATGTTGGTTATCAAGTAATGCATTTTTGTATTTGCTACAACTATACTACTTTAAATATCTATACTAACTGCACTTTTCTTATTTTTTCAGGCACAAACACGGGCACCGTGATCTATATGTTGGACTTTCCCTACTTTATTTTACTTTACTTTGCTTTTTCCTTTCTGTTTTAATTTTACTTTACCATTTCTCTTTTGTTAATTTTTTTTTTTAGGTAGATTTGAATAAAAAATCTACTATATATAGATACATGTGGCTATGTGTTTAATTCTGGTGAACGTTTCCTTGGCATTCGACTTCCTATAGTAATTATATTTTTCTGGCTGATTTATGTTTTTATTTCCCTTTTCCATTTTCATATTATTTCTCATTTCTGCTTTTCTTTTCTTTTTCTATTTTCCTTTCTCATTTCTTATTTTCTTTTTAATATTTTGCTTTCTCATTTCTATTTTTCTTTTTTCTATTTTCCTTTCTCATTTCTGTTTTTATTTACTTTTTCTATTTTCCTTTCTCATTTCTGTTTTTATTTTCTTTTTCTATTTGCCTTTCTCATTTCTGTTTTTCTTATTTCTATTTTCCTTTCTCATTTCTGCTTTTCTTTTCTTTTTCTATTTTCCTTTCTCATTTCTTATTTTCTTTTTAATATTTTGCTTTCTCATTTCTGTTTTTCTTTTTTCTATTTTCCTTTCTCATTTCTGCTTTTCTTTTCTTTTTCTATTTTCCTTTCTCATTTCTTATTTTCTTTTTAATATTTTGCTTTCTCATTTCTGTTTTTCTTTTTAATATTTTCCTTTCTCATTTCTGTTTTTCTTTTTTCTATTTTCCTTTCTCATTTCTGTTTTTCTTTTCTTTTTCGATTTTCCATTTTTCTCTGTTCTGTTTTTCTTTTCATTTTCTTTCTCATTGGTGGTTTAATTGTATTTCCTTTTTATTTAACAAATAAAAAAAAAAAAAAATTGTGGCTATGTGTTTAATTATGTTTTATTTTGCATTTATATTAGAATATCTGGTTGAATTTAATTTCCTTTTCAACACAAAATAAAAACTCTTTAAATTTTTAACAAATGTGGCAATGTGTTTTATTCAGAAGGTACTGGATGGCCAGGACACAGCAAAGCTAACAGGCGCTGTGTAGAATAGCGTGGTCACACTGACTGACAGCGCCTACAAAGCTGAGGGCCAACATCATATTCAGCAATGTAGGCGTTGTTCGCAACAACGCCAGGTAGCGACTGAGGAGGCCTGCTATAGCGAATCGCTACCGCCCGCGGCTGACGCTAGCGGCGCTCTTAGCGCCATACTTCAGTCGCTCATCTGTCGCTACCTGGCGCTATTGATGAATCGGCCTCCCCGTCTGTACACAAAGAAGAGAGAAGTGAGCGCTGTTCACAGAACACTGCTACTATGGCCACTGCTTAGGTAAGAGAGCTCACTCAAACTTACACATGCCCAGCAACAGTGTTCTGTGTGTACAGTACTCACCTCTCTCTTCTTAGTGTATAGACTTGCCAGCAGCAACAGATTGCAGAGTGAAAACTGCTTCCATAGAGCCAGTGGCGTAGCTAGGCTTTCTAGCACCTGGGGCAAAGATTTGAAATGGCACCCCCCACCTGTGCTCAGGCCCCCCTTTGATGCCCCCCCTGACCTGCTGCACCCCGGACATGTGCCCCTCTAGCTTACTCTAGCTACGCCCCTGCATAGAGCACACATGTTTTTTTTACATTATATGTTGTGAAAGTCCACTGTTGATGACATTTTTGAAAGTGTATATTTTTTGTGTACCAAAATTATGTCCTGAAGGTGCTGAGCTTATTATATAATATAAGAAAAAAATACTAAATCAGCTCAGCACCTTGAGGACATAATTTTGGTACACAAAAAATATACACTTTCAAAAATGTAATCGGAAGTGGACTTTCACAACATATAATGTAAGAAAACCATCTTTCTCCAGAGATGACATGCATCCACAGAAGCCCAAAAGTCAGTTAATCGTATTTGTAGGAATATGTGTAGAAAGTCATGTAAAACATGCAACATGTGAAGATTTTACTGATGGGCGACTAGATGTGCTAGAGGCCTTCCCACCTCTGGAATTATGAGCTGATTAATCAAATGAATGACAATAGCTCATAATGAAAATGAAAAGCATCCTAACATGCCTGGAGCTATATATAAACTGCTAACAACCCGCAAATGAGTAATAGGCTGTATGGAGTATACTTAAAATAAAAAATGTAACATTGGAAAAAAAAATGTATTGTGTGCAATAGGGGGCAGGATTGGGGGGTATCAAAGGAATTACATTACCATTAATACGTTTAATGGTTTAGGAATTAATGTCATGTTTATACAGGTGTTTAATGCAAATGATAAGCAAACACAAACCCCATTTCCTTGGCCTTTGAATGTGCAAATTAGCAAACTATTTCAAGCTGCCATTTAGGCATCTTCTGCATACTTTCAAATCCGCTTCAAAACTGAAAAATGATTTGCTCCAGATCAAAAACTACACTTGGTTTTGTTAATTATTTAATTGGTTATTTTATAAACATATGTAAACATGCATATATGGGGTGTCTGTGTAACCCCATATACCAAACCTTTCTGTAAAGACTGTGGTGAGTGTGTACCCCCATATACCAAACATAGCTGTAAATTATGGGGTGATTGTGTACCTGTATATCAGACCTAGCTGTATTTTTCTTACTGGGGCATAGAAAAAAATACTCACCTGTTGCACCACCTGCATATTACTTACTGGGCATTTGATAAAACTACTGACTTGTTGGTACCCATTGCACTCTACTTTCTGGGTGTTAGAAAAACTACTCACTAGTTAAGTCAATTGTATGTACAAACATTGAATAATTTATTCCTAAGGGTAACAAATATAAGCGGCTAAAATTAAACCCCTCATGGCTGAGACCTGCGGTTAAAAGGGAAATAAAGAACAAGAAAAGGGCATTTAAGCATTACAAGGCTGAGCTCTCAGCTGTAACACTTGAAAAGTATAAATTAGTAAATAAAGCATGTAAGAAAGGAATAAGGTTGGCTAAATCAAAAAATGAAAGAGATGTGGCAAAAAAAGCAAAACAAACCCTAAAAGTTTTTTTTTTTTAAATATATAAATTCAGAGAAAACTAAATGAGAGCAGGTAGGTGCCCTAATTAATGATAATGGAAATATGGTCACTGGGGATGAAGAGAAGGCACAAGAGAGGAGCAAGGAGCCAACACAGGATATGCCACTGATAGCAATAGCCAAAGTGTAATAATTAACAAGCTAAACATGGATATCATCCAAGAAAAGCTAAATAATTTAAATGTGAATAAGACTTCAGGACCAGATGGACGGCACCCAAGAGTTAGAAAAGACCTCAGCTCAGTTATCTCATCACCCCTGTTCTTGATCTTTAAAGACCCACTAAGAACTGGTATAGTGCCAAGAGACTGGCACAAGGCAAATGCATTTTTAAAAATGGCTCTAGGTCTTCTCCAGGCAATTACAGATCTGTAAATTTAACATACATTATGGGAATATATAAATTATGCATAAAATTATAAGGTTTTACTAAGGGCAGAAGCTGCCAGACTAACCCGATTGGCTTCTATGAAGAGGTGAATAGCAGCTGTAGACAGAGGGGCAGCTGTAGACATAGCTTTCCAGGATTTTGTAAAGCATTTGAACCCTATAGACGCTTATTGGGGAAATTGAGGTCTTCAGGATTAGAAAATACAGTTTGTAACTGGATTGAAAACTGGCTATAGGATCATGTGCAGAGAGTTGTGGTTAATGATCCCTACTCTGAATGGTTACCAGTTGTAGGCGGTGTACCGCAGGGTTCAGTGCTGGGCCCACTATTATTCAACTTGTTTATAAACGACATAGAAGATGGAATGAAATGCACTGTCTCTATTTTTGCAGATGACACAAAGATATGTAACACAATGCAGTCTATTGAAGATGTTCACAAGCTTCAGGCTGACTTGGACACTTTGAGTGTCTGGGCATCCAATTGGCAAATAAAGTTCAATGAGGAGAAATGTAAAGTCATGTACTTGGGGTCTAATAACCTGAAGGCCACATATATCCTCGGGGGAGTAAAACTGGGAGAGTCACTTGTTGAGAAGGATCTGGGGGTACTGGTAGATCAGAGGCTAAATAACAGTATGCAATGCCAAGCAACTGCTTCCAAGGCCACCAAGATACAATCTTGCATTAAAAGAGGCATGGAATCATGGGATAGGGATGTAATTTTGCCTCTTTACAAGGCACTGGTGCGCCCTCACCTGGAATATGCCGTCCAGTTCTGGGCACCCGTTCATAGAAAGGACGCTCTGACTATGGAAAGGGTGCAGAGGAGAGCCACCAAACTAATAAGAGGAATGTAGGATCTTAGTTATGAGGAAAGATTATGAGAATTGCCTGGAGGGGGGGGCGTGATGTGTGGGGCAAGCAGTGAGTATAATCTTTTTTTTTTAATTCTTGCCCAGGAACTTTATGTTTGGTGACCATAATTCTAGTAACAATTATTTTGAATAAATGACCAGCCAATCAATAAGATAGCATTCATTAAACTTGACCTGAGTCAAAGTGAATACTCAGGTGTGAGTAGCTTGTCACCTCCATGTGCCCAGCAGGCACTGAGGCATTTAGGGAACAAAAGCTGTGGTATTGATTTGTCTTCTCTAGGTTCGTTTCCCCAAGCTAATCTCCCTTCTTCACATGGTGTATATCTTAATGCTGGATTTATTTACTAATTAAACTCCATTTGATGGGATTACATGTGGCATTTTTTCATTTCTTGTATAATTGATGAATGCTATGAGAAAGCCACTAAAGAAAACCAGCACCTTAATAAGTGCTTCTTGTGAGTATCAAGGCTCTGCTGCATATGTCATTAATCAAGTAGATACAAGTGAAATGAGTTAGTGGTGCCTCTGTTATCTAAATGTAACACTATGAAGACACCACATGGAGGAAGCCAAATTCTAGATTGCAGCATGGCACCACCTCTGTCTGCTTACCAATCTCTTTATCTTTAAATCTAAGCAATACTATAACCTCTATTAACATCACCCTTCCATTTTAGATCCCCTTTAAGGGCAGAGAAAAGGTGATATCACTTTAAAAAACTGAGCCACTCAAAAGTGCAGAACCTTATCCTATGTCACTCGTGGATTGCACTTACCCTGCAAAATGATATCAGGTAGTGTGTGGGCCTCACAGAAGTTCTACTGGATTCCCAGTGCAGGCCTGTAATAGATAGTGGCACCCAAATTATGGATGCCAATTACAACACTAAGGCTGTAAATAGACTGATGGTAATGTCACCTTATAGTCTCAATTCCTCAATGGACAATTTGCTGTTCCCAGGGGTTGTTGATATAGACAGAGCCCTGTAGATTGAAGCTGGAAAATGTGGGTGTGATCCCACTACTCGCCACTACGCGCCAGCCTCCCGCTTTTTTCTTCTGATAGTAAGGCACCTATGCCGTGCACCACAGTGGAACCCTTCTTTTCCAAATGTGCCAGACTTTTGGTCAGCTTTAAATAGGGCTGTTGGCTGTTATTTCCCATTTAAATAGGGCACAGTGCGAGAGAACTCGAGTGGCTTTCTTGACTGTTTTTTGCAAGGGCGAGATTGTCGTGCATTTGTCCCCTGAATCTTGCAAGAAAATGTGGATTCTTGCATGCAAGATTACTTTTGCACAGGGCAGAGTTTTTGTTTTCCTGTGTTAAATTTAAAATGACAGGATCCGAACTGCATTGATAGCAGCAGTCAGTATAAACTCAGCGGCATTAATACTGATCTCCCCTTTATCTGGCTCCTTGTCAGGTCAAACCCAGTATACTAGCTGTCGCTTGCATTCCCATAAACTCAAAGCAGAGACATGCTGGCTAGTTGTGCTCCATCCAGTATCAGCCGAAGTCAGGAAATAAAGGAACTAGCATTCATCAAGTTTAAATTAAATTAAAAAAGAAATGGGTTCAATTAAAAAATAAATAAAGTTTATATACTCACATGAAGTGAAGAAGTAAGTAAGCCTAATAAAAATGAATTTACAGAATACGAATCAATACCACAGCATCCAGTGTCTAGATACCTCAATGCCTGTCTGCCACATGGAGGTGACCAGAATAATGCTACAAGTACTTCAGATTTTATCGTCTCTTCCAAATACAAACTTTCAAAACTTCGACATGGGACACGGTGAATGAATACTATCTATTTACCAGGGGCCCCTGCTAGTAGATAGATGAGAGCAATATGACCGACATTAGAGCAGCAGACTGCATCCGGACAGACTGTATGTTAGTGTTTTTATGAATTTTGGGCAAAGGCTTTAGTTTAAAAAAAAAACAGGCTTATTTTGGGGCACTGGGGACAGAAAGTGATGATATAAACTTCCTTTAAAATGGACCAGAACCCAAGATTTTGACTATCTTGGGTTTTGGTCCTTGCTCCCGGGGGGTGTCCCACTGTTTGAAACCCCCTAGGTCGTCCGAACAAACTCATCTTTTCCGGGTCCTACGGTTCATGGCTGGCCGCCCGTCCAATCAGCTCGGATCGGCTCGAGCCCCTTCCTCCAAGAGCTTGTCTAATGGAGAAGATTTAAATGCGCCGGTGGCTGCATCTCCCGCTGCCCTCTAACAGGGGGGGGTTTCTTCACAGCCATTCAAATGCCTGGTGTGGGCACACGCCCTGCTAAAAGGATAGCGGGGATGTGGTCGCTGCTAGCACATGTGCTGTTGGACCGGGAACAAAGGTAAGTCTTCGGACAACTTGGGGGGTTTCATACAGTGGGACACCCCCTAATCGTGGTGCCCCAGGGGGAGCAAGTGTGCCTGTCCTGCAGTCTCATAGATTCCAGGGTGAGTTTGGCCCTCTTTAAGGATATGAGGTCACTTTAGACTCCATCCTACAATACTCGCATTTAGCACAATGCAAGCACAATATATAGGTGTGTTTCATCACTGGACCCAGAGGAAGCTGCTATTAGGTAGCATAGGTGAGTATTTGCTCTTTTTTTAGGGTAGGGACAATTATCAGGCAAAATAAATCTAATATATTGTTTATCTTCATGACCCACCTTAATTCCCTGTCTTTCTGAAGCATTTAATAAATCAAAGTTCCAAGCTTTGAAATGTAAAACATTGTCCTTTTATTTCCATTCATTTTAGTATCATCCATGTGCATGGCCGCTCAGCGGGGTGTGACCTCAGGTGTCTCTGTGGTAATTGCTGGCTCAGAGTCAGCTGGCATTAGCTCCATTTTTGTTTACCTCAGAAATCTCATTAATGATTCCTATTGCTTTTCGTGTTACTGTTTTTAAAGGAAAACTGATATCACTTAGCAACAGCATTGCCAGACAATGCACAACATTCATCCGCTAAGCCTGTTACTAGGCCTCAGTCTGCAATGTGGTATGGACATAAGTCTTTTGTATTTTAATTCTTAAAGTGGACTAAAAGTCTGGTATTGTTTTGTTTCTTTCTTTCTAAAATAGAAAATAAAAACGCTGCACGCTTATCAATGAGTTACCCGACTTCTGGCTCCTAAAAATCGTGCCACCATCTTGCTTCACCCAGGAGGTGTATATATAGAAACATAGAAACATAGAAGGTTGACGGCAGAAGGAGACCATACGGTCCATCTAGTCTGCCCTTATGTGTATACTGTATGTACTCTTTATCTTAGGATAGATGTGTGCTTATCCCAGGCATGTTTAAATTCAGTGACTGTTGATGTTTCAACTACCTCTGCTGGAAGTTTGTTCCAAGCACCTACTACTCTTTCTGTAAAATAATATTTTCTAACATTGCTCCTGATCTTCCCCCCGACTAGCTTCAGGTTGTGCCCCCTTGTTCTATCGTTAAGTTTCTTCTTAAAAACACTTCCCTCCTGAACCTTATTCAATCCTTTCACATATTTAAAGGTCTCAATCATGTCCCCCCTCTCCCTTCTTTCCTCCAGACTGTACAAATTAAGTTCTTTAAGTCTCTCCTGATAAGCATAACCTTGAGGTTCCACAGTCCTGCCGAGTGGAACCTCAAGGTTATGCTGACAGATTTCTGAATGAACCGAATCGCTGCGGCGGCGGCACAAGAGCAGCAGCTATGAACTGGATGACCTTAGAGGCTGATTCATTACTAACGCCAGGTATCAGCAGATGAGCATCTGTATAGTGGCGCTTAGAGCAACTGCTAGTTGACCCTGTAAACGGGTATCCAGCGCTGTAACAGAGCGCCTCAGTCGCTGTAGTAACCTGGCCGGCATTGATGAATGTGATGTGTGTTAGGTGTGTTAGATGAATGTGATGTGTGTTAGGTGTGTTAGATGAATGTGACGTGTCACCAGCACAGTGCTGCCGTGAGCGAGAGGTAGCACCAGCTCAAATGTGGCCGCTGTAGCATAGAGCGCCAACGCTGTGTGATTAAAGTCTGTTTTTGAACACATATCCGGCAGTAACAAAGCGAAAACACATGGAATGATATTGTTTTAACACTGTGACGATAACACTTTAGTGCCAGACTTGTAATGACAATTCTGCATAAAAAATATAAAAAGACAAAAAAGTTTCTAAAAGTGTTTGTTTGCAGCCAGGAGGTCGCACAATGATTGGAGCAAAAAAAAAATATCAAACACGCTGTTTAAACATAAGCAAATGAACGGTCATTGAAATGTATGGGAGAGCGACACTGAGTGAAAGGTAATACCTGGCGCTCCTGAGCCTAGAGCGCCGGCGCTTTTGTGCTTGCCTCTAAGAGGCACTACCTGGCGCTATCCCTTCATGAAAACCCCCTTAGTCCCCCGAATGCCCGCTGGGCATTGCAAAACACTCGTTCTGCAATTGCGTAAGAGTAAGGCCCATCCGTTGGGACTTTCCGCTTTAATGAAGTAAGTCAGGCCTTGACCCATGTCACTGATATTCTTTGTTATCTATGACCTAGCCTTACTTAATTTTTTTTTTAAAGTGGACCAGCACCCAGCTTGATCGGCCCAGGAATCTATAAGATTCCCGGGCTGATCCGATCCCTCCCTGCGGGGCATCCAAAATTGGGATTCCCCGCTGTGTGAAACCCCCCCGGACACCCAGAAACCTTACCTGGATCCCGATCCAACAGCACATGCGTGGGCCTCGGCCGCATCTCGCGCTTCTCTCTAGCAGGGCGCGTGTTAGAGGGAAGCGTGAGATGCGGTCGCCAGCGTTATATAGTTATTTATGTTTTTTTCAGAAATAGGACTGTCAGGTTTGTAGCAAGATGGCAGCTCCCATGCAGTTCAGGAGTGCAACATCTACACCCAATTGCACAAAATAGGGTTAAGCCCTTTCAAATAGCTTAGATAACTGAGTACCAGAAGGGGATTCAGGAAAGCAATTTACTAAGCTCTGATTTTTTTGACTGGAGGTCCGCTTTAAAGGCATATTGACTCCATAGCAACAGCACAACAGAATACGGAATAGCAACATAAAAATGAATATAAAAATAAGCCTATGAGGATATGACAGGGGCCCATAGGATCCTAGTTACACCCTTAGCATTGGAGTATTTCAACACCAGTGCAACACAACAGTGAAGGTTTGAAAGAGTAGAAGTTGGCGAAGAGCAAGCATGTCTGTCTGAAACAAAGGGAAAAGGTAGTCAGCTTGGACTTCGATATTAACACATTGGCCTTGATTCACAAAGGGTTGAAAAAAACTCTCATGGTAGTAAAAAATTCAATTCATGAGAAAAAAGCCTGAGAATTTCACTGTTAGTGAATCACCAGATAGGAAGACAATGAAAGTCATTGGCACTTTTTACTACAGGTAAAAAAGGGGTAAAAAGTTCAATACTTTTTCCAGGAGTAAAAAAGTGCCATTGACTTTCATTGTTTTCCTATCTGGTGATTCACTAACAGTGACATTCTCAGGCTTTTTTCTCATGAATTGAATTTTTTACTACCATGAGAGTTTTTTTCAACCCTTTGTGAATCAAGGCCATTGTCAGAGATCCGCATGTTAATTTGAAAGTCAAAATATAATTCATTAAATGGAAATGCTAAATCAGATTAAAAATATCTACCAGAAATTGCAAAATGTTAAAAATCTTCCTGGATTTGAACATTTGTGCAAAAGATTAAACACTTTTAAACAAAGGAAAAAGACAAGAGGATTAGAGAAGCCAGAAGAAATCACAGATATCCAGTCAGAGAGCATCTGAGACTAATGAGCAGCTTCCGGTCTTAAATCTCTCTTCAGTGGAATTATCTCAAGATCATTTTAAATTATTATCCAAAGGCCTGTCTTTTGCTTCTGCAGTCCACTTTATTTTAAATGACAGTGTATGTGAATATATTTATCAAAGCCTTGACATTAAAGGAGCTCTATTGCAAAAAAATAGTCTAATAATAGAATACTAGCATAAATATTCTAGATAATGAAAAGGTTACCTATACATCCTGCATAAAAAAATAGGAAAAAATCTACAAACTTTCTTTTTTAATATTGATGAAAGGAGCAAAAAGCATGGGTTACAGGTTTGTGAATGTACCATTCTGCTTTTAAAGGAGGAATGCTCAACTCTTGTGTCCTGAGCCAGCCTGTGCCAGAATAAGTTATTGCTCTTGCAGTTATTCTGATGTTTTTAGATACCTGTACCCATCATGCACTGCTTTGAGTACAAATAAAATGGGTCAATATTTGCCAAAGGAAAAGCCCTGTTAGTACTCTTTTTCTTTCGGTGAGGTATAAAGTTACCCCAACCCTTGCTTTCTAGCATGCTTTTACAGATTTTTAAAGTGGACCAACTTTAACAAATAATGTTGGTCCTTTGAGACCAGCGAAGGGAACGTCTGAGTAATGATTGAGGAATGGGCACACACACAACACTAGACCAACACTGGACCACAAAGCTAGGTGGAGAACCTGAAGTGGTTGTGTAACAGGGCCTAGGAACAAAGCTACATGGAAAAATGCCCAGGGAGAGGGGGACTCCGCAGCAATTTCTTAAAATTTTTTTAAGGGTTTATCCCTTGCTGTGCATGCTCATTCGACAACTTATTTCTGTGTTGGTGGGAAATGGAAACAGTTTTCGGCAGCGAGGTACCAGAACAATGTAGTGGCTTATTTTAGTTTAATCAATGATATTCTGATGCTATTGGATGGGCCTAAATCATCGTGTAAATATTTTTTGTTAAAACTGAAACAAAATGATTGCAATTTTATAATAAACTTTAACAAATAATCACAGCGGAAGGGGACATCTGAGTAATGATTGAGGAATGGGCACATACAACACTGGACCACAAAGCTACGTAGAAAAATGGAATTAGTTGTGTAACAGGGCCAAGGAACTGGCTGGTATTCCCTAGCTTTGTCCCCCATCTGACTAAATGTTGGGAGAGCGGTAAATTTGACAACTTCAGCTGGAAGAACAGGAGCAAATAAGGGACCACAGCAATGCTGTTCTTTTTATTTAACCCCTTGTTAACTGCAAATGTAAGGTGCTCAAATGATCCATTAACCCTTTTAATCCTCCCAGTGTCTTCAGCGGGGCCGGCCCACTCAATGGCCCACGCAGTGGTTTCTGATAGCTCACGGGCAGCCTCATGGATGGGCCTTTTATATGGTGAGTGAGATGACGTTATCACTCTCTAGCAGTATAAAAGGCAGTGGGAGAGCTGTCATCCATGTAGTTGCTAGTTTAGTTTCATCAACAATATTCTGATGCTATTGGATAGGCCTAAATCAGTGTCTAAAGATTTTCTGTTAAAACCGAAATTATCTTTCTCTGGCCCAGGTAAACTTTCTAGAGTTGACTGTCTCTTCAGGTGAATGGTACTATTACCTGAACTATACATTGAAAATCTGCTGTTGTGAATAACTTGTTTCATTACAGAAGCTTTCACACTGCACAGCTCAAGAGAAGGATTCCAGTAGGCCATTTTCTGAGGCTATAGAATGACTGCACAGAGAGGGAGACATTTGAACGACATGCACGGATGCTTACACATCGATTTCTGTCCCAGGGCTACCTCCAAAAAAGTGGGATCTAGAGAGTATTGGAGAGCATGGGATACTGAGAGAATGGGACTGTTGCAAGTCCAGGTGAGATGAGATTTATTATCATCTACAACAGTCAGTGGTCAGGAGTGAGGTCTATTCTAGGGAGGCACTGGGATATCCTGAAAAGCGATAAGGACATTTCCCCCTGAGTACCAGGTGCCCCAAGAATGGTGGCAAAAAGGGCACAGAACATGAGAGACATTGTTTGCTACAGTTAAATGTTAAAAATGTTTATTCTACACAAACATGGTTGCCCCCAATGGATGTGCACCATGTTGTAGCTGTTCTGTGTGTCCTTTTATGCAAACCACTAAGGAAGTGTGCAACACATACACATGGGGCAGAAGCTCATTTGAGATTGTTTGTGAATTACAATACAAATTCAATTATTTATGTGTTGCAGTGCACATGCCCATTTGTTTATGTGGCTGAAACAAAGAACCACCTAAAGAATAGAATACAAGCCCACCTCTCCAATATTATCTCACCATCCGGGACCATGCAGCAGGTAAACAGCTAACTCCCGTTGCACGTCACTTACGCCAAAAACATGGGGGATTATAGAGAGGACTCAGAATAATAGCTATCCAGTGTGTCAGCATGGGCATTTGCAGAGGAGACTTGAAGCAAAAGCTGTTAGGCTTGGATGGTCATATGTTAAATGACCCTTAAGTATTACAAGCCAGCCCTCCTTCTCACCCAGGTATAGTGGTGGCCACTTATGTTCAGGCTTAAGTGCAGGCACATTATATATTTTAAGGGATGTTTTTGCTATTAGTTTTATTTGACACATATGGATGTATTAGAGGTTTTAATGTTATGTGTGTGCTGGGAAAAGAGAAGGGGAATAGAGAGGCTGTAGTTTTGAACAATTAAAAGAGACACATTCCCCATGACCCTCTCACATCTTGAAATATGCAATGAGTTACCAGCTCTATAGAGACCTTATGTCTTCCTACCATAAGAACTTTGTAAAAGTTCATCTGATTGAGGAGAGCTCACATTTACAGACGTGTTTACAGAAAACAGGCGCCCCCACCTTTACTCCTCCTCCCCTGGCTCCATTGAATCCCATTCATGGGCACTGTGCAGGCACGAGATCGGGGGGCGCGTTAGATGGTAACACCCTTTAGAAGGTTGCCCGTAATCCGAGGGACCCAGAAGATGGATCCCCCGATGAGGTGAGTAAATAGTGCCCAGAGGTAGCAGATTGGTGAGGTTTGGGGGAGGATTTTCCTCTAATCTTCTCTAAATTTGCCTATATAACTGCCACAGCAATATATTCCATCGTGATATAGGCAAATCCAATCAGAGCAAATTGGGAACATTATAGAGTGTTGTTCCTACTAGATTTGCTGGTGCCTATGTTTCTGTGGAATATGTTGCTGTGGAAGTTATACAGGCAATTTTAGCGAAGATTAATATCACCATTGGCTTTTAAGGAATTACTGCTTGATACTGCTTTGGGTGTTGGTAATGAGTACCTCATTTTAGAGGGGGGCAGCTTTCTCTGTGGAATTGTGGTGCTAGATTCGAAGTCAAAACATCTTTAAAAACCTAATGAGACATTAGTGTGGCTCTGTGCATATATATATGGTAAACACTTTATCATTTATTTTTTCAATTGGTTTTATTATTATTTACAAATAACACATCTCTGTTCACACCTATACATTTTCTCTGTGTTGCTACACTGTATTGCATCACAGTCACAATGTACATTTACTGTAGAGAAATTATTGCCCATTGTCTCCAGTGGGCTACTGTCCCATACATGAGCTGCATTGCGCGATGCGTCAGGGAAACACTGCAGCAAGTCAATAGACTTTGGGCAATTTGGGCTGTTGGATTGCTAGACCCACGCGCCAGTCATAGAGGCTGGTAACCCAGAGTACAGAGACCGAGCAACCGTCCCTTGTCCCTTCCAAGTTATCAGCCCCTGTGCCTTTTGGACACAGGTCTAGTGCTTTCTAGGAATGTCAGTTTTACCCTTAGAAGAACATTGAGCCTGTGTCGATGGTCATCTGACGCTTCAAAACCCCCTGCCAGAGAGGGTATGGGTAACCGGACAGTGGTATTGGCAAACAAATTGCCCTCATAATAGGCATGAGGGTTGCCACCCCTTCACCCTAAGCACTGGTATAGGGGTGCATTGGACTGTAGTTCACAAGTAGAACCCCCCCGGCTAGGGGAGTGCAAAAGAATCTTTTGGCACAGGATTGGTGTTCTTCTAGAAGGGCACCAGACCTGTGGCACAGAGTATAGGGGCTGGCAACTTGGCAGGCCCATAGGCTGGCTCCTGGGTTACCAGCTCTTATGTCTAGTGCATTGGGTTGGTAATCTGGAAAGAAGGGGGCCACGCAAATGCATCAAATAGAACAGCACATATTTTCCAGGTGTACAGCACGGCTTGCTTCATCTCTATTCTTTACATGTGGGTAATCCACCGCAGGTGGCGCAGTCGACTGCAGGAAGACTTGTGGCCCCTTGTGCAGGAAGACCATCTTCTGCAGTCTGGCTGCGAAGATGGTCTCTTTCTCTCTCTCCATGGACTTCGCAGATAAGCGGGGCATTACTAGCCCGTCGGCCACTGCAAGCCCTGTTCCCACCTGCTTCCGGGACCCTTCTTGCCTCCCAGCCATGGCTGCGGATCAGGTGCAGATAGGGGAACGCCGAGGGTCAGGCGTTCGGCAGAGCTATGCTCTGGGCCGCAGACCCTCCATAAAGGGTAGCCGGCCATAGGCAATGGTGAGCCTATAGGTGGGGGGGGAACCACCAAAATTGCCTGGGGGTTATGCCCTTATCTGTGCCCACATGCTTTATTGTCATGTGTTGTGCTTTTTACTTCACTTTTACTTAATTTTTACCTCAGACTTTTTAGTTGCTGGCAGCTATGTGGAAAATTGCCCGGGGGTATGCCCTTATCTGTGCCCACATGCTTTATTGTCATATGTTGTGCTTTTTGCTTCACTTTTACTTCATTTGTACCTCAGACTTTGTTGTTGCTGACAGCTGTGTGGATACTCACCTTTCTTCGTTCCCTCACCTCTTCCCCTCCATCTTGAGGCTGTGAGGGGGGGGGCGGGAGCGGCGTTTGAGGCGAGGCCTCGGCATGTGGTGCGGGGCCGCGCGTCTGGGGGGCTCCTCCGTGGGCCCCCTTCCTGCGCTCTCTGTGCTTTAGGCGCTGCGTGGCGCCCCTGTTCGCGCCTGCAGCAGGGGACGGGCCACGCGGAGATGCATTTTGCGTCATTGCTGCGTGGCCCACGCCTCGAATTTCGTCTTTGCTGCTCTAGGGCGCCATTTTCTGTGCTATTCTTTTTGTCAATTGCGGACCCTGCCGAGGGTCCCCACGGGCTGACGGGCATTAATTTCACCACTCACTGCCTGCATTTTTTCTGGTTTCTGCCTTCCGGACTCCCTGCTACCTCGCCGGTCAGATCCATGAGTCCCTCTTTCATCTGTGTAATTTTTATGTGCATGTGCTGTGGGATGCTCATGAATTCTTCCGCTTCTGTCTTCTAGGTGGGCCCCCCTCCCATTGCCAGCTGAGGGTTGTGGTTCCTCCCGGTCTCCTACACCCCCCTCTCTCCGCACCCTCTCCCCTTAAAGAGGGATTACTAAAAAGAGGGACAAAATTAGGTCACTAGAGGGGTCACTTAGGTTTGGGCCGTTAGTGCCTTGTAACCTGTATTTTTATCACCATAATCACCATAATGGAGGCTTTTGTGGATAATGAGCTAGGGGCCCCATCTGGGCAGGTTAAGCTCTGCCTCATGTGCGGTACCAGCCCCCTGGGCGGACTCAGCACAGTTTGTGTCACTTGCGCTAGCAATGTACTTTTGGAACATGTTAGGGCGGGTGTCCCTGCCCCTAGCCCTTTTTTACCTGGGGCCTCGCCAACGCCCCCACTGCTGCATTCAGCACTCAGCGAGGGGGAAACTAGCAAGGGGTCCCAAGCCGATTTGACACACTGGGTGGCCAGCCTGGAGAGACAGTTATCTTGCACGGCTATTGCGAAGGCCACAAGTAGGAAGCGGCACATGAAGCCGGATTACAAGGATTTTGCTGACGATGATGATGATGATCCTTTTGGAGGTCGGGACTCCATGGAGCAGGGAGAGTTGAAGGACTCCGCTTCCTCAGGGGATCGGTCGGTCGGCTATGACAGCGAGCCTGGTTCCACCTCTAACGAGGATATGTGGCTCCCTGACGACACGGAAAAGTTGCTGTCTTCTGTATTTGAGACTTATTTGAGACATATTGTCCCTCCTAGAGCGGCTAAAAGGAAGCAGAGTGATTTATTTCGGCCTGAGAGACAGAGGCTTGTCTTCCGGAGCAGGCCCACTTTTCCAATATGGTGTTTAAGGAATGGAAAGACCTAACAAATTGCCATAGGTGCCTAAGGGACTGGACAGGCGGTATCCTCTCCCTGAGGAGCTGATCTGCCTCTGGTCCCGTCCCCCTGCTGTGGATGCCCCTGTGTCGGGGTTATCCAACACTACGGTTATGCCGTCACCCAATACTGCTTCCTTTCGTGACCTGCTGACGGCGCATGGATCAGCTGGCTTGTCATGCGTTCACCCTGGTGGGTGCTGGGCTTCGCCCTGTCTGTGCCGCGGCCATTGTCACTTTGACCATCAGGAAGAAGGTGAGACGCCTTGTAGACTTTGCCAAGTCTCGCAAGTGGGTGGAGGAGTATAAAGACCTCAAAGCCTGTGTGGATTTTATTGCTTTTGTAGTCTCGGCCTTGAACGATAGTGTCCGGCTTGGCGACAGGGTTTTGGCCCTGCTTGTTGTGCTTTGTCGCTCACTAGTATCCCCTTCCTGGGGCTCAGGTTATTCGGCTTCACTTTCTGGTGGCCGCAGATATTCTTAGGGACGAGGTAGGTTTCGCGGCCGACACAATCCCTCCTGGGGAGCTAAATCCATACCCCCTGCCAAGCCCTCTCAGGCATGAGGGGACGCCCTCACCCACCTGGGTGGGAGGACGGCTTCTGCTTTTTTCTCACATCTGGAGACAGCACGTCTCGGATCGGTGGATTCAGGAGGTGGTTTCCTCCTGGTACAAAATAGAGCTGGCAGTTTGGCCGCCCTCAATATTTCTTCGGTCGCGGATTTCCCAGAACACATTGACGGCGCAGGGCCTAAGAATGGCCGTTCAACGCCTTCTGCTATCAGGTGTGATTTGTCCCGTGCCTCGCCAGGAACGGGGTCGAGGGTTCTACTCCAATCTGTTCACGGTGCCCAAGAAGGACGGAACGCTGAGACCTATCCTGGGTCTGAAGGGTCTCAACAACTTTGTCAGAGACAGACATTTCCGCATGGAGACCTTGCGGTCCGCGGTGAGCTTGCTTCGGTCCAGCGACTTCATGTGTGACAGTGGACATCAAGGATGCTTATCTGCACTCCCTCAATGATGAAGTCCTTTCTGGGCATGACATTGGACACCTCTCAGGTCAAGGTATTCCTGCCCCAGCAGAAGGTAGCGGGCCTCCAGACACAGGGGCAGGCCTTACTGTCTTGTCAGCGGCCATCGATCCATCTGGGGATGAAACTGGTGGGCCTAATGGTGTCATGCTTCAAGGCAGTGCCCTTCGCTCAGTTCCTCATGAGGCCTCTTCAATTGAATCTGTTGACCGGTTGGGACCGGACGCTGGAGTCCCTGGAACAGGAATTTTCACTGTCCTCCCTGGCCAGACAGACCCTCTTGGGGTGGTTGGACCCCAGAAATCTGTCGGTGGGCAAGTCCTTTCTGCATCCCCGTTGGGATATTGTCACCACGGACGCCAGTCTGACCGGCTGGGGAGGTTTTTGGCAAACGCTGAAACTCCAGGGCCAGTGAGGGCTGCAGGAGGCCCACTTGCCCATCAATCTCCTGGAGCTGAGAGCGATCCGGTTGGTGCGTCTTCACTTGACTCCCCAATTCAGGGGTCGTGCGATCCAGATCCGCTCAGACAATCAGACGGCGGTTGCTTACGTCAATCACCAGGGCGGGACTCGGAGCAAGCGAGCCCTTCAGGTGGTGACCCAGATCCTGACTTGGGCAGAGGAGGAGAACCAGGAGGCAGACTCCCTGAGCAGGGGAGCCTCTCGTCTGGGGGAATGGTCTCTCAGCAACAAGAGCTTTCACGCTCTGTGTCTGCTGGGGTCTACCGGATGTGGACCTGTTTGCATCCAGACACAATCACAAGCTCCCAGGGCTTCTCACACAGGGGTCGCTGCGGCACCCCAATTTCAGACGCTTGCTTTGACGGCCTGGCTATTGAAACCTCAATCCTATGGAGAAGGGGTTGTCTGCTAAAGTTGTTCAGACCATGATTCAGGCGCGGAAGAAGTTTTCTTCCATGATTTACTACAGAGTTTGGCATGCCTACATTGCTTGGTGTGAATCCAAGAGTTTCCCTTGTCGCACATTCTCTCTTTTAGGATTTTGGAATTTTTACAACATGGCTTAGCCTTGGGTCTACAGCTGGGCACCCTCAAGGGCCAGGTCTCGGCCTTGGCCGTCTTTTTCCAAAGATCCTTTGCAAATCATAGACTGCTTTGTTCTTTTTTCCAAGGAGTTACCCATGTACGTCCACCGCGTAAGCGTGTATTAGCGGTGTGGGATTTGAATTTGGTGCTTTCTGCTCTCCAGGATCCCCCCTTTGAGCTTTTGTGTGATGCTGCCTTGTCTATCCTGACTCTAAAGGTGGTCTTTTTGGTAGCCATCACCTCGGTACGCCGGGTGTCAGAACCGGCTGCACTTTGTATGAAGCCCCCTTACTTTGAGCGGCATAAGGATAAGGTGGTTTTTCGCTTTAAACCTGATTTTTTACCTAAGGTTGTGTCTCCCTTTCATCTTAATGAGGAGGTTATTTTACCTTCTCTGTGTCCGGATCCGTCTAACTCTAAGGAAGGGCCCTTCGTTACTTGGATATGGTCAGAGCCATTAAGTACTACCTGGTTGCGACTGAATCCTTCAGGAAGTCAGATTCTCTTTTTGTCCTCTATGAAGGTGTTAGGAAGGGTTTGTCTCCGGCTAAGTCCACTCTTAGTAGGTGGATTAGACAGGCGGTGGTGCAAGCCTACTCTGCCAAAGGGAAGGATCCCTGTTTTCATGTTACCGCTCACTCTACTAGAGCTATTGGTGCTTCCTGGACTTTTCAGCACCAGGCCTCTGTTGAACAAGTTTGTAAGGCCGCTACCTAGTCTTTGGTCATACCTTTACTAAATTTTACAAGGTTGATGTTTTGGCATCAGCTGATACTGCTTTTGCCCGAAAGGTGCTTCAGGTGGTAGTGAAATGAACTACATGCTTTCCGCCCTATTTTGGACACTGCTGTTGGATGTCCCACATGTAAAGAATAGAAATGAAGCAAGCCGTGCTGTACAACTGGAAAAATACAATTCTGTGATTACTCACCTGTTTACGGTGTACAGCACAGCTTGCATCATCCCACCCGTTGTTTTCTTTTGCCTTGTTATGGTAATATTGTTGAGAGAGTTCCTTTTTGTGGGCTGTGTTTTTACTAACATGGTCCTTGCCTCCCAGCTTCTTGCATTACTGCTTTAAAACACTGGAGTCTTCTGGGTAATTCTGGCCCTTATATGGGCCGGGAGGGGCCACAAGTCTTCCTGCAGTCGACTGCGCCACCTGCGGTGGATTACCCACATGTAAAGAATAGAAATGAAGCAAGCCGTGCTGTACATCGTAAAAACAATTCTACAGGTGAGTAATCAAAGAATTGAATTTTTCATACAGTGTCTATCTAGCATAGCTAAATTTCACGGAAAATTGCTTGTGCAATGCAAGCACAATAGGCATGATTCAGCACCGTGAGTAAATGCATTTGCACATGTTTTTAATGAGTAAAATCCATTACTTTCAAATCAGCAAAGCTTTTTTGGTGTACCATTTTTTGAGAAAATGTGCGCTTTGAGCCAGATCTCACACGTATATTTAGTCCAAAAATGTAGTCCAAAAACTATGTGTGATTCAGGGAGTGTTTTGCAGTGGGAAATGTGTGTGCAGAGGATTTTAATAATCCGTCAATTTAATGCTGCTAATAGCAGGAGTAAATTGAATACTTAACCTAACTGACATGATTTTTTCATTGATAAAACCCATGCTGGCAACTGTTGGCATGTTTTTTATCAATCAAAAAAATGTATTTACTATAGTATTAATATTAAAAAAGGGGGGCCTCCAAGAGCCCATACACCAGGCATAGAGGCTGATCTGGACTCAGGACTCAGGCCATGCCGGCCAGCTCCTGGCCCTGCCAGTTTACCAGGCCTTATGCTCTTCAGTATCAGTTCGGGGTGGAGCCAAATGGAAACAAGCTCTTCCACCCCTCCTCGGGTCTGGTAGGCTGGTCACTGCCCCATGCTGGGTCTTTCTCTGTCTCGCACCAATTTTCAGGGCTCTTCTGCACCGCCCTCCACCATCTTATTTTGGTGGCAGCAGTTGCCACACTCTGACACCCACCACAGCTGGTTGGAGTTAGGGGGAACACATGCCCCCCCTCCTTTCATCCTAGCTGGCCAGCCAGGGACTGCTTGCTGTGCCATAGGAAGCGATCTTTTATACAGAGAGGTGGAGCCTCTCTGGGATCTCCCCCACATGGCTACATATATCACAACATGTGACGCCTGCCAATGTCAAAAAAATTGAAGGTCCCACTCCTTCAAAACTCCCCCTTACAAATGTGGCACCAAAACCAGGGGAGTTTTGAAGGAGTGGGACCTTCAATTTTTTTCATATTTGGTTTTCAATACCCCTGTGTGCACATTACCCTATTTACTTCTATAAGTATTAGGTCAGTGCAGTCTCGTTTTCCTTTGTAGTATCTGCCAATGTCAAAAGACAGAAGGCACAGAAGAGCCCTAAAGATCGGCGCAGGAAAGAGGATGACCCGGCATGGGACAGCAACCAACCAGCCAGATACCGAGGAAGCTGGTGCCCAGTGGGGGCAGAAGAAAGATGACAGAAACTGGTAATGAAAGTAGTGAAATTTAGAACAATACATTCTTACATGCCAAAACAGTCAAAACATAACCTAGCCATGGTATTTGCAATATTGAATCAAATGGTGTGTGCGCTACATCTTGTCTGAAAATGCTTGCACAGAAATGAATGAACCATTTGTAGTACTTTGCATAATTTTTGAGTATTTACAAATTTTTTTTGAATATGAGATTTAGAGGATTTAATTTTGGAAAAGCTTCTAAAATGAATACTAGGCTTCTGTTAAAGTCTGTACAAGACAGGGAAAATGTGTCAAGCAGACATGTTTTTCAGGAGTACCAAAAAAGACTCTGAAAAAAAAGATTCTGTGGTTCTAAAAATGTATCTGTAAATTGTCCCAAATCAGGATGCCCCCTGGGAAAGACTTTTCTGTGGCCTTTCCGACTTTTCATGGAGTCCATTTATGCTTCCAGTTAGTTTGCCCATTTATTTGTCCAGTTAGATTGACTTACTACTACAGTTTTGCTATAACCTAGGCGACACTTCATGGATTCTATTTGCCTTTGGATTTGCATTATTAGTTTTTTCTACGAATGTATAACTAGATTAAATTGTGTGTTTATATTGTAGTTTGGTTTTAACTCTTAATCTTACATTATCATGCTTCAGAAAAGTGCAATGAACAATGTCCATCTTGGGAAATGTAAAACAATTATAGCAACAATCAACATCTTGAAATATCCAACATGTTCCACATAAATCTGAACTGACATAAAAATCTTCACTTATGAAAACATGTAAATGGTTTATTTAATCTAAGCTTGCTGACATTCGACACTCTGGCTCAATATAATATTTCCATTTTAAACCTGCCAGAGGGGGAGCTTCATTATTCAACAAAGCAATAAATAGCAATAAAAAAGTGTATTCTTCATATTAAGCTGCAGTCAGAAATGAGGCCTGGCTAGTTTAGCAGAACGCTAACTGATACAACCTTTTTTATTATTTAAAAAGTAAAACATATATAGTTTATGTATGAATATTATTATTGTTGATATTTATAATAATACTAATAATAAAGGAAATAACTGACCATGACCCATAATGTCACTGGCACAAAATGTGTTATGTTAGAATTTTTGACATTAAAAAAAAAAAAAAAACATTAATAGCAATTAATTATGAATATTTAAAGATTGCTCCATTGAAATGCATTGGAGAGCGCCAGGTAGCGAGAGGTCATACCTGTCGCTGTTCATGGTCGCTCGCTAGCGCTGTGGGGTGAGGCTGGAATAATGAGGAATGATTCGCTATCTGGCGCTCTGTCAGCCGCTAAGCAGGATCGGCTTGATAAATGTGTGTTCTCGTGGCGGTGAGCGTCATTACCGTTCGCTCACCATTCCCTACCTGGCGATATCCCTTGTTAAATAAGGGCCTAAGTATTGTCTAGCATTTATCTGCTCTATGCCTGCATTTTATTCTAGTTTGACACCTATTGAAGGTCCCAGTGCATTCTAAAATGTGATGTTGAATTTAACACAGCCAATAAAATAACCAAAAGCACTGTCAGGAATGTTATTAGGGAGTCACAAAAGAGGTACAATGTCTCAGGCAGCAGTTCACTATTACTTTATGTGGCTTATTGCTAAAAATATAGAAAGAAAAGAAGGGGAGATGATTTCACTGCCTTCTGCTGTTGGGCCTAGACAAGACAAACATGGAGAAAGGTGCCAGACCTGGGTGGCAGCTTTGGATAAAATGACTGCCTGGGCAGGAGGCTCCTTTTTCAGGTAGATCACCTAATTTTCTGGCACCCCTAACCTCTATTTTATATCTTCATTGGTTCTCATTCTGTTCCTCCTTGGAAGGAGACCTCCCTCCACGTGACATCTTGGAATGAAAATGACTGCCAGGGTAGGAGGTCACGAGTTCAGGAAAATCCTCTCTTTCAAATATAACCATTGCCACTATACTCCCACTAGCTACTATTTTAATTTCCTGAGACTGCTAACACCTTAAAGCCATCGAACATTAGTTTTAAGCCCTATCGGTGTTGATCACAGTGCTGATTTTCTCACCTTCATCCTCAATCCTCTGACAAAACTGGCCTCTGAAATTGGTTGGGAAAATTATACGTGGCAACATTTCTGTCTTACTGCATAGAGAATGCTTTACACCATAAAACATTTCCTAATATGTGTCTCTTTGAAAGACTTGTGTCTTAACTCATTAAGAGACTTGTGGATCTCACCTGTGGAACTTCTGACCGGTAAAACTTAATCAGATGTGCAGGATTATGGGATTGACCAGGTAAAAAAATAAAAACAGCACCACCCGGACCCATTGTCTTGCAATGGGAGTTGAACATGAGCACCCTGTCGCACTCGCTCTCCACTCTTGGTAAGTCTTAAACCAGCAGTTCTGGGTGAAGGAGCTGTGCTGTACAAAAGGTACAAAAGGTGAGTATATCAGGGTTTTTTTTTAGCTTGTATTGTATGTTGAGGTGGCTACTAATGCTTCCTCACAATGATTTGTATTCCCCATGCAGCCTCACAATTACTGGTAACCCTGCCCATTTTATATGTTTGGGGGGGTAATATAAATACACTATATTAAGAAAAAAGTGCTTAAAAAGTAGCGAGTAAAGGTGGATGACGACCAAGAGCATAAAAAATAACTTCTGCCACTCTAAAGGCCCTACAAGTCTCAGATACAAATATATATTGATGTTTAACATATAACAAATAAATGACTGCATTTATATCCACCCCCTTTATGTCAGTACTTAGTAGAGACTCTCTTGGCATCTATTACAGTCATGATTTGTAGTTGTGCCACACAAAGCTGCTCACACTGGCCATCTTGGATTGCTCCCATAATCCCTCTCGCCTTCTAGACAGAGGTGTCTGTTCAGTGAGCATTAAGCAGTGGGCACAAGTGCGGCTTGATGCCCGCCCTCCCCCGGTGGCAGCGTTGTAACTACAGAAAGACAGGCACAGATGCGCGCTCCCCGGTCCAGGGCAGGCACACTTGTGGGTACCCGATGTGCAGGAAGGCTTGAGCAATGTGAGCTGCTCTACTTCCTGCTTCTACAAGGACTTCCCAGGATTCCCAGCAGCCCGCAGCAGAGCAGTCACTTTGACGGATGCCAGATGGAGAGCAGCTACTATGACAGCGCCGGCAGAGGGTTTTTACTAGTGATACAGAAAGTGAGAGGGGTATTCATGCTCACCATTCTGTATTGTGTTTGTTTACATCCCTGTTTGCTGGGAGGATGTTGGTCCACATTAAGCTTTTCATTAAAAGTGGAGGATAGTAATTTATGAAAGTAAAGTAAAGATTAAACGTTTTAATGATAAATTCAATGTGATTCATCTATGTTGTGCTAAGAAAGCTTTCAATTCTACATCCAATGGAGTAAGTCTAGGTACAGCAGCACCCACTGTCAAGCAGCAGCTGCAAAAGCAAACACATTTATCTGTATAAGATAGGAGTAGTAACAGAAGTACAGTATACTCATTTCACAGGTACAAAAATGACATTGAACAAAGCATTGGTAAGTTCTCCCCTTAGATTTGGATTTAGGGTTACAGTTGGGCTATGCTAATTGATGGACATATTACATAATCATATTAGAGATGGTGTAAATGAGGACAACTAGATTATTTATTGGGACGTTCGAGGCAAAAGGACACACCTTACTTACCTCTTACTTACCAGCCCAGGTGCAGCACTATCAGCTCCAAAGCTGAGAGATTGCTTTCGAAGCTCCAGACACACATCTAAGCAAACAATATGCTTATGTGGTGGGTCCCCTGCTGCTGCTTCCTTGCCACTGAAAGCCGGGACATGCACAAAGGTTGGGGGGGGGGGGGTGCATGCTTTTGTAACTGGGGACCACAGTGCCAGTGCTAAATGTGGATGTACTGAGCCTTTCGACTGGTAGGCATGTGATGTTTTAATGATGCCCAGAGGAAGGAATGTGTTTCAAGAGGAGACTGCTAGGGCAGAGTTGTTAACCAAAAAGTTGATAACCAAAAATCATTAAAGCTTGAAAATCAGGCATTCCTACCCACCCTGTTCATGCTCTGATGCCTAACATGAATGTGTCCATGTACAATCCCAGTTGAGTTGAGACGCAAAACTCAAACTCCAAAAAGTTGAAACGTTACCATGTGTACTGTACTCTTCTTTTCATACAATCCACAAACTTCTGAAAAGTGAGGAGGCAAAGCACTGGAAGTTTGGTAGCACTAGAAGTATTTGCTGAATTCTTTTTCATTTTGTCTCAGTCCATTATAAATGAGCTTTGACCCAAAAATGGCCGCATTTCTAGATGGCTTTGATATATGTATTTTATATGGCTTGCATAATACAACTTCACAGTTCACAGACAAATATTTCTGTAAGTGCTCTTGAGCCCATCCTGCAATTTGCATTAAAGCTGTTTGGAACGCAGTGCTGAGGCCCTGTGATCATGAGCACCCATTACTGACTGTCAGCCTTGTCCACATGGATTTCTCCAGTTTCTCTGAAACTTTTGATGATGTTAGGTACTGCAGATAGTGGAACATTTAAGATGTTGCAATTTTTCTGAAATTGTTCCATGATTTTTAAATGCAATTTTTGATCTGATCATCTGATCATCTTTGCTTCTGAGAGACTATGGGGGTTATTTATCAAGTAATAGCGGCAGGTGGTGCCTCGTAGCGGCAGGCAGCGTCTGGTGAATGCTGGAAGCTGTACGCAATACCACATTTATGAAAGTGAATTTGGTGAGCGACTCTAACAGTGCCATGTAGTGTACAATTCATCAATACAGGCGACTCAGCGTATAGCGCCGGCGCTCTAGCCTCCAGACCTTCACTACCTGTCGCTTCCCATACATTTCAATGGATGTTCCTTTTCTTCTGTTTAAACAAGATTTTTTGTTTTTAATTTTTTTTTTTTTCTTGTTCAATAATTTTTATTGTAAGATATTCTGAGCATCAACATCAAAATGTACATCATAATGAGATTCCAATAAGCAAGTATATATTACAAAAAAGTTACTTACATAATATAAAGAGAAAAGTCATTATAAAATGTCATTAGAGAAGAGCGGTACTCACATCCATGAGAAAAATATTGTAGTACAGAGGGGCATACCGTGTAAATACCAGAGAGTTGAAAAAAATACAAGTTATAAGCTATAAAATTCTATAAACATATGTATATGTATAAAAATAAAACCCATATATCTTTAAAGCTAACATAACCTCTTCGGCCACCAACGAGGTTTTTATCAGGAACTCTGTACAGTAGTGCAAATCAAGGAAACATTATTTAACATCCTAACTAGGGGAGGGAGGAAGGGAAGAGACAAGACAAACAGGAAGAGAGGGGAAGGATATAGACAGTAAGGAGAAGAGAAAAAAAAAAAAAAAAAAAAAAAAAAGAAGGATACCACTAAGAGCAGACACAGCCATTTATCTTAAATCCGTAATTTACAACCTATCAATTGACATTATATTCAAACACATATGTTCAAATATCCAAGAGGGAAGCATCGAACCCAGGTTCCAAAATTGCATGTACCCAAGGAGACCACACCTCCCGAAAGTCCTCCAGAGACCCTCCATGGAGAGCGGAGATTTTCTCCATCGACATAATCAAGTTAACCCTATTTCGGAATGCCTCAATACTCAAATCAAGAGATTTCCATGCTTTCGCTATCACTAATTTAGCCCCAGAAAAAATATGGTATATAAGTTTCTTTTGGTCAACAGAGCAATTACTGACTGGGCTATTAAGTAAGGCCACCCAGGGGTCAGGGGTCATGTCTCTATTCAGTACCTCACTCAATAACTGAAATATCTTATCCCAATAATTTTTCGCCACGGGACAGTCCCACCACATATGTCGATATGTGCCAATAACCTCACATCCCCTAAAACAAAATTTGTGGCTACCTCCACCCACATGTCCCAATCTCTCGGGCACCAAATACCATCTCGAGATCAGCTTGATGTTAGCTTCTATAGATGTCACCGAAGCTGCAGAACCAAACGAGTTAGACCACATCTTAAGCCATTCGCGATCACTTTTGCACTCTTGTAATTCACGTTCCCATTTTTCCCAGTGGGGCAGACGTTTCTGATTAAGGGACATAGATAGACTGTTATAAATCTCTGTTATCGCCCCCTTCCCTCTTGGGGCCTCCAAACATCTAGATTCAAACTGAGTGAGGGCCTCTACTCTTCCTCCTTTCTTAAGTAACGCTCTTATAAAGTGAGCTATCTGTAGATAGCTAAATATGTCCTTATGTTCTAATCCATATTTATCCCTAAGTTGATCAAACGAGAGCATGCAGGAACCTTCCATGAAGTCTGTTAATCTCGAGGCACCTCCTGTTTTCCATCTTATAAACCTCCCGGGGTTAGCTAAGTCCGGCTCAAACATAGGGTTGTTCCAGAGGGAAACTAAGGGTGTATACGCAGACATAAGGCCTCTAGAAAGTTTAAGACTATCCCAAATCCGTAGAGAGTGACCTATAACCGGGTTACTGTCAAATTTCCTAACATTTGGGGATACCCAAAGAATATTATCCACCGCCAGGGGATGACAAATAACAGATTCAATCTGAACCCATTTGGGAACGTCGTCTGTAGCATGATAAGACAGTAACTGTGATAATTGAGCCGCTTGGTAATATCTATTTAAACATGGGACTCCCATCCCTCCAAATTCCTTAGCTCTAAGTAAAACTCGTCTCGAGACTCTGGGTTTTCTGTCCATCCAGATAAAAGCAAAAATTTTATTCTGTAAAGCCTTCAAGAAGCCAGGTGGGATTTTCAATGGCAAAGCTCTAGCAAAATATAAAAATTTAGGAAGGAGGGACATTTTAACCGCCGCGACCTTACCAAGCCACGAGAGCTTGTAATCCTTCCATTTTAACATTAGCGCTTGCAATTTCTGGCGTAAGGGAATAAAATTAGCAGCAAATAAAGTCTCATAATCATTAGTTAAATTAATCCCCAAATATTTTACAGTACCTTGCCATTGAAAATCAAATGCTGCCTGTAGTTGGGCTCTAACTCTGTCTTCAACATTAATATTCAATATCTTAGATTTACTGGTGTTAACCTGAAGGCCGGACACCTCTGCAAACACATTTAAAACTCTCATTATATTAGGGAGAGAGATAAGGGGATTGGTTACCATCAGTAAGATGTCATCAGCAAACATACAAAGTTTATGCTGAACACCCCCTATCTCTAGCCCTGATATATCAGCAGAGGATCTGACCATCTGTGCTAATGGCTCTACCACCAGGGCAAACAGGAGAGGGGACAACGGACAGCCCTGTCTTGTACCCCTCGCAAGAGGAAAGGAACCCGACTTATACCCATTATATTTGACATACGCAATTGGGTTCGCATATATAGCTCTCAGAATTCCTAGAAATTTGGGACCAAAGCCCCATCTCTCCAGTAAGCTAAAAAGGAAACCCCACGAGACCGTATCGAACGCCTTTCTCACATCTAAAGAAAGAATTATCGATGGGGTTCCTCTCTGTTTAGCAATATGGGTAAGTTGGATTATCCGCCGAACGTTGTCCCCCGCCTGCCGCCCCGGGATAAAGCCCACCTGGTCACCTGAAATCATTTCTGGAAGATACTCTGACATCCTTTCCGCCAGACACTTAGTAAAAATTTTCATATCTAAATTTATCAGGGATATGGGACGAAAATTAGACCATACAGAGTGGTCAGAATCTGGTTTAGGTATCATGCTTATGGCAGCTGTAAGGGACTCCTGTGAGAATGAGTTACCACTTCTAACATCATTGAACATAGCTATCAATTTAGGAACTAAAATATCAGAAAAGGTCTTGTAGTAGGCCGCTAAAAATCCGTCTGGACCTGGTCTCTTATGTAACTTCAAATTCTTAATAACCCTCTGAACCTCATCTGGCTTAAAGTCAGCTTCCAATGCTTCGGACAAGCCCACGGGCATCTCTGGTAATGAGAGATTCTCAAAAAACAGATTTAGATCAACAGCATTTGGGGGACTTGATTCAGCGTAAAGCTTCCTTAACTGTGACCTGAATATGGTTGTAATTTTTTCTGGATTACCTGTGAGAACCCCTCTCTCATCTTTCAGTCTAACTGGGCAAAAGTCTCCATCTGGCGTCTTTAGTCTCCTGGCCAACAATGTATCAGGCCTATTTGCCTTACAGTAGAACCGATGTTTGATCCTATTAAGGGCTTTTTCTGCTTTTCCAGCAAGGGCCAAATTAAGATCCTGAGAAATCCTGTGCAACTTAGATCTAGTAGACGGAGACATACTATTTTTTGCCTCCTCAGCAGCAATCCTATATTCCTCCTCTAATGCCTGAATTCGCTCCTCCCTTTCTCTTTTCTTTTTAGAAGCCATTTGAATAAGATACCCTCTAATCGTGGGCTTGTGTGCCTCCCAGCATATAGTCTTAGAGACCTCCATAGTTTCATTCTGTAAAAAATATTCATTCAGCTTCTCCGAGATCCAGGCAATTACCTCCGGATCAGAAAGAAGTGAGGCATTAAGAGACCATGACCCTCCCACTGGTCTAGAGGACAAAGAACCCATTTTAAGAAATAAACAGTCATGATCAGACCATGAGATTGGGAGAATTTTGATTGATTTCATCTGGGGTAGAAATCTTTGGGGCAAAAATAAATGATCTATCCTCGCATATATATCATGCGGGGCCGAGTAATGAGTAAAATTTCGACCTCCAGGGTGCGCCTCTCTCCACCCATCTACTAAAGAATGCATTTCTAGCAATTTCCTGAATTTTTTTGAGGCCCCCGCCGATTGAGTAGCAATTATAGGGTGCTTAGGGGACTGCCTATCTAGATAAGGATTCAAAGTAAGGTTAGAATCACCACATATTATTGTCATTCCTTGTGCAATATCGGTCACTTTAGTGAAAAATCGAGAGAGAAATTCCACCTGGTTAACATTAGGAGCATAATAATTAGCTATTGTCACTACCTCATCTTGTATAGTTCCCACCACGATCACAAACCTTCCATCTGAGTCTACAACCTCTTGTTGACAAACAAATTGAGCCCCCCTATGAAACCCTATCAAAACACCCCTCTGCTTTGTCTCAGCACAACTTGCAAATACCTGATTATATGATGCATCCAAGAATTTGGGTCTGGAGGACCTGGAGAAGTGGGTCTCCTGTAGGCAAATCACATCTGGGCGCAATGATCTGATCTTACGGAACGCCATACTCCTTTTGTTAGGGGAATTGAATCCCTGTACATTTAGAGATAGAACAGAGGCCATTATATGAACTATAGCTGTCACCGGCGTGAGGAGGAAAAGAGATAAAAGAAAAAAGAAAATAAAAAGAAAGAAAGAAAAAGACAAGATGGTAAAAAACAAAGAGGGCAGGAAGACAAGGGGAAACACAATAGGGTAAAATATTATCAATTAACAGTCCCCTAATGAGGGAAGTAGAATTATCAAAACGTAAGCCAAAAGGGAAGGTGTGACCAAAGTACAAACTGACCTCTACCCCAAAGGTATGTAGGTCTCACCCCCCCTCAGGGCATAAAAGGGTCTCTCTGCACACCTCAAAAGGGAAGATCACTTGACCCTTCAGAGAAGTGAAGACAATACCCCATAGAACACCGCCCTATGTAAATTAAGACAGTAAAAAAACACAGAAAAAAGAAAAAATGTATATATATATTAAATTGAGCTTAAACAGGTACCCAACGGTGTACCCAACGAGAAACCAGTAGTACTTAAGCCACAGGGAACAGACCCTCTAGCTCTTGAGAAGTGCGACAAGAATATGCCAGCGGATGTCCAGCAGGAGGTCGCCTATATAAACATTAATTAAATATAAGGCACAGCTTTCAAGAATTAGGCCTACAATGCCATATAAACATAAACTACTGCTTATCAAACATTAATTCCAAAATTATTTAAATAGGCCAGTTATAATAATGCAAAAAAGAAAGGAAAAAAAAACAAAAATAAAACATTTCAGGGACCATCTCGTAATGTCAGAGATGTAGGAGACATCATTCAGAACAATGGAAGAGAGAGAAGTAAAGAAACGAGTGACTGTCCAGAACTTCACCGAACCAGAGCAGCATTAGCAGACTTATGGATTGGCATTCATCTTCAGGTGACATTAAAGTCCAAGGAGGATCCTCTGCCTCCCACTCGCAGCCCCCTTCTCTGTCGTTTTCCTGCTCTCTGAACTTTGGGGGAATTTTCTTCACTTCTTGGTGATTTAGAGGGTGGCAAGCGAAAGATACCAGCTGTAGACATCAAAGATCTTAATTCTTCAAGGTTGGTGGCTGAATATTGGCTATCATTATGGGAAAAAGAAACCCGAAAGGGGAACCCCCATTTGTAAGCAATCTTCTTTTCCTGGAGAATAGTAAGCATAGGTCTCAATTCTTTTCTTTTTGCCATAGTCGCAGCTGACAAATCTGAAAAAATCTGGTATGTATGGCCTTGAAACTGCAGCTTATTGGCATTCCGCCCCGCTCTCTGTATAGCTTCCTTAGTAGCATAAAAATGAAATTTCGCTATAATGTCTCTTGGGGGTTCCTCAGGAGGTCTACGTGGGCCTAACGCCCTGTGAATTCGGTCAAACTCCAACCGGTCAGCCATCAACCCCGGTTCTAGCTCCTGACATAAAGCAGTAACCGCCGCTCTCACGTCTTCAATATGTTCTGGCAGTCCCCGAAACCTAAGATTTGAACGTCTATCCCTATTTTCAAACTCATCCAGCTTAGAGGCCAGGAGCGCATTATGGGACCTTAATTGACCAACTTCTTCCTCAAGGGCTTCCTGACTAGCAGTAACTTCCTCCATCTTAGTCTCCAATGTAGACATGCTTAGGGAAACTTTCTCCAGCTCCCTGGATAGGTGATCAATAATAAGTTTAGTGTTAGATGCCAGGGCTCTTTGCAGGAGTGTTTCAAACTGAGTCAAAATAGCAGTACTCACTGTGGGTTGTGAGGCGGTGTCGATTGCTTGTGCTTCATCTTTCTCACTGGCCAGAAAGGAGGTTTCGCTAGATGCAATCTCCTCCAGCTCCTCCAGCTCCCCCAACTCCGCCGAGGTAAACTCCGCCGCCATCTTGAAGCCGCCGCACGCACTTTGTGAGCAGCTGCGCAGGTCTCGCAGATGTCGTCTACCTCCTTGTTTGCTGTATTCCTATCCGCCCACGACACTCCCGGATTCCTCTCAGACCGGCTGTTAGTCAGATAAGTGCCTTGCTTCACAGCGCGACCTCCATAAACATCCGCCGGGTCCGGAGCTGATCAGCACGCAGCCATCTCGCTCCGACGCGCATGCGCACTTCCAATTTTTTTTTTTTTTTTTTTTTTTTTTTTTATCTCAAATCATTGTGTGACCTCTCCTGGCCTAGAAAGAGTCATTTTGGAAACTTTTTTGATTTTTTATATTTTTATGCAGAATTGTCATTACAGGTCTGGCACTAAAGTTTTAATGTCACAATGTTACAACGTCATTCCATGTGTTTTCGCTTTGTTATCGGTGGATATGTGTTCAAAAACAGACTTTAATCACACAGCGTCTGACGCTCTGTGCTATAGCGACCAGATCTAGAGCGTTTACGCTGTGTGAGTCTTTTTATTTTGTTGAATAGGGTGTGAGTCTCTGAGAGTCGGTCGCACTGAGGTGGTGCTACCTTTCGCTCCCTGCAACGCTGTAATGGGGTTAGAACGCCCAACAAACATCTCATTCATCAATGTCAGCCAGGTTACTACAGCGACTGAGATGCTCTGTTACAGCGCCCGATACCCCGCAGATGAGTATCTACTAGCGGTCGCTCTAAGCGCCGCTATACAGGCGCTCACGCACTGTAAAGTTTGTCCCCGGCAGTGATTTCTTGTAACTATAATGAAAAGAGCTAACCAGCATACGTCAAAGATTTGAAGGGAGAAGAAAATCGTAAATATGCAGAGGGGAGTGCTGGAAAAAAACGTCAATACAAAGTGACACACACTGGCACTGGGATAATGGGCCATCAGGTCCAACAGGAGTTGACATAGGCCGACCAATACCTAAGTGCAACAAACAAAGCTAATTAGTAGCGTTCTGCGCAGCGACTGCTAGCACCGATGTAGTTAACAGCACAGCGTCAGATGAGACGGTAATGCCGGCACTCCAAAGCTGATGCCGTAGCCACAAAAATGATGCTAAAAGGCACACATCATAAATAAGGACCATATGCAGCAAGAATAACCAGTAGTGATGAACAAAATGTTCAATATTCCATTTGGAAAATTTGATTTTAAGTTATTCTGGTCCAAACCAAAAGTGCTCCAATTGCTCTGAAAGTCATGTATGACTCGCTAAAGACTCTCTTTCAAGCTCAGTAGAGCTTTTAACCCCCTTTTAAGCTAATAACATTTAAGGTTTGGAAATGGCTTATAGCAGTAAAGTTTATCCAAAAAAGAATCCCAAAAGTTTTAGATTTGGTCCAGCTTTGCTCATCTCTAAGCACCAATAATGACATATAAATGAGAAGTTATCTGAAAATTATGTTATAACTATTAAAATGTATTTCATTTTTTAATATGCTGAAAATGTAATGTATAACTCCATTCAAATCAACAGGGAAATCAGATAGCTCGCATAACAATTGTAAACAGGGTGACAATAAATCATTCAAATTAAGCCATTAAATTGAATGATTGTATCAATGACTTAATAATAAAGTAACATAAGTATATATAGGGCATCAGTTCCGCATGCTGTCTCTTTCAATTATATACTGTTATAAGAAACAATTTTAAAGGCAGGGGAGGAAACGGATGTTGCCAAACCTTTACAAGCTTTCTCCTCAGGGTCTGCCATCTCACTACTCAGCATTAACTGGAAAATACTAACAGGCTGATTCATTACTAGTGCCAGGTAGCGACAGATGAGCGTCTGTAGCAGGCATTTCAGAGCGCCCGCTAGTAGTCGCTGTGCTTGGGCGTGGTTTTCTAGTTCAGAGCGCCTCAGTCGCTGTGCAGCATTGTTGAATACGTTGTGGGGAGTCGCTATATGAGCAGTACAGCGCTGTATGGGAACGAATGGTAGCGACTGGTCAGTGCGACCGACTTACACCATATTCATAAAAAAAACAGCCTTACACACTGCCGGCGCTCCAAAATGCTTCGATGTAGCCCAGAATGCCAGAGGCTGTGTGATTAAAGGCTGTTTTTAACATGTAGCCACCAGTAACAAAGCAAAAACATATGGAATTACATTGTAATAACATTGTGACATGAACACATTAATGCCAGACCTGTAATGTCAATTCTGCATAAATATATAAAAATTGAAAAAAAATTGAAAAAATGGCTTTTTCAAGGCCAGGAGAGATCCCAACATTACATTGAGATTAAAATAAAATAATAATAATGAAAACACCCTGTTTAAAGAGAAGTAAAAGAACGTCCATTGAAATGTATGGGAGAGCGACAGGTAGCGAGAGGTAAGACGTGGCGCTCTGCAAGTCTAAAACGCCGGCGCTGTACACTGAGGCTGGGATACTGATGAATCGGAAGCTACATGGCGTTATCCCAGTTGCTCAACAGAATCCGCTTGATAAATGTGTAATTGCGTGCTGTGTCCGGCGTTCACATGTCGCTACCTGCCGTTTACAAGGCACTACCTGACGCTATCCCTTCATGAATAAGGCCCTAAAACTCCAGTGGTGTACCTTACTATTGTTTGTGGGGTTTTAAATATGTGAATGGATAAATTGAGTCAATAAGAGAAACAACTACCACTTTGCAGAGATGCTGGGGATGCGGCTGCCGATGTTCAGATCGCCGTGAGAGTGAGGGATAAAGTGGGAGGGGGGTTTCACATGGTGCAGCATCCCAATTTGGAACTCCCTAGGGGAAGGCCAGAGTTTTTTTCTAATTTAAAGTAAGAATATTTGGTTTATTAAATGCTTAAAAATACACTGAAAATAATTGATGATTGATATTTCACTGCTTAATCTATTCCCAATAATATATATATATATATATATATATATATATATATATATATATATATATAGATAGAATTGGGCCCCCTGTCCAATCATTCTCATCTTTTGTACCGGTCTCTTTTATGTGGCACAGTAGCAAAAGCTTTTAAAAAGTCCAGATATATCACATCCAATGACTCACCCGGACCCAGTATTGAACTTACTTACTGTTAAAAGCTAAATTGATTATGATAAAGAGTAATAAGATAACTTTCACTGAGATGCTTCAGGATAGTGTCTGCCCGCCACAGATGTTACACTTACCAGTTTGTAGTTTCCAGGTTTCCTTTTTGAATATTGGCACCCTTATTTGCCAATCCTGTGGACAGCTCCCATCATTATGGAATCTTAAAATATTTAAAATAGTGGCTTGTCTATTACTAGAGAAGTTTAGTTTGAGCGATTTACCAAATTTCCCCCAGAAATTCGAGTTTGTCCGAACCGAACAAGTTCACCCATAAAACAATAAGAAACAAGCTTTCCTTTGTCCCCATTTTAGTGCCTGGTGACAACCTTATCCTCTGGACTGTTCTATGCCTCTCTGTGTAAAAGTCCAAGCCCGGAATCTTGCTTCCTTACTGCAGGGAGGGGCTATTTATACCGGGAAAAAAGCTCCACTCTGCATGCAGCATATTTTAGAAGCCAGCAACATTAGTGGAACCCAGGACCGGGGCAGCTCTGCCCCATGGCCAGCTTCCACCGATCTCTCTGGCTATCAGTGACAGCAGCTGAGGAAGTGCCGGACACATGCATTACTGAAGTATTAAAGGTAATTATGTGGGGCAAAATAATAAAATTCTTTTCACTGTGTGTGTGTGTGTTTTTTATTACATTTAACTCTTATTGAACTGGCATAGGGGTCCTTGAGACCCTTATACCAGTTCACAGGGCAGCTGGCAAGTCACCTGCCAGCAAGTGAGTGGCTTGCCATAACTCCCTTCCCCATTACCTGTAAAGCCTAGGGGGTGCAGAAGCCTTCAGGGCCGAGGCCAGCTGCTCTGCCTCCGGGCCCTGGTCTACCAACCCCTATAGCTGGTGCCTAGGCGGGTTTTACTTGGATGTATTTTCTAAGGGTTAAACTCTTAAAAAAAAGGCACAGGGTTCCCCCTTCTGTAGAATGGGATCATACGTCTTTTTTTTTTTTGTTTATTTTTAAAGGTTATTTCTTTAAAAATGACCTTGTGTTTAAGGGTTAGGTGTTTGGTCCACCCTATCCAAGTTAAACCAGCTTGGGCACCAGCTATGGGGGCTGGTAGACCAGGGCCCGGAGGCTGAGCGGCTAGCCTCTGGCCCTGAAGATTAGCACACATAGCCCTCATGAGTCGCAGGCTCTTCTGCACCCCCCCTGGGATTTGGGGATGCAGATAATTGGGTGGGGGGTTATGGCAAGTCACCCGTTGCCTTGTCAGCACCTCCTACTCCGTGAGCTGGTATAAGGTTCTCAAGGACCCCTTACCAGTTCATAAAGAGTTAAATGTAATAAAACATAGACACAGTTAAAAAAAAAAAATACTACCTCTACTACTGCTGTGTCCAATGCCTTCCACTGCTGCTGTCACTGACAGCGTAGGCAGAGCTGCTCAGCATCTGGCTTGGAACTATTTTTCTGGCTTCTGACATTTCTGACATTTCTGACATTTCTGACATTTCACTCCCTGCTGCACGGAGGAGCTTTTTACACCGGCAGAGTGAGCTGATGTCAGCTCACTCCAGGAATAAATAGCTCCTCCCTGCGCTAGATGCTGGGAACCCAGCTGAGGCTCAGTTGTGTATAGAGAGCAGCACTGGACAGCTGTTTAAAGTACCGGTCCAGTCGCACACTAACTTCCTCCCACTGGAAACTGTAAAATGAGCCATGTCAAAGCATCTCATAATCTCAGATAATATGTAAATAGTGTATGTAATTTAAGCAAAGATGCTTTTCTGTGCACAGAAAATAGTGCACATGTATTGTGCGCAGAAGTTTGTAAATGCACATTAGAAGTCAGCATGTTCACGAATTTCTTGTGGCCCATGACGCCAGGTGGATATTATGTCCCCATTAACTTTTTTAAGCAAAGTGAATGATATGTTCAACCCCTTTAAATGTATTCCTAATGTGTTTACTAACTGTGCTGTGCAGTTTGAGGGGCTGCGGCTATTGAGCTGCTTCAAATGAAGGTGGTGTTAGCACTGATAAAACAGAATGTCCTTTAACCATTATTTCTGTGACCAAATAATTTATGAGCCATCTTTAGGATGACACTTCCAAACAGAAGCATGTCAGCATGACGCGTTTTATGTGGTACACTTTTCAAGTCTTGCTGAATTGCAGCACAGCATTGAGCAAAGACCCTTCAAATACATTTAAAAAAATTGAGTAAAGACCTTGCCACCACATTTAAAAAAATTCTAAAGGTAAGAGATTTTGTACTATTTTTGACTTTATACAGCATGAGGTAGACAGGAAGGAAATATATTGAATGGCAGTGACACACATTTGTTGGGTTTTCACAGCAGGGGTACTAAGAAAACTTCTTTGACATCTCTGTCGCTGAAAACTTTAATTTGCTTCAAAGTTTCTCCCTTTTTCCAAAGCATTTTATTTTACTTTTAGCACCCTTTATTTTGCTTTTAAGCATCTTATGTGATCCTGTGCAAAGCAGAACTACCATACACCCAGAATTTGAAATGGCTCAATAAACAGTCTGGCTTCATCAAGCAGAGCAATCTGCTGTCCAGCCAGCCAATCACCCAGGGGTCTAAGATGGCTTCCCCCTCATCCTCCTTCCTGTCAGTCACCCCTGGGAGCAAAGAGAACATATCATCTCCTTTACAAGGGGCCTACCCACCATCGGACTTCAGCGCCATTTTCCCAATCCCCCACAGACTGCTCCATCTTCAGTGCAGCCCCAAAAGAGAGAGCAGATGGAGGACTCCCTGCTGGCCAAGATGGCGTTCGGACCCCAGCCAAACGAGGTACCTCCCAGCGCACACAAACCCGTGGACGATCCAATTTCTCCTTCCCCACACCCATATATTCTGAGGGGGATCACACACACACTGTTCTGGGAGGGTGACCACTGGCCCCCATTTACACAGCGCATCCGCAACAGCAGGCATAATAGCGAACAAAATGGCGGCTGCTCCTGGGGAAAAATGATACTCTTTGCCCACATCCCACATACTGGGAATGCTTCCCACCCCCAAGCCAACAACACAAAACATAATACCTTTCTGGAGCCCTTCTTTGCAATTTACTGCAACAGCCCATTTAGCAGCCACAATGATGTCAGGAGCAGTGGCGGCCTCAACAGGGGAAGAAGTGAAAGTAAACTCTCACACAGACCAGTCCCCAGAGCCTCCCCAAATAATGCACACACAAATAAAAGAGCCCGCCTGACCAGCACATGCCCACCATGCCCCAGTGCTGTCCCGAACACCCCAGAAATTGCAAGCAATCTTTTAAGATCAGTACTGGAGCAAGAGGGATCTAGAGATGAGGGCCCTATAATGAAAATTCCTCTGCATAAGGGCCCCTTTGTCTCTCCATTACTTGGGGGCACACATAAAGCAGTGAAATATCTTACCTATCTGCCCCAGCAAACAAAACACTCCTTCACCACTGGGCATACCTCTGTGTGCACCTCACAGTTTAACCACAATCATTTTTCCTTTATCTCCAAAGAGAAGGGAAAACATAGAATCAGCGCACAAGTTGAACACCCATCCACACATAACCCTTTCCTATCATTCTCATTTTATAGTCATTCCAGAGAAAACCTCATGCAAAGAGTCTGCCTAGACTGGGTGACGGAACAAACATACAAGCTACTTGCACTTCATCGGGACCCCACAGTGCCTCCACCCACCCAGGTAACCCTTCAGTCTCCCCCCCAACCAACTTCATTTTCTCAAATAGCCCCAACCCAGAGTGCCTCCACCCACCCGAGTATCCTTTCAGTCTCCCCCCAACCAACTCCATTTTCTCAAAAGCTCCCAACCATTCCACTCCCTTGAAACCCACAACACCACTTATTCCCACTCAAGACGAGATCCTCTCCCAATCTCTTTTCCTTCTCCAAATAACTTTTCCACCCCAACAGCATCTCACTTTAAGAACTTTGGCATTCAAGTTCAATGACCAGAGAACAAAATACACCTTTCCTTTCTCAGACCCTTTCCTTTCTCAGAGCTATACCAACCCTGATCTCCCGTTACAAAATAGCTTAGAAAAAAGATATTGCAGAGGTCTGAAACCAAATCCGGGCCCTAGATTTCAAAAATTTGTCTCTCAAAGTACAAACGCAGCCTCCATTACACCTCTGACATCCCAGACAGACAGATCCTGCAACCGCAACTCCAGCCTTATGATTTAGAGGACACAGATTGAGCAACCTTCCTCGGAGAGGAATACCAAAATCTTCTTCAGGAGAGGATTTAAAACAAATAATCACAACCATCTTCAACACTAATATTGATACCCCTATCAAGACTGATGGAGCCCACTAACCTCTCAGCCCTCGAAATCCTGATCCAGCTTATCCTTGAGACATTATCTGCAGCATCCACATTTATAAAGAAAAGGAAGAAATTTCTCACAGAGCCTGGAAACATGGTCCTTTTAATTTTGATGAAGCCAGCATACTAATCCTTCCAGATCTTTCCAGATGCACAATTCAGATGCATAGACTATTGAAACCAGCCCTCAATTCAATCCAGAACGCAGGAGCCACATACCAATGGAGATACCCTCTACATCTCATAATTAGGAAAGATCAGCACTCCTTCATCCTCAAGTCTCACTAAAACTTAAACAACATTTTTTCCTTTTTTTTCCTGTGCCTGTCCTCAACTGGTTCCCACTGCCCCTGACCCCTCTTTTCTTTATCCATCCAGGAGATCCCAGAAACTTTCTGAAAGAAGTGCTTGCCAAGATGGCTAAGAGGGTAAACTAATCATCGGGGGGGAGGTGTTAACTTGTCTTTAGAACCTTTAGTAGATACTTCCAAGGGACAGTCATATATCACCTATTCTAAATTTGAAGAGAATCAAAATTCCTTCACCCCTATCAACTAGTTGACCCCTGGTGTATTTTAATCCAAACACAATAGACTACAACTTTTACTTTACACCTCATGACATGTAGTCAAGAATAGATTTCTTTCTAGATCCACTCTACTTACTCCCGCAGATCCCCATCAACAAGAAACATTACGATCTCTGATCATGCTCCATATCCATCAAACTCATAAACCAACCATCAACTCCTCGCCCCTGGTCATGGAAACTAAACAACTTCCTCATACAGGACCCAAAGATTGTGGTTGATATGCAACAGACTATTAACTATTTCTTACACAACTTCTATCTAGACATTAGTCCAGCCACTACATGGAAGGTGCACAAATGCATTATTCGAGGCTCACTTATACAACACTGGCTCGGGTCAAAAAAGAAAAAAGTAAACAAATCAACTCTCTGATTAAGGACATTCAGAAGTTAGTGACTGCGCATAAGCAATCTCTTTCTGCAATACATTTGGCATCCCTGACCACTGACTGGCATAGAATGATCTGTAGTGATAGTAGTGAAGTCAAACTCCAACTTCTCGAAAGCCATAGTACCTATTATAAATCTGGAGATAAATGTGGTCATCTATTAGCCTTAACATCCCAAGAATTTTAGATTATTACAAAACGTTTGCAGACATTCTGTTCCCTAAACTACTAGGCATCTTCAACTACCTAATGTCTGACAATTCTCTGCCATTAGATAGCCTCGCTTCTTGACTCTCCCCACATTTACATTGCATCATTATTCTAGACTAAGTGGCCAAACAGGGAGGCATGAAAAAACAACTTGATGGTTCTCAACCTAACTCATATAGCACGCACGACCAACCTCCCCACCATCTTGCTCGCTTCATGTTTGGAGTGCTAAGGCATATATGATATTGTAAATGGAACCAGACAGGTGTGCCCCCTATCCCCTTTAATATTTATTGGTTTCCCAATTCCTCTTCCATCTGCTGGTGCTGTAACAAAGAGTAAGGTGACCTGGTCCACATCTTCTGGCCCTATCCAACGTTGACAAAATTCTGGTCAACGGTTAGGAGCTTTGTGCAGGGTCTGATGGACAGAGAGATTCCTGATGCTCTTAAAAATTCTTTTAAAATCTTAGGCCATCTATTAAATGTTGCAAAAGCATGCATACCCGTGCAATGGAAGAATCCAATACCCTGAAGCATTTACATGTGGTTGAATAAAATCATACAAATCAAAAGGTTTGAAGGCATTCTTGCTGGGATAAAGAACACATAGGAAGCCCATCACCTAAAATGGTCATTTGTTTGCCTTTCTTTACTCAACAGAGTTCACCACTCTGCTAAAAGCAAACCCTTATTCTCACTCTTGACTTTCCTCCCCATCACCCTGGCCTCTCCCCCTTCCCCTTCTTCTCTCTTCTCTCATCCCTCATCCTTCTTTGTCTAGTCTCTCTCTTTCTCTAAACTCACCCTAATGGTTCCTTTTGTTGAATTATTTCGTGATTTTCACACAAATTCTCTGTAAACTGACAGCACATATTCGGTTTACCAAAGGATTTGACACCACCATAATTTTGCACTCAACTGTTCAACATATTGTTCACTTCATTTAATATGGTTAAAACCTCTTCTTAGATAGCTTAACGTTTGGTGTTGTCTTTCACTCTTCTATGCTGACTGTCTACATTGCTCTGGACATTATTTTTCTTTGTTGAAGATCATATTTCCTCTACTCGTAACATGCTTTATGAATTTTTGTTTGAAAATGATAAATAAAGCATACATTAAAAAATTGAAAAGAAGGGCAAATTTAGGAGACCTGCTACAGTTTCTACCCTGTATGCAAGAAGGCACATGGGATAAACATCAAGTAAGCTGCTTGCTGCTTTATTATGGCTGTTGGTTTTACAGTCTCTTTAAGAATGATATATGTAAGTAACAGATACTGTATTAGGTTGATAATTGCTATGTACTGCTTTATTACTCACATATAATTGTTTGGGGATATATGCACTTTAGCGTAAGATTTATATCAGATTTTGGAGAGGTTGATTCTTTTTGGTTTTGAATGGGAACATTCCACATGTATTATTACTACTATGGTAATAATTTCTTTTTTTGAAAAATGTTATATATTTTTTATTCATTAAAGGAGCACTATCGTGAAAAATGGCCCAATAATAAAAATCCATAAAATATGCTGGATGGCGAGTGGAGCGGTCACTTATACATCCGGCACCATGAAATATCCAGCCAGGCTTGTTTTTTTAATTTAAATTGTAAATGGAGGAAATCACGTATGGCAGGCTCTGTCACCCCTTATTGACTAAACCTGTAACCCCTGGTATTCCTACCAGGAGAAGAAAACCACATGCTTGGTGGGAATTTTATTCAGATCAGGTGTATAAGTGACCCCTGCTCTCATTAGCCAAGGTGTTTATATGGATTTTTAATATTACACAATTTCACAAAAGTGCTTCTTTAATGTATTTATTTGAGGCTATTGGGGTGCTATGTGTGTTTTATTTATTATATCTAATCTGTTAATAGGTGGTTATCATTTAGGGTATTTCCATCTGTTTGGAGTTTGGAATCTCTATTTCCATAGCAGCAGTTCACTCCTATGTTAAATTTGGGATTTGTTAGTAAGTTTAAACTACCGTATATACTCGAGTATAAGCCGAGTTTTTCAGCCCACATTTTGGGCTGAAAAAAGCTGCCTCGGCTTATACTCGAGTCAGTGGAAAATGGAGGAGAAAAAGGGGCAGGGCCGGATTACCTTAGGGGCGGATGGAGCTGTGTTCCCTCTGACGCAGCGGTCCGCGACCCCAGAGGGGTCAGTCTGAGTAATCTTCATGCTGCAGGGAGACGCAGGCGGGGGTGCGAGGCCGCACGCGCGCGCGCACCACAGTATCCAAGGTGCGCGCGCACGGCCGCGCAGCCCCATCTGACGGAGCGAGGAGCGACCCCCCCCCCTGAAAACCTCTTCCGGGTCCATCTATCCAAGGTGTGAGGCCGAGGCCGCACGCGCGCGCACACCACAGTATCCAAGGTGCACGCGCACGGCCGCGCAGCCCCATCTGACGGTGCGAGGAGCGAGGAGCGCGAGGAGCGACATCCCCCCTGAAAACCTCTTCCGGGTCCAGGTCAGGAGCACTCGTGGGGGATTCTGGTGTCCAGCATCCAGGAGGTACCGTTTTTTTTATTACATATACGGTATACATTATACATTTCCAGTAAAAAATAAAATAAGCTTTTATTCTGAGCATAGGTACTGTACAGTAAATATCACCCTCCTCTTCTATATGTACTACATAGGTGTAAGATTGTATAGCGATTGTACAGATCGAGCTGTAAAGTATGCGGCCAGCATAAAGTATAAACTGTCTTTTTACCCCACATTCAGCAGGGTTGCAGTGTAACACATCCTGGATATTTTTTTTTACATTTGTAGTCCTGGTTAGATAGTTGACAGTCTAGAAGGTCCCCTGCTATGGGCTCTTTTCTAGTGCTGTTTGGAAATACAGATGATGAGGAGGAATCCAGTTTTGAAGGATTTTAATTTCTATTTTTCTATTAAATTCTATTTTTATTTTTGAAATTTACCGGTAGCTGCTGCATTTCCCACCCTAGGCTTATACTCGAGTCAATAACTTTTCCAGGTTTTTGGGGGTAAAATTAGGTGCCTCGGCTTATATTCGGGTCGGCCTATACTCGAGTATATACGGTATTTGGCAAAACAGTTACATCTTAAACAATGACAGGTTGAGAGCAAAATGATAAAAGCTGCCAGGCATTCACAATCACTGTTCCATAGTAACCTCAAAGGTAATTTCAAAATAAATCCATCTTAGAGAAAATCCGCTTCCTTCAATACAGAGAGGGGTTCTTAGGCTGTCTCTAGAGATGAGCGAACTTTTGAAAAACTCGATTTAGTCGATTCGCCAAATTTTACGGAAAAATTAGTTTTGGTCCAAATTTATTCGCGATGAATCGTTATTAAAAACGGCTATTTCTGGGTTTCTGAGAGCCTCCATAGGGTTGCAGAACGTTTTGCTTGGCTGTAACATGCATAGGATGCATGCTGGGTTAGTGAAATAATATTGTGAAGAAGTATGACTTGCAGATCAGAAGCGTCGCTATTAGATTCGCTGTCGCAGATCGGCACAATTAGATAGCCTTGAGGTGGCATCAGCATGATGAGCCCATATATTGCCTGAAAAACACACCCTGAATTTGGCAGCAGCATAGGGAGCCCATATATTGCCTGAAAGACACATTGGAGTTGGCAGCAGCATTAGGAGCCCATATATTGCCTGAAAAACACATTGGGGTTGGCAGCAGTATTAGGAGCCCATATATTGCCTGAAAAACACTTTGGAGTTGGCAGCAGGGTTAGAAGCCCATATAATGCCCAAAGAACACACCCTGGAGTTGGCAGCAGCATTAGGAGCCCATATATTGCCTGAACAACACACCCTGGAGTTAGCAGCAGCATTAGGAGCCCATATATTGCCTGAAAAACATGCCCAGGAGTTTGCAGCAGCATTATGAGCCCATATATTGCCTGAAAAACACACCCAGGAGTTGGCAGCAGCATTAGGAGCCCATATATTGCCTGATAGACACACTCTGGACTTGGCAGTAGCATAGGGAGCCCATATATTGCCTAAAAACACACCCTGAATTTGGCAGCAGCATTAGAAGCCCATATATTGCCTGAAATACACACAGTGGAATTGGCAGCAGCATAGGGACCCCATATATTGCCTAAAAAACACACCCTGGATTTGGCAGCAGCATAGGGAGCCCATATATTGCCTGAAAAACACAATGGAGTTGGCAGCAGCATAGGGAGCCCATATATTGCCTGAAAGACACACAGTGGAGTTGGCAGCAGCATAGGGAGCCCATATATTGCCTGAAAAACGCACCATGGAGTTGGCAGCGGCATAGGGAGCCCATATATTGCCAGAAAACCACAATGGAGTTGGCAGCAGCATTAGGAGCCCATATATTGCATGAAAAACTCACCCTGGAGTTGGCAGCAGTATTAGGAGCTCATATATTGCCTTAAAAATACATTGGGGTTGGCAGCAACAGTAGGAGCCCATATATTGCCTGAAAAACACATTGGAGTTGGCAGCAGTGTTAGGAGCTCATAAATTGCCTGAAAAAAACATTGGAGACGTCAGCAGCAATAGGAGCCCATATATTGCCTGAAAAACACACCCTGGAGTTGGCAGCAGCATTAAGAGCCCATATATTGCCTGAAAGAGACTGGAGTTGGCAGCAGCATAAGGAACCCATATATTGCCTGAAAAACACACCCTGGAGTTGGCAGCAGCATAGGGAGCCCATATATTGCCTGGAAAACACACCCCGGAGTTGGCAGCAGCATAGGGAGCCCATATATTGCCTGAAAAATAAACTCTGGAGTTGGCAGCAGCATTAAGAGCCCATATATTGCCTGAAAGAGACAATGGAGTTGACAGCAGCATAAGGAACCCATATATTGCCTGAAAAACACACCCTGGATTTGGCAACAGCATAGGGAGCCCATATATTGCCTGGGAAACACACCCTGGAGTTGGCAGCAGCATAGGGAGCCCATATATTGCCTGGGAAACACACCCTGGAGTTGGCAGCAGCATAGGGAGCCCATATATTGCCAGAAAAATACACCCTGAATTTGGAAGCCGCATTAGGAGCCCATATATTGCCTGAAGAACACATTGGAGTTGGCAGCAGCATTAGGAGCCCATATATTGCCTGAAAGACACATTGGAGTTGGCAGCAGTATTAGGAGCTCATATATTGCCTGAAAAGCACACCCTGGAGTTGGCAGCAGGGTTAGAAGCCCATATATTGCCTGAAAAACACACCCTGGAGTTGGCAGCAGCATTAGGAGCCCATATATTGCCTGAACGACACGCCCTGGAGTTGGCAGCAGCAGAAGAAGCTCATATATTGCCTGAAAGACACACCCTGGAGTTGGCAGCAGCAGCAGCATTGGGAGCCCATATATTGCCTGAAAGACACACCCAGGAGTTGGCAGCAGCATTAGGAGCCCATATATTGCCTGAAAGACACACCCTGGAGTTGGCAGCAGCATTAAGAGCCCATATATTGCCTGAAAGAGACACCGGAGTTGGCAGCAGCCTAAGGAACCCATATACTGTCTGAAAAACACACCCTGTAGTTGGCAGCAGCATAGGGAGCCCATATATTGCCTGAAAAACACATTGGAGTTGGCAGCAGCATTAGGAGCCCATATATTGCCTGAACAACACACCCCGGAGTTGGCAGCAGCATAGGGAGCTCATATATTGCCTGAAAAGCACACCCTGGAGTTGGCAGCAGCATAGGGAGCCCATATTTTGCCAGAAAAATACACCCTGAATTTGGCAGCAGCATTAGGAGCCCATATATTGCCTGAAAAACACATTGGAGTTGGCAGCAGTATTAGGAGCTCATATATCACCTGAAAAACACATTAGAGTTGGCAGCAGAATTAGGAGCCCATATATTGCCTGAAAGACACACCCAGGAGTTGGCAGCAGCATTAGGAGCCCATATATTGCCTGAAAGACACACCCTGGAGTTAGAAGCAACATTAGGAGCCCATATATTTCCTGAGCGTCACACCCAGGAGTTGGCAGCAGCAATAGGAGCTCATATATTGTCTGAAAGACACACCCAGGAGTTGGCAGCAGCATTAGGAGCCCATATATTGCCTGAAAAACACACCCTGGAGTTGGCAGCAGCATTAGGAGCCCATATATTGCCTGAACAACACACCCTGGAGTTGGCAGCAGCATTAGGAGCCCATATATTGCCTGAAAAACACACCCTGGAGTCGGCAGCACCATTAAGAGCCCATATATTGCCTGAAAGAGACAGCAATAGGAGCTCATATATTGTCTGAAAGACACACCCAGGAGTTGGCAGCAGCATTAGGAGCCCATATATTGCCTGAAAAACACACCCTGGAGTTGGCAGCAGCATTAGGAGCCCATATATTGCCTGAACAACACACCCTGGAGTTGGCAGCAGCATTAGGAGCCCATATATTGCCTGAAAAACACACCCTGGAGTCGGCAGCACCATTAAGAGCCCATATATTGCCTGAAAGAGACACTGGAGTTGGCAGCAGCATCAGTAACCCATATATTGCCTGAAAAACACACCCTGGAGTTGGCAGCAGCATGATGAGCCCATATATTGCCTAAAAAACACACCCTGGAGTTGGCAACAGCATAGAGAGCCCATATATTGCCAGAAAAATACAACCCGAATTTAGCAGCAGTATAAGGAGCCCATATATTGCCTGAAAAGCACATTGGAGTTGGCAGCAGCATTAGGAGCCCATATATTGCCTGAAAAACACATTGGAGTTGGCAGCAGCATTAGGAGCCCATATATTGCATGAACAACACACCCTGGAGTTGGCAGCAGCATAGGGAGCCCATATATTGCCCGAAAAGCACACCCTAGAGCTGGCAGCAGCATAGGGAGCCCATATTTTGCCAGAAAAATACACCCTGAATTTGACAGCAGCATTAGGAGCCCATATATTGCCTGAAAAACACATTGGAGTTGGCAGCAGTATTAGGAGCTCATATATCGCCTGAAAAACACCTTAGAGTTGGCAGCAGAATTAGGAGCCCATATATTGCCTGAAATACACACCCAGGAGTTGGCAGAAGCATTAGGAGCCCATATATTGCCTGAAAGACACACCCAGGAGTTGGCAGCAGCATTAGGAGCCCATATATTGCCTGAAAGACACACCCTTGAGTTGGCAGAAGCAGAAGGAGCTACCATGCATCAGCTACTCACATGCATCAGCTATTGGTGGGTGGAAATCCTGGCTGATCCATGTCTGATTTATCTTCACAAAGGTGAGTCTCTCCACATTTTTCGTGGACAGATGAGTTCTCCTTGGCATTGCTATGGCCCCGGCAGCACTAAAGACCCGTTCAGATGGCACACTACTGTTTGGCTGCCCAGAAGTCCAGCGGATCCTCAAGGTGCACTGGCATGGTCATTTCAAGGTATGACACGACCTGTTGGTTCAGGCCCTGCTCCAGGTCTTCCTGCTGCTCATGAGTAGCCTCACTATGCGTGTGCAGAAAGCTACTCATTAGCAACTGAAGTCTGAGGCTGCTGCTGATGGAGATGCTGCTGCTCCTGCCACCCCCCAGCAGCCATGGCAGTGAAAGGTGAGCACAGAGGTCCCCCCGAGTCATACCTGCGAGAGTATGGACCATGGCGCAGATAGGCATCGGCCAACTGACTACGTAGAATGTATATGTAGTAGGTCAGTTTGTCCTCAGTGGGTGTAAAAAATGCCCCCATTTTGTGCCCGTAGCGAGGGTCCAATAAGGTGGAGAGCCAGAAGTCATCCCACTAAAAAATGGATGCAATTCTGCAGTCACTACGCAAGCACGTGAGCATGCATCGTGCCATTTGTGCAAGTGACTCGGAGGGACTACCTGTCTCCATCTCCACTGCAAACTGCCACGGTGTGTCTGGGTCCTCTGTCTCGCCTTCCTCACAACCCTCTAGCTCCTCTGGCTGCTCCTGCTCCTCCTCTCCTATCAGATGACTAGATAAACCCCCTATTTCGCCAAAACTAAACTGTGCTTCACTGTGCTCCTCCTCCTTCTCAGCTCCCATGGGGTTTTTGTGGCCGTGAAATGTATGCGCCATGTCTCCAGTGCCCTGACCAGCCATGGTTTCCAACATGTGTTGTATTACATGAAGCAGCAGAATCACATCGTTCATCCCATAATCCTGGCGACTCACAAATAAAGTGACTTCCTCAAAGGGCCTGAGCAAATGGCAAGTGTCACGTATGAGCTGACACTGGTTCATATTAAAGTTACACAGGGGAGTCCCCCTATCTGCTTGGATCATCAAGAAATCATTGAAGGCTTTTCTCTGTTCGTATAGTCGATCTAACATATGTAGGGTGAAATTCTAACGGGTGGAAACATCACAAATCAGACTATGTTGGGGGATACCGTTCTGACGCTGTAGCTCAAGAAGGGTGTGCTTGGCGGTGTAGGAGTGGCTGAAGTGCATGCAAAGTTTCCTTCCCATTGTTAGGATGTCTTGCAGATGGGGGGAAGAAAATGCTTGACAACTAGGTTAAACACGTGTGCCATACAGGGCGCATGGCTCAGGCTTCCTTGTCGCAGCGCAGACAAGATGTTACTCCCATTGTCAGTCACCATGGTTCCCATTTCCAATTTTCGTGGAGTAAGCCATGTTTTGATTTCTTGATGAATGAATTTCAGGAGCTTCTCCCCTGTGTGACTCAGTTCGCCAAGGCAAACCATGTGAAGCACAGCGTGACACCGCCGTGCCCTGCACTCATGGTAGGCTGGAGGGGCATTGAGAATTGACCGTACAGTGGAGGCTGAGGAGACGGCAGAGGATGAGGAGGCGGAGTCGCACACTGTGACAGGCAAAACGGCCTTGGAGCGTGGAGGCCGAAGCGGTGTGACCCGTCCAAGTTGCTGTGCAGGAACCACATTCACCCAGTGGGCTGTAAAGGACATGTATTGTCCCTGACCGTAGTTACTGCTCCAGATGTCGGCGCTGCCGTGCACTTTGGTGTACACCGACAGGCTCAAGGACTGGCCCACCTTCTGCTCAACAAATTTGTGCAGGGCTGGTACTGCATTCTTTGCAAAGAAATGATGGCTTGGGACTCTCCACCTCGGCTCGACACTAGCCATCAGCTCTCTGAAAGGTGCAGAGTCCACCACCGTAAAGGGGAGGGACTGCAGCACCAGCAACTTGGACAGGAGCACATTTAGCTTCTGCGCTACTGTTGTCTCTTGGACATGGCTTCACTGATGGATTGCAGGTGGGATGAGTGACTTTAGTAGGAGGAGCAGGAGCATCTGGAGCAGCAGAGGATGGGTATGACGCACAGCTACGTTCGGCTGAGGTGCTGGAGACTTGGCTGGGTGAAATTGGAAGCGGCGTGGCACTGGCTGACACAACAGGCTGGACCCCCACTTCGGAGCCTCGGTTCTCCCAGGCCGCTTTATGGTGACGCTGCATGTGTTGCCGCAGGGCCGTGGCCACTTTTCACCTTCTGTCTACACATCTTGCATGTGGCCAGGTTACCCTCCTGCGGATGCTTAATGAAAAAATGCCACACTGCTGAGTAGCTAATTTTCCCACCAACAGTTCACACTAATTCACTGCTACTGCTGTCAACTCCAGGAACCCCTGCTCCACTACCTCCCGGGAAGGCAGCAGGTGGTCTACCCCGCCCCCGGCCACGTGTGGCTCCAGACATCCCAATTCTGCCACCATGCTGACTGCCAACCCTACTACCACCTTGCTGCCTCAGCTGCTGACTCTGGGACAACCTGGGACCCTCTTCTCTTGATGATGATGAAGCCCCTTCTGCACCGGGCTCCCAAGTGCGATCCCCTTCATCATCATCATCATCATCGAGTTGTGTCTGCATGTCACTGGTGTCCTCCTTGGTTTCCACAAGGGCGTGTGCTGCAGGAGACGGAACGCTCACCACACCACCTCCCACGCCACTCTCCTCCTAAGTGTTTGTCTTGGCTGGGCAGTAGCTGCTGACTGTCCTCTAACACATCGTCCTCACTGAATAGTGGAGCTGAACCAAAAGCATAAGATACGTCGGCTGGAGGGGGGGGGTGTAGGACAGAGGCAATGGAAGGACAGGGGCTGCTCCCAGGACATGCCAACTCAGGGTTGAGTCCGAGAAACCTACCGACTGTTGACTGGGGATGTTAGATGTCACTTGTGATGAGGTCGATGACCGCGTTAACCAATCGATGACGGCAGATGCCTTGCTGGTTGAGACACGACCGCTAGCAGATACCGGGAGATCAGGCCTAGAGCAGTATTTTTGTAACAGCAGGTGTGTAGAAAAGTTAGATCAAAATAGGCAGACACTGAAGCTAATGCAAAAAGACACTGTCAGATGGTCTTACACAGGATGCCCCTGGTCAGAGTTAAATGCACCACAGGCAGTTTTAAAATGTGTTTTTTGTCCAAAATGTAAAAAGGTAAAGATGCAGGTACTCTTAAAAGCTAAGTGCTAGTATTCTGGATGCCCCACCGGTGAAAGGCAATGGGTGCTTTAAACTTGAAAACCAGACTTTTTTTTAAAAAGGCAAAAGGTTAGTAGGCAGGTACTCTTAAAAGATGGTAGGTAGCACTGACAATGGCCCCCGGTGAAAGGCAATAGGTGCTTTAAACTTGAAAACCAGACTTTTTTTATGCAAAAGGCAAAACGTAAGTCGGCAGGTACTCTTAAAAGATAAGTGGTAGCACTGACAATGGCCCCCGGTGAAAGGCAATGGGTGCTTTAAACTTTAAAACCAGACTTTTTTTTAAAATAGGCAAAAGGTTAGTAGGCAGGTACTCTTAAAAGACACGTGCTAGTATTTGGGATGCACCCCCCCCCCCCCCCCCGGCAAAAGGCAAAGTTTTCTTAAAAAGTGACTTTCTTTACAAAATGCAACCAGTTAGTAGACAGGTACTCTTGACATTTTTATGCTAATATTTGGGATGCCCCCTCTTCAAATACATAGGCTGGCTGCTTTTTCAGTGGAAGAGTGACTTTATTTACAAAATGCAACCAGTTAGTAGACAGGTACTCTTGAAATATTTATGCTAGTATTTGGGATGCCCCCTCTTCAAATACATAGGCTGGCTGCTTTTACAAGTTTTCCCTTGATATTACTGGAGAACTCATAACATGTATCTATTCGTGTCAGGATAAATATTAATTGTGGTCAAGAATTTTGTGAGCAAAGTAAGAGATAGCCAAGTCCTCGGAATTCATAACTCCTATACTCCATCTGCAATTATTGTCATCATTGTCAACACTTACACTTGCTACTGTATCCATTTAAAGCTAAAACACTGCCTCAACGATTTTGGAGCTTTCTTGTCCACCATGCTAGTCATGCTGCTGGCTAGATTCAAATGACATAACTGACAATGCATGGTAACAAGAAACCCAGCAGCACTTCCTGTTTGCAGGCGTCTTGCAGATCCAGGAGACGCCATTTTGTTTTCAAAAAAGTTGGTATGTGCAGCAATCTGAATTTCCCTGGGGAGAGTTGCATATGAACACTGTTTGTTGTAAGTGTTTTGATCTGGTTTAAATACAGTTAGTGTTACTATTCATCTGGAATATCTTGTCACAGGATGCTCTGTCTCATAACAAAGTCCTTATCTTTAAAGGCATGACTTTTGAAAGGTCAATCTTAGAGCTCATTTTCACCTCAATGAGCAAATGCCAAACCTTTAATATTTATTTTAGATACTGTAGATCCTAATGAGACAATATGACGCTCATAATTGTTTAAATACTTTCCAAGATTATCAATACGTTTCAATCTGGATTAAATAAGGTCCATATACTAAGAATTCCTCTTCTGACTTACTATTATTTTTTAGACTTGCTGCAGAAGATCATTCTGTTGAGATGTTTTCTTCTGGGAGCGCTGCACATATCTCATCCTTTTTGTAATGCAACTTAGTTATGTCAGTTGTCAACACTAGAGATGAGCGAACTTTTGAAAAATTTGATTTGACTGATTCGCCGAATTTTCCGACAAAAATCAATTCGACCTGAATTTATTTGCGACGAATCGCTATTAAAAATGGCTATTTCTGAGCCTCCTAGAGCCTCAATAGGGTTGTAAACCATTCTGCCTTGCTGTAACACGCATAGGACGCGTGCTGGGTTAGTGAAATAATACTGTAAATAATTATCACATGCAGATCGGAGGCATCGCTAATAGAATCGCAAAGCGGCACAATTGCAGAGAGTTGAGGTGGCATCACTATGAGGGGCCCCTATAGTACCTGAAAAACACACCCTGGAGCTGGCAGCAGCAGGAGCCCAAAAATTAGCTGAATCACACCCTGGAGTTGCAAGCAGCAGCAGCAGCTGCAGCAGCCCAAACATTGCTTTAAAGAGACACTGGAGTTGGCTGCAGGAGCCCCAAAATTGAATGAATCACACCATGGAGTTGCAAGCAGCAGCAGCAGAAGCCCAAACACAGCTTTAAAGAGACACTGGATTTGGCTGCAGGAGCCCAAAAATTGGATGAATCACACCCTGGAGTTGCAAGCAGCAGCAGGGGCCCAAACATAGCTTGAAAGAGACACTGGAGTTGGCAGCAGGAGCCCAAAAATTGTATGAATCACACCCTGGAGTTGCAAGCAGCAGGAGCACAAACATTGCTTTAAAGAGACACTGGAGTTGGCTGCAGGAACCCAAAAATTGGATGAATCACGCCCTGGAGTTGCAAGCAGCAGCAGCAGGAGCCCAAACATAGCTTGAAAGAGACACTGGAGTTGGCAGCAGGAGCCCAAAAATTGGATGAATCACACCCCGGAGTTGCAAGCAGCAGCTGCAGCAGAAGCATTACTTTAAAGAGACACTGGAGTTGGCAGCAGGAGCCCAAAAATTGGATGAATCACACCCTGGAGTTGCAAGCAGCAGCAGCAGCAGGAGCCCAAACATAGCTTGAAAGACACACTGGAGCTGGCAGCAGGAGCCCAAAAATTGGATGAATCACACACTGGAGTTGCAAGCAGCAGCAGCAGGAGTACAAACATTGCTTTAAAGAGACACTGGAGTTGGCTGCAGGAGCCCAAAAATTGGCTGAATCACACCCTGGAGTTGCAAGCAGCAGCAGCAGGAGCACAAACATTGCTTTAAAGAGACACTGGAGTTGGCTGCAGGAGCCCAAAAATTGGATGACTCACAACCTTGGGTTTGCAAGCAGCAGCAGCAGGAGCCCAGACATAGCTTGAAAGAGACACTGGAGTTGGCAGCAGGAGCCCAAAAATTGGATGAATCACACCCTGGAGTTGCAAGCAGCAGCAGCAGGAGCCCAAACATAGCTTGAAAGAGACACTGGAGTTGGCTGCAGGAGCCCAAAAATTGTATGAATCACACCCTGGAGTTGCAAGCAGCAGGGGTCCAAAATTGCCAGAAAGACACACCCTTGAGTTGGCAGCAGCATGAAGAGAACATATACAGATTTTCGGCACATATATCTTATCCGAAGAATATTAATAAAAAGTTAGAGTAACGTAAAGCATTTTCTAAATAATTACTTGTGGTCTGATGCGGAGGAATGTCTGTAACTGGAGAGCAGCGCCTTAAATCTGTTTTACACAATCCATATTTCTTTAGTGTTGGTCTGGCCCCATCATCAATCTACTCTAATGCATCAGGCATTGGTGGGTGGAAATCTTGGCTGATCCATGCCCGATTCATTTCCACGCAGGCCAGTCTCTCAAAAAAAAACATGGAGAGTGACAGATTAGTAACATATTAGTAATATAGTAACATATTAGTAACATAATAACATATAAGGCCTCATTTCATCAAGCAGAGGTCTCTGCAGAATAGGGGTGAGTGGCAGCAGGAGTCTCAGGCCTGATTTCCCGGGATCAGCTAGCGGTCGTGTCTTGAACAGCAACCCATCTGCCGTCATCCATTGGTTAACACGATCATCCACTGCATCACAAGTGACATCTGACACCCCCAGTTAACTGTCTGTTTTATGTTATGCTTTGGGTTCAGCGCCACTATTCAGTGAGGACGATCTGATAATCAGAAAAATCAGCAGATACTGCCCAGCCAAGAAGTGGAGGAGACGCTTGCCGCTTCTTCCACTAGGCGGGCAAGTAGTGATAAGGAGAGTGTCGTGGGAGGAGGTGTTGCAAGCGTTTTCGCTCCTTAAGCAGACACTGTTGAGGAACCTGAGGAGGACATGAGTGAGTTTTGAGAGCACTTTTAAAGGCTTGGAGTGATGGAGAGTGACAGATTTAGCGGCCAGCATGGTGGCAGAAGGGGAAAGTATGAAGGCAAATGTGCTCGGGGTAGACCACTCGCGCGGCAGGCTATCTTCCCAGAAGGTAATGGAAGAGGGTCCCTGGAGTTGGTGGCGGCGGCGGCAGCAGCATCAGTGAATTTGTGCGGACTGTTGAGAAATCAGCTACAAGCCCATGTTGCAGTTTTTCATCAAGCATCCACAGGAGGTTAACATGGCTATATGAAAGATGTGTAGGCAGAAGGTGAAGTGTGGCCAGGGTCCCAATGTTGGACCCACAGCCCTGCGTCAACATTTGCAGCGTCACCATAAAGTGGCCTGGGAGAGTTGGCTCCAAAGTGGTGGTCCAGCCTGCTGCATTACCCAGTGGCACTCTGTTCCAGCCAGCCAAGGCTCCACCACCTCTTGTGTGTCATACCCATCCTCTGTCGCTCCAGATGCTCCTCCTCCTCTTAATCCGAGTCAGTCATTCCGCCAGCAATCCATTGCCAAGCCATGTCCAAGAGACAACAGTATGTGCCCACTCATCCAACGTGCAGACGCTAAATGTGCTCCTGTATAAGTTGCTGGTGCTGCAGTCCCTCCCTTTTGAGTTGGTGGACCTTTCAGAGAACTTATGGCTTGTGCCGAGCCGAGGGGGAGAGTCCCATGCTGTCATTTCTTTGCGAAGAAGGCAGTACCAGCCCTGTACAATTTTGTTGAACAGAAGGTGGGGCAGTCCTTTAGCCTGTTAGTGTGTACCAAAGTGCACAGCAGTGCCTACGTCTGGAGCTGTAACTATGGTCAGGGACAATAAATATCCTTTTAGGACCACTGGGTGATTGTGGTTCCTGCACAACCACAAAAGCAACTTGGACAGGTCCCTCCGCTGTGGCTTCCACGCTCCTAGGCCTTTGTGCCTGTGACATTGCACTTGCACTTAGCAATGGTGTCACAGCGAAAAGTGGCAAATTGTCAATTACATATTATTAATAGTTAACATTTATCTTATTTGAACATATTTATAATAATAACATATAATAACATATGACATAGCAACAATAACATATAACATAATAACAGTAACATATAAAATGTATCAACATTTTTATTTTATTGGTTAATTTTGTATTGTTTTTTTTTTTAATATTTTGTATTTTTTTAATATTTTGTATTTTTTAGAAACATATATATATATATATATATATATATATATATATATATTTTTTTTTTGTTATTGTTTTATATTTTTTTCCATTGCCTTTTAATATTTTGTGAATTTTTGTACAAATTTTCTTTCTCATTTTTTAATTTTTTTTTTTCTAAATATTTATTTTTTCTTTTTTCTTTATTTTTTTTTTATTTTTCCCAGTGCCCTTCCAGCCTACCATGTGTGCAGGACACGGCGGTTTCACGCTGTTCTTCACATGGTTTGCCTTGAGCAACACATGGGGGGAACTGCTAAAAATGAGAACTCAATACATGAAATCATGGCTTACTCCACAAAAATGCAAATGGGACCCATGGTGACTGACACTGGGAAGAACATCTTGTCTGTGCTGCGACAAGGAAGCCTGAGCCATGCGTCCTGCCATGGCACACATGTTCAATCTAGTTGTCAAGCGTTTTCTGAAGTCTTCCCCCCATCTGAAAGACATCCTAACAACGGGAAGGAAACTTTGTATGCACTTCAGGCACTCCTACACCGCCAAGCACACGCTTCTTGAGCTTCAGCATCAGAACGGTATCCCCCAACATAGTCTGCTTTGCGATGTTTCCACCCGTTGGAATTCCACCCTCCATATGCAGGATCGACTATAGGAACAGAGAAAAGCCATCACGGATTTCTTGGTGATCCAAACGGATAGGGGGACTCCCCTGTGTAACTTCAATGTAAACCAGTGGCAGCTGATACGTGACACCTGCTGTTTGCCCAGGCCCTTTGAGGAAGCTACTTTATTAGTCAGTCGCCAGGACTATGAGATGAACGATGAGATTCCACTGCTTCATGTACCACAACACATGTTGGAAACCATGGCTGGTCAGGGCACTAGAGACATGGCGCATACATTTCACAGCCACATGAAGCCTGTGGGGGCAGAAGTGGAGGAGGAGGAGGGGGTGGGGCACAGCGAAGCACAGTTTAGGTTTGACAAAATGACCATTTTATCTAGTCATCTGACAGGAGAGGAGGAGCAGGAACAGCCAGAGGAGCCAGAGGGTTGTGAGGAAGGCAAGACAGAGGACCCAGACACACCGTGGCAGTTTGCAGTGGAGATGGAGACAGGTAGTCCCTCCGAGTCACTTGCACAAATGGCACGATGCATGCTCACGTGCTTGCATAGTGACCACAGAATTGTCTCCATTTGTCAGCGGGATGACTTCTGGCTCTCCCCCTTATTGGACCCTCGATTCTGGCACAAAATGGGGGCATTTTTTACACCCACTGAGAGGGAGGAAAAACTGACCTACTACAGAGACATCCTACGTAGTCAGTTGGGCGATGTCTATCTGCGCCATGGTCCATACTCTCACAGGTCTGACTCGGGGGGGACCTCTGCGCTCACCTTCCACTGCCATGGCTGCTGGGGGGGTGGCAGCAGCAGCAGCAGCTCCATCAGCAGCAGCCTCAGTCTTCAGTCACTAATGAGTAGCTTTCTACACCCGCATAGTGAGTCTACTCATGAGCAGCAGGAAGACCTGGAGGAGGACCTGAACCAGCAGGTCATGTCATACCTTGACATGACCATGCCAACACACCTTGAGGATCCGCTGGATTTCTGGGCAGCCAAACTTGACTTGTGGCCACAACTGGCAGAGTTTACCCTGGGAAAGCTGTCCTGCCCGGCAAGTAGTTGATTTAGATGGCAACTGGGCTGCTCTATATTATGCTGCAAAATGGCAAATTTACCTCACAGTATAAGCTATTGCCCCTCAGATTTGCACAGGGCCTGCTCTATATAATGCTGCAAAATGGCAAATTTACCTCACTATATAAGCTAATGCCCCTCAGATTTACACAGGGTCTGCTCTATATTATGCTGCAAAATGGCAAATTTACCTCACAGTATAAGCTATTGCCCCTCAGATTTACACAGGGCCTGCTCTATATTATGCTACAAAATGGCAAATTTACCTCACTATATAAGCTAATGCCCCTCAGATTTACACAGGGGCTGCTCTATATTATGATGCAAAATGGCAAATTTACCTCACAGTATAAGCTATTGCCCCTCAGATTGACACAGGAGCTGCTCTATATAATGCTACAAAACCAAGAGCGGATTTAACTCACACAATATAACCTATTTCTCAGGTTTATATAGGGACTGCTCTATGTAATGGTGCAAAGCCATTTACCTACAATATAAACTATTGCTGCTCCATATTATGGTGCAAAACAGGGCAAATGTATTGTCCAATATAAACTATTGCTGCTCTGATTTACACAGGAGGGCCACTCTAAAGAATGGTGCAACATGGCGAATTTAGCTCACAATATAACATAGATTGCAAAATGAGATTTTCAGACAGGGCCTGCTCTATAAAATCGCAATTTTACGTCACAATATAAACTATTGCGCCTCAGATTTACACAGGGATTTAGGTTGATATATATAATAGTGCAAAACAGCGAATTTACCTCACAATACTGTATAAACTATGGCTCCTCAGATTTACACAGTGGGCTTCTCTATATAATGGTGCAAAATGGCGAATTTACCTCATTATATAATCTATTACAGCTCTATATAAAAAATAAATAAATACATAAATAAATAAATAAAAAGGCCTGTAGAAGCTTATTTAGTATAGCAGATAGGGTGACATGTGCTGGTTTGGGATGCCCATGTGGGCTGGTGTTTTGACTGCAGGACAAAAACCAATTCAAAATGCAATACTTTGATTCAGCTGAGGAAGGATCAACAAGCATATTTAGTATAACAGATAGGCTGCCTAATGCAGGTTTGGGATGCCCTGCGGCCTGGTGTTTTTTTTGTTAAAGGCAGACCAAAAACCAATTCAAAATGCAATACTTTGATTCAGCTGAGGAAGGATCAACAAGCATATTTAGTATAACAGATAGGCTGCCTAATGCAGGTTTGGGATGCCCTGCGGCCTGGTGTTTTTTTTGTGAAAGGCAGACCAAAAACCAATTCAAAATGCAAAATTTTGATTCAGCTGAGGAAGGATCAACAAGCGTATTTAGTATAACAGATAGGCTGCCTAATGCAGGTTTTTGGATGCCCTGCGGCCTGGTGTTTATTTTGTTAAAGGCAGACCAAAAACCAATTCAAAATGCAAAACTTTGATTCAGCTGAGAAAAGATCAACAAGCGTATTTAGTATAACAGATAGGCTGCCTAATGCAGGTTTGGGATGCCCTGCGGCCTGGTGTTTTTTTTGTTAAAGGCAGACCAAAATCCAATTCAAAATGCAATACTTTGATTCAGCTGAGGAAGGATCAACAAGCGTATTTAGTATAACAGATAGGCTGCCTAATGCAGGTTTGGGATGCCCTGCAGCCTGGTGTTTTTTTTGTTAAAGGCAGACCAAAATCCAATTCAAAATGCAATACTTTGATTCAGCTGAGGAAGGATCAACAAGCGTATTTAGTATAACAGATAGGCTGCCTAATGCAGGTTTGGGATGCCCTGCGGCCTGGTGTTTTTTTTGTTAAAGGCAGACCAAAAACCAATTCAAAATGCAAAACTTTGATTCAGCTGAGGAAGGATCAACAAGCGCATTTAGTATAACAGATAGGCTGCCTAATGCATGTTTGGGATGCCCTGCGGCCTGGTGTTTTTTTGGTTAAAGGCAGACCAAAAAATATTTAAACTAATCCAGTTATATATTATGATAAAAGGGCACATGCCACAAAGCTCAGTACTGACTGTTTGTGATCCTTCCCCCTCGTCTTCACCCCTCTTCCTTTAGACTGTAAGCTCGCAAGGGCAGGGCTCTCTCCCCTATTGTATCTTGTACTCAGAATATCCATTGTCAACTCTGTAAAACTGCATTTGAAATAGTATATGTACCGTATGTTTCTACCCTGTCTGTAATTACTACTTTGTAAAGCGCTACGGAAGATGATGGCGCTATATAAATAAACAATAATAATAATAATAATAATAATAATGATAAATGCTTGTGTGTAACAGATAGGGTTAAATAACTGCATAGATGGCATGCACAGTGGCAAGGCAGATTTACAGCACAAAGAACTGAAATTGAATTGAAAACTTATCTGGCTAATGAAAAAAAAAAAGAATTTCACCGACACTCTGTCTCTGGCTGGATGGTTCCGTTTTTTTCCTATCTTTCCCTGGCTCTGTCTACCTCTCTGTCTGCCTCTCTGACTCTCCCTACCTATCTCTAACTCTCTGTCCCTGTCTGTAACGAGCTGTGCTCTGGCCGCAATGCAAGGCTGAAATGCGCACAAGCAAGATGGACGCCGCTTTATATAGCACGGTGATGTCACCGGGCTTCCTGGCTGCTGATAGGCTGCATGTGACTTACCCATGATACCTTGCCCCAGGGGGTATGTCTGGACATGTTCATCCACCATTTTAGAATGCCTGTAATTGAAATTAATGGAGTTTAAAGGAAAACTTTGATCGATCGAATCGCTGGGAAATTCGGATTCGTTTAGAATCGAATTTTCCATGAAATTCGGAACGAATCTGGGTTCGTCCGGATCGATTCGCTCATCCCTAGTCAACACACTACCTTTGAATCACTGGATTCTGTGTTATTATTGAGCTTGAGTATCAAAGTTGGTGACCTTCCTTACATCTATGTTTTTTACATATTATTTTTAGTATCATTTTTACATTTTTTACATTTGAACAAAAATAAATAGTGTTACTAAATTTTGTCTCTTCCTTCCATTTCTCAGTATAGATGTGCTTTGCAAGTTTCTCATATTCCCGGTCTCTGTTTTGCTACAGTGGGAGTGGTTTTCATGGCCTAGAGTAAAAACAATGGAGCACAAGTCCCAGAATTCCTCCAATGTAACAGGTGAGCTAATCTGCAGCTTTGGCTAAGTCTAAACAACATAATGACCTCTTCAGATGTGAACATTGCCGGGCAACCTTTTAGCTACTGAACACAAGTTTGTGATCTTCCCTATCTGAAAAAGTTTAATTTCAACAGAATGGGTTAATCCTGTCATCCTTGCCTTAGCTAATGATAGATTAAATGTGTTTAGCAAGCCAGGAGTGAGGAAGTCTCTGTTCTGTACATCTGTTTCACCAGTTGATGCATGTTTTTTAAGGTAAACACATTGTTGCTAGGTAAACTGTTTTCTTTTATAACACAGAGTAGCAAATGCTTAGCACATTGAATAATGAAACCTTTTAAAAAATACGATTGAAAGAAGTGGAAATACCCTTTAAAGACTTGGCTGCCTCAGATGAATTTATTTTATGCTTTATCCAAGTTAATTCATTGTTTCCATGGTTGATTCTCCTCTATTACTGCTGCTTATGAACTGGCTATAATTGCTGCGGGAGGCCAGGTTTGAATCAACTTTAATTAAAAAAGTAGTTGTAACACCTATGGATACCCCAGGAACCCATATATTTAGAATATAGTAGAAATGCTGCATTCTTCCATGGCCAGAGGAAAAGACCTTTACGGTGAGTACTAAAACACTTTTTTTTTAAAGATAAACCACTCAAACCTTGAGCTATCTACCCAGACAGCCATTCTAAGTTGCCACTTGGAGGAGTTATAGTCCAGGAAATTGGGTTGGGATAGGCCAATATAGGATTCATCTGAAATGATTGGTTTCTCCAGGAAAGTGGGGGAGTTTATTAGAAAAGAAGTGGCTAGTTATTATTAATATTATTATTATTATTTTAAGTATCATTGTATTCTGTGGTGCTGTACAATTTAGAAATCACTGGAGGGTAGGACAAGTAATATAATAATAATACATGGGGCATTATGAGTAGTATATAACATAAATATGACCATGCACATAATATGCATAGTATTATAAGTAAGATATAAGTAAAAAAACATTGGTACAGGGGTAGGTTAGAAGAAAAAGCCATACCCTTGTTAGGTTAGTAGTGTAGTAGTAGACCACACAGGTGACACAATTTTAGAGACAATGGGGATATATCTGCCCAGGCAGGCAATCCAAGGTGCCACTTAAAGTAGTCTGTGAAATTATATATTGGTTCTGAGAAGTAGGATACAGTAAATTGTATTTAGGTACTTCCTTCCCGATCAATTGTATCCAAACACATTTCACCATATTCAAAGGGCTGTCATTTATTTGGATTAATTCATTTATAAGTGCAATTGGGTCTGGAAAATATGTGTGTTTATTGTGTTGTTAATATGCAATGATTTTAGTCACACCTGCTAGCTCCAGGGAGGATGCTTCATCTATAGGGTGGAAGTATGTCTTACCTGATACCTGGAAACAATGGATTTAAACTCTCCTTATCCTACTGCTGTCCGTATCACCCTACATGGAGACCACCCTGTTCATTCCCCTACCATATGTAATCAGCTTCCTCATATCTGCTCTGGCCAGAGCTGCCCCAAGCCCTTGCAGTTCCAAGATTCCTGGGAAAAAATCCCAGAAATAAATGGGCAGGCATTAGGGGAGAAATGTTACATCATTCTATGGGGAAATTCGATTAAGGGGGAGAAATCCTATTTTAGAGACAAATTTGAAAGAAAATATTTGTTCATATTCTGTCAAAGGTTTAGGAGTATTAGGATAAGTAATGATTCAGGAAACAGAGCAATTCTACATTCTTGTGAGCATAAGAAAAGTTTCCTTTTTTACCACTGCTCCCAAACTGCAAATTTATGCTTAGGATCAGCCCTTGAGGTGAAAAAGTAATAGTGGATATCTCATCTCTCTAATCACCACCCTCTGACTGGGCATGAGTGGTCTATCCATAGTTTTATATAATGAAAGAATATGGGGACTTTCTCTAGGTGGGCGTTTGTATGCCTATATCAGGGTAATCAACAGATGGCTAATGTGTAAGTGTAGAGGAGAATGACCTCACAGATCAGCGCACTGGCTCTTGAAGGTAAAACCCATGGAACCACCAGAAAACCTCTGCTGTAATCAACACGGCTCCAGCTTTAAAAACTCATAAAGCTTCTAGTTTGTGTGATAAATGCTTCCCTTCAATCATCACCTGGTTCTCTCCGCAGATTTCCTGTTTACCAGCTCATGTCATTGTACAGAGAGTATTTCATTCGTATTTCCCTTTGTGGTAATACATTAACCTGTTCATCTCAGCAGAAGGTTTTTTAAGGACGACTTCATTATCAGTTTGAGAAAGTGTTTCAAAATTAGATTTCTTACTTGAAAGGTTTCTAGGTGTTTATCTAATGGGCTTATTTGCACATTGTTAATACTACCTGAGTGATTTTAGAAACCTGTAGAGAGTGCATCTTGGTATACCAATGGCCCTTATGTGTCCAGAATATGCCACAAACAAAAGAAATGGTACATATATTCCATTCAAGGTATCTAAATCACATCAACCTGACCCAGCAAGAAAAAACAGGGAGCCCCATAAGAATTAAAGGGTTAAAAGTCTCTAATGACTCAATGATATAAAAAATAGTCCTCCCTATAATGTCCACTTCAGTCTCAACCATTATAGGATTCAATTGCAAAGTAGGGAACTTCCATTTTATAGCTCCACTCATTAAACCTAAAATCACTGCTTTCATGAATGTCCTCTGCTTTAAAAACAAAAAGTAGCCAGTAGTTTTAAAGGACCTGTATCATAAAAAGTTTGCCTTGTTAACAAAAGTTTAAGAACCCCCCCCCCCCCTTTAAAACTTGGCCAGAAGTGGACTTAAATTGGGCTAAAATTGAGCCCAAAAATATATGAAATGTTATGGTTATATATATCAAATTAAATAATTAATTGGCTTGCTGACGGGTAATGGGGGACATGAGAGAATCTAAGTGCCCAGTCTGGAAATCCACCAGCCAATCTTAGGTGAGGGGAGCCTTTCGAAAACACAGATAGTATGTTGCGGTGAAAGGGCCATACTCACCCTCACCTCCTTATCCACGCTGCTGGTCCCCCACTGCTGTCCTCCATTCTCTTGCCAGGCACTGCTGCAGACAACTTCTTGGGACCTTTTGTCCTCTGCTCCAGCAAGGACTAGTGGAAGGCCCCCAAGAGGTGGCCCCAGCACTTTCTGACCAGAGGGGCTGGGCCTGCCATCACCTGCTGTTTCCGGGTCCCGCCGCTGCAATCTCCTGCCTCTGCTGCCTCCAATGTGATCTCCTGCCTCCGGTGGGATCTCCTGCCTCCTTCACCGCTGGGATTTCCAGCCTCCACTGCCGCCATGGGGAGATCAGGCTATTTGCTCTGCTGACTCCAGGTACTCACACCCGTGTCGGGGGACAGGAAAGAATAGGGTATTGCAGAGTGCCATATACAAGCTGTGTTTTCTCTGTACAGGGCTCACATCATACTTCTTGGTGTACGTTGCCAATGGCAAAAGATTGTATATAGTGAAGGCTGCTTCCATAAAATACATATTTCCAAACAGAAAAAATGCTAAATCAGCTCAGCAAATAAAGAAGAACATGAAATGATGATTGCTGTATATGGTGTTGATGCACCTTCCTACTAGCTAATGTTTTAGACCCGGCAGATTAAAGTGGTTCAAAACCCAATAAATTGAAGAGGCCCCTGTTTAGGGCAGTCTGTTGAAGCATCTTTAGTGGAAGAGTCCATGCAATGGAAGCACAGGGGGTCAACAACATCAAAGAAATTAAATGTGCAGCAGTCTCACCCTCTCGGCAGAATACCTGAACTTTTTGCAGGAGTAGAGGCTTGTACCAGGGCCAGGGAGCGGTCTTCCCTTGAGGTGTTTAACCTCCCTTCTCCCCCCCTCTGCGCCCATCCCTTGCCTTCCCCATCCCCCGCCCCTCCCCTCCGTTGTTTCTTTGTTGTCTTGTCACCCCCCCCTTGCGTGTCGGTTCTGTTACCTGTAGTTGATCTTTTGTACAGTTATTTTATGGTTCCAAAAAGGAAGACTTTAGAGGCATGGTGTACGGATTACATGCTTTATTACAATGTGATGCTCAGTAAGAGTTAGGGTTAAAAAGAGGCACCCCCCGAGCTTGAGTCCAGTGTGAGGAGGGGGACAGCCAACACCAGAGGTCACCAGTCATCTTTGCTTCTTCCACTGTTCCTCATCTTGGCCCCGGTCGGCATCCCCTGCAAGCCGGGTCGTTCTAATTGTTTGCATTGTTGTCAGGGTTTTTATTTTCTGTGTGGTGTACCTGTACCCATTCTCATTGTTAACTGATGTCTGACTGCATTGATCGTGTTCTGTAATATGCCATGCTTCTTTAATAAAAACTACAATTTAAAAAAAAAAAAAATGTGCAGCAGTCAGCTGGAAAAGTCATGGCAATAGTTAATTTAGGATAAAGGTGTTTCATTACCATAATTAATGCCGCAGAAGCCAACAATTACTGGAGACCCCTATGCTGCAACAATGAAGGAATTATGCAAAGCAGTCAAAGAGAAACACCTTGAGAAGTTGTCAGCAGTTGTGTTGCTGCTTCACGAAGATGAGCCAGCTCCCAAAACACAAGCTGCAATAAGGAAATGTAGGTTCATGGAGCTTAACCATCCATCCTACAGTCTAGACCTGTAGACTTTTCCAAAGATGTATTTCTATTGCATGGGCAGAAATGTCCTGTTGATAATGCAGTCACAGAGGCAGTTACAGCAGCAGGGCAAAGTCACCTTCTATTCTAAAGGCATTGTGATAACTGGAGAATAAGTGGAATAAGTGTGTTGAAGTCAAGGGAAGATTACATTTATAAGTTAGAACATTTTCTTAAAAAAACTGTGAGCCTTATTTAAGAAGCATCCACGACACACAACACAACTTTTTTGGTCTCAGCGGCACCCAGCATTTGGTTTAAGAAATAAAGAAATGGCAGAGCACTAGCACCAAAAAGGTTGCAGCACTGGGTGCTCTGGTTGAAGCAGCGCCAGATGAAACCTAATGCTGTAGGTCAAGATCCCATAGAGCAACGGTACTCAACTGGCGGACCGGGGTCCGAATGCGGACCTCGACACCAGATTTCCGGACCCCTGCCCTGACAGTCCTGCACCCAGTTGCTTCTGTGTTGCCATGCTCAGCGCTGCCCCATTTACTTGTTACCAGACCTTATAGGCAGTAACATTTTGGAAATCTCAGTCTTTCACCCCTGTACACGGTCTGCACAGAGTTCACAGGGGGTTAAAAGCAGTGTGCCATGGGCCAGAGCTGTAGGTTCTGTGGGGCCAAAAAAAAGCTCCTGTTTTTTCCTAGTGCCCAATAGAGTTCTTGGGGTGGAGGCAAGCAGCCATTTTAGGTTTGCCAGTGGAACCTATAGCCCTCCCACCCAGTGCGCTGATTTCTAACTATCCACTCCGTCCCACAGCCCCCGTCCGGACCTTCACCTCTCACCGGATGCCTGTAATTGGACCTTTACAAGAAGTGGTTGAGTACCCCTGCCATAGAGCATAATGGGCAGAACTGGATTGAGCTGTTTAATTCTTATAATTAATATTAAACACATTTATTTTTCCAAAACTTACATTTGAACATATAATTTCACAAAATGAATTTGTGGGGGGTATTAAAATTGACTTTAATTACTTCATTTGCTTAACAATGTGAAATTTGGACAACAACCACTAAAACGCAGCTTAAATGCACTGTAAAGTTTGTCCCCTTTGTCCCCAGCAGTATTAGATATCTTATAACTATATCTTATATCTTATAAGATATCTTATAATAATGAAATGCTGAACAGCGCGGAAAAATAAAGTGCCAAACATTTCAAGGTGGAAAAAAATCATAAATATGCTCTGGAGTCCCGGAAAAAAAGCAGTACAAAGTGGCGCTCAATGGCTCTGGGATAATCGGCAGCCGGGTCTACTGGCACTGACATAGGCCGGCCAATACCTAGAGCACCAATCAAAGATAATTAGGGGGCTATTTAAGAAGGGATAGCGCCAGGTAGTGCTTTGTAGCGGCGGGCAGCGGCTGGTGAATGCCGGGCACTGTACCCAAAACCACATTTAAGAATGGGAATCTGGTGAGTGCCTCTAGCAGCGCCATGCAGCGTCACATGTGTTATTACAGGTGGCTCAGTGTATAGCGCCAGCGCTCTAGGCTCAGGAGCGTCATGTAGTACCTGTCGCTCTGTAGCGCTCTCCCATACATTTCAATGGGCTTTCATTAGTTGTGTATAAATAGCGTGTTTTCCTCTTTTTTTTTTTTTTTTTTTTGCTCAAATCATTGTGTGACCTCTCCTGGCTGCAAACAGACACTTTTAAATATTTTTTGGTCATTTTCGATTTTTATGCAGAATTGTCATTACAGGTCTGGCACTAAAATGTTATTGTCCCAGTGTTAAAACAATGTCATTCCATGTGTTTTCACTTTGTTACTGGTGGATGTGTTCAAAAACAGACTTTGATCACACAGTGTCTGGCGCTCTATGCTATATGCCTCCAGATTTAGAGCGCCAACGCTGTGTGTGTGTAGGTTTTTTTTTGTGTAGTATGATGTGACGCTGAGTTCAGTATAGCAGCGCCGTTAGTAGACGCTGTAAGCTGGTATCGGGCGCTGTAAAAGAGCGTCTCAGTCGCTCTAATAACCTAGCCGGCATTGATGAATGTGATGTGTGTTGGACACTGTAACACCAGTATAGCGCTGCAGTGCAGCGCCAGCTCAGTGCGTCCGGCACTCGGCACTCCATATTTACCAAAACACTAGACACACAGAGCGTCGGCGCTCTAAAGCTGGGCATTGTAGCACAGTGCGCCAGACACTGTGTGATTAGAGTCTGTTTTAGAACACATATCCACCAGTAACAAAGCAAAAACACATGGAATGACATTGTTTGAACACTGGGACAATAACAATTTAGTGCCAGACCTGTAATGACAATTCTGCATAAAATTATCAAAAGTTTCTAAAAGTGTTTGTTTGCAGCCAGGAGAGGTCACATAATGAATTAAGCTGAAAAAAAAATGGCAAACATGTTACTTATACACAACTAATGATTCGCTTTCTTAAATGTGGTTTTGGGTACAGCGCCCAGAGTTCACCAGACGCTACCTGCCTCTACGAGGCACTACCTGGCAGTATCCCTTCTTAAATAACCCCCACAGTGTCTTATGTGTGTGTATATGTTTATTAAGTGATCTGTTTAAATTTTGTCCTTTGTGGTTGCCCAATTCAATAAAACATTATATGGTTTTTGTATATTACATGGTGGTGCGGGAGTTGTTTTGGTATGGTTGTTGGGAATTGCGGGCTATCTCCACTCACTGTGTTTCTATAGGCTTTTGTCTAGCCAATATACCGCACACCTATTTTATTTTGCTGATGCGTTAGTTTCTTTCATTTAATTCACTTGTCTTACATTGGAGTTTTTGTAAACAAAAAGGTGTAAAAAAGCAGTAATTCTGTTAAACACTCTAAAACAAAAGAAAAATTATTTAAAACAATCACGATTCATTGTTCTATGACATTGGAAAAAATCCTGCTCTTCTCCTGCAGAGTTGTCTTGCAATGTGCTCTGGAGGGCGGCTGTAGACTTGGCTGATCATTTTTCTTGTAACAAACATTCATCTCAGCATGTAGAAACTTCAAGGACAGCTTTATTATCTACCTATGTAATTACCAGAAACAGAATAAAAAAATAACCTCAGTTGAGGAATGAATATCCAGAATGATCATATTTGTTGTTTACATATGATTATGATGTTTATTGTTGTTCATTGTTTACATCAGAAAAGATAACTTTCTGCTCATAGCTCCCAGCTGGCAGCATGTACAGTATGGACCTGAGCTAGCAAGAGCGCTACACCAAACTATAGCAGTGTGCACCGCATTGACACACACTGGTGCTGGCATAATTTATCACATTTTGTTCCCGCCACAATGAAAAACAATCTTTAAAGCAGGTGTATCACCAAATTGTGTAATATGAACTGAATAAAACTTCTACCAAGCTTGTGGTTTTCTTCTCCTGGTAGGAATAAATTCCAGCAGTGCCATGTTTCAGTGTATCATGGGTGACAGAACCTGTCACCCCTGGCTAACTCTTCCTTCCAATAAAAGAAAGAAACAATCCTGGCTGGATATTTCTTGATGCTGTGCCCTCCTTCCACCACCTAGCGTATTTATATAGAGTTTTATCCGTTGTAGCATTTTTTCGCAATTGTGCTCCTTTAATTAAATCCTCATTGTACAGCTGTGCATTTTCACGGTGAACTTACTTGGGCTCTGGTCCTGCTGTGTTTACGGGCGCCTGGCTGGGGTTTTTCCGTGATAGCGTTTAGCTGGGTGTTTGTTGATCTTGAAATTTCCTGCTTTATCCAGTTACCGACCTCGTTTTGTTTGACCATCCCGTGATTGCTGCCTGGACTGACTCTCGCTTGAACTCTGAACACGTATCTGCCTCATCCTTTGTGCCGCGTACCCGTGACTTCCCGGATTGATCTTTGGCTTGACCTTGACTCCTCTTTTGTTGGGTACTGCGATAGTCAAGGACAGACTTCCCGTGTATGACCCCGGCTTACCCGACATTGCCCAGTCTTGCCTCTGGTTCACCCGCCTTCACCCCCTGTAAGCTCACATCTTTTGTGCCACGAAGTCCTGGGTGCAACCAAGTCAGGCTTATAAAGCATACCAGCAAACGGGGGCTTGACTCTAGGCAAAGCTAGCAGCCGAGATTAGGGGTTGTGGGCTTACCTAGAAGGCAGGTGTCCCACGGGGCCTGACACACATGCTGCTGCCCAGCACCGTATGCCTGGATTTGCTGGAGCAGTGCTCATTGCTCCTGTTGCAAATAATAGGCCACTTAAACAGCATGTTTTTCACTACATTTTTCATTTATTTATTTCAGCAATGACAATGACTTTGCAAACGTGAGAGAAGCTCAAAATGTAAGGGTCTTATTTATGAATTGTGCCATTTAGCATCTTTCTGGTGGCTATAGCGCCAGTTTTACATTGCAGTTGCAAAAAATCACTGCTAGGGAAAAAGGGAACAAACTTGACCCTCACCCACAGCTTGAACCAGAGCGCCTGTCGATGTGAGCTTTTGGGTGCTAATGTTAAATAAGATTTTTGTCTCTTAAAGGAACACTGCGGGAAGTTGAGGCAAAAAAGTGGTGCTGAGTGGTGCTGCCACTTCACAAATAAGGCTCACAGTGCATTTAAGAGTATTATTGTGGTTCTTTATCGTGAATTATCGTGAATTATTTAGCACAAATTATTTTCTTAAGATTTAAAAAGTAAACAAAATTAGAAGTGTAAAACAATTGATTTAGAGCTATGTATTATGGTAAGTAAAATTTTAATAGTGGATCAAATTGATCTTTGTACCTACAGTGAATAATTGAGAATGAGAAACTGAAATTGAAATACCCACAAAGAATGTTGAGAAAGCCACCTTAGATGGCAAAGTACATTCTTTAAAATAAGACCATGAATTACTGCTCAGAAAAATTGTTGTTGTGTTGATGCACCGTCAAAGAAACTCTGGATCTGACCTGTTGTTCCTCTCCGGTAGAGCATCCTGATTTGGGATGCCTTACTGTGTGTTTCCCTGTGGGTTGTTGAGTAAACTCACTTTTCTGGTGATCCCACATTTTTGTATATTTAATATATGCAGGGTATGGCCAGTATTTCACACAGTAAGGCATCCATTATCATGTGGTGGTAATATTTCATCTTAATGTTTATGAATAAAAAGGCACCCAGAGGTACAGAAGGGAGTTTATTCTAGTCCATTTTGGGCCAGCTTGTAACTGTATGTAAATCACTAATGTAAGTATATAAGTCATGCTAAGCCTTTCAGAGTATTAGCAATTATATTATGATACTGAGTTAGCATCATGAGAAATTTGAAGTAAGGACAAGTAAGGGTCGACACATCTTTGTTTAGGATGTTTATATGAATTTGTAATATTGCACTTTCGTGTTCCTGGTCTTTGTAGGACCCCCCCCCCCCCACAAGGGAGGACAGGCTGGGCTGCAGATGCTATCATTCAGAGGGTGTTGGAACATCACATGTGCTTACCTTCTTCCTGTTCCCGCAGTGCCATTGACATCTCAGACATCTTGCCAGGATCCTAGTCGCCTGGCTGTCGTGTCAGCAGCAGTTGCCAGCTTAAGCAGCACTGGCTCCAGCGATGCTGCAAGCCTCCTGCTTTCCTATGTCCCCCGGCGGTGCAGACAGCATGCCCACCAGAGCCTGGTTTAAAGGGGCCAAAGAGCCCTAATGTTACTAGTGGGCCAAGTGCCCTAATTGATAGAACAGCCATTCTATCAGCCCTCTGTGTATGACCCTGGCTTGCCCGACATCACCCAGTCTAGCCCCTGGTTCATGCGCCTTCTCCTGTAAGTCCACATCCTTTGTGCTAGACTTCCGGTCCGGCGAGGAGTGTAAAGAGTCCTGGCAAATGGAAGCTTATCTAAAGGCAGAAGAAGCAGCAGAGATTGGGGGTTGTGGACTCACCAGAAGGCAGGTGCCCCATGGGGCTTGACAGTTGCTAGTGCATTACAGAGTCCAAATAGCATAACCAGGTACTCGTCATGCTGTGTAGTGGCTGTAGAGTGGCAGATGAAAACTTTGGCCAGATTTTCATAGATAGATTCTCGAAGTGTCAGGCATTCAGGCTGCAAGACGGGATAGATTTGGACAAAGGGTATAGTAGATCTAGGCAATAGATAGATCGGACAGTTGTACATTAAATTCAGGGGAAGCCAGTCAGCCCCCATTTTTTCTAAAACATTGCACAGCCATTTGCAAGCAGCTAGGAGAGTCTTGCTGATCTTGCCAGAAACCATAGCTATAGTAATGTCAACCTGGGACAACGGATGAAAGATCTCTTTGCAATAAAAAGAAAGAAATGACCCAGAGCCAGTTGGCCAGGTATGGTGGGATATTGAAGACATCAAATCAAAATGTAAAGCTGTAGAATTTCTCTCAGGGTAGAATTTAGCAAGGTTTAAGATCTCTGAGAAATGGGCCCAGACTGGTTCGAGGTACCATTCACCAGAGTGAGAAAAAGAGATATCAGGCAGATCTCTGATGGAATAAGGTCTTCAAGCAAATTCTAGGTCCCTAAAAGAACTGCATGCCCTAAAGACCAGGATAGTTCAATCCTTCTTCCAGGGAGCTTGAAGATATTAGAAAGAGAGACATGAGCACCAAGGGAAAAGAGCAACAAAGGAGGGGTGGCAGCCACTCAGACCATTTTGTAACTAACCTGGGAGGTGCACGTTAGCAGGGCAATTAGGATACAAAAGTCTTAAAGGAGCCATAGCCATAGCTTGCAGACCAACCTACAATCTGTCTCTAAACTTTAAAAACAGAGGGCTCGGTCACACACATCTGCAGAAGTATGCTTAAGCTGCACCACCAGTACCAAGGTGCCTTTGTGGGGTGCAGTCCTAACTCTAATCTCTGAGAGCCCCATTTGAGACATACAATGCAATAGATAAATTGGGAGCAGGCTTACCTGAGGTTGCTCTAAACCTCAAGTGCAAGCCATGGGGTGAAAGGGTCAAAGACCTTGCACCCCACAGAGGCACCTGGGTGCTGGTGGTGCAGCTTAAGCATACTTCTGCAGATGTGTGTGACCGAGCCCTCTGTTTTTAACCAAGTTTAGAGACAGATTGCAGGTTGGTCTGCAAACTAACAGGGTTGAGTGCTGTGGCTCCTTTAAGACTTTTGTATCCTAATTGCCCTGCTAACGCACACCTCCCAGGTTAGTTAATTTTGGCAGCCCATGCATTGCAGACCTAGGCCTAGGTTTGTATGGAGAAAAGTTTTGTTGATTGAGGTTATGACTATTACTAATTCCCCCCATATGCAATTAATCAGTATTCAGTCAAAGCACTGCTTGTATGTACCTAAAGGGAAGCCCATTGTAATGGCACACTGCTATTACACGTGGTATGCAGATTTTTATTAAAAAAATATATTCGGTTGTACATACACTGTACATTAAGTGCCACGGAGGTGGTTCGGATAAACAGAAGGAGGCTTCAGCAAGTCATCCACCCCATGCTGGCAGGGATGCTTGCCAATGCACCTACAGTAGGACTCATTACTAGTTCGCAAAACACCTGAATAGAATCTTCTGAACTTTTGCTTGAAAACTTTACCCAGATTGACAGTTTAATTGAATATCTTCCACATCTTCCAGGTGTCTTTTTATTTCTGATTGCAGGGCGCTGGTCTGAGACACCCCACTAGAGTGTCTCAGATTGAAGTTACTGCCTTGGAGAGATCCTAGAAAGTTGAGTAATGGAAAGGATGATAGCAGTATCTTCAATTTGTGTATTCAAATTTTAAACTGCCTTAAGGCAGGTGAATTTGAGTGTTAGTTTTTGTGTATATACTGTACATTATATTATTTATTCTTCATTTATTCCTGTACACAAATAGGTAACTAGAAATAAAGTTTGACTAAGTCTATAAAGTGGAGGCAACTGTTTTCTAACATTGTGCATTGTCATTTTCCCAAACTGTGCTGGTCATTAGTGCTAGAACCATAGCAACAGAAAATCACCATCCGGAGGGAAATAATGTGATCCATTCTGCATCCTCATGAACGATGATAATTAGGTGAGCACAGCACGATTGACAAGCAGACTAATGCGCGGCAAGCAATCACCACGGAAGTGTCAGGCTCTCTCCAAGGATACGGATGGGGTTAAAGGAACAGACAGAGCCAAGGCACTGCTGATAGCTCTCACCAATGAAAAGTGACAGCATGGAGCAAAGCTGTCCCAAAGATGCTGATAAATAGGAATGAGCTTGGAGGATTGTCTGGTAAGGCAGAGGAAAATGCGAGCAGTGGCCAGATTAGAAATCGGTATATTTGTATTTGTGGGTGGCTGGATTTGAATGATGAAATAGCTGGAGCAGCGACTCTGTGATAACTCAGGAGAGAGCAATAGGAAGTGGATACAAATAAGTTCATGATATACTGAGAAATGAAATGACATTTGACAGTGCCACCAACAAGCAAGAAAAAAAGATGTTCTCTTTTCCTTGACATAAATTGGAGAATTATGAAAAAAGGAACGATGGCTTAAATGTAATTACTGTGTCCAAGTTATGAAAAGAGCTACCTGTAATAGAGATATTAAAATGAAAGAATATAAAATATTCAAACAATCATCTGCTTGGGAAACGTCTATTAGTTTTAACATCTAAATGTAGTGTTTAAAGGAAACGTCCACTTTTGTGGACCAGACGTGCTCTTTAGGGCATTTACCTTAAAGCCCCATGGTCCGGAGTCATCTTTGGACCATGGGGCTCGGAAGAGGACTCTACAGTGTGATCTACAAACATCATTTAAAAAATGGATGTTGCATGGCTTAAAGGAAATCTTTGAATTTAGATATGGATTTCCACAACGCATCTAAACTTCAGTGTAAACCAAGAAGACCTCTTCTATAGCTATCTAAACATCAGTAAGTACAGACCATACTGACTGGTGCCGGGATAGCTACTTAGATGCCACTTTTTGCTTTCTTGCAGCACTAGAAAAATTTACAGCGTATGGGCATAATGACCTCTCACTGTATGCTTAAAGGAGCACTATCACGAAAAATGGCCCAGTGATAATATATCCATATAAACATGCTGGATGGCGGGGGAAGAGGTAACCTACATACCCAACATCAAGAAATATCCAGCCAGGCATTTTTTTTTTAATTGAAGGAAGAAGAAATCAGGGGTGATGGGATACACTAATCCTGATTTTATTCCCACCAGGAGAGAATAAACCGCAAACTTTGTGGGAGTTTTATTCAGTTCAGGTGTATAAGAGACCCCTCCACTTATTAGTCGTGACATCTCTCCTTTAAGTTAACTTACAGGTATACTTTAAAGAGTGGTCAGATAATTCTTCAGGTGTGCTTGCTCCAATGTAAAAACGGCAGCCACAAGTATTGCTGTGTATGCAGTGCACAGCGGTAAGCATGTGTTACACACTCGCCATTAGAGTTGGGTAAAAGTGTGTGGGGATATTCTTAAACACCCTGAGCTGTATTGTGGGGTGGGTGGGTGGATGTTTAAGTTAATAGGGCTTTTAGTGACCTTTACTTTGTTTTGTTGTCCTTCTGTATTGTTATTTCTACAGAGATTTACATTGTGCCATTATGATTTCATTTTACTTAATTTGTTGAAGGAACATTAAAAATAAAGCACATATAGCAAATTAATGGGTTTTCCTCTTCCTTTTTACAGCAGATTTTTATTGGATACTAACTGTCATTGACGGGACCTGAACTGGAGATGTCTGGTCTGTTATGACTCCAAGATTGCTTCTTTCCCTGATACACCTCCTGTCTTATATGTGTCTGGCTTTCTCCTTTGTTGTCTGATTGGTGTCCCATGCCCTCCCACAGGTGTCTGCAATCCATCTGTTTAATTGTTTTCTCTATAAAGTTTTGTGTAACCCCGCCTATCTGTGGTATTATTGTGTCACATAGCCTGTGTATGCATGTGCTACAGAGAACACTTCTCTGCCACTGTTTTTCCTTTCCGCAAGTGATGTTAGAAGGTGGTCAAACAAGGAGTTGTACAAGAGGGATGTCTTCACTCATTTTTCACAGAAAGGCACAGAAGAACTTGGAGTGGAACTCAGAGCATTTTTTTTATTTAAACTAGAGCAAGGGGACAGAGATGTAACTTGTAAGGGTGATTTCTGTCCCCTACCATTTAGGATGAAGCAGGTCATTGGCACTTTAGGAAACCTGGTCAGTGGTAGGGTAGAGGAGGAAACAATACAAACAACACATTATGTGTTCCAAAGCTTGGAGCTTGGGCAACAAGCTCTGTGAATTAATTCATATCCAGAGATGAATTAAATCTTGTTGCAATAACAGAGAGTTAGTTCAAGGATATCAATGACTGGGAGATAGCAATACCCGGTTACACATTGTACAGAAAACACAGACTGGATAGAAAGGGCGGTGGAGTAGCCATTTATGTCAAGAATACCCTTCAATCAACAATAATTCAGCTTACACATAATGAACTAGAAACTCTATGGGTTACCATGCAGACTAAGAAGGGAGCTGTGATCAGAATTCATGTTATATATAGGCCCCATGGACAATCTGAGGATTTAGATATCCTGTTAATAGATGGAATCAATGGAATGGCAGAGAAGGGGGACATTGTAATTACATGTGACTTCAACATGCCTGATGTGGACTGGAATATCCTAAGTGCATCGACATACAAGAGCAGGACTATATTAGAGGCACTTCATGGAGTGTCTCTAAAATAACTAGAGGAGATAACATTCTGGACTTGGCTCTGACCAATGGGGATCTGGTGTCCGAGGTCAGGGTTGAAATAAATCTGGGTTCCAGCGTCCATCAGTGCTTATGGTTCAGCATAAAAACATTGTGCAATCACACACCGGAACCAAAGTGTTAGACTTTAGGAAAACAAAGGAAATGGCAGACTATGTAAAAAGGGTGAGTGGAACAGAGTAGCAGAAGGATTAAAATGGCCATCCTAAAGGTAACTAAGCAATATGCGAAACAAACTAGCAAGAATAAAAAGAATAAAAGGAAGAAGAAACCACTATGGTTTACTAGTGGAGTCAGCACAATAGTAAAAGAAAAGAAGTCTGCCTATAAGAAATATAAAGTAAGTGGAAGTGTAGATGACGTGTAGAAGTGTAGAGGCGTATAAAATTAAACAGAGGGAAGCAAAACTGATTATAAGGGGGGAATTAAAACCTTTTTCTGATATATTGGTGACAGAAAGAAGAAAAACAGTGCAGTCTCAAAAATTAGAAATAGGGAAAATAATTATATTGACGAGATAAGGCTGTGGCTGACCATCTGAATAGCTACTTTTGTTCAGTATTTTCAGATAGTAGCAGGCATGGCCATAGCACAGCATCCAGCTGGGAAGGCTCAGCTCCGGAGTTTTTGGAGGCTGATGTCTTAGTCAAGCTGGCACATCTAAAGGTAAGTAAGGCGATGGGTCCAGATGGAATCCACCCCAGAGTTCTAAGGGAACTTAGGTTTGTGATTGCAGCCCCTCTGACTGATTTACTTAACCATTCCCTTTCAACTGGTGAGGTTCCAGATGGTTAGAGAATGGCCAATGTCTTACCAGTCCATAAGAAGGGGAGTAGAGAAGAAGCCAGTAATTACAGGCCAGTTAGTTTAACATCTATAGTGGTCAAATTAGTGGAAACACTCTTAAAAAACAGATAATTTCCCATCTAAAAATTAACGACCTGTTGGACCCAAAACAGCACGGCTTTACTGAGGGCCGATCATATTGGACCAATCTTATTGATTTCTTTGACAATGTCACTAAAGTGTTAGATGAAGGTGGTGCTGTGGATATCGCCTATCTGGATTTTAGCAAAGCCTTTGACACTGTACCACATAAAGAGTTCATAGATAAGTTATTGAAGGTAGGACTCAATCCCTGGATAGTTCAGTGGATTTCCAGCTGGCTGAGGGATCGGTATTAGAGAGTTGTTGTTAATGGCGTGCAATCTGAACAAAGGCGAGTTACAAGTGGTGTGCCACAATGCTCTGTCCTGGGCCCCATTCTTTTTAATATATTTGTAAGTGACATAGGAGAAGGCCTGGTAGGAAAAGTTTGCCTGTGTGCTGATGATACAAAGGTTAGTAATAGGGTGGATATTCCTGGAGGTGTCTGCAACATGGAAAATTATTTAGCTTTACTGGATAGATGGTCAAAACTGTAGAAACTAGAGTTTAATGTCTCTAAATGTAAAATCATGCACTTGGGTAGAAGGAATCCCTGCACTGAGTACCGTATGGGCAGTACTGTGTTAGCCAGGACCTTGGAGGAAAGATATTTAGGGATACTGATTACTGATAGCTGCAAGATGAGTGGACAGTGTAGCCAGGCAGTGGGAAAAGCAAGCAGGATGCTCGGCTGCATAGCTCAAGGCATCACCAGTAGGAAGAGGGAGGTTGTGATGCCGCTGTATAGAGCGCTGGTAAGGCCACATCTAGAATATTGTGTGCAGTTCTGGAGACCTTACCTGCATTATTCAAATAGATTGGGTCCAAAGACGGGCAACAAAAATGGTAGAAGGACTTAAACTTAAAACAGGAAAGACTTAAAGAACTTAATTTGTAGAATCTGGAGGAAAGAAGGGAGAGAGGGGACATGAGACCTTTAAATATGTGAAATGATTGAACAAGGTTGAGGAGGGAAGTGTTTTTAAGAAGAAAAGATAGAACAAGGGGGCACAACCTGAAGCTAGTTGGGGGGAGATCAGGAGCAATGTTAGAAAATATTATTTTACAGAAAGAGTAGTAGATGCTTGGAACAAACTTCCAGCAGAGGTAGTTGAAAAATCGTCAGTCAGTGAATTTAAACATGTCTGGGATAAGCACACATCTATCCCAAGATAAAGAAAACATACAGTATACACATAAGGGCAGACTAGATGGAGTGTATGCTGAACCAAGACCTTTTGATGCAAACAACTTTTATTTAAGTGAATGTACACATGTTGTAACTGGTATTATATTTCATACCAATGCAAAATGGACGATTTTACTAAATATTCACAGAAATTACAATCCTAATGAAAGTGTAGTAGGATGTTCTTCCTGGGTTGTCTGTGATAGGACAAAGCATCTCCTGTTAGTGGGTATTTCTAGATGCATTTTGCCATAGGCTTATGGTGGCTTCTTCAGGAGATGCTAATACACAGTGTAGTAGGAAGTACCATGCAGAGGATTGCCTTGGTTCTAAATTCGACCAATCACCCCTGCTGTCAGCCTTAAATCTGGCCTCTGGGGCATTCAATATCGCATGCCCCGATGTGTTAACCCTCCCCCCCACGGTCCTGCGGGTGGTCTCTGCCAGTGCCTCGTCCATGGCTTCTCTGAAGCTGTGTGCGATTTCCGCGCCCAGCCATTTGGTTACGCCAGGCGTGTGGGAGTTCTGCACACTGCTTTTATGGGGTGATGGGGGGGTTATTCTTCACACTGCTTTTATGGGGTTATTCGGGGGATCCTGCATGCTGCCTGTTATAGGGTGATTGGGGGGCATCTGCACACTAACAAGAAAGAAGAAAGGTTGCACAGCTCACCCAATGTATGCTGTAGGCTTGGCGTGCCCAGAAGGAGTGCTGACAATCCTTAAGTTACGTTGTGAAGAGATTAATCCAGCTCGCTTCCCCACAGCAGTAGAAGAATAAACTTAACCTTTAAATTGGACCAAAACCAAAACTGGATCCAATCAGCTAGCATGCACACACCAGACATTTACAAATGATTGGCATGGGCACGCGTTCTTCTTAAGGGATAGCGGGGATGTGGTCACTGCTCGCGCATGCGCCAATGGACCGAAGAAGAAGATGAGTTTCCAGGCGACTTGGGGGGTTTCACACAGGCAATAATCTCTATGAGTGATTGTGGGGAGGATTCTGCACACTGTCTGTTATTAGGCCATTTGGATCAAAAAATTTTTTTCTTATTTTTCCTCCACTAAAATCTAGATGCACCTTATGCGAAAAATACTGTAGATATTTTCTTTAGGGACTTACCCATCATCCTAAAGCAGCCAGGCATTTTTGAATTGTCCCCTGAGTAAAGCTGGAACTGGAAATAAGCAAGGCTAAAAAAAGAAGAAGGTGCTTTAATTAGATGGCGAGTCAAGTGTACTATTATTAGTGTTTATTAAATAATGGTTAACAGAGGCACAGAGCTGAATATATTCCTAAATATTTCCATAGGAGTTTTGATTTTTCAGCCTTCCTTCAGTATGTGGAGCCATTGAAAATATACCTTTTATGCCTGATTGGTGTCTGCTGAGACATAGAGGCTGGGAGAGGACAGTGACAGCACTTTCTGCTGGGAATAGATGAAGGTCTGGCAGATGAATCTGGCATAGGGAAAGCTTTGCATAAATAGGTGTCTGAACACATTTAAAAAGGATCATTACTGCCATCTCCTAGCTCTATCCCTGGTACATAATTATACTGCATATACTTTGACTAAACTCTAAACAGACATATTATAAATAGTGTTGGGCAAACCCCTAGAGGTCTCGGTTCGGTGAGTATGGCAGAACTTTGAACAAAAGTTCAGTTTGTGCACCTGAACTTGATCCACACCCGGTCCCAATTGAAATCTATGGGGGCCCATAATCCTCACCTTCACTACGAGCCAGCGACGGGAAAGGAGTCCTCAGCGCCTCCCACTGGAATGACTTGCCCCCATGGACGCCCACCGACAAAATCGCTAGACTCCATTCCTGGCCCTGGCTCGTAGTGAAGGTGAGGGGTGGTTATGTGCGGGGGGCTCACTGGTTCCCCCCCATGCTTGTTGTCATTATCTGTCTGCAGGAGCAACACCCCATAAAGGAAAAACAGGTGTTGGTCTGGTTTCAGGAGAAACTTAAAGAACTTAATTTGTACAGTCTAGAGGAAATAAGGGAAAGATGGGACATGATTAAGACCTTTAAATATGTGAAATGATATTATTTTACAGAAAATATTATTTTAGAAAATATTATTTTACAGAAAAAGTAGAAGATGCTTGGAAGAAACTTCCAGCAGTTGAAAAATCGACAGTAAGTACATTTAAACATGCCTGGGATAAGCATCCATATATCCTAAGAGAACATGCAGTATACACATAAGGGCCGACTAGATGGACCATATGGTCTCCTTCTGCCATCAACCTTCTATGTTTCTATGTCTATCCCTTTACCCGGCCCTGCAAAGCCAAACCTGATGAATAACACAAGAATAACAATCACATGGTTCCAGCTAATCACACAATTTTATGCCAGGGTGCAAGTGTTGTACTCTTAGTTTCTGCATCTGCAAGGCCTCTGGCAGTTTTGGCACCTAATTACTGCAGAAGTGGGGTTGCTGCTGCTGTAGTGGATTGGTAAGGGGCAGCCATTTTGGTGGGGGTTTTCTCCAAAATCAAGCTTAGAACCTTTTTAATTTGGACTGTAGATCCACTTTAAGTTCAGTTTTTTTAGTGACTATTTCTTTCTGTCTGAAGTTTAGCTTTACACTTTAAACTTTTACTTTAAATTTGACATAGGCAATAAATAAATGAAAAAAAATAGCACTGTATAGGGTTATGCATCATTTACTCAGCAGCAGAAGCAAAAACAAACTAAGAAGATGGATGGCTTCCACCAGAGAAGTTTTGAAAGCTTTGGATTTATTTTTTTTTTAATTCTGTCATGCTGCTGGTCTCTTATTGATCTATGGATTGAAAAACATCTGTTTCTCTGTTGTTCATATTCTTTTAAACATCTGTGCCTTGCATCCTACTGTGAAGCAAAAAAGGGCAATTTTAATGTGTATTTATTAAAGGGAATATAAATCACAGTGTGCATTAGAAATTACCAGACCCAGCACTGAAAAGCTCTTTACAAAGATTATATATGATATCCATGTATTTATTTTTTTTTTTGGGGGGGGGGCATATATGGATATTGTATTCTCGTGCACACATTTTTCCTATGTATTTAATCCATCTGTGTAATGTTCCCGGAGCAGTGGGCTGCCCTAACCCTGCACTCGGAAACCAGTTGCCTTGCTCAAGAGGATTCGGTAAGTCTATAGATGAGCGAACTGAACCGGTAGAACCCAGTTTTCACCCGAATTTGAGGAAAAGTTCTGTTTGCCGCGAACCCGAACTTCGCGTGGTCCACGGGAAGACGAACCTGACGGGATATCACCAGCCCCACCCCACGGGTCATGGCCAGCCAAGTAGAAGCAGAGTGGGTCACATGGTCGCAGCTTAAGGGGTCAGGGTAGCTGGGCCAATCAGGAGGAACTATTGCAGGAGATATTCATGTGATGCGCTGACTCTACAACATTATCGAGCTGGCAGTTGTAGAGAAAGCATTGCTCTTAGAGCAGGGGCAGTTTAGGGCATTTTGAACCACAGCATAGGAGAAAAGAAGATACAAGAAAGTAAGTAGAACCCAGTTTTGACCCAAATTTGAGGGAAAGATCTGTTCGCTGTGAACCCAAATTTTGCGTGGTATACGGGAAGACAAACCTGACTTGACTTCACTGGCCCCACCCCACAGGTCACAGCCAGCCAAGTAGAAGCAAATAGGGCTACATGGTAGCAGCTTAAGGGGTCAGGGAAGCTGGGCCAATCAGGAGCCGATAGTGCAGGATATAGTCACGTGATGCGCCAACTATACACCGTTTTCGAGCTGGGAGTTGTAGAAAGAGCATTGCTCTTAGAGCAGGGACAGTTTATGGACAGTTTAGGGCATTTTAAACCACATCATAGGAGAAAAGAAGGGACAGGAAAGTAAGTGGGCACAGAGTAGAACCGGTAGAACCCAGTTTTGACACGAATTTGAGAGAAAGCCCTGTTCACCGCTAACCCGAACTTCACGCGGTCCAGAGGAATACGAACCTGAAGGGATTTCCCAGCCCCACTGCACAGGTCATGGCTAGCCATGTAGAAGCAGAGAGGGTCACATGGTCGCAGCTTAAGGGGTCAGGGTAGCTGGGCCAACCAGGAGGCGCTATTGCAGGAGATAGTTTCGTGATGTGCTGACTATACACCATTATCAATCTGGCAGTTGTAGAGAGAGCATTGCTCTTAGAGCAGGGACAGTTTTGAACCACAGGATAGGAGAAAAGAAGGGACAGGAAAGTAAGTGGGCACAGACGGACGCTGGGGGGGGTGTTGCATTTGCCTGCGCTGGGATCTGCTGGTCACTGTAGTCCACCCTGTAAAGTCTTAAAACTTCAGTGAGGGTTTTTTAATCTTTTGGCCACATCTGGTTTAGCTGGCCCCTGTCACTGTGTTGGGGAACTTGCGGTACACAGTGCCTCAGTGTTTAATAAAAATCAATCTTTTTCACCTGTAATTCTCATGATCTAAGCAGTTATTTGGTAAATGACAAAAGACTGTTTATATCCTGAAGTGGCGCAGTGTTCAAGAGCTCCCAAACCACAACCTACAATCTAGTATTGTGGTCTCTTTAAGGATACTTTTATTAATATGTTATTAGGCTGTTTTGGAGGGATCGAATCACTCTCCTTTGAGCCATACGTTTTATCACGTAATTAATACACATAAGTATAAATGCATAAATATAAAGTGTAAGATATGAGTTATGAATTATAATGGCCACTCACAGACATGGCCCAGGTGTTGTCAAACCTACCCCGGGCCCCTGAGAGTTGATTGTTTCCTTGCTTAAGCTATTCCTCCAGGAGTAAAGAAGTTATTAGTCCAGACTGTTGCTCACTTCCAACTATTCACACAAATCCAAAATCAATAATTGAATTGTTTAATAAGTGCTAAAAGGTATTCGATATACTCATTTAATTCAAAATAAATGTAAGTTAAATTAAAAATGAGTTAATGAAATTAAATAATGGTGGTAAAAAGTAGTAGGTGAAAGAGGAGATTCCAAGTTTCTTATGATGTTAAAAACACAGTCCTATTCCCTGCAGCCCTCGGTGCAGTTAAATAGTCCAGGTCTTTGTAACTCACAAGTTCCAGCTTCCGGCTTATGAAAGATCACTAATACTGCAATCAGTTTGAATCAAAAAAGCATCCAAACGTGTTTGCGGTGTCAGGTTAGGCTGATCAGGTTGAACGACATGCGTTTTGTCACTGGGACGCCAACTTTTGGTCGGCTAATCCTTCCTTTTAAATCACGCTTAGAGGATTCTGGGAGTTGTAGTGTAGGTTTGAAGTACACTATGGTGTACCCTTACGTTTTGACTTATTGTAGCAGTTCATGATGATGCGCTTAGAGAGCATGCAGAAGAATTTATACTTGTATCAAATTCCTTATACTTGTTGTATTGATAAATAGAAAAAGTAAAAAGTAAGATACATCTCATATATATTACTTATAATTAAAAATGAAGCCAGTGAAAGTTTTAAAAATACAAGGGGACATGCACCATCTCTAAGTTGGTGCCCACGGTGCCTCTTTGTTATATACAGTTTTAAAAAAAAGGGGGCAGCTTTATATTAAGGCTGTATGCCTCCTCTCTCTATAAGTTGGGGTCCACAGTGCCTCTTTGTTAAATGTTTTTCAACTGCCAAGCGATATTTTAGGGCAAATCTGTCTGTTTTAGCTGGGCTGTGCAAGTGGTCATATTGGTGTGTGTGCTGCTCCGAATATTTTTTTTTTAAATACTAAGTTTAGTTAAATTTAAGTTAAATACTAAGTTTAGTTAAATACTAAGTTAAATTGCCTGGGAAAAGAAGAGGTCAGGGAAAGGACGGGGCAGAGCAAAAAACATCCCTGCAATTCCTTCTGCCACTAAGTATAAGGATGTTGGTGCCAGAACCAATACTGTGGTCAGCAGCCATGTGCCCAGGCCCAGACAAAGTAGTGGCAGCATCCATTTCCCCAGGCCCATCACTGCTAGTAGTAGCAGCAGCAGCCATGTATGCAGTAGTAGTAGCAGCAGCAGTAATGTACGTGGTAGTAGCAGCATCAGTAAGCCAGAGTTGTGCATTTCCTCCAGTATACTAATTCAGACAATGCATCCATTGTGGACTGGCTCTCTCTCATCTCATGAGAAGAAGAACTTTGACGCAATGACTTTGAGCCAGGTTTCAGTGATTTCTTCCTCCACTACAGCTATACTTCACATTAAAAGAAGCCTTTATCTTCCATCTCTATCCTTACTTCCCCCCTAGTGGCGGGCGTAAGATTTTCTCAGCAGCCCAGTTGCTATGGATAGTTATGAGGAGAATTTGTTTGACAACAGTCAGCCTTTGGAGTGTGTTGCAAAAGTGGTGAAGGTGGAAGCAGTGGCCAAAACGCATAGCTGTGGCAGTAGAGGTGGTGGTAGACATGGACATACTTGCAGTTATGAAGGTGGTTGTGGTGTGGGGAGGCAAGTAGACCATGATGAAACATCAGAACAGGTAAGTGGTGGGGATCAGGAGGAGGAGTATGATGATGTAGTTTTGGACAGGACCTGGGCACAAGGCAACAAGGAATAACAAAGTCAAAGCAGGAGTGTACTTCTGGCACAGGGATCATCTGCAAAACAGCACAGGGCTACGTCTGCTGGTATGGCAGATTACAGCGACATTGATGCTGCTTTTCCAGACTCCAGAAAACAGCCTGCCAGAGGAGGAGCAAAGTCTGGTGGTGGTAATGGAAAGGCTAGCTCGGTATGGTACTCTGCCATGTGGCAATTCTTTTATACTTTCCCAGAGGAACAAAACCTAGCACAGTGAGGATCTGCAAGCAGAAAGCTAGCGGTGGCCAGAACACAATGCTAGGAACTACGGTTCTAAGTAGGCACTTGGAGCAGCATCACAACCTAAATGACTCAGAAATGCCCCATCAAATCCTCATTGCTCCTGCTGATGCTGCTGCTGACGGTGCTGCTTCTATAACCTGTCATCTGTCTAGTAGTCAGGCCTCAACCACAGGCAGTACAGTCTGGTCATCATCAGCTATTGCTCCTCCTCCATTCCATCAGTTATCCATAATGGAATCTATAGCCACCAGAAAACAAGTCATCCGATTGGCGTGCAGCTGAACTCACACCTCGCCAAGTTGTTGGTGGTTTAATTGCTGCCATACCACCTGGTTAAGTGCACTTTTCCAGACTCCAGAAAACAGCCTGCCAGAGGAGGAGCAAAGTCTGGTGGTGGTGGTAATGGGGTGTGGTGCCCAGGTGGCATGTCCCCAGTTGCCATTTCTTCATCCCCCATCCCCACCTTGCAAAATGACATGGAAGAGAAAGTGGGGCTGTCAGTGTGCAGAACAGTGCATGCAACAGTAGATACTTGGAGCAGTAGCTATGGCCAAGGGCAATACATGTGTTTCATGGCCCACTGGGTCAACCTTGTGCAGCACAATGCTCCGATGCAACAAGGTCAGGCATTAGTAGCATTTGTGCTGATCTGCTTCAGCTTTGGACACCAGGCCCCAATCCTCCTCCTCCTCTTCAACAGATGGGGGACAGAGGGCATAACTTACCCTCCTCCTCCTCTTCTTCTATCCATTTATCACTGCAAGGCGCAGCACTGCCATAGCGTATTACACATGCTGAGCCTGGACATGAAAAGCCACACTGCTAAGGAGTTGCTGCGGTGCATGCATGAGGAAATCTCCTGCTGGCTGTCTCTACGGCAACTTAGATTGGATGGTTGCAGACACCGGGATGAACACATGGCTGCTCTGCGTCTAGGTCGCATGACACATGCCCCATGCCTGGCGCATGTGATCAATCTGATCGTCAAACGCGTCTTAAAAAAATACGTTGGTCTGGCAGATGTTCTGGCAGATGTCCAGGAGGGTATTTGTTTGCTATAGATGCTGCAGATCCTATGCCTTCAAACACACTCTTATTTTACAAAAATTTTTATTGGGTTTTCATATAAAATATACATGAATCAGACATTACTTATGCATCAATGTTGTCAGGTGAACAGGCTTACAAAATGTGCATTATGACACAGTATTAAATCGTTATCGAAAAAGATATTGAACTTCCTGAGTGTGTTTACTCTTGCATAATAAACAATAGGTATTAAGCAGGTTGTAAAGGTTCCTGAGTGTTATTTCTCTAAAATTTGGTATTAGCTATTAAGATCGGCTTCTGGCACAAAACAACAAGTGCTTGAGGTATCATGAGTTACAGTCTGAGCTGGATAGCCTGCACCAGAGGAGAATGTCTATCTTTACAATTCTCAGCTGGTGCTAAGGATCCATGTTCAAGGTTTAACACTAATGCATAGTCGATAGAAATGATTAACAGTAGAATAGGAAGAGAAGAAAAAGGCGGGGCAGAGAGGGAGGAAGAGAAGGGAAGGGACTGAGGAGAGGGAAGAGGGGTAGGGGTGGGTCCCAGGTTGGGGGCCAAGCCCAAGGTGAAATTAGATATTTTTTTTATACTCAAACTGGGTGGACCGGGTCTGTCTGGTAGTGGTCAACATCTATATATTCAAGCCAGGGGGTCCATATGTCAAGGTATCTTTTATAAGCGTCGCTATTTATTGCTGTAATTTTTTCATTACACAGTGTATCTGAGATTCTGTTCAGGATCTCTTGCCAAGGGATTCTAGGCGATTTCCAGTTTCTGGCAATGGTGAGGCGGACAGAAGCTAAGATATGCTGAATTAATTTCCAGTGGTTTTTAGAGTATTTGCCTGATTTGTGAGAGAGTAATGCCTCTTTAGGGTTCTTGGTCATCGGGAGATGGAGGATATCAGAAAGCAGTCTATACACCCTGTTCCATGTGGCCGAGACTATAGGGCAGTCCCACCAGATGTGAGCCATTGATCCCACAGAAGGGCATCCCCTAAAGCAGAGCGGGGAAGTCGATGGGGAAAACTTATGGATCCGGTCGGGCGTGAGATACCATCTGAAGAGTGTCTTGTAAGCATTTTCTAACACTACTGTGTTACAGGAAATCTTCTTTGTGTTATCCCATATTCTTTGCCACTCGTCTTCCTCCACATCGCACCCCAGCTCTCTCTCCCACTGAGCCATGTAGTTGTGCCCAATAGGTGATGGTGGGGACACCAGAGTTGCATAAAGGCTCGATATCAAGCCCCCACTGAAGTGGTTCCTGATACACCGGGACTCAAAATCAGTACTCTGATATGGAGGAGGAGAGCGGGCCAGCATGCTGTTAACAAAATGTTTGATCTGTAAGAATCTAAAGGTTTCAGACGGGGGCAGGTTCTCTCCTGAGTTAAAGTCTTGAGCTGTTTTCATCCCCCGTGTGGTGCAGAAGTTCTCCACCATGGTATAGCCCCTCCTCACCCACCATCTAAAATTATTGGAATGAGTAACACCTGGGGGGAACAAGGGATTCCCGAGTAACGGGGAGGCCGGTCTCAAGGAGGAGGTAAAGTGGGATTTCACCCCATCCCAGATAGAAAGGGAAAACGCCAAGGTAGGAGGCAGGGACTTAGGTCGGGAAGTCTTCGGAATCCATAATAGTGAGGCTGGGGAGATGGGTGAGCATTTAAGGAAGTCATTCGATACCCAGATCGGCCTATCATGTGTCGCATGGAGCAAGACCAGAGGCGCCGCCTGGGCTGCTAAATAATACTTTTTGATTGAGGGGAACGCCAGGCCCCCCTTCTCCCTTTTACACATCAGGGTTGCTTTATTAATTCTGGGCCTAGCCTTGCTCCACGCGAAGTGCATGAATTTTTGTTGAAGAGAGTCCAATGTTTTTTGGGGGACACGGACTGGAAGTACTCTGAATAGATATAGAATTTTGGGTAGAATCGTCATTTTAAGAGCAGCAATGCGGCCCAGCCAGGAGAGCTTTACATAATGCCAGGCATGGAGCAGGGAGTCAATTTTTTTAATAATTCCCGGGTAATTTGCTTTAAAAATGTCATCAATATTTGCTGTCAGAATGATTCCCAGGAAAGGCAGGCGCTGTGTCCATGTCCATGAGAAGTTGTGTGAAAGGGTTTGTTTAGTGGTATCAGACAGGGATATGTCAAGCGCCATGGACTTGGAAGTATTCAGCCGGAGCCCAGAGATCCGACTAAACTCAGCCAAATCCTGAAGTGCATTCGGGGCTGAGACGTGGGGGTTAGACAGCATAAGTAACATATCGTCTGCGAACAGCGAGATTTTTTGCTCTGTGGAGCCAATTGGGATGCCCTTAACCGTCGGGTTCTGTCTAAGTTTTTGGGCAAGGGGTTCGAGTGCTAATATAAACAGGATGGGGGAAAGGGGGCAACCCTGTCTAGTCCCCCTCTGGATTGAGAAAGTGGTCGAAGAGAAGCCAGCATATTTGACACAAGCAGTGGGGCAGGAGTAAAGCGCCCCTATCCAAGAAAGGAAGCCTGTGCCAAATCCCCACCTTTCAAGGGAACAACGGAGATATTGCCACGATAGGGAGTCAAATGCCTTCTCTACGTCCAGAGAGAGAAGCATTGACTCAACCCCACTATCCTTCGCCTCCTGTATTAACTGCATGACCCGTCTTACCCCATCCCCCGCTTGTCTCCTGGGCACAAAACCCACCTGGTCTTTATGAATCATCTCGGACAAAAACATGTTAATTCTGGTGGCTAGGATTTTGGTAAGGATTTTGAGATCTATGTTCAGTAAAGAGATGGGTCTAAAATTAGTCCACTTTCGGTGGTCCTTTCCGGGTTTCGGAATCATGACTATGGATGCTCTAAGCATCTCTGGGTCAAAGTGGTTCCCCTTTTTGACATGATTGAAAACTGCTGCTAATCTGGGGGCCACTATGGGGCCATGTTTTTTATAGAATAGAGCGGTAAATCCGTCCGGCCCGGGCCTCTTATTGTTTTTCAGGGTTTTAATAGCCTTCAGGACTTCATCTGTGGTGATGTCTCCATCTATAAAAGATCTTTGATCTTCCGAGATGTGTGGGGTATTAATGCCATCAAAAAATGTATGCGCCCGTTGTAAGTCCAGGGGCGGGGGGGCCTCATATAAGCTAGCTAATCCCTCTGAGAACTCCTTCACCACTGCCAGGGGGTTGCTGGTCTCTATACCCTCCCTGGTCTGTAATTTGACAGGAGCTATGTATTGGTCCTGACATTTCAGCTGTGAGGCTAGGAGTGTCCCTGGTTTGTTGGCGGAGGTGTAGTAAAGATGTCTGGAGCGCCTATATCGCTTCTCGGCCTGTTCTGTTTGTAAGAGGTTTAATTTCGTTCTGGAGGTCTCCAGCTGGCGAAGGCGCTTTTGGGAGGGGTTTGCCTTAAAGGCCTGAGCGTCCGCTAAGTATTGGTCATTAAGTGCTGTTGCTAGCGCCATCCTCTCTTTCTTTTTCCGAGAGGAGAGAGCTATGTAGTGGCCTCTCATTACAGCTTTAAAGGCGCCCCAAACCATTGTTGGGGGGGAGTCTGGGGACTCATTCAACATGAAGAAGTCTCTGGCTCGTGTACAGGAATCTTCCACCAGGGTGGCTGATGAAAGCAAAGAGTCATTAAGCGACCACGAGGAGGATCTGGATCCAGAAATCAGCGATTTACAAGAGATTGAGACCAATTCGTGGTCAGACCAGGGTATAGGATGGATTCTAGCAGCAGTGATCTGGGGGAGAAAGGAGGTCTGCACAAAAATATGGTCTATTCTCGTAAAAAGTTTATGGGGGGCAGAATAGTGAGTGAAGTCTTTCTTATGGGGGTGTTGGTCTCGCCAGGGATCCACTAAGTTAGAATTATTAATTATGTCCTGGAATTGTTTTCCCTCCTGCCTGGACTGTGTATTTGGGGGGAGAGATCTATCTATATCAGGTTTTAAAGTTAGATTTGAGTCTCCACATAGGAAGATAGTACCTTTCCCATGTGTCTGGATCATGGAACACATTTGTGATATAAAGGGTAGCTGCTTAGTGTTGGGAGCGTAATAGTTCAGAAAGGTTACCTCTGAGTCTTGAAGTGTTCCCTGGAGTAGAATGTACCTGCCGCCAGGGTCTGCGATTTGTTTGTGGCAAATAAAGGGGACCTCTTTACGGAAGGCGATGAGAACACCTCTCTGTTTGCTATGCCCCACTGCTTGGAAGAAGAGAGGAAATTTGTAGTTAAGAGTTTTAGGTGTGGAGGACTTCGTATAATGGGTCTCCTGAAGACATACCACGTCTGCGTGGATGGAGTTAAAGTGTTTAAAAGCTCTAGACCGCTTATTAGGTGAGTTCAGGCCCTGAACATTGAGTGACACTATTTTAAGTGACATTTTTGGGAGGATAGGGCAGCTGCCCCCAAGTATATGCTAGGATTTGAGCCCAAAACCCCGGCTGGGACGGGACAGGAGGAGGGGGGGTAGGAAAAGAGGGGAGGGGAAGGAAGAAAAGGAGAGAGGGGGGGGGGAAAGGGGGAGGAGAGAAGAAAGTATATAAAACATTTAAAATTAACATACAATTTAAAGCTCTATTGAAACTGCACAGCCGTGCAGGGTGGTGTCCCTGAGGCTCAGACCACAAAAAGGTCGAAACCAAAGGGAGTTGGGGGTGCGCCAGAGTGAGTCGGGAGGCAAAACTGGCACAAACATATGAACATATAACAACACAACAACATATTTCAATACAGTAAAAAGTGCAGAAGGCTACAGTTAGAACACAGGTGTCCCCCTTCCCCGTAGACACGCAGGGGGCGCACAACCCGCAGTCCCGGGGGGGCCCACCTCACGGTCCCAGGAGCGGAGGAGACGTAATTACTTATGGGAAAGGGGTGGCAATATAATGACAGGGAGCAGGAAGGGAGCTATCCACCGTTATATGCCAGCTTGGGGGCCTGGAGGTGGAGAAGCTCTCCAGGACCTGTTAGGGTTCTCCTGCTTCCGGCCATACAGCTAATGATTAAGGGGGAATAGGGCCCTGCTATTGCCCCAGGGGGGGGCATGTAGTGGCAAGTATAAGTTTTTTCTGTTAATTAACTAACTACAGGGGTTTCCGCTACCGGGGAGATCCGTTTTCAAGGATTGAGTTAAATAAATTCACTGTTATAATAAAGTGAAGTCCCCTGCAGCGGCCCAGTTTTGACAGCTAGTGTTGGCCAAAGTGTTCCAGCTGTAAGGCTGGTAGTTCACCGGTTGAAGGGCAACAGCAGCAACGACAGCATTAAAGTTACAGAGGGGGTTCCCACAGTGACATATTTCAGCTCATGAGGATTTTAGTATTAACCAAAGCATTTCAACTGTAAGGCAGGTAAGTCACTGATTGAAATATAACAGCAGCAATAACAACATTAAAGAATACAGAAGGGGCTCCTACAGTGACATGTTTCAGCTCACGGAGAGCAGCAATGACTGCTCATGACATGAGGGGAATGGTCTGCAAGAGGTAGAGATACAAACAGGGTGAATCTGAGCATATTTTATAGGGAGCAGATAGGTGTTAATAAGCATAGTATGACCCCAGTAATTGGGGCATTGCGCAGTGATCAATTACTGAATCATACCAGGCGTGGGGGCTAATACAAAGAAACCTGTTGCAGGGGTATGTTTCAAACTTTGGAGACTAAGTAGGAGGGCTGAGGTGGGGGTCACTTTTATAACTGGTCCCCTTACTAAAGGTATTGAACACTGTGTGGTCTTCTACAGCAACATGTTTCAGCTCTTGAAAATGACAGTGGCTACGCCTGGCATGAAGGGGAGCAATAACAGAGCAAAAACAATGCAATGAAAAAAGAGTCCAAGTATGATCTGTAAGGAGCAAAAAATGTGAGTAATCATAGCTTGATTCAGATAACTGGGTTTTTGTACAGTGATAAGATATTAGACCTTAACTAGCATATAGGTGAATACAAAAGGATATTGCGGGGGCTTTTCAGCCCTTGGAGACCGGCTGAAATGACTGAGATAGTAGCCGCTTGATTGCTTGGTTGATTCTCGGATGAGGTTCCACTCTTGGAGAGGGGGTGGCCTGGGGGGTAGATCTGCGGGGCAGTCCTGGGGTTCTCGGAGTAGTGGGGAGTGATGAGGTTGTAGGATCCATGTCTGGGATTCTAATGTCCAGGGCTTTAAGCTTGGCCAGGAGTTCTGGGGGTGAAGAGACCTGGATCTGTTTGGATTGATATGTAAATGATAGTTTAAAGGGGAATCCCCAGCGGTAGCGGATCCCCTGTGCTTGCAAGACTTGGAGTAAGGGTCTGAAGGCCCGCCTCTTCAGGATAGTGGTCTGGGAGAGATCCGCAAAAATTTGGTAGTTGTGCTTCTGAAAGTATAGGGGAGATTTTTCTCTAGAGGCCTTGAGTACAGCTTCTTTTGTTAAGTAGTGATGGAACTTGACGATGATGTCTCGCGGTGGGCCCTCTGTGGGTTTTCTTGCTAGGGCCCTGTGTGCTCTGTCCAGCTCAAGCCTGGCTACTGGTATATCTGGGACCAGCTCCTGGAGGAGAGCGGTGATAGTGGCTGTGGCGTCCTCCATCGTTTCAGGGAGGCCGCGGAATCGCAAGTTAGATCTGCGATTTCTATTCTCGAGTTCCTCGTTTAAACTTTTAAGTGAGGTAATCTCGTCCTGCATTTGGCCCAGCAGGGAATTGTGATTATCAAGGATCAATGTGGAGTCATCCATGCGGGATTCTAGGGCGTCAGTGCGGGTCCCAATGTCCCTGATTTCTTTTAAAAGTGTCTCTGTGTGCTTTGCTGACACTGCTGTGACCTCTTCTCTGATAACAGCTCTGAGCTGTGTGATCAGGGTCTGATTTTCTGAGGAGAGCTGAGCTGGGGCTTTGTGAGCTGAGCTGTGTGGGGAGGAGGGGAATTGTGGCCAGCTATCATTAGATTCTTGGGAGAGATCATCTGCACTCACCCTCAGGGCTTCATCTCTGTCCTCTCCAGCTCTAGAACATGCTGCGTCCTCAGAAGCTGCAGTCTCCTCAGCTAGCTGCCTTGCTGCGGCCGCCATCTTGGATCCTGGGGCTGCCGACTTCCGACCTTCCTTGTGGCCTCTCCTTTTAGCTGGAGTGGCAGACATCTGGTCCAGGTAAGTCCCGGGGTCCTCCGCAGTCGACCTGGGTGCAAATTTGGGGGTCTGGCGATGTTGGTTGGGCTCTGTGCCTCCCGACTGCACGGAGCTCACTCAGCAGACGTCCATGCTGCGCGGTCACGTGCGCGCGCCCCCTCAAACACACTCTTTTAGACTTGCAGCACCAGAATTGTCTTCTTGAACACCGTTTAATCTGCGTTGTCCCCACGGGTTGGAATTCCACCCTACATATGCTGGACTGTCTGGACTAGATTGACCGTATGGTCTCCTGCTGCCGTCAGCCTTCTATGTTTCTATGTATGCCCTCAGCCTTCTGCCGATTCCGTGTTGATCATGAGCGATTTGCAATCGCCTCACAATTTCCCCAGTGTGAAAGTAGGCTTATTATAGTTTCTGACTACAAGTGTCAGAAACCATCCACTGTAACAGGTGAGCTCATCAGCAGTTTTGGCTAAATAATGCAGCAGTAGAGAACTTAACCCTTTAGTTACTGGAACACAAGATTGTTATTCCCCCATCTAAAGAGGTTGAATTAGAGGAGGAGGGGTTAAATCTGTGAGCTCAGGAATGTGGAATGCCATCTCAGATAATTAGCAGATGATTAGTCAGGTGGTCTCAGATGCACCAAACACACCAGTTGGTGTGAATTGCTAAGGTGAAAGCATTGTTGCTAGAAAAAAACTTGACAAATGATACCCTCTTTCCAATGCCATTGAAACAGCTTTTCTTTCCTTTGGAGCTATCATAGCAAGCAAGCATGGCAAGCCACAGTGGTCCCGTAGCTGGCAATGAGCAAGCACATGCCTCATAATGCATACAATTCCCTCCCCAGCTCTGCCGCAGCCAGGAATTGAAGCGAAGGAGGCATGCAGATTTTGTGGATTAGCATGCAGATGCTACGCTCCTGAACTGCATGGGAGTCGCCATCTTGCTACACCCCTTAGTCTTGCTTACACATAAGCTATGTGCTATCAGCAGCCCACACCAAACTGAGAAATACTGTATATGCCTCATAAACAAGGGGCAGTATGTATGTCATGCTGCACACACACACATGCACACACACTGAATTAACAGCTGCTGTAGGAAAGGAATTAGGGGGGTTATTTATCAAGGGATAGGGCCAGGTAGTGCCTCGCAGGGACAGGCAGCGTCTGGTGAGCGCCGTGCGCTGTACGCAATACCACATTTATGAAACCAAATCTGGTGAGTGACCAACAGCACCATGTAGCGTCTGATTCATCATTACAGGCTGCTGAGCGTATAGCGCCTGCACTTTAGCTTCCAGAGCACCAGGTATTAACTGTCGCTACCTGACGCTCTTCCATACATTTCAATGGACGTTCCTTTTCTTCTGTTTAAACAGGTTTTTTTTTTTTGTCTCTCAAATAATTGTGTCACCTCTCCTGACCTAGAAAGAGTCAGTTTTGAAAACTTTCTTGATTTTTTTGTTTTTTATGCAGAATTCTCATTACAGGTCTGGCATTAAAGTGTTAATGTCACAGTGATAAAACAATGTCATTCCATGTGTTTTCGCCTTGTTACTGGTGGATTTGTGTTCAAAAACAGACTTTAATCACACAGCATCTGGTGCTACCTTTCACTCCCTGCAGTGCTGTACTGGTGTTAGAGCACCCAACACACATCACATTCATCAATGCCAGCCAGGTTTCTACAGCGACCGAGGTGCACTGTTACAGAGCCCAATACCCACTTACAGCGTCTTCCAGCAGTCGCTCTAAGCGCCGCTATACAGACGCTCATCTGCCGATAACTGGCGTTAGTAATGAATCATTCTCCACGTGTGTGTGAGGAAAGCTGTGTAACTATAATGCAGATTTAGCAAAGTGAGAATTTATTTTCTCACTCTTTTTGCACCATTTTTAGCTGAATTGCACCAAGGAAAATGACATGTTGGAGGATATCCTTTATATTAAGCAACTGCAATATCTTTTCTGCAACTAAGCAACATTTTGTGTATGATACATGTTATTTGCCTTTGTTTTACATCTTCAAGAGTGGCCCATTCTAAACGCTGATTTTCAAGGCCTATAAATAGATTTGCAGGACCTAGTGGAACAAAACTCAGGATTTTGGATGCCCCGCTGTATGCAACCCCCCAGATCGGCAGTAACAGCCTTTGTCAAATGGCTCTGATAAACTGTATTGGGGAGTGCAAGGGACTGCATCCTCAGCAGTGCCCATGCTCCCGTCTCCGCCTATCTGAAAGGCTGGGGCAGGAGCAAGCGCAGTCTGAAGATTCAGGGGATACAGCTGCTTGCACTTCCCATTGTAAACAATTGGAGCAGGGCCAGCGCCAGCACTAGGCATACCCGGGGCCCCTGCACCTTGAGAGGGCGACCTCATTCCCTCTACCCTGGACAGCCCCTATGCAGGACACATGGCCATGCAGTAACCAGGAATAAGGACCGTCTACCCCAGTAGTCCTCAAACTTCCTCCTCAAGAGCCGAGACAGGCCAGGTTTTGCAGCTCTCCACGCTACTCCACAGGTGAATTAACTGGTGCTCAGACAGAGCTATAGCCCTAATTATTACATCTGTGCATCAGCATAGAGAGCTGCAAAACCTGGCCTGTCTCGGCCCTTGAGGAGGAAGTTTGAGGACTACTGGTCTACCCATTGGGTGATCCTTTCTTTCTGTCAGTCCAATTTTTTGTTTCTTTCCTTCTATTTTTCTTCATTCTTTCTTCCATCTATGTTTTTGTTTCTTCCTTTCATCTGTTGCTTCTGCTATTCCTTTTCTGTCTTTGTTCCTTTTTTCTCGCTTTTTTCTATCTTTCTTTCTTCTTTCCTTCTATTATTTTTTTTGTCAGTCCTTCTATTCTTTCTTTTCTCCTTTCTCTTCTGTTTTTTTTCTCCCATTTCTTCTCTATGTCTTTCCTGTTTTATTCTGTCATTCCTTTTGTTTTTGTTATTTCTGTTTATTTCCATTTTTTTATATTTTATATTCATACATGCAAATTTTATCACAATATATGGAGTATCATACCACAGTGGCAAGGGGCCCACTGAGACTCTATTGCCCAAGGGCTCGCATAAACCTGGAGCCGGCCCTGAATTGGAGCCATTTGGTGAATGACCTAAGCATGGCAAATGACTCTGATTGGGCGAGAGTCCACGCATGTGTCGTGCGACCGGGCAAAGGTAAACTATTACTGCTGACCTTGGGGGTTTTATAAAGCGGGGAATCTCAATTCAGGTTGCCCCTGGGGAAAGCCAGTATGCAGAGCTTTGTTATGCTTCAACATCACTGGAGTAGAATGAGAGTCACTGGAGTAGTATGAGAATCATGGCAAAGCTTCAATGTCTAATTTTTTTGTTAAAATATATTAGGAAGTATGCAAGAATAATGCATTGCATTTACCTACACAGACACAGCATCACGAACCAAATGAAATATAAATCTTCATAACGTTTTATATCAATGATTTGTAACCCTAGGTCCCATCGGAAATAAGGAATATAAATGGTGCTACTATTCAGAATGTATAGAAAGAGCGCCGCTGCATGGCCTGTGACCCTCCGAATCTGCAAATCATCTAAACAACACAGGTCTTTCCTGACATGATTACATTTTAAATCACATTCAATATAACTGTGATGAAAGACAGTAAAGTTACATTAAGCAAAGTGAAATACAATGAAAAATGCATGATGTTATAATCCAGAATAAATATAGATTGAAGCCTTTTTCCTGTGGAACATTAACATAAAGTATGGATGAAAAATGAGCATATTTTGCCTTTTGCTTTTGGAAATAATGTTTTATCATTCCTGCAATTTCCATATTTAACATGTGTAAACAAGGTGCAGTGTTGACGCAAAATTGGCAAAAAATTACTAGTTATTATAATTGCTCTCACAGATGTTAGTAGACCAAGAAAAATGGACAAAAGGCTATAGGCTAAAAGCCATAGGCTAAAAGCTTAGCCTATGCGTCACAAACTGACAGCGGTTGTTTTTTTTTCTCCTAGCCCTGGGTCCAGAAAGGTATGTAGTGGGCAACATTCTTTGGCGCACCCCAGGGCCTCCACTAACCTTTGGGTTATGGCCTAGTCCAGGAGGCTTTTCAGTCTTTGGCCAGCAACATAGCTATCAGTGGCAGTGACCCCCCCCCCCCCCCCCGAGCCTGGTCAAGCCTTTTTTTATTTTTGCAAACCTGCAGCCACAGGGCAGGATGGAGAGTCTAGAGCCGCAAAGCCACAATCAGCAACGCTACAGCGATGGGTGCAGAGCTGTCACTGCACATAAGCCACCAAGCACAGCCTCTGGCAGCTCAATGCCGGGAACTGTTTTTTGCTGGACCAGCTGGGTGACTACACTACCCCCCGCCCAGATGGCAAAGTAGGAGATCCCAAGCAGCACGTAGCCACACAAGGGTGGTACAAAGGACTCGATATGACGTTCCAGTAAGTAGGCAGGTTTCAGACAACTGGCAGACTGGTATGCTCCCTGTTAGAGGGTAGCGGTGGATTTGTCCGCCAGCACGCTTGGATCGTCTTAGACGATCTATTAGACAAAGGGGCGGGAGTGGATGCTGCACATGCACCGTAGGACCGAGGAAGGGTGAGTGAGATAGGGAGACTTGGGGGGTTTCACACATTGGGGCACATTGGGGCAGGGACCAAAACCCAGGGTAATCAAAATCCTGGGTTTTGGTCCACTTTAAGGACCTTTTTATGAAGCACTAGTGCCACTCAATGCCACTCAGCATCAACAATATCACTCTCCACCACTCAATGCTTGATTTAACCAAAAATCAGCACTGACATGGCCACCTTTCAGCGTCTAATTTAGTGCATCAAGCCTGGGCTCCCAAAGACTTTAATAGACATGTCGTTGTTAAAGATTTAATATTTCTGCTTACTTGGGGTGTTTATCTTTAATTTTGCCCACATTATAGATGTTGTGTTTGAGGGACATCCAAGGTCAGCAATGTTTTTGACACCCTTAGTGTCTTTGGGTTTTCATTGGGTATAAACCACAACAGGGGATATTGTTTGGATGTGAAAATGTATCCTAGAATGAAAACACGCCTGTGTGTGTCCCTAGCAGTTTTTTTTCATACCTTACGGCATTTATTTATTAATCAGTACTCACAAGGTACAGTGCCAATTTAGCGGCGGCTCTTAAAATGCTGTCAGCACCATTGCACACATGCAGGCACGAACATATTAGTGCTGATCTGCCACTCGGAAGGAAGTCATATGCTGCTGCCCTTCACCTGGGGCATCTGGAATCAGGATGCCCCACTTTATGAAACCCCTGGGTCACTGCTTTACTGGCGGCTCCAACTGCAATGTAAACATAGGTGCCCACATCCCCAGCATCTTTGGGATAAGGAGCGCTCCCACTCCAGACATTCAGATAGGCTGAGGACGGGGGCGCGTCCACATCTAAAGGGAACTAGGGATGTTGTAACTCCCACTCACTATTGCAGAGCTCTACCTCTAAAGAAAGCTGTATTGATGATCTTCAATATGTACAGCAGACATCACAGACTGGACGAAAGCCTCTGCATGTACTGTGGAACCAGTACTGTGCCTGCCAGCCAGAGCTGCCGTGCACGCTGGGGTGCGCGCAGGAACCCTGCACACTAATTGGCTGGGGGAGGGACAATAAAAGGAGTTTGATGGCGGCACACAACTACACCCTGAAGAAGTGGTTTTACTGGGCCACGGAAATTGTGAGATTTCTTATCTCCTGTTAGGAGCAGCGGGGCCACCATCTTCCTTGGGCATCAATTTTAGGTGAACTCTTTCCCTGTTGTTTACGCTTGCACAAAGGGGTTTATTCATCAAGGGATATCGGCAGGTAGTGCCTCGTAGCGGCAGGCAGCGTCTGGTGAACACCGGGCGCTGTACACAATACTACATTTATGAAGGCGATTCTGGTGAGCGTCATGTAGCGTACAATTCATTATTACAGGTGGCTCAGCGTTTAGCGCCGACCCTCTAGCTTCCAGAGCGCCAGGTATTACCTCTCCCTACCTGTTGCTTCCCCATACATTTCAATGGACGTTCCTTTTCTTCTGTTTTAACTGGGTTTTTTTTTTTTTTTACTCAAAGAATTGTGTGACCTCTCCTGGCCTAGAAAGATTCATTTTTGAAAACCTTTTTGATTTTTTATATTTTTATGCAGAATTGTCATTACAGGTCTGGCACTAAAGTGTTAATGTTACAATGTTAGAACAATGTCATTCCATGTGTTTTCGCTTTGTTACTGGTGGATATGTGTTCAAAAACAGACTTTAATCACTGGCGCTCTATGCTACAGTGACCAGATCCAGGGCCCGACGGTACAGTGACCAGATCCAGGGCCTGACGCTCTGTGAATTTTTTTCTTGAATATGGTGGGAGTCGCTGAGAGTCGGTCGCAATGAGCTGGTGCTACCTTTCGCTCCCTGCAACACTGTCCTGGTGTTAGCGCGCCCAACAAACATCTCATTCATCAATGCCGGGCAGGTCACTACAGCGACTGAGGCGCTCTGTTACGGTGCCTGATAACCAATCACAGCGTCTACAACCCCTGGCAAAAATTATGGAATCACCAGACTCTGAGAATGTTCCTTCAGTTGTTGAATTTTGTAGAAAAATAGCAGATCAGACATGACAAAAAACTAAAGGCAAATGGCAACTTCCTGGCTTTAAGAAATACTAAAAGAAATCAAGAAAAATAATTGTGGCAGCCTTGTGGCAGTTTTAGAACAAGCACAGGGAATAAATTATGGAATCACTCAATTTTGAGGAAAAAAATATGGAATCATGAAAAACAAACAAAATAACACCCCAACACATCACTAGTACTTTGTTGCACCACCTCTAGCTTTTATAACTGCTTGCAGTCTCTGAGGCATTGACTTAATGAGTGACAAACAGTACTCTTCACCAATCTGGCTCCAGCTTTCTCTGATTGCTGTTGCCAGATCAGCTTTGCAGGTTGGAGCCTTGTCATAGACCATTTTCTTTAACTTCCACCACAGATTTTCAATTGGATTGAGATCTGGACTGTTTGCAGGCCATGACATTGACCTTATGTGTCTTTCTTCATGGAATGTTTTCACAGTTTTTGCTCTATGGCAAGATGCATTATCATCTTAAAAAATGATGTCATCATCCCCAAACATCCTTTCGATAGATGGGATGAGAAAAGTGTCCAAAATGTCAATGTAAACCTGTGCATTTATTGAAGATGTAATGACAGCCATCTTCCCAGTGCTTTTACCTGACATGCAGCCCCATATCATCAATGACTGTGGAAATTTGCATGTTTTCACGACTGTCTTCAGACAGTCGTCTGCATAAATCTCTTTGGAACGGCACCAAACAAAAGTTCCAGCATCATCACCTTGCCCAATGCAGATTTGAGATTCATCACTGAGTATTACTTTCATCCAGTCATCCACAGTCCACGATTGCCTTTCCTTAGCCCATTGTAACCGTGCTTTTTTCTGTTTAGGTGTTAGTGATGGCTTTCTTTTAGCTTTTCTGTATGCAAATCCCATCTGGTGTTAGAGCCATGATTCATGTCAGTTCTCTTGTTGCAGCAGCTCTCCAAGGTGTGATCACTTCTTTTTACCTGGACATTAACAAGCAGATTTAATCTGATGCAGGTGTTATTGTAATGAAAATTTACAGGGTGATTCCATATTTTTTTCCTCAAAATTGAGTGATTCCATAATTTATTCCCTGTGTTTGTTCTAAAAATGTAACTGTTTCTGGCTACCACAATTATTTTTCTTGATTTTTCTTGATTTCTTTTAGTATTCCTTAAAGCCAGGAAGTTGCCATTTCAAATGCCTTTAGTTTTTTGTCATGTCTGTTATTTGCTTTTTTCTACAAAATGTAACAACTGAAGGAACATCCTCAGAGACTGGTGATTCCATAATTTTTGCCAGGGGTTGTACTAGCGGTCACTCTTAGCGCCCTGTGCAGACACTCATCTGCCAATAGCTGGCACTAGTAATGAATCAGCCTGAAAGTGTATAATTTGTGTTTCTGAATTGCATCTCTCTTGAGAAGCTTTACTCAGAGCTGCGGCCATGGTTGGCCCCCACCACAACAAAGGGGAATGCAGTTTGAGGTATGACCAAATTGGTTGGCTGCCTCCAATTTAAAGTGAATGGCTCTTTCCAGAGGCTAGGAGCTCTGTCAGCTGGCATGTCCCAGCCTTCGCTGACCTGCGCTCTAGCTAACTTTTTTTATGGCATGGCTGTCCTGCAGGAGAAATACATCTTTTTTCCTGACAGCATGACAGCATGGAGCACAGTATGGTGGGACTTTTTTAACATTGCAAATGTGCCAAGTGTCTGGGGCGCCACCAATTGTACGCATGTTGCTCTGGTTCCCTCAACTGTTCAGGAGTATGTTTCGGTATGTTTAGGTCCACATTGCTCCTCCTTGTAGGCCACTCTCCCCTACTGAGGCTAGTCTAGCTTCCCCTTCCCCCAAACACCTTCCCTGTGTCTCAGTCTGTTTAGTTGTACATTGCTCCTCCTTGTAGGCCACTCTCCTCTCTTAGGGCTAGCCTAGCTTTCCCTCCCCCCCCAACCAGCTTCCATGTGTCCCATTTGGCCATTGTTTTACTTTATTATTGCTGTTCATTTGTTGTTGCCAGTCTAGTGACCCTTTTTTATTTGTGGCCTCTTCTCAGCAACCACAAGATGGGCCACTCTCTTAGCGTCCAATGTGTTGTAGGGCCAGCTTCCCTGGCTCGTCCCACGATGCATTTATCTTGAGGAGTTCCAGTTTATGCACCCGTTTTGAGAGTGGCGAGCTGACTGTTGGTTGGCTTGTGGGTAAGTCTGTTTATTGCTTGAGTGGATCTGCATGTTTATTGTTTATTTAGCATTTGCAATGTGTTTTTCTTTTCTGTTATGTCAGCCAGAAAAGGTTGTGCAGCATATGCAGTATATGCAGTATATACCCTGCTTCTGCTGCAGAGATTCCTGGACATCTGTATGCTGGCACTCAGAGACATGCGGGCCAAAACATTTGGCAGCATTTGATAGACAGATATTTTCCTTTAATACTTTTTATTCCACTCATGTCATTTGTTATTAATTATATCCCTTGTCTTACCAGGGTGTGATTAAATAACATACAAACAAAGTTCAAGTTTTTGGTATTTATTCTCTAATTACTTATGGCTTATGGCACAAATGTGAATGGAGGTCAACAAAAAAAATGTATCACTAAAAATGTGCCTGTCTGGCATAGCTAAAGCTTGGGGACCCCCAGAACCCAAAGTCCAGCATGGCAGGTTAGGAGGATGTTGCCTGGCTTCGGGTGTTTGCATCTTTCTGTGCCTCCAGCCTCTCTATCCTTTGAAGGGCAACCTGGTTGGCCTCCAGCCTTTGAGGGCAACCTGGTTGGCCTCCACCAGAGCCCCAACCAGCGTCTCCATCTGCTGTTGGTGGCGCTGCTTCTTCACAATAACTGCAGCCAGGTCTTCATGGAGCAAACTGACAGGCCGCCGCACAACTTTAAAATATCTATTGGTGTTTTGCCAAAAAGTGGTGCTGTTGACCCACCAGTTTGCCTCCAAGATTTGGTACCGCCTTAACAAAGACAGGTGACACCTGGCTACAGGCCCGGGGCCTCTTGCTTCACTTTGCCACTTGCCCTTTGTCAACTAAGCTCACTCATTTACCTCATCACTTTCTGGACTCCGCTCCCTTGGTGATTGGCTGGTGGGCGGGCCTGGCCTTGATGTTGTCCCTATGGTTGCCAAACAAGACGGGCCAGCTGTGGCTGCAGGTGGCGGGTGTTGCGGGCGAGGTGCTGCTGGCTGGAGTGTTGCTGCAAAGTCAAGGTAAATGCACTTGTAGTTTCCTCTTAAAAGTATATGTGCCCCTTCAAAATCCCTACAAGGGCTGAACACTGGGCCCTGCATCGATGTGGGCACCCGAAATTTGGTCTGCTCACACCTATGATAGGGGTTACATATGAAGTTTGCCCTTATACCCTTAGTGTGTGTTGCATATCATATGTTGCACAGTCAAGCCCTCAAAGCTGGCTGTGTATGTGGGAACTAAGGTTGCGTTTTTGGTTGGCCTACTCCCCCTGTGCCAAGCTACAATTTTCTAAAAAGTCTTACCATTGGTGGGTACATGCCTGTCGATGTCCATGGTCCCTGGTAGGTGTTGGGGTGGAGCATTCCCAACACCCACTCCTCAGCATGGGTAAATTGTTGTTTATGGGGACGCCTTCATCAGTTTGTAAGCTTGGGTTCAGGCTCTGCCCCGTCATGTTGCAAGCAATCTCCAACAATAACTGCTCCTGCAACACTTTGGGGGTTGAGCGAGACCAGGACTCAGCCAGACGATCAAAATTTTTTGTCAACACCATCCAGCAGAACCTCCTGCTGGGCAAAATCGGGCACTCAACTTGTCCCTTGTTAAATTGCGCCCAGTGTGAGTGGCCCATACTGTGGTCTGCTGGTTGGTGTCTTGGCTGAAGGAGGAGTCACTATGCCCTCTCCTATGCTGAAAATGGATGGATTCCAGGTTACTGGCCAGGGAAAGAGGAAGTCTGGCTGTGGAAACCCTGATCAGGCTTTGGCTCGCCTCATTGGCTCCACATGGCCTCTGCAGTGGGGCCCGCACTGGGGTCTGTCCTGGGGTCCGCATAGTTCTCTGGTGTCCTGACCATTGGTGGTCCATGGTGGGCTGTGCTGGGAGCTTTGGGCACCCTGGTTTTCTGACTCCCTTTGCTTACCTTAAACTGCTGTGGGTTACCCACTCAGAGTGGTTAGTGTGGGTATCAGCAGGGGAGTGCATGTGCGATGAACAGAGGATCCTGGGGCTGTGGAACCTGGGGCTGCGGTACCTGGGGCTGCCAGTTCCTTAGCCATGCCTGTGTTCCTGGCTCTGGGGGCTGTGGTGCCACTTATGGTGTGGCATAGTGAGCTTGTAAGTCAGCAGGGAAAAGAAAATCTGAGCCTCATCTGTGTTCTTTTATACCTAATTAAGTGGGAAATTGTATTGGAAACTATTTGTTTTTTTTAACAGCCCATCAAAGGCACAAGCAACCTATAGGCTACATTTCACAGACACACTTAGGCACGCCTGACTCTCCACTCAGCTAATACTGTCAGATAGGGCTCACTGACTGAGGCCAGCAACAGGGTGAGGCCAGCTCTCCTGTCCCACAAAAGTAGTGGATTGCATAGAAATGTCAAACATAAATGACTTAGGCACCCTGCGTCGCATACAAACATGCCAGAGTGGTCCATGTGACAGTGTCAGCAAAGTACTGTGAGCCTGTAACATTGGAAGGCCAGGCCTCTGCCATTACTGTGGCGCTATGTGCCTTTTCTCGTATTTCATGGCCACTCTGCCACCTGTTTGCACCTTGGCAGGAGTGTAATGCGGCACACATGCATAGGCGAATGGCATGAAAGTGTGATTTACCATGATATTGTCCTCCTGCTGCTCACGGGTGAACACAGTGCGTGCCATGTTGGTCCTTTCATCTGTATGACGCACGCACACCCCTGCGATGAGGAGCACAAGTGGCGACGCACCTTGGCGGACCCCGAAAGTGTGCTTCTATCCATACGCCCATGTAGCCTATAGGTTGCTTGCACCTTTGATGAGCTGTTATATGAACCAAATATTTTCCAATACAATTTCCCATGGCTGAGTGTCAGATTTTCTTGCCACTGCTGACTTACAAACTCACTATGTCACACCATAGGCGCTACTACAGCCACCAGAGCCAGGAACGCAGGCATGGCTGAGGAACTGGTGGAACCCGACCCAGGTACTGCAGCCCCAGGCCCAGGACCCGCCATTCATCCTGCAGGCACTTCTCTGCTGATACCCACAATAGCCACTCTGAGCAAGTCACCCGCAGCAGCTTAAGGCATCACAATGGGCAAAAACTAACAAGGGGCAAGTTGAGTGGTTATTTTAATGATGCCCAGCTAGAGTTTTCGCTGGATGGTGTTGCCAAAAATGATGAATGACTGGCTGGGTCCCAGTCCCGCCCAATTCCCAAAGCATTGCGGGAGCAGTTATGGTTGGAGATTATCCGCAATGTGATAGGGTGGGGGCAGAACCCAAGGATGGTGCCCAGGCCAAGAAAAAGTGGGACAACCTGAGGGTGGTGGTTCGTCAGAAACTCAGCACCAGACAGGATAAGGGGTAAGTGGTGAACAACCAGAGGGCTGCAAGCACATGAAACATTGGACAACTCACTAAGGCCACCCATTCCTTGCAAACTGGTGAAGGCCTCCCCAAAACATAACAATTTACCCATGCTGAGGAGCGGGTGTTGGGGATGCTCCACCCCAACATCTACAAGAGGGTGTCAGCACCATGGACACCGATAGATGGCATGTGCCCACCAGTGGTCAGACTTTAAAAAAAATTGTAGCTTGGCACAGGCGGGAGTAGGACAACCAAACAAGTGACCCACCAACCTTAGTTCCCACATGCACAACCAACTTTGAGGGCTTGTCTACAACACACACCAAGGGGAATTAGTGATGTGGGACCCAGTGTGTAGCACTTGCAGGGATTTTGAAGGCGCACAAATACTGTTAAGAGGAAACTACCAGTGCCTTTACCTCGCACTGTGCAGCAACACCCCAGCCAGTAGCACCTCGCCTGCAACACCCGCCACCAACAGCCACAGTTGGCCTGCCTGGTTTGGCTACCACCGGGACATCATCAAGGCCAGGCCCACCCACCAGCCAGCCCCCAAGGGAACAGAGTCCAGACAGTGGTGAGGTAAGTGAGTGAGTTAATAGGCAAAGGGCAAATGGCAGGGTGGAGGAAGAGGGTGAACCCAGGGTATGGTTTGGGGTACCTGAAGGCTGTGTGGCAACACTTATGTTGACCTTTCACCACACAGATAGCACCTCTCCTGAATGAAATCAATGAGCTGGAGAAAGGGCACCAGCTGCTGGCACCACGGACACTGGCCACCACCACTCCTCCCTGCAGCTCCACCTTCATTCTGCCAGTTTGATTTCTGCAGTTCAAAATAATTGGGATCAAGAAGGAGCAAAAAGGGCTATGCTTCTGACGCGTTTGACATATTTGGGTTGATTCAAAGAAACATGTAACAGCTTGGATTTGGCTCACGATCATCCTATTTTTCACGTCCGCTCGTGCGTTCGTATGAACTTGCGAGTGATTCAATAAGCAAATACGTTTCTATCCTAAAATATACGTCCGTTCGTATGATATCTCCCGAACTTGCCTCAGTCAGTTGACAATCGTAAAAATCACGTTCATGTGCTCACCTGTTGCGGCGGCAGCCTGTTTTGTCGGCGGCTTCCATCGTCCAGCTCTTCCAATTACTTGCGTTTGCCTCTGGTTTTCATTGGTTTTTGGCCTCTTAGATTCGTGCGTTCTTATGTATATAAGATCTTGCGCATGCGCACCCTCAACCAGAAACTTACCTAAACCCTTTAGCGCTTGCATCCAACTTCATTTCTCGCTCCCTCAAACTTACCTAAACCCCTTAGCGCCTGCATCCAACTTCATTTCTCGCTCCCTCAAACTTACCTAAACCCCTTAGCGGCTGCATCCAACTTCATTTCTCGCTCCCTCAAACTTACCTAAACCCCTTAGCGGCTGCATCCAACTTCATTTCTCGCTCCCTCAAACTTACCTAAACCCTTTAGCGCTTGCATCCAACTTCATTTCTCGCTCCCTCAAACTTACCTAAACCCCTTAGCGCTTGCATCCAACTTCATTTCTCGCTCCCTCAAACTTACCTAAACCCCTTAGCGGCTGCATCCAACTTCATTTCTCGCTCCCTCAAACTTACCTAAACCCCTTAGCGGCTGCATCCAACTTCATTTCTCGCTCCCTCAAACTTACCTAAACCCTTTAGCGCTTGCATCCAACTTCATTTCTCGCTCCCTCAAACTTACCTAAACCCCTTAGCGCTTGCATCCAACTTCATTTCTCGCTCCCTCAAACTTACCTAAACCCCTTAGCGGCTGCATCCAACTTCATTTCTCGCTCCCTCAAACTTACCTAAACCCTTTAGCGCTTGCATCCAACTTCATTTCTCGCTCCCTCAAACTTACCTAAACCCCTTAGCGCTTGCATCCAACTTCATTTCTCGCTCCCTCAAACTTACCTAAACCCCTTAGCGGCTGCATCCAACTTCATTTCTCGCTCCCTCAAACTTACCTAAACCCTTTAGCGCTTGCATCCAACTTCATTTCTCGCTCCCTCAAACTTACCTAAACCCCTTAGCGCTTGCATCCAACTTCATTTCTCGCTCCCTCAAACTTACCTAAACCCCTTAGCGCCTGCATCCAACTTCATTTCTCGCTCCCTCAAACTTACCTAAACCCTTTAGCGCTTGCATCCAACTTCATTTCTCGCTCCCTCAAACTTACCTAAACCCTTTAGCGCTTGCATCCAACTTCATTTCTCGCTCCCTCAAACTTACCTAAACCCTTTAGCGCTTGCATCCAACTTCATTTCTCGCTCCCTCAAACTTACCTAAACCCCTTAGCGCTTGCATCCAACTTCATTTCTCGCTCCCTCAAACTTACCTAAACCCCTTAGCGCCTGCATCCAACTTCATTTCTCGCTCCCTCAAACTTACCTAAACCCTTTAGCGCTTGCATCCAACTTCATTTCTCGCTCCCTCAAACTTACCTAAACCCCTTAGCGCCTGCATCCAACTTCATTTCTCGGTCCATAAAACGTAAGAAAATCACATAATTTACATATGTCTATATGTTTCTAAGTGTGTTGTTTCTGGTTTGTGTAATTTTTTGGGTGTGTGCATATTAGAAAAGACACATTTAGGAAGGCTTCAAATATAATTTATTTAAAATTTTTTCTTTCTTTGGTTTGGAATAAAATTCCAAATTTTTTTTTATAGTTTTTTTTGTTTTTTTAAAACCGTTTTTGTTTTTTGGCCTCGGGAAAACATATATAATTTTTTTATTTGTTTTTAACAGTAAAACTTTTTTTTTTTTTTTGGGGGTTTTTTTTGTTTAAAAAATATATATATTATTTTTTGTTAAAACAATTAAAAACTTTCTAAAATTTTAACAACTTTTAAAAAACGTGAAACAAAGGAGCCAGGACCAAGGGCACTATTCATCATCCTCTTCTTCATCTGTTGGCCCCAACGTCGCCTGTATGGCCAGCAGCTCGGCCACCAACTCCTTCATTCGTTTTTTTTTTCCCGCCAAGGTTTTGGGGATCATCCCTGTAACCAATAGAGAAAGAAACATAAATAGGAGTCCAAGACCGGTTTGTATGCTGGAAATAGATTTAGGGTTAATCAAATACATGTAAATGCATGACATATGTCCTTCTTCAAAGGGATACAGTTAATGCATTTCCCACAGGTAAGTGTTTAAACTCCTTAAACCGGACCTTCAACATTATTTAATGAAAAACAAAAACTATTCACAAATGATTCTGCCCCACCTCAAAGTTAGTTAGGCTTTTTTGGGGATTACAGCGCCGCCATCTGGACTCTGAAGCATAACACTTAATGAGGAGTGGAGAGTTGGATAAAGTACAGGGGAGTAGGTTACAGTGGTGCGTTGGGAATCCAGAGCATAGCTGGGTTGAGGGAAAGGTCATCACTCACACAATGCATGGCAGCACCTTCCTTTTTTCAATCTGTATCCCATGCTGCCTGTAAATATTGTGCATTCCATATTCCCCAATATTGGTTTTGTTCTGTCTAATAACATGCATTAGATGGGTGAAGGGTGTTTTTCCATGTTTCTAATCTGTAGGTACAGTGTGATGGCTAAGTCTTTGGTTCTTAATACTAGTTTGGGTCCTCTTTAAGCTAACGAAGTGCCCACATGAAAGTGTGAACTACACTTTGGCTACGCCTTTAGTTATGTGTGTGTTATTAGCTAAGCAAACATTAATATGAATAATGGCATGGAGACTTACGGAGTTGGTGGCCGACAGATGGCTGGTTGGGGCCAACAGGCTGCCCTTGGTCCTGGCTCGGCTGTGAAGAAGTCCCTGGAGAAACATGTGACATTTGGTTAGTATTTGTAGATAGTCACTATCCCCAACATATCTGGCTCCCAGTCTGGCTGACATCACTCACCTTCGCCAGGATCTCCTTCCAGCATCTCTGCTGCCTCCTCCTCCACTATCTCACCCGCTCCTGAAGCTTCTACAAATACATAATAAAGGATAACTTAGTTTTTGGCCTGCCATGTATATCTTTGTGCCTATACATGAAGAGTGACATACCAGAGCCTTCCCCATGCGTGGCCAGGTATGACTCCACGCCCACGCGCCTTGGCCCCTCCTCTGTGGTAAGGTCCAGGGGCTGGTCTGAGGAGGCCACAGAGGAGGGGTAGGTCCGTCGCCCGGGAGATCCACCACCTTCACTCACAGATGCAGAGTCATGCAGCACTGGTCGGCCTGTACGTCTCCGGGTGCGGCGAATTCTGAAATCCATTTCCAACACTACCAAAGAAAAGTCATTATAAATAAAGGCATAACTTAGACATTTGGAACATATACCATGCAATTGCTTAGTACTTACTTGGGAAATGGATCCCAAAAAACCTCCGCACCCGGGGCATGTGCAGACGCTTCAGGTCCGACCAATGCTGCATTATCTGGGTGTGAGTGAAGGTGGTGCTGGTCACACGGTGTATCTCCGCGATGATCTCCCGGGCGATGTCCCTTTTCTCGCACACATTGGGCGCGAAGTCATACCGGCGCTGAAGCATGATCTGAAAAACATAATGGACACAGAGCTTTTACTTTTACACACAGACCCATATGTGTTGCATCACAAGTTGAGTATTTAATGTCATTAACACACACATTTCGAATGGCCGCCATTTTTGGGGAGTGGCTTAAAGAGGACGTTGACTGTGATTGACAGTCTGGTCTTATGTTATATGTATCACACACCATGTACATACAGATAATAGCCAACATCAACAATCAGGCCACCTGCATCTATGGCATGTTAGGATGTTTTAAAGATCCAAGATGTAGCCTAATGCTTAGGCTTTTGGCCCACGTGTGTGGCTTCCCGTTGTGTTTTTATGGCTTAGGAAAACAGTGTTCCGCAAACATCCGCATCAAGGTCCGAGACAGGCCAGGTTTGACAGCTCGCCCCGCTACTCCACAGGTTAATTAACTGTTGCTAAGCCGGAGCAATTGGCCGAATTAGGACATCAGCATAGACAGGTGAAAACGTGGCCAGGCTCGGCCCTTGAGGATGAAGTGTGAGGAGCCAGTGATTAAACATTAAGAGACCCCAAACTAGTTCCCAACGCATCATTTACATTTAGGCCATCATTGACTATTCTATTAAAATGCACAGGCAGCCACTTACCAGCATGAGGATCTCTTCCTGTTGACGGGTGAAGATAGTGGGCGCCATCTTTAGTCTTCTTCCAGGCAGCAGATAAGTGAAACCCCAGCGGTTTCCTGGTTCCGCACGAACGTACGTCCGTACGAGCGCGTAGTCGTGCGCATAGGCGTCAGACGCTGGGCGCATGATTTAAAGGTCCCTGCACCCAAAGCTCATTCTCTTTGAGCTTTTGGACAAAATGGCACCAAAAAAGGCAGCAGCTAAACGCGGCCAGCAAAGCCAGACCTCTGAGGGCCCAACAACCAGGTCCCAGCAACGACCGAAGAAGCTAAGGTCCCAGAAGGCCCAGAAGGCAAGTACCACCTCGGCCCCACCAAGGGACACTGGACCCTCCCTTTCCCAAAAAAGGGCCCCAAAGGCACGTGCCCCTGCGGCCAAAAAACAGGCCACAGCAGCCACCACCACCTCTGCCCCCAGAAGAGGCCGCCCAAGGGAGCCCACACCACCCATGCTTTCAAGCCGGGCACTTAGCCAACCCAGGCCCCACAGCAGTGCCCGAAGCACATCCAGCCCGCACAGAAGGGCCCGAAGCCCCTCCAGGGCCAGAAGCCCCCGACCTGGCACCAGCCGGGAACAGAGCCCCCGACCTGGCACCAGCCGGGAACCTAGCCCCCCAAGAGGGCCCCGAATTGCAACCATGACCACATCTACACCTGGAAGTTCGGTGGCCAGCCACGCCAGAACACCCAGTCCCTTGGCCAGTCCAGTCCAGTCATTGGGAAGCCACCAATCCGGCCATTCCCCTACCCAGCCCCAGGCCATAATGTCACCACATGTGTCTGCACACATGGAGGAGCAGCCAAGCCAACCATCTGGCCGCACATTGCGCCGCGGCCAGTTGAGTGGGAGATTCTCCCATGACCAAAATATGGCATTGGCTAGTGGCCTTACATTATACTATGACGAGCTATATGGGAGCAAATCCAAACACACCACCAAGCAGCGCAAGATGGCATTGTTTGAAACCATCCTCCGACAAGTAAATGCAGCGGGGGAAGAGAGGAAAGATGTGTCCCAAATTCAGAAGAAAATCTCTGATCTGAAGTATGCTGTACGGCAAAAAGAAATTAAAAGGCATAATTACAGGTAAATAAATGTTTTCGCTAAATATAATGTTTGGGATGTGCTGTATGCCCCTTTTCTGAATACCAAACGATTTTCTCTTTTCAGCATGAAAACTGGAGGTGGCTTTCCATCTAAATTGGAGTTTACCCCTGCTGAGGAGATTGTGCTTGGACTTCTCCATCCGGTCGCGGTCGGTGGACATGCTGGTCTAAGGGACACAGACTCCCCGACCCGTACCCACGGTGAGTACTATTAAATCTGCATGTTTGCCTGTTTGCTAAATAATCTACAGTTCACTAGTAACAAGATAACGGGATGCCCCTATGGTTTGCCTTGCTTGGCCTCGCACTACTGTGGCTGTTTGTGTCCTCTTTTGGTCCCTGTGAATCACACATTTAGGCCCACAGCCATTATGGCAAAGATCAAATGTCCAATTGTATTGTTAAAGTCATGAAGTTTCGCAAGATAAGTGAGATATTTAGAATCAATCACAAAACACACATCATTATGTATGGGTTGCCTTTTGGTTGTGTGAGTTGTGTTTGAGTTAACTATTTAATTAGCCACCCACAAACATATGTGACCAAGAGCAGCGAGACTCAACTGGCGGCCCGGGGTCCCAATGCGGACCTTGGCACCACATTCAAGGACCCCTGCCCAGACAGCCCTGCACTCAGTTACTTCTGTGTTGACGTGCTCAGAGCTGCCCCCTTGATCGGCCATGTAGTGGTTGGTCTCCTGCCCAATGTCATGGCTCCGTGAAACATAGCATTGCAATATGAAGTACTGCCCAGGAAGTGGCATTGCAAGGTACACAGTAACTTATTTAAATTTTCACTGGCCACAATCGTGTCCCGCTGCCCCTGCTCTGGCCCATGTGCCACAGTCCCCCCATGCCCCCCCCCCACATAAGCCCCATACATTTGTAACAGATTGGCTCCATCCATCACATCACCATCAATACGTTAACTCCCCCCTTTAGACATCCAATCCCTGTCCCCTCAGCTCTGGCCCATCCAGCCCAGCAAGGGCAAGCAGCCTTTATTAGTTGGCACTTTGAAAGCTCCAGCCCCTCCACCAGTGTCTTTATTTTTAACTAGACACCCCCTGCGTCAGCACCATGGCCAGACATTCACCTCTCACCACATACCTTGAAATGGGCGTTTCAAACAATTGTTTGAGTACCCCGGACCTAGCGAATGGTAGGCTAAATCCAAAAATGTGCCCTGAAAGTTGGATGCTGAATGGGTACACTTCATGACTTAGAACTGAGGTCACTTAGCAGTTTGTCCGAGCCATTGCACCTCTGTAAACTTGCGTGGGTTTGAACAAAGGTAACCATTGCTCTAGAGTGGAATAATATTACAAATAGAGCTATATTTGATTACCTATCCAAAAAAAGGTTATGTGTGTGTGTTTACGTGGTATTTTTTTCTCTTCTTCAGCCCAGCATGATCCCTCAGCAAGGGTAAACTCACCCCCCAGTTTGGTTATGCCTACCAGGTCCGTACAGCATCGGAGCCCAGATCAGAGATTTTCGGTAAGTTTATTTAGTAGCATAAATAATAACAAGTGCTTAAGAATGTGTTAAACTGTTGAAATCCTACATTGGGACGCAAACTTAGCCTTTTTTTTTTTTATATGTCCCTACAGACCCGCACACTCATGGAAGAGATCCAGGACATGGAGGAAGATGATGATGTCTCCGTACAGGGCACGTCGGATGAACTCCCCCTGGGTCCCAATTTGGAACTGCTCGATAATGTTTCTCTGGCCAATCCTCAGCAGCAGAGTGAATCTCCATCCATTGTGCTTGCACATGGGGAGACTGACACTACAGTCCCCAGTGTTCACTCTGCTGCTGAGGATTTGCAAAGCAGGCCGGTTGCTGTTGAGGGTACGACACCACGCGGCAGGGCACGCCCAAGAGCCAGGGTAATTGTGCGGCGGACGCCATTACGCCGCCCCACAATTTCCCAGGGGAGGCAGAGTGCCCTGCTTCAATTATGGACCCAACAAAGGGACTCTTATGACGCCCAGCTCGTTACAGAGCGTGAGCAAAGGCATGCAGACATGGTGAACATCCATACCAGTCTACAGGGCATCCTCGCGGAGTTGCGTACCCTCAACAGCAACGTGGCCAATTCAAGTAATGGCATCCAGTCAGCCATGGCTGAGATGACCAATATGCAGAGAAACATTGTGGAGCAGTTCCAAATTCACAATGCTGCCATGGCCCAGGCTAGGTCCCATTCCCATGGACCTCCACCTGGACCTCCACCTGGGTATTATGGGCAGCCACCCTATTAAGCCATGGGTGTGTGGGACATCTTTTCTCTTAACCCCCACTGTATTTACTTGTCCTTTGAGGTTTCAAACAATCCATTTTGTGTTGCTCTGGCAGGTTGTGTTTTGTATTTGCTCCCATATAGCTCCTTAGAGTAATGCTTAAGGCCACTAGCCAATGCCATAGGTCTATGTGGAGTTTATCTGGCCACTTATGGCTTAACCTATGTATTTGGTTGGTGCTCCTCCTGTTTGCAGACATGTTTGTGTGACATTATGGCCATGCCCAAATATCCCTGGGCACAGGCAATATTAATGACTGGACTAGGCTGGCCTTTGGACTGGGTGTTCTGGTTTGGTTGTGCCACTCACTTCCAGGTGTAGATGTGCTCGATGTTTTTTTTTTTATGTTATCCATTTGTTACCACAGATGTATGTGGACTGATTTCTGTTAACCACTATAATTTTTCATTTGCTAAGTAAAACAAAAATTTAACTTCCAATACTTGTGGCGTTTTTAGTGGGAAGACTTTTGTAACAGCTTGGCCTAAACCAGATAATTTTGGTTGGAAGAGGTGTAACAATGCACAGCGAAAGCTAAGGAAACTACATGAAATACATTAGGCAACAATTAAGGTCGAAATGTTTTACTTAGAGGTAATGCCACATTAGGGCAAAACAACATATGTTTCCAAAAGGATAACACAGACATACAGAATGGTGAGACAGGGAAAAAACTTAACTAAAATGCTGGCTGATCAGGTTGGCTCTAACAGATTGGCCAGACTCACTGGGGGGCCCCTCAAAATTCTCGGCTTCATCCTCGACGGCTGAAGAGGGCAGGCTGTCCACATAACGTGGGACACGTTCCAGGATGGCAAAATTGTGCAAAACAGCACATGCCATTATAATGTCGATCACTTTCTTGGGATCATATTGCAGGGCCCCCCCAGTATGGTCAAGGCAACGAAAACGTGTCTTCAGCAGACCAAAGGCCCTCTCCACAACAGCCCGGGTCTTGCGATGTGCACGGTTATACGCTTCCTGAGAGGCATCCTGGGGCCGCAGCACAGGCGTCATGAGCCAGGGTAGAAGTGGGTACCCGGAATCACCTTAAACAGAGAATTAAATGTAATCAAAATTAAAAAGGCAACACAACCAACACCAAAAAATTCACAGATATCATAATGATGTAAGGTAAAGTGTTCCCAAAAAAAAACAGGGCACATTAGGGCCCCCAAATATTGCACTAAGGTATAACCTAAATAAAAATGGCACTTCTATATACCAATTAATTAACAAACATCTGCACGGCCAAGGGTATTTGTATTTTACATATATTTGTAGTTTTCAGACATGTTACAATTAGGATGCTGCTGAGGGCCTATCCACATTTCACTGGAAACTACAATGTATGCAGTTTAAGTCCACTTTGACATTTAACGACCAATAGTACAAAAGGAGCCAAATGTCAAAGATCCCTAGCCACATTTCACTGGAAACTACAATGTATGCAGTTTAAGTCCACTTTGACATTTAACGACCAATAGTACAAAAGGAGCCAAATGTCAAAGATCCTTGGGTATAAACTCCAAACCAATATATTTAGGCACAAGGAACTTACAGACATCCTAACTAAAGGGAAAACATTCTGAAGGCCAAAGCGAGACAAGGATTTTTTGGGTAAGTTCCTAATATATGAGCCAAGAAAAAGGCAGTTGGACGCTTCTGTCAAGTTTTCAAAAACAAACATATCAACAAATACAAGATTAATGCCACATTTAATAACACACAAATAGGACACACTTACCAAGCAGCCATGCCCCCGAAAATTCACCTGCCTCAAATCTCCGAAACAACCCAGATCGCCGGAGGATATAGGAGTCGTGGGACGATCCGGGGTAGCCGGCAAGGACACTCATAAACCGCATATCCGGACCAACCACGGCCTGGACATTAAGTGAGTGTCCCATTTTACGATTCCTTAAGGCAAAAACATACAAAAAGGGTAATTGATATTTGACCCCAAAAAATAAATTAAACACAAAACATGTCTGCACTCTATTGGGAAATACTAATGAAAAGCCGAGATAAAGCAGCTACACAAATGAGGGATAAACAAATATGCTGCCGCAAAGGAAAACAGGTGACATGACACGTTGGGCAACATAATAACCAATCTCAATACCTATATATATACTCGTCGGCTGCCCTAGGTACGAGTGCCACATGTGTGCAGTCAATTGCACCAATAACGTTGGGCATGTCGGCCACATTATAAAACCCAAGCTTAATGGCGTTTCTGGCTGCCATATCATCAGGAAAATAAATATATTTTTGAGTTATGGCAGCCATGCCTTCCAAAAATTTAGATAGTGCGCGGCTCAGCGTAGGCTGTGACATCCCCACGGAGAGGGCACCCAGCCTCTGGAACGAGCCGTTCGCCAAAAATTGCAGGCAGCCAAGCATCTTGGTCATACCTGAAATTGCATGCCCCTTCCTTGTGGTGCGGGCTAACCATGGCCGCAGCTCACTATATAATTTATGGAGGGAAGCGCGATTAAGCCTGGTCAGCTCGAACAGCTCAACATCATTCATGCTATCGATGTTCATGCGACGACGCAGGGGCAATCTGCTCTCAGACATCTCGATCAACTCAATGCCAAAAAGCATAAGCCCTTGATGTGCCACAAACTCGCTCCGCTCCATCCTACTCCCGAGGCCAAATAGCTGCCGGCAAACATTTCGTAAAGCACCTCTTTAATGGGCTTCAAAACAATTAGCAATCACCTCTCTGAATTGGGCGCAAGCCCATGTGAAGGACGTAAAAAATAGGATCGGACGCAAATAATACGATTTGGACGGGAAAAACACACGAACTAACGCAAATAATACGATTTGGACGGGAAAAACACACGAACTAACGCAAATTATACGATTCTCGTACGAAATGCGTATGTTCATATACGTCTATGCGCGAACGATCGTACGAATACGAAATGGCCAAAAAAACCAGAAAAAATGACAAACACCCACCCAAACTTACGATTCTCGATACGAAATCACTTAACTTTTGCTCTTTGAATCGAGGGGATTGACTTGGGATTATATGTTTTATGTTTTGGAAAGACAAGGTTTTGGAACTAAATATCGAAATATATAGAGAAATTTATATAGGGATCCTCATGCAGTTATAGGGATAAGAGTATTTGAGTCAAAGTCTATTAATATACAGTATATAGGGGTACTCAACAGGGTTGTCCTTTGTCGCCATTATTATTTTACATTGTCAATGGAACCAGTGGCGAGAAAAATTAGATTAAGCAGAAATGTTTGGTGGAGGGGGGGGGGGGGGGGGGGGAGTTGGAGTGGGGAGGCATCATAAATGTGCATTATTTGCTGACAATGTTCTATTGTTTATTTCCTCACCCCACACTTCACTTCCTAATATATTTCAGATGCTCAAGAAAATGTAGCAAAATTTTGGGCTTAAAATTAATTATTCTAAGTCTGAGGCATTGAATTTGGCACTCTTGGACCGAGAGGTTCTTAATGTAAAACAATACTTTAATCTCATTTGGAAAATTGATCATATTAACTCTTTAAATGCCAAACAAGTAACTTTCACGTGGTTTCCTCTCCTGGCCTCCCAAAAGCAGGTAAACTAAGAACCTAGTCCCCTGCTACAGGAACCTCACACCCAGAAACAATTAATATAAACATGTAAAGTAACAAAGAGCAAAGAATTAGACATCATACACCAGTGAAATGAAAAACAAGAGCAACACTGTGTAGGTAAGCAAATCAACATAACCTGTCCCAAAGAATACTGAGGCTGGAGGCTGGTAGGAGGGACGTCTCAGCAGACACTCCCCCGAAATAATGGGGTCCCCACATGCCAAGTACTACTACTAATAATAATAATAAAAACATCTACCAGGTGGTAGTAATAATAGTAATAATAACAATTATGGTATGTAGATGGATAATGGTAGGTAGAAGACTGCATGGTAGACCTTAGATGAATAGTAATCATACTGTATGGCTCTGCAGTCGATATAAGGCAAATGAGACTGGACGTTTCCTGAACAAGGCCACTGGAAAATGTCCCACATACCCTTTTCAATGAGCCCATACTCAGTGCATGATACTCATTTGCTTCCATACTCCATGCTGAGGAAGCTTGTAGAGAGGTTGGATGTGTATCATTGTATAAGCCTGCCCTGTGAGCCTCACTGGTCATCAGGTGTTTTGTAGGTCAAATTTCAGCTACCGAAAAATATTTGTACTGTAGTAGCGCTGGTTGTGGGTTCCCAGTGCAGGTAGACAGAGCTGCCCTGTACAATGACCTTCCATTTTTATTTTATTAATAAGGTACTAGGTCTTACTCTTAGTGAGTCTACAAAGCCACCCAGCTGACTGGCCATAGGAAGAGGCAGGACAATTCCTGGTGGCCTGCACTGCATTAGGGACAACTGGGCTGGGTGTACCCACCAGCATACAGCCAACCTCACCACTGAACCTTGCCAGAATTCATTTCTTCTGTTGGTGATTTGAGGCTATTGAACACACTTTGACTCCCGAGTCTCCACCACATCTATATGTCTTGCTGCCAAAACAACTCAACCCATGATTTGTACATACATTGCAATAGCTCCATCACCATGGTTCTGGGGACCATCAATTCTCTTACCATGATAAACATTTAGTACCATCACGTTATTTCTTAGTGGCCATAGTCACTCCTGCCAATGCTATAGCCTCAGCTATGGAGTGTACTCATTAACCAGTTGGGAAGCACAATGGGGGCAGGGTCTCAGAGGGCATGTCGTGGGCTGACTTTGGTCCAGATAAATTCCTTGGCTGATTTTTGGTCCTAGTCTGCTGTGGTTATGGGTGACACACATAAAAGAAGGGTGAGACAGTAAAACCGACTGGTGACATGTGGGTGCTGCAGCCAATGGTCAGGTGCTGACATTAGCCCTAATTCAGAGCCTCTTTCACATGCACTTTTTGCATGTGTTTGTGTAACTTTTGTGAGTTTTTCCATGTTTTTTCGGAATTTTCGTTACTGTTTTCATGCGTATATGCGTTTACGTTAACGCGAATAAGCACTTTCGATGGTCGTATCTTTATCGTTAAATTTCTGTTATGTTGGGCAACTTACAGATTCAGAGTCATGATTGTTGATTACAACCCAGCCAATAAAACAAGTTTGTTTTCGTTCAACTTACTGGGTCGTTTTGTAGGAGAAAGTTAGCTGTTGAGATCGGAGATGATGTTTGCTGAGTAAGGGGAGGAATAAGAGCGACTGCAGCTACGCGGCATGCTCTGCATGAGCATGGCCGAATCCAGTTTGCACCGTGCACGTATGGACATCGATCGTATGCATGACGTTATTCAAGCTCACCCGACTTAACCACGTTTCCCTCCATAACTTGTGTAGTGATCTGCATCCATGGTTGGCCCGCACAACAAGGAAGGGGCATGCAATTGCAGGTATGACCAAAATGCTTGGCTGCCTGCAATTTTTAGCGAATGGCTCGTTCCGGAGGCTGGGTGCCCTATCTGTGGGGATGTCCCAGCCTATGCTGAGCCGCACGCTAAACAAGTTTTTGGATGGCATGTTTACCCTGTGTCAAAAATACACATATATCCCTGACAACATGGTAGCCTGGAATGCTGTTAAGTTGGGCTATTTTGATATAGCCGATAGGCCTAACATCATGGGTGCGATCGATTGTATGAATGTAGCGTTGGTGCCTCCAGCAGCTCAGGAATATCTCTATCGGTATGTTGTTTATGTGAACATCCTGACTTATATTAACTCATTGCATCACAGTATGTTTTAATGTAGACCTTAAACAATCATTTGCATGTAGACTTAAAACAATCATTTGCATGTAGACCTTAAACAATCATTTTCATGTAGACCTTAAACAATCATTTTCATGTAGACCTTAAACAATCATTTGCATGTAGACCTTAATTATTCATTTTCATGTAGACCTTACTATCATATGATCCAGAGTGACCAACTATTAATTATTTGTTTGAGTACTAATTATATTTTCTGAACAACCAATCTTAAACAATAATGGTCCCTTATTTTTTGTTTTTTTACTTGATTATTTTAGAGATTTTTTTGGGCTACTAAAAACCTTTATTTTTGCTATTACAGGAACCGGAAGATGGGCCACTCAATTACTTTCAAGCTGTCGTTGGGCCTGACCTTTGGTTCCTCTGTGTCATGGCAGGGTTTCTCGGATCCACCCACGATGCCTACATCCTGAGGAATTCCAGCCTCTGTGGTCGGTTTGAATCAGAAAACTTGTCTGGTGGTTGGCTACTGGGTAAGTTTTACAAAATAGCTTCATTAGGGTTTCACTGTATGACTAGGAATGTTTTAGGATAACCCTGTCTCAACATATGATGTTCTTTCCCTCTGATGATATGATATACAATGTAACTATGAAGCAGAGACTAATTTAGTGTTTTATTATTTTTAAGGGATTCGGGTTATCCATTGCTGCCGTGGCTCATGACTCCAATCCTGCGGCCTCAGACGCAGCCACAGTTGGAAAACCTCATCCTCTCGAGGACGCAACGAGAGCTGGAAAATGTCTCGTTGGTGTACGCAGATACGAACAGTAAACGGGAGGCTCCCAACGGAGGCTCTGAATCATGCGTACGCACATATGCATATGGAAAAAAAGTGGAAATACACATCACGAGACAAATACAACACGGTTTTGAGGAGGCTCTGAATCAACCCTATTGTTTGATAAAAATAACATACACTTCTCTTCTACCATAGCTAACATAGCATAACGGTGAATAGGCAGACGACTTATATGACTCACAAAGTCTGTTCACCAAGCTGTTGTACAATCGTGTATATTTATAATCATTTTTATGATGACTTTAAAGTGTAATGCTGAGCATTTCATATTTGATGGTCTTTAACTTAGCAATTTTAAACCTTAAAAAAATAGCTTCAGCCTCTCGTGTCAGAGCAGAATCTAAAAAGCCCATCAAACCTTAATTGTCACCAGATATTCCCATTACAATTAAGGAAATACATGGCCCCTTTGAACGACCTTTAAACTTAATTTTTGTTTTTTTACTTGATAATTTTAGAGATTGTTTTGGGCTACTAAAAACCTTTATTTTTGCTATTACAGGAACCGGAAGATGGGCCACTCAATTACTTTCAAGCTGTCGTTGGGCCTGACCTTTGGTTCCTCTGTGTCATGGCAGGGTTTCTCGGATCCACCCACGATGCCTACATCCTGAGGAATTCCAGCCTCTATGGTCGGTTTGAATCAGAAAACTTGTCTGGTGGTTGGCTACTGGGTAAGTTTTACAAAATAGCTTTATTAGGGTTTCACTGTATGACTAGGAATGTTTTAGGATAACCCTGTCTCAACATATGATGTTCTTTCCCTCTGATGATATGATATACAATGTAACTATGAAGCAGAGACTAATTTAGTGTTTTATTATTTTTAAGGGATTCGGGTTATCCATTGCTGCCGTGGCTCATGACTCCAATCCTGCGGCCTCAGACGCAGCCACAGTTGGAAAACCTCATCCTCTCGAGGACGCAACGAGAGCTGGAAAATGTCTCGTTGGTGTACGCAGATACGAACAGTAAACGGGAGGCTCCCAACGGAGGCTCTGAATCATGCGTACGCACATATGCATATGGAAAAAAAGTGGAAATACACATCACGAGACAAATACAACACGGTTTTGAGGAGGCTCTGAATCAACCCTATTGTTTGATAAAAATAACATACACTTCTCTTCTACCATTGCTAACATAGCATAACGGTGAATAGGCAGACGACTTATATGACTCACAAAGTCTGTTCACCAAGCTGTTGTACAATTGTGTATATTTATAATCATTTTTATGATGACTTTAAAGTGTAATGCTGAGCATTTCATATTTGATGGTCTTTAACTTAGCAATTTTAAACCTTAAAAAAATAGCTTCAGCCTCTCGTGTCAGAGCAGAATCTAAAAAGCCCATCAAACCTTAATTGTCACCAGATATTCCCATTACAATTAAGGAAATACATGGCCCCTTTGAACGACCTTTAAACTTAATGCACAAGGCTTTGAAATTGTAGGATTTTTCCAGTGCATTTAAAATGTCAAACATGGCATTAGCTTATTTTCCACTTTTGTATTTTTAATAAAAATGTTTCCGAGCAGTAATTTAACAATAAAATAATATGACTTCAGAAGAGTGAAATTATTGTAATTATTACTATGCTAAGAAAAAGGGTTTTATCTGCACACTGTGTGTGGATTTAAGCTGTATGCAGGAGTAAAGCGGATGCCATTTGATTGCGTATTAAAGCATGGGGAGCGCAGCATGACTGTAAATAAGGTAATTTGGTTGTAAATTATTTTACACCTGTGGAGATGAAACTGACGACATGTATCTTATAAAATGCAATGTTTCTTTATTATACCGCAATATCACTGGTACAGTGAACCTGTTAAACAAGTTAAAGCCGACCAACACTCTCCGCGGCAAGGGCATTGGCAGCCACTGACGTCGCTGCTAAAATGACAGTCTGGGGTGGCATAAAGAATGCTGGAGCCCTCTAGCACATAACCCCCCCAGATGCTCAAACCTTTAATTGATCTCCTAAATGGGAATCCAGTGCTGTATTTGGCTCCCCGGCTCTCATGTGGGCAGTGGCGTTCCGGACGCTAAATGCAGCCAATAGCGGAACTAGATTTTAGGAGGGGGAGCAAGGTTAAGGTAAGGTTTGCAGTCATCTGGGGGGGTATGTGCAGGGGGAGAGGCTCCAGCATTTTGGTTCCTCTCCCCAGCCTATCATTCTAGCAACGGCGCTAACATTCACCAACACCCTTGCCATGGAGGGTGTTGGCCTGCTTCAAACCAACCTGGTTAGTTACTGAATAACCAAAGCAGTAGAGATTGAGGGACTAAACTGACTCCTGATCTCTGCAGTAGCTATTGATAGACTTCAGATCTGAGCCAAAGCTTGACAAAAGATTTGGGTCATATTATCTGGCATGCCACTTGCCAGCATTGACAGGTGGCATGCCGGATAATATGACTCAGATCTGGCCATCACTACCCTGTGAGCTGGTATAGTGGTCCCTTTGGAAAAGAAAAAAAATACAGAATTAAAATAAAAAAATTAACTGTCATGACCTTCCCAACTGGGTGGCGTCCTATCTGCAGGGGGCTCCTTGTCCTCCCTCCTCCTTCCTTAGTGTCCCGCAAAGCTGATGCCTGGGAGGCTTTTATACCATAGAGGAAGAGCCTCTGTGGAATTTCACCCATGTGACTTGTGACATCACTAGAGGGAGGGACATGGAGGGAAAGTCCCTAAGAATTCCTCCTCCTCTGACATCATTAGACAGATTGGCTGCAATAGCGCTACCTGGCATGCAAAAGATCATAGCCTAACAGACCAAAATGGAGTCTCTTACATGATGGACCTGCAGAGAGGTTGCCACCTGGTTAGAGACAGGTGAAGAAAGACTTAATTTTATTTACTGCTTGTGAACTGGTAAAGGGCTTCCTATGCTCAGATCAGATCCCCTATTATACAACATTATTGACCAGGGGATACAGATCGTCAGCCGACGATCACCTAGTTTGGGCAATTTATTGTCTCCCAGTCTATTTCAATCACGTATTGCACCAACCTGGTTATCTACCATGTGGTGGTAGTCGTTGTGGCATGTGTAATAAGGTGGACAAGGGCAAATATTTCACATTTACTGTTACTGGCATGAGGTACATTATTAAAACGATTTTGAAATGTAATTCATGTTCAGTGATTTATCTCATCACTTGCAGCATATGCAATAAACAATATGTTGGATGCACCTCCCGTAAGGTTAAAATTCGCCTGACAGAACATCTGTCTGGCATTCATAGGACGGATAATCCCAGGAACTCCAATGTGGCACGCCACCATAATACATGTCATCAGGACCAGAGGCCCAACTTTAAAATTAGTGCCATTGAGAGGGTTTCCCTGGGTCCAAGAGGTGGTGATCTACACAGGAAGCTGCTGGCCAGGGAGGCTTATTGGATTTTTACCCTGGCCACCAGATTTCCTCAGGGCATGAACCACAGATGGGATGTCTCACTAATTACTGATAGATAACTCATGCCCACATAACTGTCCTTTACATAATCCCATGGGTTTTAATAATTTACATCAGGCCTAGACGGTTGCTCTTTCATAACGTTATAGCGCCCTAAATAAACAATTCATTCATACAAAACTCTTTATTATACGTTTTGACATTTATTTTATTCCACGTGGACTATGTAGATTATGACCGTTTGACTAATGATTTCTCACCTTCTGGTTCATTTATTTATTTACATATATATATATATATATTTATATGCAGATGTCCAAATGAATGGGATAATGTTTTTCTTGTGGACTATGTACAATAATTTTTTCTTTGCTGATTAATGTTTCATACATATTTTTAGTATATTAAGGATCCTTCACTTTATATGTCTGTATTTTTAGTGCACTTTGGTTTAACATCTTAACAACATAGGGGATCCGCATTATATCCATAATCTTTATTTAAAATATTCATAATATTGGACTACCCAGCACAGCGGCATCACGCGGCGTGGTGGGTTTTCCCCCCCGGGTGTTTGGCTCCGGTTCCTGTGACCCAGTCCCTACCTGTTTTATTACCATCCAGCGCTGGCTGTGTACTGGTGTCCAGGTAACCACGTTTCCCTGACGTCGCACTTGGGGGAGGGACGCGCCCTTCCACTGGCTGGCCTACGATGTCATGTGAGGGGTTTCTCCCCTCTGATTGGCCCGCGGGTGCTGCCTGTGATTGGTTGATGCGCCCTCCTCCACTGCTGACGTCATGGCCTTCCAGATGCTCGGGGCTCCCCGCTGCTGCGAGCTGCGCTGTTGCATGAGGTAAGTCCCCCTCTTATTTTTACTATATATTGTGTGTGGTGTAGTGGTCCCTTTATCTATGATTAAGGGCCGTTAAGGACCCGAAACGCGTCAGAGGACCACACACTTCTTTCTGCCCGAGTCTTGTACTGGATTTTACCTTGTTGCTGCTGTCAATTGTACCGTTTTGGAGATGGAGATGATTTTAATGTGTATGCAATAAAGACACGATTTTAAGGAAGTGCGGATCCACTATCGATCTTTTCTGCTGCTATATGCTAAGCCACCTGGATAAATAGATGTGATGCTACATGGCGCTGTTAGAGGCGCTCACCAGATTCGCTTTCATAAATGTGGTTTTGTGTACAGAACCCAGCGTTCACCAGATGCTACCTGCTGCTACAAGGCATTACCTGACACTGTTCTTAAATAACCCCCTAGTTTTGATGTCTTGTTCAACTCAGCCAGCTTTGTTTTGTAAAGTTTGCAGATCTCATCATCTTGTTTTTGTTGATTAATTAATGAGCAATTCATTGATCTGACTTCAGTTAATTAGCCTTAGCCCAACACATAAATAAAATAAATGTATTTTCCTAAATTGATTAAATCACAGCATAAAATATTTTTGTATAGCCTAAATATGTGACAATCATAATAACCTTTAACCCTTTAAGTGCCAAGCACGTAGCACGTGTTACGTGCTTGAATTTCCCCGCAGCTAGTAAAAAAAATAAAGTAAAAAAATACTCACCCAACCCCTCTATAGATCCGGCCGAAACTGGGTATGCTTAGAAAGCTTAACGTGTTCTTTCAGGGAATATATGGTTTGTGCAGGGTATTTCAAATGTAAAGGGTTGTTTTGGTAGAAAAAGTACAAGGTGCACACTTTGTCTGCAGAGCTGAAATTTTCAAGTAAAATTACCCTTACGCACATGCTTTACCGGCACACCATTCATCTGAATAGTGGTGCAGAGTCATAGTGTTGTTTTGTTACTTTGGGGTGTTTGACAACTCTTTCCTTTCCTTGACAGTAGCTATGCATGTTGGGTATTGTTCTGTTCAGGGGACCTTGCTTTTTCAGATTGGGCTTGTTTTTTCTTGTTTAGATGTTTCTATTTTTAGAAAAATATGAGTTTGATTCTGCTTTTTTATTCTTTTTAGTGTAACTCCAAAGAATGTGCTACCAAAAAATTCATTGAGGAATTACTTCCAGAAAACTGCACCCATGTTAACAAGCCTGTTACGCCTAGAAAGCTTGAGGTGTGTATTTTCAGAGAATATATAGTTTGTGGGGGTATTTCAAATGTAAAGGGTTGTTTTTCTTGAAAAACTGCAAGGTGTGCATAGCGCTTAGCATATTTGTATTTTATCTGAAAATCTCCAAAAGCGCTGTTTCAGTTTGGGCAGGAAAGGGTGTCTACCTATACATATGTGGTACCGCTACAACCGGGAGAAATTAGGATTTCACACACAATAAGATTTTATTGATAACACTACAAATTGTAAAAAATTAGATTTTTTTTATTTTTTTGAAAACATATTTCACCCCAAAATATTGAGAATACACATAAAAAATGACAAAAAGACATTTCCTGTTAAAGCCCAGATTCTGCTGAAAAAAAGAATACATAACTTCCCTGGGAAATCCATGGAAATCCCTTCAAAAATCACAGTTGAACATGTGGAGCGCAAAATAGTGCAAAAGGGTCTGGCAACAGAGAATAAACAATGTTCAAGGTAGGCTGGCACTTAAAGGGTTAAACTACTAATGAATTAATCTTGTCTAATAAATTGAACTAATTAATTCATAATTCATAACACAGAACTTAAAACTGATTTTAGCTTTAGATGGGAAAATTTAGTTGGTTAAAGAGGAACATCAGAGTCAAGTTCCACTCCTTGGGGCATCTTGAATTGGGATGTCCCGCTATGTAAAACCCTCCAGAAGCCCCATTTCACTCACCTTGTATCGGAGCCTCCGACGCTTTGTTTGTGCTGTGACTGCATCCCAGCTCACGTCTAGCCGTGCATGCACCCATGCCCAGCCTTCCGAATTGGCATTGTGGGCACATGGTGGCTAGAAGGCGAGTGGGGGATTCGGCCGGCAGCACACTCTGCTTCATTTGGCAATGTTCCGCTGCTTAGCCATCCAGGCAGTTTATCCATCAACAGCACCGAAGGGAGCCGTGTAAAAGCGAGGGCGCTGATTGGTTGAGTGGGTCAATCAGCCAATCAGCAAACTCGGTCTTGTCCCGAGTCTGCATCGTAGAAGCAACAGAAAGGTGAGTGACCTAAGCGCTTACGCACAGTGGGGCTGTCCCCACTGAGAGGCACATCAGGTAAAAATTGCGTGTCTTGTTCCTCTTCAAGTAATTATGAATACATCTGCAATTTTTGGAGGAAACAACATTTTTCCAGTATGGAAAATACTCTTTTTTACTATTTTATACAAGATGGCAGAGAGAATTCAAGCAAATCTGGAAAAGGTCATTTTTAATGTTTTCAAATACATTTGATGTTACTGTTATTTCCAAATGTGTAATATAAAACATATGGCTCCATAAGATAAAAACATGTGATTTCACTTGTAGAAGTGGTCAATCTCCAAGACCACCTCTAAACAGTTAGTACTCCACCAATCCACAGTCTACCAATCCACCCTCCCCAGTCATGGTTATATAGTTAATATTAGGGATGAGCGAATCGATCCGGACGAACCCGGATTCGATCCGAATTTCATGAAAAATTTGATTCGGATCGAATCCGAATTTCCCCGCGATTCGATCGCTCGAAGTTTTCCTTTAACATCCATTCATTTACATTACAGGCATTCTAAGATGGCGGACGGGACATGTCCAGACATCAACCCCGCGCCAGTGCAAGCTGGGACAGTCACATGCAGCCTATCAGCAGCCAGCAAGCCCGGTGACGTCGCAGCGCTATTTAAGTCGGCGGACATCTTGCTTTTCCTCATTTCTCTATTGCATTCGTGAGAGACAGGACGCTGCTGTAGGCAGGGAGAGACAGTTAGACAGACAGGGACAGGCAGGGACAGGCTGGAGACAGGCAGGAGACAGGCAGGAGACAGACAGAAAGTCAGCGAAAAGCAGGGAAAGTTAGGAAAAATCGGAGGCAGTCACAGGGAGATTTTTTTTTTTTCATCCAGCCTGAGTGTTACTGGCTGGCTGACTGGCTTTGTTAGCGTTTTCAGGCTGCTTATACACTAACTGTGCATATATACTGAACTGATCTCAAGTCTGTGACTACACCAGCCTCTATTTAATACCATAACCATTTGCACTTATTCTAATAGAAATTTGGCCTGATAAACACTTTTGCTGTGCATAGTCTTACTGCTGCCAGGTGCTCTCTGGTTTTTGGGGCATCCCATTCTGTGACTACACCAGCCTCTATTTAATACCATAACCATTTGCACTTATTCTAATAGAAATTTGGCCTGATAAACACTTTTGCTGTGCATAGTCTTACTGTTGCCAGGTGCTCTCTGGTTTTTGGGGCATCCCATTCTGTGACTACACCAGCCTCTATTTAATACCATAACCATTTGCACTTATTCTAATAGAAATTAGGCCTGATAAAGACACTTTTGCTGTGCATAGTCTTACTGCTGCCAGGTGCTCTCTGGTTTTTGGGGCATCCCATTCTGTGACTACACCAGCCTCTATTTAATACCATAACCATTTGCACTTATTCTAATAGAAATTAGGCCTGATAAAGACACTTTTGCTGTGCATAGTCTTACTGCTGCCAGGTGCTGTCTGGTTTTTGGGGCATCCCATTCTGTGACTACACCAGCCTCTATTTAATACCATAACCATTTGCACTTATTCTAATAGAAATTAGGCCTGATAAAGACACTTTTGCTGTGCATAGTCTTACTGCTGCCAGGTGCTCTCTGGTTTTTGGGGCATCCCATTCTGTGACTACACCAGCCTCTATTTAATACCATAACCATTTGCACTTATTCTAATAGAAATTAGGCCTGATAAAGACACTTTTGCTGTGCATAGTCTTGCTGCTGCCAGGTGCTCTCTGGTTTTGGGGCATCCCATTCTGTGACTACACCAGCCTCTATTTAATACCATAACCATTTGCACTTATTCTAATAGAAATTAGGCCTGATAAAGACACTTTTGCTGTGCATAGTCTTACTGCTGCCAGGTGCTCTCTGGTTTTTGGGGCATCCCATTCTGTGACTACACCAGCCTCTATTTAATACTATAACCATTTGCACTTATTCTAATAGAAATTAGGCTTGAACAAGACACTTTTGCTGTGCATAGTCTTACTGCTGCCAGGTGCTCTCTGGTTTTTGGGGCATCCCATTCTGTGACTACACCAGCCTCTATTTAATACCATAACCATTTGCACTTATTCTAATAGAAATTAGGCCTGATAAAGACACTTTTGCTGTGCATAGTCTTACTGCTGCCAGGTGCTCTCTGGTTTTTGGGGCATCCCATTCTGTGACTACACCAGCCTCTATTTAATACCATAACCATTTGCACTTATTCTAATAGAAATTTGGCCTGATAAAGACACTTTTGCTGTGCATAGTCTTACTGCTGCCAGGTGCTCTCTGGTTTTTGGGGCATCCCATTCTGTGACTACACCAGCCTCTATTTAATACTATAACCATTTGCACTTATTCTAATAGAAATTAGGCCTGATAAAGACACTTTTGCTGTGCATAGTCTTACTGCTGCCAGGTGCTCTCTGGTTTTTGGGGCATCCCATTCTGTGACTACACCAGCCTCTATTTAATACCATAACCATTTGCACTTATTCTAATAGAAATTAGGCCTGATAAAGACACTTTTGCTGTGCATAGCCTTACTGCTGCCAGATGCTCTCTGGTTTTGGGGCATCCCATTCTGTGACTACACCAGCCTCTATTTAATACCATAACCATTTGCACTTATTCTAATAGAAATTAGGCCTGATAAAGACACTTTTGCTGTGCATAGTCTTACTGCTGCCAGGTGCTCTCTGGTTTTTGGGGCATCCCATTCTGTGACTACACCAGCCTCTATTTAATACTATAACCATTTGCACTTATTCTAATAGAAATTAGGCTTGAACAAGACACTTTTGCTGTGCATAGTCTTACTGCTGCCAGGTGCTCTCTGGTTTTTGGGGCATCCCATTCTGTGACTACACCAGCCTCTATTTAATACCATAACCATTTGCACTTATTCTAATAGAAATTAGGCCTGATAAAGACACTTTTGCTGTGCATAGTCTTACTGCTGCCAGGTGCTCTCTGGTTTTTGGGGCATCCCATTCTGTGACTACACCAGCCTCTATTTAATACCATAACCATTTGCACTTATTCTAATAGAAATTAGGCCTGATAAAGACACTTTTGCTGTGCATAGTCTTACTGCTGCCAGGTGCTCTCTGGTTTTTGGGGCATCCCATTCTGTGACTACACCAGCCTCTATTTAATACCATAACCATTTGCACTTATTCTAATAGAAATTAGGCCTGATAAAGACACTTTTGCTGTGCATAGTCTTACTGCTGCCAGGTGCTGTCTGGTTTTTGGGGCATCCCATTCTGTGACTACACCAGCCTCTATTTAATACCATAACCATTTGCACTTATTCTAATAGAAATTAGGCCTGATAAAGACACTTTTGCTGTGCATAGTCTTACTGCTGCCAGGTGCTCTCTGGTTTTTGGGGCATCCCATTCTGTGACTACACCAGCCTCTATTTAATACCATAACCATTTGCACTTATTCTAATAGAAATTAGGCCTGATAAAGACACTTTTGCTGTGCATAGCCTTACTGCTGCCAGGTGCTCTCTGGTTTTGGGGCATCCCATTCTGTGACTACACCAGCCTCTATTTAATACCATAACCATTTGCACTTATTCTAATAGAAATTAGGCCTGATAAAGACACTTTTGCTGTGCATAGTAGTACTGCTGCCAGGTGCACTGCTGGCTGTTGGGGCATCCCATTCTGTAACATAGCATACCCCTCTTTATTTACACTAAGCAGCTCTCTTATTTACACTAGGCAGGCCTGTTGGAGGCTGAGTGTTACTGCTCACTTTTGGTGTGCATTATATTCTGTTTCATTTAGACCCACCGCTGCCTGGGGGTTCTTAAAATATCACCTACTACCACGCCAGTTAGACTATGTCGGGCAGACAAGTGCCTGGAAGTGAAAAGATGAGTGGCAGAGGCCAAGATTCCGCAGGCAGAGCTCGCAGCAGACTGGGGGCCAGTAGCAGCAGGAGTCACGCTGAGAGACCTAATCTGCCAGTATCTGCTAGCGGTCGGGTCTCCACCAGTAACGCATCTGCCGTGGTAGATTGGTTGACGCGCTCATCAACAACATCATCACAACTTACGTCTGAGACCCCCAGTCTAGGGTCGGTAGGTTCCTCTGACACAACCCTGAGTTGGCATGCCCCGAGAGCAGTCCCTGTCCTCCCATTGCCTCTGTCCTACGCCGTTCCCTCCCCCAGCAACGTATCCTATGCTTTGAGTTCAGCTCCACTCTTTAGTGAGGAGGACGATCAGATAGAGGACAGTCAGCAGCTACTGCCCAGCCAAGAAATGGAGGTGGCTTCTTTAGCTAGGCAGACAAATAGTGATGTGGACAGTGTCGTGGGAGCTGCGAGCGTTCCAGCTCCTGCGCCAGACACTGTTGACGAATCCACGAACATCAGTGACGTACAGCCACAACTCGGTGATAATGATGATGACGATGAAGCCGATCGCACTTGGGAGCCGGGTGATGAAAGGGCTTCATCGTCATCATCAGGAGAAGAGGGGAGCAGGTTGCCCCGGAGTCAGCAGCTGAGGCAGCAAGGTGGTAGCAGTCAGCATGGGGGCACAATTCCAAAGGCTGGAGCCGGCCGGGGTCGGGGCCGCGGTAGAGCACCTGCTGTGCGGCAGTCTACCTTATCGGGAGGTAGTGGAGCAGGGGTTCCTGGAGTTGGCAACAGCAGCAGTGAATCAGTGAGGCCAGGGGGTGGGAAAAGTAGCTACTCGGCAGTGTGGCAGTTTTTCCTGAAGCATCCGCAGGAGGGTAACATGGCCACATGCAAGATATGTAGGCAGAAGGTGAAGCGTGGCCAGGGTCCAAATGCTGGTACCACGGCCCTGCGTCAACATATGATGCGTCACCATAAATTGACCAGGGAGAACCGAGGCTCCCAAGGGGTGGTCCAGTCTGCTTCCTCACCAAGTGGCACGCCGCTCCCAATTTCTGCCAGCCAAGGCTCCAGCACCTCAGCCGAAGGCAGCTGTGCGTCATACCCATCCTCTGTCGCTACTGCTCCTCCTCCTCCTCCAAGTCATGCATCCCGCCAGCAATCGAAGCGAAGCCATGTCCAAGAGACAGCAGTATGCGCCCACTCATGCTATGGCGCAGAAGCTGAATGTGCTCCTGTCCAAGTTGCTGGTGCTGCAGTCGCTCCCTTTTCAGGTGGTGGAATCTGCACCTTTCAGAGAACTGATGGCTTGTGCCGAGCCGAGGTGGAGAGTCCCAAGCAGTCATTTCTTTGCCAAGAAGGCAGTACCAGCGCTGCACACTTTTGTTGAACAGAAGGTGGGCCAGTCCTTGAGCCTGTCGGTGTGTAGCAAAGTGCATGGCAGCGCCGACATCTGGAGCTGTAACTACGGTCAGGGAGAGTATATGTCATTTACGGCTCACTGGGTGAATGTGGTCCCTTTGCAGCAGCAGCAGCAACTTGCACAGGTCACGCCGCTTCGGCCTCCGCGCTCCCTGCCCGTTGGGCCTGTGACACCATGCGACTCGGCCTCCTCATCCTCCGCCATCTCCTCACCCTCCACTGTAGGCTCAAGTCTCAGTGCCCCTCCAGTCTACCATGTGTGCAGGGCACGGAGGTGTCACGCAGTGCTTCACATGGTTTGTCTTGGAGAACGAAGTCACACAGGGGAGGAACTGCTTAAATTTATTCATCAGGAAATCCAAACATGGCTTACTCCAAGAAAACTTAAAATGGGAATCATGGTTACCGACAATGGGAAGAACATTTTGTCTGCGCTGCGCCAAGGAAGCCTGACCCATGCCCCCTGCATTGCTCACGTCTTCTTTGGTTGTCAAGCGGTTTCTGAAGTGTTCCCCCCATCTGCAAGACATCCTAACAACTTCAAGGAAACTTTGCATGCACTTCAGCCACTCATACACCGCCAAACACACCCTTCTTGAGCTACAGCGTCAGAATGGTATCCCCCAACATGAAGTCTGATTTGCGATGTTTCCACCCGTTGGAATACCACCCTTCACATGTTGGACCGATTATATGAACAGAGAAAAGCCATCACGGATTTCCTGATGATCCAAGCAGATAGGGGGACTCCCCTGTGTAACTTCAATGTCAACCAGTGGCAGCTCATACGTGACACCTGCTGTTTGCTCAGGCCCTTTGAGGAAGCCACTTTATTTGTCAGTCGGCAGGTTTACGGGATGAACGACGTGATTCCACTGCTTCATGTACTACAGCACATGTTGGAAACCATGGCTGGTCAGGGCACTGGAGACATGGCGTTTACATCTTACGGCCACATGAACCCCCATTGGAGCTGAACTGGAGGAGGAGGAGGAAGAGGAGGAGGAGGAGTTGCCCAGCGAAACACAGTTTAGGCTTGGCGAAATGGCTGGTTTATCTAGTCAGCGGACAGGAGAGGAGGAGCAGGAGCAGCCAGAGGAGCTAGAGGTTTTTGAGGAAGGCGAGACAGAGGACCCGGGCACTCCGTGGCAATATGCAGTGGAGATGGAGACAGGTAGTCCATCCGAGTCACTTGCGCAAATGGCAGGAAGCATGCTCACGTGCTTGCGTAGTGACCCCAGAATCGTTTCCATCTGTCGGCGGGATGACTTCTGGCTGTCCACCTTATTGGACCCTCGCTTCCGGCACAAAATGGGGGCATTTTTTAAACCCACCGAGAGGGAGGACAAACCGAACTACTACAAAGACATTCTACGTAGGCAGTTGGCCGATGCCTATCTGCGCCATGGTCCATACTCTCGCAGGTCTGACTCGAGGGGACCTCTGGGCTCACCTTCGACTGCCATGGCCGCTGGGGGGGTTGGCAGGAGCAGCAGCAGCAGCTCCATCAGCAGCAGCCTCAGTCTTCAGTCGCTAATGAGTAGCTTTCTACACCCGCATAGTGAGGCTACTCATGAGCAGCAGGAAGACCTGGAGCAGGACCTGAACCAGCAGGTCATGTCATACTTTGACATGACCATGCCAACACACCTTGAGGATCCGCTGGACTTCTGGGCAGCCAAACTTGATTTGTGGCCGCAACTAGCAGAGTTTGCCCTGGAAAAGCTGTCCTGCCGGGCAAGTAGCGTGCCATCTGAGCGGGTGTTTAGTGCGGCGGGGACCATAGTTACGGCGAGGAGAACTCGTCTGTCAACTAAAAATGTGGAGAGACTCACCTTTGTCAAAATGAATCAGGGATGGATCAGCCAGGATTTCCACCCACCAATGCCTGATGCATGCGACTAGATTCAGCATGGTGCCACGTTTTACACTTTCCAAATGGTGCAAAACATATTTATGTCTTTAGGCCAATGTTTGGGCTCCTGCTGATGCCAACTCCAGGGTGTGAATCATCCAATTTTTGGGCTCCCGAAGCCAACTCCAGTGTCTCTTTAAAGTAATATTTGGGCTCCTGCTGCTGCTGCTGCCAACTCCAGGGTGTGATTCATCCAATTTTTGGGCTCCTGAAGCCAACCCCAGGGTCTCTTTAAAGTAATATTTGGGCTCCTGCTGCTGCTGCTGCCAACTCCAGGGTGTGATTCATCCAATTTTTGGGCTACTGAAGCCAACCCCAGGGTCTCTTTAAAGTAATGTTTGGGCTCCTGCTGCTGCTGCCAACTCCAGGGTGTGATTCATCCAATTTTTGGGCTCCTGAAGCCAACCCCAGGGTCTCTTTAAAGTAATATTTGGGCTCCTGCTGCTGCTGCTGCCAACTCCAGGGTGTGAATCATCCAATTTTTGGGCTCCTGAAGCCAACCCCAGTGTCTCTTTAAAGTAATGTTTGGGCTGCTGCTGTTGCCAACTCCAGGGTGTGAATCATCCAATTTTTGGGCTCCTGAAGCCAACCCCAGTGTCTCTTTAAAGTAATGTTTGGGCTCCTGCTGCTGCTGCCAACTCCAGGGTGTGATTCATCCAATTTTTGGGCTCCTGAAGCCAACCCCAGGGTCTCTTTAAAGTAATATTTGGGCTCCTGCTGCTGCTGCCAACTCCAGGGTGTGAATCATCCAATTTTTGGGCTCCTGAAGCCAACTCCAGTGTCTCTTTAAAGTAATGTTTTGGCTCCTGCTGCTGCTGCCAACTCCAGGGTGCGATTCATCCAATTTTTGGGCTCCTGAAGCCAACCCCAGGGTCTCTTTAAAGTAATATTTGGGCTCCTGCTGCTGCTGCTGCCAACTCCAGGGTGTGATTCATCCAATTTTTGGGCTACTGAAGCCAACCCCAGTGTCTCTTTAAAGTAATGTTTGGGCTCCTGCTGCTGCTGCCAACTCCAGGGTGTGATTCATCCAATTTTTGGGCTCCTGAAGCCAACCCCAGGGTCTCTTTGAAGTAATATTTGGGCTCCTGCTGCTGCTGCTGCCAACTCCAGGGTGTGAATCATCCAATTTTTGGGCTCCTGAAGCCAACCCCAGGGTCTCTTTAACGTAATGTTTGGGCTCCTGCTGCTGCTGCTGCCAACTCCAGGATGTGATTCATCCAATTTTTGGGCTCCTGAAGCCAACCCCAGTGTCTCTTTAAAGTAATATTTGGGCTGCTGCTGCTGCCAACTCCAGGGTGTGGTTCATCCAATTTTTGGGCTCCTGAAGCCAACCCCAGTGTCTCTTTAAAGTATTGCTTGGGCTCCTGTTGCTGCTGCTGCCAACTCCTGCCAACTCCAGGGTGTGAATCATCCAATTTTTGGGCTCCTGAAGCCAACCCCAGTGTCTCTTTAAAGTAATGTTTGGGCTCCTGCTGCTGCTGCTGCTGCTGCTGCCAACTCCAGGGTGTGAATCATCCAATTTTTGGGCTCCTGAATCCAACCCCAGTGTCTCTTTAAAGTAATGTTTGGGCTGCTGCTGCTGCTGCCAACTCCAGGGTGTGATTCATCCAATTTTTGGGCTCCTGCTGCTGCCAACTCCAGTGTCTCTTTAAAGCAATGTTTGGGCTCCTGCCCCTCATAGTGATGCCACTTCAACTCTCTGCAATTGTGCCGCTCTGCGATTCTATTAGCGATGCCTCTGATCTGCATGTGATATTTATTCAAAGTTTTATTTAACTAACCCAGCACGCATCCTATGCGTGTTACAGCAAGGCAGAATGGTTTACAACCCTATTGAGGCTCTAGGAGGCTCAGAAATAGCCGTTTTTAATAGCGATTCGTCGCGAATAAATTCGGGTCGAAACGATTTTTGTCGGAAAATTCGGCGAATCAGTCGAATCAAATTTTTCAAAAGTTCGCTCATCTCTAGTTAATATGGTTGAAATAAGACATATGTCCATCAAGTTTAACCAAGGATGTTGGGGTAGGGGAAGTTATTTTTTATTTTTTTATTTGTTTACTGATCACAGCTAATAGTAACTGGTAATGTTATTTTCTTCTAAATAAGCATCTAATCCTTAGTTCTTATGGTAAAGAATGATTTTCAATTTATTTTTTTCCAGTTGAAGGGAGTCCTTGGAGTCCAAGGTCCTTGGTTGACCAACAAAAAGTCCTTTGTTTGTTCCATAATACACTTGTTGTGTAAAGATCAGACTTTTAGTAAAACACACCTATTTTTCCAACATCTGCCCATTCTCATCAGTTAGCTTGCTGAAATTCCCTGTTATAGAAATAATAACATATTGGTGGTTAATGTCATGCTCTTTAATAATTATTTTCTCTTTATCTTCTGTCTTTGTACTTTTTCATGTAGGACATGGGCCAGCAGAAACATGACTATGCCCGACCATTGGCCCGAAAGGGGATCAATATCTCAAAGATTAGACCCACCGGGTCACCGGGCTGGGGCCCCACATCAATCTACAAGCTGTATGATTCCTGTGCCTCCCCTCCACAAGCATGGAAAGGAGGTTCTCCCCCTCCCCTCTCCACCCCAATTCCAATACAGCTGCAGGGATGGGTCCTTCACGCCTGTCTGGTCTGGAGTTCCTCCACAGCCTGATTTCCCCTGCATTATGCTGCTCCACCAGCAGGTAGCTCTGTCCTGCTGAGGTGTGTTAATCAGCCAGCACCTGTGGGACTTCCTGGCCTATATAAGCCTATAAGCCTCAGCGGATCAGCATTAATCTGTCTTTTGAACCTGAACCCTGGAACTCTGTAACCTGAACTCTGTACCCAGGACTACCCCCAGCCTCAGTTATAGCCTTAGCCACAGCTTCATCCTTTGTTGGACTTTGGACTTCTAAGCATGTATGTTTTCTGACTTCACAGCAATCTGAGTGTGTTTCATGGTCCTGCTTTATCTATGTATATAGCAGCTTGGTTGGTGTTTACTCACTGTTTGTTATTATTAAACACTGGTCATTACTATTATTGGGATTTCTCAGATGAGAAATCCATGACAATGCCATTGTGAGGTGGAGGACCCAGGGGAGGAAGGGGACAGGATGTCCCAGAGGAGTCAGCCAGTGAGGTGGGGGCTGTGTGAATCATCAGCTGCTCCGATGGAAAAAAAAGTCTGGGTACCTGGAGGAGGTTGTGGACTCCCTGCCACTCCATGAGGTTGCAGTAAGGGGAGTGGAGGAGTTTGGCCCCTCAGAGTTGGGTTCTGGTAATCCAAATGGGGGGAGTGATGCCCACACTTCCTCCCCTTGCAACCCTTCCTGGTTTTAGGCCAGTGTGTAATTTGTGTTTTTTATTATAAATATTATTGTTTCAGGGCATCATAGGCCAGTGATCTCCGCCACACCCCTATCCCGTTTTTTCTCCAGAGCCAATGTCAGGTAATATTGCCATGCACATACACACAAAAAGAAATCTTAAATGTTTATATGTTGCAATAAAACACTCCCCACAGATAACTTTCTAATGTTATTGTTATTCTTTTTGTCTTGGATACTTATAGCTCCTCCCATTCCTGCTGGCACATCCATTGGCCTCCCCAAACCCGCCTTGTCCCCACCAGCATGAATTTGGGTCTAGCAGCATGGGCCAAAACCAGAGCTGTGATAGTAAGTAACATGTACCCAATGTTGTTAATGTAGCTGCCTTGCTGATCTCTCAATCTTTTTAAATGAAATAATTTGTGACCTTACCAATGGTGTTGCTTTTCATAATTTTGTGGCTTGTTTTATGAACACCTTTAATAATAGGTTGCTCCTTACAGGAATGCAACATGTTTATAACATACAGGGACAGAATGTGTTCAAGCCACGAGCTATGCTGCTGGACCTGTGTGAGAAGATGCTTGGTAGGGGCAAACCATAAAGTAGCTGCTCTGCAGCCTTTTTTTTTAATACATTTGGTCATGTTGGCCTTTAAGGCAAAAGTTCCCCAGTAAAATAATATTTCCATATTTCAACAATTTAGACTTATGTGTTATTATTTGAATTAACCTTATAGTCTTGTGTGAGTGTTTGGTCAAACAAAAAATGTTTTCACATTCCCATTACACATTAAACTGTATTGCTTGTGAAACAAACTTTATTGGCAAAACACCCACAAAGCTTAAACAGTTCAACTTACGACATTACCATGTCCCATCATGCCCATATGTAGTAGGACCATCAGAGTTTGCCACATCCAGGGATAAGCAGCCTGGAGGAACAAGTGGTATTCTTGTGGTTGTTGTTTGGCCATTGCCATTGTGCTGGTGGGTTATGGCCAGGCCCCCAATCCAAACAGTGCCTAAAAAATATGTTTTGCTGCTGCACCTGGTACCTGCAGCAATTCTGCCATTTCTCTCCGACTCGCTTGGATTGCTGCTATTATAGCCGCATGTTGTTTCTGTGCATGCAATACCTGCTGTTGGAGCTCCACCCATTGCTCCTGTGCCAGTGCTGTCTGTGTTGCCAAAGGATTTATTTCAACTTGAATTTGATGGAGTTGACGTTCAATGCCTTCCCATCTTTGGGCCAGTTGGGCATGCCATTGGTGCCTATTGTATGCATCCAGCATTTGTGTACACAGCTCATATAGTTGGACACTACTGGGTCGCCTTTCTGGCTCCGCAGCTACCACCAAATGACTAAGGGTGCAGCATGTGCCTGAAAAGCGTAGCCCAATATATGTGCCACTACTGATGTCAACACGGCCTTTTACCCTTGGCTGATGTATATCGTCGGATTTTAAAGGAAACAAATCAACGTATAATTTTATTGCACCTGGTTGGTGAGCCGGCAGATTTTAATAGTTTTCTCATGTCTTCTACACCAGTGGGCACAAAGGGCCTTGGATGCAGTATGGGTAGTCATCAAATAACGTACCAAGGTGGATCCAGATAGCTGGGTTGCTGGGACACCTGAATCATCGGATGTGTCCCTTACAGATGTGGTTTGTATAAGGGCTTCAAACAATAGATCCTCCTGGAAATCAACACATCTCCATTTTGATTTAGTTTGCCAAAAAAAAGTTAAGCAACATGCACACATTGTACAATTATGAATAATTGTTTTATCATTATACATTCACTTTTCACATACCTGTGTTGCCTCCTCCCATGAGGGTTCTGACATCTGTGGTGTGGACAGCTGCTCTTCATCAGATAATGATGTGCAATCCAAGCAAGCTGTATGAGATACACAAAATAACTAATTGTAGAAATAACATTTGCCAAGAGAAGTCATTTAACATTGTAAACACCAGACAAACATTACATAAACCACTCAAAGAACCAAAACAACAGTGTTATTTTATGTATTATGTTAGGATGGCACCATATAGGAAACGTCATCAACTATGCGTGGCCAAATAACACACCAGCAATGTGGCAAACAGCTGGGTGTACTGAGCAAACAACTATCTCATATATACTGTGCCAGAATTAGCATTCACAAGGTCATACCTTACAATTCGTCCCAAAAAAACGAAATAATTATAATACCTAATGAGTATGGTAAGATTGCTATATATGTGGCAAATGGCCAATAATAGTTATGTGGCTAAGACTCAGTTCAACATGTGTGGTAAAGGAGTTTTCTATTGACATGCCACAACACCCATAGGTCTTGTGGGCATCAATGCCACAAATTTGGCCAACAATGAATAATCTAAAGGTATTGTTTACATTTCAAAATATACATTTAATTTCAATCTTTAAACTAGCTAAAACATAAATAGTAATCCAAATAAGAACAGGGGCAGGTGACTAAACTAGAAGATTGTGGTGTATTTTTAGCGTGGTCCATTGTGTACATCCTATGGCTTAACATCGCCAAACTGAAACTAAACTGAAGAAGTCAGCAGCCATGTTAGCAGAAAATGTGAACAGGTAATTTAGGAATAGACAATGAAGAATCATCTCACAGACAGCCTCTGGTTGGCTTGAAGAACAGCTTGCTGTGGGTGTTGAGGGTAGGACACTGTTTGCTAACGACCATAGTAGAGGAAACCAAGGGTTATGCAAATACATAGCAACAGATGCAAACTATGAAATAATATAACAATAATATAATAAATATAAAAGTTAGGAGCATCCACACAAAGATAAGGATTGACTACTTCACTTACAGACAGGTTCCTGTGGCCTTGAGTAGCAGCTTGGTGTGGATGTGTGGAATTGGTGACTAGTGCTGGCTCCCACATTGACTTTCAGCTGTTGGCTGTGGTCAGGTTGTGAATCAGGATCTTCATTGCCCTCTAAATCTGACCCTGCATTTTTAGCTGTGCAGGACAACAAAGTAAAAGTTTGAGCTGGAATATTTAAAAAGGAATGTGAAACATGTAAAAAAAACAAATGAAACACCAAGGCTTTTGTGTCATCTCGTATATACACACCCTGTAGTTGACATAAAGGTATCTTGTGCCTCAACATAACCTCATATTCACGCTCCTTTGTGTTCACCTTGCTCAATGAGCAGATCAGGTTCCATGTTTTTGGTGAGGGCCTCGCGTAGCGTGTTGAATGTTTAACAGACAGCCACAGGAGGCACAGTATTAGACCATCTGTCAGGCCCTGTGATTGGTATTGTATATGTATTATATGTATATTATAATTTCCTTTATTCTGAAGGAATCCTGATTGTTTAGATACCCTATGGTATTTCTTTTTTATTGGAGACAGTACAAAATCTTGCTGAACTATACTTAGAGGCCGATTCATTAATAGCGCCAGGTAGCGACAGATGAGCGACAGTAGCGTTATTTTCACAGCGCACGCTAGTATTCGCTGTGCTTGGCCGTTGTTTGGCTGTTGACAGCGACTCAGTCGGTGTGCGGTAATGTTGAATACGGGGTTAGGAGTCGCTGTTTGACAGGTTCCGCGCTGTATGGGAGCGCATGACAGCGAATGGCCATAGCGAACGGCTCCCAGCATATTCATTAACAAATCACGCTCCAAAAATTCTCACGCTGTGAAATGCATGTTTAAACCCCAGAGTGCTGGCGGCGATGGGTTAAAAGTAGTTTTTTAACCCCCAAACAACCATATTTTTAGAAAAAAAAACATGTTTTTCAAAACATTTTGTAATATGAATACATTAATATCAGACCTGTAATATCAATTCTGCACAAATTTTTTTTTTTTTGTTTTACCTTAAAAAAAATATCTAACATTGCAGAAGTGGTCACAGAATTTTTGACATAAAAAAAATAAATAAATAAAAAATTAATAGCAATTAATTAAGAATATTTAAAGATTGCTCCATTGAAATGCACTGGAGAGCGCCAGGTAGCGAGAGGTCATACCTGTCGCTGTTCAAGGACGCTCGCTGGCGCTGTGGGGTGAGGCTGGAATAATGATGAATGATTCGCTATCTGGCGCTCTGTCAGTCGCTAAGCAGGATAGGCTTGATAAATGTGTGATTGCGGAGGGGAGGCGGCGTTCTCATGGCGGTGAGCGTCATTAGCGTTCGCTCACCATTCGCTACCTGGCGCTATCCCTTGTTAAATAAGGGCCAAAGTTATTATTCTGTCCCATGGTCTAATGTATATATGTAAATATTTATGTGAATATTTTTTTCTATCAGTTTTGAATACAATATAAGCAATTTTTTGAAAACTAAAATTTGATGTGCGCTTTCATATATTTTTTATATTTGGCTTTCTGTAGGACCCATTAAGTAGAGGGGACCGAACTGGAAGTTGCCCCTGACTACTAATTTTTCGGCATTTGCATTTTAAAGAGTGTGTCTAACCAAATCATAGTTCAAATGTTATACTGCTAGGGAAACCAGGGGGAATGCCAGAAGTCAGTGCCAAGTTTCTGCTTCTAGGTGCTCATCATGTTTTTTACATTTTACCTGGAAAGTATGAAAGTGCCAAGCTATTCAACAGGTACGGAACAGGAAAGGATCATCAATGCTGGTCCCCACTGATAAACCCCCCCCCCCCCCAATAATCCATGGAATTTGTTTGGCAGTGGTGCAAAACACCTCGGAGGAAGCCAGAACACAGTGAGAGAATGCTCACAGCAAGAGAATCTGTTGTGGCTGGTGCTGTCAGTGGAGGTAAAAATAAAGCAGGAATTGTGTTTAGTTTAGTTTTAAAGACTAGGCAAGTGGTTGAATATTGATTTCTTGAGGTGCAGCTTGTGTGTAATTACTGACAGAATTGAAAACATTTTCGTCTTTTGATGTGGCTAATAAAGGGGATGGATTAATAGCTTCAGATGCGTTAAATCAAACCACATGACCCTTTTACACCAAAGCACAAATAAATCCCGTCTATTGATTTCATAGGGCATTCTCACGTGCCAAAGCAGCATTGCAATGGGTTGTGCTTTGACCATATGGCAATACCAGTTCAGGCCCCCACATGCCATAAAAATTCTGAAATAATGTGTAAAATTGGAGGAAACTGTGTATGTATTTGTATGTATGTGTTCACAAGTGCCATAAATCTAGCAAGCAAAGTGGGGGGGGGGGGGGAGTTGAGACTGGGGTACTAGAAGCATTGATATAGTTGGTGTTACAGTTGGTCAATGTTCTGGATTTTAAACTCCTTTGGAAAAACAAGGCAAATCTGAAAGAGGGAAGAAGGAACAAAAATAGCTAAAGCCTGTGAGCATCTTCTTTGTAGGAGTTCAAAGAGCATAAGTCATATAAATTATTTTTTAGTATTATATAGACCCCCACCTCCAAAAAAAAACAAACATATTGGGCACAGTGGTGATAATCAGGGATTTGATCAACCCACATACAGCACGTGAATTGAACACATCACTATTTTTTCTAAGTAAATATATTTCTAAAGATGATATTGATTTATTTGATTTATTACCAGATGTTTGTAACAGCCCATCCAATCTGCAAGTGTAAAGGAATAAATCATAGATGTCCATAAATTATTATGTATAAGAATGAGAAATGACAATGAAAAAGTATTGTACACGTGAAGAAAGAGGTGCAAAATGCCATGGGAAGTCATGACACCAGCTGAAGTCTATCAGTAATTACAAAGCAATCCTGCCACTTGTGCCAAAATAATATCAGCTGGTTCAACTGATGGTTCAAATGATGTCTCATTACCAAAGTCTCTCAAGACCTTCGCAACCTTATTGTTGCAAAACTACCAAGAAAAAATGAGACTGCACCGAACTATGACTTATCTCAAAACTGCAGTGTGCACATAGGGGTATACACTCTAACTAAAAACTTGAAGGTCCCACACCTTCCAGACCCCCCACTACAGAATATGGCACCACTACAACAATATAATAAAATATATAAATGTATTAATCAAAATATAAACATAATTAGATACACTAAGGACTCTTTAAAGTGGACCAACACCCACGGGTGATCGGCCCGGGAATCTATAAGATTCCCGGGCCGATCACCCCCCACCCCGCGGGACATCCGAGATCGGGATGTCCCGCGGGGTGAAACCCCCCCCAAACACCCCAACTCACCTACCTTATCTTCGGCGGCGGCCGGCCGGCGCCGCCTCCCTCGCGCCCCTGTAGGCGTGCGCGCCTCCGCGCCGGCCGTCTGCGAATGGCCGGCGCGCGCGCGCGCGTCAAAAGTGACGCGAGGGAGGCGGCGGCGGCCGCCGCCGCTTAGACGTTCCAGATCTTCCCTTGTACGTCGGCGCTGGGAGCGGGGAGAGGTGAGTTTTTCGGGGGGTTAGGGGGGGGTTTCACACAGCGGGGCACCCCGATCGGGGGTGCCCCACCGAAGTGGACCAAGACCCAGGATAGTCAAAATCCTGGGTGTTGGTCCACTTTAAAAAAACAGACTGACAAAGACATTTGTACAAGGGAAGGGCAGAATCTTATACAGGAGGGGCAACGGGCTGGGGGTAAAATAGCAAAAAATACATTGAATATTGTAAAACGCATTTTGTGCAAACCGGCTCCTACTTAATAAAGTGCTGCAGTGCAACTTTGATTCAAAAGTGAATACATAGAAACAATCAGATCTATATTACAAATACCTATAAACATTAAGACTTAACCTAAGTCCACCATAAACCTATACCTAACCACCTATAATCTATTGTAAGGAGGACAAGCCGGAGAAAACCAAGAAAATATTCCCACCAATAGCAGAAAATGTGACTTACAATCAATACGACCACCAGCCCACTGCCCCAGCGTCTACGCGTTGCGTGACGTCACAGGCGTCACTTCCTCAGGACATAAACATACAACATCACCTACCTCCCTATATTCTCACCACCAGCGCTCATAAACACGGAGACCGCCCAGCTACCACCTCATCAAAGAGCCTGTAATGAGGTGTGCCCCGGCCGGAGGCACAGCTGACAAGAACTCCGGCGCGCCCCAGCCAGACACGCGCCGGAGTAAAGGCGCATCCTGAATGACGTAACGGCGTGCTTGCGGTGTGAACCAACCAACGCCTGTGTGACAGCGCATGCGCCGCACCGCTGTCATGGCAACCGCTTCAAAGGCATAGAGAAGGAGGCAAAACCAGACGGACCCAGGGAGCGCTGGCGGGTGAGTATGCTAGGATCTACATAAACCTATAACTACTCAAAACTTATCAAATACGAAACATTTTACATTACAACAATAATTTATAATTACTTTTATTACAACATTATTATACAATATGCCATAAGACTACCTACTCTATCCATACAAAAGCGGGGGCATATCAATATTGTCCTATAATGTATAACTGCATTAAACCTTTAAAATTACCCTATGAGGCCATGCACCTACTGGCTATTAGCCCCAAAATAAGACCTACCACAGATTTTACTTGCCTATATACATAAGGGATCTCTTATAGATTCAATTCTAAGGTACTATCCAGTATATAATAAATACAGCGGGATATTCAATTACAGGCGTCCCAGCATCTAGTGTCCCAGGTCTATTAACGATGTCCCTCCTTATTGGAAAAAGGCAAACACTGGATAACGCCTTGTCCAATTTAAGAAGGCCAAAAGTGACCAATAAAATATCATACAACCTGACTGTGTAGATATTACTACATTATTTCCCAATATTTATCAAGGGACTGTCAAGCCTCCCCCATGTCTGGACCAACCAACCCTACAACACATAGTCAACCCAGGTAAGCAGCAGATAAACAATTAGGGTTACATATTGAGACAGTTCACATATATCCTAGGCGTCCACCGGGTGTCACTGTTCACACTTCACCCTCACTGGACAACTCTTGCATCCACACATTCCTTCCAGATCTTGAAGGCGGATCTCCAGATGTTTATATAACCCATCACAGCAATGGAGGAATTTTTCTAAAGAAGATATAAAAATGTTAACCTAACCAAACGTGAAAAACATCCAAGTGTATACTCTGTGAACCACATCTCCATTCTTGTAAACAACGTGGTAAAACCCAACCCACCCCCCACCCCCATTCCCCCCCCCAAAAAAAAATCCACCCATGTGAGGAAAACATGACAAACCTAATGTGTACATATTATATTAATACCACCACCCTTTGTGTTCATAACTAAGATAAACAACTATCCACTGCCTAACCCCAAAAAGGTGTAAATGCTATATCTTCATTTAATCCACCCGGTGCCTGTGAGTCAAGGTTGAAGATCCATCTTAGTTCTTTCTGTTCTAGCAGACGCTTGATGTTGCCACCGCGTGGACCAATCTTTAGGCGCTCTTTACCGGTGACCCTCAAGTCACTGAAATCGCCGCCATGCTTGTTCAAAAAATGCAACGCAACCGGAGGAATCTGCTTACCCTGTTGTACATTTCTACTCGCCAATCGGATACTGGAGAGATGAGCCTGTATCCGGGCTTTTAAGGCATTACGTGTCTCCCCCACATAAATCTTTGGACAATTGCAAATTATCGCATACACCACCCCTGTGGATCTACATTTAATCATTTGTCTGATCGGAAATTCTTTGCCCGTTTTCAAGTTTTTTATTGACCTTTGTTTGATCATATGTGGGCATATAGAGCATGTCCCACAAGGGAAATTACCCTTAATCTCCGTTTGTTGACCGAGCCAGTTGGGCAAAGTGTGCAGGTGGCTACTACAGACCCTATCATGTACGTTGGGTGCCCTCCGTGCGGTCATCTTAGGGCCACCCCATATCCATCTAAACAGGCAAGTATCCGACTTAAGTATATCCCAGTGTGCTCTAAGGATGCCGCTCAGCCGATGCCACACATTATTAAATTGTGTTATGTACCTTACCTCGGGGTCATTCCGCTTTTTTTGTCTCGGCTGTAACAGGCTCACTCTGGAGGTGTGTTTGGCCCGTTCATAGGCTCTCTTGACCACCCCATTCGGGTACCCTCTCCTGACAAACCGTTCCGCAAGTTCATCAGCCTGTCTCGCAAATTCCTCCTCACTGGAACAGTTTCTCCGGACTCTGAGGAACTGTCCAGTCGGTATTCCACGTTTTAGGTTTGGTTGATGAAAACTCTCATATCGCAGTAAGGAATTCACAGCCGTGTCCTTACGGTAAAGCCCCGAGCTTAGGGTCCCATCCTCCTGTATGGTTATCAACAGATCTAGGAAACTGACCTGTCTAGTTGACACCTGTGCCATGAGAAAGATGTTTAAATCATTCACATTCAGACAATTTAGGAAGTCAAAGAATTGTGCCTCTGAGCCCTGCCATAGTACCAGGATATCGTCTATATACCTGTGCCACCCCAACACGTGCCTATGATGTTGCAACATGGCATAACTGAACACTATTTCCCTTTCCCACCACCCCAGGAATAAATTAGCCACCAAGGGGGCACATCTAGCCCCCATCGCAACTCTTTTTAAAAGAGTCCTTAGTGCAGGGGTGGGCAATTATTTTTTCCATGGGGCCACATGAGAAACTAAAAATATTGGCCATTCTCAAATGGCTGACACAGGCACGCGCCCTGCTAGAGGGATAGCGGGCATGCGGCCGCAGCTCGTGCATGAGCCGTTGAACTGGGAAAGAAGGTGAGTTTATGGGCGACCTGGGGGTTTCACACAGCGGGGCATCCCGATTTTGGATGCCCCGCGGGGAGGGGATCTATAAGATTCCCAGGCTGATAAAGCAGGGTTTTGGTCCACTTCAAACGTTCTGATGTGATAATTTCCCAGCCAATCAGAGAAGCCCTTGGCTTCTGGCAGTCTGGAAGGAGAGCTCATATCAGCTGGGGCAAAGTGTAAGAATGGTGGGCAGCAGGAAGGGGGCATGGTGAGAGCATGATGGACAGCAGGAAGGGGGCATGGTGAGAGCATGGTGGACAGCAGGAAGGGGGCATGGTGAGAGCATGGTGGACAGCAGGAAGGGGGCATGGTGAGAGCATGGTGGACAGCAGGAAGGGGACATGGTGAGAGCATGGTGGACAGCAGGAAGGGGGCATGGTGAGAGCATGGTGGGCAGCAGGAAGGGGGCATGGTGAGAGCATGGTGGGCAGCAGGAAGAGGGCATGGTGAGAGCATGGTGGACAGCAGGAAGGGGGCATGCTGAGAGCATGGTGGACAGCAGGAAGGGGACATGGTGAGAGCATGGTGGACAGCAGGAAGGGGGCATGGTGAGAGCATGGTGGACAGCAGGAAGGGGGCATGGTGAGAGCATGGTGGATAGCAGGAAGGGGGCATGGTGAGAGCATGGTGGACAGCAGGAAGGGGGCATGGTGAGAGCATGAAGGACAGCAGGAAGGGGGCATGGTGAGAGCATGGTGGACAGCAGGAAGGGGGCATGGTGAGAGCATGGTGGACAGCAGGAAGGGGGCATGGTGAGAGCATGGTGGACAGCAGGAAGGGGGCATGGTGAGAGCATGGTGGACAGCAGGAAGGGGGCATGGTGAGAGCATGAAGGACAGCAGGAAGGGGGCATGGTGAGAGCATGTGGGCAGCAGGAAGGGGACATGGTGAGAGCATGTGGACAGCAGGAAGGGGACATGGTGAGAGCATGTGGACAGCAGGAAGGGGGCATGGTGAGAGCATGTGGACAGCAGGAAGGGGGCATGGTGAGAGCATGGTGGACAGCAGGAAGGGGGCATGGTGAGAGCATGTGGACAGCAAGAAGGGGGCATGGTGAGAGCATGGTGGGCAGGTACATGGTGAAAAAGAGACAGCAGGCAGGAAGGGAAAACACAAGCAAACTACATAATCTTTCTGAGCAGACTTACTGATGCTCTGGAGCCCCTACTCTGTCCTTCCAAAGTCCCCAGGTCTCTATCACCTGCTCATCGGGTCTGGCTTCCTCAGAGGAAGGGAGAATGTGCCAGACCCGACGAGCCGAGCGGCCGATCAGCTGCTGCTTAACCTAAGCCTCTCACACTGTACACAGGCGATCACCTAAGTTAAGCAGCAGCCGATCGGCCACTCGGCTCGTCGAGTCTGGCATGTTTTCCCTTCCTCTGCGTCTCTTACTGGCCAGCTCAGCCCGGGCCGGTAAGAGCCTAGCAAAGGGCCGTATACGGCCCGCGGGCCGTACATTGCCCAGGTCTGCCTTAGTGTATCTAATTATGTTTATATTTTGATTAATAAATTTATATATTTTATTATATTGTTGTAGTGGTGCCATATTCTGTAGTGGGGGGTCTGGAAGGTGTGGGACCTTCAAGTTTTCTGTAATTATTGTTGCAAAACATACTGATGGCGTTGGTTACAGAACTATTGCTAAACAACTAAGGGTTTCAATTAGCACTGTTGGGGCCATAATCCAGAAAGAACACGATTTTACCACAAATCATCAGCATCAGGCAAAATTGAAGCTCCAGGGGACTGGTGGTGGTGGCAGGATGTGTGCTCCTCAGGGTTCTCAGGCCCCTGGATGGCTCTAGGGTTGACACCTGTCCTTCAACTCACCAGCAAGGCAATGTTTATTGCCGATCTTCCCCTGCCAGTAAACAGCCAGCATTTTTTAGCTCACAGAATGGGTCTAGGCAGGCACTCCTGTAAGATGGCCACTCCCATAATTGAGGACACTGGCAGATGGCTGCTGACAGCTGTGCATGGGAAGAGAATAGAGATGAGGGAAAATATGGGAAGTGAGAGCATGGCCACCAATAGGGCATTATCTAGTCATTCTTCCTACTACTGAGGGAAGGTTATTTAGCTCAATTTTTAAAGAGGAACAAAAATCAGGATTTTCACTATGCTAATTTTTTTCCTGCATCATCGGGGCATCTTGATTGCTGATAACCCCCGGAAATCACCACAATTCTTACCTGAGCAGCTCTCCTCTGGTCTAGTTGTCTCAGTGACTAAACAAGCTGCACGTGTGTCATGGGAATGCTGGTCTGGGAAAATTGGGATGTCCTGCAGGAGAGGAGCATCTTTTAGGTGCCAGGCACTGTGCACATTGGGAAGCTGTATAGGACCTGGGCATGTGGGATATCTAATATTTTAGAACTTGGAGTCCAAATTTTTCCTAGGGCCACACTTTGTGTAAAACCGGCTCTGTTCTCCATCATACTGTGGTGATGGAAAAATCACTACATAAGAATGTTGACATGTCCTGGTAGACAATCTCATTAAGACTGGTAAGTTGTATGAATTTTATATCAATCGCTAGTTGACAATCTCATCCTTAGTTAAAATCTCATTACTAGATAACAGTGTAAGATTTCAGTAATTTTAAAACAAATGCAAATCATCCATTGAAACATTTAAACATTAAACTCATGAGATTTAATATTTTAATACAATCCTAATTTTAAGTCACTTGCCATCTTAGCGTTAGGAATGAATGATTTTTCTAAGCAGCATTGGACATGCAAATAATGACTAGTCTAAAGACAAGAACCATAAGAATAACAATTACTTTCCAAATGCAGGTGTCCTTTTATGTAAAATATTTTGTTGAAATTCTTCGGTACTTAATGGAAATGTGTGTATGATATTGCCAGAAGCTACATATAATTAACTGTTCATTTTGTAATTCCTCTTGACTTTGTGAATGCCCTAAGGTAAGAAAGCTGTTGCATATCTTAGAATTAATTATGCTTTGACTGGAATGATAAAGTACACATAATTCAGCAACATAAAGGCTATAAGTACACACCATACTTTTAACTGATTATTTGAGAGGATGTAACACACACTTTAAACGTGTTTGCCAGCAGTTTTCTAGGTCTGTTTACTAAAGTGGTACCAAGGCCAATTCAGGATTACAGGATGTGGTAAAGTCTATATTGAAGATTAATTTATTTGTTCTTAGTGTTGATACTAACATTAGTAGCTAAGGGGATTCAAAATGATGTAGCCAAATGAATGTAGCCAATCATGAATACGACGCATTTATGTGCGTGGGCTGGTTTTATGTCTGCTGCTGCTTACCCTGGTCGACTGGAGCTTGCATCTTCAGAAGACTGCTGCCAGTGGTGGACTGGGGCTAAAAAACAGCCCTGGATTTTAACGGTCAATGGCTGGCTTGAAACATTTCTGCTGAGGCCTCCCCCAACCATAATACCGGGGCTATAGCATTGGGGGCTGGGGTTCCTTGGCTTGGGGGCACAGTGGGGCTGGACACAGGAGGCTGAGAGGGAGCCTAAGGGGGCAGGGATTGAATGTGAGTGTTAAAAGCAGCAGCCCAACTGGCCCCAAAGCAGCGGGCATTGTCCCGGGTCTCCCTATGGTCAGTCCGCCTCAGACTGCTGTCATCCTCTTCTGCCAAATTTGTCTGAACCTGTCACCCAGCACTGGTGAGGTGCAGAATATGATTAGAGGCAGTAGAGGACCCAGAGAAGGTGAGGATAGAAGGACAATCAACAAAATCAGATTCAGCGAGGATTAGAGGATCCAATCAACAGGGTAGATGGGTGCACTTTTCTTACCATATCCAGTATCAGGTCTTCATGTGCTAAGAAAAGAATATAGCAGTCTCTTGACTAACGTACTCAGTACATCATAATCAAATTAGAAACATCTTTAGGCAACATTGGCATATTTTGGCCAATGATGATTCCCTTAAAAATATTATCCCGACACAACCAGCACTTATTTTTAGACGTGCTAAAAGCCTTCGGGACAAACTTGTTAGAAGTCATTATGCCTCTAAAAAGAACGAGAAATGTTGCAAAATTCCTGGGACATATCAGTGTCAAAAGAGATGTAGTTGTTGTAAATTCATGCAAACTGGCAAGACTATAAATATTCCGGGCCATGACTCATTATTGGCCCGTCATTTTATAAATTGTGATACTCCTCACGTCATATATATCTTGACCTGTCCCTGTGGATCGTTTTATATAGGAAAAACAAATAGACCACTAAAGAAAAGAGTGTACGAACATCAGTATGCCATACGCACAGCAAATATCAAAACTCCAGTAGGCCGTCACTTCATTAGATACCATAATCAGAAGATAACTGGCCTACGAGTACAAGGCTTAGACCGTATTCATCCCCATCCGAGAGGGGGAGATATTGAGAAGGTTACATTACAACGAGAGACTCGGTGGATTAGCCAAACCAGAGCATATGTAAGTCCAGGGCTTAATGAAAACATAAGCTTTGCTCCTTTCTTGGGGTAAAAATAATAACCCCCCCCCCCCCCCCTTTTTAAATTCTTTTTTTTTTATTTTTTTTTATATGTTGTTGTATGTTAGATGTGTCTACTGTGATATGTTCTGATGCTTGGGCTAGGACACGCCGTAATGGAGTTATTGTCTGCCGCTTTTTTGGTAGCGTGCTATCTAATCAGGGACTTTAGGTCCTATTGAGTGTGCGCTTCCTCCAACTATCCATATTTATATTGTGATGTGCCAGTTCATGGCACTATATATGGGGAGTGTCTCTTTAATGGTGGCAGGATGAGATATAGAGGTAGAGGACGGCATGAGGTCAGTAGTCTAGCGCTGGGTTACTTACCCATGTGGTTAGTGCTGGCGATTCGAGGCAAGAGAAGGACGGGCTATGTCAAAGATGCCGCGGTGGGGAGGGGGGGGTAGGAGGCATACGCTGGAACAGCGGCTTACTGCGCCTCTCCATCAGCCACTAGTTGGCTGGGCGCAGGTGTTTGTGCGGCCGGTAGGGGGGCGTGGTGGAGATGCGCTCGTCTCTCCCGGCTGCACACGTGTCTTTCCTCCCCCCCCTCCCCATAGCCCTCCCTTCTTGGCCTCCTGCCCCGTCAGAGCTATGGGACGGGTGCGGAGGATAGACGCACACCTCCCGGCTTCAGCACGTGTTCACACACCTGCGGCGCAGTGACGCCATAAGAGGGGGACGAGGAGGCCGAATACACACCTCCCGGTACCCAGCACGTGTCTATACACGAGCGGCGCAGGGACGCCATCAGAGGCGGGTGAGGAGTGGACTGGCGGCGGAGGAGGGCAACATCGGTCCCGCTTCCAACGCCACTGTGTCTCTTGAGGACAGAGACGGAGGGGCGACAAACAGCGGGCAGCAATGCGGCAGTGGTCCTTGATGGGCTGAAGGTAGATGAGCAGCCCGTCCTCCAAATTACAGCCACCATATATAAGAGTAAGTACACTGCTGGCTTTTAAGTAAGGAGATCAGATCATAGTATGGTGTAGGGGACCTGCAGTAATACCAAATATATTCTGTTATAGTCTAAAGTCTATAGTCTAAAGCTGGGGACTGGAGGCTTTCTCTGGCGGAGGCGCTTGAAATCTTTGGCGAAGTTTATGGGATATTTGGTTCCCTCTTATTATTCAGGTACCTATTTATATGAGTACCTATGCTGTAGCTAGCTGATTGTGGGCCAATGCACCAGACATATCACAGTCCTTATATGTTTCTATGTTTTTCTTGTGTGTGCACTAGCTTTTGATTTGAGTCCTGTGTATGGCATCCCAGATAGGAGGAATCAGCATTATGGATCATAGAAATATGCGAAGTGGATTGGTGCAGATGAAGCCCCTTATGGTGGGGAGAAACTAGTTCACCGTTACCACACAGTTATCACACCGTTACCACACAGTTACCAGATATGAACATCTACTTGAACCAAATAGTGTGAATATACTTGAATTATTACTGTATAGTATTGTACTGGGATAATACCAGCTGTAATATGTATATCCAACAATTTATATATTAATGCTGCTAGCCTCTGTATCAACCAAGTATTTTATATACAGATTGCTAATTACAATAAGTGGAGGTATTTCTCTTGAAATATAGGGATGAAGGGCCTATGTGAGGCCATGAGTATATCATTATGCAAGTTATAATATGTCAATTTTAAATTGTGAAAATCAATAAAGCAATTTGTATTTTTATATGTATATGAGCACTGATTGTGTTTTTGGGGCGGGGTCACCCTTGAAGTTCTCCATTAACTACCGGGTCGGTTCATACCCGGTTATCCTTTCTTGTTTGCAGTCTCTTGATTAACCCTACACAAAAAGACCTGGTAATCTTGATCAAATTTTTTTAGGCTTTAGAATTGAAATGGGCATTTGACTGCTGCTTCCTACTAGTAGTAGTTTTGAATGCCATTACTATAGGACAATAGGCTCGATTCAGAGACACATTTGTCTGGACTTTCGTAGCTGTCTGTGTATGTTTTTGTGTGTGTTAGTCATTTTTTTGTTTTTTCTGTTCCATTTTCCATTCATACGAACGTTCGGGCTAATGCGTATATGCGCTTTCGATGAACGAAACTAAATTGGATCATTTGCGTTAGTTCGGATCATTTTCCCATCAAAATCTGATATTTTGGGTTCGTTCAGATAACTTACATTGTTGGGATGGGCTTGCGTCTGATTCAGAGAGCTGATTGCCGAGGGACCACCACCCTATTAAACCGTTTCATTTGTGATCCACTTACGGGACCTTTAAGGCCTCGGATTGCTATTGTTGAACATGTTTTGCGGCTATGTGGAGGAGTCTGCGCGCCTTTAGCTCCAAGGCATTGCATGTATCAGCATGGCCAAGGCCATAAATTGTATAGCAATGCATACCTGAATTAATACATTTCATGTATGCCTTATAGAAGCATTTTAATGCTGACCTTAATTAGTCCTTAGCATGTAAACCTTTATTTTCCCACACATCCATATAATTGCTATATTTTTTTAGACTTATGTCCTTTGTGAATTATATTTGGATTGTTGAACTTGAATCTTAATTTGTTGTAGTTATTGTTTTAGCTGGTTACCTTTGCTTTGTGTAATATTTTATATTTGGTTGCAGGACCCACAAGATGTGCCACTCGCACAACATACAAGCAGTGTTTGGTCCGGATATGCAATTCCTCAGTGTTCTTGCAGGGCATCCAGGGTCGTCCCATGATGCTTAAATATTGCGGAGCTCTGGCTTTTAGTCAGTTTGAGTCAGTAGAATTATATGGTGGATGGCTCCTGGGTAAGTTTGCTCACATTCCATCAATCCATTTTCACTGTATGGCAATAAATATAGTTGATGACTCATGTCTTAACCTATGGCTGTTTTTAGCCCTTGATGACATGTTAAACAATATTGTTGCTTAGAATGTGTATTTTATGTTAGTTTTTTTAAATTCTTTCAGGGGATTCTGGATATCCGCTCCTGCCCTTGCTCCTGACGCCCGTTCTTTGCCTGCAGAATGCGGGCCAGGAGTTCTATAATCGGGCCCTATGCAAAACGTGGGCCGTAATGGAGAGGGCCTTCCGGCTTTTGAAGTCCAGATTTGGGTGTTTGGCCCATACGGGGGGGGGGGGCACTGCAGTATGACCCCAACAAGGTTATACCAATAATTGATTTTACGTTTTTTAACAGGGACCACACGTGCCAGAGTGGCACAACTGAGTGCCAGGGTCCTTCAGTTGGTGGGCGAGATGCAGGAGCTGCGTGACTCGTTAGGGACCACAGATGAAGAATAATGTTCTGTGGCCTGCCATTGCTATGTATATATTTTACTACGTTTTATATGTTATTTTAAATATATAAACACTTTTAAATATGTTAAAAGTTTTATATTTTTTTAAATAAAAAAAAATATTAAACAAAGTTGTAAATTTGTGGAAACAATTTTACTTAAAAAAAAAAACCCTGCCATTTAAGATTATTAAAAAAAAAAAAAAAATTGTCTTGTGTCATTTCCTTTTCTAAATACATTCATTAAGGGTTGGTTATCACAAAACGAATGCAAAACACTAAAATTAGATATGAAGATCTGCCAGACCGCGAAGTGATTTAGGTAAGTTTTAGGTGTGAGAAATGGAAATAGAATGAGACCGAGAAGTGATTTGGGTAAGTTTTAGAGGTGAAAAATGGAAGAAGAACCTAACCGCGAAGTGGTTTGGGTAAGTTTTAGGGGTCATAAATGGAAGAAGAACCTAACCGCGAAGTGCTTTGGGTAAGTTTTACGAGTGAAAAATGGAAGAAGAACCTAACCGCGAAGTGCTTTGGGTAAGTTTTACGAGTGAAAAATGGAAGAAGAACCTAACCGCGAAGTGCTTTGGGTAAGTTTTACGAGTGAAAAATGGAAGAAGAACCTAACCGCGAAGTGCTTTGGGTAAGTTTTAGGGGTAAATGGAAGATATAGGAAAGCGCAAAGTGATTTAGCTAAGCATTGTAGCAGAAGTGAGTGACCCAAATATGTAGGCGAGCACTTTAATGAGTTAAGTTTGAAGTGCGCAGGCATAAGATCGTAAGGATTTTCGTCTGGACGATTAGCTATTGAAAAAGGAAATCAGAATCTAACAGGAAATGTAAAGGATTCGTGGAAGGAGACGATGGGAAATGGAGAAAAACAAAAGCCGACGTTGTAACATGAGAAAATAAAACGGAAAACTAACGCTGGAAAATGACCTTCTCGTTGGCATACGAACGGACGAAGACTTTACTGAAGGTTAGCAATGCATGCATAGAATCGCTCGTACACTCATACGAGAGCGGGAAAATTTCACAAAAAAAAAAACAGATCAACACAAAAACTAAAGACTTTTTTTGTCTCTCTGAATCAACCCTAATATACAGCATGTAAAGTATATGGTGTCAGCCTGACCTTTATTGTCTGTAAATTACAGTGTTAGAAGGTACTGTATTGTAAGGGAAGACATCCAAACGTATAGTGCTCAGCCATTACCAGTTCACCAGCATGGGTTATTCTTAGATTGTTACTACCAGACTTAGACAGTTTATACTTTCACACAAAATACTAGAAAAGTGAAATTCTTTAATCAGACCTCTGCTGTACATCATGTAACTAGAGTCCAGAGGGGAAAGGGCCCAGGTGGCATTCAGCAGAAACTGGGGCTGGCAGGCCAGGTTTCGGACATCAATCCGCACACTTTCTATGGAACCCAGGTGCAGACTCAAGGCAGGGCCTGGGTGTGGACTCAGGGCAGCGCTTGGGTGCTGGCTCACGGCTTTGCCCAGGTGCAGCCTAATGGCTAGGCTCAGGTGCAGGCTCAAGGTGGGGCCTAGCTGATAGTTCAAAGCGGGACCCAGGCAAGGAAGGTTCACTGTGGGGCTGAAACAATGCAGAGTCTCTGTGGGGTCCAGACAAGGCAGATTTACTGTGGGGCCCAGCTGCAGACTCGCTGTAGGACCCAGCTGCAGACATGCTGTGTGGCCCGGCTGCAGACATGCTTTGTGGCTCAGCTGCAGACACGCTTTGGGGCCTGGCTGCATACACGCTTTGGGGCCTGGCTGAAGACTCTCTGTGGGGCCCGGCTGCAGACTCACTGTGGGGCCCAGGCAAGGCAGACTCGAGGAGGGGCCCAGCGATTAACTCACGGTGGACCCCAGCGGCTGATTCATAGTGGGCCCCAGCAGCTGACTCATGGTAGGCCCCAGCGGCTGACTCACAATGGGCCCCAGCGGCTGACTCACAGTGGGCCAGAGGACACTTTGGAGGCAAGCTGGCATATATCACGAGATGATCTAAAGGCAAGCTGGCATGGACCGTAGGAATCTCCGGAGGCAGGCTGGCACTGACAGCGGGATGCTCTGAAGCTGGACATGGCTGGTCGCAGTCATCATCACTAATAAAATCATCTTCAGACAGATCAGTCCATTCTGAGGAGCAATCCTCATCACCAGACGTATCATTCCATTCCTCAACATCACCATAGGCATAACTGGCATCAATGTCAAAAACTTGATCATCATCATCTGAATCATAATAGAACCAGGAATCTGGGTCCTGGCCTCAGGCTCAGGCGGGCTTCATGTGGAACCAGCTGACCCCTAGGCCACGGCCCCCGGTAAAGCACACAGCACCTTAGAGTAACCCCCACACAAAACAGGCTTACCTAGAGAAAGAGGAGCTTGGGGAAACTGACTGGGGCACACGGTTCAGCAGTCTGATTAACCAGCAGAAATGGAGTAGTAAAAACTGGAGTGGTAAGATCAAATGCAACATCTACAAGGATTTTAATGAGGGAAAGAGCAGCAGGAAAATCTAAATCTTCTTGATCAATCAGGTTGTGAATAAAGCAAATAATGTTCAAACACATACGATTTTGAGTATCCACATTATGGCTAGCTAAGGGAAGCAGTTTCTTGATCAAACAAAGATCAATCCAGACAGCCAGAGTAAGCACAGAAAAGCAAACTAAAGGGACTACAAGGGTCAGCAATATCATGCTCTGGCCAGGTGCAAGGGGATCAGGTCAGGTAGAAGAGCTCCCCAGGTGGAGCTCTCTGCCCGGGATCAGATTTTTAGGCCAGAGCAATGACACAACAAGGAATAAATGCTTTAAAGGGAGTTTATTGAGAAATGGCAAACAAAGAATGAACTATAAAGAATGATACAGGGCATAAGAAATAAAACTAACAAAAGCATAGAATACAGGGACATTTAGAGCGACCCCCAAGACGCTGGTGCATTTACCTAGGGCCCAGGCCAGGAGCTGGCAGCCTGTAGGAGCCGAACAAAGGCCTGCTGAAACAAGGACTATCAACAGGAGGTAACCAAGCAGCCTCAGGACAAGTAGGAAGATGCCTGCTTGCTACTGGATACAGATGGAGACAATTCAGGCTGAGACTGTGAAGCACCAGCGGTCACACAAGTTACAAGATAGAAGAAGTTTCCCACTTATATAGATCTTACAACAGGTGCAGCAGCTGAGGGGCAGATGGAACATCCATGGTCTCTCCTGACACCCACTGGTGGCTGTCCAAACTGCTTGCCAGGTGGTAAATAGTGCAAGCGACCGTACAGGAGACCACGTGGAATGCTGTGCGGGAAAAAGAGGTATGTATATGTGTTATTTTAGCCTATGCCTGGGCAGTTTTTTAAAAAATTCCATGACTAAGGGATAATCTATGCTTATAGACGAATAACTGGTTGAAGACAACGAAAATCAATGGCAGTTTTCTTTCCTAAAAAGGAATGAGAATTCTCATATGGCTCTGAATGGCTCGACCCCAATGTCATATTATGGAAAGGACTTCAACAAGATCATGCCAGAGAATTAGAACTCATGGGTATAATATTGCATTTTCTACAAATAATAGTTGGCCACATATGAAATTCTTCCTCTCACTTCTTCAATCTTGCTGCACACAGTTTGCCCATTTTTGGTCAACCTTCTACCTGGCTATTTTTCTTTTGTCTTGGACTTACAATGCCGTATTACCAACATTCAAGGCAGCTACTAACACCTACAACTCCATTCATGTTGATGCGATCAACACCTTGCCTACCTGCTGTTTATAGTAGGCGGATGATGTGGATTTGAGTTATTGTTTATTCCTGACAGATTTCTGTACATGTCACTTTGAATTAAGCAGTACTTTTTTAAGTAGTTTTTGTGGCTGCAACCCGTTGAGCAATTGTGCCCCTACCCCCTCACCTGGATGAACAGGACCTGCCCACAAGGTTGCCATCACATTAGCTACTATGAGTTTACTTTTTTCTTTTGTTTTTTTTTCTTTTGCCTATAGGAATGGGAGGGGGAAATGCCACACTGCCTATGGAAAATGGGAGGAGGGAATGCCACACTGCCTATGGGGAATGGGGGGGATGCCACACTGCCTATGGGAAATGGGGGGGGGATACCACACTGCCTATGGGGAAAGGGGAGTGGCACATTGCGTATGGGGAATGGGGGGATACCACACTGCCTATGGGAATGGGATGAAAGAATGCCACAGTGCCTATAGAGAATGGGATGGGGGAATGCCACACTGCCTATGGGGAAAGGGGGATGCCACACTGCCTATGGGGAAAGGGGGATGCCACACTGCCTATGGGGAAAAGGGGGATGCCACACTGCCTACAGGGAATGGGAAGGGGGACATGCCACACTAACCTATAGGGAATAGGAGGGGGGATGCCACACTGCCTATGGGGAATGGGAGGGAGATGCAACACTGCCTATGGAGAAAGGGGGATGCCACTCTGCCTATGAGGAATGGGGGTGCCACACTGCCTATGAAAATTTTAGGGGAAATGCCACACTGCCTTTGGAGAATAGGAGGGGGTTCCACACTGCCTACAGGGAATGGTAGGGGGGAATGCCACACTGCCTATGGGGAATGGGAGGGGAATGCCACACTGCCTATGCGTAATGGGGGGGATGCCACTCTGCCTGTAAGTGGGGGATTTTGCACCTTGCCTATTTTTTGGTTGGGGGGGGGGGTTGTTTGAGCACAACATTTGGTTCAGATTTCTTTTTCTTATTTTCCAAATCCCAGGTGCGTCTTACAGGGCAAAAATACGGTAGTTTTTATAAATCACACACAGTGAAGATTTTTTCCAATGAGGTTTGTTTACACTGCACTTGTGGAGCTTCACTCATTTATTAAAGGGTATAGGGATAATAATGATTTATTTATGCTACATATGGGACTTGAGTTTCATACTTCTATTTATATTTTCATCTTTTTATTTGCCTAGGTCAGGGGTACTCAACCACTTTTTGTATAGGTCCATTAACAGACATCCCATGAGAGGTGAAGGTCCGGACGGGGGGCTGTCGAGGGGGGGGTGGATAGTTAATGTGCAGTGCAGTACTTCATATGACAATGCTAGGTGCGAAGGAGACTAAGCACTGCATCGCTTATCAAGGGGCAGCTGATCAGGGACAGCTCTGAGCATGGCAACACATAAGCAACTGTGTGCAGGGCTGTCATGGAGGGGTCCGGAAATCTGGCACCGAGGTCCACATTCGGACCCCGGTCCGCCAGTTGAGTACCACTGGCCTAGGTACTATTTGAATCAGCATTTTGTTACAGTACATGTAGTTCCAGGGTTAGACCTCTTTTACAGACCGGTATTCCTGTGGGATAATTTAGGTGATTCCCCCTCCCCATTTGCTATTGTTGTTCCATGTAACTTTAGTTCCACATGGTGGCTTTTAACTTAAATTATTTTATATACTAAAGACTTAAAGGAGCCGCAGCACTCAACCCTGTTAGCTTGCAGACCAACCTATAATCTGTCTCTAAATCTGGTAAAAAACAGAGGCTCGGTTACACACATCTGCAGAAGTATGCTAAGCTGCACCACCGCACCAAGGTGCCTCTATGGGTGCAGTCCTAACTCTAATCTATGAGAGCCCCATTTGGGACATACAATGCAAGAGATAAAAAGCGAGCAGCTTACCTGATTTATATACTATTGGGGTGAGTCAAATGTTTTTGATGACAACGAAAGGGAAACTATAATTAACCCTTTAACTGCCAGTCTACCTAACGTTTTTGTCACCCTCTATTGTCAGACAAAGGTATCACATGTGTATTTGTAGACACCCTTTCCTGCCCAGGAGACCCCCTCAAACTGAAACAGCACTTTAGGTGATTTTCAAATGAAATACAACTGCTATGCACACCTTGCAGTTTTTCAAGAAAAAACACTCTTTGCGTTTGAAATACCCCCACAAACTATATGTGTAAAAGAACACACCTTTCTAGGCTTACCTTGTAGTGGGCTCATCTTTCTGGAAGCAAACCCTCGAAAAGAACTATTTGGTTGCACAAGTTTCTCTGAAATTTTCCTAAACTATCAATATGCAAACAAGAAAATTCAAGCTAAATCTGAAAGCACAAGGTCCCCCAAACAGAACAATACCCAACATGCATAGGTACTTGTAACCCTTTTAACTGCCATCCTAAATGAGATTTTGTCAACCTGTTGTTGGCCTGGTTCACTGGTTCTTGCTGATTTTCTTTTCGCCATTCAACTAAACCCTGTTTGTCTTTGAATGTCAGGTCTCTGCCATTACTGTGCATCCCGCCATGTGCCTTCACTTGTATGTTGCCGCTCCGTTGGCCAGTCTGTCACCTGTCTGCACCTTTGCCTGCTTGTAAAGCGCCACACATGCATGGGCAAATGGCATAGCATGACCTAGCATGTGTACTTACCACCATGATGTAGTTTTGCTGCTCATGGGTCTAGCCAGTTGGTGTCATGTTGGTCCTTTTCGCCTTTCGTCTGCATGACGCACCCCTGCGCCAAAGCGCACAATCACTGATGCTCCCTGGGGGACCCCAGAAGTGTGCTTGCATTGTGCATACACACATGATGTTGTAGCTTATAGGTTGCAGCCGCATGTGTTGGCCTGTTAAATAAGCACAATTGTTGGCCAATTAACTGCCCACTTATGTATAAAAAAACACACCTAACCCACAATTTTGATAGAAGTGCTTACTTGGTGTGTAAATACAGTACGTCACCTTAGCCCCCAGAGCCCAGAAGACAGGCATGGCCAAGGGTGCAGCACCCAGCCAAGGTACCACAGCCTCAGCCCAAAACCTTGTCGTTCGTCCCACAGGCCTACCCTGCTGCCAGCGACACAACCCACTAAGAGCGGGTCTCCCACAGCAGTGTGAGCCAGCAGCAGTGGGATACACATACCCAGGGCTCACAAAGCTCCCGGCACAGCCCACCCCATTCCACGCATTGCTCAGGCCACCAGGGCCCTGTGTGAACCCAATGTGGACCCCAGTGAGGGCCCGGAACAGTGGCGCTGCAGCCGTGGATGCTGTCTCCCCAGCCAGTAGCCTGAGAACCACCTCTTCCACACCTGGGAGTGGGATGAATGTCTTGGGCATCCTCACACCCCATCAAGCAGACACCAGCATCTGCCCCCAAACTGAGTACAAGCATACCAGGGGGAAGCTGAGTGGGTGTATTAATGATGCCCAACTGGAGGTCCTGCTGGATGGCGGGCCAAAAGTATTACCTTTTGGAGAAATTCCTCAAGCTATTTTAAAGTGGTGCATTGGGCCGCCAGTGTGCTCCATGCTGACCTGGCTGCAGGATTGCTGGAGCAGCAGCTCCACAACTGAACGTTGGAGGTGCTGCTTGGACAAATGGTAAAGGTCAAACAGCAGAATGCAAGAATGCTCGCACTGCTGGAAGATGGAAAGCCAACAACCAGCATGGACCAGAACATACCTGGGTGACTTGCTGTGGGGGGGGGGGGTTTGTAGGCCAAATGCCAAATAGTTGATTTAAGCGACTTTTGATTCTGTGTTGGACTGGAGCCACAGAAATTGGGTGGCACTGTATTTATGTATAGAGATGAGCAAAATTTTGAAAAATTTGATTCGGACAATTCGCCGAATTTTCCGGGAAAAATAGTTTCAGTTCGAATTTATTCGCGACGAATCACTATTAAACACACCCAGGAGTTGGCAGCAGCATAGGGAGCACATATATTGCCTGAAAAACACACTCAGGAGTTGGCAGCAGCAGAAGGAGCCCATATATTGCCTGAAAAACACATTGCAGTTGGCAGCAGCATAGGGAGCCCATATATTGCCTGAAAAACACATTGGAGTTGGCAGCAGCATAGAGAGCTCATATATTGCCTGAAAGACACACCCAGGAGTTGGCAGCAGCATGACAAGTATGACATGCAGATCAGAGGCATTGCTATTGGATTCGCTGTCGCAGAGCGGCACAATTAGAGAGCCTTGAGGTGGCATCAGCATGATGAGCCCATATATTGCCTGAAAAACACACCCTGAATTTGGCAGCAGCATAGGGAACCCATATATTGCCTGAAAAACACACCCAGGAGTTGTCAGCAGCATAGGGAGCTCATATATCGCCTGAAAGACACACCCAGGAGTTGGCAGCAGCATTAGGAGCTCATATATTGCCTGAAAGACACACCCAGGAGTTGGCAGCAGAATAGGGAGCCCATATATTGCCTGAAAGACACACTCTGGACTTGGCAGGAGCATAGGGAGCCCATATATTGCCTGAAAAACACATTGGAGTTGGAAGCAGCATAGGGAGCTCATATATTGCCTGAAAGACACACCCAGGAGTTGGCAGCAGCATTAGGAGCTCATATATTGCCTGAAAGCCACACCCAGAAGTTGGCAGCGGCATTAGGAGCTCATATATTGCTTGAAAGACACACCCAGGAGTTGGCAGCAGCATAGGGAGCCCATATATTGCCTGAAAGACACATCTAGGAGTTGGCAGCAGCATTAGGAGACCATATATTGCCTGAAAGACACACTCTGGACTTGGCAGCTGCATAGGGAGCTCATATATTGCCTGAAAGACACACCCAGGAGTTAGCAGCAGCAGCAGCATCAGGAGCCTATATATTGCCTGAAAAACACATTGGAGTTGGCAGCAGCATAGGGAGCTCATATATTGCCTGAAAGACACACCCAGGAGTTGGCAGCAGCATAGGGAGCTCATATATTGCCTGAAAGACACACCCATGAGTTGGCAGCAGCATTTGGAGCCCATATATTGCCTGAAAAAAACATTGGACTTGGCAGCAGCATAGGGAACTCATATAATGCCTGAAAGACACACCCAGGAGTTGGCAGCAGCAGCAGCATCAGGAGCCCATATATTGCCTGAAAAACACATTGTAGTTGGCAGCAGCATAGGGAGCTCATATATTGCCTGAAAAACACACCCAGGATTTGGCAGCAGCATAGGGGGCTCATATATTGCCTGAAAAACACATTGGAGTTGGCAGCAGCATAGGGAGCTCATATATTGCCTGAAAGACACATTGGAGTTGGCAGCAGCATTAGGAGCCCATATTTTGCCTGAAAAACACACATTGGAGTTGGCAGCAGCATTAGGAGCACATATATTGCCTAAAAGACACACCCAGGAGTTGGCAGCAGCAGCAGCAAAGGGAGCTCATATATTGCCTGAAAGACACACCCAGGAGTTGGCAGCAGCATTAGGAGCCCATATATTGCCTTAAAAACACATTGGAGTTGGCAGCAGCATTCGGAGCCCATATTTTGCCTGAAAGACACACCCATGAGTTGGCAGCAGCAGCATTAGGAGCCCATATATTGCCTGAAAAACACATTGGAATTGGCAGAAGCATAGGGAGCTCATATATTGCCTGAAGAACACACCCAGGAGTTGCCAGCAGCATAGGGGGCTCACATATTGCCTGAAAAACACACCCAGGAGTTGGCAGCAGCACAGGGAGCTCATATATTGCCTGAAAGACACACCCAGGAGTTGGAAGCAGCATAGGGAGCTCATATATTGCCTGAAAGACACACCCAGTAGTTGGAAGCAGCATAGGGAGCTCAAATATTGCCTGAAAGACACACCCCGGAGTTGGCAGCAGCAGCAGCAGCATTAGGAGCCCATATATTGCCTGAAAAACACATTGGAGTTTGCAGCACCATAGGGAGCTCACATATTGCCTGAAAAACACACCCAGGAGTTGGCAGCCGCATAGGGAGCACATATATTGCCTGAAAAACACACCCAGGAGTTGGCAGCAGCAGAAGGAGTGCATATATTGCCTGAAAAACACATTGGAGTTAGCAGCAGCATAGGGAGCCCATATATTGCCTGAAAAACACATTGGAGTTGGCAGCAGCATAGAGAGCTCATATATTGCCTGAAAGACACACCTAGGAAATGGCAGCAGCAGAAGGAGCTACCATGCATCAGCTACTCGCATGCATCAGCTATTGGTGGGTGGAAATCCTGGCTGATCCATGCCTGATTCATCTTCACAAAAGTGAGTCTCTCCACATTTTTCATGGACAGACGAGTTATCCTTGGCGTGACTATGGCCCCCGCAGCACTAAAGGCCCGCTCAGGTGGCACACTACTGGCCGGGCAGGACAGGTTTCCAAGGGGAAACTCTGCCAGTTGCGGCCACAAGTCAAGTTTGGCTGCCCAGAAGTCCAGCGGATCCTCAAGGTGCGTTGGCATGGTCATTTCAAGGTATGACACTACCTGCTGGTTCAGGCCCTGCTCCAGGTCTTCCTGCTGCTCATGAGTAGCCTCACTATGCGGGTGCAGAAAGCTACTCATTAGCGACTGAAGACTGAGGCTGCTGCTCCTGCCATCCCCCGGCAGCCATGGCAGTGAAAGGTGAGCGCAGAGTTCGCCCCGAGTCAGACCTGCGAGAGTATGGACCATGGAGCAGATAGGCATCGGCCAACTGACTATGTAGAATGTCTTTGTAGTAGGTCAGTTTGTCCTGCGGGTGTAAAAAATGCCCCCATTTTGTGCCGGTAGCGAGGGTCCAATAAGGTGGAGAGCCAGTAGTCATCCTGCAAAAAAATGGAGATATTTCTGCAGTCACTAAGCAAGCATGTGAGCATGCATCGTGCCATTTGTGCAAGTGACTCGGAGGGACTACCTGTCTCCATCTCCACTGCATACTGCCACGTGTGTCTGGGTCCTCTGTCTCGCCTTCCTCAATACCCTCTAGCTCCACTGGTTGCTCCTGCTCCTCCTCTTCTGTCAGATGACTAGATAAACCGCCCATTTCGCCAAAACTAAACTGCGCTTCACTGTGCTGCTCCTCCTCCTCCTAATCCTCAGCTTCCACAGGGGTTTATGTGGCCGTGGAGTTCCAACGGGTGGGAACATCGCAAATCAGACTATGTTGGGGGATACCGTTCTGACGCTGTAGCTCAAGAAGGGTGTGCTTGGCGGCGTAGGAGTGGCTGAAGTGCATACAAAGTTTCCTTCCTGTTGTTAGGATGTCTTGCAGATGGGGGAAGACTTCAGAAAACGCTTGACAACTAGGTTGAAAACGTGTGCCATACAGGGCGCATGGCTCAGGCTTCCTTGTTGCAGCGCAGACAAGATGTTACTCCCATTGTCAGTCACCATGGTACCCATTTCCAATTTTCGAGGAGTAAGCCATGTTTTGATTTCTTGATGAATGAATTTCAGGAGCTCCTCCCCTGTGTGACTCAGTTTGCCAAGGCAAACCATGTAAAGCACAGCGTGACACCGCCGTGCCCTGCACTCATGGCAGGCTGCAGGGGCCCTGAGAATTGACTGTACAGTGGAGGCTGAGGAGACGGCAGAGTCGCACACTGTAACAGGCAAAACGGCCTGGGAGCGTGGAGGCCGAAGCGGTGTGACCTGTCCAAGTTGCTGTGCAGGAACCACATTCACCCAGTGGGCCGTAAAGGACATGTATTGTCCCTGACCGCAGTTACAGCTCCAGATGTCGGCGCTGCCGTGCACTTTGGTGCACACTGACAGGCTCAAGGACTGGCCCACCTTCTGCTCAACAAATTTGTGCAGGGCTGGTACTGCCTTCTTTGCAAAGAAATGACAGCTTGGGACTCTCCACCTCCTCTCGTCACAAACCATCAGTTCTCTGAAAGGTGCAGAGTCCACCACCTGAAAAGGGATCGACTGCAGCACCAGCAACTTGGACAGGAGCACATTCAGCTTCTGCGCCGTAGGATGATTGGGCGCATTCTGCTGTCTCTTGGACATGGCTTCGCTGATGGATTGCTGGTGGGATGAGTGACTATTAGTAGGAGGAGCAGGAGCATCTGGAGCGACAGAGGATGGGTATGACGCACAGCTACCTTCGGCTGAGGTGCTGGAGCTTTGGCTGGGTGAAATTGGAAGCGGCATGGCACTGGCTGATGCAGCAGGCTGGACCCCCACTTCGGAGCCTCGGTTCTCCCAGGCCGCTTTATGGTGACGCTGCATGTGTTGCTGCAGAGCCATGGTACAAACATTGGGGCCCTGGCCACGCTTGACCTTCTGTCTACACATCTTGCATGTGGCCAGGTTACTCTCCTGTGGATGCTTGATGAAAAAGTGCCACACTGCCGAGTTGCTAATTTTCCCTCCAACAGTCTGCACTAATTCACTGCTACTGCTGCCAACTCCAGGAACCCCTGCTCCACTACCTCCCGGGAAGGCAGCCTGTCAGGCAGCAGGTGGTCTACCCCGCCCCCGGCCACGTGTGGCTCCAGACATCCAATTCTGCCACCATGCTGACTGCCAACCCTACTGCCACCATGCTGACTGCCAACTCTACTGCCACCTTGCTGCCTCAGCTGCTGACTCTGGGGCAACCTGGGACCCTCTTCTCCTGATGATGATGAAGCCCCTTCTGCACCGGGCTCCCAAGTGCGATCGGCTTCATCATCATCATCATCATCATCATTGAGTTGTGCCTGCACATCACTGATGTCCTCCTCGGTTTCCACAAGCGCGTGTGCTGCAGGAGACGGAATGCACGCCACACCACCTCCCACGCCACTCTCCTCCTCAGTGTTTGTCTGCCTAGCGGAAGAAGCGGCGGATGTCTCCTCCATTTCTTGGCTGGGCAGTAGCTGCTGACTGTCCTCTAACACATCATCCTCACTGAATAGTGGAGCTGAACCCAAAGCATAAGATACGTCGGCTGGAGGGGGGTGCGTAGGACAGATGCAATGGAAGTACAGGGGCTGCTCTCGGGCCATGCCAACTTAGGGTTGTGTCCGAGGAACCTATGGACTGTTGACTGGGGGTGTCAGATGTTACTTGTGATGAGGTCAATGACCGCGTTAACCAATCGATGATGGCAAATGCGTTGCTGGTCGAGACACAACCGCTAGCAGATACCGGGAGATCAGGCCTCTCACCGCGACTCCTGCTGCCACTTGCCCCTAGTCTGCTGCGACCTCTGCCTGATGAATCTAGGCCTCTCCTCGGTGCACATCCTAGCACATCTCTGCCTGACATTTTTACTGCGTTTAGGAGGGGAAAACAATATACTACACTACACCCACAACAGTATTTATGTAACAGCAGGTGTGTAGAAAAGTTAGATCAAAATAGGCAGACACTGTAGCTAAAAGCTAATGCAAAAAGACACTGTCAGATGGTCTTACACAGGATGCCCCTTGTCAGAGTTAAATGCACCACAGGCAGTTTTGAAATGTGGTTTTTGTTCAAAATGTAAAAAAGGTAAAGATGCAGGTACTATTTAAAGCTAAGCACTAGTATTCGGGATGCCCCCCCCGGTGAAAGGCAATGGGTGCTTTAAACTTGTAAACCAGACTTTTTTATACTAAAGGCAAAATGTTAGTAGGCAGGTACTCTTAAAAGATAAGTGGTAGCACTGACAATGGCCCCCGGTGAAAGGCAATGGGTGCTTTAAACATGTAAACCAGACTTTTTTTTTTCTACAAAAGGCAAAATGTTAGTAGGCAGGTACTCTTAAAAGATAAGTGGTAGCACTGACAATGGGCCCCGGTGAAAGGCAATGGGTGCTTTAAACTTGAAAACCAGACTTTTTTATACAAAAGGCAAAAGGATAGTAGGAAGGTACTCCTAAAAGATAAATGATAGCACTGACAATGGCCCCCGCTGAAAGGCAATGGGTGCTTTAAACTTGAAAACCAGAATTTTTTATACAAAAGGCAAAAGGTTAGTAGGCAGGTACTCTTAAAAGATAAGTGCTAGCACTGACAATGGCCCCCGGTGAAAGGCAATGGGTGCATTAAACTTGTAAACCATACTTTTTTTATACAAAAGGCAAAAGGTTAGTAGGCAGGTACTGTTAAAAGACACGTGCTAATATTTGGAATGCCCCCTGCTCACTTACAGAGGTGGCCTCCTTTGATTGTGAAAAAGTGACGTTGATTATAAAATGCAAGCAGTTAGTACACAGGTAGTCTTGAAATATTAATGCTAGTGTTTGGGATGCCCCCTGCTCACATACAGAGGTGGCCTCCTTTGATTGTGGAAAAGTGACTTTGCTTATAAAATGCAAGCAGTTAGTACACAGGTAGTCTTGAAATATTTATGCTAGTGTTTAGGATGCCCCATGCTCACATACAGAGGTGGCCTCCTTCGATTGTGGAAAAGTGACTTTGCTTATAAAATGCAAGCAGTTAGTACACAGGTAGTCTTGAAATATTTATGCTAGTGTTTGGGATGCCCCCTGCTCACTTACAGAGGTGGCCTCCTTAGATTGTGGAAAAGTGATGTTGATTATAAAATGCAAGCAGTTATTAAACAGGTAGTCTTGAAATATTAATGCTAGTGTATGGGATGCTCCCTGCTCACATACAGAGGTGGCCTCCTTTGATTGTGGAAAAGTGACTTTGCTTATAAAAATGCAAGCAGTTAGTACACAGGTAGTTTTGAAATATTAATGCTAGTGTTTGGGATGCTACCTGCTCACATACAAAGGTGGCCTCCTTTGATTGTGGAAAAGTGACTTTGCTTACAAAATGCAACCAGGTATTAGACAGGTAGTCTTGAAATATTAATGCTAGTGTTTGGGATGCCCCCTGCTCACATACAGAGGTGGCCTCCTTTGATTGTGGAAAAGTGACTTCTGGGGCCTTAAAAAGGAAGTCAGTAGCCAAGAGAGCAGGGAGCTAACCTGAATCACCTAAAAGTTAAAATATAATAAAATAATAAATAGTAATAATAAAAACTAATAAATGGACAAACCAAAGCCAAACAGCAAACAGCAACTTGTAAGTGGAAACAAGAGAAGATCGGGCCACACAGTTGTTGGGAAAGAAAGCTAAATGTAAGGCGCAATGCTAGAACAAAGGATTTCAAGTAGCAATGGGTAGAATGGGACATTCACATAGGGACATGAGCACAGTAGCACTGAGGGAGGCCAGAAAGATAAGTAGGCAACCACAGGAAGCTATTACAAAAATAAAAAGGGCTCACTAATTTCAAAAACAGGGCAAATGCAAATATAACAATAGAAACACAGAACACATACAAGAATATACACACTTACCCAGAAGCCAACCACCACTCAGCTCACCACTCTCAAAATGGTTATACAAGCTGGAACTTGCAAGGTTAGTGATAAAGGGGGGGCGCATCGTCTAACATAGGTGTCAGCGTTGGTTTGCAGAATCGTGGTGGCATTGATAGTGAAAAAACCCTGGATGAAATCTCTGGCACTAAAACAAGAGAACATTTTATTTCTATATTTATTTGTATGTTTAGCAATGGTAGATTGAATGGTAGGTTGAATATTTTGAATATGCTTACAATTTGTTACTAATGGGGAGATGGGACAATCTGGCAATCAGTATTGCTAGTATGTGGGAATTGTAAGATATAAATGTGGCAATGGGGTGATTTGGTGAAAAGACATACGAGTGTAAGAAAAATCAATCTAATGGAGTTTGTGTAGAACATCTTTATTATGCTATTCAAAATTATTAATTCAAAATTCTGAACCTATTCATTATGGCTAGAGATGAGCGAACTTTTGAAAAATTCGATTCGACTGATTCGCCGAATTTTCCGACAAAAATCGTTTCGACCCGAATAAATTCGTGACGAATCGCTATTAAAAACGGCTATTTCTGAGCCTCCTAGAGCCTCAATAGGGTTGTAAACCATTCAGCCTTGCTGTAACACGCACAGGATGCGTGCTGGGTTAGTTAAATAATACTTTGAAGAAATATCACATGCAGATCAGAGGCATCGCTAATAGAATCGCAGAGCGGCACAATTGCAGAGAGTTGAAGTGGCATCACTATGAGGGGCAGAAGGAGCCCAAATATACACTGGAGTTGGCCTCAGGAGCCCAAAAATTGGATGAATCACACCCTGGAGTTGGCAGAAGTTGGCAGCAGCAGCAGCAGGAGCCCAAATATACACTGGAGTTGGCCTCAGGAGCCCAAAAATTGGATGAATCACACCCTGGAGTTGGCAGAAGTTGGCAGCAGCAGCAGCAGGAGCCCAAAAATTGGATGAATCACACCCTGGAGTTGGCAGAAGTTGGCAGCAGCAGCAGCAGGAGCCCAAATATACACTGGAGTTGGCCTCAGGAGCCCAAAAATTGGATGAATCACACCCTGGAGTTGGCAGGAGTTGACAGTAGCAGCAGCAGGAGCCCAAATATACACTGGAGTTGGCTTCAGGAGCCCAAAAATTGGATGAATCACACCCTGGAGTTGGCAGAAGTTGACAGTAGCAGCAGCAGGAGCCCAAATATACACTGGAGTTGGCTTCAGGAGCCCAAAAATTGGATGAATCACACCCTGGAGTTGGCAGAAGTTGGCAGCAGCAGCAGGAGCCCAAAAATTGGATGAATCACACCCTGGAGTTGGCAGAAGTTGGCAGCAGCAGCAGCAGGAGCCCAAATATATACTGGAGTTGGCTTCAGGAGCCCAAAAATTGGATGAATCACACCCTGGAGTTGGCAGGAGTTGACAGTAGCAGCAGCAGGAGCCCAAATATACACTGGAGTTGGCTTCAGGAGCCCAAAAATTGGATGAATCACACCCTGGAGTTGGCAGAAGTTGGCAGCAGCAGCAGCAGGAGCCCAAATATACACTGGAGTTGGCCTCAGGAGCCCAAAAATTGGATGAATCACACCCTGGAGTTGGCAGGAGTTGACAGTAGCAGCAGCAGGAGCCCAAATATACACTGGAGTTGGCTTCAGGAGCCCAAAAATTGGATGAATCACACCCTGGAGTTGGCAGGAGTTGACAGTAGCAGCAGCAGGAGCCCAAATATACACTGGAGTTGGCTTCAGGAGCCCAAAAATTGGATGAATCACACCCTGGAGTTGGCAGGAGTTGACAGTAGCAGCAGCAGGAGCCCAAATATACACTGGAGTTGGCTTCAGGAGCCCAAAAATTGGATGAATCACACCCTGGAGTTGGCAGAAGTTGGCAGCAGCAGCAGCAGGAGCCCAAAAATTGGATGAATCACACCCTGGAGTTGGCAGAAGTTGGCAGCAGCAGGAGCCCAAATATATACTGGAGTTGGCTTCAGGAGCCCAAAAATTGGATGAATCACACCCTGGAGTTGGCAGGAGTTGACAGTAGCAGCAGCAGGAGCCCAAATATACACTGGAGTTGGCTTCAGGAGCCCAAAAATTGGATGAATCACACCCTGGAGTTGGCAGAAGTTGGCAGCAGCAGCAGCAGGAGCCCAAATATACACTGGAGTTGGCCTCAGGAGCCCAAAAATTGGATGAATCACACCCTGGAGTTGGCAGGAGTTGACAGTAGCAGCAGCAGGAGCCCAAATATACACTGGAGTTGGCTTCAGGAGCCCAAAAATTGGATGAATCACACCCTGGAGTTGGCAGAAGTTGGCAGCAGCAGCAGCAGGAGCCCAAATATACACTGGAGTTGGCCTCAGGAGCCCAAAAATTGGATGAATCACACCCTGGAGTTGGCAGAAGTTGGCAGCAGCAGCAGCAGGAGCCCAAATATACACTGGAGTTGGCTTCAGGAGCCCAAAAATTGGATGAATCACACCCTGGAGTTGGCAGGAGTTGACAGTAGCAGCAGCAGGAGCCCAAATATACACTGGAGTTGGCTTCAGGAGCCCAAAAATTGGATGAATCACACCCTGGAGTTGGCAGGAGTTGACAGTAGCAGCAGCAGGAGCCCAAATATACACTGGAGTTGGCTTCAGGAGCCCAAAAATTGGATGAATCACACCCTGGAGTTGGCAGGAGTTGACAGTAGCAGCAGCAGGAGCCCAAATATACACTGGAGTTGGCTTCAGGAGCCCAAAAATTGGATGAATCACACCCTGGAGTTGGCAGAAGTTGGCAGCAGCAGCAGCAGGAGCCCAAAAATTGGATGAATCACACCCTGGAGTTGGCAGAAGTTGGCAGCAGCAGGAGCCCAAATATATACTGGAGTTGGCTTCAGGAGCCCAAAAATTGAATGAATCACACCCTGGAGTTGGCAGGAGTTGACAGTAGCAGCAGCAGGAGCCCAAATATACACTGGAGTTGGCTTCAGGAGCCCAAAAATTGGATGAATCACACCCTGGAGTTGGCAGAAGTTGGCAGCAGCAGCAGCAGGAGCCCAAATATACACTGGAGTTGGCCTCAGGAGCCCAAAAATTGGATGAATCACACCCTGGAGTTGGCAGGAGTTGACAGTAGCAGCAGCAGGAGCCCAAATATACACTGGAGTTGGCTTCAGGAGCCCAAAAATTGGATGAATCACACACTGGAGTTGGCAGAAGTTGGCAGCAGCAGCAGCAGGAGCCCAAATATACACTGGAGTTGGCCTCAGGAGCCCAAAAATTGGATGAATCACACCCTGGAGTTGGCAGAAGTTGGCAGCAGCAGCAGCAGGAGCCCAAATATACACTGGAGTTGGCTTCAGGAGCCCAAAAATTGGATGAATCACACCCTGGAGTTGGCAGGAGTTGACAGTAGCAGCAGCAGGAGCCCAAATATACACTGGAGTTGGCTTCAGGAGCCCAAAAATTGGATGAATCACACCCTGGAGTTGGCAGAAGTTGGCAGCAGCAGCAGCAGGAGCCCAAATATACACTGGAGTTGGCCTCAGGAGCCCAAAAATTGGATGAATCACACCCTGGAGTTGGCAGGAGTTGACAGTAGCAGCAGCAGGAGCCCAAATATACACTGGAGTTGGCTTCAGGAGCCCAAAAATTGGATGAATCACACCCTGGAGTTGGCAGAAGTTGGCAGCAGCAGCAGCAGGAGCAGAAATATACACTGGAGTTGGCTTCAGGAGCCCAAAAATTGGATGAATCACACCCTGGAGTTGGCAGGAGTTGACAGTAGCAGCAGCAGGAGCCCAAATATACACTGGAGTTGGCTTCAGGAGCCCAAAAATTGGATGAATCACACCCTGGAGTTGGCAGAAGTTGGCAGCAGCAGCAGCAGGAGCCCAAATATACACTGGAGTTGGCCTCAGGAGCCCAAAAATTGGATGAATCACACCCTGGAGTTGGCAGGAGTTGACAGTAGCAGCAGCAGGAGCCCAAATATACACTGGAGTTGGCTTCAGGAGCCCAAAAATTGGATGAATCACACCCTGGAGTTGGCAGGAGTTGACAGTAGCAGCAGCAGGAGCCCAAATATACACTGGAGTTGGCCTCAGGAGCCCAAAAATTGGATGAATCACACCCTGGAGTTGGCAGGAGTTGACAGTAGCAGCAGCAGGAGCCCAAATATACACTGGAGTTGGCTTCAGGAGCCCAAAAATTGGATGAATCACACCCTGGAGTTGGCAGGAGTTGACAGTAGCAGCAGCAGGAGCCCAAATATACACTGGAGTTGGCTTCAGGAGCCCAAAAATTGGATGAATCACACCCTGGAGTTGGCAGAAGTTGGCAGCAGCAGCAGCAGGAGCCCAAATATACACTGGAGTTGGCCTCAGGAGCCCAAAAATTGGATGAATCACACCCTGGAGTTGGCAGGAGTTGACAGTAGCAGCAGCAGGAGCCCAAATATACACTGGAGTTGGCTTCAGGAGCCCAAAAATTGGATGAATCACACCCTGGAGTTGGCAGGAGTTGACAGTAGCAGCAGCAGGAGCCCAAATATACACTGGAGTTGGCTTCAGGAGCCCAAAAATTGGATGAATCACACCCTGGAGTTGGCAGAAGTTGGCAGCAGCAGCAGCAGGAGCCAAAAATTGGATGAATCACACCCTGGAGTTGGCAGAAGTTGGCAGCAGCAGGAGCCCAAATATATACTGGAGTTGGCTTCAGGAGCCCAAAAATTGGATGAATCACACCCTGGAGTTGGCAGGAGTTGACAGTAGCAGCAGCAGGAGCCCAAATATACACTGGAGTTGGCTTCAGGAGCCCAAAAATTGGATGAATCACACCCTGGAGTTGGCAGAAGTTGGCAGCAGCAGCAGCAGGAGCCCAAATATACACTGGAGTTGGCCTCAGGAGCCCAAAAATTGGATGAATCACACCCTGGAGTTGGCAGGAGTTGACAGTAGCAGCAGCAGGAGCCCAAATATACACTGGAGTTGGCTTCAGGAGCCCAAAAATTGGATGAATCACACCCTGGAGTTGGCAGAAGTTGGCAGCAGCAGCAGCAGGCGCCCAAATATACACTGGAGTTGGACTCAGGAGCCCAAAAATTGGATGAATCACACCCTGGAGTTGGCAGAAGTTGGCAGCAGCAGCAGCAGGAGCCCAAATATACACTGGAGTTGGCTTCAGGAGCCCAAAAATTGGATGAATCACACCCTGGAGTTGGCAGGAGTTGACAGTAGCAGCAGCAGGAGCCCAAATATACACTGGAGTTGGCTTCAGGAGCCCAAAAATTGGATGAATCACACCCTGGAGTTGGCAGAAGTTGGCAGCAGCAGCAGCAGGAGCCCAAATATACACTGGAGTTGGCCTCAGGAGCCCAAAAATTGGATGAATCACACCCTGGAGTTGGCAGGAGTTGACAGTAGCAGCAGCAGGAGCCCAAATATACACTGGAGTTGGCTTCAGGAGCCCAAAAATTGGATGAATCACACCCTGGAGTTGGCAGAAGTTGGCAGCAGCAGCAGCAGGAGCCCAAATATACACTGGAGTTGGCCTCAGGAGCCCAAAAATTGGATGAATCACACCCTGGAGTTGGCAGGAGTTGACAGTAGCAGCAGCAGGAGCCCAAATATACACTGGAGTTGGCTTCAGGAGCCCAAAAATTGGATGAATCACACCCTGGAGTTGGCAGAAGTTGGCAGCAGCAGCAGCAGGAGCCCAAATATACACTGGAGTTGGCCTCAGGAGCCCAAAAATTGGATGAATCACACCCTGGAGTTGGCAGGAGTTGACAGTAGCAGCAGCAGGAGCCCAAATATACACTGGAGTTGGCTTCAGGAGCCCAAAAATTGGATGAATCACACCCTGGAGTTGGCAGGAGTTGACAGTAGCAGCAGCAGGAGCCCAAATATACACTGGAGTTGGCCTCAGGAGCCCAAAAATTGGATGAATCACACCCTGGAGTTGGCAGGAGTTGACAGTAGCAGCAGCAGGAGCCCAAATATACACTGGAGTTGGCTTCAGGAGCCCAAAAATTGGATGAATCACACCCTGGAGTTGGCAGGAGTTGACAGTAGCAGCAGCAGGAGCCCAAATATACACTGGAGTTGGCTTCAGGAGCCCAAAAATTGGATGAATCACACCCTGGAGTTGGCAGAAGTTGGCAGCAGCAGCAGCAGGAGCCCAAATATACACTGGAGTTGGCCTCAGGAGCCCAAAAATTGGATGAATCACACCCTGGAGTTGGCAGGAGTTGACAGTAGCAGCAGCAGGAGCCCAAATATACACTGGAGTTGGCTTCAGGAGCCCAAAAATTGGATGAATCACACCCTGGAGTTGGCAGGAGTTGACAGTAGCAGCAGCAGGAGCCCAAATATACACTGGAGTTGGCTTCAGGAGCCCAAAAATTGGATGAATCACACCCTGGAGTTGGCAGAAGTTGGCAGCAGCAGCAGCAGGAGCCCAAAAATTGGATGAATCACACCCTGGAGTTGGCAGAAGTTGGCAGCAGCAGGAGCCCAAATATATACTGGAGTTGGCTTCAGGAGCCCAAAAATTGGATGAATCACACCCTGGAGTTGGCAGGAGTTGACAGTAGCAGCAGCAGGAGCCCAAATATACACTGGAGTTGGCTTCAGGAGCCCAAAAATTGGATGAATCACACCCTGGAGTTGGCAGAAGTTGGCAGCAGCAGCAGCAGGAGCCCAAATATACACTGGAGTTGGCCTCAGGAGCCCAAAAATTGGATGAATCACACCCTGGAGTTGGCAGGAGTTGACAGTAGCAGCAGCAGGAGCCCAAATATACACTGGAGTTGGCTTCAGGAGCCCAAAAATTGGATGAATCACACCCTGGAGTTGGCAGAAGTTGGCAGCAGCAGCAGCAGGAGCCCAAATATACACTGGAGTTGGACTCAGGAGCCCAAAAATTGGATGAATCACACCCTGGAGTTGGCAGAAGTTGGCAGCAGCAGCAGCAGGAGCCCAAATATACACTGGAGTTGGCTTCAGGAGCCCAAAAATTGGATGAATCACACCCTGGAGTTGGCAGGAGTTGACAGTAGCAGCAGCAGGAGCCCAAATATACACTGGAGTTGGCTTCAGGAGCCCAAAAATTGGATGAATCACACCCTGGAGTTGGCAGAAGTTGGCAGCAGCAGCAGCAGGAGCCCAAATATACACTGGAGTTGGCCTCAGGAGCCCAAAAATTGGATGAATCACACCCTGGAGTTGGCAGGAGTTGACAGTAGCAGCAGCAGGAGCCCAAATATACACTGGAGTTGGCTTCAGGAGCCCAAAAATTGGATGAATCACACCCTGGAGTTGGCAGAAGTTGGCAGCAGCAGCAGCAGGAGCCCAAATATACACTGGAGTTGGCTTCAGGAGCCCAAAAATTGGATGAATCACACCCTGGAGTTGGCAGGAGTTGACAGTAGCAGCAGCAGGAGCCCAAATATACACTGGAGTTGGCTTCAGGAGCCCAAAAATTGGATGAATCACACCCTGGAGTTGGCAGAAGTTGGCAGCAGCAGCAGCAGGAGCCCAAATATACACTGGAGTTGGCCTCAGGAGCCCAAAAATTGGATGAATCACACCCTGGAGTTGGCAGAAGTTGGCAGCAGCAGCAGCAGGAGCCCAAATATACACTGGAGTTGGCTTCAGGAGCCCAAAAATTGGATGAATCACACCCTGGAGTTGGCAGGAGTTGACAGTAGCAGCAGCAGGAGCCCAAATATACACTGGAGTTGGCTTCAGGAGCCCAAAAATTGGATGAATCACACCCTGGAGTTGGCAGAAGTTGGCAGCAGCAGCAGCAGGAGCCCAAATATACACTGGAGTTGGCCTCAGGAGCCCAAAAATTGGATGAATCACACCCTGGAGTTGGCAGGAGTTGACAGTAGCAGCAGCAGGAGCCCAAATATACACTGGAGTTGGCCTCAGGAGCCCAAAAATTGGATGAATCACACCCTGGAGTTGGCAGAAGTTGGCAGCAGCAGCAGCAGGAGCCCAAATATACACTGCAGTTGGCTTCAGGAGCCCAAGAATTGGATGAATCATACCCTGGAGTTGGCAGGAGTTCACAGTAGCAGCAGCAGGAGCCCAAATATACACTGGAGTTGGCTTCAGGAGCCCAAAAATTGGATGAATCACACCCTGGAGTTGGCAGAAGTTGGCAGCAGCAGCAGCAGGAGCCCAAATATACACTGGATTTGGCTTCAGGAGCCCGAAAATTGGATGAATCACACCCTGGAGTTGGCAGGAGTTGACAGTAGCAGCAGCAGGAGCCCAAATATACACTGGAGTTGGCTTCAGGAGCCCAAAAATTGGATGAATCACACCCTGGAGTTGGCAGAAGTTGGCAGCAGCAGCAGCAGGAGCCCAAATATACACTGGAGTTGGCCTCAGGAGCCCAAAAATTGGATGAATCACACCCTGGAGTTGGCAGGAGTTGACAGTAGCAGCAGCAGGAGCCCAAATATACACTGGAGTTGGCTTCAGGAGCCCAAAAATTGGATGAATCACACCCTGGAGTTGGCAGAAGTTGGCAGCAGCAGCAGCAGGAGCCCAAATATACACTGGAGTTGGCTTCAGGAGCCCAAAAATTGGATGAATCACACCCTGGAGTTGGCAGGAGTTGACAGTAGCAGCAGCAGGAGCCCAAATATACACTGGAGTTGGCTTCAGGAGCCCAAAAATTGGATGAATCACACCCTGGAGTTGGCAGAAGTTGGCAGCAGCAGCAGCAGGAGCCCAAAAATTGGATGAATCACACCCTGGAGTTGGCAGAAGTTGGCAGCAGCAGCAGCAGGAGCCCAAAAATTGGATGAATCACACCCTGGAGTTGGCAGAAGTTGGCAGCAGCAGCAGCAGGAGCCCAAATATACACTGGAGTTGGCTTCAGGAGCCCAAAAATTGGATGAATCACACCCTGGAGTTGGCAGGAGTTGACAGTAGCAGCAGCAGGAGCCCAAATATACACTGGAGTTGGCCTCAGGAGCCCAAAAATTGGATGAATCACACCCTGGAGTTGGCAGGAGTTGACAGTAGCAGCAGCAGGAGCCCAAATATACACTGGAGTTGGCTTCAGGAGCCCAAAAATTGGATGAATCACACCCTGGAGTTGGCAGGAGTTGACAGTAGCAGCAGCAGGAGCCCAAATATACACTGGAGTTGGCTTCAGGAGCCCAAAAATTGGATGAATCACACCCTGGAGTTGGCAGAAGTTGGCAGCAGCAGCAGCAGGAGCCCAAATATACACTGGAGTTGGCTTCAGGAGCCCAAAAATTGGATGAATCACACCCTGGAGTTGGCAGGAGTTGACAGTAGCAGCAGCAGGAGCCCAAAAAATGGCCTAAAGACATAAATATGTTTTGCACCATTTGGAAAGTGTAAAACGTGGCACCATGCTGAATCTAGTCGCATGCATCAGGCATTGGTGGGTGGAAATCCTGGCTGATCCATCCCTGATTCATTTTGACAAAGGTGAGTCTCTCCACATTTTTAGTTGACAGACGAGTTCTCCTCGCCGTAACTATGGCCCCCGCCGCACTAAACACCCGCTCAGATGGCACGCTACTTGCCGGGCAGGACAGCTTTTCCAGGGCAAACTCTGCTAGTTGCGGCCACAAATCAAGTTTGGCTGCCCAGAAGTCCAGCGGATCCTCAAGGTGTGTTGGCATGGTCATGTCAAAGTATGACATGACCTGCTGGTTCAGGTCCTGCTCCAGGTCTTCCTGCTGCTCATGAGTAGCCTCACTATGCGGGTGTAGAAAGCTACTCATTAGCGACTGAAGACTGAGGCTGCTGCTGCTGATGGAGCTTCTGCTGCTGCTGCTGCCAACCCCCCCAGCGGCCATGGCAGTGGAAGGTGAGCGCAGCGGTCCCCTCGAGTCAGACCTGCGAGAGTATGGACCATGGCGCAGATAGGCATCGGCCAACTGCCTACGTAGAATGTCTTTGTAGTAGTTGAGTTTGTCCTCCCTCTCGGTGGGTTTAAAAAATGCCCCCATTTTGTGCCGGAAGCGAGGGTCCAATAAGGTGGACAGCCAGAAGTCATCCCGCCGACAGATGGAAACAATTCTGGGGTCACTACGCAAGCACGTGAGCATGCTTCGTGCCATTTGCGCAAGTGACTCGGATGGACTACCTGTCTCCATCTCCACTGCATACTGCCACGGTGTGCCCGGGTCCTCTGTCTCGCCTTCCTCAAAAACCTCTAGCTCCTCTGGCTGCTCCTGCTCCTCCTCTCCTGTCCGCTGACTAGATAAACCAGCCATTTCGCCAAGCCTAAACTGTGTTTCGCTGGGCAACTCCTCCTCCTCCTCTTCCTCCTCCTCCAGTTCAGCTCCAGCGGGGTTCATGTGGCCGTAAGATGTAAACGCCATGTCTCCAGTGCCCTGACCAGCCATGGTTTCCAACATGTGCTGTAGTACATGAAGCAGTGGAATCACGTCGTTCATCCCGTAATCCTGCCGACTGACAAATAAAGTGGCATCCTCAAAGGGCCTGAGCAAACGGCAGGTGTCACGTATGAGCTGCCACTGGTTGACATTGAAGTTACACAGGGGAGTCCCCCTATCTGCTTGGATCATCAGGAAATCCGTGATGGCTTTTCTCTGTTCATATAATCGGTCCAACATGTGAAGGGTGGAATTCCAACGGGTGGAAACATCGCAAATCAGACTATGTTGGGGGATACCATTCTGACGCTGTAGCTCAAGAAGGGTGTGTTTGGCGGTGTAGGAGTGGCTGAAGTGCATGCAAAGTTTCCTTGAAGTTGTTAGGATGTCTTGCAGATGGGGGGAACACTTCAGAAACCGCTTGACAACCAGATTGAAGACGTGAGCCATGCAGGGGGCATGGGTCAGGCTTCCTTGGCGCAGCGCAGACAAAATGTTCTTCCCATTGTCGGTAACCATGATTCCCATTTTAAGTTTTCTCGGAGTAAGCCATGTTTGGATTTCCTGATGAATACATTTAAGCAGTTCCTCCCCTGTGTGACTCCGTTCGCCAAGACAAACCATGTGAAGCACTGCGTGACACCTCCGTGCCCTGCACACATGGTAGACTGGAGGGGCACTGAGACTTGAGCCTACAGTGGAGGGTGAGGAGATGGCGGAGGATGAGGAGGCCGAGTCGCACGGTGTCACAGGCCCAATGGGCAGAGAGCGCGGAGGCCGAAGCGGCGTGACCTGTCCAAGTTGCTGCTGCAAAGGGACCACATTCACCCAGTGGGCCGTAAACGACATGTACTGCCCCTGACCGTAGTTACAGCTCCAGATGTCGGCGCTGCCATGTATTTTGCTACACACCGACAGGCTCAAGGACTGGCCCACCTTCTGTTCAACAAAAGTGTGCAGCGCTGGTACTGCCTTCTTGGCAAAGAAATGACGGCTTGGGACTCTCCACCTCGGCTCGGCACAAGCCATCAGTTCTCTGAAAGGTGCAGATTCCACCACCTGAAAAGGGAGCGACTGCAGCACCAGCAACTTGGACAGGAGCACATTCAGCTTCTGCGCCGTAGGATGAGTGGGCGCATACTGCTGTCTCTTGGACATGGCTTCGCTGATGGATTGCTGGCGGGATGCATGACTTGGAGGAGGAGGAGGAGGAGCAGGAGCGACAGAGGATGGGTATGACGCACAGCTGCCTTCGGCTGAGGTGCTGGAGCCTTGGCTGGCAGAAATTGGGAGCTCACTTGGTGAGGAAGCAGACTGGACCACCCCTTGGGAGCCTCGGTTCTCCCAGGTCGTTTTATGGTGACGCATCATATGTTGACGCAGGGCCGTGGTGCCAACATTTGGACCCTGGCCACGCTTCACCTTTTGCCTACATATCTTGCATGTGGCCATGTTACCCTCCTGCGGATGCCTCAGGAAAAACTGCCACACTGCCGAGTAGCTACTTTTCCCACCCCCTGGCCTCACTGATTCACTGCTGCTGTTGCCAACTCCAGGAACCCCTGCTCCACTACCTCCCGATAAGGTAGACTGCCGCACAGCAGGTGCTCTACCCCGGCCCCGGCCCCGGCCGGCTCCAGCCTTTGGAATTGTGCCCCCATGCTGACTGCTACCACCTTGCTGCCTCAGCTGCTGACTCCGGGGCAACCTGCGCCCCTCTTCTCCTGATGATGACGATGAAGCCCCTTCATCACCCGGCTCCCAAGTGCGATCGGCTTCATCGTCATCATCATCATCATCACCGAGTTGTGGCTGTACGTCACTGATGTTCGTGGATTCGTCAACAGTGTCTGGCGCAGGAGCTGGAACGCTCGCAGCACCCACGACACTGTCCACATCACTATTTGTCTGCCTAGCTAAAGAAGCCACCTCCATTTCTTGGCTGGGCAGTAGCTGCTGACTGTCCTCCTGTATCTGATCGTCCTCCTCACTAAAGAGTGGAGCTGAACCCAAAGCATAGGATACGTCGCTGGGGGAGGGAACGGCGTAGGACAGAGGCAATGGGAGGACAGGGACTGCTCTCGGGGCATGCCAACTCAGGGTTGTGTCAGAGGAACCTACCGACCCTAGACTGGGGGTCTCAGATGTAAGTTGTGATGATGTTGTTGATGAGCGCGTCAGCCAATCTACCACGGCAGATGCGTTACTGGTGGAGACCCGACCGCTAGCAGATACTGGCAGATTAGGTCTCTCAGCGTGACTCCTGCTGCTACTGGCCCCCAGTCTGATGCGAGCTCTGCCTGCGGAATCTTGGCCTCTGCCACTCCTCTTTTCACTTCCAGGCACTTGTCTGCCCAACATAGTCTAACTGGCGTGGTAGTAGGTGATATTTAAAAAAACCCCGGGCAGCGGTGGGTCTATATGAAACCGAATATAATGCACACCAAAAGTGAGCAGTAACACTCAGCCTCCAACAGGCCTGCTTAGTGTAAATAAGAGAGCTGCTTAGTGTAAATAAAGAGGGGTATGCTATGTTACAGAATGGGATGCCTCAACAGAAGTGCACCTGGCAGGCAGCAGTAAGCCTATGCCCAGCAAAAGTGTCTTATAATATAAATATAATAAGAGCAAATGCTTATATGGTCTTAAACAGAGGCTGCTTTAGTCACAGAATGGGATGCCCCAACAGAAGTGGACCTGGCAGGGTCCAGTAGTGCTATGCCCAGCAAAAGTGTCTTTATCAGGCCTAATTTCAAATATGATAAGAGCAAATGCTTATATGGTCTTAAACAGAGGCTGCTTTAGTCACAGAATGGGATGCCCTGGGCAGGAATGGACCTGGCAGGGTCCAGTAGTGCTTTGCCCAGCAAAAGTGTCTTTATCAGGCTAATTTCAAATATGATAAGAGCAAATGCTTATATGGTCTTAAACAGAGGCTGCTGTAGTCACAGAATGGGATGCCCTGGGCAGGAATGGACCTGGCAGGGTCCAGTAGTGCTTTGCCCAGCAAAAGTGTCTTTATCAGGCCTAATTTCAAATATGATAAGAGCAAATGCTTATATGGTCTTAAACAGAGGCTGCTTTAGTCACAGAATGGGATGCCCTGGGCAGGAATGGACCTGGCAGGGTCCAGTAGTGCTTTGCCCAGCAAAAGTGTCTTTATCAGGCTAATTTCAAATATGATAAGAGCAAATGCTTATATGGTCTTAAACAGAGGCTGCTGTAGTCACAGAATGGGATGCCCCAACAGGAATCGACCTGGCAGGGTCCAGTAGTGCTTTGCCCAGCAAAAGTGTCTTTATCAGGCTAATTTCAAATATGATAAGAGCAAATGCTTATATGGTCTTAAACAGAGGCTGCTTTAGTCACAGAATGGGATGCCCTGGGCAGGAATGGACCTGGCAGGGTCCAGTAGTGCTTTGCCCAGCAAAAGTGTCTTTATCAGGCCTAATTTCAAATATGATAAGAGCAAATGCTTATATGGTCTTAAACAGAGGCTGCTGTAGTCACAGAATGGGATGCCCTGGGCAGGAATGGACCTGGCAGGGTCCAGTAGTGCTTTGCCCAGCAAAAGTGTCTTTATCAGGCTAATTTCAAATATGATAAGAGCAAATGCTTATATGGTCTTAAACAGAGGCTGCTGTAGTCACAGAATGGGATGCCCTGGGCAGGAATGGACCTGGCAGGGTCCAGTAGTGCTTTGCCCAGCAAAAGTGTCTTTATCAGGCTAATTTCAAATATGATAAGAGCAAATGCTTATATGGTCTTAAACAGAGGCTGCTGTAGTCACAGAATGGGATGCCCCAACAGGAATCGACCTGGCAGGGTCCAGTAGTGCTTTGCCCAGCAAAAGTGTCTTTATCAGGCTAATTTCAAATATGATAAGAGCAAATGCTTATATGGTCTTAAACAGAGGCTGCTGTAGTCACAGAATGGGATGCCCCAACAGGAATCGACCTGGCAGGGTCCAGTAGTGCTTTGCCCAGCAAAAGTGTCTTTATCAGGCTAATTTCAAATATGATAAGAGCAAATGCTTATATGGTCTTAAACAGAGGCTGCTTTAGTCACAGAATGGGATGCCCTGGGCAGGAATGGACCTGGCAGGGTCCAGTAGTGCTTTGCCCAGCAAAAGTGTCTTTATCAGGCTAATTTCAAATATGATAAGAGCAAATGCTTATATGGTCTTAAACAGAGGCTGCTGTATTCACAGAATGGGATGCCCTGGGCAGGAATGGACCTGGCAGGGTCCAGTAGTGCTTTGCCCAGCAAAAGTGTCTTTATCAGGCTAATTTCAAATATGATAAGAGCAAATGCTTATATGGTCTTAAACAGAGGCTGCTGTAGTCACAGAATGGGATGCCCTGGGCAGGAATGGACCTGGCAGGGTCCAGTAGTGCTTTGCCCAGCAAAAGTGTCTTTATCAGGCTAATTTCAAATATGATAAGAGCAAATGCTTATATGGTCTTAAACAGAGGCTGCTGTAGTCACAGAATGGGATGCCCTGGGCAGGAATGGACCTGGCAGGGTCCAGTAGTGCTTTGCCCAGCAAATATGTCTTTATTAGGCTAATTTCAAATATGATAAGAGCAAATGCTTATATGGTCTTAAACAGAGGCTGCTGTAGTCACAGAATGGGATGCCCTGGGCAGGAATGGACCTGGCAGGGTCCAGTAGTGCTTTGCCCAGCAAAAGTGTCTTTATCAGGCTAATTTCAAATATGATAAGAGCAAATGCTTATATGGTCTTAAACAGAGGCTGCTGTAGTCACAGAATGGGATGCCCCAACAGGAATCGACCTGGCAGGGTCCAGTAGTGCTTTGCCCAGCAAAAGTGTCTTTATCAGGCTAATTTCAAATATAAGAGCAAATGCTTATATGGTCTTAAACAGAGGCTGCTTTAGTCACAGAATGGGATGCCCTGGGCAGGAATGGACCTGGCAGGGTCCAGTAGTGCTTTGCCCAGCAAAAGTGTCTTTATCAGGCTAATTTCAAATATGATAAGAGCAAATGCTTATATGGTCTTAAACAGAGGCTGCTTTAGTCACAGAATGGGATGCCCTGGGCAGGAATGGACCTGGCAGGGTCCAGTAGTGCTTTGCCCAGCAAAAGTGTCTTTATCAGGCTAATTTCAAATATGATAAGAGCAAATGCTTATATGGTCTTAAACAGAGGCTGCTGTAGTCACAGAATGGGATGCCCCAACAGGAATCGACCTGGCAGGGTCCAGTAGTGCTTTGCCCAGCAAAAGTGTCTTTATCAGGCTAATTTCAAATATGATAAGAGCAAATGCTTATATGGTCTTAAACAGAGGCTGCTGTAGTCACAGAATGGGATGCCCCAACAGGAATCGACCTGGCAGGGTCCAGTAGTGCTTTGCCCAGCAAAAGTGTCTTTATCAGGCTAATTTCAAATATAAGAGCAAATGCTTATATGGTCTTAAACAGAGGCTGCTTTAGTCACAGAATGGGATGCCCTGGGCAGGAATGGACCTGGCAGGGTCCAGTAGTGCTTTGCCCAGCAAAAGTGTCTTTATCAGGCTAATTTCAAATATGATAAGAGCAAATGCTTATATGGTCTTAAACAGAGGCTGCTTTAGTCACAGAATGGGATGCTCTGGGCAGGAATGGACCTGGCAGGGTCCAGTAGTGCTTTGCCCAGCAAAAGTGTCTTTATCAGGCTAATTTCAAATATGATAAGAGCAAATGCTTATATGGTCTTAAACAGAGGCTGCTGTAGTCACAGAATGGGATGCCCCAACAGGAATCGACCTGGCAGGCTCCAGTAGTGCTTTGCCCAGCAAAAGTGTCTTTATCAGGCTAATTTCAAATATGATAAGAGCAAATGCTTATATGGTCTTAAACAGAGGCTGCTGTAGTCACAGAATGGGATGCCCCAACAGGAATCGACCTGGCAGGGTCCAGTAGTGCTTTGCCCAGCAAAAGTGTCTTTATCAGGCTAATTTCAAATATAAGAGCAAATGCTTATATGGTCTTAAACAGAGGCTGCTTTAGTCACAGAATGGGATGCCCTGGGCAGGAATGGACCTGGCAGGGTCCAGTAGTGCTTTGCCCAGCAAAAGTGTCTTTATCAGGCTAATTTCAAATATGATAAGAGCAAATGCTTATATGGTCTTAAACAGAGGCTGCTTTAGTCACAGAATGGGATGCCCTGGGCAGGAATGGACCTGGCAGGGTCCAGTAGTGCTTTGCCCAGCAAAAGTGTCTTTATCAGGCTAATTTCAAATATGATAAGAGCAAATGCTTATATGGTCTTAAACAGAGGCTGCTTTAGTCACAGAATGGGATGCCCTGGGCAGGAATGGACCTGGCAGGGTCCAGTAGTGCTTTGCCCAGCAAAAGTGTCTTTATCAGGCTAATTTCAAATATGATAAGAGCAAATGCTTATATGGTCTTAAACAGAGGCTGCTGTAGTCACAGAATGGGATGCCCTGGGCAGGAATGGACCTGGCAGGGTCCAGTAGTGCTTTGCCCAGCAAAAGTGTCTTTATCAGGCTAATTTCAAATATGATAAGAGCAAATGCTTATATGGTCTTAAACAGAGGCTGCTGTAGTCACAGAATGGGATGCCCTGGGCAGGAATGGACCTGGCAGGGTCCAGTAGTGCTTTGCCCAGCAAAAGTGTCTTTATCAGGCTAATTTCAAATATGATAAGAGCAAATGCTTATATGGTCTTAAACAGAGGCTGCTTTAGTCACAGAATGGGATGCCTCACAGCAGACTTAAGATCAGTTCAGTATATATGCACAGTTAGTTACTATAAGCAGCCTGAAAACGCTAACAAAGCCTGTCAGCCAGCTAGTAACACTCAGGCTGGATGAAAAAAAAAAAAAATCTCCTTGTGACAGCCTCCGTTTTTCCAACCTTTCCCTGGCTTTCTGTCTGTCTCCTGTCTGTCTCCTGCCTGTCTCCTGCCTGTCTCCAGCCTGTCCCTGTCTGTCCCTGCCTGTCTAACTGCCTCAGCTACACAGCGTTCTGTCTGTCACGAATGCAATAGAGAAATGAGGAAAAGCAAGATGGCCGCCGTTAAATACCGCTGTGTGACGTCACCGGGCTTGCTGGCTGCTGATAGGCTGCATGTGACTGCCCCAGCTTGCACTGGCGCGGGATAGATGTCCAGACATGTCCCGTCCGCCATCTTAGAATGCCTGTAAATGTGAATGAATGGATGTTAAAGGAAAACTTCGAGTGATCGAATCGCGGGGAAATTCGGATTCGATCCGAATCGAATTTTTCCTGAAATTCGGATCGAATCCGGGTTCGTCCGGATCGATTCGCTCATCCCTAATTATGGCTTATGACCAAATCACCTAAACTAAAAAAACACCCATTTTTTTCGGATGTGCCCCTGTGCATTAACAGCCCAAAATGGGCTTTTTTAACAATATGGTGGGAAGCCATCTAGGTATGCTTGGGCAATGGGGGGGGGGGGGGGGGCAAAGTCTCAAAATCTTGTACCTCAGAGCTTAAACAGTGTTGTAGATTGTAACAAAAAGTGTTGTTATTAATATATATATATATATATATATATATATATATATATATATACATATATTTGATGCACACTGAGCCAAGCTTCTACTTATTGCTAATGGCTACTCTCTTGAATTGATCTACCCCTTATAGGTGTAAAACAGAAATGTTTAACATCACCTGTGTTCTATGACACTTAAACCTACAAGGGGGTGAGTACTTTTTATAGGAAATGTATATTCATTATTTACATATTTGTACAGTGCAGTACAAATCTCAAGTTAAAGTGTTTTAAGAATCATACAGGGCAATACAATTTCCTTGAAATGTCAAGTCCATTCCTTGAATAATGCCATATATTATCGTGAACTTTTAAAGTAAGTGTTTCAACTGCAATTTAGCTAGCACCATGTGTTGCTAAACTATTCAATAAAAGTTAGTACATTACTAAAACTAGGGATGAGCGAACTTTTGAAAAATTCGATTCGGCTGATTCGCAGAATTTTCCGACAAAATTTGTTTTGGTCCGAATTTATTTATTCACTATTAAAAGCCGCTATTTCTGAGCTTCCTAGAGCCTCAATAGGGTTGTAAACCATTCTGCCTTGCTGTAACACGCATAGGATGCGTGCTGGGTTAGTGAAATAATACTGTAAATAATTTTGACATGCATATCAGAGGCATCGCTATTAGAATCGCAGAGCGGCACAATTGCAGAGAGTTGAGGTGGCATCACTATGAGGGGCCCTTATATTGCCTGAAAAACACACCCTGGAGCTGGCCGCAGCAGGAGCCGAAATATTGGCTGAAAGACACCCTGGAGTTGGCAGCAGGAGCCCAAACATAGCTTGAAAGAGACAATGGAGTTGGCAGCAGGAGCCCAGAAATTGGCTGAATGACAACCTGGAGTTGCAAGCAGCAGCAGCAGGAGCCCAAACATAACTTGAAAGAGACACTGAAGTTGGCAGCAGGAGCCCAAAAACTGGCTGAATGACACCCTGGAGTTGCAAGCAGCAGCAGCAGGAGCCCAAACATAGCTTGAAAGAGACACTGGAGTTGGCAGCAGGAGCCCAGAAATTGGCTGAATGACAACCTGGAGTTGCAAGCAGCAGCAGCAGGAGCCCAAACATAACTTGAAAGAGACACTGAAGTTGGCAGCAGGAGCCCAAAAATTGGCTGAATGACACCCTGGAGTTGCAAGCAGCAGCAGCAGCCCAAACCTAGCTTGAAAGAAACACTGGAGTTGGCAGCAGGAGGCCAACAATTGGCTGAATGACACCCTGGAGTTGCAAGCAGCAGCAGCAGGAGCCCAAACATAGCTTGAAAGCGACACTGGAGTTGGCAGCAGGAGCCCAAAAATTGGATGAATGACACCCTGAAGTTGCAAGCAGCAGCAGCAAGAGCCCAAACATTGACTGAAAGAGAGACTGGAGTTGGCAGCAGGAGCCCAAAAATTGGCTGAATGATACCCTGGAGTTGCAAGCAGCAGCAGGAGCCCAAACATAGCTTGAAAGAGACACTGGAGTTGGCAGCAGGAGGCCAAAAATTGGCTGAATGACACCCTGGAGTTGCAAGCAGCAGCAGCAGCAGCAACAGCAGCCCAAACCTAGCTTGAAAGATACACTGAAGTTGGCAGCAGGAGCCCAAAAATTGGCTGAATGACACCCTGTTGCAAGCAGCAGCAACAGGAGCTCAAACATAGCTTGAAAGAGACACTGGAGTTGGCAGCAGGAACCCAAAAAATGGCTGAATGACACCCTAGAGTTGCAAGCAGCAGCAGCCCAAACCTGGCTTGAAAGACACACTGGAGTTGGCAGCAGGAGCCCAAAAATTGGCTGCATGACACCCTGGAGATGCAAGCAGCAGCAGCAGCCCAAACATAGCTAGCAAGAGACACTGGAGTTGGCAGCAGCAGCAGCAGCAGCAGGAGGCCAACATTTGGCTGAAAGGCACACCCTGAAGTTGGCATCAGCAGGAGCCCAAAAATTGGCCTAAAGACATAAATATGTTTTGCACCATTTGGAAAGTGTAAAACGTGGCACCATGCTGAATCTAGTCGCATGCATCGGCCATTGGTGGGTGGAAATCCTGGCTGATCCATCCCTGATTCATTTTGACAAAGGTGAGTCTCTCCACATTTTTAGTTTACAGACGAGTTCCCTTCGCCGTAACTTTGGCCCCCGCCGCACTAAACACCCGCTCAGATGGCACACTACTTGCCGGGCAGGACAGCTTTTCCAGGGCAAACTCAGCTAGCTGCGGCCTCAAGTCAAGTTTGGCTGCCCAGAAGTCCAGCGGATCCATAAGGTGTGTTGGCATGGTCATGTCAAGGTATGCCATGACCTGCTGGTTCAGGTCCTGCTCCAGGTCTTCCTGCTGCTCATGAGTAGACTCACTATGCGGGTGTAGAAAGCTACTCATTAGCGACTGAAGACTGAGGCTGCTGCTGATGAAGCTGCTGCTGCTGCTCCTCCCAACCCCCTCTAGCAGCTATAGCAGTGGAAGGTGAGCGCAGAGGTCCCCCCGAGTCAGACCTGCGAGAGTATGGACCATAGCGCAGATAGGCATCGGCCAACTGACTACGTAGAATGTCTTTGTAGTAGGTCAGTTTGTCCTCTCTCTTGGCGGGTTTAAAAAATGCTCCCATTTTGTGCCGAAAGCGAGGGTCCAACAAGATGGAGAGCCAGAAGTCATTCCGCTGACAAATGGAAACAATTCTGGGGTCACTACGCAAGCACGTGAGCATGCTTCCTGCCATTCGCGCAAGTGACTCGGAGGGACTACCTGTCTCCATCTCCACTGCATACTGCCACGGTGTGTCTGGGTCCTCTGTCTCACCTTCCTCACAACCCTCTAGCTCCTCTGGCTGCTCCTGCTCCTCCTCTCCTGTCCGCTGACTAGATAAACCAGCCATTTCGCCAAGCCTAAGCTGTGCACTGTGCCACTCCTCCTCCTCTTCCTCCTCCTCCTCCAGTTCAGCTCCAACGGGGTTCATGTGGCCGTAAGATGTAGACGCCATGTCTCCAGTGCCCTGACCAGCCATGGTTTCCAACATGTGCTGCAGTACATGAAGCAGTGGAATCACGTTGTTCATCCTGTAATCCTGGTGACTCACAAATAAAGTGGCTTCCTCAAAGGGCCTGAGCAAATGGCAGGTGTCACATATGAGCTGCCACTGGTTGACATTGAAGTTACACAGGGGAGTCCCCCTATCCGCTTGGATCATCGAGAAATCCGTGATGGCTTTTCTCTGTTCGTATAGTCTGTCTAACATATGCAGGGTGGAATTCCAACGGGTGGAAACATCGCAAATCAGACTATGTTGGGGGATACCGTTCTGACGCTGTAGCTCAAGATGGGTGTGTTTGGCGGTGTATGAGTGGCTGAAGTGCATGCAAAGTTTTCTTGAAGTTGTTAGGATGTCTTGCAGATGGGGGGAAGACTTCAGAAACCGCTTCACAAACAGATTGAAGGCGTGAGCCATGCTTGTCGCAGCACAGACAAAATGTTCTTCCCATTGTCGGTAACCATGGTTCCCATTTTCAGTTTTCTTGGAGTAAGCCATCTTTGGATTTCTTGATGATTAAATTTAAGCAGTTCCTCCCCTGTGTGACTCCGTTCGCCAAGACAAACCATGTGAAGCACAGCATGACACCTCCGTGCCCTGCACACATGGTAGGCTGGAGGGGCACTGAGACTTGAGCCTACAGTAGAGGGTGAGGATATGGCGGAGGATGAGGAGGTCGAGTCGCACGGTGTCACAGGCACAACGGCCAGGGAGCGCGGAGGCCGAAGCGGCGTGACCTGTCTACGTTGCTGCTGCTGCCAAGGGACCACATTCCCCCTGTGGGCCGTAAATGACATGTACTGTCCCTGACCGTAGTTACAGCTCCAGACATCGGCGCTGCCATGCACTTTGCTACACACCGACAGGCTCAAGGACTGGCCCACCTTCTGTTCAACAAAAGTGTGCAGCGCTGGTACTGCCTTCTTGGCAAAGAAATGACGGCTTGGGACTCTTCACCTCGGCTCGGCACAAGCCATCAGTTCTCTGAAAGGTGCAGAGTTCAAAAATCACCACCTGAAAAGGGAGCGACTGCAGCACCAGCAACTTGGACAGGAGCACATTCAGCTTCTGTGCCGTAGGATGAGTGGGCGCATACTGCTGTCTCTTGGACATGGCTTCTCTGATGGATTGCTCGCGGGATGCATGACTTGGAGGCTCAAGGACTGGCCCACCTTCTGTTCAACAAAAGTGTGCAGCGCTGGTACTGCCTTCTTGGCAAAGAAATGACGGCTTGGGACTCTTCACCTTGCCTCGGCACAAGCCATCAGTTCTCTGAAAGGTGCAGAGTTCACCAATCACCACCTGAAAAGGGAGCGACTGCAGCACCAGCAACTTGGACAGGAGCACATTCAGCTTCTGTGCCGTAGGATGAGTGGGCGCATACTGCTGTCTCTTGGACATGGCTTCGCTGATGGATTGCTGGCAGGATGCATGACTTGGAGGAGGAGGAGGAGCAGGAGCATCTGGAGCGACAGAGGATGGGTATGACTCACAGCTGCCTTCGGCTGAGGTGCTGGAGCCTTGGCTGGCAGAAATTGGGAGCAGCGTGCCACTTGGTGAGGAAGCAGCCTGGACCACCTCTTCGAAGCCTCGGATCTCCCAGGCCGCTTTATGGTGACGCATCATATGTTGACGCAGTGCCGTGGTGCCAACATTTGGGCCCTGGCCACGCTTCACCTTCTACCTACATATCTTGCGTGTGGCCATGTTACCCTCCTGCAGATGCTTGAGGAGAATCTGCCACACTGCAGAGTAGCTACTTTTCCCACCAACAGCACGCACTGATTCACTGCTACTGTCGCCAACTCCAGGAACCCCTGCTCCACTACCTCCTGATAAGGTAGCCTGCCACGCAGCAGGTGCTCTACCCCGGCCCCATTTGGCTCCAGGCTTTACAATTCTGCCCCCATACTGACTGCCAACCATGCTGCTAACACCTTGCTGCCTCAGCTGCTGACTCCGGGGCAACCTGCGCCCCTCTTCTCCTGATGATGAGGATGAAGCCCCTTCTGCACCCGGCTCCAAAGTACGATCGGCTTCATCATCATCATCATCACCGAGTTTTGGCTGCACGTCACTGATGTTCTCGGTTTCCTCAACAGTGTCTGGTGCAGGAGCTGGAACACTCGCAACAACACCCATGCCACTCTCCACATCACTATTTGTCTGCCTAGCGAAGGAAGCCACCTCCATTTCTTGGCTGGTCAGTAGCTGCTGACTGTTCTCTTTCTGATTGTCCTCCTCACTAAAGAGTGGAGCTGAACCCAAAGCATAGGATACGTCGCTGGGGGAGGGAACGGCATAGGACAGAGACAATGGGAGGACAGGGACTGCTCTCGGGCCATGCCAACTCAGGGTTGTGTCAGAGGAACCTACCGACCCTAGACTGGGGGTGTCAGATGTAACTTGTGATGATGTGGATGACCGCGTTAACCAATCTACCACGGCAAATGCGTTACTGGTGGAGACACGACCGCTAGCAGATACTGGCAGATCAGGTCCCTCACCGCGACTCCTGCTGCCACTCGCCCCTAGTCTGCTGCGACCTCTGCCTGCTGAATCTTGGCCTCTGCCACTCCTCTTTGAACATCCTTGCACTTGTCTGCCTGACATTTTTATGTATTTGAAATGCGCAATAGGCACTTAAAAAATTATGTTTACTTTAAAAAGCAGAAGCTAAATAAAGTGAGATACTGCTTGGCAATATGGGATACCCTGCGGGCTGGTGTTTTTACAAGACTCAAAAAAAAAATTCAAAATGCAATATATTAATAAAACATAGTCTGTAAAAGTTGATTTAGTATAACAGATAGGGTGAAATGTGCCAGTTTGGGATACCCTGCGGCCTGGTTTTTTTACAGGACGCAAAAAAACAATTAAAAATGCAATATATTAATAAAACAGAGCCTGTAGAAGCTGCTTTAGTATAACAGATAGGGTGAAATGTGCTGGTTTGCGATGCCCATGTGGCCTGGTGTTTTTACAGGATGCACAAAACCAATTCAAAATGCAATATATTAATAAAACAGAGCCTTTAGAAGCTGATTTAGTATAACAGATAGGGTGAAATGTGCTGGTTTGGGATGCCCATGTGGCCTGGTGTTTTTACAGGACGCACAAAACCAATTCAAAATGCAATATATTAATAAAACAGAGCCTTTAGAAGCTGATTTAGTATAACAGATAGGGTGAAATGTGCCGTTTGGGATGCCCATGCGACCTGGTGTTTTTACAGGACGCAAAAAAAAACAATTCAAAATGCAATATATTAATAAAACAGAGTCTGTAAAAGTTGATTTAGTATAACAGATAGGGTGAAATGTGCCAGTTTGGGATAACCTGCGGCCTGGTGTTTTTAAAGGACGCAAAAAACCAATTCAAAATGCAATATATTAATAAAACAGAGCCTTTAGAAGCTGATTTAGTATAACAGATAGGGTGAAATGTGCTGGTTTGCGATGCCCATGTGGCCTGGTGTTTTTACAGGACGCACAAAACCAATTCAAAATGCAATATATTAATAAAACAGAGCCTTTAGAAGCTGATTTAGTATAACAGATAGGGTGAAATGTGCTGGTTTGGGATGCCCATGTGGCCTGGTGTTTTTACAGGACGCACAAAAGCAATTCAAAATGCAATATATTAATAAAACAGAGCCTTTAGAAGCTGATTTAGTATAACAGATAGGGTGAAATGTGCCGGTTTGGGATGCCCATGCGACCTGGTGTTTTTAAAGGACGCAAAAAAAAACAATTCAAAATGCAATATATTAATAAAACAGAGCCTGTAGAAGCTGCTTTAGTATAACAGATAGGGTAAAATGTGCCGGTTTAGGATACCCTGTGGCCTGGTGTTTTTAAAGGACGCACAAAACCAATTTAAAATGCAATATATTAATAAAACAGAGCCTTTAGAAGCTGATTTAGTATAACAGATAGGGTGAAATGTGCTGGTTTGGGATGCCCATGCGGCCTGGTGTTTTTACAGGACGCAAAAAAACAATTCAAAATGCAATATATTAATAAAACAGAGCCTGTAGAAGCTGATTTAGTATAACAGATAGGGTAAAATGTGCCGGTTTAGGATACCCTGCGGCCTGGTGTTTTTAAAGGACGCACAAAACCAATTCAAAATGCAATATATTAATAAAACAGAGCCTTTAGAAGCTGATTTAGTATAACAGATAGGGTGCAATGTGCTTGTTTGGGATGCCCATGTGATCAGGTCTCTCACCGCGACTCCTGCTGCCACTCGCCCCTAGTCTGCTGCGACCTCTGCCTGCTGAATCTTGGCCTCTGCCACTCCTCTTTGAACATCCTTGCACTTGTCTGCCTGACATTTTTATGTATTTGAAATGCGCAATAGGCACTTAAAAAATTATGTTTACTTTAAAAAGCAGAAGCTAAATAAAGTGAGATACTGCTTGGCAATATGGGATACCCTGCGGGCTGGTGTTTTTACAAGACTCAAAAAAAAAAATTCAAAATGCAATATATTAATAAAACAGAGTCTGTAAAAGTTGATTTAGTATAACAGATAGGGTGAAATGTGCCAGTTTGGGATACCCTGCGGCCTGGTGTTTTTACAGGACGCAAAAAAACAATTAAAAATGCAATATATTAATAAAACAGAGCCTGTAGAAGCTGCTTTAGTATAACAGATAGGGTGAAATGTGCCGGTTTGGGATAACCTGCGGCCTGGTGTTTTTAAAAGACGCAAAAAAACAATTCAAAATGCAATATATTAATAAAACAGAGCCTTTAGAAGCTGATTTAGTATAACAGATAGGGTGAAATGTGCTGGTTTGCGATGCCCATGTGGCCTGGTGTTTTTACAGGACGCACAAAACCAATTCAAAATGCAATATATTAATAAAACAGAGCCTTTAGAAGCTGATTTAGTATAACAGATAGGGTGAAATGTGCTGGTTTGGGATGCCCATGTGGCCTGGTGTTTTTACAGGACGCACAAAACCAATTCAAAATGCAATATATTAATAAAACAGAGCCTGTAGAAGCTGATTTAGTATAACAGATAGGGTGAAATGTGCAGGTTTGGGATGCCCATGCGACCTGGTGTTTTTACAGGACGCAAAAAAAAACAATTCAAAATGCAATATATTAATAAAACAGAGCCTGTAGAAGCTGCTTTAGTATAACAGATAGGGTAAAATGTGCCGGTTTAGGATACCCTGTGGCCTGGTGTTTTTAAAGGATGCACAAAACCAATTTAAAATGCAATATATTAATAAAACAGAGCCTTTAGAAGCTGATTTAGTATAACAGATAGGGTGAAATGTGCTGGTTTGGGATGCCCATGCGGCCTGGTGTTTTTACAGGACGCAAAAAAGCAATTCAAAATGCAATATATTAATAAAACAGAGCCTGTAGAAGCTGATTTAGTATAACAGATAGGGTAAAATGTTCCGGTTTTGGATACCCTGCGGCCTGGTGTTTTTAAAGGACGCACAAAACCAATTCAAAATGCAATATATTAATAAAACAGAGCCTTTAGAAGCTGATTTAGTATAACAGATAGGGTGAAATGTGCTTGTTTGGGATGCCCATGTGCCTGGTGTTTTTACAGGATGCACAAAACCAATTCAAAATGCAATATATTAATAAAACAGAGCCTTTAGAAGCTGATTTAGTATAACAGATGGGGTTTTTCAGCATACAAAAAAAATTAAAAATAATCGAGTTATAAGAAATGCTTGTGTGTAACAGATAGGGTTAAATATGCCACTGCCAAGATGGGATGCACAGTGGCCAGGAATATTTACAGCACAAAAAAAAGCAATTTAAAACTGATCTGGCAAATGAAGTGAAGTGAAAATAAAAAAAAAGTTTCCCTGTCACTTTCTCTGCTGTCCCTGCCTGGATCGTTCCCGATTTTTCCCTATCTTTCCCTATGTTTCTCTGGCTCTCCCTGGCACTGTGTGGGTCTCTGTGGATCTCCCTGACTCTCCCTGCCTGTCTGTTAGTCTCTCCCTGTCTGCAGCAACCTCTGTTCTGTCTGCAATGCAAGGCTGAAATGTGCACAAGCAAGATGGCCACCGTTTATATAGCACTGTGACGTCATCGGGCTTCCTGGCTGCTGATAGGCTGCATGTGACCTTCCCATGATAACCTGCCCCAGGGGACATGTTCGGACATGTCCGGACATGTCCATCCACCATTTTACAATGGCTGTAATTGAAATAAATGGAGTTTAAAGGAAAATTTTGATCGATCGAATCGGGGGGAAATTCGGATTCGTTCCGAAACGAATTTTTCCTGAAATTCGGAACGAATTTGGGTTCGTCCGAATTGATTCGCTCATCCCTAACTAAAACCATTACAAAAAAAAAATTCTACATTATTTGAAAGGGACATCCCCATAAAAAGTCGAGCTCCAAAGGATGTTTTCCTCTTGCGCAAGATCTGAAGAGTATTTACTGGTTCCATGTCCACATTTTTGCTATGTGACCTGACAGTAAGGCCTGTATGCTACCTGACATACTACCACACTAGTCCCTCAAGGGCCTTCCTTGCTGATCTTTCCCATGCTGCCTGTACAGACAGCACTGAGAATACTGGCCAGGGAATGGTGGTTGGAGCAGTGGTTGGAGCAGCGGTTGGAGCTGTGGTGGGGCAGCTAGAACTGTGGTGGATCAGGCAGGTGTGAGACAAGAAACATGCTGTAGCACGGGAATGAAGGGGCTAGGTGTGTGAAAGAGCATGTCTCACATGCCCAACACTGCCCCCAGCCCCAGCACACTCCTCTGCCACACTAGTCCCTCCAGAGACTCAGGAGACCCCCTCTGTCCATGACGTGCATAACACATTATGAGCAGGAAACACACGTTTTCTGCAAATGTGCTAGGCATGTTATTGGCACTTGGGAGGCAGAAGTTCACCAAAACCCATCACATATTTATAAGACTCCAGGGCCACCTGATTTCCTCTCTGCGAGGCATCCAGTTTCAGGATGCCCTACTGTGTGAAATCCCTGAGTCCCTTATAAAACCCACATTCCAACTGTGCATGTGCGGCTTGTGATTACGCTACACTAAGCCAGCACCAGACATTTGTCAGTGGGCAGCGCAGACGCGCACCCTGTTAGAGGCTAGCGGGTATGCACCTTACGGTGCACCTGGCTCTGCTCACCTGCCTTTGGCTAGGTTACGCCCTTAGCCAATTAGAGCCACAATTGATGATTGGAGCCAAATGCACTGATTGGAACGAGAGCTCATGCATGTGCCGTAGGACCAGGCAAAGGTAAGATTTTATGGGCTTGATTTTAAACAGCAGAGCCTCCCAAATTAGGGTGCCCCAGTGACCAGGACCAAAACATGGGATATTAAAAATCAACCGTGGCAGGACTTATTAAAGTAAATTAATTTTTACGTGCAGAATATGCATTGCCCTCGGGGGAGGGTGCATATGAGCACTGTTTATTGTACAGGTGTTGGTCCAGTTTAACACAGAATGGACATGTGCATTTATTTTATTGGCAAGTTGTTTTACTAACACAATAGTTAAAAAAGTAATTCTCAATGTTTTTTTTTCTTTTGTCTGAAACCTCAATTTCAATCATCTCTTCGTAGCCGAGACAGTGAACCGTAGGCCACCACCAGAACTGACAAGTGAAAGGAGATTAGGTACTTAACAGCTCAGTTGCTTGGTAGCTGGATCCCAGAGTGAATCTAAAAAGAATAGGAACAAAAAAAGCTTTAGGCGGATAGCAAGTCTGAAAAAGGAAATCTCCCATTTGCAGCTGCTGATGAATATTGTGCTGCCAGCTTTATTCAAAGAAATCCAAGATTCTCCAAGACCAGTCTTTTTTTCTCTTTTATGTGCTCAGCATATTTTTATTCATTTGTGCTATACTTTATTACATATATTTATTTATTTATGACCACCTCCCCTTTGTGTGTGGGCTTTAATTTGGAAACTTATAAAAGGAAACAATCGCATAAGAAAAATGCACCTGCTAATGCTGCAATCTTATTTTTTAGGGTTCTTAGTGTAATTCATTCTTGGATTTCATGAATTCAATATGTTAGGTTGTTAGAATAGCCACCCAGAGCTGCTTTTTTATGTAAATTGCCTCCCTCGTATATATTTTGCTTGAGGATACTCAAAAGAGGTCAGGGGAGAATGGTGGTCACACCATGAGTTTCTCTCCATTTATGCCCATAGCAGCCAATTATATTCTTTGCAGCATGAGATGATGATGATTTTGCTATGGAAGACACAGCTCTTCTTTTTGTACCATTGGACTTTGCTGAGGTCACACCTTTAGGGTCCATCAAGTGGTCTACCAGCTCTCTCCCTAAAACATGACTCTGCAACTTTCTTCCTGAAGTTTCAGCCTTGTTGTGACCTGGTGGCCATACCCAAACATCCACTACTCCATCCAACGGGACCATCTAGGTTTGCATGGAACTTATCACTAAACAAGACAAATAGGTCTTCATGTATACCTGGACCCACTACAACAGTTTCTGTTTGTGAGAAGTTATGGGCTTTGGATACGGGCCGAAGCTAGATCCAGGTCAAATCATCCTTCGTACCACCCACCGGAGCCAATAGGTAGCATGCCAGCCACCACTACCCTGTGTTATGGTATGTGGGCTGCTTGGACCTCTTACCAGTTCACAAACCATTAAAAAAATAAAATGTTTAAATAAAATCTTAGAACCCCCATGTAACCTTACAATCCTTAACTGAACTTTCTTCCTCCGGGCAAAATGTGGCCCCAAATTGCCCACTGGTGGTCACAAGGGCCGGCCTGTACCAGCCAGGAAATATAAAGCAACCCTACCCAAGCAATCATCAGCACCCCAGTAAAAGAGGTTCAGGTAGGTATTGCGGGGGTTATGGGGATCTATGAATGAAGGGCTCCAGCAATCTGGATGCCCTCCCAGACTGTCACAATGTGGTCCCACACCCTTTATATAGGAAATGGGCATGGGACCACTTCAAAGCAGGCCTCCAGTGCAATGAGTGTCCCCCCCCCCCCGCTAATATGGAATGCCCTGCTGCACTTGCACTTAGAGCTGTGAAGCCTGAAATTTGGTGACACTAGGTACCAATGCAATAGCCGCTCTGATCCCCCAAGTGCCAGCAATCTCGAGATGCTAAATATTATCTGTAAGGTGCTGTTACTGGTTTCTCCAAATGTATCTGTTGTTTTTTATTCATGACAATCACGTGCCATATGATTATAATTTCTTCAGGGAAAAGTGCCCAAATCGTATTTCTCTAGAGAAAGGGACAAATAATAAAACAAAACGAGGGTATGTAACTTTTGCAAGAAATGTTTTTTTTTCTTGTAAGGTTTTTTTCAATCAGGGAAACTTTTTTCTTTTCGCTGGTAATGTTTTATTACTTTTCCCTTAACATATTTGTTTCCCGAAGCACACTATTAAAATATCAGTGAGTCATTTGTTTTATAGGAGCATATATATATTATTGAAACCTTCTGCTGTAGGTGCTCTGTATGGCACTAAAATTTACTGCCAACAATATTCTTCAAACATTATGCAGTAAAACAAAAAATAATAAAGATCTTTTATGTCTTTTAAGTAATAACGTTCTTTGCTTCTGTATATATATATATATATATATATATATATATATATATATATATATATTACAAACAACAGGATTCCACACAGCTAATGTAATAGAACTATAGAACTATAAGTTAGTTGGTTCCTTATATTGTTTAAATTAATATAAATTATTTGTGGATTTAAAGGTTGTCCTTGACATTTGGTGTGCCTTTTGACCTCGCTGTTGGCAGCTTATGCAGTATGCTCATGCTTCCACCATCCTGCAGCAATATATGTGCTTTCACCCCTCCACCAGCAACCAATATGCTACACTGGGCAGGTATGCTGTGTACGACACCACACATTCCTGTCCAGAGAACCCCACTGGATGTGGGACATGCAAGCAACCCTGGCGAGCAGACCCAGTGAGTATCTAGCTGATTTGGGGCTTTTATGGGTTGCACTTGCCCCTACGGCCTCTGCTTGAGTTTAGACTGGAGGTTTGCTTTACTGTGTGATTGCTGTATGCGATTTAACTGCACTTTGCCTCCAGTGACAAAACAGGAAATTAAACTGAAAGAAAAGCTTTAAGTACCAGAGGGACCGTGGTGTTGTCAAATTGCACAGAACCCCTATTGTTGTACTGTCATAATTAGTGAGGAACTTTGGGTGGTTGATATATTCAACAAAAATATTGCCTATTCAGTTTGGCCTTTATTTAACAAATTTGTTCCCCCCTTCCCTAAGGATACTAGCTTGCCACCCAGGCTTAGGGACTGGTACCGCCAGGGCATGGAGGCTGTATGACTAGACGACTGAAAGTGTTATCCCTGTCTGCCTGACCGTGTCTCTATCTCTGCACATCGGTCACCCTTGAAAACAGCAGGAGCCGCCATCCCAGATTGATTCCTCAGTTACAATACTTCCTTCGGGGACCTCTGGCTTCAGATGGCAGATGTTAAGTGACTTTGCACAGGCTGCTCCGAACCCAGCTCCAATTATTGCCCACAGCTGCTACACCTGCTGCTTTAGGTATGTGAACAGATAAATACAGATTTTTGGCACTATAAGATGCACCTGACCATAAGATGCACCCAGGGTTTAAAGGAGAAAAAAACTTTCTGAATCAAATGGTGTGCTAAAATACCCCCCCAATCACCCCATAACAGGCAGCATACAGAACCCCCCAATCACCACATTACAGACAGTGTGCATAACCCCCCAAATCACCCTGTTACAGGCAGTGTGCAGTATCCTACAATACAGGGAGTTTGTGCGGCATCCCCCATTACAGGCAGCATGCGTCATTCCCCATTACACGCAGTGAGTGGCACCCCCATTACAACCAGTGTGTGGCATCCCCCATTAAAGGCAGTATGCAGCATCCTCCATTACAGGCAGTGTGGTTATTCCCCTTGTGTGTGAGAAGGGAGCGCAATAGAGGACCAGGGGGCAGGAAGAAGTTAAACTTACACTTGCTCCTACAATGCCCTATGGTCCTCACACATACGTGGAGACTGATTCATTACTAGCGGCAGGTACTGGCAGATGAGCGTCTGTATAGCGGTGCTTAGAGCGACCATGTGCGTGTATCGGGCGCTGTAACAGAGTGCCTCAGTCGCTCTAGTAACCTGGCCGGCATTGATGAATGAGATGTATGTTGGGCGTTCTAACACCAGTACAGAGTTGCAGGGAGCGAAAGGTAGCGCCAGCTCAGTGCGACCGACTCTCAGCGACTCACACCATATTCAACCAAAAAACAGACACACACAGCATCGGCGCTCTGGATCTGGTCGCTGTAGCATAGAGCGCCAGACGTTGTGTGATTAAAGTCTGTTTCTGAATACATATCCACCAGTAACAAAGCGAAAACACATGGAATGACATTGTTGGAACATTGTGACATTAATACTTTAATGCCAGACCTGTAATGACAATCCTGCATAAAAATATAAAAATTATTTGAGAGAAAAAAAAATTAAAAACAAAAAACCCTGTTTAAACAGAAGAAAAGGAACGTCCATTGAAAGGTATGGGAGAGCGACAGGTAGCGACAGGTAATACCTGGCGCTCTGGAAGCTAGAGCGCCGGCGCTATACGCTGAGCCGCCTGTAATGATGAATCGTAAGCTACATGGCGCTGTTCGCTCACCAGATTTGCTTTCATAAATGTGGTATTGCGCACGGTGCCCCCGGAATTCACTAGACGCTGCCTGCCGCTATTTATCCCTTGATGAATAACCCCCATAGAAAACACCATACCTTACAGCACTCCCGCACCACTGATAATATATACGAAATAACGAGACAAACGGGGTGTCCCACATAACCCCCCAAAACCCTTTTAGGCAGTAGCACCACTATAAATGACCAAATCTTAGAAATATTATCAAAATGTATTAGTCCATAAATCTACATTTCTTTACAAAAAATACTAAGACAATTTAAAACCATTTAAAAAACATATATACACAACACTAACACCAAGAAAGGGAAGGGGGGGAGAGAGGGCAAACCCACCACTGCTCTCAACAATGCCAATATATGGATAGCAACCTACTCTGCAATTACACTATTGCTGATGATTCGATAAAGTGCTAAAATAGTTAATGAAGAAATAAAAAACAAAACACTAATACAGTGTTTATCTAAATATAAAACACACAACTATTAAATTTAATCCTCTCCTAGGATGTGCAAACAACGCAAATATACATATAAATACAAAGTGCATGAACAATATTGTGCAAAAACCCTGCAGCTTAAGATGACTAAAACGTAACCTTAACTATGAAAACAATGAGGACCCACCAGGTGAAGATGAACAGACAATAGATAATATAATGCAGAAGCATAAAAAGGCACTCACATATAGAAAGAGCAGACTCACATAGGTGTCCCCCCCAAGCTACCCCCACTTCTCACCACCAACGCGTTTCGTGACGTCACAGCGTCACTTTCTCAAGGCGTATGAGGAGCCCCGAGTTCCGGACCCGTATTTAAACTCACCCCGCCATCGCTCCCACGCACCACGGACCAATGTAACACGGCCGCTGCTGGCGCACTCCGTCCGGAAGTGCGTCAGCGGACGTGACGTGGAGCATGTAATGACGAGGTCCCCAACGAGAATGAGGCCTGGCTCACAAAGCGCATGAAAATGGTGGCGCGGGGGAATGGGGGATGGGCTGTACAATCTTGGAAAAAAATCTTAAACAAAACAAAAACAACATATATATTCTATCCAACAATAAACATTTACATATTATTATGATGTTAGAATCAAAATGGTTTAATCAGATAATCATAATCATAACAGCTCTGCCACATAATCAAATGTTATGATGATAAACCATAATCATACCAAAGGAGACAGCAAAGATTACAATAGAATTGACACACCCCTTACATAAACATACAAAAATATTTGATTCCAATTCTTATAGAAATGAACGACATCATGCCATCACACGGCAAACCCAGATATGACAATAAAGCCAATATATGCTATAGGCATAGAGAAACCCCAATCAACTTTTTTACTGCCACATAGTATTTTAAGTACCACTTCCAAACTATTTCTCTTAAAGTAAGCAGAACCACCAGGCAACTGATATATAAGGTATGGGACATAACCCACCCCTTCTGGGAGGGGAGGGGGATGTGGGGGGGGGAGGAAGAGGGGGGAAAGGAGGGGGAAAAAGGGGGAAGGGAATAAAGGGGAGGGGGAGGACAGGGAAGGGGGAGAAGGAGAGAAAGAGAGAATATTCCACTTTTTCTTATGGTCTTTGCTTTTGCTTCATCTTCTTCCTTGTTCCTCTTTTTTCTTATCCTCCTTTCGTTTACGTCTGCCTCTTCACTCTTTCCCTCCCGGGAAGTCCAAACATAAAGCTTCGTGCCAAAAAATACACTGTGAACCATACTAAAACTAAGCACAATGGTAGAGAGTTATTGATCTATCTTAATGTAGATATACCCACCATGTGTCCACAGTGACACCCAAACAACAATCACCCAGTGAAATAAACATAACTGTTAGAGTGAAACTGAACCAAACAATCCCTACACATATTTACCAAGTGACTTATACGAGGGCCCCTACCAAGGACACTCCCTGTGGACCCACATACTACGTGAACAGCCAGATGTGGCCAATGTGGTGATGAGCCCTATATACAATCACCACAAACTACAATGTGCACTGTCAATCCCAGCATGCCAAAACCCACTAAAAAAAAAAAAAAAAAACCCACTCCAAGCCCTATGTTGCAGGAGCTAATTGTCTGAACTGATTCCCGGGAGAGCCCCCCAACCCAAAAACCCCCACCCACCACCACACCCCAACCCCCCTCCATATAGTGTGCATCTGGCCTATAACCCCAAGAATGGTGTGAATGCTAGGTCCTCGTTGAGTCCAAATGGGACCTGGGAATTAAGGTTAAAAATCCAGCGAAATTCATGTTGCTGTAGCACCCTTTTAAAGTCCCCTCCCCGCGGACCCATACCTACCTTTTCAATCTCGGTGACCGTCAACCCCGATAGTCACCATTATGGCATTGCAAAAAATGAAGGGCCACAGGGGGAACAGTTCTACCCAGATGGATATTCCTCTCTGCCAAGCGTATGTTCGAGAAATGTCCCTGAATTCTTGCTTTTAGACTGTTTTTGGTCTCTCCCACATATAATTTGGGGCAACTGCACTTCAGTACATATACAACTCCCACTGATTTACAGTTAACAAACTGTCGAATGTGAAAGACCTTGCCAGTTTTAAGGTTCTTAATGGTGTTACTCTTATTCATATGAGGACAAATTGAGCAGCCCCCACAAGGGTGGCTGCAAACAATGCTATTTTGGTCCCGTAGCCAATTTGGTAATGCCGCAAAATGGCTAGAACAGACCTTGTCCCGCATATTTAGAGCTCGCTGAGCCATCATTCGAGGCCCCCCCCACACCCACCTGGCCAAAAGGGGATCAGTTTTAAGTATATCCCAATTATCATGTAAGATTTGTCGCAACCTATGCCATTGGCTGTTGTACCGAGTAATGTATCTTACCTGAGTGATATCACGTTTCCTCTTTTTAGGAACCAAAAGGCTCGATCTGGGGGTATTTCTTGCTCATGCCATAGCCCTCTGTATAACCGCCTTGGGGTATCCCCTTTTTGCGAAGCGACTTGCCAACTCATTCGTCTGACATAGAAACTCCTCTTCCTCCGAGCAATTCCTACGAATTCTAAGGAATTGCCCAATAGGGATCCCTCGCTTTAGGCTAGTGGGGTGAAAACTGCTATAGTGCAACAGTGAATTAACAGACATTTCTTTGCGATAAAGGCCAGTACAAATAGACCCATCTTCCTTGATAGAAACCGTTAAGTCCAAAATGGTCACCTGTTTGGCCGGAGGCTGGGCCAAAAGAAAAATGTTAAATTCATTAGAATTTAAATGATCCAAGAACCCCTCAAATTGTGTGGCCGTGCCTTGCCAAAGCACCAGCACGTCATCAATGTAGTGATGCCATCCAAGCACGTGCCGGTGAAATTCCAAGTTGTCTTTGTGGAAGACCACTTCCCTCTCCCACCACCCCAAAAAGAGGTTGGCGACTGAGGGAGCACAACGAGCTCCCATTGCCACACCACGTACTTGCCGATAGTAGTGGCCATCGAAAGTGAAAGAATTATGCGCCAATACAAATTCTAATAAGGTAAGAATAAAATCCCGTGGGGTGTGGGGGTCCTGTCCACTCATACTGAGGAAGTACCGACACGTGCGGATGCCATGCTCATGCGAGATGCTGGTGTACAAGGCATCTACATCCATAGTGGCCAGTAAAACATCATCAGAAACCCACACTGAATCTAAACTATTACGAAGATCCGCGGAATCCCTGACATAGGAATTCAGCGGGGTGACGTAAGGCTGCAAATAACGATCGATAAATATGCAAGCCTTTTCAGTCAAACCCCCTATACCCGCAACAATAGATCTTCCAGGGGGGCATCGGGGAATTTTATGAATTTTAGGTAGTGTGTAAAACGTCGCCACCACCGGGAACTCCACTGTCAGGAAACCAGGCGTCCTAGAGTTGATGATCTGGTTGGACCATGGTTTCCTGACAGTGGAGTTCCGTTAGCCCACTCACCTCTCCTCGCTCCATCTCGCCGCGAGCCTCCTTTGCGCATGCACGCGCGCGCGCACCCGCATGGGCGCGTGCGGCACACCGCCATTTTCATGCGCTTTGTGAGCCAGGCCTCATTCTCGTTGGGGACCTCGTCCTTACATGCTCCACGTCCGCTGACGCACTTCCGGCCGGAGTGCGTCGGCGGCGGGCGTGGGGTGAAAACTGCTATAGTGCAACAGTGAATTAACAGACATTTCTTTGCGATAAAGGCCAGTACAAATAGACCCATCTTCCTTGATAGAAACCGTTAAGTCCAAAATGGTCACCTGTTTGGCCGGAGGCTGGGCCAAAAGAAAAATGTTAAATTCATTAGAATTTAAATGATCCAAGAACCCCTCAAATTGTGTGGCCGTGCCTTGCCAAAGCACCAGCACGTCATCAATGTAGTGATGCCATCCAAGCACGTGCCGGTGAAATTCCAAGTTGTCTTTGTGGAAGACCACTTCCCTCTCCCACCACCCCAAAAAGAGGTTGGCGACTGAGGGAGCACAACGAGCTCCCATTGCCACACCACGTACTTGCCGATAGTAGTGGCCATCGAAAGTGAAAGAATTATGCGCCAATACAAATTCTAATAAGGTAAGAATAAAATCCCGTGGGGTGTGGGGGTCCTGTCCACTCATACTGAGGAAGTACCGACACGTGCGGATGCCATGCTCATGCGAGATGCTGGTGTACAAGGCATCTACATCCATAGTGGCCAGTAAAACATCATCAGAAACCCACACTGAATCTAAACTATTACGAAGATCCGCGGAATCCCTGACATAGGAATTCAGCGGGGTGACGTAAGGCTGCAAATAACGATCGATAAATATGCAAGCCTTTTCAGTCAAACCCCCTATACCCGCAACAATAGGTCTTCCAGGGGGGCATCGGGGAATTTTATGAATTTTAGGTAGTGTGTAAAACGTCGCCACCACCGGGAACTCCACTGTCAGGAAACCAGGCGTCCTAGAGTTGATGATCTGGTTGGACCATGGTTTCCTGACAGTGGAGTTCCGTTAGCCCACTCACCTCTCCTCGCTCCATCTCGCCGCGAGCCTCCTTTGCGCATGCACGCGCGCGCGCACCCGCATGGGCGCGTGCGGCACACCGCCATTTTCATGCGCTTTGTGATCCAGGCCTCATTCTCGTTGGGGACCTCGTCCTTACATGCTCCACGTCCGCTGACGCACTTCCGGCCGGAGTGCGTCGGCGGCGGGCGTGTTCCATTGGTCCGCGGTGCGTGGGAGCGATGGTGGGGTGAGTTTAAATACGGGTCCGGAACTGGGGGCTCCTCATACGCCTTGAGAAAGTGATGCTGTGACGTCACGAAACGCGTTGGTGGTGAGGAGTGGGGGTAGCTTGGGGGGGACACCTACGTGAGTCTGCTCTTTCTATATGTGAGTGCCTTTTTATGCTTCTGCATTATATTATCTATTGTCTGTTCATCTTCACCTGGTGGGTCCTCATTGTTTTCATAGTTTAATTTAATAGTTGTGTGTTTTATATTTTGATACACTGCATTAGTGTTTTGTTTTTTATTTCTTCATTAACTATTTTAGCACTTTATCGAATCATCAGCAATAGTGTAATTGCAGAGTAGGTTGCTATCCATATATTGGCATTGTTGAGAGCAGTGGTGGGTTTGCCCTCTCTCCCCCCCTTCCCTTTCTTGGTGTTAGTGTTGTGTATATATGTTTTTTAAATGGTTTTAAATTGTCTTAGTATTTTTTGTAAAGAAATGTAGATTTATGGACTAATACATTTTGATAATATTTCTAAGATTTGGTCATTTATAGTGGTGCTACTGCCTAAAAGGGTTTTGGGGGGTTATGTGGGACCCCCCGTTTGTCTCGCTATAGTTGCAATAGGTTAGTTGCCTCAACCCTGTGCAGTTAGCACACTGAATGTACATAAAATAGTTGGTGCAGTCTTTTTTGTTCTTTAGTTTGAATATATACGAAATAAGTCTGCACTTTTTTTTAGAAACACTGTTCCCTCATTATTTAATAGGAGTTTTTTTCTACTGTGACCATGCTGGTATTAATTGCATGATAAATTTATTTTTTGTTCAGACAAATGTAGAGACGGGTTAGAGAACATAGGTTTTTGAAAATAAATCACCCCCCCCCCCCCGATACACCCACACACAGATAGTAAGCTTGTGACCTAGGGGAACAGCATCCTATTTATAAAGCAAGACAATGCCTTGAAGAAGAGCAGAGAGCTGGCAGCACTAGTCATGTTCCATACTGCCTGTCTGGTGCTAATACTTGGAATGTATTCATTCTGAAGACAGAAAAATAGAGCCACAATAACAACCTCAAGCAGTTGCATTGTACGGTACACAGCTGCATTTTATGTGCTTCCTACACAGCCCAATAAGAAAATATATATCCTAGACAAAATACTCGCTAGCTTTTTATGCCTCTGAAATTAAAAGATTTTTTCTTTAATTAAAGTGGACTTATTCTGCCAGAATGGGCATTATGTTTTCATTATTGCAGATTTGTTCCACTGTAAATTGTTCCTTTTTTTATGGTTCATGTTAAAGAAAATAATAAAAAACCTGCATATTCTCTATCAAGTACCTGGGTCTTACTAAATGGAGTTCCCAAAAATATTTTATTACATTCAGATAACTGTGTTGTGCAGGGTTAGAGAAAAATATATGTATATAAATAAATACACATAGTGGTTTCTAGGAAAATAATTCCGCCTTAGAATATCTATGTGGATTTTAATGCTTAATAGCAGATTTGTGGCACCCCGTAAGTGAACTCCATCATGTGCTGTATTTACAGTTTAAATATATGTATTCTATTTAAATGTTTTCATTTTTATTGTTAAAAATGCATCATTTATTCTATTTATATTTTTTACATTTTTATTGTGTTAAAAAACGCATCAAACAAGAGGTTTTGTTTGGTTTCTCTTCTTCTAGCACCACTTTGGACTAATATGCCTGCAAGGACACCCGTATTAATTCAAAATGGGGCAGGTGATCTGCCTGCCGTGTGGGCAGGGGGGTGCTGCTGATACCCCTGTGTCACTACCCATACACTTTCCCAGGCACCATAAGTGTAGAAGAGCCCTCAGCCTGGTTTTCACGCAGGGGTTTCCATGTGTGGAGATACCCTTAGATGAGCACAATACCTATGCAGGGTCTACAGGGTATAGAGGCTGCTATACTGGCCTATAAACTGATAAAGACAATATTTATTTCTACATAATGGTTGTGGGGCCGCATGTGACATATTAACCACTGGCAGTAATGTGTTTCTGGGGTCCCTTTCCCCCACTGCCAGTCATGTCTGGATCATGTGATCATCAGCGGCCAATCGATTGTAGGGGTTCAATGTGTAATGGGGGGAGGATCCAGCAGTCTGGATGTCTCCTCAAACTGTCACAATGCAGCCCCAAACCCATTATGTACAAAATGTGTGTGGGACCACTTTAAGTTCTCGGTCGAACGTGGAGGCTGATTCACTACTAACACCAGGTATCGGCATATGAGTATCTGTATAGCGACGCTTAGAATGACCACTAGCAGATGATGTAAGCGGGTATCGGGCGCTGTAACAGAGCGCCTCAGTCGCTGTAGTAACCTGGCCCGCATTGATGAATGTGATGTATGTTGGGCGCTCTAATACCAGTACAGCGCTGCAGCGAGCAAAAGGTAGCGCCAGCTCAGTGTGACCAACTCTCGGCGCTCACAGAGTGTCTGCGCTCTAAATCTGGTCGCTATAGCATAGAGCGCCAGACGCTGTGTGATTAAAGTCTATTTTTGAACAAATATGCACCTGTAACAAAGCGAAAACACATGGAATGACATTGTTTTAACACTGTGACACTTCAGTGCCAGACCTGTAATGACAATTCTGCAAAAAAATATAAAAAGTCAAAAAAGTTTCTAAAAGTGTTTGTTTGCAGCCAGGAGAGGTCACACAATGATTTGAGAAAAAAAAATTGCTGGCACTATCCCTTCTTAAATAACCTCCTTATCAAACTGGTAAGGTTCTGGTCAAAGTTTATGTTAACTCAAATCAGAACAGCAACACTATTTACTATGAAAAGTCGTCTTTTTTTTAAAAAAGAGTATTTTACTGAATATGATTGTATAAGATTTTGTTTAGATGGTGCAGTTTTTTTCAGAAAAATTACTAAACCTATTCTGCATCCTTCAAAAGGAGCAATTGATTTGGGAGTGTGAAATCTCCTGAATTGCCCACTGTACGCACCTCGCCAATGATCACACAGTGCATGTGCTGCAGACTCTGCTTCTCTCAGCTAATGTATGTACTTGTAACAGGTATTTCAGAATGGCTGGCATGGGGTCCCGCCAGTGACTTGTAGTCCAGCTTACTAGCTGCACTGATGTCAGACTGGCTTACCAAAAAACGGAGAAGAGGGCAAGCTGCTAAATGGCTGGTGCCCACAAATGTGGGGGCAGAGGAACAATAATAATAATGAAAATCCTAAGTATTGTTCCTATTAAAATTCTGTAGTCACCCTGCTTCCTGTGACTTCTTCCAATCTCTTTTCTGGGATTCCACTTGAACTCTAACCGCAATATGGAAACTATGAATATAGACAGGCAGCTGTATATATTTCATTTTTGCATTTTTGGACTGCAACATGTGACTTACTCTTTACTTCCATTTACTTTTGCACTTGCTCTAGGTCAATGAAGAAACACACAACACATGCCAATATGGCATTTTTCATAAAAATTGTAATTGTAAAAATGTTTTGCCCCTCCTAGGATTACTAGCTGGCACACCAAACATATGGGCTGGGATCCCAATGACTTGCTGGCCACGCAACTTTTCCATGCCACACCGCTTGGAGAGCAATGGGACAATGCTGACAGACACCAGACACTTCCACATCCCCCGTGCCCAAGTGGTTACTTATATGAGGATATTGGCACAATCCCTAGACCTTTGTCTGGCATGTGACCTTCCACCATCGGGATTTTGAACTTGTATAGGGATCTTTGTGACCTGTTCACAAGAAATAAATATGGGAGTAAGCCAAAACTTATTTGTCTGATACAGAAGTTGGGGAATGTTTTTTCAATCATTGGTTGAAATTAGGTTTAAAGTTTAGCTCACTTTGAGGGGGGTTCATGTTCCTTTTGTCTGACCCTATTTGGGTACATCTATTTTGATTGCAAAGATATCTTTGTCTTTAGGATCCAAAGGTCATGTAGTCCTTGTGGAATCCTTAGTTCTACCATTAGAGGAGCTTCCTATAATGTTAAACACACATTACTAGGGGTCAGTAGTGGTGTTCAGATGTTCCTGGTTCCTGTCTTTAGCAGTAATTGTCATGAATGACTTACCTTCAGTCCATGCCCGTGGTGTCCTTTGGCGACTGGCTGGGGTTTCTCCTGCCCAGCAGCCGCTTCCGCCTCAGGTGCCAGCTCCTGTGGCGTGTGCATCGCCGAGCGCGCCCTCCTCCCTCGTCCACTGTCATTCGACTCATGCTTGCGCGCGAGTACAGTCAGCTTATGTCCTCCATTGGCGCTGCGCACAGCGCGGCTGCTGGAGGCTGTTTAAAAGAGCTAAGCCTAGGAGGTCCAATTCTGGGCAGTATGCCTTTAATGTTCAGCTGGGGCAATCAGCCCAGAGCTCTCTAAGTGCACCAATCAGCACACAGATCCGAAGTGCACCAATCAGCACACAGATCCGAAGTGCACCAATCATAGTCACTACCTCCCTGTCCAATCCGGTTGGGTTCAGTCCTATAAAGGGATTACTACTTCAGTGTGTCAGTGCCTGTGATAGCGTTTAGCTGGCTTTGTGATTTCTCCTGTGATTTGCTGTATATATCGTTATTGACCATTGCTTGAATCTCAACCACGTCTCCGTCTCATCTCTTTGTACTGCGCAGCTCTCTGACCTCCAGGTGGGACCCTTGGCTTGACGTTTGACCTCGCTTGATTTCTCCTGAGCACCTGAATTGCTTCCAGTACTTACCTGTTTCTGAAGCACCCAAACTGTTTCCAGTACTTTGCCCAGTCTGACCTTTCGGTTTATCTGTCTTCACTCCCTGTGAGTCTACAATCTTTGAGCCATCAAGTCCTGGGGGCAACCGTGTCCGGCGAGGCGTATATAGCGTCCCGGCGAACGGGGGCTTGTCTATAGGTGAAGCTGGCTGTGGAGATTGGGGGTTGCAGGCTCACAACGAAGACAAGTATTCTCGGGGTCTGACAGTAATCCCTTGGTTGTGATTTCTGAGTTCCTCCACAGGTCATTTATTAAACTCCTGGGTGACTGGCGGTGATTCGATAACCCTGATTCCTCCACAAGTACTGTGCCTGCCTCCTGCTGAACTTCCAGCTCCTTACAGATGTTGACACACCCTGCAGTACTTTATCTTCTCTCTCCAGCTCAATTATCTTCCGCCTTCCTGAACCTTGTTCACATTACTGGCCTATGTAAGTATCTGAAATGCTCTTTAAAATTCTAGCTAACCTTAGCTAGATTACTGTATGTCTACAGTCTGTGTTTGGACCCTGTAGTGTTAATGGAGCAACTCACATAGTTAACCCTCACTCCTTAGCTCTGGATGGGCTTGGAATACTATATGGGACCTTGACCCTCCTACAACTCCTTTTAGGGGTATTTAGCTAAGGATACAATACTCACCATACCTGTCACAAGAAGATCATGAAGTTAAAGAAAGCAAAAATTAGGTGACCTAAACCCTTTCACACCCTGGGTTTTGGGCTTTTGGAATGCATTATTTCTATTGCCATTGATGCTTATTCTGCGCACACCACTCATACTTCGCAACGTCAGCAGAAGCAAACAATGTATTTTACCGTTAATGCTCAATCATCCATATGTTAAGCTAAAGGAAATCAGTTGAACACAGAATGGCGTGACAACGGCTGAGAAAATAACTTTTACTTGAGTGGCCTTTCTTATAGTGTGTTTGCAATTACATGACTCCAGCACTTTGCCAGGAATTTCATTGGTTCACTGATTTCCATCTTTCATGTCACACATTTGAACTAATGGCATTTTTCCTAATACACCTTTTGCAATTTAAAGCAAGTATACATTTTATAAGTAATGAAACTAGAACAAAAATCGCTTGATTTTTCTTTTAATGTAAAAATGATTGGGTTGTCAGAAGTCAAACAAATTTAATGTCATTTTCCTTTCAGCAGTTATTTAATTATATGCATTTTATTTTTCACATCTATTATTTAGCTATAAACGGGGATTCATTTGTGTTCACAATAACCTCCACCGTTGCATTTTTTTCCATGACCTTAACGTGGAACTATACAGCCATGTGTGGCCATGCTTCTAAGCAGAATTTGCACATCAGTGCAGCCAAACTGAATAGGAAAATAATCAAATATCTGACAAATGGGACAATAAAGAAAATCAAAGCAATTTTAGCCAACTACATGTAAGTTGTGCCCCTCATCCTAGTTGCCTGCTCATTGAATGCCCCCAAGAAATGCCAAAATACTCTACATGGGGCACTTCTGTAATGGAACTAATAGACATCTACCAGGGACTTTCGTCAGAGGTTGGGAATTAGATGTTGTACCGTAGGTCCCCATTTTAGCTCCATCTCGCTTGCCAGCCATGGGTGCGTGCGCAGTTGCGCATCATTCATCAGCCAACCAGGACCTAGTTTCTATGAATAAGCACATGCATTGGTGTACGCAGATTTGTGCAAGTGTGTGTGCACATGCGTTAAAAAACGCAGAAGTGTCTGCAAATCTGCGCAAAGATTCACACATGCGCAGAACAGCTCTAATTGTGCAGTTTCCCATGCAATAGGGTTGATTCAGCACAATATTTTCTTTTGTGATTAAACACATGAGAAGAAATACACAATAAAATTAGGTTCAAATTCAACCAGAATTTTTTCCACTGTGTAACTCAACATCATATTTAGCTTTTTAAACATTTCCATTTAACATATTTTTAAACATTTCCACAGCTAAATATGATTTGCTGAATGGTGCCAAGGGAAAAACTCATGTTAAAAACAAATTACATAGTAATGTCAGTATGTAAGGCTGAATAAAGACTTTAGTCCATCCAGTTCAGCCTGTTTATGTCCTTCCAGTGGTCTAGTAGCCATAGCTGGAAATGTTATTACATGCCAGGAAGGCATCAAGGCCACTTTTGAACGTTTTTTACTGTATCCTTCATTACCTTTACTACCTCCTCTGGCAGCAAGTTCCATAGTCTCACTGCTCTTACAGAGAAGAAAGTTTACTCACAAAAGTATGTAAAAAAATGCTGAGTGCTGAATCAACCCTAATGGTGTTTAAAAACACCAGCACATTGCTGGATTATCATTGTGGATTTGTCTGCCAACCGCCTCTGGCTCCTGAATTTTCGCCTGCACCCATTATAACCCGGATATCCCTTGACCTCGGCTTTTGAACTGTCCTTCTGGTTTGACCTCAGCCTGTTAACTCGTTTATGATACTTCGCTATCTGCCCTCGACCAGCTGCTATTGTTACCGTTCATGAAGCTTTGCTGCCTACCCATGACCTTGCTGACTGCCATTTGACCTGGGACTAATCTCTCATTTTACTATGCCCCTGGCATCCTCTTGGGATTTCTCTGCCTCTCCCTGCATCACACGACACCCATCTACAGCAGAGGCGCTACTTCGTGGTGGTGTTGGAGGCCTCAAGCTCGGGTTTCTGTGCCTTATTTGGACTTGGCCTCCCCCTGAGAAATCTTCAAAATGTCATGCCTTGTCATCTAAAGTAGAACTCCAAATCGAGGTAGGCTTTCATCTGACACTGCTTTAAAGGATTTTTAAATAAGGGGGGGGGGAGTAAAATTATGTGTAAAAGCAACAGTAATAAATAGAATTAAAAACCTAAAATGGACCCATACAGTAACATTTTAACACATAGAAAGGCTTTTTTTCTAGGTTGTTATTAGGGATGAGCGAATCGATCCGGACGAACCCGGATTCGATCCGAATTTCAGGAAAAATTCGATTCGGATCGAATCCGAATTTCCCCGCGATTCGATCACTCGAAGTTTTCCTTTAACATCCATTCATTTACATTACAGGCATTCTAAGATGGCGGACGGGACATGTCTGGACATGTATCCCGCGCCAGTGCAAGCTGGGGCAGTCACATGCAGCCTATCAGCAGCCAGCAAGCCCGGTGACGTCACACAGCGGTATTTAACGGCGGCCATCTTGCTTTTCCTCATTTCTCTATTGCATTCGTGACAGACAGACAGAACGCTGTGTAGCTGAGGCAGTTAGACAGGCTGGAGACAGGGACAGACAGGGACAGGCTGGAGACAGGCAGGAGACAGGCAGGAGACAGACAGGAGACAGACAGAAAGCCAGGGAAAGGTAGGAAAAACGGAGCTGGCTGACAGGGAGATTTTTTTTTTTTCATCCAGCCTTTGTTAGCGTTTTCAGGCTGCTTATAGTAACTAACTGTGCATATATACTGAACTGATCTTAAGTCTGCTGTGAGGCATCCCATTCTGTGACTAAAGCAGCCTCTGTTTAAGACCATATAAGCATTTGCTCTTATCATATTTGAAATTAGCCTGATAAAGACACTTTTGCTGGCCAAAGCCCTACTGGACCCTGCCAGGTCCATTCCTGCCCAGGGCATCCCATTCTGTGACTAAAGCAGCCTCTGTTTAAGACCATATAAGCATTTGCTCTTATCATATTTGAAATTAGGCCTGATAAAGACACTTTTGCTGGCCAAAGCACTACTGGACCCTGCCAGGTCGATTCCTGCCCGGGGCATCCCATTCTGTGACTAAAGCAGCCTCTGTTTAAGACCATATAAGCATTTGCTCTTATCATATTTGAAATTAGCCTGATAAAGACACTTTTGCTGGGCATAGCACTACTGGACCCTGCCAGGTGTACTTACTGCTGGTTTTTAGGGCATCCCATTCTGTGACTACACCAGCCTCTATTTAAGAACCTAACCATTTGCACCTATTCTAATTGAAATTAGGCATGATAAAGACACTTTTGCTGTGCATAGTCTTACTGCTGCCTGCCAGGTGCTCTCTGGTTTTTGGGACATCCCATTCTTTAACATACCATTAGCCTCTGCATTTACTGTAAGCTGCACATTTATTTAAAGAAATTTGGCCTGTATGAGCCTGCTAACACACTGCTGCTGTGTGCATATATACTGATCTCAAGTCTGCTTGGGGCATCCCATTCTGTAACATAACATAACCTACCTACCATACTAAGCAGCTCTCTTATTTAAACTAAGCAGGCCTCTTGGAGGCTGAGTGTCCACTTTTGGGTGTGCATTTATATTCGGTTTCATATACAGTGGGGTATCCCAATTTGTAAGATAACCTACCCCAACCATGTAAACTAAAGGTTACGTCCTTCCAGAAGGAAAACTTATACCGAACACTATTTTTGTTAGGGGCATTGACCTTTGGATTGATCGGCATGAAATTAATTTTTTTTTTTCAAAGTATGGCGCTGTGAAGAAGGTCAAAATGATGTCTCATACTTGGATTATTGTTACTTTTTGTTCAGCTTGAAATATAACAGGCCACACGGGCATCCCAAGGCACATGCTATTTTAAACCTATCTGTTATACAACATAAGCGTTGATCAGGCTACTTCAGTTTGCACTTGTTTTTGACTGATTTTAATAAACCAGGCCGCAGGGCACCCCAAAGCTGCACCTTGCACCCTATCTGGTATACAACATAAGCGTTGATCAGCATCAGCTTCATTAAGCTACTTCAGTTTGCACTTCCTTTTTGACTGCTTTCATTTAACCAGGCCGCAGGGCACCCCAAAGCTGCACCTTGCACCCTACCTGTTTATACTAAATAAGCATCTACAGCCTCAGCTTTATTAAGTTATTGCATTTTGAATTGGTTTTGGTCTGCTTTAAATACACCAGGCCGCAGGGCATCCCAAACCTGCATGTTGCACCCCATCTGTTATACTAAATAAGCGTTGATCAGCATCAGCTTTATTAAGCTATTGCATTTTGCATTGGTTTTTGTACTGCTGCCAAAACACTAGCCCATATGGGCATCCCAAACCAGCACATGTCACCCTATCTGTTATACTAAATAAGCTTCTACAGGCCCTTTTTTTATTTATTTATTTTTATTTATATAGAGCTGCAATGGCTTATATTGTGAGGTTAATTTGCCATTTTGCAGCATAATATAGAGCAGCCCCTGTGTAAATCTGAGGGGCAATAGCTTATATAGTGAGGTAAATTTGCCATTTTGCTTCGTTATATAGAGCAGCCCAGTTGCCATCTAAATCAACTACTGTCCGGCCAGTACAGCTTTTCCAGGGCAAACTCTGCTAGTTGCGGGCACAAGTCAAGTTTGGCTTCCCAGCAAATCCAGTGGATCTTGAAGGTGTGTTGGCATGGTCATGTCAAGGTATGACATGACCTGCTGTTTGAGGTCCAGCTCCAGGTCTTCCTGCTTCTCATGAGTAGACTCACTATGCGGGTGTAGAAAGCTACTCACTAGCGACTGAAGACTGAGGTTGCTGCTGATGGAGCTGCTGCTGCTCCTTCCACCCCCCCAGCAGCCATGGCAGTGGAAGGTGATCGCAAAGTTCCCCTAGAGTCAGACCTGCGGGAGTATGGGCCATGGCGCAAATAGACATCGCCCAACTGACTACGTGGGATGTCTCTGTAGTAGGTCAGTTTTTCCTCCCTCTCAGTGGGCGTAAAAAATGCCCCCATTTTGTGCCGGAAGCGAGGGTCCAATAAGTTGGAGAGCCAGAAGTCTTCCCGCTGACAAATGGAGACAATTCTGCGCTCACTAGTACGCATGCATGTGAGCATGCATCGTGCCATTTGTGCAAGTGACTCGGAGGGACTACCTGTCTCCATCTCCACTGTAAACTGCCATGGTGTGTCTGGGTCCTCTGTCTCGCCTTACTCACAACCCTCTAGCTCCTGTGGCTGCACCTCCTCTCCTGTCAGATGACTAGATAAAATGGTCATTTTGTGAAACCTAAACTGTGGTTTGCTGTGCCCCACCCCCTCCTCCTCCTCCACTTCAGCCCCCACAGGCTTCATGTGGCTGTGAAATGTATGTGCCATGTCTCCAGTGCCCTGACCAGCCATGCTTTCCAACATGTGTTGTAGTACATGAAGCAGTGGAATCTCATCGTTCATCTCATAGTCCTGGCAACTGACTAATAATGTAGCTTCCTCAAAGGGCCTAAACAAACGGTCGGTGTCACGTATGAGCTGCCAATGGTTTACATTGAATTTACACAGGGGTGTCCCCCTATCCGTTTGGATCATCCAGAAATCCGTGATGGCTTTTCTCTGTTCCTATAGTGCAGTGGTCCTCAACCCTGTCCTCAAGGCCCACCAACATGTCATGTTTTTTGGATCTCCAAATAGCCAGCTCTATTGCTCTGCAGCTGCACTAATTACTCCACCTGAGCATCTTTGTGGAGATCTGCAAAGCCTGGCCTGTTGGTGGGCCTTGAGGACAGGGTTGGGGACCACTGCTATAGTGGATCCTGCATATGGAGGGTGGAATTCCAACGGGTGGAAACATCGCAAATCAGACTATGGTGGGGTACACCTTTGTGACGCTGAGGCTCAATAAGGTTGTGCTTGGTGGTGTAGGAGTGCCAGAAGTGCATGCTAACTTTCTTTCCTGTTGTTCGGATGTCTTTCAGATGGGGGCAAGACTTCAAAACTAGACTGAACACGTGTGCCATGTCAGGACGCATGACTCTGGCTTCCTTGTCGCAGCGCAAACAAGATGTTCTTCCAAGTGTCAGTCACCATGGGTCCAAATTTGCAGTTTTCGTGGATTAAGCAATGCTTTCATGGATTGAGTTCTCATTTTTAGTAGTTCCTCCCATGTGTGACTCTGATGGTCAAGGAAAACCATGTGAAGAACAGCGTGAAACAACAATCACCAAGGGGGCCTAAAAGGATATATATTGTCCACCATGAGTCTATAGTTACAGCTCCAGGCGTAGACAACACTGTGCACTTTGGTACACACTGACAGGCTAAAGGACTGGCCCACCTTCTGTTCAACAACCATGCCATGTGACTCTCCACCTCGGCTCGGCACAAGCCATCAGTTCTCTGAAAGGTCCACCACTGGGTAATGCAGCAGGCTGGACTTATGGTGACGCTGTCTGAGAGGAGAAATCCCTCAGACATCAAGATTAAAAATTCCAAGAATTTTTGAGGGCTAATTATTCAGAGGCAAATGATAGCTAGTTGTTTCTGATTTAATTGCAAGGTGGAAACACACCCTCAAACAAAACTTCACTTTCGCAATACTATTGCATTTGTCTATTCATAATTTTATGTATATACACTAACTAACCTACTTTTTCTCCACAGGATGCTGCATGGAACACTGCCACATCGCTGAGTAGCTGATTTTTCCTACCAACAGTCCGCAATAATTCGCTGCTGCTGCCGCCGCCACCGCCGCAGACTCCAGGGACCCTCTTCCACTACCTCGGCTTGCAACACCTCCTCCCACGACACTCTCCTCATCACTAGTTGCCGGATAGTGGAAGAAGAGGCGAGTGTCTCCTCCACTTCTTGGCTGGGCAGTAGCTGCTGAATTTTATGATTATCAGATCTTGGATATCAGATCAATGGATAGTGGAGCTGAACCCAAAGCATAACAGGCAGACAGTTGACTGGGGGTGTCAGATGCCACTTGTGATGCAGTGGACTGCTTTTGCAGCACTTCCAGACAAAGTTGCTTCATTGGCTGACACAATGACTGGTAAAGCTGTGGAACATATGGTTGAAAAGCAAGAATAACCATTTGTTTTTATATGAAAAAGACCCTGGTTTATACAGACTTTTTTTTTCCAGAGACTGCCCTGCGTGGAAATTAATGGCGCATGGATCAGCCAAGCTTTCCTCCCAACAATGCCTGATGTATTCCAGTAGATTGATGACGGGGCCAGACCAAGAAAGATGGATCGTGCAAAACAGATTTAAGGCGCTGCTCTCAAGTTACAGACATTCCTCCGCATCGGACCACAAGTAAGTATTGATAAAAAATCCTTTACGTTACTCTTACTTTTTATTAATATTCTTCGGATAAGACGGATCAGACATGATTCCAGATTAAAAATTCCAAGAATTTTTGAGGGCTAATTAGTCAGAGGCAATGACACCTTCTTGTTTCTGATTTAATTAAAAGGTGGAAACACACCCTCAAACAAAACTTCACTTTGGCAAACTTTTGCATTTGTTTATTCATAATTTTATGTAGATATTACTAACTAAGCTACTTTTTCTCCACATGACTCTCCACAGGGTGTGATTCATCCAATTTTTGGGCTCCTGAGGCCAACCCCAGGGTCTGTTTAAAGTAATGTTTGGGCTCCTGCTGCTGCTGCTGCCAACTTCTGCCAACTCCAGGGTGTGATTCATCCAATTTTTGGGCTCCTGAAGCCAACTCCAGTGTATATTTGGGCTCCTGCTGCTGCTACTGTCAACTCCTGCCAACTCCAGGGTGTGATTCATCCAATTTTTGGGCTCCTGAGGCCAACTCCAGTGTATATTTGGGCTCCTGCTGCTGCTACTGTCAACTCCTGCCAACTCCAGGGTGTGATTCATCCAATTTTTGGGCTCCTGAAGCCAACTCCAGTGTATATTTGGGCTCCTGCTGCTGCTACTGTCAACTCCTGCCAACTCCAGGGTGTGATTCATCCAATTTTTGGGCTCCTGAGGCCAACTCCAGTGTATATTTGGGCTCCTGCTGCTGCTACTGTCAACTCCTGCCAACTCCAGGGTGTGATTCATCCAATTTTTGGGCTCCTGAAGCCAACTCCAGTGTATATTTGGGCTCCTGCTGCTGCTGCTGCCAACTTCTGCCAACTCCAGGGTGTGATTCATCCAATTTTTGGGCTCCTGAAGCCAACTCCAGTGTATATTTGGGCTCCTGCTGCTGCTGCTGCCAACTTCTGCCAACTCCAGGGTGTGATTCATCCAATTTTTGGGCTCCTGAGGCCAACTCCAGTGTATATTTGGGCTCCTGCTGCTGCTGCTGTCAACTCCTGCCAACTCCAGGGTGTGATTCATCCAATTTTTGGGCTCCTGAAGCCAACTCCAGTGTATATTTGGGCTCCTGCTGCTGCTACTGTCAACTCCTGCCAACTCCAGGGTGTGATTCATCCAATTTTTGGGCTCCTGAAGCCAACTCCAGTGTATATTTGGGCTCCTGCTGCTGCTACTGTCAACTCCTGCCAACTCCAGGGTGTGATTCATCCAATTTTTGGGCTCCTGAGGCCAACTCCAGTGTATATTTGGGCTCCTGCTGCTGCTACTGTCAACTCCTGCCAACTCCAGGGTGTGATTCATCCAATTTTTGGGCTCCTGAGGCCAACTCCAGTGTATATTTGGGCTCCTGCTGCTGCTACTGTCAACTTCTGCCAACTCCAGGGTGTGATTCATCCAATTTTTGGGCTCCTGAAGCCAACTCCAGTGTATATTTGGGCTCCTGCTGCTGCTGCTGCCAACTCCTGCCAACTCCAGGGTGTGATTCATCCAATTTTTGGGCTCCTGAGGCCAACTCCAGTGTATATTTGGGCTCCTGCTGCTGCTGCTGCCAACTCCTGCCAACTCCAGGGTGTGATTCATCCAGTTTTTGGGCTCCTGAAGCCAACTCCAGTGTATATTTGGGCTCCTGCTGCTGCTGCTGCCAACTCCTGCCAACTCCAGGGTGTGATTCATCCAATTTTTGGGCTCCTGAGGCCAACTCCAGTGTATATTTGGGCTCCTTCTGCCCCTCATAGTGATGCCACTTCAACTCTCTGCAATTGTGCCGCTCTGCGATTCTATTAGCGATGCCTCTGATCTGCATGTGATATTTCTTCAAAGTATTATTTAACTAACCCAGCACGCATCCTGTGCGTGTTACAGCAAGGCTGAATGGTTTACAACCCTATTGAGGCTGTAGGAGGCTCAGAAATAGCCGTTTTTAATAGCGATTCGTCGCGAATTTATTCGGGTCGAAACGATTTTTGTCGGAAAATTCGGCGAATCAGTCGAATCGAATTTTTCAAAAGTTCGCTCATCTCTAGTTGTTATGGCTGCTTATCAGTCATACTCTATATACTTAATTTATGTTTGTTCAAGCATAGCTGCACAGCTGAAGCTACAAAAGAAATAGCAAGGTTATAATATGACAGCAGGATTATAACATGACAGATCTCCTCTAGATGCTGAGCTGAGTGACTGAGCTCAAACTGCCTCCTAAAGCGAGACTTCCTAGGTTGGTCCAGCAGATGTCACATCATGTCTCAGCACATTAATATCAATCCACCTTTCCAGGCTAAACATTAATGAAGAGATACAAAACAATATTAGGTTCAAATTTAACCAGAATTATGTAGTGAAGCATCCTTGAGAATTTTTATATTATTTATGTGTCCTGTTAGGATTCATATTATCTGCCTTTTAATTTCCCTATTAAAGCATATTACAGCCATGGGCTGAGCTTGTAGTCCTGGAGGGAGATGTTTTTTTTTTTTTTTTTTTTTTAATATAAAAAAGATCGGACTGACCCAGCCTTTATTGTCTACTCCCCCAATGAGCCATGAATCTGACAAAAGGTTTTAGCCAAACTCCCCATTTTGGCCATTTATTAATTACCCCCCATTTCATCAACAACGGGGAAAAAAAGGTTACACAGCCACACAAGACATTGGAATACACACATTTTTGTACATGAACAGACTGTGAGTAGCTTGATAATATAAAAGTTTCTTATGAAAAATTGCTGAACAATATTGGTGATAATTGTAATAACACATATTATAGGATCTTCTGAAACATTTGTCAGAATGCGTTGCTAGGGGAACGTGTGTCACTCATTCAGTGTTGTGGGCATATGTAAGGACGCACAACTTGCAATAGCTTTACTCATTGGGTAAGTGAAACTGACAATCGCTTTACTTTCAGACTGTGAGTAGCTTTATCTTTGGGTAATCCACTTGGCTGGCTGATACCCTATACAAGCCTCTTTATTTATGTATTTTACTCTTTATCTGGCTCTATTTCTGGATTGATATCTGGTGAGGATCTCCCAGTTTGAACGGTTAGGCTCTAGAGTTTGTGCTTTCTGTTTTGAAAGAAATGACAAGCTGCTCTGGGAGATTTGTAATTGGTGTGGGAGGGACCCAATGGAACCACCCCTAATATATGTAAAGCAACAAACATGTCAGATAACAGGTAGAAAGACAGAGATTTAATTGCATATATCTGCAGGTACATGTAGAAGCCACACCGCCCCGACAAGGCACTTTGTGTTAGCAGGCTGTGGCCCTTCCCCTGTGTAGTGCACCTAATGGGAGTCGGCAGCTCCCCGGTAAGCAGCTTTGTAGTTTACTAGCTGCAGTGCATGTCCCAACTATGGGGCTCATACACATAGAGTAGGGACCACGCTAACATAGAGTGCCTTGCCGATATATGCAACTAAATCTCTGTCTTTTTACCAGTTAGACATGTTTGTTGCTTTATACGCATATATTACTAAGGGGTGGTTCCACTGGGTCTCTCCCGCACCAATTACAAATTCTCCAGAGCAGCTTGCCATTCCTTTCAGTACTCTGTTGTTCCCCTATAAGTCTCCTAAGCCTCACATTCTATAATTTTAACATGTAAGTCCTGGGGTTACCTATGTAGAGGGGTTGTGTCTAACGGAAAGAAGGATCTTGTTTATAAGTGTGTTAGATTGAGATATAAGTAGAGATGAACACATTTCTTAAAAAATTGATTTGGAGCGATTTGTCAAATCAAAATTGTAATCAACTTACTTGTGGGTCTTCCCTTTGCTCCAGTGGTGGTGACAGTAAAAGCCTTCCCTTCGTCTGAGCCAGCTTCTCTTCTTTCTTGACCCGGTGGTCTGTCCCCTGGTGTCCAGCACAGTCCTCAATTGTCATTGTCTGGTGCTAAGGAAGGGACTCTCTCATTGAATCTGGCATATAGATATCTAGATATAAGCGTCAATTAAGCACCAGGTGAGAACATTTCCTACTTTTACAAGATAAAACAGCCATTTACTTTTATTGTCTACCTTGGAAGTGATTCAGCAACCAGATGAAAACGGTCACCTGGTGCTAAATCAAACCTGCAGAGGCTTAAATTACTGGAATAAATACCTGTAACATCACATGGTTTATTATCCCTTTTGACAACACTGTGGTAGTTCAGGGAGACAGGAGGTAGTTATTGAGCTATTTACTATGTTTCACTTGAAAATGTAAAGACAATAAGTAAAAAAAATTAAAAAGATAGGCTCTGTTAAATATGTACATATCAATTGGGATGCAGTCCCATACTATTACAAATACTGTCAATTCCTGTTGGGTTCTCAGTAAATAGTCCTTATTTGAGCCTAGCAGTAAAATGATGGGAGTTTGTATAAATTTAAACTCCAGAAAAGATGTATCTCTGAAATATACCAATCCCCGTTCCATTCCTTCACAAATGCTGATCTCTTACATACAGCGTATAGAGATGCTGATAACACTGACGTGGTGATTACTCTTTCTGACGCTCAAGGCAATGAAGAGTGTAGTTAAGCATTAATCCTAAAACTATTTGATATTACCTGGGAGATTAAGGCCGGAGACCTTCTTTAAAAAAAAAAAAAGCCAGGTTTATGTCTTCCACATATACTTTATAGAACAGTGTCTTATTATTTATGATATTGGTCTAAAACAATTTTCCAGGAACAAGGCAAGATACATAAAAGCTGTAAATCCTCTCCAAAATATTTTACAAGCTGGAGGCTATTGAGAAACACTGCAAGATTAGCAGCAAAAAATACATAAAGCTACATTTAAGAAGCATAATAATGGCTTTTTCCTTTTGAATTAAATGTAACAATAATGTTTACTTTTCACAAGAAATCTGGCAGAATTTTGTAACTAGCTTGTTTTATAACAAACATGATTTTTTTTATAAACATGATATATAAATCTTGCAACTTCATTTTTCTGCTAGGTGTTGACAATGCTTTATACATCCAAAAGAAAACCAGTTCCAGCTATTTAAAGGGCATGTCCTAAAAAAGGAACAGCATGCTAACCTTTTGTCCCCCGCAGATGATTTCTACCGTGATGGTAACCAAGCTTACAATTGTGGCTCGCGGAGGCATCTGTAGATCGGATCAGGAAAGTGCGGGACTCAATCTCATTATCCAGTAAATCTGTGAATCCCAGAGTAGGATCCGATTAATATGGAGTTTTTCAGTTGCCTGGACCATCCCTTTAAAAAAACTGTCCAGCAAGGATTAAAAACGAAAATACATTTTCTCATTTCGAGAATAATGGCATAATGCTTATCTTCCCTCTTACAATCAGCACTGGACAGTGTTGTACATCGACTAGTCTTGCCTGTCTTTCAGGAGCATCTTACACATATCTTTGTGTGCCGTGTTTACATCCCTCTCCTTGTCTTCACACTTACAAGATGACCTCTTCCTGCCTGTCAGCAAACTCACTCAGATTGCTGGCTGTGCGCTCAGAAAAACCCTGAAAGCAATCAAACAAACATATATCCAAATATTAGTTGTGGATGAGATTGGGTGTAGGTGAGGGGTGTGGGTCAGTGGGAGGCTGCAAGTTAAGATAAAAGTCTAAACCTTCATATCTTCGTCATTTAAGCTTCTATTTTAAAACAGAGGATAATTTATGTACCACTACACTTTAAACTAAAACTTGGTTATTCCTAAATTTAAACATAGGGTTTAGGGATCCTTACCAGCTTGTAAGTCATTCAAACTAGAAAAAAAGACTAATACTACACTATACTCCCCTCCGCTGTCTTATCCAGCACCAGACACTACTCCAGTAGTTTCTGGGGTTCCTCTGTGACTGCCCTTCCACCCGCAGTAGTGGTCAAAGTAAAACACTGGGGAATCCCTTCTATGGCCCTTCTTCCCATGATGATACACAGTCACATTGAGGGGATTATTGATCATTATGAGGTTCATGATAGGCTTCCTCTGTGGTGACAGGGAAGAAAGATGTCTGCTCATCTTATATTCATGTGGTGTCACCGACGCCCCTCCAGCTGTCTTTTTGGTGATTGATTAATCTATCTGATGCAACCCCATGTATATGTAGGGCAATAGATATTAGTTATCCCATATTTGACTAGGGAATATATGGTTCTCAAAATGCAAAATTGACAGGTCTTTGCAACAGTACTGCATTGGATTATTAAATTAAACTTTTAAACATGTGAGGGCCTTTGTCAGTAAAGTATGCATGTGTATGCGTGTAACGGATTCAATCTGCATATTGTATGTGGCCGTATGCAGCATGTGCACAACTTGGTGGATAGGAATGCACCGTGAAATGCAGTTTGCACTTGCAAACATACAATGGCCACTCATTTTTGATTTTGCCCTATAGAAGGAAGACCTGCAACCAGGAAGTGTTGGTTTGTCTTCTCTTGCCTCTAGTTCCTGTGACCTGCAATCTAAGTGTTACCCAGCTTGTGTTTTTAATCTTTTAAAATTAACTGCAGCAGGGTAAGGAGACATGCTCCTTTAAGAGCCTGTGTGACCATGTTGTGATAGCAGTTGCATTAGAAGTTAGATTTGTGCAAAGTTACGGTTGGGTGAAAAGGGGGGGCAGAATGTTGGATGGGTGCCATTCAACTGTTCTGCTGTAGTGAGAGTGAGGAGCTGACTGGTGGGCCTAGCTCAGGGGGATGGGGTGGAACAGGAGCTGATGCCGGTGGTGTTGTGCAGTCATGTGATGAGAGGCAAAGAGAGCAAAGTTTGTATTGCTCCCCCTACTGGCCTCAGGACAGTGCAGTCACTTTGGTTTGTCCCCTGCATTCTGCTTACCCCACTCACTTCACACAATTATAAAAAAAACTTTTTTTCTGTTTTATTGAGAAATACCTATTGTATATATCTGTAAAACATTACAGAATATTGATGAGAATATTATTGCTTGGGGAAAATATAATATTGAAAATAAATAAAAGGAAGGTGTAATACAAATGCATATAGAGCAGAGGACCTCCCCCCTTCCCCAGCAGAAGAGGAAAAAGTTCTAGGACAGAAATAACACAATGTACAAGTACTTTAGTATAACAAACACTGAATGCTATATTTACATGCAGTTAAGGCTAAGAAAACACAAAAGCATTACAAATCAAAGAAGGATGGCTTGTCTGCCTTGTGAATCACACAAAGAAAGCTAAAAAAAACCTGACCTTGGAACTCGAGGAGCAAACACCACAAAATAAATGTAAAAAAGAAAATAACATAAACAGAAGAAAGCAAGTTAAAACCAACAAGTTTCAGGGAAGTAAAGGAGGATAGGAGGGGTCAAATCACACTAGTATGTTAGATAATTATTAATAAATAGAGTCCGAAGTTAGAAAACCAACAATAAATTTCAAACAAGGTACAGGGTCTTGCATCAAATATCCCATTTGAAGACTTGCTAGATGTAGCTTGCCCATAACGTTTATACCAAGGTTCCCAAGTCCTTTTAGAATGAGTTGCTGCTATTTTTTCATGAGCAACAGCTTTCAATTATTTAAAGCTGAAGAAAACCCACCAGCAGCTGGCTTTCCCCTGGGGCATCCAGAATCAGGATGCCCCCATGTGTGAAACACCCAGGGCACCGGTAAAAACATACCTTTCCCAGGTCCAGTAGTGCCATTGGAGGATCTCCTCCAAGGAGAGCCTTCTGCCATCATTCATAAGTGCTATGAATGGGGAGCGCGCACTGCTACATTACCTGCATCCCTGGAGGCATGTACATGTTCCTGCTCCAGCCATTCCTATAGGCTGGGAAAGGGAGCGCACACGCCACCAGGGATGCTGGGGGATAAGGCAGCGCACGCTCCTGATTGAAGGCAATTAGAGTCATAAACTCGGCAAAGTGCTCTGATTGGAAGAGAGCACATGCATGCGCCATTGGACCCAGGAGAGGCACGTTTTACTGGGAAAACTGGGGGTGTCACGCAGAGGCTCGGAACAAAATTTGCGAGTTTTACGTTCCTGGGTTTTGTTCCTTGTCCCCCCAGGGCATCCCAGGGATCAACACTGGTGATTTCCATGCTCTAGCAATCATCAGTTACAATTAACATATATTAATAGATGCTCTAGATGTGCTTTTTAAAATAAAAAGAAAGCTGCAGTATGAACCAGAGAGCTGTGCTTGAAAAGCTTGGAAACCTGTGCAATTGCTTGTCAGACCCAGCACTAAACCTAGTGGCTGGTGCACTTGCAGGGCTGGACGCTGGCTGCTCGGCCTCCAAGCCCTTGGCTACCACTCAAATGTCTGGTGCTCCAGGTTAGTAGATAAAATAAAAATGTATTATATAAAAATAGGGAATGGATACACCATGGCTCATCACTCATACAGATGTGCTGTTTTCAAAAGGGACACAACTCAAGCCTCAAGTTTTTTCCCATGCCCTAGTGCATAGATGTTTGCCTTCAAGGGCTATGAATATCCCAACATATCACAAGTTTCCTGGAGTGATAGTGCACTAGATATAGAAAAATATGCATATGTATCACCAAGAAAACACACATATCACAGCTGATTACAATAGATACTATTATAATACATCAACTGCTTCTTGGCTTTAACAATTGTACACAATGTAATTCTCAGCAGGGTGCTGGGATGCTTTTCAGAATCACTTATCTTGTTTGTTATATTCACAGCAAGGGGGGGGGGGGGGGATATTACAAGCCTGCCCCCTGCCTTGGCAACCCACCAGCACCATGGCCTTTGGTCAAGGTTAAGCACTTTTCCCTTGGTGTCAGCTTTAATTTTTTTTTTTTTAAAACAGTAATATAAAAAACTAGTTAATTAATAAAGGTATGCTTTAATTAATAGATCAGGGAACACAGCTTGCTGTTTTCTTTTGATGCACATGTTTTGTTATTCATCCCACTGGATGGGTGTAAATTTCACAATGCCCCAGTGAGGAAACGCGTATCATATGAGCTTGCGGAAAACACAACCTATAGGCTCACACAACAAGCTTTCCCAAGCCAGTTCCATTTCACCAGCCAAGCGTCCTAAAACATCAAGCCAGGGCATGAACACATTGATTTACAGTAAAGGCAAATGGACAGCTCAAGTTAAATATATATTTTAATGTGGCGCTCTAGGCAGTTATTTCAAGCATATGATATTGTGGAAATATTACATATACAGGTCTGAGAGCAGAGTACAAGTTACAGTTAAGTAGATTACAAACACAGATACAACAGAATATCAGTGTCACAGAGATCCACTCACCTGCCCTTCGCTCCAGTGCTGTCTCCAACCGGCGTGCTGAGGACAGCACATCAGCCCCAAGTGCTGGCCTGGCTTGAGTGGCACCGCTCTCTCTCTCTCCACATCCCCCTCCGCATGTGTGTGCACATGCTCGCCTGCCTGTACGCCCCCCAGCAGCACCGCTCTTCCTGATCCTCAGGCTAATCAGCCCTCAAGTTTTGCTTCATGTGCCCACGAGCCCGAAGCAGTCCCAATCAATCCCCTGCACCCAAGCATTTTTTTTTACTAGTCACCTGTCACTAGCTCACTGTCCGTGATAGTGTTCTGCTGGGTGTTGTAGTGCCTTTGTACTGTGTTCTTTGCCGACTTAGCCTTGTCCAACTGCTCTCCTTTTTTTTCTTATTTCCAGCTCAGTTTGTGATACCACTGGTATTACTCAGATAAGTGTCCCATATCCTATGGTGCCATCACGCGGGACATGATGGTACTTATTATTTCAGTGGCTAATAAACATTATAAAAAGAAAAATGTTTATTTTTTTATTTTTTTCCTTATTCTTCACTTTTCTCTTTCCTTTCCTCCCACTCTACTCTCCAATTCCCCTCCATATCCTATCTACTTCTTTGATTGCCTGCCTGCCCCTGAGCCCTTCTTTCCTTCTGTATGGCGAACGTTCTGACCACCGAAGTAGTGGAGGCCCCAAAGTGCTTGAGGCCCTAGGGTTTGAGCCCTGGTTTGCTTCCCCTCCATTTGCAACTCTATGGCCCTTATTCATCAAGCGATAGCGCCAGGTAGTATCTGACGAGCGCCAGGTAGCGGCAGCTAACGGCGACTACCGACTCAAGTACGCCCGGCGGCAGTCACAATGACGCATTTATCAAGCTAAATGAGGCTAGCGCCGGCGAGAGCGACGGCTAGCGCGGCATTCATCATGAAGCCGGCTGGCCCGAACAGCGCCGCTGCAAATTCCTTCACAGCGACACGTATTACCTGGCGCTACCTGCCGCTCTCCCATACATTTCAATGGCAGACGCTGCAATGATTGTTTTTAGTGGTTTTTGGGTTTTTTTCTTTGGTACAAAATTCAACACATGTTTATATTGATCTGTTTTATGAATCTGGCTGGTTATTTATATGTATTTTTTTTTTTTTTTTTTTTCACAATGTAATGTTGTGAGTGACATGGGAATTGCATCTCCTCCACCCAAACTCATTGGCATCAAAATCGCTGGTTTTCCACACAATCGGGGCTTGTAAAGCTATTTTGTAGCCTGTCAGGTTGGGCGGTCACGTTCGCTCTTCGAAATTGTCAGCGCCCAAGCTATTCGGCAGCCCTGTCCTTGATGAATCTGTGTTGGTCAGTGTTTGTGCAGTCGCTGTTTTAATTCGCTATGTGGCGGCGCGAGCGTCGCTGTGCCTCGCTGTGCTGCGTTGTGCGGCGCTGTGCTGTTCATACATGTGCCCTCCTGCCATTTGCAAGGAATTCACTTCCCGCGACCCCAGTCGTTGTTAATGAATACACTGTAGTTGTGAGCGTGCCTGGCCACATATTGCAGGATTAACATTCAGTCGTACCAGCTCATAACAACCCGTTATGCATTCTCATGTGTGCCACATTTTCAGGTAGTTGTCTAGTTTGATTGTGTGATGACTTTGGGAAGGAATAAGATTTGTATATTTAAGCACAACGGTGCATGCTTTAGAAGGACCTATGCATTACAGTATGTAGAATCCCCTGCTAAATCAAGCTAATAATTCGTAGCGCCTTTTGCCCTAGCTTGTTTTGCAGCGTCATTTTAATGTTTTTCCGCCACTTAGCGTGTACATAGCTGATATTAGCTTGTCCCTGTTGCGCGCATGTTTTTTTTTGAATTTTGAAGCACAGTTGCTTGCGTCATATCCGGTTCCGGGATCCTCCTTTGCGTTTCAACGCCACCTTAAGGTAAAACTGTCTAGCGCTTATGCCAATAGCTTGTTTTGCAGCGTCATTTTAATGTTTTTCCGCCACTTAGCTTGCACATAGCTGATATTAGCTTGTCCCTGTTGCGCGCATGTTTGTGTTTGAATTTTGAAGCACAGTTGCTTGCGTCATATCCGGTTCCGGGATCCTCCTTTGCGTTTCAACGCCACCTTAAGGTAAAACTGTCTTGCGCTTATGCCACTAGCTTGTTTTCAAGCGTCATTTTAGTTTTTCCGCCACTTAGCTTGCACATAGCTGAGAATAGCTTGTTGCTGGTGCGCGGAGCGTTTTTTTTTTTTAAACTTTTTCCCAATGTCGCTTGGGTCATTTCCGGTTCCTGTTTCCTCCTTAGCGTTTCCAATATGATGCCCAGACGCAGAGTGATGCGCCTCCCCAGCTCCTCCTCAGACTCTGACCCCACCACCCCTCCCCCACCTCCCCCACCTACCTCACCTTCCTCAAGTAGCACCCCTCCCACCCCTTCCCCTCCTGGGCCTAGTAAGAAAAAGCGCACCCGGGTGGATAGCCGAGTAAATGGCCAGGTGGTAAAAGTGAGTATTTTTTTGTTTGTATTTTTAGCTTAAAATTTGCAGAACACACAGGGGGGATTGGGTCAGAAATTTCTTTGTTTTCAGACCAAATTTGATCACTCCCCGTGGGGCATCCCCATTGTGGATGTCCTGCTGGGATGCCCCCCCCTGGAGGGCCCTAAAAATTACCTCAGTCCCGTCCCATCTGTGCATGCGTTAGCTGCGGATGCCTATTGCGCTTACCTCTAGCAGGGTGTACCCCTGCGCCAGACATATTGTAATTTTGGGTGCAGGCGCACTCCCTGTTAGAGTCAAACGCCACATGCGTACTTTGCCGTGCAGACCCAGCTGAGCTGGTATGCACGTCCCAACGGCCTTGTATGCGCATACCACAGCGGCGCGGAGCGCTGTGTTTGGCTTGCGGAGTGACGTGGGAGTGTCCTCAGTGGTGTATTTGTGGCCTTCCAAGGGGGTTGCAGACAGCGGACCACCCACAATTGGTGTGGCCCACCAAAGTGCACACAAACCCAGAATACTGATAATCCTGGGTGTGGGTCCACTTTGATCTGGTCTCTGTATAACTGTTTATGACAGTGTTCTGATGTCATGTATTGATTTTAGTTTGTTCTTTTTTCATAGGACTTCTGCGTGGCCGAATATGACTATGCCCGTGGAGGGAAAAAACGCATAGCCATGGAGGTGAAGGCCACAGTGTCCCGGCGCTTCAACACCGAGCTGACCATCCGCTCCATTCAACAGAAGTGGTCGGATTTCAAGCGCCGGGACCCTGAAGGCGTGTACCGCCTATATGATGCCTACGCATCAGGTAAGTTAAAGCTTATGTTCTGTTTAGCCTTTGTGCAGAATCATCTGCTAAGCTGTGTCCATTTGTGCTCTTTAGATTAATTATTTTCTTTCACCCCCTCCACACAGATAAGCGTCCTCCCCTGGGGAAACGTGGGAAGGGATTCCTCCCCCGAACCAGGCAGGCGGACTCGGGGGAGTCATCGGGGGAGGGTCCCTCCCGCGGGTCCTATTTAGAGGACCCAGGGGAGGAAGGGGATGACGCCCCAGAGGAGTGTGCTGCTGGGGGGCTGGCTGGATCAAGCCTCAGCTCCTCACACTCTGAGTCTGAGGACTCTCACCAGGCAAGGGGCCACTCTCAAGCAGGGAGTGAGAGGGAGGAGGGTGGCCCTTTGCCTGGTGGATCTTCTGACCAGAGTGTGAGGAGCCGAGGCTCCCCGCCTCCTCCTCAGAGCCCTCCCTGGGCTTCAAGTGGCGCTTCATCCCCTGGTGAGTGTACATTTTTTAATTGTTAGTCTGTGACAGGTTTCATCTTGCAATTTGTCCTTAGCCCTTGCCATTCCTCTCTAATTTGCAGGGCATCATATAGGCGGCACCTCCATGGCGTTTTGGCGTAGGATTCTCCACGGGCATAGTCATGGTAAGTGTTTTTGGTTAGCCATCACATTCCCAATGTTATGACATTCATTAAAGTGTACCCCCAAACATTGATGGTGCTTGGTTTCTGGAAGGTTCCAGGACAAATCACATCCCTCACCCAGGGCCCCCCCCACCAAAAAAACCCCACTAACTCCTTACCTCTTTTGGGGTTGCCCAAGCCACCGTCCCAGCCTCCTGTGTGACACTCTAGATGTGTGTGCGCCTGCGCTCTTTTTCCAAATGGGCTGCGCGTGCGCACACACTCGAGGAGTGATGTGTGGAAGGCAGCGGGCGCGGAGTACGTTATCTCATGCAAATTGTGTTGCTCTGCCAAAGCGGACCCAAACCCAGATTTGCTGCAATCCTGTGTATAGGCCCACTTGTAACAGACACATGTTTCCTGGTCCATTGTCACAGCTGGTTTGATAAGGTACCCTAACCTCACAAACCCCACTACAGTGCTAGCCAACTGTCAACCACCCCTATGTTTCTGCCCACACCATGTTGGGTGTTCTAATTTGTTTTTTTGGGTTAAGTTGTTCCCGCTCCAACATGTGGCCCACTATTAACATTAGCCAAACAACTGCTAAAGATTCCTTTACATAGCACTGTCTATGTTATTTGCACATTCTCTTTAGGGATACATGTGTCAAGCATAACAAATTGACATTAACTCATGGTCCAGGAAATATGCTAATTTAGGACAACCTGTATGTAACCATGCAAGCCTTTGCATTTTCAGACTCAATAACCAGATGGATGTCAAATAGTCAGGTGTCATTTGCCCACTAATTGTGTTTTTGTCTTTTGCTTTCTGTTGACAGATGTTGCTACGCAGACGGAGCCAGAGACCCTCCTCCCCACCCCAGCTCCAGGGACTGCCAGCAGCATGGGCCCCCGCCACAGCTGCGATGGTGAGTACATCCCACTTCATATGCCTAAAGACTTGTGAAACCTATGTCTTCTAGTTACATCTGCAGACATTTTAAATTTACCTATGTGTTAATTTCACACACATCTCGATTCAATGTGTTTGTACAATAATCCAACATGCCTGTTTGCATGCTTGATTGTTGGCTCACATTCTTCATTAGGCCACATAGAGACTATTTTTGCGTTAGACACAACCAAATGGGCCCTATTAGGTCTGGACCTCTAACATTATAGGGCAAACTCGTGTACTCGTTAGGACTTAGGCCCTGATGTTTGGCTGTGACTAAACACAAAAATGGACACACTGGGAATTATACCTTCTTTGCTTCCCAAGAGTTAAACTGGAACAACAACCAGGATTTTGACTTTCCTGGGTGTTGTTCCACTACGGTGGGGCACCCCTGATCGTCACCGCTGTGTGACAACCCCCTGAACTCACTTTGACTCCAACAAACGTACAAGCCACGGCAAATTGCCTCCTCCTCCGCCTCCCCCGCGCCCCTTTTTACGCGCGCGTGCCTGCGCCGGCCATTCACAGACGGCCGGCGCAGGCACGCACACGTCTAGAGGGGCGCCAGGGAGGGCCCGGCGGCACTGCCACACAGAAACTGAGGTAGGTATTTTGGGGTTTGGGGGGGGTTTCACCCCCAGGGACATCCCGATCTCGGATGTCCCGCGGGGAGGGAGGTGATCGGGCAGGGAATCTGATAGATTCCCGGGCCGATCACCCGTGGGTGTTGGTACACTTTAAGGGTAAATGTATGCTTGGGATGTGTTGTTCACATTCCTGCCAGTCAATAGTACTCATATCATGTTAACCAATAAGCACACAGTGGTCAACAATGTTAATGTGAGTGTCACCTAATTGGACACACTGACATTACATTGCTACATCTGTGTCTGTTGAGGTCACATCCAATTTATTAATAAATTGTTGTTTCTACATCTCTACAGCTTGTGAAAACCAGCATCGCAGACTGTGGCGGGAGATCCGGCTCCTGAAGCTGATGCTGCTGGCCAAGAAGAGGCGCCGGCGGCGTCGTTAGGGTGGGGGGAAGGCTGGCCTCTTGATGCCCGTTGTTGGGCAATGTTGGCCCTGTTGGCCATGTTTGGTTAATAAATTTTTTGATTACCATCATTACAGTGTGTTGCATTGCAAAGCATAGTTTAACTGTCTCAAAACCCATTTGTGTGTCAATTTAGCCATACCTTTGGAGCCATTTCAGGTGTTAACCATAGTAAGCTATGGGCTCAAATGTGTGGGCTAAATTGACCAATACATTGACATATGTAGATCAAGATACTCATCCCTGACTGTGTTATTAGCTAGGTCTTAGGAAACACACAATTTAGAGGTGGGTGAAGCAAATATATTTACAAAAACAAAAAAAAACAAAATTAATATTCTTGGCTGGGTGGCCGGGGAGGTTGGGAGTCATTGCTAGGGGCGGTGTTGGGGGACAACAGTGCAGTAAAAAATATAGACTGCTGTTGTATGAGCTGTTGTAGCAACAACAAAGTTTGGTCCTGCCGCTGGAGACATTCTTCCTGGCGCTGTATCGATTCTTCCTGGCGCTGTATCGATTCTTCCTGGCGCTGGAGAGATTGTTCCTGGCGCAGGAGAGATTGCTCCATTAGATTTGCCAGCCGACCAAGTTCCTGGTTCTGGTGTTGGTTTCGGAGCAACTGGTCCATCTGGCGCTGCAGGGCCTCATTTTGTTGCTGACACATCAGCACCTGATTTTCCAACGCCGCAATGCGCTCATTAGTTCCATCACGCGGCTGTTGGCGACTGTAGCCCTCCAGCATCCGGACCCCTAGCTCATAGAAATCAGCACTGGTTGGTGCCACACCTCCTCTTGCTGTGGTTTGAGCCTAAACAAATAGAAAACATTTTAGTCAAACAGAACCAATGCAGGTATGCCCCTCAAAATAAATACCCTAAACAGTCACTATACAACTTACCCTTGTCTGAGCCTCGGAAGCTTGGCCACATGGGACTTGGGAAGAGGTCCCAGCTTGGGGTTCTGGTTCCGCCTCCTGCAAAAACAACAATGAAAGGAAATGTGACATGTTGCTTCATCCACTACCCACGAAGATGCCAATGTGGTTCTAGGTCGTCTACATCAGCCATGTTACCTGCGTGTCCTCCGGCACAGGTAGGCTCGAGGTTTCGCTGCCAGAGAGTGGCAATTCAACATCCGAGATGTCCGGCAAGTTGCCATATGCTAAACAGGAAAATCAGGTTAGTAGGTCTGTGGCCCAAAATCAAATGTAACCTGGCTAGGCTATCGAGGCCATACCTCTAAAAAGTGCCAAAATACACACTAGACCAAAGGTATCTGTTAAACTCAGATTGTTAACATGTATGTTACAGGACTAAGAGGCAATAATTTTTGCTAATCACATCAGAAACATTGCTTAAATTACACATACCCGCAATCTCCCAGATGTCTGGAGTGGGGTCCTCACTCGAGCTTGGACCTTGAAAATACATGTGGACACACAAGTTGCCAGAAGCAAGTGCAACAAAAGTAGAGCCAAAATACAGACTAGAGCAAGGCAAAACAACTTACCCTCATCTCTGGCAGCCTGAACTTGAGGGGCCCTTTCTGGACAGCCACTTCCGATATTCGGGTCAACTAAAAAACACAAGGAATGTCTTTAAATATTCTGCAAACTACTACGGGGAATGTTTGGCAAAAAATATGTCCGCCAAAATACATTGCTCTCACTCCTATAACTAATAGACTGACCCTGGGGAGGCAACAAGCACTCCCAAGAGGCATCTTCAAGTTTACCAAGCAAACATGTAGCTTAGTAGACTAACCAAATTGAACCAGTGTAACATAAACAGCATAAAGGATACATTATGTATTGCTCTACACACCAACAGGGTCCTGTTGACCGGCAACATCGGAAGTGGGGTCCAAAGATGAACCAGTCACTTGGCCTACCAAGAAAAAAGAGGAATGAGACACATGCACTTGGGTAAAAGTGGATCAAGCAAGGTGGACACATGCACTTACCGACATCCAAAGAGTAGGTGGGATCCGGAGGAGATGCTGGGGCCAAGGGCATGGGAGCTAGGCAAAAATAAAGCCAACATTGAGCCATAGTTAATGTGCGTGCAAAAATACAACATGCATTAAGGTGTGTGAGCAGCTCTTTCACTAATATTCACTAATCAAGGCCAGTGTGGCTCCCACATTGATATGCCGATATATGGCTACACATCTCTGGCTTCAAACATATCTACACATGTTAGGGCCTTGTTAGTTAGTTGCTGTGAGTGTTACAGTGGGCGTGAAATTAGGCCGCAGGCCCATATTATTAATACTCAACAGTGCAAAACTCGATTGTTTGAGCTGCTCCCACACCCATTTGTTCCCCAAACAACCAGCACCAAAATTAGGGGTAAATACCTTCAATGGCAGACTGGGGTAGCCTTGAGGTTGCTGGAAGGGCAGGAGCTTGGGTGTCCTGAGGCACATCCCGGACAGCAGCATGTGCACCTATGCAGAAAGCAACAGACAGAAAAGTAACAAATGTTTGAGCTCTAATGTAATACTTCACAGGTCCTACTGTTAGTTGGTCAGAATGTAAAAATGCAAATCACATACATTAACATTAGGTTTGTACAAAAGGCAGAAAATATGTACCTTCAGTCCAACCTGTGGTGTCATCCCCAGGATCCACACCCTGCAGCCGAGCCAGTGGGATTTTGGCCTTCAGCATCTCCTCATACGGCCTGTAGGTACTCTTTGGAGCCTGGATGATCCCATTGTCCACATCAAGATCGTGATTCATCTTTTTCATAAGGGCCCCTCGCAAAGTGTAGAAGCGTTTCCTGCAGGATGGGCCACTACGTGGGTGTTGAGCAGTGCTACTAAGCTCCACACCAATGGCATCCCACAGTTTGCTTCTTTCTTGTTTGCCCATGGACTTGCTTTGGGAGCCAAATATCAGCTCCCATTTAGCAAGTGTAAGGCGCACAAGATGATTATTCTCAGCCAAATTAAATTCAGGCTCCCTCTTGGCACCTGGGCGCTTAGCCTGGGGTGCTGCCCCACCTTCAGGCTGTGCCCTTTTCCGTAAGGGAGGTCTGCGCACAGCACCCACCAAACTCCTACTTGGGCCTGCTGTGGCCGGCAGATGTCCTGAATTTGGCTCCATCCTGTAGCTGCACACACACACAAATACACACCCAACAAGCACGCATGCAGACTACAGAATGGCATCGCAATCTCTTAGGCTTGGCCAGGTTTTATGTGCTCTAACAGCCAATCAAAAAGCAGGCCACTTAATTGATTCACACATACAGCCCAGTTCCTTCTAGGCACACCTCCACTGCACTGACTGAAGCATGTGTGTTAGCCAATTAACTCATTACAGACCTCATTAACCAAACAACACACACCCAAATACAACAATGGACTGATGTATCTCAAACCCTTGTGACATGTGGTTAGCCTAACGGCTATTTAAAAAAACAGCAGCTTACCTTTCATTGGGCCACCACTGATTTTTGGGCCATGTCCGTTAATGCACGCAAGTTTCGGCTCAAGTACGCTAGTAGCGCTACTAGCGTGCGCGTGCGCACTCTGTTTTACGCACACCTGGGTCGGCTAATTGGCGCCCGGAAATAGCAGAGTGACGCAAAAGGCGGCAAAGCGGACCTGTCCCTTTTGAAAGAGAAGTATAAATTGAAGGAATTTTCAAGCTTCTGCTATTCTTACACTGTGGCAAAGGCTGTGGTGTGGTGCTGTGCTCGCTTCCCTTAGCTCATTTGAGCCTCTGTCTGGTTTCTGTCCTCACTCTCTGTGGCTTGTTGGGTGATTTCTGACATCAGTGCTGTTTCTTTAGGAGCTTGTTTTTGGTGGCATCTGCAAATATTGTGTAGCATACAGCAAGTGAGGCTTGATTTTGGGGCCTTTTGTGGGCTGTGCAGCAACTCCCCTCTTGGTTGTGCCTAACTTAGAAAGCTGGTTTTCAGCAGGCTGGTGGTTTGGACCACTATAGTTCTGGTTTTGTGGTGAGCTGCATTGTAGCGGGTGTGTGTGGAGTGTGATTGTTTGTGTGTGTGTTGTGTGTTTGTGGTTTATTTTGTTTTTTTTTGGTTTTGTATATATCTTTAGTGTGTGTGATGGATAAGAGGGTCATGTATGGTGTCTGGGTGGATGGATGTATGTGTATGCTGAAAGAGCAGGAGGAAAGGGAGCGGGGTGTTGTGAGGCTTAGGGCACCCCGCTCCTTTGCAATCCGCCTTTCAGTATGGGACTTAAGTGACGAGCAGATCAGGAGCCGCTTCCGTCTGAATCGTGCTGCACTACAGTCCCTATATGATCAGATTAAGCACAAAATCGAGCCATCCACCAAACGCACTCATTCCATTCCAGGCATAGTACGCCTGTGTGCCACTCTGAATATTTTGGCACGAGGGACCTTCCAGGCAACCTCCGCCCTCCTCAGCGGGATAAGCCAGGCTACTATGAGCCGCATACTAATCCAGGTAGTTCTGGCAATTTGTGATTTAATCCCAATTTACATCAAGTTTCCTGAGGATGAGGAAGAGGTTGCCAAAATAAAACATGCTTTCTATCTGATGGGAGGGATCCCGAATGTGCTAGGGTGCGTTGATGGTACACATATCCCTTTCCGCCCTCCCCGTGCACAGGAGCTGTCCTACAGAAACCGGAAGCAGTTCCATTCTATTAATGTTATGGTTGTCTGTGACCCAGACATGAGGCTGCGGGCGGTGAGATCGGGGTTCCCCGGCTCATGCCACGATTCTTACGTCTTGCAGCGGACAGTCCTGTGCCGGAAGTTTGATAACAACGAAATGCCAGCTGGCTGGCTACTGGGTAATAAATTAACCATGTCAATGTATTTTGCAAATATGTGGCCTAGTAAGCCAAATTTAACCAAACAACCACAAAAAAACATGTACTAGTACTAATTGCTGTCTCTCTCCTTGTGTTTTTTCTACAGCGGATAAGGGATATGGGCAGAGAACGTGGGTCATGACTCCGGTCAGGAACCCACGGACCTCTGCCCATGAACGCTACAATGCAGCGCATCGCAAGACCAGAAGCATTGTGGAAAGAACCATCGGCCTGCTGAAAGCACGCTTTCTCTGTTTGGCACGGCCAGGAGGAGAGATGCTCTACAGCCCACAGAAGGTCTCCAAGATCATCCTTGCCTGCTGTGTGCTACACAATATATGTATTTGCCACCGAATCCAAGCCCCCGAGGAGACAGCACTGGTGCCAGAAATCCCCAACATGCCCGCAGCAAGAAGTGAGGACACCCAGACTGGCGATGAGCTAAGGGAAAGGATGATCACTTCTTTTTTTGCGGTAAACTAACTACCCTTCACTATAATGCAAGTACTGCACTACTGGCTAAATGTATTTGAACTACCATCAAAAAGAGCCCAAAAAAACACTAAGGGGGTGTAAGATGATCCCAACCACTCTAAGGGGGGTTTTAAGATGATCCCAACCACTCTAAGGGGGGTGTAAGATGATTCCAACCACTCTAAGGGGGGTGTAAGATGACCCAAACCACTCTAAGGGGGGTGTAAGATGATCCCAACCACTCTAAGGGGGGTGTAAGATGACCAAAACCACTCTAAGGGGGGTTTTAAGATGATCCCAACCACTCTAAGGGGGGTGTAAGATGACCCAAACCACTCTAAGGGGGGGTGTAAGATGACCCAAACCACTCTAAGGGGGGTGTAAGATGATCCCAACCACTCTAAGGGGGGGTGTAAGATGACCCAAACCACTCTAAGGGGGGGGTGTAAGATGACCCAAACCACTCTAAGGGGGGTGTAAGATGATCCCAACCACTCTAAGGGGGGGTGTAAGATGACCCAAACCACTCTAAGGGGGGTGTAAGATGATCCCAACCACTCTAAGGGGGGGTGTAAGATGACCCAAACCACTCTAAGGGGGGTGTAAGATGATCCCAACCACTCTAAGGGGGGTGTAAGATGACCCAAACCACTCTAAGGGGGGTGTAAGATGATCCCAACCACTCTAAGGGGGGTGTAAGATGACCAAAACCACTCTAAGGGGGGTTTTAAGATGATCCCAACCACTCTAAGGGGGGTGTAAGATGACCCAAACCACTCTAAGGGGGGGTGTAAGATGACCCAAACCACTCTAAGGGGGGTGTAAGATGATCCCAACCACTCTAAGGGGGGGTGTAAGATGACCCAAACCACTCTAAGGGGGGGTGTAAGATGACCCAAACCACTCTAAGGGGGGAGTAAGATGATCCCAACCACTCTAAGGGGGGGTGTAAGATGACCCAAACCACTCTAAGGGGGGTGTAAGATGATCCCAACCACTCTAAGGGGGGGTGTAAGATGACCCAAACCACTCTAAGGGGGGTGTAAGATGACCCAAACCACTCTAAGGGGGGGTGTAAGATGACCCAAACCACTCTAAGGGGGGGTGTAAGATGATCCCAACCACTCTAAGGGGGGTGTAAGATGATCCCAACCACTCTAAGGGGGGTGTAAGATGACCCAAACCACTCTAAGGGGGGTTTTAAGATGATCCCAACCACTCTAAGGGGGGTGTAAGATGATCCCAACCACTCTAAGGGGGGTGTAAGATGACCCAAACCACTCTAAGGGGGGTGTAAGATGATCCCAACCACTCTAAGGGGGGTGTAAGATGATCCCAACCACTCTAAGGGGGGTGTAAGATGACCCAAACCACTCTAAGGGGGGTGTAAGATGACCCAAACCACTCTAAGGGGGGTGTAAGATGACCCAAACCACTCTAAGGGGGGTGTAAGACGCCAATGTTGGTTATCAAGTAATGCATTTTTTTATTTGCAACAACAATACTACTTTAAAGATCTATACTAACTGCACTTTTCTTATTTTTTCAGGCACAAAGACATGCACCGTGATCCCTATTTGGCACTTTAAAAACTTTATTTCCCTTTACTTTGCTTTTTCCTTTCTGTTTGAATTTTGAATTTCCTTTTCTCTTCTGTTCCTTTTTAAATTTTTGTAGATTTTAAAAATAAAATCTACTATATATAGATACATGTGGCTATGTGTTTAATTCTGATGAAAGTTTCCTTTGCATTCTACTTCCTATTTTAATTTTAATTTTCTTTCTGAGTTCTGTTTTTATTTCCCTTTTCCATTTTCCTTTTATTTCTCTGTTCTGTTTTTATTTTCATTTTCTATTTTCCTTTTCTTTCTCATTTATGTTTTTATTTTCCTTTTCTATTTTCCTTTTCTTTCTCATTTCTGTTTTTATTTTCATTTTCTATTTTCCTTTTCTTTCTCATTTCTGTTTTTATTTTCTTTTTCTATTTTCCTTTTCTTTCTCATTTATGTTTTTATTTTCTTTTTCTATTTTCCTTTTCTTTCTCATTTATGTTTTTATTTTCTTTTTCTATTTTCCTTTTCTTTTCCTTTTCTTTCTCATTTCTGTTTTTATTTTCCTTTTCTATTTTCCTTTTCTTTCTCATTTCTGTTTTTATTTTCTTTTTCTATTTTCCTTTTCTTTCTCATTTCTGTTTTTATTTTCTTTTTCTATTTTCCTTTTCTTTCTCATTTATGTTTTTATTTTCTTTTTCTATTTTCCTTTTCTTTTCCTTTTCTTTCTCATTTCTGTTTTTATTTTCCTTTTCTATTTTCCTTTTCTTTCTCATTTCTGTTTTTATTTTCCTTTTCTATTTTCCTTTTCTTTCTCATTTATGTTTTTATTTTCTTTTTCTATTTTCCTTTTCTTTCTAATTTCTGTTTTTATTTTCATTTTCTTTCTCATTGGTGGTTTAATTGTATTTCCTTTTTCTTTAAAAAATAAATAAAATAATTTAAAATGTGGCTATGCGTTTAATTATGTTTTATTTTGCATTTATATTCTAATATCTGGTTTAATTTAATTTCCTTTTCAACACAAAATAAAAACTCAAAAAATTAAAAAAACATGTTGCAATGTGTTTTATTCTGAAGGTAGTGGATGGCCAGGACACAGCAAAGCTAAGCGCAGGCGCTGTGTAGAATAGCGTGGTCACACTGACTGACAGCGCCTACAAAGCTGAGGGCCAACATCATATTCAGCAATGTAGGCGTTGTTCCCAACAACGCCAGGTAGCGACTGAGGAGGCCTGCTATAGCGAATCGCTACCGCCCGCGGCTGACGCTAGCGGCGCTCATAGCGCCATACTTCAGTCGCTCATCTGTCGCTACCTGGCGCTATTGATGAATCGGCCTCCCCGTCCTAAAAGAAAACACTTTTCCCTAACAGCAATGCACATCAACTGGTGAGTTTATTGTACAGACTTCCTTGCTCTGGCTTGCTAATCATCTGATTGGCTAATTGGCTGCAATTCAACTTCTTTAGAAAGGGGATCAAAACGGGATCAAAAGATCAAGAACTCACCTCTGCCCAGTCCCGCCCCTTCATCTAAGCCTTTGTCTATGGCTAGCAGATCTGAGTGCGCTGGCTGCTGCATCCCCTCTAACAGGGAGCATGCCTGCACTGCTGCAGGAACGCGCCCTGCTAATGGGATAACGGGATGAGGCTGCTGCTCGTGCATGTGACCGGGAAAGAAGATGAGTTTCTGGGCAACCTGGGGGGTTTCATACAGCGAGGCATCCCGATTTTGGATGGCCCGGGGCAGGGAATCAAGCGGCCATGGAATTTTATAGATTCTCCTTGGGTTTTGGTCCACTTTAAGACAAAAAAACATTTAAGAGCATATGTGAAAAATACCCACAGGTATACATGCAAGATGCCTTGAAGTGTTTCTAGATTATGTAAAAAAAAGGAAAAGGAAACAGATCTGTTTGATGGTGATGACACAATCCAATAAGATTTATTTTGTTCATTCACAAGAGCAGTGTTGCTATATGAACTATCCTGCAGCCTAAGAGTTTTATAAGTTGTTGTCTGAATGGCTCATTAAGTGCAGTTCATATCCTTGCACAATATATTCCCGCATCTCACCCTCAGCAGTGTAAGGGGCATTGCCATTTTCCAAACCCATATACGAAAGGCCTCTTAACTCCTTGACATTTAATCAGAATTTTGTATCTTTTCTCAGTATCATTTTGTTACTAAGTGCAGCAATTGTGTCATCACAAGAGAGAAGCAAAATAAAGATAAATTGCTTTTGGGTTTGTTTGCTGTTTTTACGGTGTTATTGCATCTTACCGTGGTGTTAACATCAGATAGGAAATGACTTGGTACTTGGTAGATAATGTCCGGAAGCAAGAGCTTTCCTTGTAGAAGTTTTCTACTTGCTATTTCAATTATGTGAATCTGTTTCATAAAACAGCAGGAGAACCTTGAATGGAATGCACATTGAGGCAGGCCTGTCATAAAAAAACACTATGATGGCATATCCTACCCGCTCTAAACTCATCAGAACTGATTTGTTGCATAGGGATGCTTGGCAAAAGCCAAAAGTTATTTCTTTAGCTGCTCTCACCCAACGAGAAGGAAGGTGAACATGTGCCTCCTGCACAACAGATGCCAGCAGCTAAAGCTTCCACTGCTGCATCAGTCCCCAGACTAGTAGCAAGCCCTCGATCCGGCAGATAAGCTGAGGGGAACAGTTAAAATGAAATACAAACTCAATTTTGTCAGGTTTTTTGGTGTTCTGCCTTATTGCTTTTCTCTGGAATGTAAAATAAACAAGTGTGCTAGGATCGTGCCCCCAGACCTGATTTATTTATCAGCATGCTTTGTCCAAGTTTCTTAGGCCCTTATTTATGAAGGAATAGCGACAGATAGTGACTGGTGAGCGGCCGGTAATGACGGGCCCCGCCACGAGAACGCCGGCTCCCCACCACAAACACACATTTATCAAGCCAATCCTGCTTAGCGACTGAGATAGCGCCATATAGCCACTCATTCATCATTATTCCAGCCTCAGCCCACAGCGCCAGTGTCCGACCTTGAACAGCGACAGGTATGATCTCTCGCTACCTGGCGCTCTCCAATGCATTTCAATGGAACAATCTTTAAATATTCATAATTAATTGTTATTATTATTTTTTTTTTTTAAATGTGAAACATTCTGTGACCACTTCTGCCATTTTAGATAATTTTTTTAAGGGAAAAAAAAAAAAAAATTGTACAGAATTGATATTACAGGTCTGATATTAATGTATTCATATTACAAAATTATTTAAAAAACTTGTTTTTTTTGGTTTCCAAAAATATGGTTGTTTGGGGGTTAAAAAACGACTTTTAACCCATCGCCGCCAGCGCTCTGGGGTTTAAACATGCATTTTACAGCGCGAGAATTTTTTGAGCGTGATTTTTTTAATGAATATGGTGGGAGCCGGTTGCTAGGGCCAGTCGCTATCATGCGCTCCCATACAGCGCGGAACCTGTCAAATAGCGACTCCTCACCCAATATTCAACATTACGGCAAACCGACTGAGTCGCTATCAACTACCGAACAACGGCCAAGCACAGCGACTACTAGCGGGCGCTCTGAAAATGCCGCTACAACCGCTCAACTGTCGCTACCTGCCGCTATTAATGAATCGGCCTCTTATATTCCTCTGGCTCGGTATTGCTAGTATGTGTAGCTTTCCTGGCCTTGAGTAAAGCTCTTAGTATAGATTTTGCTTACCACGCCCAGAATCCTTCCACTGTAACCAGTAAGCTCAACAGCAGCGTTGGAAAAATCAAATAGCAGTAATGACCTCCCCAGGTGAGAATGCTGCCAATAAACCATTAGCTAGTGGAAGATTGACTCCCTCATATAAAGAGGCTGAATAATAGAAATTTAGGTGGGATACAACCAACTGATACCAACCTCACTTTTGGCAGCAATTACCTGCTCCTCATCTTCCCCATCCATGGGCGATCTGCCTAAGAGGAAGAGGCAGCGTGTGGACCCCCAAGTTAATGGGCACATTTTGAAGGTAAGTTTTTTTTGTTAATTTTTTGTTATTAATTTTGCTGTTTTGCGGGCTTCTTTAAATGTGTTAGCATTTCCGTCCGCGCTGAGAGCAGCACCGCCGGAGGGCGCACACAGAACGTGCACTGACGGGGACGCCGGCAGAGGAGGAGGAAGCAGAGGGGGGTGTGCTCGCAGCACGAACGAACGGGGTGGCGGCCAGGATTTGTTGAGGTGTAAAAAAAAAATGTAATAATAAAACATTACAAATAAGAGCTAAATTTTAAAATAGCCACATTTAAAATCAAATAAACATTAACATAAACATAAAATAAAATAAACGCAGGTGTCATCTAAGCTGTTTGTGTAATTTGGGTGGAAAAAACAATTCAGCGGTGAATGAGGCAGAGCGCCTCTACAACTCTAACAATACATTGCATTTATCAATGCTAAACAGATTACTAAAGCGTCACGCCAGTGACAGAGATGCTAGGTTACTGCGCCTGATGCCCGCTTACAGCGTCTACTAAGAGTCGCTTTAAGCGCCGCTATACAGACGCTCACATGGCGATACGTGGCGCTAGTAGTAAATCAGCCTCCACATTGAAACTTTAATTCTTTCTCGCCATCACAATTTGAACCTAAAGAAAGTGAGATGATACAGCCATGGCAACAGTATGATTACATGGACATATGTGATACATGGTTAGCACCGCTATGCAATTCATGGGCCCTTATTTTAGAAGGGATAGCGTCAGGTAGTGGCTGGTTAATGACAGGTAGCGACAGGTAGCGACTGGTGAACGCCGGACACAGCACGCAATTACACATTTATCAAGCAGAATCTGTTTAACGACTGGGATAGCGCCATGTAGCGTCTGATTCATCATTTTCACAGCCTCAGCGAACAGCGCCAGCGTTCAGCCTTGCACAGTGCCAGGTATGACCTCTCGCTACCTGTCGCTCTCCCATACATTTCAATGGACGATCCTTTTCTTCTCTTTAAACTGGTTTTTTTTTTGTTTTTTTTTTCAAAAAAATCACAAATAATTCTGTGACCTCTTCTGGCATTGAAAAAGCAGTTTGTTCATAATTTTTTCATTTTTTATATATTTCCTCAGAAATGACATTACAGGTCTGGCATTAAAGTGTTCATGTTACAATGTTGTTACAATGTAATTCCATATGTTTTCGCTTTGTTACTAGTTGATAGATGCTTGAAAACACATTTTAAACACACCGCCTCCTGCGCTCTGGCCTTCAAACAAGTATTTTTCAGCGCCAGAGATTTGTGAGGCTGTTTTTTTCCTGAATATGGTGTGAGTCGGTCGCTATGAGCAGTCGCTAACATGCGCTCCCATACAGCGCTGTACTGGTCAAATAGCGACTCCTCACAATGTATTCAACATTACTGAACAGCGACTGAGTCGCTATAAATTAGCGACTCACGGCCGAGCACTGCGACTACTAGCGGGGCGCTCTGAAAATGCCTGCTACAGACGCTCATCTGTCGCTACCTGCCGCTAATGATGAATCAGCCTCATGGCTTGATTTAAAGCAGCACTATCACAAAATTGTGTAATATTAAAAATCTCGGCTAAGGAGAGGAGGGGTCATTTATACACCCAAACGAAATAAAAGCTTGTGATTTATTCTCTCATGGTAGGAATAAAATGCAGGGGTGATAAGTTTAGTCTATCAGGGGTGACAGAGCTTCTCTCGCCTGATGTCTTCTTCCTTCCATTAAAATTAAAAAAAAAGCCTGGCTGGATATTTCTAATGCTGTGTGTATAAGTGACCCCTCCTCCCACCATCCAGCATATTATATGGATTTTTATCATTGGGCCATTTTTTTACACTAGTGATCCTTTAAGACTCACTTTGTATGAATACCTGTAATGCAGTTCTATAGTAGAACTGAAGCACTAAAAACTACACCTAAGTGTAGGTAATTACCTATGTAAGGTAAACTGCAATACATGCATTAAAGCAGAACAAAATCCACAAGGGGCCAGCCTGAAATCTAACATTCCAGGGCCGACCAATGGCTTTCCCCCAGGGCATTGTGAATCGGGATTCCCCGCTTTGTTAAAAACCCCATTGACAGCGATGATTACTGCCCTTTCTCCGGTCCAGTGGAGCATGCCATATCCCTGCATCCTCAAGTTGTGCATACGCTCCCACTCTAGCCCCTCAGGGCATGTGACCTCTCTAGCTCCCCATTCACTCTAATCAGGCTGCTTGCGAATTACGACACTTCAACTGGCAACTATGATTGGACGGGAGCCTGCGCAGGTGCTGTTGGACCGGAAATAGGTGAGTCTGAATGCAGCATTTTACACAGTGGGGCATCCCTAAGCGGGATGCCCTGGGGGCACAAAACAAAACCCGGGAAAGTAAAAATCCTGAGTTTTGTTTGACTTTAGAGGTGAAACTTCATGAATAGTCTGGGAAACCACGTTTTGGCACCAATAAATGGTTTTGCCAAGTTAATTCAGCACAGAAATCATGAAAAAACAATCATTACTATATGAGGCTGATTTATTATAAGCGACATGTAGCAACAGTTAAGCGACTGTAGCGGTATTTTCACAGCGCCTGCTAGTAGTCGCTGTGCTTGGCCGTTGTTCGGTTGTTGACAGCGACTCAGTCGGTGTGGCGTAATGTTGAATACAATGTTACGAGTCGCTATTTGACAGGTTCCGTGCTGTATGGGAGCGCATGATAGCGACTGGTCAGAGCGACCGGCTTCCACCATATTCATCAAAAAATCACGCTCAAAAAATTCAAGCGCTGTGAAATGCACGTTTAAACCCCAGATCGCTGGAGGCGATGTGTTAAAAGTAGTTTTTTAACCCCCAAACCACCATATTTTTGGAAACCAAAAAAAAAAAGTATTTTAAATAATTTAGTAATATGAATACAATAATATCAGACCTGTAATATCAATTCTGTACAATTTACAAATGGCAGAAGTGGTCACAGAATTTTTCACATTTAAAAAAAAAAAAACATTAATAACAATTAATTATTAATATTTAAAGATTGTTCCATTGAAATGCATTGGAGCGCTCCAGGTAGCGAAAAGTCATACCTGTCGCTGTTCAAGGTCGGCGCTGTGGGCTGAGGCTGGAATAATGATGAATGAGTGGCTATATGGCGCTATCTCAGTCGCTAAGCAGGATTGGCTTGATAAATGTGTGATTGTGGTGGGGAGCCGGCGTTCTCGTGGCGGGGCCCGTCATTAGCGGCCGCTCACCAGTCGCTACCTGTCTCTATTCCTTCATAAATAAGGGCCTATGTGTATTTCAAGATTGTCTAAAAATTTTATTTCATTGGAAAACTTTTCTGCCTCACTTCAACTTTTATGGGGTTACTGAAATGAGGAAATCTTCAAATCTACTTAATAGAAAGTCTCTGTTGAGGACTTGCTGGCCATCTTACTTTATTATTTCTTTTTTATTGGTAATAATTGCACATGGCTTTTCTTGTGTGTTTTACTTTATTCGGTTTAAATTGCATCACATCTACAACTGTGCTAGTGAGCTTCAAGTTTTCATAGTACGCTTAATTAAAATCTAAGTATAAGGTTCTGAGATAATAATCTGTTCTATCATTAAATTATAATTTTACCTTACAGATGATCATATTTAGCAAATTTAGGTTTAAGCAAAGATAATTAGACATGGCTTCCAATTCATCTTCAACCACTGAATTTTAACACTTGTAATAGTGTCAAGACTCACAGTGGGGTTTACAGGAATTTGACACGTAATAGGCTGTTCCTAAGGCAAACCAAATTTTCATTCCATTAGGCTAATGTACTGCAGCTGCACTTAGTCAAGGCAGTGTTATCTTTAAGCATAAGAAGGCGTTGGAAGAATAAAACGTGAAATCGTATAATCCAAAAAAGTAACTAAAGTAAAAGAGACTTTAATATTATAACACCCGCTTAGACACATTTTTCTTGGGTATCGTATGTAGATGTGGTGCAATTTAGAAATATTTATTAATTTGAAGTTTGAAGTTAGAAACATTTATTGCTCTCTATCTTAAAGTAGATCTATTGGCCTAATACAAAAACTGCATTTTTATTGTGTGTTAAATTGAAAAGTGACTGGAGGGACATCTTAACAGTTAACAATAATTAGATTAATTAAATAATTAAATTAGAATGATATCTTAAATAGTGTTTGATGAACCCTGCATGGTTTGGGTTCGGCACATTCAGCCGAACTTTGAATAAAAGTTTGGGTTCGGGGTACAGCGTTCCATTTAAATTGGCCACAAAAAGATGGCTGCTGCTCTCATGAATGAGAAAACTTTTAGTGCCTACTGCCAGTGCTGGGACTAGTAGTGTCCTCCCCAATTTGTGTGGCCCCTTCCAGAGCCCATTTGAAATTGGCGCTGACCATCAGCTTCCTGCTACTGCACGCTTTAGGTGAAGCTGGTTAAAGTGGACCTTTACCCTGAATAAGAGCATATCTTATATGTTTCCCCCACCCTGTACATACAGATTGCTCACATTAAAAATCATCCTACCTGCATCTACTGCATGTTATGAGCCTTTAAACATTCAAGATGGCGGCTCATGGGACATCAGGCAGCCTGCAAACAGGAAGTGCCTTCTGAATGTGCTGCTCTGCATTCTGGGACTGCTGATCCTTTCTTGACCCCAGCTCTGCTCTGTCTGAGCAAAGCACAGCTATAACCTGCCCCCTGTACTTTATCTCACTCTTCTCTCCTCAGTAAGTGTGATGCTTTTGAGTCAAGATGGCGGCGCCCGTATCCTAAAGTCCTGAACAGAGTGGGGGAAAGAATAATAAGTAAGTGACTAAAAACTTAAAATATATTAATTTTAGATGCTGGGGAATAATTTTTTTAAGGGTTTGGGCTTTTCAATAAATCATGGTGAAGGTCTGGTTTAATGGGCTGCCCATCAACCAGCTTTATCATGTTTGGCCTGAACTTGAACAGGGACTTCTGGCTGAACTTTGCAGTTTGGGTTTGCCCAACACTATTCTCAAAATCTTCTACTGTTTTCATTGGTTTCTGTGCAGTCAAAAATCACCTTTAGTTCTGTGAGCCAGTTTGCTGCTATACATTCTGTAGTAGCCAGTCCAGTACTGAGAATACCCACATTCCCTTGTTACTGGCTGCTGTTTGGCTGTCAGCAGTCACTGGGGTTTGCGAGGAACGTGGCAGGGCACATAGGGCTGAAATAAGTTGTGCAAACAGCACGGAGGATAGTGCCACTGCTTAGTATCAGACTTGCTGGTGCTGCAGGGCTCAGCAGACCAAAATATCCTTATTGACTGTCGGTCTTCTTTAACTAGTTAAAGGGACAGTCCAGGCAATGGCACTGGCCTCATTCATGAGAGGCAATGTGCCTCTCCTCCATATCTGCAGAACAAGGTAGAAGCTGTAGAATGCATTGAAAATGTGCTCTTTCTTTCATTTCTCCAGGACCACACAAAAACGGTCTAATACATACTCTTTGTATTCTGACTGCAAGTGAGCAAGACAGACCACAGTGGGCCCACCGCTATATCTGACCACAGTAGAGCATGTTTAGGACCCATAAAGCTGCACCATCATACGCCCTTCTCCGTTCAGCCATGACCCAGAAACTGTCGGTCTTCTTTAACTAGTTAAAGTGGACCAACACCCAGGGGGGATCGGCCCGGGAATCTATAAGATTCCCGGGCCGATCAGATCCCTCCCCACGGGGCATCCAAAATCGGGATGCCCCGCGGGTTGAAACCCCCCAGGACGCCCAGAAATATTACCTTATTCCTGTTCCAACGGCGCATGCGCGGGCCGCGGCCGCATCTTGCGCTTCCTTCTAGCAGGGCGCGCACCCAGGCCGGCCGTTTGCGAACGGCTGGCGCGGGCGCGCTCCCTGTTAGAAGGAAGCGCGAGACGCGGCCTCCAGCGCACTCAGAGCCGCTGTGGTTGTCCGTCGCTTGTCCGTACATACCACAGCGGCTCTGAGCGCTCTGATTGGACGAACGCTCGCGTAGGAGCGGGGTTAGGTGAGTTATTTAGGGCAATCGGGGGGGTTTCACGCAGCGGGGCCCCCGATTGGGGTGCCCCGTGGAAGTGGAAGTGGACCAAAAAGTGGACCAAAAGCCAGGATAGTGAAAATCCTGGGTGTTGGTCCACTTTAAAGGGACAGTCCAGGCAATGACAATAATAAGGCAGCCATCAGCTTACCTGATGGCTGTCCTATGTGCCTCTTTGAAATGGCTACTTTTTTGCAGTGTTCCCAGGGGTTATATAGTGGGAGGAAGTTACTTCATGCCTGAACAGGGTCTTTAAGGTGTGCTTATAAGATAAAAGGCAAATTCCACTTTTGATGGCATTTTAAAAAGTCTCCTTTATTGTGTGCCAAAATGACGACTTCAAGATGCTGAACATATCTCTAATTTTTTCTATCTATATGCAACGTTGTATTACAAAATAATACTAATTCTAATGTGTTTACCTTAGCAAGTAAACCAAGCAGCGTGTTCGATGTAGGTACAGTAGCAGACACTTCCTGACTCTGGCTTGCTAATTATTTGATTGGCTGAAGCGGAGAAAACACTTACTTCCTACTGTAATTTAACCTGTTCAGATGTCTTGTGCTCAGTAGCTAAAGGGTTACTGGCAGCGTTCTCACCTGGGGAGGTCATTACTGCTGCTTAATTTAGTCAAAGCTGTTGATAAGCTCACCTGTCACAGTGGAAGGATTCTTGGATTTGTAGTCAGTAGTTTTTACCCAAGGTCAGGAAAGCTGCTCTCACTTTAACAACACAGAGCAGCAGGAATATAAAAACCTTGGACCTAACACAAATCTGAACACCATAAACCTTACAAGAATGTCATTTTCCTTTAAGGATTACTGCTTCTGTAGATGGGTTAAACGTTGGAGGCGCTCTCAAAAGCATATTTGGATTACCTTTATCAGTCACCAAATATTGGAGTTGGGACAATGTGAGCTATCTGTGCATTGTTATAAATTAAATCATTTAAAATAAGTGTTTATTATTAAAGTTAAATCATTTTTATGCAATGTGTGATTTCCTGAAGGTAATTTAAAGGGGAATAAAACACATGATTTTCATGTGCCTAGGCATTGTTCCTCTTCCAGGGGGCATCCGGATTTGCAGTCCCCCCTCCCCAAGGACTAGTATGCCTCAGCAGCTTGTGCATGTTACCACAAATAAAAATGGCCTAATTTCACATTGTGGCAGGATAGAGTAAGTTAGCAGTCTCATTGTAACAGTGATCTAGGAGCTATTATTATTATTTACATTTTAAAGGGACTGTCCTGGCTAACAAAAAAACTATACTCTGATATATTTCCAATAGCTGCTCAAGCCAGGGCCTTTGCTCAGAAAAGTATGCATTTCTTATATTGAGTCATGCAGTAAAGGGGAAGTAAAGAACAGGAGTGAAGGATGTTAGTTATGAAAACGATTACAGGATACGAAGAATAAAGTGCCTCCTGTGTGTATTAAGTATATCACCAGATTTTATCAAACAACGGGTAATAATGCCAGATTCCCACAATATAACTGTTGGTGGTGTGGAGGGGAGGTAGCAACAGTGCGACATGTACGGTAGGGGTGTGTCTATGTACAGACAGTGTGGGCCCAAATGCAAAAAGTACTTGAAAAAATGATATAAAAAAAAGGATATAGGAATGACAACATTCTTTAGCACTATTAAACTTGGCCCCCTATAAACATAACTGGGGTAGCCTAGTTTTAATACTTCTAGCTTTAAGTCTCTTATGAATCTTGCTGATTTAAGTAAAAAAAAGAATAAGAAAGGACCTCTTTTGGAAACACTGTTGTGGTCACATAACTGCATCGAAAGCATTTTTCAAAAAATTAACAAGGTGGGGTTAAGCCAACAGGATTCTTCCAGGGTGATAGCTGCCACCGAAGGATGACCACGAAACTTGTACAATCCTTAGAAAGGCCCACTTCTAGAAACATGGTTGTAGCTGTGTAGCAGCATCTAAAGTATAAAAAATAATTCACTTTTAATGGAAGGGATTGGGAGAAACCCCGATTAACACAATTAAAGTTTGAGCTAGCTCTGAGATGAGCACATTTTTGCTGTTCGTTGGTCTGTGCGATATATTTCTCTATGTTTAACTACAGATCATGGCTGTAGCAGGAGCCAGAGGACGAGGCCGTGGTTTCCCTAGGGGCCTGTTTTGAGGTAACCTCCACCTGAACATCCACTGCCTTGCCTATTAGTTCAGTACAGGAGTAGGCCAAGATAGTGTACCTCCCATCATTTTGAAATTTATTGAGGAAGGTCCCGAAGAAGGGATTGTTGACCCATACCAGCATGGCTGGCAATATTCAGGGCCACTCTAAGTCAAGAAGAACCCAATGCTAGAGTGGTGGCCCTCTCTGTAGGCGACCAGGGTTTAATGGGTGGGAAAATGTTAAACTGGTAATGTTGGTCATTGGGAATTGTAAATCCCTGTGGCTCAGAGTTTCTTGGGGCTCAGGGTTGCTTCTTGAATCAGGCAGATAGAAATGTCATCTGGCAACGGATTGCTGGCTGCGCCAGCTCCATCTTAGAAGTAGAAGTTAACATAGACCGTAAATCCACCCAAAAAATGTTTTATCACCCTTTAGATGCAGCCTCATTACAAATAATGATTAGAGATGAGCGAACCGGTTCGGACGAACCGGAATTCGCTCCGAATTTCAGGAAATATTGGATTCGGCACGAACCCGAATATTTTGTGGTTCGTGCCGATCGAATTTTTCCTGAAATTAAAAAAAAAAAAAAAGCCGGCATGGTGGGAGCGGGCCGGTAAAGCCGGCCGGCCCGCTCCCACCATGCCGGCATTTAAAAAACAAAAAAAAAGCATTTTTGCCGGCATGGTGGGAGCGGGCCGGCCGGCTCCGCTGTCAGCGGAACCGGCCGGCCCGCTCCCACCATGCCGGCATTTAAAAAAAAAGCAAACACTTACCTGCAGGTCCGGAGCGTGGAGGCCGGCGCCGCTCTCAGCTGTCATCTGAGGGCGCGTCATCAGAGGCGCCCTCTGATGACGCGCCCTCAGATGACAGCTGAGAGCGGCGCCGGCCTCCACGCTCCGGACCTGCAGGTAAGTGTTTGCTTTTTTTTTTAATGCCGGCATGGTGGGAGCCGGCCGGCCCGCTGCCACCATGCCGGCAAAAATGCTTTTTTTTTTTTTTGTTTTTGTTTTTTAAATGCCGGCATGGTGGGAGCGGGCCGGCCAGCTTTACCGACCCGCCGGCCGGTTCCGCTGTCAGTGCGGAACCGGCCGGCCCGCTCCCACCATGCCGGCAAAAATGCTTTTTTTTTTGTTTTTTTGTTTTTTAAATGCCGGCATGGTGGGAGCGGGCCGGCCGGCTTTACCGGCCCGCCGGCCGGCTCCCACCATGCCGGCATTTTTGATGGGGAACTTCGTAAAAGTTTTATTCGGCCGAACCCGAATTTCTTTGTGAAATTCGGCGAATCGGCCGAATCGAACTTTTCAAAAGTTCGCTCATCTCTAATAATGATTAATGAACTTAAAATATCACAGGGTGTGGCTGAGGGGCCACCAAAACCTATATTCCTGAAGATTTGCTTGGGGAGGTGGCAGGGGCTTAACTTGAGGGGGTACAGGGCTTGTGACCACACCAGGGGCCAGAAGGACAGATGGGGCCACATTATTGTTGCTCCTCCACCTTATTTCTTATATTTGTACTCACTTATTATTTTTTCAATTAAGGAAGCAGTATTTGTCTCTGGTGTTTTAGTCATTAATTGTCCAGCTGCATACAATTGAGTTAAAAAGGGCCCCATTTAATGTTCACACCAGGGTTTCATAACATTTAGTTACACCACTGGGTTGTGGATTTGGGTGATGATATGAAAAATTGGCATCAAGATTAATGTCACCTTCCCTCAATTAAACCCAATTAACACATGTGACCAATGTATGTTATTTGCCATAAACCAAAAAATCGTGCTAGGGTACACTAAATCAAAGCTCTAAATGTGCTTAAAGAAACCAGTAGTGCAGTTTTTAAATAAGCAATAAAACCAAATAAAAAGCACAGAGCTGATACATTATTCAAAGTCCTTAAAACTGTCCAACACCGGATTCCTTTCCACAGCTAGTACAGAATCTCATAGTATTTGCTCTGGCCTTGTAAATTAAACCTCCCCTGCCTTTGGTCAAAGCAGAAGTACAAAGGAACACAGCGTAATCCAGTTTATAAACATTTAAAATGGACTTTTAATAATGGCAATGCACTTACAAAAGTTCCAAATGAATACAGCTTTCTAAACAAGTTGAACAGCGTGACATAGCACTCATTTACACTCACTTTCAACTGTGACTGTCAGGTGGGAGGCGATCAAACACCGCTATTGCCGTCACTATATCTGCCTTCACAAGCCCATGCAGCGTTGAGGAGTTTTGTTGCAGACAACTTTAGACTTATAGGAGCCGCAGCACTCAACCCTGTTAGCTTGCAGACCAACCTATAATCTGTCTCTAAATCTGGTAAAAACAGAGGCTCGGTCACACACATCTGCAGAAGTATGCTAAGCTACACTACCACGCCAAGGTGCCTCTATGGGTGCAGTCCTAACTCTAATCTATGAGAGCCCCATTTGGGACATACAATGCAAGAGATAAAAAAAGGGAGCAGCTTACCTGAGGTTGCCCTAAACCTCATGTGCAAGCCATGGGGTGGAAGGGTCAAGACCTTGCAATACAGCCTAGACCCCACGCCCCATGTGCTTGCACAAATTCAAAATGAACAAAGGAGTGGCAGCTGCTCAGACCATTTTATAACTAACCTGGGAGGTGCAAGTCAGCAGGGCAATTAGGTTACTAAAGACTTAAAGGAGCCGCAGCACTCAACCCTGTTAGCTTGCAGACAAACCTATAATCTGTCTCTAAATCTGGTAAAAACAGATGCTCGGTCATACAGCCTAGACCCCACGCCCCATGTGCTTGCACATTTGCTCCCTTTTTATCTCTTGCATTGTATGTCCCAAATGGGGCTCTCATAGATTAGAGTTAGGACTGCACCCATAGAGGCACCTTGGCGTGGTGGTGCAGCTTAGCATACTTCTGCAGATGTGTGTGACCGAGCCTCTGTTTTTACCAGATTTAGAGACAGATTATTGGTTGGTCTGCAAGCTAACAGGGTTGAGTGCTGCGGCTCCTTTAAGTCTTTAGTAACCTAATTGCCCTGCTGACTTGCACCTCCCAGGTTAGTTATAAAATGGTCTGAGCAGCTGCCACTCCCCCTTTGTTCATTTTGCAGACAGCTTTAACAAGACTGTCAGCTGTGTATTAGCAAGATCTATGTATTCAAAAAAAGGGTTTACCCATTGGTTAGTATTAAGAGACACCCTGGACGTTAGCTTTGCCATGTCCTGTCTAGTGCCTGGGCTGTAGAAATACCGGTACTTCTGCTACCAGCAAGTCTGATGAATTCACTCTTCTAGCCATGCCTCCAAATGTGCATGTCACAAATCTCAGACACCACTCCGATCCATTGCACAAATGTGGAAGTATTCCTAGCATGAATTGAGAAGCAGGCTCAGTGACCAATCCTCACTCTCAATTCCTGAATGAGATAAAGATTCAAGGGCGTAGGTCTTCTCCATCTCTGACGCCCCTCTTTCAGTTTATTGCCATGCGCTGATGATAGCTTCATATTCAGGTGACTAAATAACTGTAACAATACATTCTAAAATGCTCAGAATTTATAATAGTATAAAAAACGTTACTTAGATTCACCTTACAGTACTACTATAAAATGAAAACTTATAATAGCTATTACTCCTAAAACTTTCTTTCATAAATTTCCCTACAATCAAAACTATTCTGACTCCATAAAGATTACTAAGACGTGTAAATCTAATAAATATTAATAAAAGGAGGAAACAGAGGGGGGGGGGGGGGAATAAGATAAAAAAAAAAAAACTCTACTGCTTTACCTCCTCCCATCATCGATGTGTTCCCCTCACATGGGTCTTGAGGACCTAATGGTTCTCTCCACACATTGCTTGTGACATAGATATGTAATTAAATAAATATTTAATATTTAAATATTTAGAATGACAAGTAATGGTACTTTCAATATTATACATTTTCTTAGTGGTAATAGAATTGACCTCAGTAACCATTTTAGGGGTCCCTACGTTTAATAAGCATGCCCTACACTTAACACATCTGTTGAACCCCCTTCAGGTCAGTAGAAGTAAGCTGAGAGGGGTCAATAAAACTCCTAGTGAGTTTATCCCTTAAATTAGGTGCTTTTTGTAGACCTCAAGCGGTCTCTCTGGAAAGACCTCTTTAAACACTCTATCATTCATCAGGAGGTGTCAATATTTGTTCAAGATACTTTTAATGGCCCTATGTTGGGTACAGTAACCTGTAATGAAGGCAAAATCCATCATCCTATTGTTTTGTTAATTCAACCCATCTTTGCTCCCAATAACTCAGATCGATTTTGTAAGGATACTCGATTCCTCTGTTCCCTTTCTCTACATTGTAACCTTTTTCTAAAAATGACTGTTTCAACTGGATTGCCTGTTTATTATAGACATCCAGATCATTTTTATTACATCTTAACCATGGTGATGACAAATCCCAGCTGGCACAAATCCATTCCAATCTGTAGGCTTAAACCGGACCTTCACTATGATTTATCGAAAAGCCTGAACACTTAAAAAACGATTCCCCAGCATATAAAATTAATATATTTTAAGTTTTTAGTCACTTACTTATTATTCTTTCCCCCACTGGGCTGCAACTCCCTGTTCAGGACTTTAGGATACAGGTGCCGCCATCTTGACTCAGAAGCATCACACTTACTGAGGAGAGGAGAGTGGGATAAAGTACAGGGGGCAGGTTATAGCTGTGCTTTGCTCAGACAGAGCAGAGCTGGGGTCAGGAAAATGTCAGCAATCCCAGAATGCAGAGCAGCACAGTCAGGCACTTCCTGTTTGCAGGCTGCCTGATGTCCCATGAGCCGCCATCTTGGATGTTTAAAGGCTCATAACATGCAGTAGATGCAGGTAGGATGATTTTTATTGTGAGCAATCTGTATGTACACGGTGGGGGAAACATATAAGATAGACTCTTATTCAGAGTGAAGGACTGCTTTAAAGTAGGTAGAAGTAGAAAGGTGATTGCTGTGTTTTGTAATGACAAGATCCAGGTAATGTGCCTTGCACAGACTTCATTGGAAAATTAAACATGTTAATATTAATAGTGGTCAAAAAGTGTTCTAAACCTTCCTGTGTGTCGTCCCAAAACATAATGACGTTGTTGATGTAATGATGACAAAACACCAGGGAGGGTCATGTGTCTACAAAAAAAAAACTCCTCCCACCACCCTACGGACAAATTAGCCATCCCGGGCGTGAACTTTGCTCCCATAGCTACTCCCTTTTGCTGCAAATAAAAATCACCATTAACACAAAAATTTGTTGTTAGTTTGTTTAATAATGCAAAATTTAACAATTCTAATAAAAACTATGCTTGTGCTTGAGAAAGAGTAGTTGACTGTAATAAAAAGTGGTGAACAGATTCTAAACCTAAATTGTAAGGTATAATGGTATACAAAGAAGATACATTTGATGTAACCATGTACCGGTAAGTATTTTCATTAACTGTAAACTTCTCAATCAATCTCAGTAAATCAGTAATGTCCTTAAGATATGCTGGATGCTGTGTCACTAGTGGTTTTAAAAATGTATCAATGTATTCTCCCAGCCTGCAAGTGATTGAGCCAATACCACTCACTTTCGGTCGGCCGGGGGGATTCACAGAGTTTTTATGAATTGTGGGCATTCGGGGGTCAGAAGGAATCATATATTGGCCTTCTTTTTTATTCAAAATTCCCCTTTTCACACATCAACCAAATATTTCAATTTAGGAAGGTAAAGGTGGGTAAAGTGCGCATGCCCGGGCCAAGCATTTGTGAATGACCAGAGCGGAAACGCTCCAAGCGCGCTGATTGGACGAGTGGGTGTACATGCATCATAGGACCGGGATAAGGCAAGTTGGCATCCGCAATCTGGGGGGCTTCACACAGTGACAAAAATGCAGAATAGTCATATGTACATAAGCAAGGCCAACCCCATGTCTTTTATTTTCTATATTCAACTTTCTGATAGTCTCAAGTGTATTTCATTTCTTTGGTGGTGTAATTTTAAACCTTTATCTAGTGTTCTAATTTCATCTTTTGTAAGTTCTACATTGCTCAAACTATAAATACCTACTGTCACGCTCGGGGTAACTCCAGCCCTCCAGATAAGCCCTCAACCCCCAATCTCCGCAGCCAGCTTCACCTGAAGGAGCCCCCGCTTGCCGGGACGCAGAATACGCCTGCCCGGGATCGGTTGCCCCCAGGACTTCTATGGCTCAAAGGATGCGAGCTTATATGTAGGAGGTCTGGAGAACCAATAGCTAGAGCGTTGGCCGGAGGAAGTCCAGAGACAGGCCAGAGGTCGACAGCAGGAAGGCAGAGATCGTAGCGGCACCAAGGATTAGGCAACTCGTAGTCAGGGTTCAAGCAGAGGTCAGCAACTGGGGTTCAGATCGAGAGTGGTCGGTTCAAGCAAGGTCGGCAACAGGGGTTCAGATCGAGAGTAGTCGGTTCCAGCAAGGTCGGCAACAGGGGTTCAGATCGAGAGTAGTCGGTTCAAGCAAGGTCGGCAGCAGGGGTTCGGATCCAGAGTGGTCGGTTCAGGCTAGGTTGGCAACGAGATCAATTACAATACACACAACAGACTAGGTTCTAGGCGCTATCACAGGCAACAGGCAACTGAGGGGAAAACAGCTTTATAGGGACAGACATGAGAGGGAAGGTGTAGTGATTGGTGCACATAGGATTACAGCTATGATTGGCCAGAGCATAGGGCAAGTGCTAATCCCTATCCCAGAACTGTCCCTACCTGGGCTCATAGGCCCAAACAGGAGGAGAGGGAGGAGTCCCTCCCCTGCCTGAGTGCGCATGGAGCCTGACAGCTACCTCCGGCGGCCGCGCTGAGCGGCATAAGAAGAACGAGACGGGGGAAACAGGAACGAGGACGGAGGAGAGCGGTGCTGGCGGGTGCGCCAGCTGCCGCGGGCGCCAAGCAGACGCTGCTGCTGCAGCCGGCCGCCTGGGACCAGCGCTGGAACGGGGCCCAGGTAAGTGACAATTCGTGACACCTACACCTAACTTCTCCTGTTTTCTCTTTTCTTCCCACCCATATACCTTGTATTCTTCTATACCTGAATTTTTTCTATTTTGACCATATCTTTCTTTGCTGTTGATTCTGACTGAATTCTGATTTGTAACGATCTTCCCTTGTTTTTGAAAAGGGGTATTGTTGTCTAAAATTATGAACAGGTGGCCTATAATGGGTATAGATGGGAGGGTTAAACCGTCCCCCCCCCCCTTTGTATATTCCTGATAGTCATTATATGTCCTGGATTAGTTCCTATTAGAGCTAATCTGAAATGTGTTTTGCTGCATAATCTTTCCTATCTCTTTGTAACTTCCTCACTTTCCTTTGTTTAATAGTTTCCTCATCCTTTTTTTATCCTTCCCATAATACCTTCTGCCAGGAAAATATATTTCTCAGTCCAATTGTATAGTAAAACTTTAGTCTTAATTTTTTAAAGTTCCTCTCCTATTTTAATCAATTGTTGCTTCTTTTTTGTACTAATTTATCCAGCAATTTTAAGCTGCAATCATTAAAAAAGGCAACACAATCTTTTTTTGCCTCTTGTGATTCATCTCCATCGTAAATTTGGAGATGCCATCTCAGTTGCCTTGGGACTAGTTTTTGAGAGATGTATTTTTCAACAATCAAAATGTCCCATAATAACCACACCTCTTTATTCATACATTTATATAAATCTCCTGTCCAGTTGTCAAGCAGAAAGGGTTGCAAGCTTTAGCAGTGTTTAATAGAGGGGCAAGAAGTGACTTCCCCCTTTTCTGGATAGAGGTTTCTGCTAGATTTAGGAGGTAACCTGCAGGATTGTCCTACAAGTTGACTCCCGTGAAAAGCAATATAATTTTCTGCACGTTGGATCAGAAATGTGATAATTTGCGGAAGCTCCAAGAAATATGGGTCATTGTGCCCTTTGCCTCCAAGCACCTCATGGGGGGGGGACAACATTTATTGTTTGGAAGGCACATAGCACCACATTTTCAAAATGTTATAAGAGGATTATTGGTAGTTATTTGATGTTTAAGATTTATGAGCTAAAAAGCACATAGCTTGTTTTTGCTTTATTGAGAATTTTCTATCTAGTTCCCTTTCCCATCCCCTCATGAATGAAAGGGAGAAGGATTCAGGTGGACAGATTAAAACGTGTTGGAAAGAGCTCCCTTAATATGGCCCGACCCTATACATATTTTCTCAAAAGAAGTAAAAGGTCTAGTGGTCATGGCTGTGTGTGGAATGATAATGGTGTAGTCGAAAAGATCGCCAGGTGTTGAAGGGTTGCAGGTAGAATTTATCAGTTAAATTCTCTGCTTTATACCATGCTTTTTCATCTCTCATGTGAAGCATTCTAAATCAAATTTGTTTTGCCCAAGAATGGAATGTTGTATCTGACATGCTTACAGGGAAGTCATGATGACTGGGACCAGTGGAAGGGGGAGGGAGAGATATCTAAAGAGTATCTTGCTACTACTCTTCTGGTGGGACCTATTGTGGCATGTTTGTTAAAGACTGGTAGGCGGTCTAAAGGAATCCATGGCAGTCCTTTGAGTGGCGAGAGGGATACATGTTGTTCAATGAGGGTCCACTGTTCGGAGTGTCTGCACCAGTCAATTAAGTGTCAAGTGTGTGAGATGTGCAGCAGCATGATAGAGCTTCCAATTGGGCAGGCCTATGCTGCTGCTTTTTTAGGAAAGGAATAAGAACCAAAACCTGGAGCATATGCTTGTGAGACGGTTAAAGAATGTGTGAAGAGGAATGTCCACAGGTAGAGCCTGAAACAGGTACAATATTCTAGAAAGAATGTTCATCTTAATGATATTCACTCTAACGAACCAAGTAAAATTGTCCTTGGTCCATTTCTGTAGGTCTTCTTTCACCTTGCTCAACAGCGGGGGGGGGAAGTTGAGGCTGTATAATTTCGGGATATGTGCTGGGATTTGTGTTCCCAAGTATGTGACTGCCTCTTGTTCCCATTTAAAGGTTACATTTTCTGAGATTTGTTTAAATCTCTTGGGGGGACATTAATGTTAAGTGCTGAGGATTTTTGGTGGTTGATTTCGCAGTTGGATAGTGTTTGATATGCTTTGAATTCAGCTATCAGGACCGGGAGGGTTTAGTTATCAGAAAATTAAATCATCAGCATAAGCAGCAACTTTATGTTCTGATTGCCCAATCAAGATACCTGATAAGTCCGGGTTTTTCCTAATAGTGTGAAGGAATGGGTCCAGGATAAGGATAAATATCAAGGGGTAAAGTGGACATACCTGTCTGATGCCATTAAATAAGTTGAATAGTTTGGAAAGAAGGCTATTTACCCCGACAGACGCCGAATATGAGGCTGAGATCCAGTTAAGCAGATTTTTCCCCTTAAGTGTTGGAGGGTAGCAAATATAAAATCCCAACTAACCCTTTCAAATGCCTTTTTTGCATGAAACATTGCATTAGGTAGAGACATGAAAATGGTCTCTTTACATCTCGATGCTCGCCGAGTCCACCCGAGTGTGAAATGCTTGGGTATAGCTAAGAATTACACAGTCATCACCTCTAACTTGTAATTTGTTGATAATTTAAAGTGTCCCAAATTTGTCCCTCTGAAAAATTGGTCAGCTTAGGGGAGAAGTGGCTACATTTAATCTTTTACACATGTAGCTTTATGAGCAATCTTGGCATGACACACTGCAAAGGGGTCCACAGAGATTTTGTCACCCAAGTGCCCACATAATCATGGAGTCTACTGTGACCTGTAGAATATTGCTATTTTATGATCTACAAATGAGGGATGTCTTTTTATGATCACTCGCCGAGATCTATTATATACATAAGTGTGCACATGTCGATCTGGCAAACACAGCTGTCAGGAAGTGGTTTGAAATGAATTTATCCAGAGGGTGGTAGGTGCAGTATGAACCTGGGTGTTTCAGGCTTACATATCATAAATCTATATGCACCCCCAATTTTCTGTACATAGTTTATTGTTATCTTTATTATTATTACAGTTTTTCTGTATACAACTAATTAGATTAGCGATTATACTGTTATTGATATCTTATGTAGTGTGTAATCCTGTTTGTTTATAATGCTACCATACATTGATTCATCCCCCTCCATCCCCTTCTGCAGCCTCCAGCCCCCATCCTGGTTAATGGAGTGCCGCACTGTGCTTGAGCAATGGTCTTGGCTCCCCGGCGTGCCGTCGCTTCCTACCGCAGGGGAGTGCGTCTGCACGCCGGGGAACTGGTCCACATGCGCACAGCAGTGCTTTCTGTGCTTGCGCTCCACTCTGGAGGAAGTGGGCGGCGGGCGCAACGTAGCCCTTACAGCCTCTGTTTGGTGAGTCCAGGCAGGGCACGGAGTAACTCGCCGACGCTCCCGCCAACAGAGAGTATGCACATTTAACACTAAGGTATAAAGGAGGGGGGTATGTGGGGAATGACACTATAACATCCTGACAAAGTGGTGGGGTTACCACCACGCAGCGCGTCGGTGTGAATAGTGGCATGTGAGGTTGGACTCGGCTCTGCTTACCTGGTGGCACCTTTATTAGATCTTTATTCAGTCTATGCACTTAAATTGTACACTGGTACTGTAATTCTATATTGCACTTGTCACTTTCATATGAGTATTTATTTTTCGGCACTGCTTGCACTTTATTTATGCACTGGACAATTTGTGATATTGGTTTCCCCCAAAAATGGGAACCCCCAAATAATTGGGGCTCCCTCTCTTTTTCTTCTGCTTTCCCCCAACTTAGGGGGCTGAATGAAGTTTTTTTGCATCATCTTTTGTGGTCACATGATTTTGTATTATTTTTTTAACACTTTTGAACTGTATTTATGTATACCCATGAACTCAAGCATACATGAATTAGAGCCATATATTTAAGGGTCCGCCTCCATAGTATATTTTACTTGTTTTTAATTTGTTGTTGGCCCTCAATGTTGTCATGTTTATGTTTTTCTAATAAAGGCTAATTATAGATCTTTACAACTCACATGTAGTGCGGCTTACTCTCAGAATAGGGGTCTTTTGGACTGAACTGGAAGCCCAACTATTTTACGTTGCATTGATTTTTGACTGTTAGATTGCTTGATGGAATATCAGAAACTCATCCTTTCCATTACTGCCACCAGAAAACACAGTAATGGATGACTTACGTAATAGAAGAGAACACCGTCAAGGCAGGTTGCAGTGTTTAGCTCATCTTGGAATATTTGGTAATCCAGCTGCACACAACTGAAATTTGTTTTTTGTTGGTTTGAATTTCTTTTTTTTATAATTGCAAAAAACTATGCAATTCATTTAGGATAAAAAGATATTTGCTCTCAGTAAACTTTTATGAAGTCATTGTACTGCTGGCAATGAGATTTCATAGCCTTAATACCCAATAAGACAATTAGCAATTACGTGTTGCAGCAAATTCAAGGCTATAAGAATTAAATATATTACCTACACTGCCTGATGTCAATTCCCTTAATTGTGATTGTTGCTGAATGGAGCTAAAGTATGCTTATTATAGGCTGTAATGTTTTACTATATTGCACTCATTGCTACTTTAGGTTGTCTCTGTGATCAAGAAGTACGCATTTTAATTATTTTCACTCTTATTCACAGCATGTCTCAAACAAAAGAGGAAAAAAAAATATTTTAATGTAACCTTGAACTATTCCATGAAGCTATTCTGGGCGCTCTGTCTAAGGATGTGGCTTTGTGCAGCCGTTGTAATTACCCAGTCAGACCATTATTTTGATGAACAGGTATCATATACTAGAGTCATTTTAATTAAAAGGAAGACCAAAAACGATGTATGTTGGCATGACTATAAAACTGTCAAAGAAATGATGATTAGTCGTACATTTTACTAGCATGATTGTGAACTGGAATAAACATGTGATGCTGAGATGCTGAGATATATCAAACCAATCCAAATGGAATTATCTATTCATTGAATAAGAGCATCTGATGGCATGAGATCTGATTCTTTAGAGCTTTTTGGAGTTTTTAAAGAAATCCTTTGGACATTTTATTCACTTTTATGGGATCGCCCTTGTATTGGACCGAATGGGGATTGTCTGATTCCAGGATCGGTGAGATTACAACTGTATCTCAATGCTGATTATTTTACCTGTCTTGTGAGTGGATTTGGATCTTTTTATTAAAGTTATAGTTTTTGCAATATTACACTATTTTGGGCTTTCTGCTTCTCCATGTATGTCACCCCCTGAGCTTTGCCTGGAAAAGAGAGATTGCACAGCGGAGGGCTGTATGGAAATAGTACCTTTGTGACATCTGTAAATGCTGGAGGGTTGAAGTGTGGAAGCATTGCTGGATAAGCGTTTATTTAAAAGTGGATTACATCAGAATTGGCAACAACGCCGTGAAAATAAATTCTAAGCGCATTGCCTACTTAAAGTTGGTAAGAGTTTGCACGATTGGTGGAGGATTCCTTTGCACAATTTTGCGTGGAGTGCATGCACCGTGGGACATAGTTTTATTGAGCACTATAGCACCTTTGAAGGATTAAAAATTGGGACTTTTGTTTTGTCTTATTCAATCTAGCTTGCTCTGTGTTTATATTAATATATATATATATATATATATATATATATATATATATATATTCACCTTACCTCCACAACACCTGAACATTCTGTTGGTCTAAAATGTGCCTATTTTTTGGCTTATTTAGGTATAAGACTTCTGGCTTTTACTCTCCCATCTTGATTGTAACAATGAGGTCGATTCATTAACAGCGGCAAGTAGCGACAGTTGAGCGACTGTAGCGGCATTTTCAGAGCGCCTGCTAGTAGACGCTGTGCTTGGCCGTTGTTCGGTAGTTGATACCGACTCAGTCGGTTTGCCGTAATGTTGAATATTGGGTGAGGAGTCGCTATTTGACAGGTTCCGCGCTGTATGGGAGCGCATGATAGCGACTGGCCCTAGCGACCGGCTCCCACCATATTCATTAAAAAATCACGCTCAAAAAATTCTTGCGCTGTAAAATGCATGTTTAAACCCCAGAGCGCTGGTGGCGATGGGTTAAACGTAGTTTTTTAACCCCCAAACAACCATATTTTTTTACCTTAAAAAAATTATCTAAAATGGCAGAAGTGGTCACAGAATTTTTCACATTAAAAAAAAAAAAAAAAAAATCATAACAATTAATTATGAATATTTAAAGATTGTTCCATTGAAATGCATTGGAGAGCGCCAGGTAGCGAGAGGTCATACCTGTCGCTGTTCAAGGTCGGACGCTGGCGCTGTGGGCTGAGGCTGGAATAATGATGAATGAGTGGCTATCTGGCGCTATCTCAGTCGCTAAGCAGGATTGGCTTGATAAATGTGTGATTGTGGTGGGGAGCCGGCGTTCTCGTGGCGGTGCCCGTCATTACCGGCCACTCACCAGTCGCTACCTGTCGCTATTCCTTCATAAAAAGGGCATATATATATATATATATATATATATATATTAAAATGTGCCTACTTTTTGGCTTCTACTGGCTTTTACTCATCTTGATTGTAACAATGTGTGTGCTGTAACAGAGCTTGAATGGAAAGAATGTACAGGTTTTAGTTCATATAGCTAAAGATGCCCTTAAAGCACACCTTCCATCTGTAAGGAGGTATTAAAAAGCAATGCAAATCTTCTTCTATTAAAAGGCTGTTCTGTAAAATGTCTTAAAGCGGGGGGGGGGGGGTATTTAATACAAAAAAATAATGCCACTGTGCCAATATTCAGGTGCAACAAAGCCAAACCAAATTAGAAATTCAACAGCTGCCTGAGACTGAGGTTAATCACTAGATGGAGGCTTCCAAACCATTTACAGAAGGTAGACCCCTATTGAAATCAGTAAGCTAGTCTGACTGTCAACTGCAATTGCAATTTGAAAAATAAAAGCAGAAATATGAACTGTGCATAAGGAGCTTTTTATTTATCAAAATGTCAGGGCAGGTGATACCAGACCACTTGATTGAGGTATCTGGACTAGAAAAAGTGTTAACTGTAACTATCATGGGGTGCCACTTTCCCAACAAAATTGTCATTCTAAACCTTTCTAGGCGCTGTAACCTAGCTTTGCGGTTGCTGTAGTAACCTGGCCGGCATTGATGAATATGATGTGTGTTGGGGGCGCTGTTACAGCACACACATTGTTACAATCAAGATCAGTAAAAGCCAGAAGTCTTATACCTAAATAAGCCAAAAAATAGGCACATTTTAGACCAACAGAATGTTCAGCTGTTGTGAAGGTAAGGTGAGTATATAGACGCTGCCTGACGCTACGAAGCACTATCTGCCTCAATCAATCATCATTAGCGGCTGGTAGCGACAGATGAGCGTCTGTAGCAGGCATTTTCAGAGCGCCCGCTAGTAGTAGCTGTGCTCGGCCGTGGGTTGCTACTTTATAGCGACTCAGTCGCTGTTCAGCAATGGTGAATACATTGTGAGGAGTCGCTATTTGACCAGTACAGCACTGTATGGGAGCGCATGTTAGCGACTGCTCATAGCGACCGACTCACACCATATTCAGGAAAAAAACAGCTGCAAAAATCTCTGGCGCTGAAAAATACTTGTTTGAAGCCCAGAGCGCCGGAGGCTGTGTGATTAAAGGCTGTTTTTGAACATGTATCCACCAGTAACAAAGCGAAAACATATGGAATTACATTGTAACAACATTGTAACTTGAACACTTTAATGGCAGACCTGTAATGTTATTTTTGAGGAAATATTTAAAAAATGAAAAAAATATGAAAAAACTGCTTTTTCAATGCCAGAAGAGGTCACAGAATTATTTGTGATTTTTAGGGGAAAAAAAAAACCCGTTTAAAGAGAAGAAAAGGATCGTCCATTGAAATGTATGGGAGAGCGACAGGTAGCGAGAGGTCATACCTGGCGCTGTGCAAGGCTGAACGCCAGCGCTGTTCGCTGAGGCTGGGAAAATGATGAATCAGACGCTACATGGCGCTATCCCAGTCGCTAAACAGATTCTGCTTGATAAATGTGTAATTGCGTGCCATGTCCGGCGTTGACCAGTCGCTATCAGTCGCTACCTCTCATTAACCAGGCGCTACCTGACGCTATCCCTTCTTAAATAAGGGCCTGAGTGAAGGGAAGCCTCACTGAATAGGAACAAATCATCCTGTATGTTCTTAACACAATTGGGAATGTTTTCATATTAATGCATGTTTTTGGTTTAAAAGCCATTATAGATTTCATCTACAAAAAGACCTGGGCCCTGATTTAAGAAGAGATAGCGTCAGGTAGTGGCTGGTTAATGAGAGGTAGCGACAGGTGAACGCCGGACACGGCACGCAATTACACATTTATCAAGCAGAATCTGTTTAGCGTCTGGGATAACGCCATGTAGCGTCCGATTCATCATTTTCACAGCCTCAGCGAACAGCACCGGCGTTCAGCCTTGCACAGCGCCAGGTAGTGAGAGGTCATACCCATCTCCCATACATTTCAATGGACGATCCTTTTCTTCTCTTTAAAGGGGGTTTTTGTTTTTTGTTTTTTTTTCCAAAAATCACGAATAATTCTGTGACCTCTTCTGGCATTGAAAAAGCATTTTTTCCCATTTTTTTAATTTTTTATATATTTCTTCAGAAATGACATTACAGGTCTGGCATTAAAGTGTTCATGTTACAATGTTGTTACAATGTAATTCCATATGTTTTCGCTTTGTTACTAGTTGATAGATGCTGAAAAACAGACTTTAAACACACCGCCTCCTGCGCTCTGGGCCTAAGAGAAGCATTTTTCTGCGCCAGAGTTGTGTGAGGCGTTTTTTTTTTTCTTGAATATGTCGGTCGCACTGACCAGTCACTAACATGCGCTCCCATACAGCGCTGTACTGGTCAAATAGCGACTCCTCACAATGTATTCAACATTACTGCACAACGACTGAGTCGCTAAGAACTAGCGACCCGCGGCCGAGCACTGCGACTACTAGCGGGCGCTCTGAAAATGCCTGTTACAGACGCTCATCTGTCGCTACCTGGCGTTAATGATGAATCAGCCTGCTGGTTGGAGAGCCTCTCCAGGCTAGCCCTTGTATACAGGGAATGACAAAGATGTTGTTGTAGATGCCACTACAGAAAGAATAAGCCAGGTGGTAGCATTGGAAGATGGCAGCATGGGCACTTCAAATTGCCACGATTACAGAAAACCTTTGTGTGATAACAATTGTTTTCAGACCACTGACAAGGTTGATGGCAAACTTGTATAACTGAGTTTCCAACACTAATAAAGCCAAATTTATTGCAATAAATTTGCCCAACCTGATATTGACATGGGATGCCCGTTGACTTGTAAAAGGTAATGCTCCGAATCACATAATGTTACTCAAATACTCAAGTGGCCTGCTTAATCAGTGGCAGCTAAATGAGTTTTTCCAGGTAGGTGTGCATCCTGGGCTCTTATTTAAGAAGGGATAGCATCAGGTAGTGGCTGGTTAATGACAGGTAGCGACAGGTAGCGACTGGTGAACGCCGGACACGGCACGCAATTACACATTTATCAAGCAGAATCTGTTTAGCGGCTGGGATAGCGCCATGTAGCGTCTGATTCATCATTTTCACAGCATCAGCGAACAGTGCCAGCGTTCAGCCTTGCACAGCGCCAGGTATGACCTCTCGCTACCTGACGCTCTCCCATACATTTCAATGGACGATCCTTTTCTTCTCTTTAAATGGGTTATTTTTTTTTTTTTTTTTAAATCACAAATAATTCTGTGACCTCATTGAAATAGCAGTTTTTTCATAATTTTTTAATTTTTTATATATTTCCTCAGAATTGACATTACAGGTCTGGCATTAAAGTGTTCATGTTACAATGTTGTTACAATGTAATTCCATATGTTTTTGCTTTGTTACTAGTTGATAGATGCTTGAAAACACACTTTAAACACACCGCCTCCTGCGCTCTGGGCTTCAAACAAATATTTTTCAGCGCCAGAGATTTGTGAGGCTGTTTTTTTGCTGAATATGGTGTGAGTCGGTCGCTATGAGCAGTCGCTAACATGCGCTCCCATACAGCGCTGTACTGGTCAAATAGCGACTCCTCACAATGTATTCAACATTACTGAACAGCGACTGAGTCGCTATAAAGTAGCGACTCACAGCCGAGCACTGCGACTACTAGCGGGCGCTCTGAAATTGCCTGCTACAGACGCTCATCTGTCGCTACCTGCCGCTAATGGTAAGCAGCCACATGGTGATCCCTATTAGCTGATCCCTTAGACATTCAGTGCTCTGCCTGAGCATGGAAGTAGATGTTTTCTGATTGTTTTGGGCCGTTTCTTGGGGGTCTCCAAGAGCACAAGGTGCTAAATCAAAAATAGGCAATTCCTCTTTCAAGAAACTGGTAAGACATATCCTCCCTTTTATTGGAATGAAGAACGACATCCTTTTTGCTTTGTTACTGCATGTATCCTTCTGTAGACATTTTTGCTAAATCAGGTATGTATTTATCTTATCCACTGTTTATTGGTCTTTCTTCCTCTTATTATTCTGCCCTTGCTAAATTGCATTCAGAAAATAATTGCATCCCCCAAAATTATATGGAGATGTGTATCAATCATGCAGTGTTAAAATCCAAAATATATGGTGCTTAACGACACTATGGTATGAGGTCTATTACTATAAATTAAAGCTGTTGGTAGTAATTATTTCAAGTGACTAAAAGATAAGCTTTATATCAAAACAGCAGGAAAACTAAGCAGGGGGCGCTGTCATATAAAATCGTCTCTAGCCGAGATAAATATGTTGATTGCACTCACCGCGAAGAAGATAATGTCACCCCAAACATCATGACCCTTAATTTATACATTAATATTTGTTTTATGCGATTTGTTAAAAAATCTCTTTTATAAAGATCACTTGTTTAGATAAAACATACCATAGTGATACTGAGGGCCTTATTTATCACGGGCTAGCGCCAGGTAGTGTCTGACGAGCGCCATGTACCGCCAGCTAACGGCGGCTACCGACTCAAGTACGCCCGGCGGCGGTCACAATGACGCATTTATCACGCTAAATGAGGCTAGCGCCGGCGAGAGCGACGGCTAGCGCGGGATTCATCATGTAGCCGACTGCAACGAACAGCGCCGCTGCTAATCCCATCACAGCGACAGGTATGACCTGGCGCTACCTGCCGCTCTCCCATACATTTCAATGGCAGACGCTGCAATGATTTTTTTAAGTGGTTTTTGTGTTCTTGTCTTTGGCACAAAATTCAACACATGTTTATTGGGATATGTTTTATTAATCTGGCTTGTTATTTTTCTTTTTTTGGAGAAAGTAGTAATTTTTACACTGTAATGTTGTGAGTGACATCTAAAATGCATCTCCTCCCACCAAACTCATTGGGCTCTAAATCGCTTGTTTTCACCACACACGGGGCTTGTAAAGCTACTTTTTAGCCAGTCCTGTTTGGCGGTCACGTTCGCTCTGCGAAATTGTCAGCGCCCAAGCTATTCGGCAGCCCTGTCCTTGATGAATCTGTGGTGGTCAGAGTTTGTGCAGTTGCTGTTTTGATTCGCTATGTGGCGGTGCTTCGCTGTGCTGCGTTGTGCGGCGCTGTGCTGTTCATACATGTGCCCTTCTGCCATTTGCAAGGAATTCACTTCCCGCGACCCCAGTCGTTCTTAATGAATACACTGTAGTTGTGAGCGTGCATGTCCAAATTATGCAGGATTTATTCAGGCGTACAAGCTCATAACAACCCGTTATGCATTCTCATGTGTGCCACATTATCATGTAGTTGGATAGTTTTATTGTGTGATGATTTTATGAAGGAATAAGATTTGTCTTTTTCAGCACCAAGTTTTTTGGTGTTCAAGGACCTATGCATTACAGTATCTTGAACCCCCAGCTAAATCAAGCTAATAAATAATGGCGTCTTTGCCAATAGCTTGTTGTAATGCGTCAATTAACTTTTTCCGCCACTTAGCTTGCACATAGCTGATATTAGCTTGTGCCTGGTGCGCGGAGCGTTTTTTTTTTTTTTTAATTTTTTTTTGGTGTCCCTGTCGCTTGGGTCATATCCGGTTCCTGTTTCCTCCTTAGCGTTTCCACCATGCTGCCCAGGAGACGGATCCAGCGCCTCCCCAGCTCCTCCTCCGAATCAGACCCCACCACCCCTCCCCCACCTCCCCCACCTACCTCACCTCCCCCACCTAGCACCCCTCCCACCCCTTCCCCTCCTGGGCATGCAAAAAAGAAGCAATTTAGAGTGGATAGCCGCGTAAATGGCCAGGTGGTCAAAGTGAGTATGTTTTTCTTGCATTTTATGTTTAAAGTGGACCAACACCCAGGGGGGATTGGCCCTGAAATCTATTAGTTTTCAGGACCAATCTGATCACTCCCCGCGGGGTATCCCCAATCTGGATGTCCTGCGGGGATGAACCCCCCTGGAGGGCCATAAACCTTACCTCAGCCCCGTCCCATCTGTGCATGCGTGAGCTGCGGATGCATCTTGCGCTTCCCTCTAGCAGGGTGGTCCCCTGCGCCAGACATTTGTTCATGGCCTGCGCAGGCGCACCCCCTGTTAGAGTCAAACGCCACACGCGTCCTTTGGCGCTCAGAGGCAGCTGAGCTGGTATACACGTCCAAATGGCCTTGGATGCGCATACCACAGTGGCGCAGAGCGCTGTGCTAGCCTGGCGCAGTCACGTGGGAGTGTGGTCAGTGGTGTTTTTCTGGCCTTCCAAGGGGGTTTCAGACAGCGCCCCCCCCCCCCCCCGATTGGTGTGCCCCACCAAAGTGGACCCAAACCCAGAATAGTGATAATCCAGGGTGTGGGTCCACTTTACTCTGGTCTCAGTATAACTGTTTATGCCATTGTTCTGATGTCATGTATTGATTTGTGTTTGTTTTTCATTTCTCATAGGACTTCTGCGTGATGCAATACGACTATGCCCGTGGGGGCAAAAAAAGAATAGCCATGGAGGTGAAGGCCACAGTGTCCCGGTGCTTCCACACCCAGCTATCAGTCCGAGCAATACAACAGAAATGGTCTGACTTCAAGCGCCGGGACCCTGAAGGCGTGTACCGCCTATATGATGCCTACGCATCAGGTAAGTTTAAGCTTATGCTATGTTTATACTTTAGTTAAAATCATCTGCTAAGCTGTGTCCATTTGTGGTCGTAATATTAATTATTTTCTTTCACCCCCTCAACACAGATAAGCGTCCTCCCCTGGGTAAACGTGGGAAGGGATTCCTCCCCCGAACCAGGCAGGCGGACTCGGGGGAGTCATCGGGGGAGGGTCCCTCTCGCGGATCCTATTTGGAGGACCCAGGGGAGGAAGGGGATGATGCCCCAGAGGAGTGTGCTGCTGGGGGGCTGGCAGGATCAAGCCTCAGCTCCTCACACTCTGACTCTGAGGAGTCTCACCAGCCAAGGGGCCACTCTCAAGTGGGGAGTCCAAGTGGGGTGGAAGGAATGGACTCTCCCACACTCCCTGAAGGAGCAGGGAGTGAGAGGGAGGAGGGTGGCCCTTTGGCTGGGGGATCTTCCGAGCAGAGTGTGAGGAGCCGAGGCTCCCAGCCTCCTCCTCAGAGCCCTCCCTGGGCTTCAAGTGGCGGATCATCCCCTGGTGAGTGCACATTTTGTCATTGTTAGTCTGTGACAGGTTTCATCTGCCCATTTGTACTTAGCCCTTGCCATTCCTCTCTAATTTGCAGGGCATCATATAGGCGGCACCTCCATGGCCTTTTGGCGACGCCTTCTCCACGGGCATAGTCATGGTAAGTGTTTGTTGTTATCCATCACATTCCCTATGTTATGACATTCCTTAAAGTGGACCAACACCCATTGTTGATTGTGCTTGGAATCTCGAAGCTTCCCTGCCCAATCACCTCCCTCACCCAGGGCCCCCCCCAAAAAAAAACCCCACAAACTTCTTACTTCATTGGGGGTGGCAGAAGCCACCGGCGCAGCCTCCTGCGTGCCCCTCTAGATGTGTGTGCGCCTGCGCTCTCTGTTTCCTAATGGCCTGCGCGTGCGCACACACTGGAGGAGTGATGTGCGGAAGGCAGCGGCGGCGGACGGTGTCTCACTCAAATGGTGGTGCTCTGCCAAAGTGGACCAACACACAGAATAGTATCAATCCTGGTTCTTGGCCCACTTTTAAGAGACACATGTTTCCTGGTCCATAGTACAAGGTGGTTTGATAATGTACATTAACATCACAAACCCCACTACAGTGCTAGCCAACTGGCAACCACCCCTATGTTTCTGCCCACACCATGATGGGGGCTAGCAAATGTGTTATTTGGTTAAGTTGTTCCGGCTAACACATGTTGCACACTAGTAACATTCGACAATCAACTGCAAATTAGTCCTTAACATTGCACTGTCAAGGTTATTGGCACATTATCTTTAGGGGTCCATGTTGCAACCATAAATAATTTACATGAACTCATGGTCCAGGAAATATGCTAATGTTGGACAACATGTATGTAACCATGCAAGCATTTGATTTTTCAGACTCCCTAACCAGATGGATGTCAAATAGTCAGGTGTCATTGGCCCACTAATTTTGCTTTTCTCTTTTGCTTTCTCCTGACAGATGATGCTACGCAGACGGAGCCAGTGACCATCCTCCCCACCCCAGCTCCAGGGACGGCCAGCAGCATGGGCCCCCGCCACAGCTGCGATGGTGAGTACATCCCACTTCATATGCACTTGTGAACCCTATGTCTTCTAGTCAAATCTGCAGACATTTACAATGTACCTATGTGTTAATTTAACACACATCTAGGTTACATGTGTTTGGTCAACAATCCTACATGCCTGTCTGCATGCTTGATTGTTGCCTCACATTCTTGAGTTTGCCACATAGAGACAATTTGTGGTTTCGACACAACCAAATGGGGCTGCTTAGGTCGTGACCTCTAAGATTCTTGTCAAAACTAGTTTACTCGTTAGGACTTAGGCCCTGATGTTTGGCTGTGACTAAACACATAAATGTCCACACTGGGACTTATACCTTCTTTGATTCCCAAGAGTTAAGAGTAAATGTATGCTTGGGATGTGGTGGCCAAATTTCAGCCAGCCAATAGTACTCATATAATGTTAACAACTAAGGGCACAGTGGGCAACAATGTTAATGTGAGTGTCAGCTAATTGGACACACTGACATTACATTGCTACATCTGTGTCTGTTGAGGTCACATTCCATTTATTAAATCTGTTTTTTTTCTACATCTCTACAGCTTGTGAAAACCAGCATCGCAGACTGTGGCGGGAGATCAGGCGTCTGAAGCTTATGCTGCTGGCCAAGAAGAGGCGGCGGCGGCGTCGTTAGGGTGGGGGGATGACTGGCCCCTTGTTTGAGGCCCTTTGTGGGGCAATGTTGGCCCTGTTGGCCACCTTTAGAATAAACCATTTTATATTTTCATAATTACAGTGTTGTGCCTTGTCAAGCATAGTTTAACTGTCTCCAAACCCATTTGTGTGTAAATTTTGCCATACCTTTGGAGCCATTTAATGTGTAAACCATAGTAAGCTATGGTCACAAATGTGTGGCATAAATTTAGAAATACATTTACATATGTAGATCAAGATACTCATCCCTGACTGTGTTATTAGCTATGTCTTAGGAAAAACACAATTTAGAGGTGGGTTAATCAAATATATTTACAGAAAAAAAAAACCACAAACAAATTAATATTCTTGGCTGGGTGGCCGGGGAGGTTGGGAGTCATTGCTAGGGGCGGTGTTGGGGGACAACAGTGCAGTAAAAAATATAGACTGCTGTTGTATGAGCTGTTGTATCAACAACTAAGTTTGGTCCTGCCGCTGGAGACATTCTTCCTGGCGCTGTATAGATTCTTCCTGGCGCTGGAGAGATTGCTCCATTAGATTGCCCAGCCGACCAAGTTCCTGGTTCTGCTGTTGGTTTAGGAGCAACTGGTCGATCTGGCGCTGCTGGGCCTCATTTTGTTGCTGACACATCAGCACCTGATGTTCCAACGCCGCAATGCGCTCATTAGTTCCATCACGCGGCTGTTGGCGACTGTAGTCCTCCAGCATCCGGACCCCTAGCTCATAAAAATCTGCACTGGTTGGTGCCACACCTCCTCTTGCTGTGGTTTGAGGCTAACAAAATAGAAAACAACATTTTAGTCAAACCGAACCAATGCAGGTATGCCCCTCCAAATCATTTGCCAAAACTGTCACAATACAACTTACCCTTGTTTGAGCCTCGGAAGCTTGGCCACATGGGACTTGGGAAGAGGTCCCAGCTTGGGGTTCTGGTTCCGCCTCCTGCAAAAACGACCAAGAAAGAAAATGTGACATGTTGCTTCATCCACTACCCACGAACATGGCAATGTGGTTATTGGTCCTCTAAATCAGCCATGTTACCTCCGTGTCATCCGGCACAGGTAGGAGCGGGGTATCGCTGCCAGAGAGGGGCAAATCAACATCCGAGATCTCCGGCAAGTTGGCATATGCTAAACAGGAAAGTCAGGTTAGTAGGTCAGTGGACAAAACTCAAATGTAACATGGATAGCCTATCGAGGCCATACCTCCACAAAGTGCAAAATTACACACTAGCCAAAAGGTATCTGTTAAACTCAGATTGATAACATGTATGTTAGAGGAATAAGAGGCAATAATTGGGACAAATAAGATCAGACACATTGCTAAAATTACACATACCCGCAATCTCCCAGATGTCTGGAGTGGGGCCCTCACTCGAGCTTGGACCTTGAAAATACATGTGGAAACACAAGTTGCCTGAAGAAAGTGCCACAAAAGTAGAGCCAAAATACATACTAGATCAAGCCAAAACAACTTACCCTCATCTCTGGCAGCCTGAACGTGAAGGGCCCTTTCCGGACAGCCACTTCCGATATTCTGGCCAACTAAAAAACACAATTAATGGCTCAAAATATTCCTCAAACTACTAGGGTGAATGTTTGTCCAAAAATATGTCAAACAAAATGCATTGCAATCACTCCAAAAACTATTAGACTGACCCTGGGGAGGGAATAAGCACTCAAAAGAGGCAACTTCAAGTTGACAGAGCAAACATGTAGATTATTAGACTAACCAAATAGAACCAGTGTAACATAAACAGCATAAAGGATACATTATGTATTGCTATACACACCAACAGGGTCCTGTTGACCTGCAACATCGGAAGTGGGGTCCAAAGATGAACCAGTCACTTGGCCTACCAATAAAAAAGAGGAATGAGACACATGCACTTGGGTTAAAGCGGATAAAGCAAGGTTGACACATGCACTTACCGACATCCAAAGAGTAGCTTGGCTCCTGAGGAGATGCTGGGGCCAATGGCGGGGCAGCTAGGCAAAAACCAAGCAAACATTGAGCCATTGGTAATGTGCGGTCAAAAATCAAACATGCATTAAGGTGTGTGTGAGCAGCTCATTCACTAATATTCACTAATCAAGCCCAGTGTGGCTTACACATGTATATGCAGATATATGGCCACACATCTCTGCCTTCCAACATAGCTACACATGTTAGGGCCTTGTTAGTTAGTTGCTGTGAGGGTTAAAGTGGGCGTGAAATTAGGCCGCAGGTCCATATTATTAATACTCAACAGTGCCCCACTCGATTGTTGGAGCTGCTCCCACACCCATTTGGTCCCCAAACAACCAGCACCTAAATTAGTGGTAAATACCTTCAATGGCAGACTGGGTTAGGCTTGAGGTTGGTTGAAGGGCAGGAGTTTGTGTGTCCTGAGGCAAATCCTGGACAGCACCATGTGCACCTATGCAGAAAGCAACAGACAGGAAAGTAAAAAATGTATGAGGTATAATGTACTACTTCACAGGTCCTACTGTTAGTTGGGAAGAAAGAGAAAATGCAAATCACATACATTAACATTAGCTTTTAAAAAAATGCAGAAAATATGTACCTTCAGTCCAACCTGTGGTGTCATCCCCAGGATCCACACCCTGCAGCCGAGCCAGTGGAATTTTGGCCTTCAGCATCTCCTCATACGGCCTGTAGGTACTCTTTGGAGCCTGGATGGTCCCACTGTCCACATCAAGATCGTGATTCATCTTTTTGATAAGGGCCCCTCTCAAAGTGTAGAAGCGTTTCCTGCAGGATGGGCCACTACGTGGGTGTTGAGCAGTGCTACTAAGCCCAACACCAATGGCATCCCACATTTTGCTTCTTTCTTGTTTGCCTATTGACTTGCTTTGGGAGCCAAAGATCAGCTCCCATTTAGCAAGGGTAAGGCGCACAAGATGATTATTCTCCGCCAAATTAAATTCAGGCTCCCTCTTGGCACCTGGGCGCTTAGCCTGGGGTGCTGCACCACCTTCAGGCTGGGCCCTTTTCCGTAAGGGAGGTCTGCGCACAGCACCCACCACACTCCTACTTGGGCCTGCTGTGGCCAGCAGATGTCCTGAATTTGGCTCCATCCTGTAGCTGCACACACACACCAATACACAACCAACAAGCACGCATGCAGACTACAGAATGGCATCGCACTCTCTTTGGGTTGGCCAGGTTTTATGTGCTCTAACAGCCAATCACAAACCAGGCCACTTAATAGATTCACACATACTGCCCAGGTCCTTGTAGCCACACCTCCACTGCACTGACTGAAGTATTTGTGTTAGCCAATTAACTAATTACAGACCTCATTAACCAAACAACACACAACCAAATACAACAATGGACTCATGTATATGAAACCCTTGTGACATGTGGCTATCCTAACGGCTATTTAAATAAACAGCAGCTTACCTTTCATTGGCCCACCACTGAATTTTCTGCCATGTCCGTTAATGCACGCAAGTTTCGGCTCACGTACGCTAGTAGCGCTACTAGCGTGCGCGTGCGCACTCCGTTTCACGCACACCTGGGTCAGCTAATTGGCGCCCGGAAATAGCAGAGCAACGCAAAAGGCGGCAAAGCGGACCTGTCCTTTTTCAAAGTGAAGTATAAATGGAAGGAATTTGAAAGCTTCTGGTATTGTTACACTGTGGCAAAGGCTGTGGTGTGGTGCTTGTTTCCCTTAGCTCATTTGAGTCTCTGTCTGGGTTTTGTCCTCACTCTCTGTGGCTTGTTGGGTGATTTCTGACATCAGTGCTGTTTCTTTAGGAGATTGATTTTGGTGGCATATGCAAATATTGTGGAGCATACAGCAAGTGAGGCTTGATTTTGGGGCCTTTTGTGGGCTGTGCAGCAACTCCCCTCTTGGTTGTGCCTAACTTAGAAAGCTGCTTTTCAGCAGGCTGGTGGTTTGGACCACTATACTTCTGGTTTTGTGGTGAGCTGCATTGTAGTGAGTGTGTGAGGAGTGTGATTGTTTGTGTGTGTGGTGTGTTTGTGGTTTTTGTTTGTTTGATTTTGTATATCTGTTGAGTGTGTGTGATGGATAAGAGGGTGATGTATGGTGTCTGGGTGGATGGATGTATGCGTATGCTGGAAGAGCAGGAGGCCAGGGAGCGGGGTGTTGTGAGGCTTAGGGCACCCCGCTCCTTTGGAATCCGCCTTTCAGTATGGGACTTAAGTGACGAGCAGATCAGGAGCCGCTTCCGTCTGAATCGTGCTGCACTACAGTCCCTATATGATCAGATTAAGCACAAAATCGAGCCATCCACCAAACGCACTCAATCCATTCCAGGCATAGTATGCCTGTGTGCCACTCTTAATATTTTGGCACGAGGGACCTTCCAGGCAACCTCTGCCCTCCTCAGCGGGATAAGCCAGGCTACTATGAGCCGCATATTAATCCAGGTAGTTCTGGCGATTTGTGATTTAATCCCAATTTACATCAAGTTTCCTGAGGATGAGGAGGAGGTTGCCAAAATAAAACATGCTTTCTATCTAATGGGAGGGATCCCGAATGTGCTAGGGTGCGTTGATGGTACACATATCCCTTTCCGCCCTCCCCGTGCACAGGAGCTGTATTACAGAAACCGAAAACAATTTCATTCTTTTAACGTTATGGTGGTCTGTGACCATGAGATGAAGCTGCGGGCGGTGAGATCGGGGTTCCCCGGCTCATGCCACGATTCTTACGTCTTGCAGCGGACAGTCCTGTGCCGGAAGTTTGAGAACAACGAAATGCCAGCTGGCTGGCTACTGGGTAAATAATTAACCATGTCAAAGTATTTGGACTCAAATATGTGGCCTAGTAAGCCAAATTCTAAGAAATGAAAACCAATACATGTACTAGTACTAATTGCTGTCTCTCTCCTTGTGTTTTTTCAACAGCGGATAAGGGATATGGGCAGAGAACGTGGGTGCTGACTCCGGTCAGGAGCCCACAGACCTCTGCCCATGAACGCTACAATGCAGCACACCGCAAGACCAGAAGCATTGTGGAAAGAACCATCGGCCTGCTGAAAGCACGCTTTCTATGTTTGGCACGCCCAGGAGGAGAGATGCTATACAGCCCACAGAAGGTCTCCAAGATCATCCTCGCCTGCTGTGTGCTCCACAATATCTGTATATATCACCGAATTCAATCCCCTGAGGAGACAGCACTGGTGCCCGAAATCCCCAACTTGGCCGCAGGAAGAAGTGAGGACACCCAGACTGGCGATGAGCTAAGGGAAAGGATGATCACTTCCTTTTTTGCGGTAAGCTAACTACCCTTCACTCTAATCCAAGTACTGCACTACCGGGTAAATTTATTTGACCTCCCATCATAATTTTGCTAAAACCACTCTAAGGGGTGTGTAAGATGACCCAAACCACTCTAAGGGGGGTGTAAGATGACCCAAACCACTCTAAGGGGGTGTGTAAGATGACCCAAACCACTCTAAGGGGGGTGTAAGATGACCCAAACCACTCTAAGGGGGGTGTAACATGACACAAACCACTCTAAGGGGGGTGTAACATGACACAAACCACTCTAAGGGGGGTGTAAGATGACCCAAACCACTCTAAGGGGGGTGTAACATGACACAAACCACTCTAAGGGGGTGTAAGATGACACAAACCACTCTAAGGGGGGTGTAACATGACACAAACCACTCTAAGGGGGGTGTAAGATGACACAAACCACTCTAAGGGGGGTGTAAGATGACCCAAACCACTCTAAGGGGGTGTGTAACATGACCCAAACCACTCTAAGGGGGGTGTAACATGACACAAACCACTCTAAGGGGGGTGTAAGATGACCCAAACCACTCTAAGGGGGTGTGTAAGATGACCCAAACCACTCTAAGGGGGTGTGTAAGATGACACAAACCACTCTAAGGGGGGTGTAGCATGACACAAACCACTCTAAGGGGGGTGTAAGATGACCCAAACCACTCTAAGGGGGGTGTAAGATGACCCAAACCACTCTAAGGGGGTGTGTAAGATGACCCAAACCACTCTAAGGGGGTGTGTAAGATGACACAAACCACTCTAAGGGGGGTGTAAGATGACCCAAACCACTCTAAGGGGGTGTGTAAGATGACCAAAACCACTCTAAGGGGGGTGTAAGATGACCCAAACCACTCTAAGGGGGGTGTAAGATGACCAAAACCACTCTAAGGGGGGGGGGGGGGTGGAAGCTGAACAACATAACAATTAGGGTTGGTGTGCAAGTTTGACCCAAATGTTGGTTACCAATTAATGCAATATTTTTTTACAGCGAAAAAGCCAATTTAAATATATATACTAACTGCACTTTTTAATCTTTTTCAGGCACCCCGAGATGCACCCTGACGGCCATTTTCATTTTCCTTCAAATTTCTGTTTAATTTATTTCCTTTTCACCACAAAATAAAAAAAAACTAAAGAAACATGTTGCAATGTGTTTAATTCTGAAGGTACTTGATTTCCAGCCCACAGCAAAGCAAAGCGCAGGCGCTGTGTTGAATAGCGTGGTCAAACTGACTGACAGCGCCTACAAAGCTGATCTGAAACATCATATTCAGCAATGTAGGCGTTGTTCCCAACAACGTCAGGTAGCGACTGAGGAGGCCTGCTATAGCGAATCGCTACCGCCCGCGGCGTACGCTAGCGGCGCTCATAGCGCCATACTTCAGTCGCTCATCTGTCGCTACCTGGCGCTATTAATGAATCGGCCTCTGAGACAAGAGTTACAGTCATAATTTCCTTTTTTTCCTATTTGTCAAGTAGCAATCAAACGGAAAAAAAAATGGACACAGAGACTTGCAGGACAGATTTAGGCCCTTATTTAAGAAGGGATAGCGTCAGGTAGTGGCTGGTTAATGAGAGGTAGCGACAGGTAGCGACTGGTGAACGCCGGACACAGCACGCAATTACACATTTATCAAGCAGAATCTGTTTAGCGACTGGGATAGCGCCATGTAGCGTCTGATTCATCATTTTCACAGCCTCAGCGAACAGCGCCAGTGTTCAGCCTTGCACAGCGCCAGGTATGACCTCTCGCTACCTGTCGCTCTCCCATACATTTCAATGGACGATCCTTTTCTTCTCTTTAAACTGGTTTTTTTTTTTTCCAAAAAATCACAAATAATTATTTGACCTCTTCAGGCATTGAAATAGCATTTTGTTTATAATTTTTTCATTTTTTCATATATTTCCTAAGAAATGACATTACAGGTCTGGCATTAAAGTGTTCATGTTACAATGTTGTTACAATGTAATTCCATATGTTTTCGCTTTGTTACTAGTTGATAGATGCTTGAAAACAGACTTTAAACACACCGCCTCCTGCGCTCTGGGCTTCAAACAAATATTTTTCAGCACCAGGGATTTGTGAGGCTGTTTTTTTGCTGAATATGGTGTGAGTCAGTCGCTATGAGCAGTCGCTAACATGCGCTCCCATACAGCGCTGTACTGGTCAAATAGCGACTCCTCACAATGTATTCAACATTACTGAACAGCGACATAGGCCCTTATTTATGAAGGAATAGCGACGGGTAGCGACTGGTGAGCGGCCGGTAATGACGGGCCCCGCCACGAGAACGCCGGCTCCCCACCACAATCACACATTTATCAAGCCGATCCTGCTTAGCGACTGAGATAGCGCCATATAGCGACTCATTCATCATTATTCCAGCCTCAGCCCACAGCGCCAGCGTCCGACCTCTTGCTACCTGGCGCTCTCCAATGCATTTCATTGGAACAATCTTTAAATATTAATAATTAAATGTTATTGTTTTTTTTTTTTTTTTTTTTTTTTTTAAATGTGAAAAATTCTGTGACCACTTCTGCCATTTTAGATAATTTTTTTAAGGTAAAAATTTGTGCAGAATTGATATTACAGGTCTGATATTAATGTATTCATATTACTAAATTATTTTAAAAACTTTTTTTTTTTTGGTTTCCAAAAATATGGTGGTTTGGGGGTTAAAAAAAACTACTTTTAACACATCGCCTCCAGCGCTCTGGGGTTTAAACATGCATTTCACACTTGAAGTTTTTGAGCGTGATTTTTTGATGAATATGGTGGAAGCAGGTCGCTCTGACCAGTCGCTATCATGCGCACCCATACATCGCGGAACCTGTCAAATAGCGACTCGTAACCTTCTATTCAACATTACGCCACACCGACTGAGTCGCTGTCAACAACCGAACAATGGCCAAGCACAGCGACTACTAGCGGGCGCTGTGAAAATACCGCTACAGTCACTCAACTGTCGCTACATGTCGCAATTAATAAATCAGCCTCTGAGTCGCTATAAAGTAGCGACCCACGGCCGAGCACTGTGACTACTAGCGGGCGCTTTGAAAATGCCTGCTGCAGACGCTCATCTGTCGCTACCTGCTACTAATGATGAATCAGCCTCCCCATCAATTTTGAGGCTGATTCATTACTAGCGCCAGGTATCGTCAGATGAGCGCCTGTATAGCAACGCTTAGAGCAATTGTTAGTATATGCCCGATCGGCTATCGGGCGCTGTAACAGAGCGCCTCTTTTGCACAATGTGCCTATTGAAAACCAGAATGCACAATAGGCTCGATTCAGAGAGACAAAAAAAAACTTTCGTTTTAGTGCCGATCTGTTTTTTTTATTTTTAATGTTTCGGTTCTCGTATGAGTGTGCGATCATTTCTATGCATGCATTGCAATCCTTCTGTAAAGTTTCCGTCCGTTCGAACGGCAGATTACGAATGCGAGGATGTCATTTTCCAGTGTGACTTTTCCGTTTCATTTTCACACGTTACAACGTAGGCTTTAGTTTTTGCCCTTTTCCCATCGTCTCCTCCCACGAATCCTTTACGTTTCCCGTTAGTTTCTGTTTCCCTTTTTCAATAAATAATCGTCCAGACGGAAATCCTTACGATCTTGTGCCTGCGCACTACAAACTTAACTCATTAAAGTGCTGGCCTACATATTTGCCACCCTCACTTCTACTACAATGTTTAGCTAAATCACTTAGCACTATCCTCCATCTTCCCTTTTGGACCCTTAAAGCTCACCCAAACCACTTCACGGTTAGGTTCTTCTTCCATTTTAGCCCCCTAAAACTTACCCAAATCAATTCTCGGTCATGTGAATATTCATCTTAAAATATTTCTGGGCCCATTAGTTTTGTGTTAATGTCTTTTGTAAATTAAATGACACTGAAACATTTTTTTTTATTCCATCATCAAATATAAAATCTTAAAAAAATTTGAAAATTTCAAATTGTTACAACTATAAAAAACAAAATACATAGCAATGGCAGGCCGCAGAACATTATTCTTCATCTGTGGTCCCCAACGAGTCGCGCAGCTCCTGCATCTCGCCCACCAACTGAAGGACCATGACACTCAGTTGTGCCACGTGTGGTCCCTGTTAAAAAACGTAAATTAAAATATTGGTATAACCTTGTTGGGGTCATACTGCAGTGCCCCCCCCCCCCCCCTGTATGGTCCAAACACCTAAATCTGTACTTCAAAAGCCAGAGATCCCTCGCCACCACGGCCCGGGTTTTGCATAGTGCCCGATTAGAGAACTCCTGGCCCGCATTCTGCAGGCAAAGAACGGGCATCAGGAGCAAGGGCAGGAGTGAATATCCAGAATCCCCTGAAAGAATTTAAAAATGCTAACATAAAATACACATTCTAAGCTACAATATTTTTAACACGTCATCAACGGCTAAAAACAGCCATAGGTTAAGACATAAGTCATCAACTATATTCATTGCCATACAGTGAAAATGGATTGATGGAATGTGAGCAAACTTACCCTGGAGCCATCCACCAGATAATTCTCCTGACTCAAACTGACGAAATAAGCAGGAGCTCTGCAATATATAAGCATCATGGGACGACCCTGGATGCCCTGCAAGAACACTGAGGAATCGCATAGCTGGACCAAACACTGCTTGTATGTTGTGCGAGTGGCACATCTTGCAGTTCCTGCAACCAAATATAAAGTAATTACACAAAGCAAAGGTAACCGACTAAAACAATAACTCCTGCAACAAATTTAGATTCAAGTTCAACAATCCAAATATAATTCACAAAGGACATAAGTCTAAAAAATTATTGCAATTATATGGATGTGTGGGAAAATAAATGTTTACATGCTAAGGACTAATTAAGGTCAGCATTAAAATGCTTCTATAAGGCATACATGAAATGTATTGATTTAGGTATGCATTGCTATACAATTTATAGCCTCGGCCATGCTGATACATGCAATGCCTTGGTGCTAAAGGCGCGCAGACTCCTCCACATAGCAACAAAACATGTTCAACAAAAGCAATCCGAGCCCTCAAAGGTCCCGTAAGTGGATCGGAAAGGAAACATATTTATAGGGTGGTGGTCCGTTGGAAATCAGCTCTCTGAATCAGACGCAAGCCCATCTCAATAACGTAAGTTATCTGAACGAACGAAAAATATCAGATTTTGTTTGGAAAATGATCTGAACTAACGGAAATGTTCCGATTTGCTTTCATTCACCGAAAGCGCATATGCGCATTTTCCCGAACGTTCGTACGAATGGAAAATGAACGGAAAAAAGCAAAAAAATCACAAACACCCACTACAACTTTCACAGACAGCTACGGAAGTGCAGACGAATGTGTCTCTGAATCGAGCCTAATGTGCAAAAGAGGCGCTCTGTTGTTTGTATTAGTAACAGAGCGCCTCAGTCGCTGTACTAACCTGGCCGGCATTGATGAATGAGATGTATGTTGGGTGTTCTAAAACCAGTACAGCGTTGCAGCGAGTGAAATGTAGTGCCAGCTCATTGCGTCCGACTTTCAGCGACTCACACCATATTCAACAAAAAAACAGACTCACATAGCGTAGGCACTCTGGATCTGGTCGCTATAGCATAGAGCGCCAGACGCTATGTGATTAAAGTCTGTTTTTGAACACATATCCACCAGTACCAAAGTGAAAACACATGGAATTACATTGTTGTAACATTGTGACATTAACACTTTAATGCCGAACCTGTAATGACAATTCTGCATAAAAATATAAAAAATCTAAAAAGTTTTCAAAAATAACTTTTTCTAGACCAGGAGGACACAATTATTTGAGAGAACAACAAAATAAAAACAAAAAACCCTGTTTAAACAGAAGGAAAGGAACGTACATTGAAATTTATGGGAGAGCGACAGGTAGCGACAGGTAATACCTGGCGCTCTGGAAGCTAGAGTGCAGGCGCTATACGCTGAGGCACCTGTAATGATGAATCAGACGCTATATGGCGCTGTTAGAGTCGCTCACCAGATTCGCTTTCATAAATGTGGTATTGCCTACAGCGCCCAGCGTTCACCAGACGCTGCCTGCCGCTACGAGGCATTACCTGGCGCTATCCCTTGATGAATAACTCTCTATGTAACAAATTATTACATTTTTCCGATGTTTTAATCAACATGATCACATGGTGGAAGATGCTGATGCAGATATTTTCATTTTTTAAAAAGGTTAGACATGAGTTAAAAATTTGATTTGGGTGATTCAGCGAATTTCCTCAAGAAATTCGGGTTTGTCTGAATTAAATTTAGAACTAATCGCTATTAAATTTTAAAAGGTCCTTGTTCCAGTGTCGGGCAATGTCCTTTCACCTATAAATAGCTCCTCCCTGCAGCGAGGAGTGAGGTGGCTGGAGTTCAGTGTGGGGCAGAGAATATGAGGCCGATTCATTAATAGCGCCAGGTAGCGACAGATGAGCGCTAGTAGCGTGATTTTCACAGCGCCAGCTAGTATTCGCTGTGCTTGGCCGGGGTTTGCTTGTTGACAGCGACTCAGTCGGTGTGCGGTAATGTTGAATACGGGCTTAGGGGTCGCTGTTTCACAGGTTCAGCGTTGTATGGGTGCGCCTGACAACGAATGGCCAGAGCGAACGGCTTGCTGCAGATTCATTAACAAATCACGCTCCGAATTTTTTCGCGCTGAGAATTCCTTGTTTAAACCCCAGAGCGCTGGCGGCGATGGATGTAAAATAGTTTTTAACCCCCAAACAACCATATTTTTTGATTGTAAAATTATACAAGTTTTTATAAACATTTTGTAATATGAATACATTAATATCAGACCTGTAATATCAATTCTGCACAATTTTTTTTTTTTTTTTTTTTTTACCTTAAAAAAAAATCCTAACATTGCAGAAGTGGTCACAGAATTTTTGACATTAAAAAAAAAAAAAAAAAAACATTAATAGCAATTAATTATGATTAATTAAAGATTGCTCCATTGAAATGCATTGGACATCGCCAGGGAGCGACAGGTCATACCTGGCGCTGTGATGGGATTAGCAGCGGCGCTGTTCATTGCAGTCGGCTACATGATGAATCCCGCGCTAGCTGTTGCTCTCGCCGGCGCTAGCCTCATTTAGCGTGATAAATGCGTCATTGTGACCGCCGCCGGGCGTACTTGAGTCGGTAGCCGCCGATAGCTGGCGATACCTGGCGCTAGTGAGACACTACCTGGCGCTAGCCCTTGATAAATAAGGCCCTATGAATCCTCCACCTGGCTGAAGAGTGGTGTGGGACTCCACATTGGGGTTTGTTAGGGAGGAGGTAAGGTCAGTTACTTAGGCCCTTATTTAACAAGGGATAGCGCCAGGTAGCGAATGGTGAGCGAACGGTAATGATGGTCACCGCCACGAGAACGCCGGCTCCCCTCCGCAATCACACATTTATCAAGCCGATCCTGCTTAGCAACTGACAGAGCGCCAGATAGCGAATCATTCATCATTATTCCAGCCTTACCCCACAGCGCCAGCGTCCGACCTTGAACAGCGACAGGTATGACCTCTCGCTACCTGGCGCTCTCCAATGCATTTCAATGGAGCAATCTTTAAATATTCATAATTAATTGATATTAAAGATTTATTTATTTATTTATTTTTTTTTAAATGTCAAAAATTCTGTGACCACTTCTGCAATGTTAGATATTTTTTTAAGGTAAAAAAAAAAAAATTATGCAGAATTGATATTACAGGTCTGATATTAATGTATTCATATTACAAAATGTTTATAAAAACTTGTTTATTTTTTTTTTCAAAAAATATGGTTGTTTGGGGGTTAAAAAACTACTTTTAACCCATCGCCGCCAGCGCTCTGGGGTTTAAACAAGCATTTCACAGCGCGAGAATTTTTTGAGCGTGATTTGTTAATGAATATGCTGGGAGCCGTTCGCTATGGCCATTCGCTGTCATGCACTCCCATACAGCACGGAACCAGTCAAACAGCGATTCCTAACCCCGTATTCAACATTACCGTACACCGACTGAGTCGCTGTCAACAACCGAACAACGGCCAAGCACAGCGAATACTAGCGGGCGCTGTGAAAAAAACGCTACTGTCGCTCATCTGTCGCTACCTGGCGCTATTAATGAATCGGCCTCCCCCTATACCTGCAGACTGGCTCCCCCATGGTAGATGATGGCTGGTGCTTTTTTAAAAGTGTTGGAAGCTGGCTACCACAGCTGACAGCGCTGCTGAATTCAGCGCTCCCCTCCTGCTGTGCTATACAAACAGCAGGAGGGGAGCCGGTGGAAGCCTTCTATGCTGTCAATGCCCATAGCCACATGCACGTGGCTGGACCAGGAAGCCAATGTGCAAGCAATGAAAAAGAAATTCAGATTCCTACCAAATTTCCCTGAAATTTGAAGTGAAATCTGATTCATATGAATCGGTTTGCTCATTTCTAATAAAGGTGTTTAAAGTGGACCAACACCCAGGATTTTGACTATCCTGGGTTTTGGTCCACTTCCCCGGGGCACCCAATCGATAGGGGGTGCCTCGCTATGTGAAACCCCCCAGATCGCCCGATTCAACTCACCTCACCCCGCTCCTACGGTGCATGTGCGGCCGCTCGTCCAATCAGCGCACTCGGACTGCTGAGCTATGCGCGTCAAAGCGGTGTCAAAGCTCAGCGGCTCTGAGAGCACTCGCGCTTCCCTCTAATAGGGAGCGCGCCCGCGCCGGCCATTCACAATGCGAGATGCAGCCGTGGCCCGCGCATGCGTCGTTGGACCAAGATTCAGGTAAGGTTTGCGGGGTCCTGGGGGGTTTCACACAGCGGGGCATCCCGATTTTGGATGCCCCGTGGGGAGAGATTGGATCGGCCCGGGAATCTTATAGATTCCCGGCCCGATCCGGCTGGGTGTTGGTCCACTGGGTGGAGATTTCCCCTTTCACACTAGTCTACTCTTCTCGAAGATAGTGGGGTGGGGGGGCACGGGTTATAAACCATAACTTGACTTTTAGTCTGAATTAACAATTCGATTTAAAAATGACTTATTCATGCTGCATGACCCATATTCTCTTGAGCTCACAGACAGATTGAGGATTTTGCAATTTGAAGAAAAAAGAGTGGTATGCAGTTTAAAAAATGGTGTAGGTGTAGCGGTCTGGTCAACCTCAACCCCAACATGCCTTCAACAAGACACCAGGTCAAGCACCGAGGATGTCAAAGAACCTGTACAAACAGAAACCTGCAATCAAGAAACCAAGAAACCAGAGATCAAATAACAAAGACTAGGAAGAAGTTACATTTAGTTTTTTTTCTATAAAGAATTCCCTCTCCAGGCAAACACTAGCTTTTTCCCACTATATCCCCTTTGGGATCAGTTAATAATGAGCCATCTCAAAGCACCTGAACATTTCTGATTGTATGTAAATACCTACGAACCAATTTCTTTGCTTCAATTTCTGGGTTCGTGGGTATCATGGAGCAGGTTTATGGGTTTTGAGCAGGCTCTGCTTTAGTCAGATACAGCTGAAAGATCACTTTGGCTTGCTGTGCTTGCTCACAGTGAGAGCACCAAGGGACGAGGTGGCTTTCGGATCACTTTTTTGTGCGGTCCCAGAGGAACAACATTGAAAAACTGCAAACTTCTGTGTTGCTTCTACCCTACACTTCAGGAAATGGAGGAGAGGATAGGACAGACATAAGGTGACCTGATTGCTGGTTAATTATTGCCATTGGGATTAGAGTTCCCTTAAATGAATGATTTTCATGCCATTGGTGAATAGGGTAAAGGTCCTAAGGACCCCATAGGGTTGGGTTGGCAAGCCATCTGCCTGTCATGCAGGGGAGGGCAAATAACCGATTGTGAACCTCCTTACATCTGGGATGTAGAAGATTCCTTTGCATGGGCTTGTTCTCCTTCCCTTAAAGTGGACCAAACCCCCCCCCAAAAAACATCACAAACACAAAAATCTATTTTGCTCCCCCACCCCAGGTACGTTAAATTTTGGATGTTTTCCCCTCAATGCTGCTTGGTATCCCTGTTACAGTGATTTTCATTGTCATTTTCCCCAGCTATGCCATTGTATGCCTTTGGTTTCTGAAAGAATACTATTTTTCTAAACTAGCCGTTTAAGCCCCCCTCCTCATATTTTTTTATGATGGGTATAATAAGTGCCTATTGAAAACTAGAATGTTAGAATGAAGATAATATACGAGCCAAAAATACGATTTAATTTCCCCCCAATTTTTCTTTTGAAGCCAAAATCGGTTGTGAGTATTTTTATCCAATTCATTACCACTAAGGAATACATGGGTTTTAATTTTTTGAAATGTAACCTTCCATAGGAGGTGGGTGGTCCACTTTAAATAACCTGCACCCACAGGTAACCTGAAATGATACTTTTGTTACGGTTACATTTTTTTTTACTGTTACTCGGCATGAGCCCCGCTGTCACTCAGTTTAAGCCTCACACAAGTAATTTTAAAGCTATAAAGCTTATTTTTGAAATTGTGTTATCTAAATAAATGATCAGTGTTTACATGAGCTTTACAACTAATAACATTTTCATTTGTTTAATTAGACAACAAACAGGTTCAATTATTTTTTCCCCTTTTACATTAACAAGAAAAGTTTTTATTTTCACCCGGTTGGTAAGCAAAACAAACATAATTGAATAAATGCTTTTCCAGACTTATGAGGCTGATTAAACCAGTGTTTTGCATACAAATCACTTTATTTCGACCTGGTTCTTCGGGGAAATCGACGCCTGCTGAACAAATGAACAGTGACACATCCACTTTGACTTTCTGCAGGCGAAAAAAAACACAAAGTTAAAAAGCTTGTCTTTACTGTGGTACTCTTAGTACTATTTCAAATTTACAAACTATACAATTATGTGAACATCAGGGCTGCATTAAACCATGGGCACAAGGATCTCCCATGCCAGGACCTTCAAAGCTTGGGGACCTCCACCACTCATGTCGGACCCTGGGGGGCAGGCTGCTGGTGGTCAGGTGGGGACAGTGAATGGGCAAAATACTGCAAAAGTGGCAGGTATGGGCTGCCTTGGCGCTTGGTCTCAGGCTTCCCAGGCAGAGGATGTGAAGCAGGACATTCCAAACCATAGGGTGGACCCAAGAGTGAGTTGCACCGGTAGGCCCAGGACACCTCACATGTTCCCACAGGGTCCTAGCCGGCTACCGCTTATCTCTAACTAAAATTTCTTCTGTGACATGTGACAGGTAGACATGTGACACGCCCTCAGATGACAGCTGAAAGCGGCGCCGGCCTCCACGCTCCGGACCTGCAGGTAAGTGTTTGCTTTTTTTTTAAATGCCGGCATGGTGGGAGCGGGCCGGCCGGTTCCGCTGACAGCGGAGCGGGCCGGCTGGTTCCACTGACAGCGGAGCCGGCCGGCCCACTCCCACCATGCCGGCAAAAATGCTTTTTTTTTTTTTTTTTAAATGCCGGCATGGTGGGAGCGGGCCGGCCGGCTTTACCGGCCGGCCCGCTCCCACCATGCCGGCATTTTTGATGGGGAACTTCGTAAAAGTTCGATTCGGCCGAACCCGAATTTCTTTGTGAAATTCGGCGAATCGGCCGAATCGAACTTTTCAAAAGTTCGCTCATCTCTAGTGACAGGCAGTCATGGTCACAGAAGGTATTTGCATTTGGTGTGCCAGCAAACCGACAGCAGGCAGATGACAAGGCATTTATTATCTATAACATACCTGCAGCCAGCCTCTTGTCAGAGCCCTGATAAATAATGCCAGATAGGACACACACAGCCCCACTTACCATGGCAAAGGGCCAAGCTGGGGCCTAGGGGGGGGGTGGGTCTCCATCACATTTATCCTGGCCCTGATGCTAATATGCAATCACAGGAGGCCAATTTACATTCATTTGTGCAAAAAATATGGCATGCACCAATGCTGTTAAAAGTCAGTTAAATAAACATATTTAAATATAAAAAATAGCATGATATTTGAAGTATTTTACAGACTTTTCAAATCACGCTGCAGTAGTTATGACTGCTGCTGAAGGACAGATAGGGATACATTTTTTTAACTAAAAGGACATTTATATAGGGTAAGTGACTGGAGTGAATGCTAGATTGGTTGGTAAACATACTATTGTCCTTTTTAGGACATTTATTCCGGGAATGGAGCTTGAGTGAGGGCTAGATAGGTTGGAGTCAGTATTGTTTAATACCACTTCCTCAAACCCCTCGTGTGTGAGTACTCACTAATGCCACTTGCTTCAGCCACTTGGGTGTGAGTTCTCTTTAATACCACTGGGTCAATGTGTGAGTACTCTTTAAAACCACTAGCTTAAACCACTGCTCTGCCAGTACTCTTTAATACCACTTGCTCCAACCACTTGAGTGTGAGTACTTTTTAATACCACTTGCTCAAACCATCGATGTGTTGGTACTTTTTAATACCCCTAGCTTAATCTACTGGTGTGTCGATACTCTTTAATATCACTTGCTCCAACCACTTGGGTTTGAGTACTCTTTAAAACCACTTGCTCCAACCACTTTGGTGTAAGTACTCTTTAATACCACTTGCTCCAACCACTTGGCTGTAAGTACTCTTTAACACCACTGGTGTGTCACTACTCTTTAATACCACTTGCTTAAACCACTGGTGTGTCAGTACTTTTTAAAGGCACTGTATCCAACCACTTGGGTGTGAGAACTAGGCTAGTAGGGAGGATCATGTGGAGGATTCCAGGGGTGATGGAGAGGTCCTAGACCCAACTTGGACTTAAGACCATCAGAGTTTGGATGAAGAAGTGGTGGTCACATAGCCCCAGGCAGCTAGCAGAAGAGGGAGAAGGGTGCCAGCTGTCAGCAGTCAGCCGTTGCTGCCCCTACCAACCAGGCCCATTGACTGAGCACGCCAAAGCAGGCTTAAAAGACCTCACCAGTGTAGCATTTTTTTGAACAGTCCATTCGCAAGCTGTGTCACCAGTGCCTGAAATGAAGGAAAATGATCTCAGCACCAAGTCCATGATCAGGCACCTGCAATGAAACACGGTTGCAGAAACACCTGAAAAACATGGAAACATCTGAGGCTTTCTCTGCTGCTTTGGTTGATTCAGCCGCCACCACCGCCTCCCCAATGACAAGACCACCTGTTTCCCACCAGGGAGGATGTTGGCCCACCACCACCTCCAGCACCAACAGCAGCAGCACCACCAGCCTCACCAATCCACAGTATTCCAGAGAAGCATTAGAGAGAAAGTGAAAGTGAGGACCATCCCACCCATGAGCCTTGGATCTGAATGCAAGCATTACCGAATTGCTGGCCTTTGAAATGCTCCTATTCCACCTGGTGGAGACAGACAGTTTTAAAGATCTGATGGCAACGGCTGTTCCACAATACACCACTCCCAGCCGCTACTACATTTCTCAGCAGGCCATGCCTGCCCTGCATCAACAGGTTGTTGAAAAAAATAAAATGTGCACTGGGCAATGCCATTCGTTCCAGTATCCGCATCACTACAGACACGTGGACAAGTAAGCATTACATCTCGCTAACTGCCCACTGGGTCAATGTAGTGGTGGCTGGGACTGAGGAGGGAAGCACTGTGGTGCATATCCTTCCACCACCCAGGATTGCTAGAAATCAGTCAGTGCCTTCTGTTGCCTCCTCCTGCTACTTTGCTTCATCCTCGGCTTCCACCTCAAGCAGTCAGCGCAGTACCTGCACCACCAATTTGAGCACTGCCATGGGAAAACAGCAGCATGTGGTGCTAAAATGCATCTGTTTGGGTGAAAGACCCCACAGCAGACAGATTAATGACTACTGCCATTGTACCTGAAGCCTGGCAAGGTGGTGTCTGACAATGGGCGTAACCTTGTAGGAACCTTGCGCTGAGCCGAGCTGATGCACATCCCTTGCTTGGCGCATGTGCTCAGCTTGGTGGTGTAGAGCTTCCTGGCCCATTATCCAGATATGCTGGAGCTGCTGCATAAAGTGCATATCGCATATCGTTCCCACCCACCACCTCATATGTGACTTTCCACATTATAACTGCTGGAAAGGGTGTGTGAGCAGCAGCAGGCAATAGTGGAGTTTCAGCTCCAAAATGCTTGGGTGAGTAGAAGACCAACAGCACTTCACCATCAATGAGTGGGCATCTATTAGGGACATCTGCGCAGTGCTGCAGTGATTCCAGTATGCTGCCAATATGGTCAGCGATGATGACGCCATTGACGGTACTACCATCCTCATCATTTGCCTGCTGGAAAAAACCTTCAGGTCATGATAGAGGATGTGATGGAAGCAGTGAAGGAGGAGGAAGATCAATTTTCTCAGGTGTTAGGGCAGTGCAAACATGGCTTACAGGGTGGATTGCTGGGACAATAGTGGTATGCCACTGTACAGCCAATGGAAAGTTTTGGAGATTCTGAAGAGGAAGGGGAGGAGGACTTTCTCTCACAGCAGGGTGGCACCCAGCACAGCACACTGGTATCACTGGAGTGTGGATGAAGGAAGGAGCAGCAGGGGGAGACACCTGACACTGAGGACAGCTTGCAATGACTGCAGAGTTGCCTGCATAGTCACCAGTGCTAATTACTGAGTGCCCACTATACTGGATCCCCGCTATAAGGATAGCATCACTCACTTCCTTGATATCAGCACTGAAGCGGAATTGCAAATGAGAGTGTGCAAACACACTCCGGTGGATGCACTATTGGTGGAGTTCACAGCTAACTTTGAGGGCTAAGTGGCGGCATGAGGCTGAGGAGGAGGAGGAGCAAGTGGCCAATTCAGTAGGGGCACCTGCACCACCTCACAGGCGATGGTAAGCATGGCCACAATGTGAAACAACTTATTCAATTGTCTGCCACATACACCACCATTGGATACGGCCCGTAGTACCAGGAGGCAGACTTTAACTCGCATGGTGGATGACTACCTGTCCACGCGTCTCTTAAAAGTGAGCAATGGATCCTCTCCATTCAATTTCTGGGTCACTAAACTAGACATGTAACCAGAGCTTGTCCTCTTTGCCCAAGAGGTGCTGGCCTGCCCTGCAGCAAGGGTTTCCACAGGCAACGTGGACATCCTTACGTTCCTTGAGATAAACAAGGCGTGGATCCCACAGGACTGTGCCAGCACCTGAGTAGGTACTTATATTGTTTGCTACTCCATCCTTCTCTTTCTCTTGCACTGAGATCGCCACCTCTCCCTCCCCAGGCGTCTAACACCTGTAAAACATTTAATATTGTAATTATTTATATATACATATATATTTATGTGTGTGTGTGTGTGTGTGTGTGTGTGTGTGTGTGTGTGTGTGTGTATATATATATATATATATATATATATTTATTTACATATATATATATATATATATATATATATATATATATTTATTTATGTATTGATTTACTAATTTTGTATTTATTTACTCCTTTGTGTATGTATTGATTCATTCATGTATGTATGTATGTATTCCACACAGGTGCTCCCCCCCCATTTGGCCTCCAACATCCTTAAAAAACTAATATTTTGTTTTTTCTATTTATGTATGTTACATGGTTACATAGTTACATAGTTGAAAAGGGCATATGTTCATCTAGTTCATAATGTATATATTTCTAAATTTTTTTAGTTTTCTGTTATTATTTTGCGTACTTTCCCCAGCCCATTTTGTGCAGAGCAATTGCCCTCAAATTCAGGGTTCCCATTGAATTTAATGGGTTTTGGGTTGAGTCCGGGGACCAGTACTGAACTTTAACAGCAAGTTTGCTCTTCTCTACTCCCTAAAGTTTTACATGGTCAGTTGAAGCCAGTATCTGCATATCAGACTGAGGGGATGTCTAGCTGTAAGTACTTATTGATAGCTTCAAATATAATGTGGGGTTTCCAGACAAGTTTGTTGCTGGATTTATTGCATCTATTTCATCACCAGTAGACAGGGACAGTTTGTGATTAGAGCAAAATAAAAACACAGAGCAGGAGAAAGATGTACAAGGTCCCAAAGCCAAAACAAGGTTACCTGTGGAATCTGGCAGGTGGAAGTTAGTAGATCAAAAGCAAGTCAAAATTAGCAACATACTACATTTGTATGGAATACATGCTCCACTTGTTCAGTGGTATCCCGGTATGCCCATCCCGCAACTTCCCCCTGATCCGATGATCAGAAACGTAATATTCTCTGAAATTGACCTGTGGTGCTTCACTGGCATCTTTAGGCATTGCTTGCTCCATCCCCATGCCAGTTACAGCCAAGAGCATGATGAGCTCCTTTCATGGTGAATGGTGGGGAAAACATTTTAAGAAACCAGGAGGTTTCTGGTTATCAGACAGAGAGGAAGCAGCTGCGGAAGGGAAAAGGGGAGTATACTTTTTTCTTGTCACATACCCTTTAAGCTTCAGCCATGTCTTTTAGTTTCGGCCTCAGATCACCATCTGTACACATAGGAATCACCACTGTGACATAAAAAAGGCAGGCTAAAATGAAATGGACATTTTTGCTTAAAGTTGTTGCTGCTCAAAATATATTGTTGTTAAAACAGCATTACTTAGTACAATTAACGAATTCAGAGTGGATTACTGCACTTGCAAATGAAATAGGCCATGTGGTAATTAATAATCCATTGCTTTCGCTAGAAAAATCCATTAACATTATGTTTTATTTAAGTACTCCATATGAATCGTTAATGTGCATTTATAAAAACAAACATACTGTATATTGAAGATAAAGAAATAACTTAAAATTTGCTGCCCTAAAGTTATTGTACAACTTCTCAATTTTTATCAGTTGGCTCCAAATTATGGAAATAAACAACAATGCTTCAACTTTTAACCCTTTCGCTGCCAGCCTACCTGGAGTTTTTGTCACACTCTGTTACCAGACCATTTTGCACTATTTTGCGCTCCCCATGTTCAAATGTGATTTTTGAAGGGATTTCCAGGAATTTCCCAGGAAAATGATATATTGTTTTTTTTCAGCAGAGTCTGGGCTTTAACATGAAATGTCTTGTTTGTAATTTTTATGTGTATTCTCAATATTTTTGGGTGAAATATGTGAAATATGTACATATTTTTTTACAATATGTAGTGTTTTTTTGTAATAAAAAATGTAAGTTTGTCAATAAAATCTTATTGCTTGTGAAATCCCAATTTCTCCCAGTTACAGCGATACCACATATGTATAGGTAGACACCATTTCCTGCCCAGGAGACTCCCCCAAACTGAAATAGCGCTTTAGGGGATTTTCAGATAAAATACAACTATGCTATGCAATATGCGCACCTTGCAGTTTTTCCAGAAAAACAACCCTTTACATTTGAAATACCCCCAACAAACTATATATTCTCTGGAAGTACACATCTCAAGCTTTCTAGGTGTACCAGGCTTGTTGATGTGCCCATAGTTTTCTGGAAGTAATCCCTCAATGTATTCTTTGGTTGCAAAGAGTTTCCCTAAAAAAGGATAAAAAAGCAGAATCAAAGCCACATTTTACTAAAAAAAACTATATACAAACAAGAAAAAACAAGTTTAATCTGAAAAAGCAACATCCCCCGAACAGAACGATACCCAACATGTATTGCTACTGTCAAGGGAAGAGTTGCCAAACACCCCAAAGTAAAGCATGTGCGTAACAGTGATTTTACTTGAAAATTTCAGCTCTGCAGACAGAGTGTGCACCTTGCAATTTTTCAACCAAAATAACCCTTTACATTTGGAATATCCCCCATAAACCATATATTCCCTGAAAGTACACATGTTAAGCTTTCTAAGCGTACCCAGCTTGTTGTAGTGGGCTCATCTTTCTGGAATTAATCCCTCAAAAAATTCTTTGGTTGCGCAGGGTTTCCCTAAAAAATTTATAAAAAAGCTGAATAAAAAACACCTTTTCCTAAAATATAAATATGCAAACCAGAAAAAACAAGCTAAGTCTTCTCCATTAATATTAATCATAAAGTGCAAAAAGTACATCAATCTGTGCTAAATCATGTGCAAATTCCTTATAATATGACCACTGAAAATATGGCAAGAGAAGTAAAGTGCGACGTGACAACAATTAATACATAAAAATGAATAACAAATCACCTAATTGTGGCAGGTCCCAGGGGAGTCCCCCTTACAGATCCGGCCAAGAGGTGTTTCCCAACACGTTCCGTAGTCCAAACCCCGACTACTTCCTCAAGACCTTGGGTGGTATTGGGATCACCGGTCCGTACGGGATGCCCCATTGATCTTTGGGAATTTTTAAGTAATTTTTATGTAATTTTTTAGTTTAGAATTTAATAAAGATGAATTAATGAGACATAATTGAGTTGATTGATTGCTTGTTAGCTTTGTGGTGGCTGGAGCCACAATAGGAGAATATTATTGTTGTATACTAAATTTATTCCCAGCGTAAGCACGGCCACAAGCATAGTCATTATAGGATTATTGAATAGGCGGTGCGGGACATTCAATTTGATTTTATAAGTGATCTCTCTACATGGAGAAATCACTCTAAAGAATGTTTTATTTATATATCAAAATGAACAAAACTTGGATTTCATTTTGTTGGGTTCTACCCAGTAGTTTCAGCATACTGGTGAGTATCTTTGACAAGACTATTGGGTTGATTCAAAGAAACATGTAACAGCTTGGATTTGGGTCACGATCATCCTATTTTTCACGTCCGCTCGTGCGTTCGTATGAACTTGCGAGTGATTCAATAAGCAAATACGTTTCTATCCTAAAATCTACGTCCGTTCGTATGATATCTCCCGAACTTGCCTCAGTCAGTTGTCAATCGTAAAAATCACGTTCATGTGCTCACCTGTTGCGTCGGCAGCCTGTTTTTTCTGCTGCTTCCATCGTCCACCTCTTCCAATTACTTGCGTTTGCCTCTGGTTTTCATTGGTTTTTGGCCTCTTAGATTCGTGCGTTCGTATGTTTATAAGATCTTGCGCATGCGCACCCTCAACCAGAAACTTACCTAAACCCCTTAGCGCTTGCATCCTTCTTCATTTCTCGGTCCCTCAAACTTACCTAAACCCCTTAGCGCTTGCATCCAACTTCATTTCTCTGTCCCTAAAACTTACCTAAACCCCTTAGCGCTTGCATCCTTCTTCATTTCTCGGTCCCTAAAACTTACCTAAACCCCTTAGCGCCTGCATCCAACTTCATTTCTCTGTCCCTAAAACTTACCTAAACCCCTTAGCGCTTGCATCCAACTTCATTTCTCGGTCCCTCAAACTTACCTAAACCCCTTAGCGCTTGCATCCAACTTCATTTCTCGTTCCCTCAAACTTACCTAAACCCCTTAGCGCTTGCATCCAACTTCATTTCTCTGTCCCTAAAACTTACCTAAACCCCTTAGCGCTTGCATCCTTCTTCATTTCTCGGTCCCTAAAACTTACCTAAACCCCTTAGCGCCTGCATCCAACTTCATTTCTCTGTCCCTAAAACTTACCTAAACCCCTTAGCGCTTGCATCCAACTTCATTTCTCGGTCCCTTAAACTTACCTAAACCCCTTAGCGCTTGCATCCAACTTCATTTCTCGGTCCCTCAAACTTACCTAAACCCCTTAGCGCTTGCATCCAACTTCATTTCTCTGTCCCTAAAACTTACCTAAACCCCTTAGCGCTTGCATCCTTCTTCATTTCTCGGTCCCTAAAACTTACCTAAACCCCTTAGCGCCTGCATCCAACTTCATTTCTCTGTCCCTAAAACTTACCTAAACCCCTTAGCGCTTGCATCCAACTTCATTTCTCGGTCCCTCAAACTTACCTAAACCCCTTAGCGCTTGCATCCAACTTCATTTCTCGGTCCCTCAAACTTACCTAAACCCCTTAGCGCTTGCATCCAACTTCATTTCTCGGTCCCTCAAACTTACCTAAACCCCTTAGCGCTTGCATCCAACTTAATTTCTCGTTCCCTCAAACTTACCTAAACCCCTTAGCGCTTGCATCCAACTTCATTTCTCTGTCCCTAAAACTTACCTAAACCCCTTAGCGCTTGCATCCTTCTTCATTTCTTGGTCCCTCAAACTTACCTAAACCCCTTAGCGCCTGCATCCAACTTCATTTCTCTGTCCCTAAAACTTACCTAAACCCCTTAGCGCTTGCATCCAACTTCATTTCTCGGTCCCTCAAACTTACCTAAACCCCTTAGCGCTTGCATCCAACTTCATTTCTCTGTCCCTAAAACTTACCTAAACCCCTTAGCGCTTGCATCCTTCTTCATTTCTCGGTCCCTAAAACTTACCTAAACCCCTTGGCGCTTGCATCCTTCTTCATTTCTCTGTCCCTAAAACTTACCTAAACCCCTTAGCGCTTGCATCCTTCTTCATGTTGACGACCCTAGAACTTACCCAAACCACATAATGTACATATGTCTATATGTTTCTAAGCGTGTTTTTTCTTGTTTGTGTAATTGTTTTTTGTGGCGCATATTAGAAAAGACACATTTATGAAGTCTTAAAATATAATTTATTTAAATTATTTTGTTTTTTTTTTATATTTTTTGTTTAAACATAATTTTTTTTTGGGGGTGTTTTGTTTAAAACCCCTTTTTTTTTTTTTTTTTTTTTTTTTTACAAACACATTAAAACTTTTTTTATTTTGTTTTACAAACAGATTGTAAATTTTTGTTTGTTGTTTTTCAAAACATATTAAAATTTTTTTTGTTTTGGATTAAAAACAGAGATAAAAGTTTTTTTTTTTTTTTAAAAACAAAAACTATAAAAATTTAAAAACAATTATAAAATTTGTAAAACATTTAACAAAAGTAGCCAGGACCAAGGGCACTAATCCTCCTCCTCTTCTTCATCTGTTGGCCCCAACGTCGCCTGTATGGCCAGCAGCTCGGCCACCAACTCCTTTATTCTTTTTTTTTTGCCAGCCAATGTTTTTGGGATCATCCCTGTAACCAATAGAGAAATAAACATAAATAGGAGTCCCAGACCGGTTTGTATGCTGGAAATAGATTTGGGGTTAATCAAATACATGTAAATGCATGACATATGTCATTCTTCCAAGGGATAAATTTAATGCATTTCCCACAGGTAAGTCTTTAAACTCCTTAAAGCGGACCTTTAACATTATTTAATGAAAACCAATAACTATTCCCAAATGATTCTGCACCAGATCAAAGTAAATTTGGGATGTTTTTTGATTACAGCGCCGCCATCTGGACTCTGAAGCATAACACTTAATGAGGAGTGGAGAGTTGGATAAAGTACAGGGGAGTAGGTTACAGTGGTGCGTTGGGAATCCAGAGCATAGCTGGGTTGAGGGAAAGGTCATCACTCCCACAATGCATGGCAGCACCTTACTTTTTTCAATCTGTATCCCATGCTGCCTGTAAATATTGCGCATTCCATATTCCGCAATATTGGTTTTGTTCAGTCTAATAACATGCATTAGATGGCTGAAGGGTGTTTTTCCATGTTTCTAATCTGTAGGTACAGTGTGTTGGCTAATTCTTATGCTCTTAATACAAGTTAGGGTCCTCTTTAAGCTAACGAAGTGCCCACATGAAAGTGTGAACTACACATTGGCTACGCCTTTAGTTATGTGTGTGTTATTAGCTAACCAAACATTAATATGAATAATGGCATGGAGACTTACGGAGTTGGTGGCCGACAGATGGCTAGTTGGGGCCAACAGGCTGCCCTTGGTCCTGGCTATGCTGTGAAGAAGTCCCTGGAGAAACATGTGACATTTGGTTAGTACTTGTATAGAGTCACTATTCCCAACATATCTGGCTCCCAGTCTGGCTGACATCACTCACCTTCGCCAGGATCAACTTCCAGCATCTCTGCTGCCTCCTCCTCCACTATCTCACCCGCACCAGAAGCTTCTACAAATACATAATAAAGGATAACTTAGTTTTTGGCCTGCCATGTATATCTTTGTGCCTATACATGAAGAGTGACATACCAGAGCCTTCCCCATGCCTGGCCAGGTATGACTCCACGCCCACGCGGTTGGGCCCCTCCTCTGTGGTAAGGTCCAGGGGCTGGTCTGAGGAGGCCACAGAGGAGGGGTAGGTCCGTCGCCCGGGAGATCCACCACCTTCACTCACAGATGCAGACTCATGCAGCACTGGTCGGCCTGTACGCCTCCGGGTGCGGCGAATTCTGAAATCCATTTCCAACACTACCAAAGAAAAGTCATTATAAATAAAGGCATAACTTATACATTTGGAACATATACCATGCAATTGCTTTGTACTTACTTGGGAAATGGATTCCAAAAAACCTCCGCACCCGGGGCATGTGCAGACGTTTCAGGTCCGACCAATGCTGCATTATCTGGGTGTGAGTGAAGGTGGTGCTGGTGACACGGTGTATCTCCGCGATGATCTCCCGGGCGATGTCCCTTTTCTCGCACACATTGGGCGCGAAGTCATACCGGCGCTGAAGCATGATCTGAAAAACATAATGGACACAGAGCTTTTACTTTTACACACAGACCCATATGTGTTGCATCACAAGTTGAGAATTTCATGTCATTAACACACACATTTAGAGTGGCAGCCATTTTTGGGGAGTGCCTTAAAGCGGACGTTGACTGTGAATGAGAGTCTGGTCTTATGTTATATGTATCACACACCATGTACATACAGATAATAGCCAACATCAAAAATCAGGCCACCTGCATCTATGGCATGTTAGGATGGTTTAAACATCCAAGATGTAGGCTTATGCTTAGGCTTTTGGACCACGTGTGTGGCTTCCCGTTGTGTTTTTATGGCTTAGGAAAACAGTGTTCCTCAAACATCCGCATCAAGGTCCGAGACACGCCAGGTTTGCCAGCTAGCCCCGCTACTCCACAGGTTAATTAACTGTTGCTAAGCCTGAGCAATTGCCCTAATTAGGACATCAGCATAGACAGGGGAAAACGTGGCCAGGCTCGGCCCTTGAGGATGAAGTGTGAGGAGCCAGTTATTAAACATTAAGAGACCCCAAACTAGTTCCAAACGCATCATTTACATTTAGGCCATCATTGACTATTAGATTAAAATGCACAGGCAGCCACTTACCAGCATGAGGATCTCTTCCTGTTGACGGGTGAAGATAGTGGGCGCCATCTTTATGCTTCTTCAAGGCAGCAGATAAGTGAAACCCCAGCGGTTTCCTGGTTCCGCTCGAACGTACGTTCGTACGAGCGCGTAGTCGTGCGCATAGGCGTCATACGCTGGGCTCATTATTTAAAGGTCCCTGCACCCAAAGCTCATTCTCTTTGAGCATTTGTGGAAGATGGCACCTAAAAAGGCAATCTCCAAGCGACCCCAGCAAAGCCAGACCGCGGAGGGCCCAACAACCAGGTCCCAGCAAGGTAGGATAAAGCTGCGATCCAAGACTACTACCTCTGCCCCACCAAGGGACACTGGACCCTCTGGCAGCCAAAAAAGGGGCCCCAAGGCACGTGCCCCTGCCGCCAAAAAACAGGCAACAGCAGCACCCACCACCTCTGCCCCCAGAAGAGGCCGCCCAAGGGAGCCCACACCGGCCATGGGTTCAAGTAGGGCAGTTCGGCAACCCAGGCCCCGCAGCAGGGCCCGAACCCCATCCAGGGCCAGAAGCCCAGCCAGGGCCCGAACCCCATCCAGGGCCAGAAGCCCAGCCAGGGCCCGAAGAACCCCATCCAGGGCCAGAAGCCCAGCCAGGGCCCGCCGAACCCCATCCAGGGCCAGAAGCCCAGCCAGGGCCCGAAGAACCCCATCCAGGGCCAGAAGCCCAGCCAGGGCCCGAAGAACCCCATCCAGGGCCAGAAGCCCAGCAAGGGCCCGCAGCAGGGCCAGAAGCCCCTACAGGGCCCGCAGCAGGGCCAGAAGCCCACGACCTGCCACCAGCCGGGAACAGAGCCCCCGACCTGGCACCAGCCGGGAACATAGCCCCCCAAGAGGGCCCAGAATGTCCACCATGACCACATCTACACCTGGAAGTTCGGTGGCCAGCCACGCAAGAACACCCAGTCCCTTGGCCAGTCCAGTCCAGTCATTGGGAAGCCAACAATCCGGCCATTCCCCTACCCAGCCCCAGGCCATAATGTCACCACATGTGTCTGCACACATGGAGGAGCAGCCAAGCCAACCATCTGGCCGCACATTGCGCCGCGGCCAGTTGAGTGGGAGATTCTCCCATGACCAAAATATGGCATTGGCTAGTGGCCTTACATTATACTATGACGAGCTCTATGGGAGCAAATCAAAACACACCACAAAGCAGCGCAAGATGGAATTGTTTGAAACCATCCTACGACAAGTAAATGCAGCGGGGGAAGAGAGGAAAGATGTGTCCCAAATTCAGAAGAAAATCTCGGATCTGAAGTATGCTGTACGGCAAAAAGAAATTAAAAGGCATAATTACAGGTAAATAAATGATGTCTCCAAATATAAGGTTTAGGATGTACTGTATGCACCTTTTCTGAGTACCAAACGATTTTCTCTTTTCAGCCTGAAAACTGGAGGTGGCTTTCCTACAAAATTGGAGTTTACCCCTGCTGAGGAGATTGTGCTGGGACTTCTCCATCCGGTCGCGGTCGGTGGACATGCTGGTCTAAGGGACACAGACTCACCGACCCGTACCCACGGTGAGTACTCTTAAATCTGCATGTTTGCCTGTTTGCTAAATAATCTAAAGTTCACTAGTAACAAGATGACGGGATGGCCCTATGGTTTGCCTTGCTTGGCCTCGCACTACTGTGCCTGTTTGTGTCCTCTTTTGGTCCCTGTGAATCACACATTTAGGACCACATCCATTATGGCAAAGATCAAATTTCCAATTGTATTGGTCAAGTCATGAAGTTTCTCCTGAAAAGTGATATATTTTGAATCAATCACAAAACACACATCATTATGGATGGGTTGCCTATTTGTTGTGTGAGTTGTGTTTGAGTTAACAATTTAATTGCCCACCCCCAAACATATCTGACCTAGAGCAGCGAGACTCAACTGGCGGGCCGGGGTCCCAATGCGGACCTTGGCACCAGATTCCAGGACCCCTGCCCAGACAGCCCTGCACTCAGTTACTTCTGTGTTGACGTGCTCAGAGCTGCCCCCTTGATCGGCGATGTAGTGGTTGTTCTCCTGCCCAATGTCATGGCTCCCTGAAACATAGCATTGCAATATGAAGTACTGCACAGGAAGTGGCATTGCAAGGTACACAGTAACTTGGTACATCTTTCTCTTGGCACAATCGTGTCCCGCTGCCCCTGCTCTGCCCCATCTGCCACAGTCCCCCCATGCCCCCCCCCCACATAAGCCCCATACATTTGTAACAGATTTGCTCCATCCATCCCATCACCATCAATTCGTGAACTCCCCCCTTTAGCCATCCAATCCCTGTCCCCTCAGCTCTGCCCCATCCAGCCCAGCAAGGGCAAGCAGCCTTTATTAGTTTGCACTTTGAAATCTCAAGCCCCTCCACCAGTGTGTTTATTTCTAACTAGACACCCCCTGCATCAGCCCCATGGCCAGACATTCACCTCTCACCACATACCTTTAAATGGACCTTTACAAGAATTGTTTGAGTACCCCGGACCTAGCGAATGGTAGTCTTAATCCAAAAATGTGCGTTGCAAGTTGTATGCTGACTGGGTACACTTCCTGACTTAGAACTGAGGTCAGTTAGCAGTTTTCGCGAGGCATTGCACCTATCTAAACTTGCGTGTCTTTTAACAAATGTCCCCATTGCTGTAGAGTTGCTTAATATTACAAATAGTGGTTTATTTGATTACCTATCCAAAAAATGGTTATGTGTGTGTTTACCTTGTTTGATTTTCTCTTCTTCAGCCCAGCATGATCCCTCAGCAAGGGTAAACTCACCCCCCAGTTTGGTTATGCCTACCAGGTCCGTACAGCATAGGAGCCCAGATCCGAGATTTCCGGTAAGTTAATTTAGTACCATAAATACTACCAAGTGCTTAAGCATGTGTTAAACTGTGGGAATCCCAAATTTGGACGCCAACTTACACTTTTTTTTTTATATGTCCCTACAGACCCGCACACTCATGGAAGAGATCCAGGAAATGGAGGAAGATGATGTCTCCATGCAGGGCACGTCGGATGACCTCCCCCTGGGTCCCAATTTGGAACTGCTCCATAATGTTTCTCTGGCCAATCCTCAGCAGCAGAGTGAATCTCCATCCATTGTGCATGCACATGGGGAGACTGACACAACAGTCCCCAGTGTTCACTCTGCTGCTGAGGATTTGCAAAGCAGGCCTGTTGCTGTTGAGGGGACGACACCACGCGGCAGGGCACGCCCAAGAGCCAGGGTAATTGTGCGGCGGACTCCATTACGCCGCCCCACAATTTCCCAGGGGAAGCAGAGTGCCCTGCTTCAATTATGGACCCAAGAAAGGGACTCTTATGAGGCACAGCTCGCTACAGAGCGTGAGGAAAGGCATGCCGACATGGTGAACATCAATACCAGCTTACAGGGCATCCTCGCGGAGTTGCGTACCCTCAACAGCAACGTGGTAACTGCAAGTAATGGCATCCAGTCAGCCATGGCTGAGATGACCAATATGCAGAGAAACATTGTGGAGCAGTTTCAAATTCACAATGCTGCCATGGCCCAGGCTAGGTCCCATTCACATGGACCTCCACCTGGACCTCCACCTGGGTATTATGGGCAGCCACCCTATTAAGCCATGGTTGTGTGGGACATCTTTTCTCTTAACCCCCACTGTATTTACTTGTCCTTTGAGGTTTCAAACAATCCATTTTGTGTTGCTCATGCAGGTTGTGTTTTGTATTTGCTCCCATATAGCTCCTTAGAGTAATGCTTAAGGCCACTAGCCAATGCCATAGGTCTATGTGGAGTGTATCTGGCCACTTATGGCTTTAAATATGTATTTGGTTGGTGCTCCTCCTGTTTGCAGACATGTTTGTGTGACATTATGGCCATGCCCAAATATCCCTGGGCCCAGGCAATATTAATGACTGGACTAGGCTGGCCTTTGGACTGGGTGTCCTTGTTTGGTTGTGCCACTCACTTCCAGGTGTAGATGTGCTCGATGTTTTTTTTGTTATGTCATCCATTTGTAACCACAGATGTATGTGGAATGTTTTCTGTTAAGCACAATAATTTTAACTTTCCTAAGTAAAAAAATCTTCGCACTTACAATACTTGTGGCGTTTTTAGTGGGAACACATTTTAAACAGCTTGGGCTAAACCAGATAATTTGGGTTTTAAGAGGTGTAACAATGCAAATATCAAGCTAAGGAAACTACATGAAATACATTAGGCAACAATTAAGGTAAAAATGTTTTACTTTGAGGTAATGCCACATTACGGCAAAACAACATATTTAACAAAAAGGCTAACACAGACACACAGAATGTTGATACACGAAATAAAATTAACTAAAATGCTGCAAGATCAAGTTTGCTCTAACTGATTGGGCAGACTCACTGGGTGGCCCAACAAAATTCTCTCCATCATCCTCTAGGGCTGTAGAGGGCAGGCTATCCACATAACGTGGGACACGTTCCAGTATCGCAAAATTGTGCAAAACAGCACATGCCATGATTATGTCGATCACTTTTTTTGGATCATATTGCAGGGCGCCCCCAGTATGGTCCAAGCAACGAAAATGGGTCTTCAACAGCCCAAAGGCCCTCTCCACAACAGCCCTGGTCTTGCGGTGCGCACGGTTGTACGCTTCCTGAGAGGCATCCTGGGGCCGCAGCACAGGCGTCATGAGCCAGGGTAGAAGTGGGTACCCGGAATCACCTTAAACAGACAATTAAATGTAATCAAAATTAAAAAGGCAACACAACAAACACAAAGAATTTTACATATATCATAATGATGTAAGGTAAAGGGCCAAAAAAAACACCCAGGGCACATTAGCAAAATAACTATTGCCACTAATGTAGTACATAATTAAAAATGGCACTTCAATATACCAATTAATTAACAAACATCTGCACTAGGGATGAGCGAATCGATCCGGACGAACCCGGATTCGATCCGAATTTCAGGAAAAATTAGATTCGGATCGAATCCGAATTTCCCCGCGATTCGATCACTCGAAGTTTTCCTTTAACATCCATTCATTTACATTACAGGCATTCTAAGATGGCGGGCGGGACATGTCTGGACATGTATCCCGCGCCAGTGCAAGCTGGGGCAGTCACATGCAGCCTATCAGCAGCCAGCAAGCCCGGTGACGTCACACAGCGGTATTTAACGGCGGCCATCTTGCTTTTCCTCATTTCTCTATTGCATTCGTGACAGACAGACAGAACGCTGTGTAGCTGAGGCAGTTAGACAGGCTGGAGACAGGGACAGACAGGGACAGGCTGGAGACAGGCAGGAGACAGGCAGGAGACAGACAGGAGACAGACAGAAAGCCAGGGAAAGGTAGGAAAAACGGAGCTGGCTGACAGGGAGATTTTTTTTTTTTCATCCAGCCTTTGTTAGCGTTTTCAGGCTGCTTATAGTAACTAACTGTGCATATATACTGAACTGATCTTAAGTCTGCTGTGAGGCATCCCATTCTGTGACTAAAGCAGCCTCTGTTTAAGACCATATAAGCATTTGCTCTTATCATATTTGAAATTAGGCCTGATAAAGACACTTTTGCTGGCCAAAGCACTACTGTACCCTGCCAGCTCGATTCCTGCCCGGGGCATCCCATTCTGTGACTAAAGCAGCCTCTGTTTAAGACCATATAAGCATTTGCTCTTATCATATTTGAAATTAGGCCTGATAAAGACACTTTTGCTGGCCAAAGCACTACTGTACCCTGCCAGCTCGATTCCTGCCCGGGGCATCCCATTCTGTGACTACAGCAGCCTCTGTTTAAGACCATATAAGCATTTGCTCTTATCATATTTGAAATTAGGCCTGATAAAGACACTTTTGCTGGCCAAAGCACTACTGTACCCTGCCAGCTCGATTCCTGCCCGGGGCATCCCATTCTGTGACTAAAGCAGCCTCTGTTTAAGACCATATAAGCATTTGCTCTTATCATATTTGAAATTAGCCTGATAAAGACACTTTTGCTGGCCAAAGCACTACTGTACCCTGCCAGCTCGATTCCTGCCCGGGGCATCCCATTCTGTGACTAAAGCAGCCTCTGTTTAAGACCATATAAGCATTTGCTCTTATCATATTTGAAATTAGGCCTGATAAAGACACTTTTGCTGGCCAAAGCACTACTGTACCCTGCCAGCTCGATTCCTGCCCGGGGCATCCCATTCTGTGACTAAAGCAGCCTCTGTTTAAGACCATATAAGCATTTGCTCTTATCATATTTGAAATTAGGCCTGATAAAGACACTTTTGCTGGCCAAAGCACTACTGTACCCTGCCAGCTCGATTCCTGCCCGGGGCATCCCATTCTGTGACTACAGCAGCCTCTGTTTAAGACCATATAAGCATTTGCTCTTATCATATTTGAAATTAGGCCTGATAAAGACACTTTTGCTGGCCAAAGCACTACTGTACCCTGCCAGCTCGATTCCTGCCCGGGGCATCCCATTCTGTGACTAAAGCAGCCTCTGTTTAAGACCATATAAGCATTTGCTCTTATCATATTTGAAATTAGCCTGATAAAGACACTTTTGCTGGCCAAAGCACTACTGTACCCTGCCAGCTCGATTCCTGCCCGGGGCATCCCATTCTGTGACTAAAGCAGCCTCTGTTTAAGACCATATAAGCATTTGCTCTTATCATATTTGAAATTAGGCCTGATAAAGACACTTTTGCTGGCCAAAGCACTACTGTACCCTGCCAGCTCGATTCCTGCCCGGGGCATCCCATTCTGTGACTACAGCAGCCTCTGTTTAAGACCATATAAGCATTTGCTCTTATCATATTTGAAATTAGGCCTGATAAAGACACTTTTGCTGGCCAAAGCACTACTGTACCCTGCCAGCTCGATTCCTGCCCGGGGCATCCCATTCTGTGACTACAGCAGCCTCTGTTTAAGACCATATAAGCATTTGCTCTTATCATATTTGAAATTAGCCTGATAAAGACACTTTTGCTGGCCAAAGCACTACTGTACCCTGCCAGCTCGATTCCTGCCCGGGGCATCCCATTCTGTGACTAAAGCAGCCTCTGTTTAAGACCATATAAGCATTTGCTCTTATCATATTTGAAATTAGGCCTGATAAAGACACTTTTGCTGGCCAAAGCACTACTGTACCCTGCCAGCTCGATTCCTGCCCGGGGCATCCCATTCTGTGACTACAGCAGCCTCTGTTTAAGACCATATAAGCATTTGCTCTTATCATATTTGAAATTAGGCCTGATAAAGACACTTTTGCTGGCCAAAGCACTACTGTACCCTGCCAGCTCGATTCCTGCCCGGGGCATCCCATTCTGTGACTAAAGCAGCCTCTGTTTAAGACCATATAAGCATTTGCTCTTATCATATTTGAAATTAGGCCTGATAAAGACACTTTTGCTGGCCAAAGCACTACTGTACCCTGCCAGCTCGATTCCTGCCCGGGGCATCCCATTCTGTGACTAAAGCAGCCTCTGTTTAAGACCATATAAGCATTTGCTCTTATCATATTTGAAATTAGGCCTGATAAAGACACTTTTGCTGGCCAAAGCACTACTGTACCCTGCCAGCTCGATTCCTGCCCGGGGCATCCCATTCTGTGACTAAAGCAGCCTCTGTTTAAGACCATATAAGCATTTGCTCTTATCATATTTGAAATTAGGCCTGATAAAGACACTTTTGCTGGCCAAAGCACTACTGTACCCTGCCAGCTCGATTCCTGCCCGGGGCATCCCATTCTGTGACTACAGCAGCCTCTGTTTAAGACCATATAAGCATTTGCTCTTATCATATTTGAAATTAGGCCTGATAAAGACACTTTTGCTGGCCAAAGCACTACTGTACCCTGCCAGCTCGATTCCTGCCCGGGGCATCCCATTCTGTGACTAAAGCAGCCTCTGTTTAAGACCATATAAGCATTTGCTCTTATCATATTTGAAATTAGGCCTGATAAAGACACTTTTGCTGGCCAAAGCACTACTGTACCCTGCCAGCTCGATTCCTGCCCGGGGCATCCCATTCTGTGACTACAGCAGCCTCTGTTTAAGACCATATAAGCATTTGCTCTTATCATATTTGAAATTAGGCCTGATAAAGACACTTTTGCTGGCCAAAGCACTACTGTACCCTGCCAGCTCGATTCCTGCCCGGGGCATCCCATTCTGTGACTAAAGCAGCCTCTGTTTAAGACCATATAAGCATTTGCTCTTATCATATTTGAAATTAGGCCTGATAAAGACACTTTTGCTGGCCAAAGCACTACTGTACCCTGCCAGCTCGATTCCTGCCCGGGGCATCCCATTCTGTGACTACAGCAGCCTCTGTTTAAGACCATATAAGCATTTGCTCTTATCATATTTGAAATTAGGCCTGATAAAGACACTTTTGCTGGCCAAAGCACTACTGTACCCTGCCAGCTCGATTCCTGCCCGGGGCATCCCATTCTGTGACTAAAGCAGCCTCTGTTTAAGACCATATAAGCATTTGCTCTTATCATATTTGAAATTAGCCTGATAAAGACACTTTTGCTGGCCAAAGCACTACTGTACCCTGCCAGCTCGATTCCTGCCCGGGACATCCCATTCTGTGACTAAAGCAGCCTCTGTTTAAGACCATATAAGCATTTGCTCTTATCATATTTGAAATTAGGCCTGATAAAGACACTTTTGCTGGCCAAAGCACTACTGTACCCTGCCAGCTCGATTCCTGCCCGGGGCATCCCATTCTGTGACTACAGCAGCCTCTGTTTAAGACCATATAAGCATTTGCTCTTATCATATTTGAAATTAGGCCTGATAAAGACACTTTTGCTGGCCAAAGCACTACTGTACCCTGCCAGCTCGATTCCTGCCCGGGGCATCCCATTCTGTGACTAAAGCAGCCTCTGTTTAAGACCATATAAGCATTTGCTCTTATCATATTTGAAATTAGGCCTGATAAAGACACTTTTGCTGGCCAAAGCACTACTGTACCCTGCCAGCTCGATTCCTGCCCGGGGCATCCCATTCTGTGACTAAAGCAGCCTCTGTTTAAGACCATATAAGCATTTGCTCTTATCATATTTGAAATTAGGCCTGATAAAGACACTTTTGCTGGCCAAAGCACTACTGTACCCTGCCAGCTCGATTCCTGCCCGGGGCATCCCATTCTGTGACTACAGCAGCCTCTGTTTAAGACCATATAAGCATTTGCTCTTATCATATTTGAAATTAGGCCTGATAAAGACACTTTTGCTGGCCAAAGCACTACTGTACCCTGCCAGCTCGATTCCTGCCCGGGGCATCCCATTCTGTGACTAAAGCAGCCTCTGTTTAAGACCATATAAGCATTTGCTCTTATCATATTTGAAATTAGGCCTGATAAAGACACTTTTGCTGGCCAAAGCACTACTGTACCCTGCCAGCTCGATTCCTGCCCGGGGCATCCCATTCTGTGACTAAAGCAGCCTCTGTTTAAGACCATATAAGCATTTGCTCTTATCATATTTGAAATTAGGCCTGATAAAGACACTTTTGCTGGCCAAAGCACTACTGTACCCTGCCAGCTCGATTCCTGCCCGGGGCATCCCATTCTGTGACTACAGCAGCCTCTGTTTAAGACCATATAAGCATTTGCTCTTATCATATTTGAAATTAGGCCTGATAAAGACACTTTTGCTGGCCAAAGCACTACTGTACCCTGCCAGCTTGATTCCTGCCCGGGGCATCCCATTCTGTGACTAAAGCAGCCTCTGTTTAAGACCATATAAGCATTTGCTCTTATCATATTTGAAATTAGGCCTGATAAAGACACTTTTGCTGGCCAAAGCACTACTGTACCCTGCCAGCTCGATTCCTGCCCGGGGCATCCCATTCTGTGACTAAAGCAGCCTCTGTTTAAGACCATATAAGCATTTGCTCTTATCATATTTGAAATTAGGCCTGATAAAGACACTTTTGCTGGCCAAAGCACTACTGTACCCTGCCAGCTCGATTCCTGCCCGGGGCATCCCATTCTGTGACTACAGCAGCCTCTGTTTAAGACCATATAAGCATTTGCTCTTATCATATTTGAAATTAGGCCTGATAAAGACACTTTTGCTGGCCAAAGCACTACTGTACCCTGCCAGCTCGATTCCTGCCCGGGGCATCCCATTCTGTGACTAAAGCAGCCTCTGTTTAAGACCATATAAGCATTTGCTCTTATCATATTTGAAATTAGGCCTGATAAAGACACTTTTGCTGGCCAAAGCACTACTGTACCCTGCCAGCTCGATTCCTGCCCGGGGCATCCCATTCTGTGACTAAAGCAGCCTCTGTTTAAGACCATATAAGCATTTGCTCTTATCATATTTGAAATTAGGCCTGATAAAGACACTTTTGCTGGCCAAAGCACTACTGTACCCTGCCAGCTCGATTCCTGCCCGGGGCATCCCATTCTGTGACTAAAGCAGCCTCTGTTTAAGACCATATAAGCATTTGCTCTTATCATATTTGAAATTAGGCCTGATAAAGACACTTTTGCTGGCCAAAGCACTACTGTACCCTGCCAGCTCGATTCCTGCCTGGGGCATCCCATTCTGTGACTAAAGCAGCCTCTGTTTAAGACCATATAAGCATTTGCTCTTATTATATTTATATTATAAGACACTTTTGCTGGGCATAGGCTTACTGCTGCCTGCCAGGTGCACTTCTGTTGAGGCATCCCATTCTGTAACATAGCATACCCCTCTTTATTTACACTAAGCAGCTCTCTTATTTACACTAAGCAGGCCTGTTGGAGGCTGAGTGTTACTGCTCACTTTTGGTGTGCATTATATTCTGTTTCATATAGACCCACCGCTGCCCGGGGTTTTTTTAAATATCACCTACTACCACGCCAGTTAGACTATGTCGGGCAGACAAGTGCCTGGAAGTGAAAAGAGGAGTGGCAGAGGCCAAGATTCCGCAGGCAGAGCTCGCATCAGACTGGGGGCCAGTAGCAGCAGGAGTCACGCTGAGAGACCTAATCTGCCAGTATCTGCTAGCGGTCGGGTCTCCACCAGTAACGCATCTGCCGTGGTAGATTGGTTGACGCGCTCATCAACAACATCATCACAACTTACATCTGAGACCCCCAGTCTAGGGTCGGTAGGTTCCTCTGACACAACCCTGAGTTGGCATGCCCCGAGAGCAGTCCCTGTCCTCCCATTGCCTCTGGCCTACGCCGTTCCCTCCCCCAGCGACGTATCCTATGCTTTGGGTTCAGCTCCACTCTTTAGTGAGGAGGACCATCAGATAGAGGACAGTCAGCAGCTACTGCCCAGCCAAGAAATGGAGGTGGCTTCTTTAGCTAGGCAGACAAATAGTGATGTGGACAGTGTCGTGGGTGCTGCGAGCGTTCCAGCTCCTGCGCCAGACACTGTTGACGAATCCACGAACATCAGTGACGTACAGCCACAACCCGGTGATGATGATGATGATGACGATGAAGCCGATCGCACTTGGGAGCCGGGTGATGAAGGGGCTTCATCGTCATCATCAGGAGAAGAGGGGTGCAGGTTGCCCCGGAGTCAGCAGCTGAGGCAGCAAGGTGGTAGCAGTCAGCATGGGGGCACAATTCCAAAGGCTGGAGCCGGCCGGGGCCGGGGCCGGGGTAGAGCACCTGCTGTGCGGCAGTCTACCTTATCGGGAGGTAGTGGAGCAGGGGTTCCTGGAGTTGGCAACAGCAGCAGTGAATCAGTGAGGCCAGGGGGTGGGAAAAGTAGCTACTCGGCAGTGTGGCAGTTTTTCCTGAGGCATCCGCAGGAGGGTAACATGGCCACATGCAAGATATGTAGGCAAAAGGTGAAGCGTGGCCAGGGTCCAAATGTTGGCACCACGGCCCTGCGTCAACATATGATGCGTCACCATAAAACGACCTGGGAGAACCGAGGCTCCCAAGGGGTGGTCCAGTCTGCTTCCTCACCAAGTGAGCTCCCAATTTCTGCCAGCCAAGGCTCCAGCACCTCAGCCGAAGGCAGCTGTGCGTCATACCCATCCTCTGTCGCTCCTGCTCCTCCTCCTCCAAGTCATGCATCCCGCCAGCAATCCATCAGCGAAGCCATGTCCAAGAGACAGCAGTATGCGCCCACTCATCCTACGGCGCAGAAGCTGAATGTGCTCCTGTCCAAGTTGCTGGTGCTGCAGTCGCTCCCTTTTCAGGTGGTGGAATCTGCACCTTTCAGAGAACTGATGGCTTGTGCCGAGCCGAGGTGGAGAGTCCCAAGCCGTCATTTCTTTGCCAAGAAGGCAGTACCAGCGCTGCACACTTTTGTTGAACAGAAGGTGGGCCAGTCCTTGAGCCTGTCGGTGTGTAGCAAAATACATGGCAGCGCCGACATCTGGAGCTGTAACTACGGTCAGGGGCAGTACATGTCGTTTACGGCCCACTGGGTGAATGTGGTCCCTTTGCAGCAGCAACTTGGACAGGTCACGCCGCTTCGGCCTCCGCGCTCTCTGCCCATTGGGCCTGTGACACCGTGCGACTCGGCCTCCTCATCCTCCGCCATCTCCTCACCCTCCACTGTAGGCTCAAGTCTCAGTGCCCCTCCAGTCTACCATGTGTGCAGGGCACGGAGGTGTCACGCAGTGCTTCACATGGTTTGTCTTGGCGAACGGAGTCACACAGGGGAGGAACTGCTTAAATGTATTCATCAGGAAATCCAAACATGGCTTACTCCGAGAAAACTTAAAATGGGAATCATGGTTACCGACAATGGGAAGAACATTTTGTCTGCGCTGCGCCAAGGAAGCCTGACCCATGCCCCCTGCATGGCTCACGTCTTCAATCTGGTTGTCAAGCGGTTTCTGAAGTGTTCCCCCCATCTGCAGGACATCCTAACAACTTCACGGAAACTTTGCATGCACTTCAGCCACTCCTACACTGCCAAACACACCCTTCTTGAGCTACAGCGTCAGAATGGTATCCCCCAACATAGTCTGATTTGCGATGTTTCCACCCGTTGGAATTCCACCCTTCACATGTTGGACCGATTATATGAACAGAGAAAAGCCATCACGGATTTCCTGATGATCCAAGCAGATAGGGGGACTCCCCTGTGTAACTTCAATGTCAACCAGTGGCAGCTCATACGTGACACCTGCCGTTTGCTCAGGCCCTTTGAGGAAGCCACTTTATTTGTCAGTCGGCAGGATTACGGGATGAACGACGTGATTCCACTGCTTCATGTACTACAGCACATGTTGGAAACCATGGCTGGTCAGGGCACTGGAGACATGGCGTTTACATCTTACGGCCACATGAACCCCCTTGGAGCTGAACTGGAGGAGGAGGAGGAGGAAGAGGAGGAGGAGGAGTTGCCCAGCGAAACACAGTTTAGGCTTGGCGAAATGGCTGGTTTATCTAGTCAGCGGACAGGAGAGGAGGAGCAGGAGCAGCCAGAGGAGCTAGAGGTTTTTGAGGAAGGAGAGACAGAGGACCCGGGCACACCGTGGCAGTATGCAGTGGAGATGGAGACAGGTAGTCCATCCGAGTCACTTGCGCAAATGGCACGAAGCATGCTCACGTGCTTGCGTAGTGACCCCAGAATTGTTTCCATCTGTCGGCGGGATGACTTCTGGCTGTCCACCTTATTGGACCCTCGCTTCCGGCACAAAATGGGGGCATTTTTTAAACCCACCGAGAGGGAGGACAAACTCAACTACTACAAAGACATTCTACGTAGGCAGTTGGCCGATGCCTATCTGCGCCATGGTCCATACTCTCGCAGGTCTGACTCGAGGGGACCTCTGCGCTCACCTTCCACTGCCATGGCCGCTGGGGGGGTTGGCAGCAGCAGCAGCAGAAGCTCCATCAGCAGCAGCAGCCTCAGTCTTCAGTCGCTAATGAGTAGCTTTCTACACCCGCATAGTGAGGCTACTCATGAGCAGCAGGAAGACCTGGAGCAGGACCTGAACCAGCAGGTCATGTCATACTTTGACATGACCATGCCAACACACCTTGAGGATCCGCTGGACTTCTGGGCAGCCAAACTTGATTTGTGGCCGCAACTAGCAGAGTTTGCCCTGGAAAAGCTGTCCTGCCCGGCAAGTAGCGTGCCATCTGAGCGGGTGTTTAGTGCGGCGGGGGCCATAGTTACGGCGAGGAGAACTCGTCTGTCAACTAAAAATGTGGAGAGACTCACCTTTGTCAAAATGAATCAGGGATGGATCAGCCAGGATTTCCACCCACCAATGCCTGATGCATGCGACTAGATTCAGCATGGTGCCACGTTTTACACTTTCCAAATGGTGCAAAACATATTTATGTCTTTAGGCCATTTTTTGGGCTCCTGCTGCTGCTACTGTCAACTCCTGCCAACTCCAGGGTGTGATTCATCCAATTTTTGGGCTCCTGAAGCCAACTCCAGTGTATATTTGGGCTCCTGCTGCTGCTACTGTCAACTCCTGCCAACTCCAGGGTGTGATTCATCCAATTTTTGGGCTCCTGAAGCCAACTCCAGTGTATATTTGGGCTCCTGCTGCTGCTGCTGCCAACTTCTGCCAACTCCAGGGTGTGATTCATCCAATTTTTGGGCTCCTGAAGCCAACTCCAGTGTATATTTGGGCTCCTGCTGCTGCTGCTGCCAACTTCTGCCAACTCCAGGGTGTGATTCATCCAATTTTTGGGCTCCTGAAGCCAACTCCAGTGTATATTTGGGCTCCTGCTGCTGCTGCTGCCAACTTCTGCCAACTCCAGGGTGTGATTCATCCAATTTTTGGGCTCCTGAAGCCAACTCCAGTGTATATTTGGGCTCCTGCTGCTGCTGCTGCTGCCAACTTCTGCCAACTCCAGGGTGTGATTCATCCAATTTTTGGGCTCCTGAAGCCAACTCCAGTGTATATTTGGGCTCCTGCTGCTGCTGTCAACTCCTGCCAACTCCAGGGTGTGATTCATCCAATTTTTGGGCTCCTGAAGCCAACTCCAGTGTATATTTGGGCTCCTGCTGCTGCTGCTGTCAACTCCTGCCAACTCCAGGGTGTGATTCATCCAATTTTTGGGCTCCTGAAGCCAACTCCAGTGTATATTTGGGCTCCTGCTGCTGCTGCTGCCAACTTCTGCCAACTCCAGGGTGTGATTCATCCAATTTTTGGGCTCCTGAAGCCAACTCCAGTGTATATTTGGGCTCCTGCTGCTGCTGCTGCCAACTTCTGCCAACTCCAGGGTGTGATTCATCCAATTTTTGGGCTCCTGAAGCCAACTCCAGTGTATATTTGGGCTCCTGCTGCTGCTGCTGTCAACTCCTGCCAACTCCAGGGTGTGATTCATCCAATTTTTGGGCTCCTGAAGCCAACTCCAGTGTATATTTGGGCTCCTGCTGCTGCTACTGTCAACTCCTGCCAACTCCAGGGTGTGATTCATCCAATTTTTGGGCTCCTGAAGCCAACTCCAGTGTATATTTGGGCTCCTGCTGCTGCTGCTGCCAACTTCTGCCAACTCCAGGGTGTGATTCATCCAATTTTTGGGCTCCTGAAGCCAACTCCAGTGTATATTTGGGCTCCTGCTGCTGCTGCTGCCAACTTCTGCCAACTCCAGGGTGTGATTCATCCAATTTTTGGGCTCCTGAAGCCAACTCCAGTGTATATTTGGGCTCCTGCTGCTGCTGCTGCCAACTCCTGCCAACTCCAGGGTGTGATTCATCCAATTTTTGGGCTCCTGAAGCCAACTCCAGTGTATATTTGGGCTCCTGCTGCTGCTACTGTCAACTCCTGCCAACTCCAGGGTGTGATTCATCCAATTTTTGGGCTCCTGAAGCCAACTCCAGTGTATATTTGGGCTCCTGCTGCTGCTGCTGCCAACTTCTGCCAACTCCAGGGTGTGATTCATCCAATTTTTGGGCTCCTGAAGCCAACTCCAGTGTATATTTGGGCTCCTGCTGCTGCTGCTGCCAACTTCTGCCAACTCCAGGGTGTGATTCATCCAATTTTTGGGCTCCTGAAGCCAACTCCAGTGTATATTTGGGCTCCTGCTGCTGCTACTGTCAACTCCTGCCAACTCCAGGGTGTGATTCATCCAATTTTTGGGCTCCTGAAGCCAACTCCAGTGTATATTTGGGCTCCTGCTGCTGCTACTGTCAACTCCTGCCAACTCCAGGGTGTGATTCATCCAATTTTTGGGCTCCTGAAGCCAACTCCAGTGTATATTTGGGCTCCTGCTGCTGCTGCTGCCAACTTCTGCCAACTCCAGGGTGTGATTCATCCAATTTTTGGGCTCCTGAAGCCAACTCCAGTGTATATTTGGGCTCCTGCTGCTGCTGCTGCCAACTTCTGCCAACTCCAGGGTGTGATTCATCCAATTTTTGGGCTCCTGAAGCCAACTCCAGTGTATATTTGGGCTCCTGCTGCTGCTACTGTCAACTCCTGCCAACTCCAGGGTGTGATTCATCCAATTTTTGGGCTCCTGAAGCCAACTCCAGTGTATATTTGGGCTCCTGCTGCTGCTGCTGCCAACTTCTGCCAACTCCAGGGTGTGATTCATCCAATTTTTGGGCTCCTGAAGCCAACTCCAGTGTATATTTGGGCTCCTGCTGCTGCTGCTGTCAACTCCTGCCAACTCCAGGGTGTGATTCATCCAATTTTTGGGCTCCTGAAGCCAACTCCAGTGTATATTTGGGCTCCTGCTGCTGCTGCTGCCAACTTCTGCCAACTCCAGGGTGTGATTCATCCAATTTTTGGGCTCCTGAAGCCAACTCCAGTGTATATTTGGGCTCCTGCTGCTGCTGCTGCCAACTTCTGCCAACTCCAGGGTGTGATTCATCCAATTTTTGGGCTCCTGAAGCCAACTCCAGTGTATATTTGGGCTCCTTCTGCCCCTCATAGTGATGCCACTTCAACTCTCTGCAATTGTGCCGCTCTGCGATTCTATTAGCGATGCCTCTGATCTGCATGTGATATTTCTTAAAAGTATTATTTAACTAACCCAGCACGCATCCTGTGCGTGTTACAGCAAGGCTGAATGGTTTACAACCCTATTGAGGCTGTAGGAGGCTCAGAAATAGCCGTTTTTAATAGCGATTCGTCGCGAATTTATTCGGGTCGAAACGATTTTTGTCGGAAAATTCGGCGAATCAGTCGAATCGAATTTTTCAAAAGTTCGCTCATCTCTAATCTGCACGGCCAAGGGTAGTTGGAATTTAAATATATTTTTAGGTTTCTGACATGTTACAATTAGGATGCTGCTGAGGGGCTATCAACATTTATATGAAAACTACAATGTATGCAGTTTAAGTCCACTTTGCCATTTAAAGACCAATACTACAAAAGGAGCAAAAGCTCACAGATCCTTGGGTATAAACTCCCAACCAATATATTTAGGGACATGGAACTTACAGACATCCTAACTAAAGGGAAAACATTCTGAAGGACAAAGCGAGGCAAGCATTTTGGTTTGGAGTTCATAATATATGACCCAACAAAAAGGCAGTTTCTGGCTTATGTAAAGAATTCAAATACAAAAATATCAACAAATACAAGATTAATCCCACATTTAAAAGCACACAAATAGGACACACTTACCAAGCAGCCATGCACCCGAAAATTCACCTGCCTCAAATCTCCTAAACAACCCAGATCGCCTGAGGATATACGAGTCGTGCGACGATCCTGGGTAGCCGGCAAGGACACTCATAAAACGCATGTCCGGACCAACCACGGCCTGGACATTAAGGGAGTGTCCCATTTTTCGATTCCTTAAGGCAAAAACATACAAAAAGGGTAATTGATATTTGAAAAAAAAAAAATTAAAAAAAAAAATACATGTCTGCACTCTATTGGGAAAGACTAATGAAAAGCCTAGATAAAGCAGCTACACAAATGAGGGATAAACAAATATGCTGCCGCAAAGGAAAACAGGTTACATTACACGTTGGCCAACATAATAACCAATCTCAATACCTATATATATACTCGTCGGCAGCCCTAGGTACGAGTGCCACATGTGTGCAGTCAATAGCACCAATAACGTTGGGCATGTCGGCCACATTATAAAACCCAAGCTTAATGGCGTTTCTGGCTGCCATATCATCCGGAAAATAAATATATTTTGGAGTTATGGCAGCCATGCCTTCCAAAAATTTAGATAGTGCGCGGCTCAGCGTAGGCTGTGACATCCCCACGGAGAGGGCACCCAGCCTCTGGAACGAGCCGTTCGCCAAAAATTGCAGGCAGCCAAGCATCTTGGTCATACCTGAAATTGCATGCCCCTTCCTTGTGGTGCGGGCTAACCATGGCCGCAGCTCACTATATAATTTATGGAGGGAAGCGCGATTAAGCCTGGTCAGCTCGAACAGCTCAACATCATTCATGCTATCGATGTTCATGCGACGACGCAGGGGCAATCTGCTCTCAGACATCTCGATCAACTCAATGCCAAAAAGCATAAGCCCTTGATGTGCCACAAACTCGCTCCTCTCCATCCTACTCCCGAGGCCAAATAGCTGCCGGCAAACATTTCGTAAAGCAGCTCTTTAATTGGCTTCAAAACAATTAGCAATCACCTCTCTGAATTGGTCGCAAGCCCATGTGAAGGACGTAAAAAATAGGATCGGACGCAAATAATACGATTTGGACGGGAAAAACACACGAACTAACGCAAAATATACGATTCTCGTACGAAATGCGTATGTTCATATACGTCTATGCGCGAACGATCGTGCGAATACGAAATGGGCAAAAAAACAAGAAAAAATGACAAACACCCACCCAAACTTACGATTCTCGATACGAAATCAATTAACTTTTGCTCTTTGAATCGAGGGGTATATGTACAGAAAGCAAAGCACTAAAGCTTTGTTAGTAAGACTCTTGCACTTAGTGCTGAACAAAACTGATTTGAACACTTCGAATTTTAGCAACAAATTGTTTTGGCACAAACTCAAATTTATTGTGCTGATCAAACTTTTCCTTGAAACAGTTGAAAAAACAACCACCTTCTCCCTCGCTATCCTCTGCCACAGGTGTCCCACACCCCTATTCACAGTTTTCCATGGGACAGGGGACATAGACCCTCCATCCCACACTGGGCTCCCACTGCAGGGGCTATTTTTTAGGAAAGGAGTGAGCTGGCCGGGAAAGCCCCCTAATGCCTCCGTCACTCACTGTGACAAATCGGAAATTGCCTCTGATCATTTGAATCAATCTTGCTCATCTCTACTTGTACCATTGTACCACTTGTATCAGCATCCTGTTTCCAAGTTTCTCATATCTCTCTGCCTCTGTTTTTTTAAAGTTGGCTGTGTGTAAAGCCCCCAGTATAGCTTTTGCCTACAAATCCTAGAATCCTTCCACTGACAAGTGTGACCCCCCCGACGCAAACACATAGCACACAAATCAGGCTACAGTAACAGCAGACAACCCTCCCCAAGTGGGAACACTTCCAGTAACCCTTTAGCTACTGGAACACAAGATTGTGATCCACTTACTTTAAAAGGCTAAATTAGAGAAGGAGGGAGTTAAACCTTTGAGCTCAGGAATTTGACGCATCATCTCTGCCAGAGTCAGTAAGTCTTTGCTTCGTACACCAAACACACCAGTTCATGTATAGTTGCTATGGTAAACACATTGTTTACACCTCTGCGGTTTCTCTGCATTGTTGTGTTTTTCTAGATGAGATAGTTCACACATCTGGGCTGCATTGCGCAATGCATTTAAAAAGCGTTGCAGACAACATCAACAGCGCAGGCCAATAAAAGTTTATAGGCAATGCAAGCACAGTGCATGTATAACACAGTGTAACTGCATTGAGCTTGCACTGTGTTTGTGTTACCATAAACTTTGCCATTTACTTAATGTTCAAAAAATATTTTTCTAAAAATAAAAACGCAACACAAAAGCTACGCTAAAGCATAAACAGCACAGCATTTGTTTTGATACAACGCTCTTTGCTCTTAACGCAGAAGATGTGACCAGAGCCTAATAATAAAGAGTTGCAAACAAAAAAAAAAAGCTCAGCACCTTGAGAACAGCAAGAGAATGATAGCTAAAATGATATTATAAATATTATACTGAAAACACCTAAATACCTAAAATAAGGCAGCAGAGGAATTAAAATCTACATAATTTTGCTTTTTTTCTACATTCATCCCTTTTATGAAATAGGTGCATACAATAGTAGACAGCAGATGATAATGCCTCCGTCCAGGTCATTTCATCTCTTTTTGGTGGAGAAATAGAATATAACAAGTGAAGTGTAACAGATAATTGCACAGACTGTACAACCGACACTTAGCAAGAAAGAGCAAGACAGAGATAGCGCAGAACCAGAGCAGGAAACTGCAGGTTTTGATTTCAGGAACACTGAGCTAAATAGCGCTGTATTACATGGTTGTGGCTACGAGCCTCAAAGCCACACAGAGTGGCTGATAACGGATTTCAAGTACTGCCCTTAGCATAGATCCTGCACCATAGCATATTGTATATCCCATAAGATCCGTATATATACATTTCCCCTGCCATAAGCTCTAGTAAACTTTACATAAAACTGGGTCATTTATTGAAGAGCTGCCATTAAACCTTTCATGGTGGAACCTTTTTGGTTACAGTTTTCTCAGTGACAATACTTATGCTGGTAATTTTTGCTTAAAAAAATTTGAGACAGCTCGTAGATGTTCCACTCTCTATTCCTTAATTCTTCATGACCAAAGTCATGAAGACTATTTTTTTAATTATTATAAGTATTTTGTGTCTGTGTCTATGTACACAATGTTATAGCTGAAAACATTTTGGGGTTGACTTAGCCCAAGATGCAAAAAGTCGACTTTGGGGTAAAAAGTGTACTAAAACCGGATCAACAGCCTGGCACATCAGTTGAAAAAGAAATTAGCTTCTTCTTCCAGCATCTCAGCCAGGCTACTGCCTGGATTTCACTGACATAACTGACAATGCACAGTAACAGGAAGCCCAGCAGCACTTCCTGTTTGCAAGTGGCCTGCGAATGCATGAGCCGGCATTTTATTTCTAAAATTTACTACAGCAGGAGTTAGAAAAAAGGTAAATTAATTTTTATGTGTAGCAATTAGGGATGAGTGAATCGATCCGGACGAACCCAAATTCGTTCCGAATTTCATGAAAAATTCGATTCTGAACGAATCCGAATTTCCCCACGATTCAATCGATCGAAGTTTTCCTTTAAACTCCATTTATTTCAATTACAGGCATTCTAAAATGGTGGATGAACATGTCCAGACATATCCTCTGGGGCAAGTTATCATGGGAAGGTCACATGCAGCCTATCGGCAGCCAGGAAGCCCGGTGACATCACCGTGCTATAAAAACGGCGGCCATTTTGATTTTGCGCATTTCAGCCTTGCATTCCAGAAACAGCGGTGGTTGCTGAAGACAGGGAGAGACGGGGAGGCCGATTCATCAATAGCGCCAGGTAGCGACAGATGAGCGACTGAAGTATGGCGCTATGAGCGCCGCTAGCGTCAGCCGTGGGCGGTAGCGATTCGCTATAGCAGGCCTCCTCAGTCGCTACCTGGCGTTGTTGGGAACAACGCCTACATTGCTGAATATGATGTTGGCCCTCAGCTTTGTAGGCGCTGTCAGTCAGTGTGACCACGCTATTCTACACAGCGCCTGTTAGCTTTGCTGTGTCCTGGCCATCCAGTACCTTCTGAATAAAACACATTGCCACATTTTTTTATAAATTAAAGAGTTTTTATTTTGTGTTGAAAAGGAAATTAAATTAAACCAGATATTAGAATATAAATGCAAAATAAAACATAATTAAACACATAGCCACATTTTAAATTATTTTATTTATTTTTTAAAGAAAAAGGAAATACAATTAAACCACCAATGAGAAAGAAAATGAAAATAAAAACAGAACAGAGAAAGAAATGGAAACTAGAAAAAGAAAATAAAAACAGAAATGAGAAAGGAAAATAGAAAAAGAGAATAAAAACAGAAATGAGAAAGGAAACTAGAAAAAGAAAATAAAAACAGAAATGAGAAAGGAAACTAGAAAAAGAAAATAAAAACAGAAATGAGAAAGGAAACTAGAAAAAGAAAATAAAAACAGAAATGAGAAAGGAAACTAGAAAAAGAAAATAAAAACAGAAATGAGAAAGGAAACTAGAAAAAGAAAATAAAAACAGAAATGAGAAAGGAAACTAGAAAAAGAAAATAAAAACAGAAATGAGAAAGGAAACTAGAAAAAGAAAATAAAAACAGAAATGAGAAAGGAAACTAGAAAAAGAAAATAAAAACAGAAATGAGAAAGGAAACTAGAAAAAGAAAATAAAAACAGAAATGAGAAAGGAAACTAGAAAAAGAAAATAAAAACAGAAATGAGAAAGGAAACTAGAAAAAGAAAATAAAAACAGAAATGAGAAAGGAAAATAGAAAAAGAAAATAAAAACAGAAATGAGAAAGGAAAATAGAAAAAGAAAATAAAAACAGAACTGAGAAAGGAAACTAGAAAAAGAAAATAAAAACAGAAATGAGAAAGGAAAATAGAAAAAGAAAATAAAAACAGAAATGAGAAAGGAAAATAGAAAAAGAAAATAAAAACAGAACTGAGAAAGAAAAGGAAAATGGAAAAGGGAAATAAAAACATAAATCAGAAAGAACAAGAAAATTACAATAGGAAGTAGAATGCCAAGGAAACTTTCAACAGAATTAAACACATAGCCACATGTATCTATATATAGTAGATTTTATTATTAAAATCTACAAAAATTTTAAAATGAACACAAGAGAAAAGGAAAATCAAAATTCAAACAGAAAGGAAAAAGCAAAGTAAAGGGAAATAAAGTTTGTAAAGTCCCAAATATGGATCACGGTGCATGTGTTTGTGCCTGAAAAATAAGAAAAGTGCAGTTAGTATAGATCTTTAAAGTAGTATAGTTGTTGCAAATACAAAAATGCATTACTTGATAACCAACATTGGCGTCTTACACCCCCCTTAGAGTGGTTGGGCTCATCTTACACCCCCCTTAGAGTGGTTTGGGTCATCTTACACCCCCCTTAGAGTGGTTTGGGTCATCTTACACCCCCCTTAGAGTGGTTTGGGTCATCTTAAACCCCCCCTTAGAGTGGTTGGGCTCATCTTACACCCCCCTTAGAGTGGTTTGGGTCATCTTACACCCCCCTTAGAGTGGTTGGGATCATCTTACACCCCCCTTAGAGTGGTTTGGCTCATCTTACACCCCCCTTAGAGTGGTTGGGCTCATCTTACACCCCCCTTAGAGTGGTTTGGGTCATCTTACACCCCCCTTAGAGTGGTTTGGCTCATCTTACACCCCCCTTAGAGTGGTTGGGATCATCTTACACCCCCCTTAGAGTGGTTTGGCTCATCTTACACCCCCCTTAGAGTGGTTGGGCTCATCTTACACCCCCCTTAGAGTGGTTGGGATCATCTTACACCCCCCTTAGAGTGGTTTGGCTCATCTTACACCCCCTTTAGAGTGGTTGGGCTCATCTTACACCCCCCTTAGAGTGGTTTGGCTCATCTTACACCCCCCTTAGAGTGGTTTGGCTCATCTTACACCCCCCTTAGAGTGGTTGGGATCATCTTACACCCCCCTTAGAGTGGTTTGGCTCATCTTACACCCCCCTTAGAGTGGTTGGGCTCATCTTACACCCCCCTTAGAGTGGTTGGGCTCATCTTACACCCCCCTTAGAGTGGTTTGGGTCATCTTAAATCCCCCCTTAGAGTGGTTGGGATCATCTTACACCCCCCTTAGTGTGTTTTGGGGCTCTTTTTGATGGTAGTTCTAATACATTTAGCTAGTAGTGCAGTACTTGCATTAGAGTGAAGGTTATTTAGTTTACCGCAAAAAAAGAAGTGATCATCCTTTCCCTTAGCTCATCGCCAGTCTGGGTGTCCTCACTTCTTGCTGCGGGCATGTTGGGGATTTCTGGCACCAGTGCTGTCTCCTCGGGGGCTTGGATTCGGTGGGATATACAGATATTGTGTAACACACAGCAGGCAAGGATGATTTTGGAGACCTTCTGTGGGCTGTACAGCATCTCTCCTCCTGGCCGTGCCAAACAGAGAAAGCGTGCTTTCAGCAGGCCGATGGTTCTTTCCACAATGCTTCTGGTCTTGCGATGCGCTGCATTGTAGCGTTCATGGGCAGAGGTCCGTGGGTTCCTGACCGGAGTCATGACCCACGTTCTCTGCCCATATCCCTTATCTGCTGTAGAAAAAACACAAGGAGAGAGACAGCAATTAGTACTAGTACATGTTTTTTGGTGGTAGTTTGGTTAAATTTGGCTTACTAGGCCACATATTTGCAAAATACATTGACATGGTTAATTTATTACCCAGTAGCCAGCCAGCTGGCATTTCGTTGTTATCAAACTTCCGGCACAGGACTGTCCGCTGCAAGACGTTAGAATCGTGGCATGAGCCGGGGAACCCCGATCTCACCGCCCGCAGCCTCATGTCTGGGTCACAGACAACCATTATATTTAGCGAATGGAAATGCTTCCGGTTTCTGTAAGACAGCTCCTGTGCACGGGGAGGGCGGAAAGGGATATGTGTACCATCAACGCACCCTAGCACATTCGGGATCCCTCCCATCAGATAGAAAGTATGTTTTATTTTGGCAACCTCTTCCTCATCCTCAGGAAACCTGATGTAAATTGGGATTAAATCACAAATTGCCAGAACTACCTGGATTAGTATGCGGCTCATAGTAGCCTGGCTTATCCCGCTGAGGAGGGCTGAGGTTGCCTGGAAGGTCCCTCGTGCCAAAATATTGAGAGTGGCACACAGGCGTACTATGCCTGGAATGGAATGAGTGCGTTTGGTGGATGGCTCGATTTTGTGCTTAATCTGATCATATAGGGACTGTAGTGCAGCACGATTCAGACGGAAGCAGCTCCTGATCTGCTCGTCACTTAAGTCCCATACTGAAAGGCGGATTGCAAAGGAGCTTGGTGCCCTAAGCCTCACAACACCCCGCTCCCTTTCCTCCTGCTCTTTCAGCATACACATACATCCATCCACCCAGACACCATACATCACCCTCTTATCCATCACACACACTAAAGATATATACAAAACCAAAAAAAAACAAAAAAAACCACTAACACACAACACACACACAAACAATCACACTCCACACACACCCGCTACAATGCAGCTCACCACAAAACCAGAACTATAGTGGTCCAAACCACCAGCCTGCTGAAAACCAGCTTTCTAAGTTAGGCACAACCAAGAGGGGAGTTGCTGCACAGCCCACAAAAGGCCCCAAAATCAAGCCTCACTTGCTGTATGCTACACAATATTTGCAGATGCCACCAAAACCAAGCTCCTAAAGAAACAGCACTGATGTCAGAAATCACCCAACAAGCCACAGAGAGTGAGGACAGAAACCAGACAGAGGCTCAAATGAGCTAAGGGAAGCGAGCACAGCACCACACCACAGCCTTTGCCACAGTGTAAGAATAGCAGAAGCTAGAAAATTCCTTCCTTTTATACTTCTTTTTCAAAAGGGACAGGTCCGCTTTGCCGCCTTTTGCGTCGCTCTGCTATTTCCGGGCGCCAATTAGCCGACCCAGGTGTGCGTAAAACAGAGTGCGCACGCGCACGCTAGTAGCGCTACTAGCGTACTTGAGCCGAAACTTGCGTGCATTAACGGACATGGCCCAAAAATCAGTGGTGGACCAATGAAAGGTAAGCTGCTGTTTTTTTAAATAGCCGTTAGGCTAACCACATGTCACAAGGGTTTGAGATACATCAGTCCATTGTTGGATTTGGGTGTGTGTTGCTTGGTTAATGAGGTCTGTAATGAGTTAATTGGCTAACACACATGCTTCAGTCAGTGCAGTGGAGGTGTGCCTAGAAGGAACTGGGCTGTATGTGTGAATCAATTAAGTGGCCTGCTTTTGGATTGGCTGTTAGAGCACATAAAACCTGGCCAAGCCTAAGAGATTGCGATGCCATTCTGTAGTCTGCATGCGTGCTTGTTGGGTGTGTATTTGTGTGTGTGTGCAGCTACAGGATGGAGCCAAATTCAGGACATCTGCCGGCCACAGCAGGCCCGAGTAGGAGTTTGGTGGGTGCTGTGCGCAGACCTCCCTTACGGAAAAGGGCACAGCCTGAAGGTGGGGCAGCACCCCAGGCTAAGCGCCCAGGTGCCAAGAGGGAGCCTGAATTTAATTTGGCTGAGAATAATCATCTTGTGCGCCTTACACTTGCTAAATGGGAGCTGATATTTGGCTCCCAAAGCAAGTCCATAGGCAAACAAGAAAGAAGCAAACTGTGGGATGCCATTGGTGTGGAGCTTAGTAGCACTGCTCAACACCCACGTAGTGGCCCATCCTGCAGGAAACGCTTCTACACTTTGCGAGGGGCCCTTATGAAAAAGATGAATCACGATCTTGATGTGGACAGTGGGTTCTTCCAGGCTCCAAAGAGTACCTACAGGCCGTATGAGGAGATGCTGAAGGCCAAAATCCCACTGGCTCGGCTGCAGGGTGTGGATCCTGGGGATGACACCACCGGTTGGACTGAAGGTACATATTTTCTGGCTTTTGTACTAACCTAATGTTAATGTATGTGATTTGCATTTTTACATTCTGACCAACTAACAGTAGGACCTGTGAAGTATTACATTAGAGCTCAAACATTTGTTACTTTTCTGTCTGTTGCTTTATGCATAGGTGCACATGCTGCTGTCCGGGATGTGCCTCAGGACACCCAAGCTCCTGCCCTTCCAGCAACCTCAAGGCTACCCCAGTCTGCCATTGAAGGTATTTACCCCTAATTTGGTTGCTGGTTGTTTGGTGAACAAATGGGTGTGGGAGCAGCTCAAACAATCAAGTTTTGCACTGTTGAGTATTAATAATATGTGCCTGCGGCCTAATTTCACGCCCACTGTAACACTCACAGCAACTAACTAACAAGGCCCTAACATGTGTAGATATGTTTGAAGCCAGAGATGTGTAGCCATATATCGGCATATCAATGTGGGAGCCACACTGGCCTTGATTAGTGAATATTAGTGAAAGAGCTGCTCACACACCTTAATGCATGTTGTATTTTTGCACGCACATTAACTATGGCTCAATGTTGGCTTTATTTTGGCATAGCTCCCATGCCCTTGGCCCCAGCATCTCCTCCGGATCCCACCTACTCTTTGGATGTCGGTAAGTGCATGTGTTCACCTTGCTTGATCCACTTTTACCCAAGTGCATGTGTCTCATTCCTCTTTTTTCTTGGTAGGCCAAGTGACTGGTTCATCTTTGGACCCCACTTCCGATGTTGCCGGTCAACAGGACCCTGTTGGTGTGTAGAGCAATACATAATGTATCCTTTATGCTGTTTATGTTACACTGGTTCAATTTGGTTAGTCTACTAAGCTACATGTTTGCTTGGTAAACTTGAAGATGCCTCTTGGGAGTGCTTGTTGCCTCCCCAGGGTCAGTCTATTAGTTATTGGAGTGATAGCAATGTATTTAGGCGGACATCTTTTTAGCCAAACATTCCCCGTAGTAGTTTGCTGAATATTTAGAGACATTCCTTGTGTTTTTTAGTTGACCCGAATATCGGAAGTGGCTGTCCAGAAAGGGCCCCTCAAGTTCCGGCTGCCAGAGATGAGGGTAAGTTGTTTTGCCTTGCTCTAGTCTGTATTTTGGCTCTACTTTTGTGGCACTTGCTTCTGTCAACTTGTGTGTCCACATGTATTTTCAAGGTCCAAGCTCGAGTGAGGACCCCACTCAAGACATCTGGGAGATTGCGGGTATGTGTAATTTAAGCAATGTTTCTGATGTGATTAGCAAAAATTATTGCCTCTTAGTCCTGTAACATACATGTTAACAATCTGAGTTTAACAGATACCTTTGGTCTAGTGTGTATTTTGGCACTTTTTAGAGGTATGGCCTCGATAGCCTAACCAGGTTACATTAGAGTTTGGGCCACAGACCTACTAACCTGATTTTCCTGTTTAGCATATGCCAACTTGCCGGACATCTCGGATGTTGAATTGCCACTCTCTGGCAGCGAAACCTCGAGCCTACCTGTGCCGGAGGACACGCAGGTAACATGGCTGATGTAGACGACCTCGAACCACATTGGCATCTTCGTGGGTAGTGGAAGAAGCAACATGTCACATTTCCTTTCATTGTTGTTTTTGCAGGAGGTGGAACCAGAACCCCAAGCTGGGACCTCTTCCCAAGTCCCATGTGGCCAAGCTTCCGAGGCTCAGACAAGGGTAAGTTGTATAGTGACTGTTTAGGGGATTTATTTTGAGGGGCATACCTGCATTGGTTCTGTTTGACTAAAATGTGGTTTACTATTTGTTTAGCCTCAAACCACAGCAAGAGGAGGTGTGGCACCAACCAGTGCAGATTTCTATGAGCTAGGGGTCCGGATGCTGGAGGACTACAGTCGCCAACAGCCGCGTGATGGAACTAATGAGCGCATTGCGGCGTTGGAAAATCAGGTGCTGATGTGTCAGCAACAAAATGAGGCCCTGCAGCGCCAGATGGACCAGTTGCTCCAAAACCAACACCAGAACCAGGAACTTGGTCGGCTGGCAAATCTAATGGAGCAATCTCTACAGCGCCAGGGACAATCTCTCCAGAGCCAGGAAGAATCAATACAGCGCCAGGAAGAATGTCTCCAGCGGCAGGACCAAACTTTGTTGTTGCTACAACAGCTCATACAACAGCAGTCTATATTTTTTACTGCACTGTTGTCCCCCAACACCGCCCCTAGCAATGACTCCCAACCTCCCCGGCCACCCAGCCAAGAATATTAATTTTGTATATTTTTGGTTTTGTAAATATATTTGCTTCACCCACCTCTAAATTGTGTGTTTCCTAAGACCTAGCTAATAACACAGTCAGGGATGAGTATCTTGATCTACATATGTCAATGTATTGGTCAATTTAGCCCACACATTGGAGACCATAGCTTACTATGGTTAACACCTGAAATGGCTCCAAAGGTATGGCTACATTGACACACAAATGGTTTGGGAGACAGTTAAACTATGGTTTGCAATGCAACACACTGTAATGATGGTAATCAAAAAAATTTAATTAAAAAACATGGCCAACACGGCCAACATTGGCCAACAACGGCCATCAAGAGGCCAGCCTTCCCCCCACCCTAACGACGCCGTCGGCGCCTCTTCCTGGTCAGCAGCATCAGCTTCAGGAGCCGGATCTCCCGCCACAGTCTGCGATGCTGGTTTTCACAAGCTGTAGAAATGTAGAAACAACAATTTTTTAATAAATTGGATGTGACCTCAACAGACACAGATGTAGCAATGTAATGTCAGTGTGTCCAATTAGGTGACACTCACATTAACATTGTTGACCACTGTGTGCTTATTGGTTAACATGATATGAGTACTATTGACTGGCAGGAATGTGAACAACACATCCCAAGCATACATTTACTCTTAAAGTGTACCAACACCCACGGGTGATCGGCCCGGGAATCTATCAGATTCCCTGCCCGATCACCTCCCTCCCCGCGGGACATCCAAGATCGGGATGTCCCTGGGGGTGAAACCCCCCCCCAAACCCCAAAATACCTACCTCAGTTTCTGTGTGGCAGTGCCGCTGGGCCCTCCCTGGCGCCCCTCTAGACGTGTGCGTTCCTGCGCCGGCCGTCTGTGAATGGCCGGCGCAGGCAAGCGCGCGTAAAAAGGGGCGCGGGGGAGGCGGAGGAGGAGGCAATTTGCCATGGCTTGTACGTTTGTTGGAGTCAAAGTGAGTTCAGGGGGTTGTCACACAGCGGTGACGATCAGGGGTGCCCCACCGTAGTGGAACAACACCCAGGAAAGTCAAAATCCTGGTTGTTGTTCCAGTTTAACTCTTGGGAAGCAAAGAAGGTATAATTCCCAGTGTGTCCATTTTTGTGTTTAGTAACAGCCAAACATCAGGGCCTAAGTCCGAACGAGTACACGAGTTTTCCCTATAATGTTACAGGTCCAGACCTAATAGGGCCCATTTGGTTGTGTCTAACGCAAAAATAGTCTCTATGTGGCCTAATGAAGGATGTGAGCCAACAATCAAGCATGCAAACAGGCATGTTGGATTATTGTGCAAACACATTGAATCGAGATGTGTGTGAAATTAACACATAGGTAAATTTAAATTGGCTGCAGATGTGACTAGAAGACATAGGTTTCACAAGTCTTTAGGCATATGAAGTGGGATGTACTCACCATCGCAGCTGTGGCGGGGGCCCATGCTGCTGGCCGTCCCTGGAGCTGGGGTGGGGAGGAGGGTCTCTGGCTCCGTCTGCGTCGCAACATCTGTCAACATAAAGCAAAAGACAAAAACACAATTAGTGGGCAAATGACACCTGACTATTTGACATCCATCTGGTTATTGAGTCTGAAAATGCAAAGGCTTGCATGGCTACATACAGGTTGTCCTAAATTAGCATATTTCCTGGACCATGAGTTAATGTCAATTTGTTAGGCTTCACACATGTATCCCTAAAGAGAATGTGCAAATAACATAGACAGTGCTATGTAAAGGAATCTTTAGCAGTTGTTTGGCTAATGTTAATAGTGGCCCACATGTTTGAGCGGGAACAACTTAACCCAAGAAAAGAAATGAGAACACCCATCATGGTGTGGGCAGAAACATAGGGGTGGTTGACAGTTGGCTAGCACTGTAGTAGGGTTTGTGAGGTTAGGGTACCTTATCAAACCAGTTGTGACAATGGACCAGGAAACATGTGTCTGTTACAAGTGGGCCTATACACAGGATTGCTGCTAATCTGGGTTTGGGTCCACTTTGGCCGAGCCACACAATTTGCATGAGACAACGTACTCCGCGCCCGCTGCCTTCCACACATCACTCCTCGAGTGTGTGCGGACGCGCAGGCCATTTGGAAAAAGAGCGCAGGCGCACACACATCTAGAGTGTCACACAGGAGGCTTGGACGGTGGCTTTGGCAACCCCCAAAGAGGTAAGGAGTTTTTTGGTTTTTTTTTTGTGGGGGGGGCCCTGGGTGAGGGATGTGATTGGTCCCGGAACCTTCCAGAAACCAAGCACCATCAATGTTTGGGGGTACACTTGAATGAATGTAATAACATTGGGAATGTGATGGCTAACCAAAAACACTTACCATGACTATGCCCGTGGAGAATCCTACGCCAAAATGCCATGGAGGTGCCGCCTATATGATGCCCTGCAAATTAGAGAGGAATGGCAAGGGCTAAGGACACATTGCAAGATGAAACCTGTCACAGACTAACAATTAAAAAATGTACACTCACCAGGGGATGAAGCGCCACTTGAAGCCCAGGGAGGGCTCTGAGGAGGAGGCGGGGAGCCTCGGCTCCTCACACTCTGGTCGGAAGATCCACCAGGCAAAGGGCCACCCTCCTCCCTCTCACTCCCTGCTTGAGAGTGGCCCCTTGCCTGGTGAGAGTCCTCAGACTCAGAGTGTGAGGAGCTGAGGCTTGATCCAGCCAGCCCCCCAGCAGCACACTCCTCTGGGGCGTCATCCCCTTCCTCCCCTGGGTCCTCTAAATAGGACCCGCGGGAGGGACCCTCCCCCGATGACTCCCCCGAGTCCGCCTGCCTGGTTCGGGGGAGGAATCCCTTCCCACGTTTCCCCAGGGGAGGACGCTTATCTGTGTGGAGGGGGTGAAAGAAAATAATTAATCTAAAGAGCACAAATGGACACAGCTTAGCAGATGATTCGGCACAAAGGCTAAACATAACATAAGCTTTAACTTACCTGATGCGTAGGCATCATATAGGCGGTACACGCCTTCAGGGTCCCGGCGCTTGAAATCCGACCACTTTTGTTGGATGGAGCGGATGGTCAGCTCGGTCTGGAAGCGCCGGGACACTGTGGCCTTCACCTCCATGGCTATGCGTTTTTTGCCTCCACGGGCATAGTCATATTCGGCCAGGCAGAAGTCCTATGAAAAAAGAACAAACAAACTAAAATAAATACATGACATCAGAACACAGTCATAAACAGTTATACAGAGACCAGATCAAAGTGGACCCACACCCAGGATTATCACTATTCTGGGTTTGTGTGCACTTTGGTGGGCCACACCAATTGTGGGTGGTCCGCTGTCTGCAACCCCCTTGGAAGGCCACAAATACACCACTGAGGACACTCCCACGTCACTCCGCAAGCCAAACACAGGGCTCCGCGCCGCTGTGGTATGCGCATACAAGGCCGTTGGGACGTGCATACCAGCTCAGCTGGGTCTGCACGGCAAAGTAGGCATGTGGCGTTTGACTCTAACAGGGAGTGCGCCTGCACCCAAAATTACAATATGTCTGGCGCAGGGGTACACCCTGCTAGAGGTAAGCGCAATAGGCATCCGCAGCTAACGCATGCACAGATGGGACGGGACTGAGGTAATATTTAGGGCCCTCCAGAGGGGGGCATCCCAGCAGGACATCCACAATGGGGATGCCCCACGGGGATTGCTCAAATTTGTTATTAAAACCAAAATTTTTCATAAACAATCCCCCATGTGTGTTCTGCAACTTTTAAGCTAAAAAGACAAACCAAAAAATACTCACTTTTACCACCTGGCCATTTACTCTGCTATCCACCCGGGTGCGCTTTGGCTTACTAGGCCCAGGAGGGGAAGGGGTGGGAGGGGTGGTACTTGAGGAAGGTGAGGTAGGTTGGGGAGGTGGGGGAGGGGTGGTGGGGTCAGAGTCTGAGGAGGAGCTGGGGAGGCGCATTACTCTTCGTCTTTTCATCATATTGGAAACGCTAAGGAGGAAACAGGAACCGGAAATGACCCAAGCGACATTGGGAAAAAGTTCAAAAAAAAAAAACGCTCCGCGCACCAGCAACAAGCTATTCTCAGCTATGTGCAAGCTAAGTGGCGGAAAAACTAAAATGACGCTTGAAAACAAGCTAGTGGCATAAGCGCAAGACAGTTTTACCTTAAGGTGGCGTTGAAACGCAAAGGAGGATCCCGAAACCGGATATGACGCTAGCAACTGTGCTTCAAAATTCTAACACAAACATGCGCGCAACAGGGACAAGCTAATATCAGCTATGTGCAAGCTAAGTGGCGGAAATACATTAAAATGACGCTGCAAAACAAGCTATTGGCATAAGCGCTAGACAGCTTTACCTTAAGGTGGCGTTGAAACGCAAAGGAGGATCCCGGAACCGGATATGACGCAAGCAACTGTGCTTCAAAATTCAAAAGCAAACATGCGCGCAACAGGGACAAGCTAATATCAGCTATGTACACGCTAAGTGGCGGAAATACATTAAAATTACGCTGCAAAACAAGCTAGGGCAAAAGGCGCCACGAATTATTAGCTTGATTTAGCAGGGGATTCTACATACTGTAATGCATAGGTCCTTCTAAAGCATACACCGTTGTGCTTAAATATACAAATCTGATTCCTTCCAAAAGTCAGCACACAATCAAACTAGACAACTACCTGAAAATGTGGCACACATGAGAATGCATAACGGGTTGTTATGAGCTGGTACGACTGAATGTTAATCCTGCAATATGTGGCCAGGCACGCTCACAACTACAGTGTATTCATTAACAACGACTGGGGTCGCGGGAAGTGAATTCCTTGCAAATGGCAGAAGGGCACATGTATGAACAGCACAGCGCCGCACAACGCAGCGCAGCGAGGCACAGCGACGCTCGCGCCGCCACATAGCGAATCTAAACAGCGACTGCACAAACACTGACCAACACAGATTCATCAAGGACAGGGCTGCCGAATAGCTTGGGCGCTGACAATTTCGAAGAGCGAACGTGACCGCCCAACCTGACAGGCTACAAAATAGCTTTACAAGCCCCGATTGTGTGGAAAACCAGCGATTTTGATGCCAATGAGTTTGGGTGGAGGAGATGCAATTCCCATGTCACTCACAACATTACATTGTGAAAAAAAAAAAAAAAAAAAAAAATTAAAATAACCAGCCAGATTCATTAAACAGATCAATATAAACATGTGTGGAATTTTGTACCAAAGAAAAAAACCCAAAAACCACTAAAAACAATCATTTCAACGTCTGCCATTGAAATGTATGGGAGAGCGGCAGGTAGCGCCAGGTAATACGTGTCGCTGTGAAGGAATTTGCAGCGGCGCTGTTCGGTCCAGGCGGCTTCATGATGAATGCCGCGCTAGCCGTCGCTCTCGCCGGCGCTAGCCTCATTTAGCTTGATAAATGCGTCATTGTGACCGCCGCCGGGCGTACTTGAGTCGGTAGTCGCCGTTAGCTGCCGCTACCTGGCGCTCGTCAGACACTACCTGGCGCTATCGCTTGATGAATAAGGGCCTTAGAGATAGGCAGGGACAGTCGTTGAGACCCACAGAGAGGCAGACAGAACCAGGGAAAGATAGGGAAAAATCAGGAACGATCCAGGCAGGGACAGTGAGAGGGAAAGCTTTTTTTATTTTCATTTGCCAGATCAGATTTCAATCGGTGTTCTTTGTGCTGTAAATTTTCCTTGCCACTGTGCATCCCATCTTGGCAGTGGCATATTTAACCCTATCTGTTATACATAAGCATTTCTCATAACTGGATTAGTTTTAATTTTTTTTTGTCTGCTGTAAAAATCCCAGGCCACATGGCCATTCCATTTCAGCACATGTGACCCTATCTTTTATACTAAATCAGCTTGTTCTGCCTCAGGTTTATTAAGCGATTGCATTTTGATTTGGTTTTTGGCCTCCTGTAAAAACCCAAGCCCACATGGACATCCCAAACCAGCACATGTGACCCTATCTTTTATACTAAATCAGCTTGTTCAGCCTCAGCTTTATTAAGCTATTGCATTTTGAATTGGTTTTTGTCCTGCTGTCAAAACACCAGCCCACATGGGCATCCCAAACCAGCACATGTGACCCTATCTTTAATACTAAATCAGCTTTTTCATCCTCAGCTTTATTAAGCTATTGCATTTTGAATTGGTTTTTGTCTGCTTTAAAAACACCAGCCCACATGGGCATCCCAAACCAGCACATGCCACCCTACCTGTTATACTAAGTAAGCTTGTTCATCCTCAGCTTTATTAAGCTATTACATTTTGAATTGGTTTTTGTCCTGCTGTCAAAACCCAAGCCCACATGGGCATCCCAAACCAGCACATGTGACCCTACCTTTTATACTAAATCAGTTTGTTCATCCTCAGCTTTATTAAGCTATTGCATTCTGAATAGGTTTTTGTCTGCTTTAAAAACACCAGCCCACATGGGCATCCCAAACCAGCACACATGACCCTACCTTTTTTACTAAATCAGCTTGTTCATCCTCAGCTTTATTAAGCTATTGCATTTTGAATTGGTTTTTGTCTGCTTTAAAAACACCAGCCCACATGGGCATCCCAAACCCGCACATGTGACCCTATCTTTTATACTAAGTACGCTTGTTCATACTCAGCTTTATTAAGCTATTGCATTTTGAATTGTTTTTGTCTGCTTTAAAAACACCAGCCCACATGGGCATCCCAAACCAGCACATGTGACCCTATCTTTTATACTAAATCAGCTTGTTCAGCCTCAGCTTTATTAAGCTATTGCATTTTGAATTGGTTTTTGTCTGCTTTAAAAACACCAGCCCACATGGGCATCACAAACCAGCACATGTGACCCTATCTTTTATACTAAATCAGCTTGTTCAGCCTCAGCTTTATTAAGCTATTGCATTTTGAATTGGTTTTTGTCCTGCTGTCAAAACACTAGCTCACATGGGCATCCCAAACCAGCACATGTGACCCTATCTTTTATACTAAATCAGCTTGTTCATCCTCATCTTTATTAAGCTATTGCATTTTGAATTGGTTTTTGTCTGCTTTAAAAACACCAGCCCACATGGGCATCCCAAACCAGCACATGCCACCCTATCTGTTATACTAAGTAAGCTTGTTCATCCTCAGCTGTAATAAGCTATTGCATTTTGAATTGGTTTTCGTCCTGCTGTCAAAACACCAGCCCACATAGGCATCCCAAACCACCATGTTGCACCCTATCTTTTTTACTAAATCAGCTTGTTCAGCCTCAGCTTTATTAAGCTATTGCATTTTGATTTGGTTTTTGGCCTCCTGTAAAAACCCAAGCCCACATGGGCATCCCAAACCAGCACATGTGACCCTATCTTTTATACTAAATCAGCTTGTTCATCCTCAGCTTTATTAAGCTATTGCATTTTGAATTGGTTTTTGTCTGCTTTAAAAACACCAGCCCACATGGGCATCCCAAACCAGCACATGTGACCCTATCGTTTATATTAAATAAGCTTGTTCATCCTCAGCTTTATTAAGCTATTGCAATTTGAATTGGTTTTTGTCCTGCTGTCAAAACACTAGGCCGCAGGGTATCCCAAACCTGCACGTTGCACCCTATCTGTTATACTAAATAAGCTTGTTCAGCCTCAGCTTTATTAAGCTATTGCATTTTGAATTGGTTTTTGTCTTGCTGTCAAAACACCAGGCTGCACGGTATCCCAATCCTGCACATTTGACACTATTTGTTACACTAAAGCAGCTTTTAAAGGCTATTTCTCATAAATATATTGCAGTTTGAATTGTTTTTGTGTGTGATGTAAAAACAATATTGTAAAAAAATACTCACCCAACCCCTCTATGGATCCGGCCGGGTCTCCTCTTCAATTTGGTGCCATCCGATCCCCCGTGGGGGGTCGGATGGCTCCAGGAAAGCCCCCGGAATAGCCCCCCCCGCGGCAGCATCAGCAGCTGCTAACTGTAAAGAAAGAAATAATAAAAATGACATTTACTTACCTGTGGTCGCGCTGAGGTCTCCTCTTCACTGGGGGGGGGGAGCTCCGATCGCTCTTCTGTGGGCTCTTCTGTGGCGAGGAGAGGACAGAAATCGCCCTCTCCCCCCACTTCCTGAAACGCGACTGCTAGCCCCGCCCCCATTGTTGTGATGTCACCAGCAGCCGGCCTCTTAAGTCCAGCACCCAGACAGAGAATCAGTCTGCTCGGGTGGTTGGAGGAGGGCAGATGGGGAGGAGGAGAGGGCTGAGATCACCCTCCCCCCTTCCCAAGGCTCTCTCTTTCAAACACCCGAACAGACTGTCATCGGAGATCGCCGGGGGACACAGGATCGGAGGTGAGTAAAGTAAAAAAAAAAAATAATAAATGACATTTTTTTTCTTATGTCTCTGTGTGTTTATTTTTACATTTAACCCCTTGTGAACTGGTAAGGGGTCCATGAGACCCCTTATACCAGTTCAAAAGGCTGGGGGCACCCCCTATTACCTGCCTCCCCAAAGCCCAGGGGGGGGCAGAAGAGCCCGGGCCCACATAGGCTATGTGGGCTTGTAGGCTGCAGGGTGGGGGGGCCACAAAAGCTGGCCCCCCACTCTATTCCTACAAGCCCCCATAGCTGGTCCCAGGCTGGTAATGCTGGGTAAGGGGGACCCCATTTCATTTTTCTTTTGGATTTTTAAGGGTTTTAACCCTTAAAATTCAAAAAAAAAAGGGGTCCCCCCCCCCCGAGGGGACCCTATGTCATTTTTTTTTTAAATTAAGCCCTTATGTTCTGTCGCCCAGCAGCTAAAAAAGGCTTCCAGCTGCAGCAGGAGAGCAGAAGCCAGATTGATCAGCATGGGACACAGGGATGGATGGGAGGTATTTAAAAAATAAATAAATAAAATATTTTTTTTGCTTGTTTCTTTGGTTTTTTTTTTTTTTACACTTAACCCCTTGTGAACTGGTAAGGGATCCATGAGATCCCTATACCAGTTCACAAGGCTGGGGAGCTGGCAAGTTACCTGCGGCTAGCGGGTCAAGACATTTCATGTTAAAGCCTAAACTCTGCTGCAAAATATGTATGTATAATCATGGTTAAACATGGTGCAAAATGGTGAAAAATTACCTGTTAACAGAGGGTGAAAAAATTTCAAGTAGACGGGCAATTAAAAGGGTTAATAGTACCTATGCATGCGGGGTATTGTTCTGCTTGGGGGATCTTGCACTTTCAGATTTAGTTTCTTTTTTCTTGTTTGCATATTGATTTTTTAAGAAAATGTGTTTTTTATTCTGTTTTTTATAATTTTTTTGAGGGAAACCTCTTGCAACATAAGAATTCTTTAAGGGATCACTTCTAAAATGATGAGCCCACTATAACAAGCTGGGTACGCTTAGAAAGCTGAACATATGTTCTTTCAGGGAATATATGGTTTCTGGGGGGTATTCCAAATGTAAAGGGTTGTTTTGGTAGAAAAAGTACAATGTGCGCAATTTGTCTGCAGAGCTGAAATTTTCAAGTAAAATTACCCTTACGCACATGCTTGACTTTGGGGTGTTTGACAACTCTTTCCTTGACAGTAGCTATGCATGTTGAGTATTGTTCTGTTCAGAGGATGTTGCTTTTTCAGATTGGGCTTGTTTTTTCTTGTTTGCATATTTTTTTTTAGGAAAATATGAGTTTGATTCTGCTTTTTTATTCTTTTTTTTAGTGAAACTCTGTGCAACCAAAGAATTCATTGAAGAATTACTTCCAGAAAACTGCACCCATGTAAACAAGCCTGGTACACCTAGAAAGCCTGAGGTGTATACTTCCAGGGAATATATAGTTTGTGGGGGGTATTTCAAATGTAAAGGGTTGTTTTGCTTGAAAAACTGCAAGGTGTGCCTAGCGCTTAGCATATTTGTATTTTATCTGAAAATCTCCTAAAGCATTGTTTCCTGTTTGTCTCCTGGGCAGGAAAGGGTGTCTACCAATACATATGTGGTATCGCTGTAACCGGGAGAAATTAGGATTTCACACGCAATAAGATTTATTGACAAAATTACTTTTTTTATTACAAAAAACACTACAAATTGGAAAAAATAGATTTTTTTTTTATTTTTTTGCACATATTTCACTCCAAAATATTGAGAATACACCTAAAAAATGTCAAAAAAAAGCCATTTCATGTTAAAGCACAGATTCTTCTGAAAAAAAGAATATATAATTCCCTGGGAAATCCCTGGAAATCCCTTCAAAAATCACAGCTGAACACGTGGAGTGCAAAATAGTGCAAAAGGGTCTGGCAACAGAGAATGAAGAATGCTCCAGGTAGGCTGGAACTGAAAGGGTTAACCGGGGGGCATCCCAAATATGCTAGCATGCGTCTTTTAAGAGTGCTCACATTGGAGTTGGCAGCAGCAGCATTAGGAGCCCATATATTGCCTGAAAGACACACATATGAGCTGGCAGCAGCAGCATAGGGAGCCTATATGTTGCCTGAAAGACACACCCAGGAGTTGGCAGCAGCATAGGGAGCCCACATATTGTCTGAAAGACACACCCAGGGGTTGGCAGCAGCATAGGGAGCCCAAATATTGCCTGAAAGACACACCCTGGAGTTGGCAGCAGCATAAGGAGCTACCATGCATAAGGTACTACCATGGATCAGCCATTGTTGGCTGGAAATCCTGGTTGAACCATGCCTGATTCATCTTCACAAAGGTGAGTCTCTCCACATTTTTCGTGGACAGACAAGTTCTCCTTGGCATGACTATGGACCCCGCTGCACTAAACACCCGCTCAGATGGCACACTACTGGCCGGGCAGGACAGCTTTTCCAGGGCAAACTCTGCTAGTTGCAGCCACAAGTCAAGTTTGGCTGCCCAGAAGTCCAGCGGATCCTCAAGGTGTGTTGGCATGGTCATGGTATGACACGACCTGCTGGTTCAGGTCCTGCTCCAGGTCTTCATGCTGCTCATGAGTAGACTCACTATGCGGATGTAGAACGCTACTCATTAGCGACTGAAGACTGAGGCTGCTGCTGATGGAGCTGCTGCTGCTTCTCCTTCCACCCCCCCAGCAGCCATGGCAGTGGAAGGTAATCGCAGAGGTCCCCCCGAGTCAGACCTGCCAGAGTATGGACCATGGCGCAGATAGCCAACTGACTACGTCTTTTTAGTAGGTCAGTTTGTCCTCCCTCTCGGCGGGTTTAAAAAATGCCCCCATTTTGTGCCGGTTCAGTTCCGACACGGCTTGATCGACCTTTCCTGTCTGCTGCCTGTACTGACCTCTGCTTTGTCTGACCACAAAGCTTCCTGCCCCTCTGGATACCCCACGATCTCTGACCTCCTGGCTTGACCCTTTGGCTACTCCTGACTACGCACCTGTCTCATTCCTGTACTCTGACGCACTATCCGAATTGACTACCTGTGAACGAGCTCGGCTTCGGGATACCCTTGTGGTTCATTGGCCTTCACTGTAAGCAGCCATCCTTTGCGCCTATTAAGACCTGGGGACAACCGTGTCCGGTGAGGCGTACCTAGCGTCCCGGCAAACGGGGGCTTGACTATAGGCAGAAGCGGCGGTGGAGATTGGGGGTTGCCTGCTTACAGAAGGCTGGTGTCCCGCTGGGCATTACAGTATGGACCATGGCGCAGATAGGCATCGCCCAACTGACTACGTAGGATGTCTCTGTAGTAGGTCAGTTTGTCCTCCCTCTCAGTTCAAGAAGGGTGTGCTTGGCGGTGTAGGAGTGGCTGAAGTGCATGCAAAGTTTCCTTCCCGTTGTTAGGATGACTTGCAGATGGGGGGAAGACTTCAGAAAACGCTTGACAACTAGATTGAACACGTGTGCCATGGCAGGACACATGGCTCAGGCTTCCTTGTCGCAGCGCAGACAAGATGTTCTTCCCAGTGTCAGTCACCATGGGTCCCATTTGCAGTTTTCGTGGAGTAAGCCATGATTTAATTTATTGAGTTCTTATTTTTAGCAGTTCCTCCCATGTGTGGCTCTGTGGCTCAAGGCAAACCATGTGAAGAACAGTGTGAAACCGCCGTGTCCTGCACACATGGTAGGCTGGAAGGGCACTGGGAAAAATAAAAATAAAAAAAAATATTTAGAAAAAACAAAATACAAATAAAAAAATAAAAAATGAAAAAAAATGTGTACAAAAATTCACAAAATATTAAAAAAAGACAATGGAAAAAAAAAACATTCATAAAAAATAAGAATATATATATATATATATATATATATATATTTAAAAAATACAAAATTTGAAAAAAAATATATCCAAAAATAAAAAAAATAAAAAAATTTTGATAAATGTTATATGTTACTGTTATTATGTTAGATGTTATTGTTGCTATGTAGTATGTTATTATATGTTATTATTATAAATATGTTCAAATAAGATAAATGTTAATTATTAATATGTAATTGACAATTTGCCACTTTTTTCTGTGACACCATTGCTGAGGGCAAGTGCACTGTCACAGGCACAAAGGCCTAGGAGCCTGGAGGCCACAGCGGAGGGACCTGTCCAAGTTGCTGTTGCGGTTGTGCAGGAACCACAATCACTCAGTGGGCCTTAAAGGATATGTATTGTCCCTGACCGTAGTTACAGCTCCAGATGTAGGCACTGCTGTGCACTTTGGTACACACTAACAGGCTAAAGGACTGGCCCACCTTCTGTTCAACAAAATTGTACAGGGCTGGTACTGCCTTCTTCGCAAAGAAATGACAGCATGGGACTCTCCACCTCAGCTCGGCACAAGCCATCAGTTCTCTGAAAGGTCCACCAACTCAAAAGGGAGGGACTGCAGCACCAGCAACTTATACAGGAGCACATTTAGCTTCTGCACGTTGGATGTGTGGGTACATACTGTTGTCTCTTGGACATGGCTTGGCCAATGGATTGCTGGCGGAATGACTGACTCGGATTAAGAGGAGGAGGAGGAGCATCTGGAGTGACAGAGGATGGGTATGACACACAGTAGGTGGTGGAGCCTTGGCTGGCTGGAACAGAGAGCGGCGTGCCACTGGGTAATGCAGCAGGCTGGACCACCACTTTGGAGCCAACTCTCCCAGGCCGCTTGATAGTGACGCTGCAAATATTGACGCAGGGCTGTGGGTCCAACATTGGGACCCTGGCCACACTTCACCTTCTGCCTACACATCTTTCATATAGCCATGTTAACCTCCTGCGGATGCTTGATGAAAAACTGCCACATGGCCTTGTAGCTGATCTTTCCTGCCAACAGTACGCACTAATTCACTGCTGCTGCCGCCGCCACCGCCGCCAACTCCAGGGACCCTCTTCCACTACCTCCTGGGAAGATATCCTGCCACGCAAGTGGTCTACCCCGAGCACATTTGCCTCCATACTTTCCCCTTCTGCCACCATGCTGGCTGCTAAATCTGTCACTCTCCATCACTCCAAGCCTTTAAAAGTGCCCTCAAAACTCACTGATGTCCTCCTCAGGTTCCTCAACAGTGTCTGCTTAAGAAGCCAAAACGCTTGCAACACCACCTCCCACTCCACTCTCCTCATCACTACTTGCCCGCCTAGTGGAAGAAGTGGCGAGTGTCTCTTCCACTTATTGGCTGGGCAGTATCTGCTGATTTTTCTGATTATCAGATCATCCTCACTGAATAGTGGAGCTGAACCCTAAGCATAAGACATAACCGACAGTTGACTGGGGGTGTCAGATGTCACTTGTGATGCAGTGGATGATCGTGTTAACCAATGGATGATGGCAGATGGGTTGCTGGTCAAGACACGACTGCTAGCTGATCCCGGGAGATCAGTCCTCTCACTGAGACTCTTGCTGCAACTCACCCCTAGCCTGCTGCAACCTCTGCTTGATGAATTTAGGCCTCTGCAACTTCTCTGTGCCCATCCTGCCACTTCTCTGCCTGACATACTTAGTGCGCATATGAGGGGAGGACAAAACGCTACACTACACCTAAAACAGGATTTGTCGATAAGAGCAGCAGGTGTGTAACTATCTATGGTCTTTCACTAAGTAGTAACTAGGCCCTGAAGACTTTAACACGAACAAAGGGATGAAACTCTTAGATGTGCGTAAGTGATGCTCTTACGAGAGTAATTCAATGTGCTCCAGTATGCTTCAAAAATGTTTTTTTTTTTTCAGAGACTGGCCTGCGTGGAAATGAGTCGGGCATGGATCAGCCAAGATTTCCACCCACCAATGCCTGATGCATTAGAGTAGATTGATCATGGGGCCAGACCAACACTAAAGAAATATGGATCGTGCAAAACAGATTTAAGGCACTGCTCTCCAGTTACAGACATTCCTCTGCATCAGACCACAAGTAATTATTGAGAAAATGCTTTACGTTACTCTTACTTTTTATTAATATTCTTCGGATAAGAAATCTGTGCCGAAAATCTGTATGCGTTCTCTTAATGCTGCAGCCAACTACAGGGTGTGTCTTTCTGGCAATTTTGGGCTTCTGCTGCTGCTGCTTGCAACTCCAGTGTGTCTTTAGGCCAATTTGTGGGCTTCTGCTGCCAACTTCAGTGTGTCTTTCAAGCAATGTTTGGGCTCCTGCTGCTCCTGCTGCCAACTTCAGTGTGTCTTTCAAGCAATGTTTGGGCTCCTGCTGCTGCCAACTCCATTGTGTCTTTCAAGCAATGTTTGGGCTCCTGCTGCTGCCAACTCCATTGTGTCTTTCAAGCAATTTTGGGCTCCTGCTGCTGCTTGCAACTCCAGGGTGTCATTCAGCCAATTTTTGGCCTCCTGCTGCTGCTGCTGCCAACTCCAGTGTCTCTTTCAAGCAATGTCTGGGCTCCTGCTGCTGCCGCTGCTGCCAACTCCAGTGTGTCTTTCAAGCAATGTTTGGGCTCCTGCTGCTCCTTCTGCCAACTCAAATGTCTCTTTCAAGCAATGTTTGGGATCCTGCTGCTGCTGCTGCTTGCAACCCCAGGGTGTCATTCAGCCAATCCTTGGCCTCCTGCTGCTGCTGCCAACTCCAGTGTCTCCTTCAAGCAATGCGTGGGCTCCTGGTGCTCCTGCTGCCAACTCCAGTGTGTCTTTCAAGCAATGTTTGGGCTCCTGCTGCTCCTGCTGCCAACTCCAGTGTGTCTTTCAAGCAATGTTTGGGCTCCTGCTGCTCCTGCTGCCAACTCCAGTGTGTCTTTCAAGCAATGTTTGGGCTTCTGCTGCTCCTGCTGCCAACTCCAGTGTGTCTTTCAAGCAATGTTTGGGCTCCTGCTGCTCCTGCTGCCAACTCCAGTGTCTCTTTCAAGCAATGTTTGGGCTCCTGCTGCTGCTACCAACTCCAGTGTGTCTTTCAAGCAATTCTGGCCTCCTGCTGCTCCTGCTGCCAACTCCAGTGTCTCTTTCAAGCCATGTTTGGGCTCCTGCTGCTGCCAACTCCATTGTGTCTTTCAAGCAATTTTGGCCTCCTGCTGCTCCTGCTGCCAACTCCAGTGTCTCTTTCAAGCAATGTTTGGGCTCCTGCTGCTCCTGCTGCCAACTCCAGTGTGTCTTTCAAGCAATGTTTGGGCTCCTGCTGCCAACTCCAGTGTCTCTTTCAAGCAATGTCTGTTCTCCTGATGCTGCCAACTCCAGTGTGTCTTTCAAGCAATGTTTGGGCTCCTGCTGCTCCTTCTGCCAACTCAAATGTCTCTTTCAAGCAATGTTTGGGCTCCTGCTGCTGCTGCTGCTGCTTGCAACTCCAGGGTGTCATTCAGCCAATCTTTGGCCTCCTGCTGCTGCTGCCAACTCCAGTGTCTCCTTCAAGCAATGTTTGTTCTCCTGGTGCTCCTGCTGCCAACTCCAGTGTGTCTTTCAAGCAATGTTTGGGCTCCTGCTGCTCCTGCTGCCAACTCCAGTGTCTCTTTCAAGCAATGTTTGGGCTCCTGCTGCTGCCAACTCCAGTGTGTCTTTCAAGCAATGTTTGGGCTTCTGCTTCTCCTGCTGCCAACTCCAGTGTCTTTCAAGCAATTTTTGGGCTCCTGCTGCTCCTGCTGCCAACTCCAGTGTCTCTTTCAAGCAATGTTTGGGCTCCTGCTGCTCCTGCTGCCAACTCCAGTGTGTCTTTCAAGCAATGTTTGGGCTTCTGCTGCTCCTGCTGCCAACTCCAGTGTGTCTTTCAAGCAATGTTTGGGCTCCTGCTGCTCCTGCTGCCAACTCCAGTGTCTCTTTCAAGCAATGTTTGGGCTCCTGCTGCTGCTACCAACTCCAGGGTGTCTTTCAAGCAATTCTGGCCTCCTGCTGCTCCTGCTGCCAACTCCAGTGTCTCTTTCAAGCCATGTTTGGGCTCCTGCTGCTGCCAACTCCATTGTGTCTTTCAAGCAATTTTGGCCTCCTGCTGCTCCTGCTGCCAACTCCAGTGTCTCTTTCAAGCAATGTTTGGGCTCCTGCTGCTCCTGCTGCCAACTCCAGTGTGTCTTTCAAGCAATGTTTGGGCTCCTGCTGCTCCTGCTGCCAACTCCAGTGTCTCTTTCAAGCAATGTCTGGGCTCCTGCTGCTGCTGCCAACTCCAGTGTGTCTTTCAAGCAATGTTTGGGCTCCTGCTGCTCCTGCTGCAAACTCCAATGTCTCTTTCAAGCAATGTTTGGGCTCCTGCTGCTGCTGCTGCTGCTTGCAACTCCAGGGTGTCATTCAGCCAATCTTTGGCCTCCTGCTGCTGCTGCCAACTCCAGTGTCTCCTTCAAGCAATGTTTAAGCTCCTGGTGCTCCTGCTGCCAACTCCAGTGTGTCTTTCAAGCAATGTTTGGGCTCCTGCTGCTCCTGCTGCCAACTCCAGTGTCTCTTTCCAGCAATGTTTGGGCTCCTGCTGCTGCCAACTCCAGTGTGTCTTTCAAGCAATGTTTGGGCTCCTGCTGCTCCTGCTGCCAACTCCAGTGTGTCTTTTAAGCAATGTTTGGGCTTCTGCTTCTCCTGCTGCCAACTCCAGTGTCTTTCAAGCAATGTTTGGGCTCCTGCTGCTCCTGCTGCAAACTCCAGTGTCTCTTTCAAGCAATGTTTGGTCTCCTGCTGCTGCTACCAACTCCAGTGTGTCTTTCAAGCAATTTTGGCCTCCTGCTGCTCCTGCTGCCAACTCCAGTGTTTCTTTCAAGCCATGTTTGTGCTCCTGCTGCTGCCAACTCCATTGTGTCTTTCAAGCAATTTTGGGCTCCTGCTGCTCCTGCTGCCAACTCCAGTGTCTCTTTCAAGCAATGTTTGGGCTCCTGCTGCTCCTGCTGCCAACTCCAGTGTCTCTTTCAAGCAATGTTTGGGCTCCTGCTGCCAACTCCAGTGTGTCTTTCAAGCAATGTTTGGGCTCCTGCTGCTCTTGCTGCCAACTACAGTGTGTCTTTCAAGCAATGTTTGGGCTCCTGCTGCCAACTCCAGTGTGTCTTTCAAGCAATGTTTGCGCTCCTGCTGCTCCTGTTGCCAACTCCAGTGTCTCTTTCAAGCAATGTTTGGGCTCCTGCTGCTCCTGCTGCCAACTCCAGTGTCTCTTTGAGCCAATGTTTGGGCTCCTGCTGCTGCCAACTCCAGTGTGTCTTTCAGGCAATGTTTGGGCTCCTGCTGCTCCTGCTGGCAACTCCAGTGTGTCTTCCAATCAATTTTTGGCCTCCTGCTGCTGCTGCTGCCAACTCCAGTGCCTCTTTGAGCCAATGTTTGGGCTCCTGCTGCCATCTCCAGTGCCCCTTTAAGCAATGTTTGGGCTCCTACTGCTGCTGCTTGCAACTCCAGGTTGTGTCTTTCAAGCAATTTTTGGGCTACTGCTGCTGCTGCTGCCAACTCCAGTGTCTCTTTCAGCCAATGTTTGGGCTCCTGCTGCTGCCAACTCCAGTGTGTCTTTAGGCCAATTTTTGGGCTCCTGCTGCCAACTCCAGTGTGTCTTTAGGCCAATGTTTGGGCTCCTACTGCTGCTGGCAACTCCAGTGTCTCTTTCGGGCAAATGTTGGGCTCCTGCTGCCAACTCCAGTGTGTGTCTTCAGGCCAATTCTTGGGCTCCTGCTGCCAACTCCAGGATGTCTTTCAGCCAATATTTGGGCTCCTGCTGCTGCCAGCTCCAGGGTGTGTTTTTCAGGCAATATAGGGGCCCCTCATAGTGATGCCACCTCAACTCTCTGTAATTGTGCCGCTCTGCGATTCTAATAGCGATGCCTCTGATCTGCATGTCATAATTGTTTACAGTGTTATTTCACTAACCCAGCACGCATCCTGTGCCTGTTACAGCAAGGCAGAATGGTTTACAACCCTATTGAGGTTCTAGGAAGCTCAGAAATAGCTGTTTTTAATAGCGATTCGTTGCGAATAAATTCGGACCGAAACAAATTTTGACGGAAAATTTGGCGAATCAGTCGAATCAAATTTTCAAAAGTTCACTCATCTCTAGTAGCAATCTGCATTACAATTGCCCTCGGGAGGGATGCATATAAGCACTGTTTGTTGTGTTGGTCTAGTTTAAGTCATTGACTGTTGGTCCGCTTTAAGGTGAAAAATGATAGGAAATGGAAAAATAAAAAGAATGGGAATATCACAGTTTCTTTAAAAAAACAAATTAGAATAGAGGTGAATTGCAACCTGAATCCCATTGAACTTTGGCTAAGTGAGATGACATAATCTCACTCGCCGGTATAAAAGGCCCCTCGCTGCGGCAGCAAGCAAGCTGTCAGAAGGAAGGGGAAGAGGCAATCCCTTGCACTGGATGCCAGGCAGAGATGAGTGTTCTTTTCTTGCATGCAAACTAGGGAAAAAGGCCAAGTGCCATTTAAATAGTTAAAGGGATTGTTCAGGCAAAAAAACAAAAAGAAAACCTATACTCACATTTTGTCCTCCCAGCTCTGATGTTTTAAAAGTTGTCGGTACCAAAGAATGAGCACTATGTCACCCTGTGTTGGTCCTCATTCTTCTCAGATGAAATCACACCTCTCTGCACACCTCCTCTATTCATTTTAATAAAGGTGCTTGTTTTCCATTATCGATAAGCTTTAGAACGCTTGAGCCGGAGAAGGAAGCTGCATAGGAACAAAAGGTGAGTATAGTTGTTTTTTTTTTTTTGCCTGAACAATTGCTTTAAATCAGAAGATACCCCCCTTGAAGCTTGCTGCTCAACCTCAATTGGATACATCAAGATGATGTATCCCATTGCATGAGTGATGAGGTCATCAACCCTAATCTTCAGCGTATCGGCAGCCTTGGAGCATCAGTATACAGTGCCTCTCTTTTCCACTTTAAGTACCAGTATGTAAAGGGTACAGAGGTATATTTATTTCAGCAGTATGTATTGGAAGTACAATATAAAGTTTGACATTTTTGCATTTTTAATTATAGTAGCCCCTCCAGTTTTAAACTGAATGTGTTTATTTTGTTCTAGTAAGATTGAGATGCATTTTCCCCTCCATATGAAAATAACGATGCTGGAAAAATTTCCATAATTGATATTGCTCTTTTAGGGATACACAGAAATGCTAATTTCGATTAGAATATCATAAAGGCTCGCCTTACTTGCTTCTCACAAGTTGTTCTTGAAAGTAATGATTAAGAGGTCTAATTAACCTTCTGAAACCAGATGACTAGCAATTATCACCTTTTCTTGCACTCCCAGTGGTCATATATCCATTTTGGAGGAGGCAGCTTTTACACGGAATGGGAATACTTACTCCCAATCCTGCACGTATTTGTTAATAAGTCAAAGGACATTTAACAATTACTTCCATGTTTCTATAAAGTGTTTTCAATTTCAAACATTTTTTCCTGTTTAGAGCAATATTTGCCTTAGGGAAAAATTATAATACAAACTTGAATCTCTACCGAGGGTATTTTCCTGTTATATTTACTGTTCTGGTAAGTAAAATTGCAAAATCCAAGTATATTTGCCACTGGCCTTTGAGGGTAATCAAAGCTGAAGGGGGTAATTACAGCTTACTGGGCTATGGCATGAGCTAACATTAAAGTCCCTGTCCAAACACGCACACACACTAACTTTCTCCTACCTTATTACCCTTGGAACAGTGTAAAATTAATCATTTAAAGGTCTCTAAAAATCTAATATTATATATAAATACCTAAGTGAAGTAGGTTTCTTTGCTTCACTTTCAGGGTTGTGGCTGAGCTGGGAAGGGCATGTCATGGCGCGGCTTTATAAGTCCTGACTAGAGATGAGCGAACTTCTTGAAAGTTCGATTCGGGCGATTCGCCGAATTTCCCCAAGAAATTCGGGTTCGCCCGAATCGAACTTTCACGAATCGCTCATCTGAAAAAAAAATGCCGGCATGGTGGGAGCGGGCAGGCCGGCTACGCCTGTCAGCGGGCCGCAGCCGGCCTGCCCGCTCCCACCATGCCGGCATTTTTTTTTAAGCAAAAATGCCGGCATGGTGGGAGCGGGCAGGCCGGCTACGCTGTCAGCGGGCTATACTGCTAAAATGATCCGGAGCGAATTCCGGTTCGTTCGAACCGGTTCGCTCATCCCTAGTCCTGACCACTGTGGATTGTCATGCTCACACATGCTGAGAGCTCCAAGAGACAGAGTGGCTGACAGACCACTTTTTTGTGTGGTCCTGAAGAAATGAAAATGGAGGCAGGGGCATTCTTTGAGCCTTGCTACAGATTCAATCCTGCACTATAGCAAATGGAGAAGAGGAACATGGTAAATGCAAGCTGCTTGCTGCCTCATTATTGATGTTTGGTTTTTATAGTCCTTTTAAAAATCGAACATGTCCAACTAAAGTAAGTTGAGAAATAGAACATGATTAAAAAGGACACAACCCCTGTTTGGCCAGCTCTAGAATCTGTAATAATCCAGGACCCAATGATTCTCTCGCCCTGGCCGTTTCAATGCCCTGCTTTGGGAAACCATTTTGACAGTAATTTTACGCTTTCCACAAGTCATGCGCGAGCCGGATGCACGTTTAAACTTACCACAGAAGAGGGATGTTTACTGGGGGAACAGTGATGATTCCCATACCAGTATGCCTTGTGGACAGGGACCAAATCCTGGGATACATGAAAAGGCACCTTTTCTCCCTCCACAGCTGATCCGTCCTAGTTTGGTCGAATTAAACATACTCACTCGATAAACACTTGGTATAGACTACCATTCAACAGCATTGGAAGAATGTACTTCCTTTTTTTAATAGAAAATATCTCAATTAATCTGCAAATTCACTATTTTGAGCCTTGATCAAAAGCACTCAATCTTTTTTATTGGCAAAACTCAGAAACAAAGGGTTGTGTACAAGATCCTCACTAGACCAACTATATGTGGAGGATGGGGGTGCCAGACTTTAAAAACTACTATAAAGCAGCCCAGATGCACCACTTCCGTTAATGGGTGCACACTGAGTTAGTAAATAGAATTCAATAAAATTTAAATATCTACTGCTCTATTAAAAGGAATATTAACATTTAATCAATGAATAATTTACACAGGTGCTGAAATCTATACACTACACTCTAAAATCCTTTCCTGGCAATCCAGCTTACTTTCCCTACCCTGAAATATCTCACTCCCTGACAATCTAAAACTTCAACCAGGAACTACAAATCTTACTGTGCCAATACCTGATACATCTGGTCTTATAGAGGAAACTTTGCCGTGCTTTTCGAGAAAGAAAAGGCCAGCAATTGCTCTCTACTGTACACCCAAATACATGACTTTTTAAGCACACTGAAACCAAGACAACAAAAAATCCACCAACCTTATCCTACATCTACAAAATGTTTGCTTCAGTACATCTTATACTAAAAAATCGGAGGAAACGTTATGCTCCTTCATCAACTTTTGACCTGGTAGAAACTTGCTTCACTACAGATTATTCTAACACCAGCACTCTGAATATTCAGTTTAAAATTTAATAATAGATTCTACTACACCACTGACCATGTGGCTAGATTTCTTATGCAACAAACCTCTACCGTGGGAAACCTGTTACCTTAAGTGCACAAAGGGTTCTTCTACCTCTCATGGAGGACAACATTCTATCTAAAAAAAGACAGTACAAATACCCCTATGGACCACTAAAAAATCAATATTTACCCACTGGGGTAGAACTACTTCTTTAAGCAATAAAACTAGAACTCTACTGCATCCTGGCTTTCAAATGAGATCTCTTTTGTCCATAAAAACGATGAATATCAAAATACCATAGCTAATCTAATGCATGTAAAAAAGAATAATTATTTCACTAAAGACCAAGGAAAGGGCAGCCTATAAGCTTCTGTGGTTGGACTGTGGGTAGCTTAACTTCAATATAAGGGAAAAAAATAAACCCTTCAGCATAATAAGACCCTTCAGCATTGATCTGGTGCTCTGCCAAGAGAGGCCCTCAACAATTGCTCCCTTAATGTCCAGGAAAGCGTAAAAGTAATCAGGCATCAGCAGAATTTTTTCTTCTGGCTAAATGGAAGTGACCGCTAATGTTTAGAGAAATTGGGGGCGTTTTTATTCATAGGCTATACTAGGAAATTTGAGTATTTTACAGAATTCAAGTTAAGATAATAGTGGACGCATCTGCACATCCTGTACTTGCTCAGCCAAAACCAAGTGTGCTGATTCGCTTAGTGGGTCACTCAGCCAATCAGCGCGTTTGATTTTACCCACCTGAGCGGCTAAGCAGAATCAAGCAAATTTGAGGGCATTGCCGGCCACGTCCCCTGCTCAGCTTCTTGCTGTGGTGTGCCTGCGCTGCCAATTCAAAAAGGCCTGCTGTGGTGCACACACAGCTGGAGGTGAGCAAGGATGTGGCCGGCATCTATTAACCAAGACTAACAGGATTACTTATTATTCCTAATGAGAAGGCGGGCTATGGAAATCATCTTCTTGGCCTCGATTTAGTAATATAGGTCTCTTTAGGTGAAACAATCATGAGAATTTCTTACTGAAAATTCTCAAGCTAGGAAGACAATGTAAGGCAATGACCTTTTACTCCTAAGAAAAGTTGTGAACTATTTACAGCTTTTTACACTGTAGTAAATAGTGCAATTGACTTTTAATGTCCTAGCTGGTGACTCTTACTGAATCAAGTTCAATGCTTGGAAAAAATGTTTCAATTTTACACAGTCTGGGACTTTAGAAGCGAACTGGAGGTTTAGTATATTGGCTGTGCGTGATGTCCCTGCTGTACATTAAATACCTTTTGGCTACTTTATATCCCTAAAATTTTGTTGTACAGCTGCTTCTTTTGGATATCTTGGGGGGACTGCAGGGAGTAGCAGCATAGGGCTGCATAACACTATTTATATATTTACTTCTTGTACATTGGGCTATACATTAACTAAGCTTTTTTCTGGCCAGAGAGAAAGTTTTGTTGCACTTTTAGTGCTTGTGCTTGTTGTTGGGTCAGGATGCAGTCTGCATTTAAAAATAAATCCCACTTCTGTGGCTGTACCTCAACATGTGCACGGGCCTTCCCTGGTACAAATATACAGCCTACATTCAGCACTCAAAAATAAATTGCCCCCCCAACCTGCACAAATTCCCCTTTTACACTCTTAAAATTAATATGCAAAATGATTTACCATTACCTGTCATTTCGTGACAGATAATTACAAAAACATATTAGGTTTGATTCATGGTCCTCCGTCTATGCATTTCCATATGTTTTTTGGAGCACCTAGTCGCACTCAGGCTTCCTCCTTATTTATGGTCCTCAAAATTTGAAGTACATTGTTTAGGGTGGAAATTTGTGCACCAATGTGGAAACACATGCCGGCAGCATCCTGCATTTTATTTTAGTAATGAAAGTGCCAGCTGCAAGTTTATTTTATTTCTTTTTGGGGGGTTTTGGTGAGAAAAAAATGGTTAAAAGTTGTCAAAGTTGACGAATCTCAAAATGTTTAATGATAAAATCACCAAAATGTGGACATTGGGCCCCAAAAATTAATAGTAGAGTAATAAAAAAAAAAATTAGTAGCAAAATTATTAAGAAAAACAAGGCACCAGGACCATGAATCGAACCTATTGTGAAAAGCTGTTCATCTCACAACTTATCTAGTTATGCGAAAAACTAATAAAGGCCACATCTGTAGTTGAATGGATTATCCATCACGAGTCCACTCAAACCACCTTCTACCTTTTCTCTTCTTCCAGGATACAAAGCAGACAGTATGCATGGGGGACATGCACATTATTTTTCTACTTCAGTGTTTCCAAACTTACTGTTTTTTTTTTTTATCCCAGCACTTTATACTGGTGTAGTGGTCCTTGGTAATAGTGGAAACACCTACCCCTCATTTAAATAAAAATCATTAATTATAACATAAACTGTGACACTGGGGAAAAGCCCAATAAGCCAAACCCTGATGTATTGAAGCCTACAACTTGTTCCAGATTTGCCACCTTCTCTACAAAAGAACCTGAATTATCAGAGTTGTCTGACGCCTCTACTGGTGACATTGCTGACTGCAGGGATTGTTCCAGCTACCATAAGAATTTTCATGCTTGTAAGATACATTTACTTTAAAAATCTCAAGAAAGTTAGGGGCATTGTATGATTTATTTCAGAGTGAAAATCACAAGTGAATCAAAGAAGACTACAGACATTTTTAAGTCCCTATATAGCAATGTGTTTTAATTGGGACGGGGGGGGGGGTGACATTTGTCTGGGTGACATTGAAGGAGCTGCCCTGTGAGTTCTTATAGCCTTTTGCACATCATTTTGTTTTTATCCATCTGAATATAAAGCTCAAGAAAAATAAGGTCATTTTACTATTTATTTTCGAATCAGTCTAGAGTTAAAAAAAAAAAGTGATTCAAAGAAGAGAGAAAACTACAGTTTTTAAGTCTTTAAAAATGCATCTATTATTAACAATTAACCCATTCACGTTGAGGCAGTAAAATAGACTGTGAAACCTTTGATTTACTTGAAAGAAGTTTTACTTGAAAAAGTTAAATTAATATATTGTCCCATTACTCTAGTGAAAGTTTTACGTACAAATCAGGCCCGGACATGACTGAAGTGCTGTAAACCAAAAATACCCCAACTGCTCCCCAGGTGCCATGGTTAGGGCATGTGTGCACTCACTACATGTGATACTCACTGAAAGGATGGGTTAAATGTGGAGAATAAAATCCTATATGTGTGCAAGCAACATCAACATCAATAAATGAAGATCGATATCTCCATAATGGACCTCAAAGTGAAGGAAGCAGAAAAGTGAGAAATTAAGCATTTTTATTAGGGGACTAGGCTGTGCCAAAGACTTAAAGCGGACCTTCAGCATAATTTAATGAAAAGCCCAAAACTAGTCCCCAGCATCTAAAGCTAATTATAGTTTCTGTTTTTAGTCACTTATTATTTTTTCACCCACTGGGCTGCAACTCTGTTCAGGACTCTAGGATACGGGCGCCGCCATCTTGCCTCAGAAGCATCACATACTGAGGAGGGGGGGGTGCAGGGGTGGGGTTACAGCTGTGCTTTTCTCAGACAGAGCAGAACTTGGGTCAGGAAAAGGTCAGCAATGCCAGAATGCAGAGCAGCACAGTCAGAAGACACTTCCTGTTTGCAGGCAGCCTGAGACTCCATGGGCCGCTCTCTATTCTGGCTTTTGTTCCTTTCCTTTGGGGCACCCTGATCGGGGGATGCCCTGCTGTGTTAAACCCCACAGATTGCACAAATCAACTCACCTCTTCCCGGTCCTACAGCGCGCTTGAATCTGCAGACGCCACGTTGTCTAAGCCTTCATTTAAGGCCAGCGTCTCCAAGCACGCAGACGGCCACATCCCCCGCTACTCTCTAATAGGGAGTGAGGGAGTGTGCCCCCGCCGGCTTTAACAAAAACTATTGCCTACCCTGGGTTTTGGTCCATTTAAGCCATCTCTATTTGTAAATGAAAACCCTTAATGACGATTGTTACGGATATATCTCAAAGAGATAAAGATGAGAAATAAGAAAGAATACATGTTCATAGTGACACCCACAGCAAAGTGACAGTAACAAGTACAGTACATATGTAGACATAATTACAGTTAAAGAATAATCAACAATAGCCCAAGGACAGGGTTTCTTTAACTAACACGCCTAGAAATCGAGCGGTAATAGCCCAACAATGTAACAACCAAACAAGTGCGAAATTATTGGGGACACCACTTTCATGAATATGTTCTGTCAGTTATTACAAAACGGGCATGAATTGGAGATACAAGCTCTGACCAATAAGTGATTTCAGTGTGATTTTAACGCTTTTAAAGCTTTTACTACTTTTTTATATATAAATTAATAAAATATGTGAACTTTAATAAATCATCATCTAATGCTTATTCCATAGAATGCATATTCTTATTGGGTGGGGGACTTCTTTTCCAGCAAGTATTTGCTCAGATACTAAAGTGTGTAGATTTGACTTATGACAGGACCCTTCCCCCACTAGTGTCTAGAAGAAACATACCACTGATCACCTCACACATTCAAAAGACAACAAAGATGCAAACCTGACATATGGAGTAGAGCAATAAGTTGGACCATAATTCATTTTGGACTGTAAGTCCACTTTATCAACAATCTACAATGTGTAAAGAACTTAATGGCCATATGGTATTACAAAAATAACATGCTGTCAACCAGATTAGATGTTACTTAAATGCAGCCCGAAGATGAGTAAAGACAGCATGTGACAGATAGTAATGTATGGCCCTAATTAGCGTACATTTGCATAGAAACTACACCCAGTGTAGGAGATACTTAAGCTGGCATCTTCTCTTCTCATCTTACCCTGATGTTTAGATGTGTGCGTAGTTGGTCTAGTACAGCGGTACCCAACTGGTGGAACGGGGTTCCGAATGCAGACCTCGGCACCAGATTTCTGGACCCTTGCCCTGCACTCATCCATCCCCATCCATTCCTGTCCCCCCAGCTCTGCCCCATCCATCCCTGTCCCCTCAGCTCTGCCCCATCCATCCCTGTCCCCTTACCTCTACCCCATCCATCCCTGTCCTCTCAGCTCTGCCCCATCCATCCCTGTCCTCTCAGCTCTGCCCCATCCATCCCTGTCCCCTTACCTCTACCCCATCCATCCCTGTCCCCTCAGCTCTGCCCCATCCATCCCTGTCCCCTCAGCTCTGCCCCATCCATCCCTGTCCCCTCAGCTCTGTACCATCCATCCCTGTCCTCTCAGCTCTGCCCCATCCATCCCTGTCCCCTCAGCTCTGCCCCATCCATCCCTGTCCTCTCAGCTCTGCCCCATCCATCCCTGTCCCCTTACCTCTACCCCATCCATCCCTGTCCCCTCAGCTCTGCCCCATCCATCCCTGTCCTCTCAGCTCTGCCCCATCTATCCCTGTCCCCTTACCTCTACCCCATTCATCCCTGTCCCCTCAGCTCTGCCCCATCCACCTCTATCCCCTCAGCTGTGCCCCATCCATCCCTGCCCCCTTACCTCTACCCCATCCATCCCTGTGCCCCCCAGCTCTGCCCAACTGCCCTGCCCCCCAGCTCTTCCCCATCCATCCCTGCCCCCTTACCTCTGCCCATCCATCCCTGTCCCCTCTGCTCTGCCCCATCCATTCCAGGCTTTTTTAGTTTTGCCTGTAGAATATATAGCCCCCCCTCAGTGCGCTGATTTCTAACTATCCACCCCCATGACACCCCCCCCGCTCGGACCTCTCACCAGATGCCTGTATATGGGCCTTTACAAGAAGTGGTTGAGTAACCCTGGTCTAGTATGTCAGTCATTTGGGGACAAGTAATTGGAAATAGGAAGGGTAAAAACTCCCTTAGTGTAATTAAGCCATAGGAGTGAATAGGTAACACTTTAATGTACTGTATTTTATCTAGGCTGCTGGAAGGCACTGCATGCTTACAAATATATAGAATGTACAAGGAAATAGATGAAAAAAGAAATTAATCAAGAACTAATTAGCAACATCATAGTGAGTCATGAAGCCCTCTCGTTGTCTATAATGTTGTAAATAACTAGAGCAGGGGTTCCCAACAGTTTCTCATTGAATTCTACTCTCTTTTTCGAATTATATCAAGTCCCACCTAGATTGTACATGTGAGTTGTCAGTCACCTTAAACAAAAATGCTCTGATCGCCATTTAAAGTGCACAAAATATACTAACATTTTGTATCAGTTTTGTACACCTTAAGCAAATCAGGGTTGGGTAAAGTATAGATGCTGCAGATTAGGTTGGGGTACAGGCCAGTCCAGTGGTGGACTGGGGCCAAAAATCAGCCCTGGCTTTTACTAGCCCCTTGCTGGCCCGAGACATGCTTGCTGAGGTCTCCCCTTCAACCATGATGCCGGGGCTCTAGCATTGGGGGCTTGGGTTCATTGGTTTGTGGGTACAGTGGGGTTGGGTAGAGGGTGCTGAGACTAAGGGGGAGAAGTGATTGAATGTTGGTGTAAAAAGCAGCCCAACTGGCCCCAAAGCAGTGCGGCCCACCGGGCATTGTCCCAGGTCTCCCTATGGCCTTTCCACCCCTGGGCCAGTCTACAACCTTGCTAAGGGGTTTATTCATGAAGGTCTCGCGCTAGGTAGTGCTTCGTAGCGGCAGGCAGCGTCTGGTGAACGCTGGGCGTTGTTCGCAAAACCACATTTATGAAGGCGATTCTGGTGAGCGACAGCGCCATGTAGCGTACAATTCATCATCACAGGCGGCTCAGCGTATAGCGCCGGTGCTCTAGCTTCCAGAGCGACAGGTCTTACCTGTTGCTATCTGTCGCTCTTCCATACATTTCAATGGATGTTCCTTCTAATCTCTTTACTGATCCCTTTTTTTTCTCTCTCAAATAATTATTTGACCTCTTCTGGCCTGGAATAAAGTAATTTTTGAAAACTTTTTACAATTTTTTTATATTTTTATGCAGAATTGTCATTACAGGTCTGGCATTAAAGTATTAATGTCACAATGTTACAACAATGTCATTCCATGTGTTTTCATTTTGTTACTGGTGGATATGTGTTCAAAAACAGACTTTAATCACACAGCGTCTAGCGCTCTATGCTATAGCGACCAGATCCAGAGCGCCTACACTGTGTGTGTGTTTTTTTGTTGAATATGGTTTGAGTCGCTGAGAGTCAGTCGCACTGAGCTGGTGATACCTTTCACTCCCTGCAACGCTGTACTGCTGTTAGAGCGCCCAACATACATCTCATTCATCAATGCCGGCCAGGTTATTACAGTGACTGAGGCGCTCTGTTACAGCACCCAATAGACGATCACAGGGTATACCAGCGTTTGCTCTAAGTGCCGCTATACAGATGCTCATCTGCCGATACCTGGCGCTAGTAATGAATCAGCCTCCAAATATCTAGCTTGCTCGAGTATCACCCTGTAAGAAGCCCTAAAATGCCAGAAACCTGAAGAAATCCAGCTACTCTGGATTTCTTGAGTGTATTGAGGACAATAATGTCAAAATATATACATAATCATCAGTGTACAATATAGAGAAAAGGATACAGTGAGACCAACCGGCTGATTCATTACTAGCGGCAGGTAGCGTCAGATGAGCGTCTGTAGCAGTCATTTCAGAGCGCCCGCTAGTAGTCGCTGTGCTCGCCCGTGGTTCGCTAGGTCAGAGCGCCTCAGTCGCTGTACAGCATTGATGAATACATTGTGGGGATTAGCTATATGACCAGTACTGCGCTGTATGGGAGCGAATGGTAGCGACTGGTTAGTACGACCGACTCACAACATATTCATCAAAAAAACAGCCTTACACACGGCAGGCGCTCCAAAATGCTTCGCTGTAGCCCAGAGCGCCGGAGGCTATGTTATTAAAGGCTGTTTTTAACATGTATCCACCAGTAACAATGCGAAAACATATGGAATTACATTGTAATAACATTGTGACTTGAACACATTAATGCCAGACCTGTAATATCAATTCTGCATAAATTTATAAACATATAAAAAAATATGAAAAAATGGATTTTTCAAGGAGAGATCCCAACATTATTTGAGAATAAAAAATAAATAAATAAATTAAAACACCCTGTTTAAAGTGGACCAACACCCACCCGGGTTTTCCCGGGCCGATCACCTCCCTCCCCGCGGGACATCCGAGATCGGGATGTCCCGCGGGGTGAAACCCCCCCAAACACCCCAAACTCCTAACCTTATCCTCTAGACGTGCGCGTGCCCGCGCCGTCCGTCCGTGAATGGCCGGCGCGGGCACGCGCGTGTCAAGAGGGACGCGCGGGAGGCGGCGGAGCCGCTTGTCCGCGGCTTGTCCGTCGGCCCGGGGAGAGGTGAGTTTGGGGGGTTCGGGGGGGTTTCACACAGCGCGGCACCCCAATCGGGGGTGCCCCACCGAAGTGGACCAAGACCCAGGATAGTCAAAATCCTGGGTGTTGGTCCACTTTAATGAGAAGTAAAAGAATGTCTATTGAAATGTATAGGGGAGAGCGACAGGATGAATGCCGGTGCTGTACGCTGCGGCTGGGATAATGATGAATCGGACGCTACATGGTGTTATCCCAGTCGCTCAACAGAATCTGCTTGATAAATGTGTATTTGCGTGCCGTGTTCGGCGTTCACCTGCCGCTACCTGTCGTTTACAAGGCACTACCTGACGCTATCCCTTGATGAATAAGGCCCCAAGTTTGTTGAAGTGATGCTTCTACGTAACCTCAGGGTTTTCAGTGCACCTTATAGGAGATAACAAAATATATGGAAAAAGTAACTGCTAACTGTAACCAAAAGAAGCTATATACAAGGTATAAATGTTTACCATATGACTAGTGGTTGTCACTTAGGATCCTCCTGAGGGTTATGATGGCGGTCTGGCTATGGGGTTTCAGTTAAGGAATGCAATAGGTTCTTACAGAGACATGGGCCCTTATTTAACAAGGGATAGCGCCAGGTAGCGAATGGTGAGCGAACGGTAATGACGCTCACCGCCACGAGAACGCCGGCTCCCCTCCGCAATCACACATTTATGAAGCCGATCCTGCTTAGCGAGTGACAGAGCGCCAGATAGCGAATTATTCATCATTATTCCAGCCTCACCCCACAGCGCCTGCGAGCGACCATGCACAGCGACAGGTATGACCTCTCGCTACCTGGCGCTCTCCAATGCATTTCAATGGAGCTAACTTTAAATATTCATAATTAATTGCTATTAATTTTTTTTTTTTTTTTTTTTAATGTCAAAAATTCTGTGACCACTTCTGCAATGTTAGATTTTTTTTTTTAAGCTAAAAAAAAAAAAAAAAAAAAATGTGCAGAATTGATATTACAGGTCTGATATGAATGTATTCATATTACAAAATGTTTAGAAAAACATGTTTTTTTTTTCTAAAAATATGGTTGTTTGGGGGTTAAAAAACTACTTTTAACCCATCGCCGCCAGCGCTCTGGGGTTTAAACAAGCATTTCACAGCGCGAGAATTTTTGGAGCGTGATTTGTTAATGAATATGCTGGGAGCCGTTCGCTATGGCCGTTCGCTGTCATGCGCTCCCATACAGCACGGAACCTGTCAAACAGCGACTCATAACCCCGTATTCAACATTACCACACACCGACTGAGTCGCTGTCAACAGCCAAACAACGGCCAAGCACAGCGAATACTAGCGGGCGCTGTGAAAATAACGCTACTGTCGCTCATCTGTCGCTACCTGGAGCTATTAATGAATCAGCCTGATATTAACAACAGTAGCTCAAAACAAATCTCACAGTAATGAACCTGTTAGGTAGTTTCCCCATAGTATGGGAAACGCACAAGAAAATATAACAGCAATACATATGGGTGGAATCAAGCACAAGTCAAACAAAAGAGCATTATGTATATCAAATGTTAAACCCGTGGATGTAACAGAAATGATCGCTAAGCGGTTGCCAACGTTTCAGGGCCTCTGGCCCTTTCCTCAAGGAACCAATGCCTTTCGACTATAATTATGAAACCTTGGTCTTAGACATTCAAATAATATATTTTGTACATGTCATGATATTTTTAATGATTTGAACTAAACCTTGACTTGGTTTTAAAAACAGTATCTTTATACAACATTATTTTATTACGTATTGAGGTGTTCCCCATTTATTAATTCTATTTATTATTTTGTGTTACTTAATGAATGTTTTTAAAGCTTTGACCTTCCCCATAATTTCAATTCTGTGCAGTTAATTATTAAAGTGTCATTAGTAATGGCTGAGAGCAACATTAACAAGGTGCATGCTCATTTTTCTAATTATAGTGTTTTTCACTCACTATTGTTCGTGCAAGCATTTGCATTCTGGAACAAAGATCCATTTGTTGTACTCAATGTTCCTTAGTTATGGGGAGGCAAGATCATTCGTTTTATGGATTATAGGAAAATACTATATTCCTTATAGCTCTGTTCTATTCCTTTATTAAAGAAAAATACATACACATCATTATAAAGCTCAGTAAATAGCTGGACTTTGGGAACTTTTTGCCTGTTCTACAGCAGAATACTAAAACAAGGACAGTAAACATCTGTACACCATTCCAAACATCTGTAGGAGTAAATCAAGGCAATTGTACATGCTGTGTTATTTTCTTGAAGATGTTTGGCTAGTCATTCAACAGGCTTTCTCAATTCCGTTTGACTTGTACAGGAATCGGCAGGGACGTAACTAAGGGGGGGTGCAGAGTTTGCAACCGCACCAGGGCACAAAAGTTCAAGGGGTCCCATGATTGTTGTTCCTCCACCTTATTTATTAGATAATTCAGACTCTTAGAATTATAACTCAGAGTTGCCCTTTAGGATGAATAAGATACCTAGATACATATGCAGAGAAAGTTAAACTCCCTGTAGGAAGAAACCCACTGGTGTCCTGGCATGAGTGTGACAGAGGAGGCACCCCTTGGGAGTAAAAATGATCCACAGGGACCCACAGGCCTAAATGGAGGAGCCGCTGTGCCTGAGTCTCCAGTGTGTGTTTGGCCCTGTCTGAGAAACACTGTAGTGACTGTTGTGTGAGGAAAAGCCGTAGTGTCAGTAGGGCTTGGATTCCTGATGGGGAGAGGTTCCCCCTGTTTTACTCACTGCCAGCCCAATGGCCCCTCTGATGTTGGGGGATACCCCTAGACAGTTTCCACTATGAGGGGGTGCTTTGGCTTTTTATAAGCCCCCCCCCCCTCTGTATAAGGCCTATATTTAATTGGGAAATACAATACTTCCTAGCCCCTATGCTTGCAATACAAACAAGTGCACCTGTGTTCGGTTCTTGATGGACACAAGCCTATTTAACTTTCACTGAAACATTCTAATAAGCAAGTGTACTTGTGTTGTTGCAAACAATGCAAGTTTATTGCTCATGAATTGTGAACTTGTTGTGAAGATATGTTGTGTGGGTAGAATGAAAAGCAGAATAAAACACAACACACCAGATAAGTAAGAACCAATTTAGAATTTAGCAGTTGAATATTAGGCAAAGTATTGAACATAATAGTTGGTGTATATAGCCACAGGATTAAGGCAATAAATGACTGTAGAAGAATCTAGTATAATTTCTCCTTGAAGAATATGGGGGGGGGGGGGATATTTCAAGCAAAGGATAAACTTGTGTCTAGGTCACTTTAACATATACGGCTATTTGGATAACTTTAAAACACACTGTATGCTCTGTTTAATTCAAACAATCTATAAATACACACATAATCTATATAAAATGTAAGATTAACAAGATTAAGAGTAAGATTAAATGTAAAATTAATAAACTTCAGGTAGATGATTCTGTAAATTTATAACTATGGCCCTTATTTAACAAGGGATAGCGCCAGGTAGCGACTGGTGAGCGAACGGTAATGACGGTCACCGCCACGAGAACGCCGGCTCCCCACCACAATCACACATTTATCAAGCCGATCCTGCTTAGCGACTGAGATAGCGCCAGATAGCCACTCATTCATCATTATTCCAGCCTCACCCCACAGCGCCAGCGTCCGACCATGAACAGCGACAGGTATGACCTCTCGCTACCTGCCGCTCTCCAATGCATTTCAATGGAACAATCTTGAAATATTCATAATTCATTGTTAATATATATTTTTTTTTTTTTTTAATGTGAAAATTTCTGTTACCACTTCTGCCATGTTAGATATTTTTTTAAGGTAAGAAAAAATAAAAAAAAAATTTGTGCAGAATTGATATTACAGGTCTGATATTAATGTATTCATATTACAAAATGTTTTTATAAACTTGTTTTTTTTGGTTTCCCAAAATATGGTTGTTTGGGGGTTAAAAAACTACTTTTAACCCATCGCCGCCAGCGCTCTGGGGTTTAAACATGCATTTCACAGCGCAAGGATTTTTGGAGCGTGATTTGTTAATGAATATGGTGGGAGCCGGTCGCTATGGCCATTCGCTATCATGCGCTCCCATACAGCGCGGAACCTGTCAAATAGCGACTCATCACCTTGTATTCAACATTACTGCACACCGACTCAGTCGCTATCAACAACCGAACAACGGCCATGGACAGCGACTACTAGCGGGCGCTGTGAAAATACCGCTACAGTCGCTCAACTGTCGCTACCTGGCGCTATAAATAAATCAGCCTCTATGCTGTAACTAGTGAGGAGAACTGAGAAAAGTTCACTTATCCTTAGACCAAAAGATCTTGGTGGAAAATAACAGTCCTTTTATTTCTGACTAAAATGATGCTGTTTCTTTAAATATTTTCCAGATATTTCTTTCTTTAAGCGGTCACGGCCTTAAAAACTCAAATAAAATTACCAAGGCCGTCCTCCCACCGCTCTCTTTGCGCTCCGCAGGAGGCTTCACACAGTGAATAACACACAAAAAATAAGTCTTTACACCCCTCACACAGATCAGCAGTGAGGTAAATGAGGAGAGATTTAATTTCAACCAAAAATGTCACTGTGTCCCTATAATTTATGTGGCTCAGAAACACATCCAAACACAGAAGTGCTCCCTGTGACTCACCTCACGCACTCTGCTCCCTCAGAGCTGTGCTGTGCCTTTTATACCCTGCAGGAAGGACTGCACCAGCCTCTCTCTCTCATGGCTGGCTCCGCCCACCCACACACACAGAGGACTTTTCCAGAACCCTCCCAGCAGAGGTTTGTTATATGTCAGTTACAAACTGTGTATTTGACTGACGTTGAGTAGAGCATTACAACTTTCTTCCCATGAACCTGCAACAATAAAAGAAGCTGATTCTTTCAGTTATACTGCTTGCCTTTGAGTGTCTGCTTGCTATGATACCATATTGTCATCTCCCCATGCTGCGGTCCCATTAACCTTTACCCTTGTCTACCATATACCTGTGTGCTGTTACATTGCCAGAGAAGTTGGCACCGTGACATACATGGGATTGCAATCAAAGCTGACTTTGATTACTGCTGGTTAACCCCGATACTACTGTGACAGTCTCAGACAATAGGTGCCACAGCCCCCCCCACCACCTCTATTTAAGCTTGGATTCCTCATCCTCACATAAATGGCTTTTTTACACCTCTTTTAAATGGGAACTTGACTGTCATCAAAGGAATGCCATGTTTTCTTCAGATGTACAGTAAGTACACAGCTAAGTCAGAACACTAAAGGGAGTTGATACATGTTTTTTTTTTTATTTAACCTTCCATAGGATGTTGTTGTCCTGCTTTAAGGATTTTAGTATAAGAGTTAAAGGGATTTTTCAGGCTAAAGATGAGTAAAATAAACAGCAGCTTCCCTTACCAAGCGTTCTTCCACTGCTGTGCCTTCTCTCAGCTCGTCGCCCTGAATGAGGAAACTTAATTACTCATCTGCCCCTCATCTCCACCCTGCCGATGTTGGCCACCAATACTAGCTTGAGGAGCTAGTCCAGACCATGCCTTCTTCTGTATCGATGGCTTGAATGGCTTTCTCAGAGCTGTCATTCAAGCCCAACTAACCCCTCCCCCCCTCCTTCCCAACCAATCTTTCTCCTAGCAAGTGCTCTCAGTTCCAGCACTGCCCCACCCACTATGCTGATGTCCCGGCCATTTCTTCATTGAAAAATGGAAAACAGTTTAGGACAGTGCCAAATGTAGCCCGACACAATGGTCTAACAATTAGCTAGGCCCATAAAAATGGTTAAAAAAAGGAATAATGGGAAATCCACTATCGATTAGGTCTGCAAACCTAGACTTCCACCATTTTCCCATTATATTGGTAAATTATGCTAGCTTAGGTGGAAAGTGCTTGGTGGTCTAAATTTTTTGTAAAATACAGCTTCAGCTGCCAAAAACTGCGGGAAATCAGCCAATGCTGCAATCAGGCCCTTAGTGATAATACTTTGTCTGCTGAGCATGCTATACCTGGCTGTGCTGACCTGTGCTAGACCGATGTAGCTTGGCATAGACGGGCAGGCTGATTCATTACTAGCGCCAGCTATTGGCAGATATGGGTCTGTACAGAGGCACCAAGAGCGTCCGCCAGTATACGATGTAATCGGCTATCGGGAGCTTTAACAGCGCGCCTCAGTCGCTGTAGTAACCTGGGCGGCCTTGATGAATGAGATGTATGTTGGCCGTTCTAACAACAGTACAGAGTTGCAGTGAGCGAAAGTTAGCATCTGCTCATTGCCACCGACTCTCAGCGACTCACACCATATTCAACAGAAAAACAGACTCACTGAGCGTCGGCGCTCTGGATCTGGTCGCTATAGCACAGAGTGCCAGACGCTGTGTGATTAAAGTCTGTTTTTGAACACAAATCCACCAGTAACAAAGTGAGAACACATGGAATGACATGTTGTAACATTGTGCCATTAATACTTTAATGCAAGACCTGTAATGACAATTCTGCATAAAAATATAAAAAATCAAAAAAGTTTACAAAAATGACTTTTTCTAGGCCAGGAGAGGTGACACAATTATTTGAGAGAAAAAAAAACAAAAATATAAACAAAAAACCCTGTTTAAACAGAAGAAAAGAAACAACCATTGAAATGTATGGGAAAGCGACAGGTAGCGACAGGGAATACGTGGTGCTCTGGGAGCTAAAGCACGGCACTTTATGCTGAGCTGCCTGTAATGATGAATCGTACGCTACATGGCGCTGTTAGAGTGGCTCACCAGATTCGCTTTCTTAAATGTGGTTTTGCGTACAGCGCCTGGTGTCACCAGACGCTGCCTCTTGCTATGAGGCACTACCTGCCGCTATCCCTTAATGAAGAAACCCCTTAGTATATCAGGACCTATGTTAACATTTCCCAGAACTGCAATATGTCTTATTTTTTTAACAAAAATTACATGCACAAAAATCTGCGCTATTCTTAAAAAATATAAAAAAAATAATTAAATGGTAATTAAGATGCTCTCATGTGTAACACCACACATCTCTCTCTCTCATGTGTAGGTTAAAAATCTTGTATCCAAAAAACATCAAAATATAAAAAAAAAAAAAAAATACCAACAAACACAGAAATAACTCTATGCCACAGAGCAAAAAATTATCTTTCTAATAATCCAAATATAACTCTCGAAGATCTTTCCACCACGTGACTATGAAGTCCAAAAAACAAATGTGTCTCCTTCACCACTAAAGGCTTACCAGACAGCCAATGCAATTAGGCATTTCCAATTTATCCTTCTGCTAATACTCACCACGTGGAGCAGCCCCGGTTGAAGTCAACTGTGACGAAACGCCTACCAACAACTTTTTGCTCTGTGGCATAGAGTTACTTCTGTGTTTATGCGTTTTTATTTTTTAACAAACAATGTCCCAACAGCTTGAGAAGTTTTTAGGAGTAGGGTTAATTATCTTTAGTATATTGAAGTAGATCATATTGCAGTTTTATTGCTGTAATTTTGTGGCCTTGATTGAACAAAGCCTATTTAAAGTTCACTGGTGATTTCCTGCGTTCCTGGGTACATTGAGCAACTCTATAACAACCAGCACTTAGTGTGGGCGTGTGATCACTTTGTGTACTTTTATCAGCTGCATGCTGCCATGAATGAAAAGATGTTACATCTACTGTATGCACATTTACAGAGCGCAGAATGTGCCCTTTGACAGTTTCCACAGGGCAAGGGTTTAAATCTATACAAAATGGAAAGCCTTTAAACTTTTAAAAGCTGAGATAACAGAAACCACATTAAGGGAAAATAATAGGAATTAAAATGGCTATCAGTTCAGCAAGAGTTTGAAAAACAAATCACTAGAGATTTTGAAACAAATCCCAATAACACAGATTCTAGGTCCTAGAAGACATAATCATAAGGAACAAAGGTAAGCTTTGGGGTGGCTGCTTCTTTAAAGAAAAACAACCGCCTCCTTAGAGCCTATCAGAGCAGATCCGAGCTGATTGGATAAGCGGCCACGCATGCAAAGAGGTGAGTTCGTTCAGGCGACCTGGGGGGTTTCACACAGCAGGGCACTCCCAATCGGGGGTCCCGGGGAAAGGACCAAAACCCAGGATAGTTGAAATCCTGAGTTTTGGTCTACTTTAACATCTGAGCAAGCTTTTTTACATGAACACACGCATGGGCTATGCATTTCGAATTGGCCAATACTTTAACATAACCTATAGGGTACTGTTGTTTCCAAACCTAACAAAAAAACCCTTACAACGTTAAAAAAAATCATGTACCCCACCTGTACAAATGCCCAATAACAGGGGTAGTTCATCAAATTCTGTTTTTAATTAAAAATGTGTGAGAAAAATAGAATTTTTTAAACTTTATTGTCAGTTGAGTTGGAAAGTGTCTCCAAACTTAGGCCCTTATTTAAGAAGGGATAGCGTCAGGTAGCGCCTGGTTAATGAGAGGTAGCAACTGATAGCGACTGGTCAACGCCGGACACGGCACGCAATTACACATTTATCAACCAGAATCTGTTTAGCGACTGGAATAGCGACATGTAGCTGATGATTCATCAATTTCACAGCCTCAGCGAACAGCGCCAGTGTTCTGCCTTGCACAGCGCCAGGTATTACCTCTCGCTACCTGGCGCTCTCCCATACATTTCTATTGCAGACACAATGAATGGTATTTTTTTTTTTGGTGTTTTATTTGTTTTTTTTTGTTCATGTATTAAACATTATTTTTGATTTGTGTTGAATGTTTCAAATGTTTTTTTGCTTTTTTCTGAAAATGTATTTAGGAATGTGTCACTTGGATGTAAATATCACAGCCCTCTCCCAATGTAATTTCAGTTATTGTTAGCGTTTTCAAAGGTGTCAAACCACCCAAATAATCAATCTTTTTAAAGCGTTACAGGCGCTCTATGCTGCAGTCAGCTAAAAACAGCGCCCACGCTATATCCTTGAACTTTCTTTATTGAATCCGTGGTGTTGCGGCGAGGGCCAGTCGCTATGCCGGGTCGCTATGTGTCGCAGGCAGTGGCGCTGTGCTGATCATACATGTTGCTTTTTTGGTGGGGGGGTGAATTGACTTTTAACGCCCACAGTCGGTGTTGTTGAATACGCAGCAGACACGGGCGCATCTGAGTCATCACTAGCATGCCTGCTCGGCTATTTTTATGTTTGCGTATCCTAGCGATTTTTTTTTTTAAAAACGTATGTTAGCGTATTTTAGCAATGCGTGTCATTTTTTTTTCTGCATTTTACTTTCGTTTTGCTACTTCCGGTTTCCACCTCTGAGGAATAGCCATGGGGCCTAGATGCCCTGCCATCCGCCTTCCCAGCTACTCCTCCGATTCTTCCTCCCCAACCCCTCCCCACCCTCCCCCCCTGTCTCCCCTGGTCCCTCAAGATCCCCTGTTCCCCCCACACCCCAAAAACAGCGCAGCAAGAGGGTGGATACACGTGTCAACGGCCAGGTGGTTAAAGTAAGTATATGTTCCATTTATGTTGTGCAACAATATAGATTGTTATTTATGTTTATTAGTCTATATATATATATATATGTATTGATGTTTGTTTTTTAAATGTTTTTTTTTAGGATTTTTTGCTGGCTGAATATGACTATGCCCGTGGTGCAAAGAGGCTCGCTATGCGAGGTTGGAGGTGAAGGCCACTGTGTCCCGGTGCTTCAACACCAATCTGTCAGTCCGATCCATCATCCAGAAGTGATCGGATTTCAAGCGCCGGGACCCAGAGGGTGTTTATAGGCTCAATGATGCCTATGCTTCAGGTAAGTGTCACCTCACAACATGTAAATGCTTACAATAATGTAGTATTATAATGTATTACATTTGAGGATGTATTTTAAAAGTTGTCCTATTAATTTCACTTTTACACAGATAAGCGTCCTCCCCTGGGCAAACATGGGAAGGGTTTCCTCCCCCGCAGAAGAGTGGTGGGGTCGGATGAATCTGTGCCAGTCCTATCTTGAGGACCCAGGGGAGGAAGTGGATGACGCCCCAGAGGAGCGTGCTGCTGGGGGGAGGGCAGTCTGGAGCCTCAGCTCCTCACAATCGGACTCAGTTGAGTCTCCAAACCCTGTGGGCCACTCTCAAGTGGGGAGTCCAAGTGGGGAGGTGGAGTTGGACTCACCCACACTCCCTCAAGGATCTGGGAGTGAGAGGGAGGAGGGTCACCCATGTGTTTTGGGATCTTCTGGGCCGATTGTGAGGAGTCGAGGCTCCACGCCTTCTCCTCAGAGTCCTCCCTGGGATACCAGCGGCAGTTCATCCCCTGGTGAGTGCATTTCTAATTGTTGTTTGTATGTTACAGGTGGAATCGGTGCATGTTCAATAATCCTCTGCCCTTGTTATCTGGCTTTTAGGGCATCATAGAGCCGGCACCTCCAGCAGCATAGTCGTGGTAAGTGTTTGTTGTTCTCACTCACATGGCATATGTAATGACATTACAAACTACATACACATGTTTGCTGCTACATAGCATAATTTTTTTGTCTAATTAGAAGAATATTCTGGAACCCCACTCCAGTTCAATCCAAATGCAACCAACCCCAAAGTTAATGTGTACACAATGATGCTGCCTAGCCATTTTTTTTTTTAATTTGTTTAATGCAAACACATGTTGCACACTCTACTATGAATATGATCAGCTCAACTTAAATTACTGCATTAGCATTGCACTGTAAATTTTTGCGGCACATTATATTGATGTGTCCATGTTGCACACCTAAATTATTCACCTGACCTCACGGACCTGTAAATATGCTAATGTATAGCAAACGTGTGTAAACATGGTAGCATGATTTACCAGACTCCCTAAACAGGTGGATGTATAATCTTAATTTGTAAGTGCAAACCTTATGATTGTTTTTGTTTTGTTTGTTTTTTTTCAAAACAGATGTTTCCACGCAGACGGACCCTGTGACCATACTCCCCACCCAATCTCCAGGGCATGGGCCCGAGCCACAGCTGCGATGGTGAGTACACTAACTTCATATCCAAACATACTTTGGCCACCTATGTGTCACCCTAAAAGGTAGAATAATTGGCAATGTCCCTATGTGGTTAATTAGCACACATTTATCTGACATTTGCGTGACCCACAATCATAAATGCATGTCTGCATGCTAGATTGTTGCATCCCCTTTGTTTACTTTCAAACCCATAATACATTTTGTTTTAAATATTTTGATGTCCAAATTAAATTTTTATTAAAATAAGGTTGAGAACTAGAATAGGAATAGCCGAAGGGTTAGAATCTTTAGTACTTTGGACATGATGTTTGGACCAAAATAACCCAATCAATGCCCACAATCTTACTTCACCCTTCATTTAGTACAAACTGTTACTTCAATATGTAGGGTATTGCTGATAAATGCACATGTAAGGCACTAGTACTCATATAATGGACCCACATAAGGGCCCAGTTTGCACAAATGTTAATGTAGTTGGTCACATTATGAGACCAAACTAGATAATGAGAATTCATCTGTGTACGTTTGTCTCACGTTCTATTGACTAATCCATTTTTTGGTCTCCATACAGCTTGCGTTAATGAGCATCGCAGACTGTGGCAGTACGTCCGGCGGATGCGACTTATGCTGCTGGGAAAGAAGCAACAGCGGTAGGGTGGGGGGTATGGTTCTATTCACTGTGCGGAGTAATTTTGGCCATGTTGGCCCCTTTTATCCAAAATAAATGTTTTTTATGTTTGTACTTTCAGTGTGTCATGCCTTTTAAACCATATGTTAAGTGTATATTAACCCATTTTTTTGGTGTTTCTTAAACACATTGTTCTGCATTTCATTTTGTATACATGGTAATGTATGGCAAACAATGACTGTAGTAATTTTCAGTCAACATTAACATATCTAGATATAGAGAGGTATCCCTGACTGTGTTTGTACGTATGTCTTTTGGTAACCCACACAAATTCTAGCGTTTGCAAATACATTTATTTAAGTCAATTAAGTCAATACAAATTAAAGCCTTTCAAATTGCTAACAACTGGACCATTAAGTCCCTGGGTGGGCGGGGAGGTTGCGACTCATGGCTAGGGGCAGTGTTGGGGGACAACAGTGCAGTAAAAAAAATAGACTGCTGCTGTATTAGCCGTTGTAACAACAACAATGTTTGGTCCTGGCGGTGTAAAGATTGCTGGATGTCATGCATCATTTCTTGCATGGCATGCAGCACTCCAGACTGCTGTTGAGTCCGCACTTCATTAAGTTGTTGGCGCAGTTCATTAATTTGTTGTTGGTCCAGCAGCGACTGATTTTCCAAAGCCACAATGTGCTCCAGAGTTCCATCACGCGGTTGTTGGCGACTGTAGGCCTCCAGCATCCGGGACCCTAGCTCATAAAGCTCAGCACTTGTTGGTGCACTTCGCCCAGCTGTTGGTTGAGCAGCCTAAAACCAAAAACACAATATTGTAGTCAAGCTTGAATAATGCAGGTAAGAAAAAAAAATAAAAAAAAGTATGGCTCCATTAATAGTTACCGATGGTCCAGCCTCTGCAGCCTGCGCACATGGCACTTGTGCGGAAGGCACATCCTGTGTTTCAGGGAAGGAGTCCTGCTAACAACAAAGTATGTTGTATGTTACATGGTGGGACCTGATTGACCCCCAAACAGGTAATCGTGGTTAATCTCTAAAACATTCATCCATGGTACCTGAGTGTGCTCCTCCACAAATAGTTCCGGTGTCTGGCTGCCAGAAAGGGGAAAATCATCATCTGAGAGATGTGGCAAGCTTGCATATGCTAAACAGGAAAGTTGTGTTAGTGTGTCATTTGAGATTGTGTGACTATTTCTTCACATTATCAAGCCCATACCACTCCCAAGTGACTGATTGTGCAAGACACAAAAGCTTTTAGTTTCTAACATATTCTGAAGATGTATGGAAGAGCAAGATGAGGTAATCAGTTTGCCAAACTAGAACATACACACATAGGTCAAATTACACATACCCGCCATCTCAAAGATGTCCAGACCTAGGGCCTCAGTCGAGCTTTGCCCTAAAATAACATGTTTAACAAAAATTGTCAAGACACAAACAGCATTTCATTGAAAACAACATCCTTACTAGAACCCCTCAAAAATCAGTCTTACCCTCATCCCTAGCAGTCGCACGGTGAAGGACCCTGTCCGGACGCCCACTTCCTGTATTTGGGTCTAAAGCAAGCCACAATGGATATCAATATTAACCACCATAGTATTGTGTAGGATCCAGTTGATGCCCAATCCCCTTTAACTATCCAGCTTGGTTTTAGAATTAACACGAGTTTGCATTTTCAACTAACAAAATATACGCATTGGAACTCAAACAACAGGAAGGATACAGTGTGCTTTGCAATACACACCAACAGGGTCCTGTTGACCTGCAACACAGGAAGTGGGATCCAAAGATGAAGCAGGGACTTGGCCTACAATGAAATAACATGATTGAAAGCCATGCACACTTATATGACAATGGCGAAATCAAGGTTGACACATGCACTTACTGGCATCCAAAGAGTAGGTAGCCTCATGAGGAGATGCTGGTGCAATTCTGAGGGCAACTATGATAAAGTAATGAATTCTGCATTGTTAATGTGTGACAAACAAGCAAAAAGGTTAAGAAAACAACCCCAAAAAACAAACCTTCAATATCAGACTGTGTTAAGCTTGAGGGTGGGGGAAGGGCAGGATTCCGGGTGACCTCATCAGGCGAATCATGTGAGTCATCATGTGCCACTATGCATAAAGCAAGATACAGGAAGTTAAAATATTACAGAGGTTTAATCTGCTACTTAACATGTCCTACTGTTAGTATTGAAAAGAATTGTTTAACAAATAAGAAGATACATTAAACCAACCATAATTTGCAATGTTAAAACAATGTACCTTCACCCCAACCTGTGGTGTCATCCCCAGCATCCACACCCTGCAGGCGACTGAGAGGAATCTTGCACTTCAGCATCTCCTCATATGGCCTGTATTTACTCTTTGGACCCTGCTTGGTCCCACTATCTACAAGTAGATCATTCTTCATCTTTAGCATAAGGGCCCTTTTCAAAGTGTAGAAGCGTTTCTTGCAGGATCTGCCACTACGTGGGTATTGAGCAGTGCTAGTAAGCTGCTCACCAATAGCATCCCACAATTTGCTCCTTTCTTGTTTGCCTAAACACTGACTTTGGTAACCAAATAATAAGTCCCATTTAGCCAGTGTCAGACGCACAAGAGTATTGTTATCCACCAAATTAAATTCTGGCTCCCTCTTGGCAAATGGACGCTTGCCCTTGGGTGGTGCTTCACCTTCCGGCAGTGCCCTTTTCCTTAAGGAATGTCTCCGGCCAGCACCCACCCCACTGGTACTTGATCTAGCAGTGGCTGGCAGATGTCCAGAATTTGGCTCCATCCTGTAGCTGCACACACCACAAAACAACACACACCAGCACGCATGCAGACTAAAAAATGGCAACAACTGCTGTTTGAGTGTGCCAGAGTTTATGTGGTGTAAGAACCAATCACAAACAGGCCCAGTTAATTGCTTCACACATACTGGCCAGGTGTTTGTAGCTACATCTTGACTCCAATGACTGAGTTTTCTGGCAAACATGTGTGTCAGGCAATGAACTAATTAATGACCTACTTAACAAGGCAGACAGACATTTGGAAGAAATGTGAACCATGTCTCTTAACAACATTGGAAATGTGGTGTCAAAAACGGCTATTTGAATTTGCAGCCACATAACTTTCATTGGCCAAAAGATGTCTGAGCAAACAGATCCGCAAAAGTACGCTATTATGCTTGTGGCTAAGCGGACCAGTCCTTTGGATAAGTATAAATACCTCTTTTCTTAAGCATTCTTTTATTGATACACTGTGGCAAAGGCTGTGGTGTTTTGGTTTACTCAGCCCTAGCTTGCAATAAGTGTCTGGCTGTGTTTCCTGCTTACTGTCTGTGGCTTTGTTGAGGTTTTCTGGCATCAGTGCTGTTTTATTGGGAGTTTATTTTTTGTGGCATATGCAAATATTGTGTTGAATTCAGCAAGTGAGGGTTGTTTTGGGGACCTTTTGTGGGTTGTGCATCAACTCCCCTCTTTGTTGTGCCAAACTTTCTAAGCATACTTGCAGCAGGCTGATGGTTCTAACCACTATACATCTGGTTTTGTGGTGAGCTGCATTTGTGTGATTGTGTGTGGATTGTAATTGTGTATGTGGAGTGGTTGGTCTGTGTGTTGATATTGTTTTTGGTTTTTGGGGCAGTGCCTAAGCTCTAGCCAGTGATTGTGAGATGGATGAGAGGGTGATGTTTGGGTTATGGATGTATTGTTGTGGGAGCGTACAGGAAGGTCAGGAGGCAAGGGAGGAGGGTACTGTGAGGCTTAGGGCACCCCGATCCTTTGCCATCCGCCTCTCTGTATGGGATTTAAGTGACAAGCAGATCAGAAGCAGATTTCGTCTGAATCGTGCAGCACTACAGTCCCTATATGATCAGATTAAGACCAAAATCGATCCATCCACCAGACGCACCCAATCCATCCCTGGCATAGTTCGCCTATGTGCCATGCTTAATATTGTGGTACGGGGGAATTTCCAGGCAACCTCTGCCCTCCTCAACGGGATCAGCCAGGCTACAAAGAGCCGCATATTTTATCAGGTAGTCCTGGCTATTTGTGACCTTATCCCTGTTTATATAAAATTTCCTGAGGATGAGGAGGAGGTTGCAAAAATCAAACGTGCGTTCTACCGCATGGGAGGGATCCCTAATGTGCTAGGGTGCGTGGATGGTACACATATTCCTTTCCGCCCTCCTCATGCACAGGAGCTGCATTACCGGAATCGGAAACAGTTCCATTCCATGAATGTCATGGTAGTATGTGACCATGACATGAAGCTGCGGGCTGTGAGATCTGGCTTCCCCGGCTCATGCCATGATTCTTACGTGCTCCAGCAATCAGTCCTGTGCAGGAAGTTTGAGAACAATGAAATGCCACCTGGCTAGCTACTGGGTAATTACTAATCCATGACATCTATTTACAAGTTTAATATGTGGACTATTAACTGAACCAAATATATAACTGAACCTAGACTGTTTACATTATGCTGTTTGAAAATTACTAATTGCTCGCTCTCTCTGTTTATTCAACAGCGGACAAGGGATATGGGCAGAAAACGTGGCTAATGACTCCGGTCAGAAATCCACAGACCTCTGCCCAAGGACGCTACAATGCAGCACATCGCAAAACCAGATGCATTGTGGAAAGAACCATCGGCCTGCTGAAAGCACGCTTTCTCTGTTTGGCATGCCCAGGAGGAGAGATGTGTACAGTCCACAAAAGGTCTCCAAAAAAATACTTGCATGCTGTGTCCTACACAATATTTGCATATGTCACCGAATTGAGCCCCCTGAAGATACCGCACTGATGCCAGAAGTCCCCAACATGGCCGCAGACAGTACTGAGGACACCCAGACGGGATTTGAGCGACGGGAAAGCATGATTACCTCTTTTTTTTTCGGTAAGCTAGGTCACTCTAAAACACCTACTGTACTAGAGGGCACTTAAAAAAAAAAAAACAACAAATGTGGTTGGTCTTCAAGTTCCAACCCAAAACAAAAAAAATGGGGCCCAAAACTCCTAATCCAAACCAAAAAATAGGTCCCAAAACTCCTAATCCAAACCAAGAAATGGGGCCCAAAACTCTTAATCCAAACCAAAAAATGGGGCCCAAAAATCCTAATCCAAACCAAAAAATGGGGCCCAAAAATCCTAATCCAAACCAAAAAATGGGTCTACTTATATGGGAAATGACAAAAACAAAAAAAAGGGGGTTTGGTATGTAACTAAATGCAACAACCAAACCAAATAGGAAAGTATTAAAAAAAAAAAAAAAAAAAAACTAACTACACTTTTGTTTCTTTTTTAGGCACCAAGAAGATTCCAAACCCCGAATTTGATTTATGTAAATATAAGAAAATACAATTTAATATAAATAAAAGTTATAAAAACATACATGGTTCAATGTGTTTACTACAGAATGTTCTAACAGATTGATTTCTAGGCAACAGCAAAATAACGCTCAGCCGCTGTATTGAACACGGTGTAAAAACTCAACAGCGCATATAAAGCAGATCTGTAACATCACATTCACCAATGTCAGCGTGATTCCCAAGAATGGCAGATAGCGACTGAGGAGCCCTGCAATAGCGACTGACAGCCGATCGGGGCGGACAATAGCGGTCGCTCATAGCGCCGCACTTCAGACGCTCATCTGTCGCTATCTGCCTCTATTAATGAATCAGCCTCCCCGTATGCAGGTATTTAATTAAAGGTCGGAGAAGCTTACACTATCTAATTGTCTAAGCACATTTTGCTTTAGTTTTTATATAACTTAACTTTATAAAATCACATACTGTACAACACATTCTTAAAAAAATGTAGCACTTCAGAAACAGGAACATTCATCATCATTAATTGTAATGAGTTTTTACAGTGAATATGAAAACATTTAAAACAGCAAATATTAGCACAAGTTGACTGCTTAGCAAAAAGTTTTAATTACTATTTCACAAAGCTCATTTTAAAACTGGAAAATAACATTGAGCAGATCAAGAATAAAAACAATGATTATTAACTGATTCCGTAAAGCCTAATGCATTATAGGAGCTGTAGTTGCTCACAAAAGTTTGTTCCACCTCCACTGGCATCTCAATTTGGGATTCTAAGCTCTGTAAAACTAGGGTGCTCACCAAATTTGCTAACTTCAACAGCGATCCCATCACTGGCCACCAATCAGGTTTTCTAGCCATACACATCAATGAGCAGCTAGAAAACCTAAATGGTATTCTAGCTGCTAGACATTCCCCTATAGCTATGTGTACCCATTCCAGCCCTTCAAAAATGCCTGCCATGGATGAGCTCAGTTATTAGAGGGCTGCCAGGCATGCAGCCGGCAGCCCAAACATGCACTGTGGAATTGCAATAAGTGTATCAGGCCCCAGGGGAAAGCTTTAACCTTGCCCTGGAATCTTTTGTACACTAGAGCTGAGTTACCAGGGTTTTGGTTGCCTATATGTTGGATAAAACGCTAAAAAATACAGACCAGTCAGGTGGACATCGTCCTACGGGGAAGACATTCAAAAATATGTTGCAGAGAAAAAAATACAAATTCTGCAAGACTAATTTATTCCATTTCTTATAAATGTCAGTTTGAATCTAATATGTTGTTAAAGTTGCTTATTTAGACTTTGCTAAAGTATTTGACACTGTCTAGAAAACAAGGGAAAATGTGCATGTTCAGTTTACAATAAAGACACCTTAGAGGGCACATAATAAGTATGTGTGTGTATAATGTATATATATATATTGTATATTTTATAGATATTCACTCATCCATATGGGGTAAGAGGCACACACATATTTTAAATGCAAGGAATGGCATCCCACAAAATAAAGTATGTAGGTTTGTTAATTGATGGTGCAGAAAGAAGATAATGGCTGGAACCTTGAATTTAATTATTTAATCATGCATTTGTGTCTCAATATAGTGATGAAAAAAGAAAGGCTATCTTACTGAAAACATTGTTAATTAGAAGGATGAAAGGACTAATAATTATATTGAGTGCATGCCGAACAAAAGGCTAAGCACTTAATAAATGGAGAGGTGAATCACGCAATGACCATTGCCTTATTTTAGCCAGTGGTTCTTGCAATTTTGTCACAGATTTGAATGAAATGGAATGTGCTCTAGACATTTTGGATGAATCATGTGGAGGCTGATTCCTTACTAACACCAGGTATCGGCAGATGAGCGTCTGTATAGCGGAGCTTAGAGCGACCGCTAGTGGATGCTGTAAACATGTACCGGGCACTGTAACATAGCGCCTCAGTCGCTCTAATAACCTGGCCGGCATTGATGAATGAGATGTATGTTGGGCACTCTAATACCAGTACAGCGCTGCAGGGAGCGAAAGGTAGCGCCAGCTCAGTGCGACTGACTCTCAGTGACTCACACTATATTCAACAAAAAGCCAGACTCACAAAGCGTCGGCACTCTAAAGCTGGGCGCTGTAGCACAGAGCACGAGAAGCTGTGGGATCAAAGTCTGTTTTTGAACACATATCCACCAGCAACAAAGCCAAAACACATTGTTGTAACATTGTAACATTAACACTTTAATGCCAAACTTGTAAAAACAAAAAAGTTTTCAAAAATGGCATTTTCAAGGCCAGGAGAGGTCACCCAATTATTTAGCAATTATTATTTTATTAAAAGGAACGTTCATTGAAATGTATGGGAGAGCGACTTGAAGCTAGAGCAACGGCGCTGTATGCTGAGCCACCTGTAATGATGAATCGTACGCTACATGGCGCTGTTCGAGTCGCTCACCAGAATCGCCTTCATAAATGTGGTTTTGTGTACAGCGCCAGCGTTCACACTGCCTGCCGCTACAAGGCACTACCTGGCGCTATCGCTTGATGATTAACCCCCATAGTGTAGTATGATTTAAACACAATGGGATGCGTTGGTTCCTGTTGGTTCCTCTGCTGTGTGCCAAACGTCCCAATGTCTCTATAAAAGTTTTTGAAAGTTTCTAACTAACACCAGGACAGTCCTATTGTGCCTGGTTAAAAACCTGATGTGCCATAGCCAAGGCAAAGCATCTCACCAGCAACACAGTAAGTCTTCATTGGATGCGCTGACTGGTAGGAGAACAGCACAGAAAACTAACCATCAGCAGCCAGGTACAATGCTGAAAGTCTGTCAGCCATCTTGGATGGCCTGCATCACCTAATAATGTGTGTGTCCCCACTTCCATGGTCTTCTAGCCCTGCACATCAGGCATAGGGGCTGGCAACCCAGGCCTCTGACCCTGCCTGCTTTCCAGCCCCTATGCATATTGGTACAGGCAGGATACTGGGCCCATATTGATGGGCTCATACCCAGCAAGGGTGTGGGTAATGGGCCCAAAAATATCAGCAGGTGACATGCCAGTTACTCTACCTTTTGAACTGTGCCCCCCTTCTCCACATGTTGGCAGCACTGATCACTGCACCAGATAGAAATAGGACTACGTCCACTGCTAGAGAAGAAAGCAGATGTACGTCGAGTTAATGCAGTTCAAGAGTCAAAAGTTCAAGGTGTAGGGGATGCCAGCATGTCACTAGTCGGTATCGGTGGTGGAAATACCTTCCGGCCCATTACCTGCCCTCACCCCTGGAAAAGTAACGAACCTGTACAAAAGGGCCGGGGGGGGGTTGCAGTAGGAGCCCAGCCATCTGTTGATTTATGCTGGGTTCATGCTAAAGCAATTTTACCTTTGGATGTGCTTTGGGGTGTGAACTGAACTTAAAGAAGAGACTATGAGACTCCACGCCAGGTATACTCGCCCCCCCCTGGGCACCCCGATTGGGGGTGCTCTGCTGTGTGAAAACCTCCAGGTCACCCGAAAACTCACCTTTGTTCCCAGTTCAACAGCGCATGCACGAGCAGTGGCTGCATCCCTGCTATCCCTTTAAAGGGTAGCGGGGGATTTGGCCACCAGTACGCTTGGATTTGCTCGCATTAGACGAGCTCCTGGATGAAGGGAACAGATCCAAACACATTGATTGGATAAGCGGTCACGCTTGCGAAGAGGTGAGTTCATTCAGGCGACCTGGGGGGTTTTACACTGCAGGGCACTCCCGATCGGGGGTCCCGGGGAAAGGACCAAAACCCAGGATAGTTGAATGTTGGTCCACTTTAACATCTGAGCAAGCTTTTTTACATGAACACACATATGGGCTATGCATATCGAATTGGCCAATACTTTAACATAACCTATAGGGTACTGTTGTTTCCAAACCTTAAAAAATAACCTTACAACGTTAAAAAAAAATCATGTACCCCACCTGTACAAATGCCCAATATCAGGGGTAGATCATCAAATTCTGTTTTTAATTACAAATGTGTGAGAAAAATAGAATTTTTTTAACTTTATTGTCAGTTGAGTTGGAAAGTGTCTCCAAAGGTATTTAATTAAAGGTCGGAGAAGCTTACACTATCTAATTGTCTAAGCACATTTTGCTTTAGTTTTTATATAACTTAACTTAATTGTAAAGTTGCTCACAAAATGATAAAATGCTAACATTTATTGGTTACCAGGTGAAGTTGAGGCTGTTATTGACTTTTTATTGTTTAAAAATGTGTATGCCTCCCTTTGGCACTACCAGCCCAGTACAGGGGCTAGTATCCTCAGGGCTACCATGGCTGTTTATCATGGTAGCATAGTAGACACTATGCTCTTTACCAAATGCCCCGTGTTCTTCCAAATAGTCCAGAGGCATGTTCCAGACAAGGTTGCTGGTAATTGGGCTTGGGGTATAACCAAACCACCCACTCTTTGATTGGCATATGAGCCCTTGGAACCAATGAAAGATTCATGAGTAGTTTATAACATTTAGAAAAACTGGCAGCTACTTTGCTATTGGGACTTACTTACAAAGCTCGAAAACTTGAATTAATGTCAATAAATTATTGCCTCCAGCATCCCAGTGGACAACCTGCTAATCCCTTCTTAACCTGGCGGCCAACACATAGTTAAACCAGCTCTCCTTTTTTTAAAACTCTTATACTGTACGTGACCTGAATAAAACTTCACTTGATGGCCAACAAGCTACAACCACCACTTTACAGCCACTCTTTCCTCCCGTTATGCCTTATCAACCACTTATTATTAACCACATTTATTCATCAAGGGATAGCGCCAGGTAGTGCCTCCTAGCGGCAGACAGCGTCTCGTAAATGCTGGGTGCTGTACGCAATACCACATTTATGAATGCAAATCTGGTGAGCAATTCTAACACCATGCAGCGTACGATTCATCATTACAGGCAGCTCAGTGTATAGTGCCGGCGCTCTTACCTGTCGCTACCTGTCGCTCTCCGATACATTTCAATGGACGTTCCTTTTCTTCTGTTTAAACGGGGTTTTTTGTTTTTAATTTTTTTTTTCTCTCAAATAATTGTGTCACCTCTCCTGGCCTAGAAAGAGTCATTTTTTAAAACTTTTTTTGATTTTTTATATTTTTAGGCAGAATTGTCATTACAGGTCTGAAATTAATGTCACAATGTTACAACAATGTCATTTCATGTGTTTTTGCTTTGTTACTGGTGGATATGTGTCCAAAAACAGACTTTAATAACACAGCGTCTGGCGCTCTATGCTATAGCGACCAGATCCAGAGCGCCGTCGCTGTGTGTGTTTTTTTTTGTTCAATATGGTGTGAGTCGCTGAGAGTCAGACGCACTGAGCTGGCGCTACCTTTTGCTCCCTGCAATTCTGTACTGGTGTCAGAACACCCAACTTACATCTCATTCATCAATGCCGGCCAGGTTACTACAGCGACTGAGACACTCTGTTACAGCGCCCGATACACGCACACAAAAGTCTACTAGCGGTCGCTCTAAGTGCTGCTATACCGACGCTCATCTGCCGATACCTGCTGCTAGTAATGAATCAGCCTCCCTATCAACCTCTAACCAATAACCAATGAGCAATTACAACTTCCACTCCCTGCTGACCATCTTTGAACACCGCACTTCTGACTTACAACCAACAACAACCCATATTGATTCTCACTCTGAAATAATAACAAGCCTCTACATGCACTGCAACAACCTCTTATTACCCCAAATCCTGACCAATGTCCCACAACAACCCTGACACCACATTTACCTTATATTTAACCTACAGATACCACCATGGGGATCATTTAGCAATTTTATTCACTTTGCAGGTAGTACTTAAATAAGTGACCATATTTACCAGCAAATAGTACTGTTAAGGATCATTTTGCAGTTTGTTTAGGGTTTTAATTTAGAAAAATGTTAAAAAAGGAGATGCCTTTGCAAAGGGAAATGTATGCCCAGTGGAAGCAAAGGAATATATCTGGAATGAAATACATCTGCCTGGTTTACAAGCTTATCTGCGTACTTAAAGAGTTATGGATTCTTTGAAAGACCTTTCTGTTTCTATGCGGAGTTAGGAGAACTATTTAACTTTTTCCTGCAGATAATTCTAAAACAGAAATGGTGAGCTTTATATCTGACTGTTCATCCCTGTGAGGTCTCTGATTATTATTATGGAGTCTATGCCTGAAATAAATTATGCACAGCTTTGTAAACAGCAGCACTCTATGTGTGCTCTGCTAAATGGTATTACAACCTATGACAAATCTAATCTCTTGGCTGTCAGCTTGGATTTACTTCACTTATGAAATTCAAGTGTCCAGACCTATTTACTATGCATATAAATGTTTTTGTGCTTGATATTTACAGGCAGCAGAAGTTATAAATAAAATACTTAACTTTAGAAATGTTTAATGTTTCAATCTTAAAGTCAAGAACCTTTTTGATGCACATTGAATACCAGATTTATCAAGAGAAGTGCAAGGAATAATGGTACAAAATTGGAGCAGATGCCCAAACATTCTATCAGTGTTGGCATTGTTGCCAATTGGTTATATTGCTTCCAGCAGTTCTCCGATATAATGTTCCAGCTGTCATCGACATCACCTTTCAATGGGTCCTAACTGGATAAGTGTCAGGTTCACCAGTTAGCAGGTCCAGGTTAGTCGATAACACCCAATCTCCGGCCCCATCTTCGTGTTTGCTGGAACGAAGCAGGCCTCCCTGGACAGTTGCCCCCTCTTCTTGCATTGTGCAAATGATATCAACTGAGGACTGGACCTGCAGGTGGGTGAGCACAACTGGGGTACACGGAAGGTCAGAAGAAGCAAGGGTCATACATGGGAACTCAGTCCAATGGGAGAGATATCCGGAGTCAGGGTCAGAGGACAGGCCGAAGGCCAAAATGGACTCTAGAACAAGGTACCAAAAGGAGCTGGCAGATGCAGGGTCAAGGATTCTTAGGACAGCAACAGAAGGTACAGAGGTAGCGAGGCCAAGGTCAATTCAGTCAAACATGAGAAGCAAGAAAAGAACACACCACACAACACCCAAAGCACAAGCTATCACGGGCACTGGAGACAGGGGCTGGGGCACCTTTATAGGGGATGATGTGCAGGGATAGGCATGGCCAACTTAGGGCTAATTGGTCCCACAAACAATCTCACGGCTGATTTGCCCTCTAAGTCTGGGGGCTGGTGACAAACAACAACATTGGGGCTCATTGGCCCATTCAAATTAGCCTCGGGCAGCCACGCTGTCTGCAGCGCCAACTAAGGGCATTAAAGAGCCATGCATGCACTCACGAGCCAAGATGCCGGAGATACGGCCGGAGGAAGAGAGGCGCAGCTCCAGCCGGTGCCTGATGGTGAGATCAGCACGCCCAAGGACACCACTGGAATGAGGCTAAGGTAAAATGATCTCTGTGACAATAAGAGCAAAGTACTGACTGATGTGCTTTTGGCAAGGGTGGCAGTGGCCTGGCACTATGCTCTCCAGAAAAATCTGTGTGTGTCTGGTAATTTTAACTTCTCATTGAATATAATCTTTAGAGGATCTTGTATCATTGTTTTCATTTTATTTTCAATAGAAAACAATGGTTCATTCAACAAATGAGATGGTGGTTCAGGTAGGAGTTTAAGTCACATAATAAAATTTTTCAATGTCTATTTTAAATGTATTTAAAAAAATCATTACAAAAAGAGAAACACTTGTGAACTGTCACATTTTTTATGCAGATGTTGCATTATTACTCATATATTCAGTATGAATTCAAAAACTATATGTTTAGAGTATTTAGAGAAAAAACATTGTGTCCATAATGACTCTATTTGGTCCCTCATACACTCATCTGTATCATTTAATGAACAATGAAGATCTAATTTACTGATACTTGACTGAAAGATAGCAGGAAAGGTCAGAAATATGCCACAAAAAGTTCTACAGTGACTAAGGCCTTCAAATGATTGTTTTGTTGCATTCAGCAATATTCCAGGCTAAATTTGGTATGTAGTTATTTTTAACTATGAGTCAACAATATATGGAGTTTTAAAAAGAAAATGAAAATGTAAGTTTTAGGATAGAATTTAAATAAGGTACAGTATTATTTTATTTAGGTTTGCAGAACTTCTCTGGTCACTTTGGGAACTTTACATTGTATGTGGCCTTCTTTACTTCCCCCTTTACTTCTTCTTAATCTGAAATGGTTCTCCAAGTAACCTTACTTTAGTATGACCAAATAAAGTGGACCAAACCCCAGGATTTTGGCTATCCTAGGTTTTGGTCTTTGCCCCTGGGACACGGGGGGTGCCCCGCTGTGTGAAATCCCCCAGGTCGCCCGAACAAACTCACCTCATCCCGGTCCTACGACGCATGCATGGCTGCTCGTCCAGTCAGTGTGCTCGGATACGCTCGAGATCCTTCGTCCAAAAGCATGTCTAATATCAGCAGATCTGAGGGCACTGACGGTTATACCCCGCTACCCTCTAATAGTGAGCGTGCCTGCGCTGGTGATACACAAATGCCTGGCGCAGGCATGAGCCCTGCTAGAGGGATAGCAGATGCAGCCGCTGCTTGCGTATGCACCGTTGGACCATGAAAGAAGGTGAGTTTATAGACGACCTGGGGGGTTTCACACAGTGGGGCATGCAAATTCTGGATGCCCCAGCTAGAGGGATTCAACTGGAAGCCTCAAGCGAAAGCTGTAGCATACCCAGATTTAGAATGAATAAAGCAGTAAGAAAAAGGTTAAAACTGATCACTGCAAATGGAGAAATTGACCTGGGTTTTTATCCTTGGCACCAGGTCACCCTGACCGGGGATGCCCTGCTTTGTGAGACCCACAGGTCGCCTGAACTAACTCACCTCTCCCTGGTCCTACGGCGCATGTGCAGCCTCCTGTCCAATCAGCGTGCTTGTATCAAATGCTGCCGAGAGGACCTGAGTGTACGGGGGAGGCTTAAAGCGGACTAAAACCCACTGAACTTGTGAAATACATTTGGCCAAAGCCTCTGCCAATATTCCCTTCTTAGGGTGTAGAACTGGAAATGGATATTTTCGCTTTTCGTATTGTCCTGGAACACTTCATTTTTTTGCTATCCCTCTCTGTAAGATGGCAGGGGATCAGTCATTGCATGGAGGCGGAGTTTTGCAGTTCAAACAGACATGGAGGAGCAGTGAAAATTGGCAAATGGTGCCCTTCATGGGGGCAGCAATTCAGGGGATTCAAGTAAAAATTTGGGGTTAGCTTTAAAACATCTGCACAGCTATATATGGTGTTGAATCGCACTAAGCAAAAAATCATATATTTTTTTCTCACAAGAAATGTGAGAAAAAAAAATTCACAGTGCTGAATCAGCCCTTATGTTTCAAAGGAGCATTTTCAACATACATCTGCAGAGTGCCAACTGGAAACTCTGTATTTAAGTAGATTTTAGAGAGAGATGACAGGATAGGTTGCTAGTTAACAGGGTTGAGTGCTTTTCACGTGCACCTGCCAGGTAAGTTATAGATTGGTCTGAGTGGCTACCACCTCTCTTTGTAACATATGATTGCAATGCACTTTAGTCAAGTCAGTACATATTCCCCTCGATTCAAAGAGCAAAAGTTAATTGATTTCGTATCGAGAATCGTAAGTTTGGGTGGGTGTTTGTCATTTTTTCTTGTTTTTTTGCCCATTTCGTATTCGCACGATTGTTCGCGCATAGACGTATATGAACATACGCATTTCGTACGAGAATCGTATATTTTGCGTTAGTTCGTGTGTTTTTCCCGTCCAAATCGTATTATTTGCGTCCGATCCTATTTTTTACGTCCTTCACATGGGCTTGCGACCAATTCAGAGAGGTGATTGCTAATTGTTTTGAAGCCCATTAAAGAGCTGCTTTACGAAATGTTTGCCGGCAGCTATTTGGCCTCGGGAGTAGGATGGAGCGGAGCGAGTTTGTGGCACATCAAGGGCTTATGCTTTTTGGCATTGAGTTGATCGAGATGTCTGAGAGCAGATTGCCCCTGCGTCGTCGCATGAACATCGATAGCATGAATGATGTTGAGCTGTTCGAGCTGACCAGGCTTAATCGCGCTTCCCTCCATAAATTATATAGTGAGCTGCGGCCATGGTTAGCCCGCACCACAAGGAAGGGGCATGCAATTTCAGGTATGACCAAGATGCTTGGCTGCCTGCAATTTTTGGCGAACGGCTCGTTCCAGAGGCTGGGTGCCCTCTCCGTGGGGATGTCACAGCCTACGCTGAGCCGCGCACTATCTAAATTTTTGGAAGGCATGGCTGCCATAACTCCAAAATATATTTATTTTCCGGATGATATGGCAGCCAGAAACGCCATTAAGCTTGGGTTTTATAATGTGGCCGACATGCCCAAAGTTATTGGTGCTATTGACTGCACACATGTGGCACTCGTACCTAGGGCTGCCGACGAGTATATATATAGGTATTGAGATTGGTTATTATGTTGGCCAACGTGTAATGTAACCTGTTTTCCTTTGCGGCAGCATATTTGTTTATCCCTCATTTGTGTAGCTGCTTTATCTAGGCTTTTCATTAGTTTTTCCCAATAGAGTGCAGACATGTATTTTTTTTTTTAATTTTATTTTTTCAAATATCAATTACCCTTTTTGTATGTTTTTGCCTTAAGGAATCGAAAAATGGGACACTCCCTTAATGTCCAGGCCGTGGTTGGTCCGGACATGCGTTTTATGAGTGTCCTTGCCGGCTACCCAGGATCGTCGCACGACTCGTATATCCTCAGGCGATCTGGGTTGTTTAGGAGATTTGAGGCAGGTGAATTTTCGGGTGCATGGCTGCTTGGTAAGTGTGTCCTATTTGTGTGCTATTAAATGTGGGATTAATCTTGTATTTGTTGATATTTTTGTATTTGAATTCTTTACATAAGCCAGAAACTGCCTTTTTGTTGGGTCATATATTATGAACTCCAAACCAAAATGCTTGCCTCGCTTTGTCCTTCAGAATGTTTTCCCTTTAGTTAGGAGGTCTGTAAGTTCCATGTCCCTAAATATATTGGTTGGGAGTTTATACCCAAGGATCTGTGAGCTTTTGCTCCTTTTGTAGTATTGGTCTTTAAATGTCAAAGTGGACTTAAACTGCATACATTGTAGTTTTCATATAAATGTTGATAGCCCCTCAGCAGCATCCTAATTGTAACATGTCAGAAACCTCAAAATATATTTAAATTCCAACTACCCTTGGCCGTGCAGATGTTTGTTAATTAATTGGTATATTGAAGTGCCATTTTTAATTATGTACTACATTAGTGGCAATAGTTAGTTTGCTAATGTGCCCTGGGTGTTTTTTTTGGCCCTTTACCTTACATCATTATGATATATGTAAAATTCTTTGTGTTTGTTGTGTTGCCTTTTTAATTTTGATTACATTTAATTGTCTGTTTAAGGTGATTCCGGGTACCCACTTCTACCCTGGCTCATGACGCCTGTGCTGCGGCCCCAGGATGCCTCTCAGGAAGCGTACAACCGTGCGCACCGCAAGACCAGGGCTGTTGTGGAGAGGGCCTTTGGGCTGTTGAAGACCCGTTTTCGTTGCTTGGACCATACTGGGGGCGCCCTGCAATATGATCCAAAAAAAGTGATCGACATAATCATGGCATGTGCTGTTTTGCACAATTTTGCGATACTGGAACGTGTCCCACGTTATGTGGATAGCCTGCCCTCTACAGCCCTAGAGGATGATGGAGAGAATTTTGTTGGGCCACCCAGTGAGTCTGCCCAATCAGTTAGAGCAAACTTGATATTGCAGCATTTTAGTTAATTTTATTTCGTGTATCAACATTCTGTGTGTCTGTGTTAGCCTTTTTGTTAAATATGTTGTTTTGCCGTAATGTGGCATTACCTCAAAGTAAAACATTTTTACCTTAATTGTTGCCTAATGTATTTCATGTAGTTTCCTTAGCTTGATATTTGCATTGTTACACCTCTTAAAACCAAAATTATCTGGTTTAGCCCAAGCTGTTTAAAATGTGTTCCCACTAAAAACGCCCACAAAAGTATTGTAAGTGAGAATATTTTTTTACTTAGGAAAGTTAAAATTATTGTGCTTAACAGAAAACATTCCACATACATCTGTGGTTACAAATGGATGACATAACAAAAAAAACATCGAGCACATCTACACCTGGAAGTGAGTGGCACAACCAAACAAGGACACCCAGTCCAAAGGCCAGCCTAGTCCAGTCATTAATATTGCCTGTGCCCAGGGATATTTGGGCATGGCCATAATGTCACACAAACATGTCTGCAAACAGGAGGAGCACCAACCAAATACATATTTAAAGCCATAAGTGGCCAGATACACTCCACATAGACCTATGGCATTGGCTAGTGGCCTTAAGCATTACTCTAAGGAGCTATATGGGAGCAAATACAAAACACAACCTGCATGAGCAACACAAAATGGATTGTTTGAAACCTCAAAGGACAAGTAAATACAGTGGGGGTTAAGAGAAAAGATGTCCCACACAACCATGGCTTAATAGGGTGGCTGCCCATAATACCCAGGTGGAGGTCCAGGTGGAGGTCCATGTGAATGGGACCTAGCCTGGGCCATGGCAGCATTGTGAATTTGAAACTGCTCCACAATGTTTCTCTGCATATTGGTCATCTCAGCCATGGCTGACTGGATGCCATTACTTGCAGTTACCACGTTGCTGTTGAGGGTACGCAACTCCGCGAGGATGCCCTGTAAGCTGGTATTGATGTTCACCATGTCGGCATGCCTTTCCTCACGCTCTGTAGCGAGCTGTGCCTCATAAGAGTCCCTTTCTTGGGTCCATAATTGAAGCAGGGCACTCTGCCTCCCCTGGGAAATTGTGGGGCGGCGTAATGGAGTCCGCCGCACAATTACCCTGGCTCTTGGGCGTGCCCTGCCGCGTGGTGTCGTCCCCTCAACAGCAACAGGCCTGCTTTGCAAATCCTCAGCAGCAGAGTGAACACTGGGGACTGTTGTGTCAGTCTCCCCATGTGCATGCACAATGGATGGAGATTCACTCTGCTGCTGAGGATTGGCCAGAGAAACATTATGGAGCAGTTCCAAATTGGGACCCAGGGGGAGGTCATCCGACGTGCCCTGCATGGAGACATCATCTTCCTCCATTTCCTGGATCTCTTCCATGAGTGTGCGGGTCTGTAGGGACATATAAAAAAAAAAGTGTAAGTTGGCGTCCAAATTTGGGATTCCCACAGTTTAACACATGCTTAAGCACTTGGTAGTATTTATGGTACTAAATTAACTTACCGGAAATCTCGGATCTGGGCTCCTATGCTGTACGGACCTGGTAGGCATAACCAAACTGGGGGGTGAGTTTACCCTTGCTGAGGGATCATGCTGGGCTGAAGAAGAGAAAAACAAACAAGGTAAACACACACATAACCATTTTTTGGATAGGTAATCAAATAAACCACTATTTGTAATATTAAGCAACTCTACAGCAATGGGGACATTTGTTAAAAGACACGCAAGTTTAGATAGGTGCAATGCCTCGCGAAAACTGCTAACTGACCTCAGTTCTAAGTCAGGAAGTGTACCCAGTCAGCATACAACTTGCAACGCAAATTTTTGGATTAAGACTACCATTCGCTAGGTCCGGGGTACTCAAACACTTCTTGTAAAGGTCCATTTAAAGGTATGTGGTGAGAGGTGAATGTCTGGCCATGGGGCTGACGCAGGGGGTGTCTAGTTAGAAATAAACACACTGGTGGAGGGGCTTGAGATTTCAAAGTGCAAACTAATAAAGGCTGCTTGCCCTTGCTGGGCTGGATGGGGCAGAGCTGAGGGGACAGGGATTGGATGGCTAAAGGGGGGAGTTCACGAATTGATGTTGATGGGATGGATGGAGCAAATCTGTTACAAATGTATGGGGCTTATGTGGGGGGGGGGGCATGGGGGGACTGTGGAAGATGGGGCAGAGCAGGGGCAGCGGGACACGATTGTGCCAAGAGAAAGATGTACCAAGTTACTGTGTACCTTGCAATGCCACTTCCTGTGCAGTACTTCATATTGCAATGCTATGTTTCAGGGAGCCATGACATTGGGCAGGAGAACAACCACTACATCGCCGATCAAGGGGGCAGCTCTGAGCACGTCAACACAGAAGTAACTGAGTGCAGGGCTGTCTGGGCAGGGGTCCTGGAATCTGGTGCCAAGGTCCGCATTGGGACCCCGGCCCGCCAGTTGAGTCTCGCTGCTCTAGGTCAGATATGTTTGGGGGTGGGTAATTAAATTGTTAACTCAAACACAACTCACACAACAAATAGCCAACCCATCCATAATGATGTGTGTTTTGTGATTGATTCAAAATATATCACTTTTCATGAGAAACTTCATGACTTGACCAATACAATTGGAAATTTGATCTTTGCCATAATGGATGTGGTCCTAAATGTGTGATTCACAGGGACCAAAAGAGGACACAAACAGGCACAGTAGTGCGAGGCCAAGCAAGGCAAACCATAGGGCCATCCCGTCATCTTGTTACTAGTGAACTTTAGATTATTTAGCAAACAGGCAAACATGCAGATTTAAGAGTACTCACCGTGGGTACGGGTCGGTGAGTCTGTGTCCCTTAGACCAGCATGTCCACCGACCGCGACCGGATGGAGAAGTCCCAGCACAATCTCCTCAGCAGGGGTAAACTCCAATTTTGTAGGAAAGCCACCTCCAGTTTTCAGGCTGAAAAGAGAAAATCGTTTGGTACTCAGAAAAGGTGCATACAGTACATCCTAAACCTTATATTTGGAGACATCATTTATTTACCTGTAATTATGCCTTTTAATTTCTTTTTGCCGTACAGCATATTTCAGATCCGAGATTTTCTTCTGAATTTGGGACACATCTTTCCTCTCTTCCCCCGCTGCATTTACTTGTCGTAGGATGGTTTCAAACAATTCCATCTTGCGCTGCTTTGTGGTGTGTTTTGATTTGCTCCCATAGAGCTCGTCATAGTATAATGTAAGGCCACTAGCCAATGCCATATTTTGATCATGGGAGAATCTCCCACTCAACTGGCCGCGGCGCAATGTGCGGCCAGATGGTTGGCTTGGCTGCTCCTCCATGTGTGCAGACACATGTGGTGACATTATGGCCTGGGGCTGGGTAGGGGAATGGCCGGATTGTTGGCTTCCCAATGACTGGACTGGACTGGCCAAGGGACTGGGTGTTCTTGCGTGGCTGGCCACCGAACTTCCAGGTGTAGATGTGGTCATGGTGGACATTCTGGGCCCTCTTGGGGGGCTATGTTCCCGGCTGGTGCCAGGTCGGGGGCTCTGTTCCCGGCTGGTGGCAGGTCGTGGGCTTCTGGCCCTGCTGCGGTGCCTGTAGGGGCTTCTGGCCCTGGATGGGGTTCGGGCCCTGGATGCTCTTCTGGCCCTGGATGGGGTTCGGGCCCTGGCTGGGCTTCTGGCCCTGGATGGGGTTCGGGCCCTGGATGCTCTTCTGGCCCTGGATGGGGTTCGGGCCCTGTATGGGCTTCTGGCCCTGGATGGGGTTCGGGCCCTGGCTGGGCTTCTGGCCCTGGATGGGGTTCGGGCCCTGGATGCTCTTCTGGCCCTGGATGGGGTTCTGGCCCTGGCTGGGCTTCTGGCCCTGGATGGGGTTCGGGCCCTGGATGCTCTTCTGGCCCTGGATGGGCTTCTGGCCCTGGATGGGGTTCGGGCCCTGGATGCTCTTCTGGCCCTGGATGGGGTTCGGGCCCTGTATGGGCTTCTGGCCCTGGATGGGGTTCGGGCCCTGGCTGGGCTTCTGGCCCTGGATGGGGTTCGGGCCCTGGATGCTCTTCTGGCCCTGGATGGGGTTCGGGCCCTGTATGGGCTTCTGGCCCTGGATGGGGTTCGGGCCCTGGCTGGGCTTCTGGCCCTGGATGGGGTTCGGTCCCTGGCTGGGCTTCTGGCCCTGGATGGGGTTCGGTCCCTGGCTGGGCTTCTGGCCCTGGATGGGGTTCGGGCCCTGCTGCGGGGCCTGGGTTGCCGAACTGCCCTACTTGAACCCATGGGCGGTGTGGGCTCCCTTGGGCGGCCTCTTCTGGGGGCAGAGGTGGTGGGTGCTGCTGTTGCCTGCTTTTTGGCGGCAGGGGCACGTGCCTTGGGGCCCCTTTTTTGGCTTCCAGAGGGTCCAGTGTCCCTTGGTGGGGCAGAGGTAGTAGTCTGGGATCGCAGCTTTTTCCTACCTTGCTGGGACCTGGTAGTTGGGCCCTCCGACGTCTGGCTTTGCTGGGGTCGTTTGGAGCTTGCCTTTTTAGGTGCCATCTTCCACAAATGCTCAAAGAGAATGAGCTTTGGGTGCAGGGACCTTTAAATAATGAGCCCAGCGTGTGACGCCTATGCGCACGACTACGCGCTCGTACGGACGTACGTTCGAGCGGAACCAGGAAACAGCTGGGGTTTCACTTATCTGCTGCCTTGAAGAAGCATAAAGATGGCGCCCACTATCTTCACCCGTCAACAGGAAGAGATCCTCATGCTGGTAAGTGCCTGCCTCTGCATTTTAATGTAATAGTCAATGATGGCCTAAATGTAAATGATGCGTTTGGAACTAGTTTGGGGTCTCTTAATGTTTAATAACTGGCTCCTCACACTTCATCCTCAAGGGCCGAGCCTGGCCACGTTTTCACATGTCTATGCTGATGTCCTAATTAGGGAAATTGCTCAGGCTTAGCAACAGTTAATTAACCTGTGGAGTAGCGGGGCTACCTGTCAAACCTGGCGTGTCTCGGACCTTGATGCGGATGTTTGAGGAACACTGTTTTCCTAAGCCATAAAAACACAACGGGAAGCCACACACGTGGTCCAAAAGCCTAAGCATAAGCCTACATCTTGGATGTTTAAACCATCCTAACATGCCATAGATGCAGGTGGCCTGATTCTTGATGTTGGCTATTATCTGTATGTACATGGTGTGTGATACATATAACATAAGACCAGACTCTCATTCACAGTCAACGTCCTCTTTAAGGCACTCCCCAAAAATGGCTGCCACTCTAAATGTGTGTGTTAATGACATGAAATTCTCAACTTGTGATGCAACACATATGGGTCTGTGTGTAAAAATAAAAGCTCTGTGTCCATTATGTTTTTCAGATCATGCTTCAGCGCCGGTATGACTTCGCGCCCAATGTGTGCGAGAAAAGGGACATCGCCCGGGAGATCATCGCGGAGATACACCGTGTGACTAGCACCACCTTCACTCACACCCAGATAATGCAGCATTGGTCGGACCTGAAACGTCTGCACATGCCCCGGGTGCGGAGGTTTTTTGGAATCCATTTCCCAAGTAAGTACAAAGCAATTGCATGGTATATGTTCCAAATGTATAAGTTATGCCTTTATTTATAATGACTTTTCTTTGGTAGTGTTGGAAATGGATTTCAGAATTCGCCGCACCCGGAGGCGTACAGGCCGACCAGTGCTGCATGAGTCTGCATCTGTGAGTGAAGGTGGTGGATCTCCCGGGCGACGGACCTACCCCTCCTCTGTGGCCTCCTCAGACCAGCCCCTGGACCTTACCACAGAGGAGGGGCCCAACCGCGTGGGCGTGGAGTCATACCTGGCCAGGCATGGGGAAGGCTCTGGTATGTCACTCTTCATGTATAGGCACAAAGATATACATGGCAGGCCAAAAACTAAGTTATCCTTTATTATGTATTTGTAGAAGCTTCTGGTGCGGGTGAGATAGTGGAGGAGGAGGCAGCAGAGATGCTGGAAGTTGATCCTGGCGAAGGTGAGTGATGTCAGCCAGACTGGGAGCCAGATATGTTGGGAATAGTGACTCTATACAAATACTAACCAAATGTCACATGTTTCTCCAGGGACTTCTTCACAGCATAGCCAGGACCAAGGGCAGCCTGTTGGCCCCAACCAGCCATCTGTCGGCCACCAACTCCGTAAGTCTCCATGCCATTATTCATAGTAATGTTTTGTTAGCTAATAACACACACATAACTAAAGGCGTACCCAATGTGTAGTTCACACTTTCATGTGGGCACTTCGTTAGCTTAAAGCGGACCCTAACTTGTATTAAGAACATAATAATTATCCAACACACTGTACCTACAGATTTTACACATGGAAAAACACCCTTCAGCCATCTAATGCATGTTATTAGACTGAACAAAACCAATATTGCGGAATATGGAATGCGCAATATTTACAGGCAGCATGGGATACAGATTGAAAAAAGTAAGGTGCTGCCATGCATTGTGGGACTGATGACCTTTCCCTCAACCCAGCTATGCTCTGGATTCCCAACGCACCAATGTAACCTACTCCCCTGTACTTTATCCAACTCTCCACTCCTCATTAAGTGTTATGCTTCAGAGTCCAGATGGCGGCGCTGTAATCAAAAAACCTCCCAAATGTACTTTGATCTGGTGCAGAATCATTTGGGAATAGTTATTGGTTTTCATTAAATAATGTTGAAGGTCCGGTTTAAGGAGTTTAAAGACTTACCTGTGGGAAATGCATTAACTTTATCCCTTGGAAGAATGACATATGTCATGCATTTACATGTATTTGATTAACCCCAAATCTATTTCCAGCATACAAACCGGTCTGGGACTCCTATTTATGTTTATTTCTCTATTGGTTACAGGGATGATCCCAAAAACATTGGCTGGCAAAAAAAAAAGAATCAAGGAGTTGGTGGCCGAGCTGCTGGCCATACAGGCGACGTTGGGGCCAACAGATGAAGAAGAGGAGGAGGATTAGTGCCCTTGGTCCTGGCTACTTTTGTTAAATGTTTTAAAAATTTTATAATAGTTTCTAAATTTTTTTAGAGTTTTTGTTTTAAAAAAAAAAACTTTTATCTCTGTTTTTAATCCAAAAAAAAAAAAATTTTAATATGTTTTGAAAAACAACAAACAAAAATTTACAATCTGTTTGTAAACCAAAAAAAAAAAAGTTTTAATGTGTATTATATTTTAAGACTTCATAAATGTGTCTTTTCTAATATGCGCCACAAAAAACAATTACACAAACAAGAAAAAACACGCTTAGAAACATATAGACATATGTACATTATGTGGTTTGGGTAAGTTTTAGGGTCGTCAACATGAAGAAGGATGCAAGCGCTAAGGGGTTTAGGTAAGTTTGAGGGACCGAGAAATGAAGAAGGATGCAAGCGCCAAGGGGTTTAGGTAAGTTTTAGGGACCGAGAAATGAAGTTGGATGCAGGCGCTAAGGGGTTTAGGTAAGTTTTAGGGACCGAGAAATGAAGTTGGATGCAAGCGCTAAGGGGTTTAGGTAAGTTTTAGGGACCGAGAAATGAAGTTGGATGCAAGCGCTAAGGGGTTTAGGTAAGTTTTAGGGACCGAGAAATGAAGTTGGATGCAAGCGCTAAGGGGTTTAGGTAAGTTTGAGGGACCGAGAAATGAAGAAGGATGCAAGCGCTAAGGGGTTTAGGTAAGTTTTAGGGACCGAGAAATGAAGAAGGATGCAAGCGCTAAGGGGTTTAGGTAAGTTTGAGGGACCGAGAAATGAAGAAGGATGCAAGCGCTAAGGGGTTTAGGTAAGTTTGAGGGACCGAGAAATGAAGTTGGATGCAGGCGCTAAGGGGTTTAGGTAAGTTTAAGGGACCGAGAAATGAAGTTGGATGCAGGCGCTAAGGGGTTTAGGTAAGTTTTAGGGACCGAGAAATGAAGTTGGATGCAAGCGCTAAGGGGTTTAGGTAAGTTTTAGGGACCGAGAAATGAAGTTGGATGCAGGCGCTAAGGGGTTTAGGTAAGTTTAAGGGACCGAGAAATGAAGTTGGATGCAGGCGCTAAGGGGTTTAGGTAAGTTTTAGGGACCGAGAAATGAAGTTGGATGCAGGCGCTAAGGGGTTTAGGTAAGTTTAAGGGACCGAGAAATGAAGTTGGATGCAGGCGCTAAGGGGTTTAGGTAAGTTTTAGGGACCGAGAAATGAAGTTGGATGCAAGCGCTAAGGGGTTTAGGTAAGTTTTAGGGACCGAGAAATGAAGTTGGATGCAAGCGCTAAGGGGTTTAGGTAAGTTTCTGGTTGAGGGTGCGCATGCGCAAGATCTTATAAACATACGAACGCATGAATCTAAGAGGCCAAAAACCAATGAAAACCAGAGGAAAACGCAAGTAATTGGAAGAGGTGGACGATGGAAGCAGCAGAAAAAACAGGCTGCCGCCGCAACAGGTGAGCACATGAACGTGATTTTTACGATTGACAACTGACTGAGGCAAGTTCGGGAGATATCATACGAACGGACGTATATTTTAGGATAGAAACGTATTTGCTTATTGAATCACTCGCAAGTTCATACAAACGCACGAGCGGACGTGAAAAATAGGATGATCGTGACCCAAATCCAAGCTGTTACATGTTTCTTTGAATCAACCCAATTGACTGCAGCTACAGTTGTTTCCCCTTATGTAGCCGATGCCAAAGAAACAGCAATACAAACAGTAGTAAGGTATTTTGGGGTGCAGTTCTATACAAAGCTTTAAACCGACCCTCAGTATCATTTAATGAAAAGCCCAAACCTTTAAAAAACTATTCTGCAGCACCTAAATTTAATATACTGTATGTATTTAGTCACTTACTTATCATTCCGCTGGACTGCAACTGTGTTCTGGACTTCAGGATACCGGCGCTACCATCTTGTCTCACATACTGGGGAGAGACGAGCGGGGAAAAAGTACAGGGGGCGGGTTATAGCTGTGCTCTGCATGGACAAAGCAAAGCCGGATTCAGGAAAAGGACACCAATCCCAGAATGCAAGGCAGCACAGTCAGAAGACACTTCCTGTTTGCAGGCAGTCTGAGGTTCCATGGGCCACCATTTTGGATGTTTAAAGTCTCATACAATGCAGTAGATGCAGGTAGGATGATTTTTAATGTGGGCAATGTATGTACAGGGTGGGGGAAACATATAAGATATGCTCTTATTCAGGGTGAAGGTCCGGTTTAAGACACACCGCATATACCAAACCTCAATAGGATCTGTCTGTACAGTGCTGTTGTTATAACTGACTTAAGTTGGTAGAGGTCACTGCTTTACTTTACTTCACATAATAACTTTCCTTTTTTTAACTTGTTGGGTGTTGATCTGAAAATGGTTTTCCAAGTAAACTGATAGGTGTTTCACGCTTCAGTAAGTAACCAACTAATGGCCAAATGTACATGTATTGTTACATAGTAACATAGTATGTAAGGCTGAATAAAGACTTTAGTCCATCCAGTTCAGCCTGTTTAACTCCTTCCAGTGGTCTAGTAGCCATAGCTGGAAATGTTATTACATGCCAGGAAGGCATCAAGGCCACTTTTGAACGTTTTTACAGTATCCATCATTACTACCTCCTCTGGCAGCGAGTTCCATAGTCTCACTGCTCTTACAGAGAAGAATCCCCTCCTATGTCGGTGGAGAAAGCACCTTTCCTCTAACCTTAGTGGATGCCCCCGGGTTATGGTTACTAGAGATGAGCGAACTTTTGAAAAATTCGATTCGACTGATTCGCCGAATTTTCCGACAAAAATCGTTTCGACCCGAATAAATTCGCGACGAATCGCTATTAAAAACGGCTATTTCTGAGCCTCCTAGAGCCTCAATAGGGTTGTAAACCATTCTGCCTTGCTGTAACACGCACAGGATGCGTGCTGGGTTAGTTAAATAATACTTTGAAGAAATATCACATGCAGATCAGAGGCATCACTAATAGAATCGCAGAGCGGCACAATTGAATTCAAGAGAGTTGAAGTGGCATCACTATGAGGGGCAGGAGCCCAAACATTGCTTTAAAGAGACACTGGAGTTGGCAGCAGCAGGAGCCCAAAAATTGGATGAATCACACCCTGGAGTTGGCAGCAGCAGCAGGAGCCCAAACATTGGCTGAAAGAGACACTGGGGTTGGCTTCAGGAGCCCAAAAATTGGATGAATCACACCCTGGAGTTGCAAGCAGCAGCAGGAGCCCAAATATTACTTTAAAGAGACACTGGGGTTGGCTTCAGGAGCCCAAAAATTGGATGAATCACACCCTGGAGTTGGCAGCAGCAGCAGCAGGAGCCCAAATATACACTGGAGTTGGCTTCAGGAGCCCAAAAATTGGATGAATCACAACCTGGAGTTGGCAGAAGTTGACAGCAGCAGCAGCAGGAGCCCAAACATTACTTCAAAGAGACCCTGGGGTTGGCTTCAGGAGCCCAAAAATTGGATGAATCACACCCTGGGGTTGGCAGCAGCAGCAGCAGGAGCCCAAATATTACTTTAAAGAGACACTGGGGTTGGCTTCAGGAGCCCAAAAATTGGATGATTCACACCCTGGAGTTGGCAGCAGCAGCAGCAGCAGGAGCCCAAACATTACTTTAAAGAGACCCTGGGGTTGGCTTCAGGAGCCCAAAAATTGGATGATTCACACCCTGGAGTTGGCAGCAGCAGCAGCAGGAGCCCAAACATTACTTTAAAGAGACCCTGGGGTTGGCTTCAGGAGCCCAAAAATTGGATGAATCACACCCTGGAGTTGGCAGAAGTTGGCAGCAGCAGCAGCAGGAGCCCAAACATTACTTTAAAGAGACCCTGGGGTTGGCTTCAGGAGCCCAAAAATTGGATGATTCACACCCTGGAGTTGGCAGCAGCAGGAGCCCAAACATTACTTTAAAGAGACCCTGGGGTTTCCTTCAGGAGCCCAAAAATTGGATGAATCACACCCTGGAGTTGGCAGAAGTTGGCAGCAGCAGCAGCAGGAGCCCAAACATTACTTCAAAGAGACCCTGGGGTTGGCTTCAGGAGCCCAAAAATTGGATGATTCACACCCTGGAGTTGGCAGCAGCAGCAGCAGGAGCCCAAACATTACTTTAAAGAGACCCTGGGGTTGGCTTCAGGAGCCCAAAAATTGGATGAATCACACCCTGGAGTTGGCAGAAGTTGGCAGCAGCAGCAGCAGGAGCCCAAACATTACTTCAAAGAGACCCTGGGGTTGGCTTCAGGAGCCCAACAATTGGATAAATCACACCCTGGAGTTGGCAGGAGTTGACAGCAGCAGCAGCAGGAGCCCAAATATTACTTTAAAGAGACCCTGGGGTTGGCTTCAGGAGCCCAAAAATTGGATGATTCACACCCTGGAGTTGGCAGCAGCAGCAGCAGGAGCCCAAATATACACTGGAGTTGGCTTCAGGAGCCCAAAAATTGGATGAATCACACCCTGGAGTTGGCAGCAGCAGCAGCAGGAGCCCAAACATTACTTTAAAGAGACACTGGGGTTGGCTTCAGGAGCCCAAAAATTGGATGAATCACACCCTGGAGTTGGCAGGAGTTGACAGCAGCAGCAGCAGGAGCCCAAATATTACTTTAAAGAGACACTGGGGTTGGCTTCAGGAGCCCAAAAATTGGATGAATCACACCCTGGAGTTGGCAGCAACAGCAGCAGGAGCCCAAATATTACTTTAAAGAGACACTGGGGTTGGCTTCAGGAGCCCAAAAATTGGATGAATCACACCCTGGAGTTGGCAGAAGTTGGCAGCAACATCAGCAGGAGCCCAAACATTACTTTAAAGAGACCCTGGGGTTGGCTTCAGGAGCCCAAAAATTGGATGATTCACACCCTGGAGTTGGCAGCAGCAGCAGCAGGAGCCCAAACATTACTTTAAAGAGACCCTGGGGTTGGCTTCAGGAGCCCAAAAATTGGATGATTCACACCATGGAGTTGGCAGCAGCAGCAGCAGGAGCCCAAACATTACTTTAAAAAGACCCTGGGGTTGGCTTCAGGAGCCCAAAAATTGGATGAATCACACCCTGGAGTTGGCAGAAGTTGGCAGCAGCAGCAGCAGGAGCCCAAACATTACTTTAAAGAGACCCTGGGGTTGGCTTCAGGAGCCCAAAAATTGGATGATTCACACCCTGGAGTTGGCAGCAGCAGGAGCCCAAACATTACTTCAAAGAGACCCTGGGGTTGGCTTCAGGAGCCCAAAAATTGGATGAATCACACCCTGGAGTTGGCAGAAGTTGGCAGCAGCAGCAGCAGCAGCAGGAGCCCAAACATTACTTCAAAGAGACCCTGGGGTTGGCTTCAGGAGCCCAAAAATTGGATGATTCACACCCTGGAGTTGGCAGAAGTTGGCAGCAGCAGCAGCAGGAGCCCAAACATTACTTCAAAGAGACCCTGGGGTTGGCTTCAGGAGCCCAACAATTGGATGAATCACACCCTGGAGTTGGCAGGAGTTGACAGCAGCAGCAGCAGGAGCCCAAATATTACTTTAAAGAGACCCTGGGGTTGGCTTCAGGAGCCCAACAATTGGATGAATCACACCCTGGAGTTGGCAGCAGCAGCAGCAGGAGCCCAAATATACACTGGAGTTGGCTTCAGGAGCCCAAAAATTGGATGAATCACACCCTGGAGTTGGCAGAAGTTGGCAGCAGCAGGAGTCCAAACATTACTTCAAAGAGACCCTGGGGTTGGCTTCAGGAGCCCAACAATTGGATGAATCACACCCTGGAGTTGGCAGGAGTTGACAGCAGCAGCAGGAGCCCAAATATTACTTTAAAGAGACCCTGGGGTTGGCTTCAGGAGCCCAAAAATTGGATGATTCACACCCTGGAGTTGGCAGCAGCAGCAGCAGGAGCCCAAATATACACTGGAGTTGGCTTCAAGAGCCCAAAAATTGGATGAATCACACCCTGGAGTTGGCAGAATTTGGCAGCAGCAGCAGCAGGAGCCCAAACATTACTTCAAAGAGACCCTGGGGTTGGCTTCAGGAGCCCAACAATTGGATGAATCACACCCTGGAGTTGGCAGCAGCAGCAGCAGGAGCCCAAATATACACTGGAGTTGGCTTCAGGAGCCCAAAAATTGGATGAATCACACCCTGGAGTTGGCAGAAGTTGGCAGCAGCAGCAGCAGGAGCCCAAAAAATGGCCTAAAGACATAAATATGTTTTGCACCATTTGGAAAGTGTAAAACGTGGCACCATGCTGAATCTAGTCGCATGCATCAGGCATTGGTGGGTGGAAATCCTGGCTGATCCATCCCTGATTCATTTTGACAAAGGTGAGTCTCTCCACATTTTTAGTTGACAGACGAGTTCTCCTCGCCGTAACTATGGCCCCCGCCGCACTAAACACCCGCTCAGATGGCACGCTACTTGCCGGGCAGGACAGCTTTTCCAGGGCAAACTCTGCTAGTTGCGGCCACAAATCAAGTTTGGCTGCCCAGAAGTCCAGCGGATCCTCAAGGTGTGTTGGCATGGTCATGTCAAAGTATGACATGACCTGCTGGTTGAGGTCCTGCTCCAGGTCTTCCTGCTGCTCATGAGTAGCCTCACTATGCGGGTGTAGAAAGCTACTCATTAGCGACTGAAGACTGAGGCTGCTGCTGCTGATAGAGCTGCTGCTGCTGCTCCTGCCAACCCCCCCAGCGGCCATGGCAGTGGAAGGTGAGCGCAGAGGTCCCCTCGAGTCAGACCTGCGAGAGTATGGACCATGGCGCAGATAGGCATCGGCCAACTGCCTACGTAGAATGTCTTTGTAGTAGTTGAGTTTGTCCTCCCTCTCGGTGGGTTTAAAAAATGCCCCCATTTTGTGCCGGAAGCGAGGGTCCAATAAGGTGGACAGCCAGAAGTCATCCCGCCGACAGATGGAAACAATTATGGGGTCACTACGCAAGCACGTGAGCATGCTTCGTGCCATTTGCGCAAGTGACTCGGATGGACTACCTGTCTCCATCTCCACTGCATACTGCCACGGTGTGCCCGGGTCCTCTGTCTCGCCTTCCTCAAAAACCTCTAGCTCCTCTGGCTGCTCCTGCTCCTCCTCTCCTGTCCGCTGACTAGATAAACCAGCCATTTCGCCAAGCCTAAACTGTGTTTCGCTGGGCAACTCCTCCTCCTCCTCTTCCTCCTCCTCCTCCAGTTCAGCTCCAACGGGGTTCATGTGGCCGTAAGATGTAAACGCCATGTCTCCAGTGCCCTGACCAGCCATGGTTTCCAACATGTGCTGTAGTACATGAAGCAGTGGAATCACGTCGCTCATCCCATAATCCTGCCGACTGACAAATAAAGTGGCTTCCTCAAAGGGCCTGAGCAAACGGCAGGTGTCACGTATGAGCTGCCACTGGTTGACATTGAAGTTACACAGGGGAGTCCCCCTATCTGCTTGGATCATCAGGAAATCCGTGATGGCTTTTCTCTGTTCATATAATCGGTCCAACATGTGAAGGGTGGAATTCCAACGGGTGGAAACATCGCAAATCAGACTATGTTGGGGGATACCATTCTGACGCTGTAGCTCAAGAAGGGTGTGTTTGGCGGTGTATGAGTGGCTGAAGTGCATGCAAAGTTTCCTTGAAGTTGTTAGGATGTCTTGCAGATGGGGGGAACACTTCAGAAACCGCTTGACAACCAGATTGAAGACGTGAGCCATGCAGGGGGCATGGGTCAGGCTTCCTTGGCGCAGCGCAGACAAAATGTTCTTCCCATTGTCGGTAACCATGATTCCCATTTTAAGTTTTCTTGGAGTAAGCCATGTTTGGATTTCCTGATGAATACATTTAAGCAGTTCCTCCCCTGTGTGACTCCGTTCGCCAAGACAAACCATGTGAAGCACTGCGTGACACCTCCGTGCCCTGCACACATGGTAGACATGGCACTAAGACTTGAGCCTACAGTGGAGGGTGAGGAGATGGCGGAGGATGAGGAGGCCGAGTCGCACGGTGTCACAGGCCCAATGGGCAGGGAGCGCGGAGGCCGAAGCGGCGTGACCTGTCCAAGTTGCTGCTGCTGCTGCAAAGGGACCACATTCACCCAGTGGGCCGTAAACAACATGTACTGTCCCTGACCGTAGTTACAGCTCCAGATGTCGGCGCTGCCATGCACTTTGCTACACACCGACAGGCTCAAGGACTGGCCCACCTTCTGTTCAACAAAAGTGTGCAGCGCTGGTACTGACTTCTTGGCAAAGAAATGACGGCTTGGGACTCTCCACCTCGGCTCGGCACAAGCCATCAGTTCTCTGAAAGGTGCAGATTCCACCACCTGAAAAGGGAGCGACTGCAGCACCAGCAACTTGGACAGGAGCACATTCAGCTTCTGCGCCGTAGGATGAGTGGGCGCATACTGCTGTCTCTTGGACATGGCTTCGCTGATGGATTGCTGGCGGGATGCATGACTTGGAGGAGGAGGAGGAGGAGCAGGAGCGACAGAGGATGGGTATGACGCACAGCTGCCTTCGGCTGAGGTGCTGGAGCCTTGGCTGGCAGAAATTGGGAGCGGCGTGCCACTTGGTGAGGAAGCAGACTGGACCACCCCTTGGGAGCCTCGGTTCTCCCAGGTCGCTTTATGGTGACGCATCATATGTTGACGCAGGGCCGTGGTGCCAACATTTGGACCCTGGCCACGCTTCACCTTTTGCCTACATATCTTGCATGTGGCCATGATACCCTCCTGCGGATGCTTCAGTAAAAACTGCCACACTGCCGAGTAGCTACTTTTCCCACCCCCTGGCCTCACTGATTCACTGCTGCTGTTGCCAACTCCAGGAACCCCTGCTCCACTACCTCCCGATAAGGTAGACTGCCGCACAGCAGGTGCTCTACCCCGGCCCCGGCCCCGGCCGGTTCCAGCCTTTAGAATTGTGCCCCCATGCTGACTGCTACCACCTTGCTGCCTCAGCTGCTGACTCCGGGGCAACCTGTGCCCCTCTTCTCCTGATGATGACGATGAAGCCCCTTCATCACCCGGCTCCCAAGTGCGATCGGCATCATCGTCATCATCATTATCACCGAGTTGTGGCTGTACGTCACTGATGTTCGTGGATTCGTCAACAGTGTCTGGCGCAGGAGCTGGAACGCTCGCAGCACCCACGACACTGTCCACATCACTATTTGTCTGCCTAGCTAAAGAAGCCACCTCCATTTCTTGGCTGGGCAGTAGCTGCTGACTGTCCTCCTGTATCTGATCGTCCTCCTCACTAAAGAGTGGAGCTGAACCCAAAGCATAGGATACGTCGCTGGGGGAGGGAACGGCGTAGGACAGAGGCAATGGGAGGACAGGGACTGCTCTCGGGGCATGCCAACTCAGGGTTGTGTCAGAGGAACCTACCGACCCTAGACTGGGGGTCTCAGACGTAAGTTGTGATGATGTTGTTGATGAGCGCGTCAACCAATCTACCACGGCAGATGCGTTACTGGTGGAGACCTGACCGCTAGCAGATACTGGCAGATTAGGTCTCTCAGCGTGACTCCTGCTTCTACTGGCCCCCAGTCTGATGCGAGCTCTGCCTGCGGAATCTTGGCCTCTGCCACTCCTCTTTTCACTTCCAGGCACTTGTCTGCCCGACATAGTCTAACTGGCGTGGTAGTAGGTGATATTTTAAGAACCCCCAGGCAGCGGTGGGTCTATATGAAACAGAATATAATGCACACCAAAAGTGAGCAGTGACACTCAGCCTCCAACAGGCCTGCCTAGTGTAAATAAGAGAGCTGCTTAGTGTAAATAAAGAGGGGTATGCTATGTTACAGAATGGGATGCCCCAACAGCCAGCAGTGCACCTGGCAGCAGTAAGACTATGCCCAGCAAAAGTGTCTTTATCAGGCCTAATTTCAATTATAATAAGTGCAAATGGTTATATGGTCTTAAACAGAGGCTGCTGTAGTCACAGAATGGGATGCCCCAAAAAAGAAGTGGACCTGGCAGGGTCCAGTAGTGCTATGCCCAGCAAAAGTGTCTTTATCAGGCCTAATTTCAATTATAATAAGTGAAAATGGTTATATGGTCTTAAACAGAGGCTGCTGTAGTCACAGAATGGGATGCCACAACAGAAGTGCACCTGGCAGGGTCCAGTAGTGCTATGCCCAGCAAAAGTGTCTTTATCAGGCCTAATTTCAATTATAATAAGTGCAAATGGTTATATGGTCTTAAACAGAGGCTGCTGTAGTCACAGAATGGAATGCCCCAAAAAAGAAGTGGACCTGGCAGGGTCCAGTAGTGCTATGCCCAGAAAAAGTGTCTTTATCAGGCCTAATTTCAATTATAATAAGTGCAAATGGTTATATGGTCTTAAACAGAGGCTGCTGTAGTCACAGAATGGGATGCCCCAAAAAAGGAGTGCACCTGGCAGGGACCAGTAGTGCTATGCCCAGCAAAAGTGTCTTTATCAGGCCTAATTTCAATTATAATAAGTGCAAATGGTTATATGGTCTTAAACAGAGGCTGCTGTAGTCACAGAATGGGATGCCACAACAGAAGTGCACCTGGCAGGGTCCAGTAGTGCTATGCCCAGCAAAAGTGTCTTTATCAGGCCTAATTTCAATTATAATAAGTGCAAATGGTTATATGGTCTTAAACAGAGGCTGCTGTAGTCACAGAATGGAATGCCCCAAAAAAGAAGTGGACCTGGCAGGGTCCAGTAGTGCTATGCCCAGAAAAAGTGTCTTTATCAGGCCTAATTTCAATTATAATAAGTGCAAATGGTTATATGGTCTTAAACAGAGGCTGCTGTAGTCACAGAATGGGATGCCCCAAAAAAGAAGTGCACCTGGCAGGGTCCAGTAGTGCTATGCCCAGCAAAACTGTCTTTATCAGGCCTAATTTCAATTATAATAAGTGCAAATGGTTATATGGTCTTAAACAGAGGCTGCTGTAGTCACCGAATGGGATGCCCCAAAAAAGAAGTGGACCTGGCAGGGTCCAGTAGTGCTATGCCCAGCAAAAGTGTCTTTATCAGGCCTAATTTCAATTATAATAAGTGCAAATGGTTATATGGTCTTAAACAGAGGCTGCTGTAGTCACAGAATGGGATGCCCCAAAAAAGAAGTGGACCTGGCAGGGTCCAGTAGTGCTATGCCCAGCAAAAGTGTCTTTATCAGGCCTAATTTCAATTATAATAAGTGCAAATGGTTATATGGTCTTAAACAGAGGCTGCTGTAGTCACAGAATGGGATGCCACAACAGAAGTGCACCTGGCAGGGTCCAGTAGTGCTATGCCCAGCAAAAGTGTCTTTATCAGGCCTAATTTCAATTATAATAAGTGCAAATGGTTATATGGTCTTAAACAGAGGCTGCTGTAGTCACAGAATGGGATGCCCCAAAAAAGAAGTGGACCTGGCAGGGTCCAGTAGTGCTATGCCCAGCAAAAGTGTCTTTATCAGGCCTAATTTCAATTATAATAAGTGCAAATGGTTATATGGTCTTAAACAGAGGCTGCTGTAGTCACAGAATGGGATGCCACAACAGAAGTTCACCTGGCAGGGTCCAGTAGTGCTATGCCCAGCAAAAGTGTCTTTATCAGGCCTAATTTCAATTATAATAAGTGCAAATGGTTATATGGTCTTAAACAGAGGCTGCTGTAGTCACAGAATGGGATGCCCCAAAAAAGAAGTGGACCTGGCAGGGTCCAGTAGTGCTATGCCCAGCAAAAGTGTCTTTATCAGGGCTAATTTCAATTATAATAAGTGCAAATGGTTATATGGTCTTAAACAGAGGCTGCTGTAGTCACAGAATGGGATGCCCCAAAAAAGAAGTGGACCTGGCAGGGTCCAGTAGTGCTATGCCCAGCAAAAGTGTCTTTATCAGGGCTAATTTCAATTATAATAAGTGCAAATGGTTATATGGTCTTAAACAGAGGCTGCTGTAGTCACAGAATGGGATGCCACAACAGAAGTGCACCTGGCAGGGTCCAGTAGTGCTATGCCCAGCAAAAGTGTCTTTATCAGGGCTAATTTCAATTATAATAAGTGCAAATGGTTATATGGTCTTAAACAGAGGCTGCTGTAGTCACAGAATGGGATGCCCCAAAAAAGAAGTGGACCTGGCAGGGTCCAGTAGTGCTATGCCCAGCAAAAGTGTCTTTATCAGGGCTAATTTCAATTATAATAAGTGCAAATGGTTATATGGTCTTAAACAGAGGCTGCTGTAGTCACAGAATGAGATGCCCCAAAAAAGAAGTGGACCTGGCAGGGTCCAGTAGTGCTATGCCCAGCAAAAGTGTCTTTATCAGGCCTAATTTCAATTATAATAAGTGCAAATGGTTATATGGTCTTAAACAGAGGCTGCTGTAGTCACAGAATGGGATGCCACAACAGAAGTGCACCTGGCAGGGTCCAGTAGTGCTATGCCCAGCAAAAGTGTCTTTATCAGGCCTAATTTCAATTATAATAAGTGCAAATGGTTATATGGTCTTAAACAGAGGCTGCTGTAGTCACAGAATGGGATGCCACAACAGAAGTGCACCTGGCAGGGTCCAGTAGTGCTATGCCCAGCAAAAGTGTCTTTATCAGGCCTAATTTCAATTATAATAAGTGCAAATGGTTATATGGTCTTAAACAGAGGCTGCTGTAGTCACAGAATGGGTTGCCCCAAAAAAGAAGTGGTCCTGGCAGGGTCCAGTAGTGCTATGCCCAGCAAAAGTGTCTTTATCAGGGCTAATTTCAATTATAATAAGTGCAAATGGTTATATGGTCTTAAACAGAGGCTGCTGTAGTCACAGAATGGGATGCCCCAAAAAAGAAGTGGACCTGGCAGGGTCCAGTAGTGCTATGCCCAGCAAAAGTGTCTTTATCAGGCCTAATTTCAATTATAATAAGTGCAAATGGTTATATGGTCTTAAACAGAGGCTGCTGTAGTCACAGAATGGGATGCCCTAAAAACCAGCAGTAAGTACACCTGGCAGGGTCCAGTAGTGCTATGCCCAGCAAAAGTGTCTTTATCAGGCCTAATTTCAATTATAATAAGTGCAAATGGTTATATGGTCTTAAACAGAGGCTGCTGTAGTCACAGAATGGGATGCCCTAAAAAACAGCAGTAAGTACACCTGGCAGGGTCCAGTAGTGCTATGCCCAGCAAAAGTGTCTTTATCAGGCCTAATTTCAATTATAATAAGTGCAAATGGTTATATGGTCTTAAACAGAGGCTGCTGTAGTCACAGAATGGGATGCCCCAAAAAAGAAGTGGACCTGGCAGGGTCCAGTAGTGCTATGCCCAGCAAAAGTGTCTTTATCAGGCCTAATTTCAATTATAATAAGTGCAAATGGTTATATGGTCTTAAACAGAGGCTGCTGTAGTCACAGAATGGGATGCCCCAAAAAAGAAGTGGACCTGACAGGGTCCAGTAGTGCTATGCCCAGCAAAAGTGTCTTTATCAGGCCTAATTTCAATTATAATAAGTGCAAATGGTTATATGGTCTTAAACAGAGGCTGCTGTAGTCACAGAATGGGATGCCACAACAGAAGTGCACCTGGCAGGGTCCAGTAGTGCTATGCCCAGAAAAAGTGTCTTTATCAGGCCTAATTTCAATTATAATAAGTGCAAATGGTTATATGGTCTTAAACAGAGGCTGCTGTAGTCACAGAATGGGATGCCTCACAGCAGACTTAAGATCAGTTCAGTATATATGCACAGTTAGTTAGTATAAGCAGCCTGAAAACGCTAACAAAGCCTGTCAGCCAGCTAGTAACACTCAGGCTGGATGAAAAAAAAAAAAAAATCTCCCTGTGACAGCCTCCGATTTTTCCTACCTCTCCCTGTTTTTCGCTGACTTTCTGTCTGTCTCCTGTCTGTCTCCTGCCTGTCTCCAGCCTGTCCCTGTCTGTCCCTGCCTGTCTAACTGCCTCTCTCCCTCAGCTACACAGCGTTCTGTCTCTCACGAATGCAATAGAGAAATGAGGAAGGAAAAGCAAGATGGCCGACTTAAATAGCGCTGTGACGTCACCGGGCTTGCTGGCTGCTGATAGGCTGCATGTGACTGCCCCAGCTTGCACTGGCGCGGGATAGATGTCCAGACATGTCCCGTCCGCCATCTTAGAATGCCTGTAAATGTAAATGAATGGATGTTAACGGAAAACTTTGAGCAATCGAATCGCGGGGAAATTCGGATTCGATCCGAATCGAATTTTTCCTGAAATTCGGATCGAATCCGGGTTCGTCCGGATCGATTCGCTCATCCCTAATGGTTACACTCCGGGGTATAAATAGATTGTGGGACAGATCTTTGTATTGACCCCGAATATATTTATACATAGTTATTAGATCACCCCTCAATCGTCTTTTTTCTAGAACTAAATAAACCTAACTTGGACAATCTTTCCGGGCAAGTTGGAATTGTTGGAATTAAATTGTGTAAGATTTTAGGTTAAAGGTTATATTCAAGTTGGAAGCTTAAAATAAAAGCTATTCCTTCTGTAAAGACTCTTCATGGGTATTAACACCTATATTAAGTGCTAATGCATTTTAAATTAAGTATTCTCCACCTCCTCCACTGCTTGCGTCCTCAGAAATGTCAGCACTGCAGACTGCAGAGCATACGAGTTAAAAAGACCTGCAAAGAGTTGAGTATATCTAATGCTTGTTTTACTATGCTTTACCATACTATCAATCTTGCATACTTTGGAACCAAGGCAACCTGTTTGGAGCCCAGCCAAAAGAATCCCTGATAGGTTTTATAATGAGCAGCTTTGTTTAATTAAATGTGTCATGCATGATCACAGCACACTTTAGTCAAGTCTATACATTGAATTACCTGTAAGAAAGATTACATGCAACTGCAGTTAGTTCAATATATGTAGTTAGTGCCACAGAGGGCAAGTAGAGAAACAATAATAAAAGCATCTTCATGTACCGTTCAAGTACAGTTTAAGTATAAAGCAAGCAAAGGCAATTAAAGAGAGGCAAGTATTATATACAGTACATTGTAATCACATCACTTAAAACAAAAATGACAAAAATGTATAATATATAAGTCTTTGTAGAAAAAAGATTCACATAAGTAGTCTACCACAAATGAGACCCTAGCCCTAAATACCCCTGTAGATATCCATAGCTACATCACCAATCATTTGACAATCCTACAACTACAATTGTAGCTGGCCTCTGCTTGGCCTGTGGCTGAGGCTGTGAGGAGCGAGGGTAATTCTTGGAACTAGGGTAGGGAGACAATCCTACAACTACACTTCCCTCTGTAGTGGGCCTCTGCTTGGCCTGTGGCAGAGGCTGTGAGGAGCTAGGGTGGTTTTTGGACCTAGGGTAGGGTGACTCAGGTTGGTGTGGATTGTGGGGTGAGGTGCACTTTATTGCCACTGGTCTTCAGGAATGACACTTCTTGTAATCAAACAAAATTATTATTCATTACTCTTTATTAAGGCCTTTAATTCAACATAGCAGCACATTTCATTACAGATGGTACACTTCAGCAGGTATATTCCACAGCTTCCCTCAGCACTCTAGTTCCACTTCAGACTTTGGTCAGGCTGGCCTTAATCCCATAAATATGGTGCACAAGTCTTGTTGTCTTCTTGGGCCTTTGGGCTGCCACCGACTTCTAGTCCCTTCACTCTGGCTGGCATAAGCTGGACTCTGACTTCACTGCTGCTGTTGCTCTTTCTCCTCAGCTATATTCATAGATCTTCTCCTCTTGAGATAACACATCCAGAACTTAGCATCTAGAACCTTCTGTAAGGGTTGGGTTCTCCCTTACATAACCTCCTGTACGTTACTACTGCAAACTATGCATCTACCTCCAGCCAATGGCAGAGCAGGTGATATTGCTAATGCCATCTGGCTTAGTCTCTATTTAACTAACTAAAGTGGTACACTAGACTATTTAATATTAACTTGTCTCATTCTTTAGGCAATCCAAAAGAAGTTTTTTTCCCAATGCACCACTTAATTACATTTTGTCTATTTACAATGTATATATGTAGGTGTGCCTTAAAGGAATCCCCCCAAAAAAGTATATCCAAATACAAGTACACAATATATGTGGCCCCAGCTGCCACCAGGGGCGTCCCCAGGCACCACCTTTCTTTCACATTCTTTAGGCAACATTGCCCTCATGTGAATTTATGATGCAATGACACCCAAGTCCTGCTTTTTGACTAATACTTATTAAAGTCACTATTACTATCTGGACCTACGCCAGGGTTCTAATTCTTTTTAACTGTACAGTTTTAAGCTGTACCTACCCATCACTCTGTACATTGAACAACATTTACATTTTTGTACAATAAACTGAAATACCAAAATATGTGGGGCACTTTTTACATTACAAATTGTTTCTTTTATGTAACAAAGGAATTGTGTTTTAGTGTAATTATGCTTACACTTCAAACATGAACAGTTGGATAATTTTCACTTTAAGCCTCTAGGACAAGCAATGGCCTGTAAAAAAACTGATCCTGCTTTTAATACAAATAAAAAAATATGGCCCACGTGCACAGGGGGTTGACCCACCCACCTATGTTTTTGTTATCTGGGCGTACACCACCGGGGGTATGGGATGCAAGTACTAGTGGTCATTGAGTATGAGTGTTCCTTTGCAACAACAGCCTCTAGCTTTGTGGGCAGGGCTTAGTGAGGCGGGAACCGTAGTGCTGGATTGTGTCGCAGGGGTCACTTTGGTCTACATGGCCTTTCCTTTTTGTATCTTTACCCTTGTACTGTGTTTACTTATGCTTTTCGAAAACTCAATAAAATGTGATTAAACTAAAAAAATAGGGTGAGATCAATAACATCTTCTTGCATTCTTGACCTGTGGTCTATTTTAAAAGCCAAATCCATATTGTCTTCCACTTTGTCTACTTTCTCATCACCAGAACTGCAGAACATCTATCGGCCTCATAGCTGATGGTCCAGAGTATTATTCAAATCTTCAGAATGACAAATGTCATTTGGCATGAATCTCACTTATAACACATATAACAATGTACAACCTTATTCGACATCCAAGATCCAAGATTATGTAAATGATGAATAAACCCCCCTTCCCTCCTGCCTCTCCTTCCTGTTTAACAACTATCTCTTCCTTTATGTCATCCTGCTCTCTCAAACTTGGACAAAACAGAACTTGTCCATTTCCCACCATTCTATTTCACTCCCCTTTCTAACACGATAATCTCTGCTAACAATTTTACAATAACTGCCCAACAACTCAAGCACAATGGCTATTAGTAATTCTAGACTCTGATGAATTCAAACATCACATTTTCTACTTAGCCACCTTATGTTGTCTAAATTAAAGACTCTCTCTATCCTTCTACATCCTTCCTGTCCTCACACCCAAGACCATTAACCCTTTAAATGCCAGCCACGTAAATTTTACGTGGCTGCCTCTCCAACCGTTAAACGCCAGCCAAGTAAAATTTATGTGCCTGGCTTTGCCCCCTGCTAGCGCCTGAAAAATGTAAAAAAAACCACTTACCTGACCCCTCATTCGAACCGGCCGGGTCTCCTCTTCACCCTAGGGGGCTCCCACTCCCTGTCAGGGCTTCAGCCGCTGGCTTTTCCTGTAAAATTAAAAAAATAAATAAATAAATTTACTCACCTCCATGTGCGCTCGCTGGCCCTCCTCTTCACCCAGGGGGCCTCTGATCCCCCCCCCCCCCCAGGGCTCTCTATCTTCAGGAGAGAGCCTGTCAGGCTCTCTCCCCTCTTCCTCCGACAGGCGCCGCCATCTTGCCGCGAAACTCCGCCCCATTTGGGGGTGGGGCTTATGATGTCACTCGTCTGGCGTCATGACAGCTCCAGGCCTCTCAGCTGTCAGATGCCAGTGATCGGTGGCCTGAGAAGGAGGGGACAGGAGATCCTCTGATCTCCTGCCTCCCCTCCTCCTCTGGCTGCCGATCACCGGCATCTGTCATCAGATCAGCGAGGGACAGAGGAGCTGACGATCGGAGGTAAAGAAAAAAAACATTTTTTTTTTTTAATAAAATAATTTTTACTCTGTGTTTGTGTGTTTTATTTTACTCTTAACCCTTGTGAACTGGTAAGGGGTCCATGAGACCCCTATACCAGTTCACAAGGCTGGGGGCTGGCAAGTCACCTGCGCCAGCGGGGAATTTTAAGGGTTTGGGGGAATTTTAAGTGTTAGGGTTAGGCTAACCCTAGAACTAGAAATGGAAATTTTTGCTTTTTCGAATTGTCCTGGAACACTTTTATTTTTGCTGTCCCTCTCTGTGAGATGCCATGGTATCAGTGATTGCATTATTATTGGTGCCATTATTTGGAATTTGAATGACACAAGAGCAGTAAAAATAGGCAAAAGGTACTATTCATGGGGGGAGCAATTCATAGGTTGCTAGTTAAAAATGTGGCTTTTGGTCCACTTTCCACTGATGAGGTTGATGAGGATCATTTTTCCAATGAGGTAAGGATATTTCCAAAGACCTAAAAAATATCCTTGCCTCACTAGCAAAGTTACAGTATGTTCCTTGTTTGTAGAAATGTCCCATCACATGTACACAGACCATCTGAAGGTTCTTTAGTTTACTGCAGCTCCAGCAATGTAAGTAAACCTTTTTCTTAACACCTAATTTCAGTAATTAAAAGAAATATCACTGAACAAGTAAAAAACATTGAAAAGAATACATTTTGTATGTACAATTTCAGTGGGTTTGTGGAAATATCATACAAGTGAACATCAGAAATGCTGTGACATTTATTTTTCTTATTTTAGCCTTGTCATGCAATGAAATTGCTAGAATATTTTCTGGACAGGGCGATAAACAATATGACCCTTTGCCATTACATTCTGCAGAGGCTGTAGAAAAAAAAAGTTTTCTTTCTTTGTCTTCCCCTGCCGAGATGATTAAAAAATAATGTCCGCCTCAAGGGTTTATATTGCTATTATATTATTTCACATTATCATCTGCCCTAATATGATGTGCGTTGCTGTTTATTTATTTAAATACTGTTTCCCGAAGGTAAAACTTGAAGACATTAGCTTGATATCACCTTTTTGAGCATAACTGGATACTTTCCATCATCATCATTATTTTGGATACAATATTAACATCCAAATTGGGAAACATGTAGTATAGAGGCAGTTGGACCATAAAAATACAGCCCAAGGATGGCACAATAGCAAATCAGTTATCTGTATATTTGGGGACATGTTGCTAGCAATGAAGTTGCAGTAGTAAATGGGGACTGGGATGCACTGGGACATCCATACCACTGGAGCCCCCCCCCCCCCCCCCCAATATAACCCCTCACAACCTCCAGTTTCACTAACCTAAGCCCTGATCCTCTGGCAAAATGCAACCCTGTTACTGGGTGCGGGCAGATGCATGGTCAGTGTATCAGCTGGCTGGAAAAGCTGAAGCTGCTTCGGACTATGTGACCATCAATGGCCAATCACGGACGGTTATACTAAAGATTTAGTGAAGCTAAGCTAAGTTCAAACTCTTACTGCACATTTTGGTGTAATTTGCTGCCTGCATCTCGTTAAGCTTATTTAACACACAAAAAGCACAATAAAAATATATTCTGATGTGAACCTTGCAAGAACATACGGTAACTTATGGCAGAAAGTAAATGTAAAGAAAAGGGCATCCTCTAAACACTATTAATACTACTAGTTAAACTGCTAGTTATGCTACTAGTTATCTCCTATTAATATTTTATAGGTGGTATATTTGGAGACAAATCAGAGTATAATATGTATGTTTAGGAACTAAACAAAAACGTGATAAACACAGCACTGTAAATTTCTTTTACAAGACCAACCCCCTAAAAGAAGGTATTAGCTCAAAATGTCCAAAATACTACAACGTGCCAGACTCTATCCCGCAAAGAGTCCCAATCTAGATATGTCTATAGGCTCGATTCAGAGAGACACAAAAAAACTTTCGGTTTGGTGCCGACGTCGTAACATTTTCAAAATTTCCCGCTCTCGTATGAATGTGCGAGCGATTCCAAGCATGCTTCGTAAACCTTCCGTCGAGCGCACGGACGGACGTATGCCAGAGTACGCAGACGAGGATGTCATTTTCATTCGTGAATTTTCAGATTCCATTTTCACAACTAACAACGTAGCCTTTCCTTTTTGCCCTTTACCCATCGTATCCTCACACGAATCCTTTCAAATTCCCCCTACATCCTGCTTCACTTTTTCCCAAAGTATTCGTCCAGACGAAATTCTTACGATATTGCGCCTGCGCACTCCAAACTTATCTCATTAAAGTGCTCGCATACATAATTTCACTCCCATCACTTCTTATCCTAAAAAACTCACCCTAACCACTTCGCGCTATCCTGCCTTTTCCCTTGAGGTCCCTTAAAGCACACCCTAACCACTTAGCGCCTTGTTTCTTCTTCCATTTTCACACCCTAAAACTTACCCAAATCACTTAGCGCCTTGTTTCTTCTTCCATTTTCACACCCTAAAACTTACCCAAATCACTTAGCGCTTTGGTTCTTCTTCCATTTTAGGTCCCTAAAACTTACCCAAATCACTTAGCGCTTGGTTTCTTCTTCCATTTTCACACCCTAAAACTTACCCAAATCACTTTGGCCCTTATTCATCAAGCGATAGCGCCAGGTAGTGTCTGACGAGCGCCAGGTAGCGGCAGCTAACGGCGACTACCGACTCCAGTACGCCCGGCGGCGGTCACAATGACGCATTTATCAAGCAAAATGAGGCTAGCGCCGGCGAGAGCGACGGCTAGCGCGGCATTCATCATGAAGCCGCCTGGACCGAACAGCGCCGCTGCAAATTCCTTCACAGCGACACGTATTACCTGGCGCTACCTGCCGCTCTCCCATACATTTCAATGGCAGACGCTGCAATGATTGTTTTTAGTGGTTTTTGTGTTCTTTTCTTTGGCACAAAATTCAACACATGTTTATATTGATATGTTTTATGAATCTAGCTGGTTATTTATCTTATTTTTTTTTTTTTTTTTTTTTCACAATGTAATGTTGTGAGTGACATGGGAATTGCATCTCCTCCACCCAAACTCATTGGCCTCAAAATCGCTGGTTTTCCACACAAACGGGGCTTGTAAAGCTATTTTGTAGCCTGTCAGGTTGGGCGGTCACGTTCGCTCTTCGAAATTGTCAGCGCCCAAGCTATTCGGCAGCCCTGTCCTTGATGAATCTGTGTTGGTCAGTGTTTGTGCAGTCGCTGTTTGAATTCGCTATGTGGCGGCGCGAGCGTCGCTGTGCCTCGCTGCGCTGCGTTGTGCGGCGCTGTGCTGTTCATACATGTGCCCTTCTGCCATTTGCAAGGAATTCACTTCCCGCGACCCCAGTCGTTGTTAATGAATACACTGTAGTTGTGAGCGTGCCTGGCCCCATATTGCAGGATTAACATTCAGTCGTACCAGCTCATAACAACCCGTTATGCATTCTCATGTGTGCCACATTTTCAGGTAGTTGTCTAGTTAGATTGTGTGATGACTTTGTGAAGCAATAAGCTCTGTATATTTAAGCACAACGGTGTATGCTTTAGAAGGACCTATGCATTACAGTATGTAGAATCCCCAGCTAAATCAAGCTAATAGTTCGTTGCGCCTTTGCCCCTAGCTTGTTTTGCAGCGTCATTTTAATGTTTTTCCGCCACTTAGCTTGCACATAGCTGATATTAGCTTGTCCCTGCTGCGCGCATTTTTTTTTTGGGAATTTTGAAGCACAGTTGCTTGCGTCATATCCGGTTCCGGGATCCTCCTTTGCGTTTCAACGCCACCTTAAGGTAAAACTGTCTTGCGCTTATGCCAATAGCTTGTTTTTCTGCGTCATTTTAATGTTTTTCCGCCACTTAGCTTGCACATAGCTGATATTAGCTTGTCCCTGCTGCACGCATGTTTTTTTTTTAGTTTTGCAGCACAGTTGCTTGCGTCATATCCGGTTCCTGGATCCTCCTTTGCGTTTCAACGCCACCTTAAGGTAAAACTGTCTTGCGCTTATGCCACTAGCTTGTTTTCAAGCGTCATTTTAGTTTTTCCGCCACTTAGCTTGCACATAGCTGAGAATAGCTTGTTGCTGGGGCGCGGTGCGTATTTTTGTTATGTTTTGTTTTTTATTTGTCTCATGTCGCTAGCGTCATTTCCGGTTCCTGTTTCCTCCTTAGCGTTTCCAATATGGCTCCCAAACGGCGAGTAATGCGCCTCCCCAGCTCCTCCTCAGAATCCGGACCCACCACCCCTCCCCCACATCCCCCACCTACCTCACCTTCCCCAAATACCACCCCTCCCACCCATTCCCCTCCTGGGCCCCAAAAACAAAGGCGCACCCGGGTGGATAGCCGGGTAAATGGCCAGGTTGTGAAAGTGAGTATTTTAGTTATGTATTTTTAGCTTAAAAATTGATAAACACACAGGGGGGATAGGGGCAGAATTTTTATTGTTTTTAGGCCAAAATTTAACACTCCACATGGGGCATCCCCATTGTGGATGTCCTGCTTGGATGGCCCCCCCCCCCCCTGGAGGGCCCTAAAAATTACCTCTGCCCCGTCCCATCTGTGCATGCGTGAGTTGCGGATGCCTATTGCGCTTACCTCTAGCAGGGTGTACCCCTGCGCCATACATATTTTCATTTGGTGTGCAGGCGCACTCCCTGTTAGAGTCAAACGCCACATGCGTACTTTGCCGTGCAGACACAGCTGAGCTGGTATGAACCTCCCAAGGCCCTTGGATGCGCATACCACACCGGCGTGGAGCGCTGTGTTTGGCTTGCGGAGTGACGTGGGAGTGTCCTCAGCGGTGTATTTGGGCCCTTCAAAGGGGGTTGCAGACAGTGGGCCACCCACAATAGTTGTGGCCCAAAAAAGTGCACCCAAACCCAGAATAATGTAAATCCTGGGTGTGGGTCCACTTTGATCTTGTCTCTGTATAACTGTTTATGACATTGTTCTGAGGTCATGTATTTAATTTTTTTTTTTTTTTTTTTTTTTCCTAGGACTTCTGCCTGGCCGAATACGACTATGCCCGAGGAGCGAAAAAACGCCTTGCCATGGAGGTGAAGGCCACTGTGTCCCGGCGCTTCAAGACCGACCTGACCATCCGGGCGATCCAACAAAAATGGTCAGATTTTAAGCGCCGGGACCCAGAAGGCGTGTACCGCCTATATGATGCCTACGCATCAGGTAAGTTAAAGCTTATGTTCTTTTTTGCCTTTGTGCAGAATCATCTGCTAAGCTGTGTCCTTTTTTGCTCTTTATATTAATTATTTGCTTTCACCCCCTCCACACAGATAAGCGTCCTCCCCTGGGGAAACGTGGGAAGGGATTCCTCCCCCGAACCAGGCAGGCGGACTCGGGGGAGTCATCGGGGGAGGGTCCCTCCCGCGGGTCCTATTTAGAGGACCCAGGGGAGGAAGGGGATGACGCCCCAGAGGAGTGTGCTGCTGGGGGGCTGGCAGGATCAAGCCTCAGCTCCTCACACTCTGAGTCTGAGGAGTCTCACCAGGCAAGGGGCCACTCTCAAGCAGGGAGTGAGAGGGAGGAGGGTGGCCCTTTGCCTGGTGGATCTTCTGAGCAGAGTGTGAGGAGCCGAGGCTCCCCGCCTCCTCCTCAGAGCCCTCCCTGGGCTTCAAGTGGCGCTTCATCCCCTGGTGAGTTTACATGTTTTAATTGTTAGTCTGTGCCAGGTTTCATCTGACCATTTGTGCTTAGCCCTTGCAATTCCTCTGTAATTTGCAGGGCATCATATAGGCGGCACCTCCATGGATTTTTGGCGTCAAATCCTCCTCGGGCATAGTCGTGGTAAGTGTATGTTTTAAGCTAGTTCATTTTGGAATTTATGTCATTCCTTAAAGTGGACCCACAAACATTGATGATATTGCTTGGATTATGGCGCCTTCCCTGCCAAATCACATCCCTCACCCAGGGCCCCCCCCCAACCAAACACCACAAACTACTTCCCTCTTTGGGGGTGGCAGAAGTCATTGTCCCTGCCTCCTGTGTGGCACTCGAGATGTGTGTGCGCCTGCGCTCTGTTTCATACTGGCATGCGCGTGCGCACACACTGGCGGAGTGATGTGCGGAAGGCAGGGGCGGTGGCGGACTAAAATTGTGTTGCTATGCCAAAGTAGACTAATACACTGAATCTTCACAATCCTGGGTCTTGGGCCACTTTTAACAGACACGTTTCCTGGTCCATTGTCTCAGCTGGTTTGCTAATGTACATTAACATCACAAACCACACTACAGTGCTAGCCAACTGGCAAGCACCCCTATGTTTCTGGCCACACCATGATGTGTGCTAGCAAGAGTTAATTTACGTGAAGTAGTTAGGGCAAACACATGTTGCACACTGGTAACATTAGCCATTAAATTGTTAATGAGTCATTTACATTGCAATGTAAAGGTTAGTGCCAGATTTTCATAATGGATACATGTGGCAACCATAAACACTTCACATTAACTAATGGACCAGGAATATAGCAAATATCGTTTAACATGTATGTAAAGAAGTGTTTGTTTTTGGAGGTAAGACTCAATAACCAGATTGATGTCCAAACTTCGGGTGTCATAGCTCCACTAAATGTTGTTTTGTATTTTGTTTTTTTATGGACAGATGTCGCTACGCAGACGGAGGCAGAATTCCTCCTCCCCACACCAGCTCCAGGGACGGCCAGCAGCATGGGCCACCGCCACAGCTGCGATGGTGAGTACATCCAAATTAATATGGGTAAATACTTTGTAAACATTTCTCTTCTAGTTACATTTGTAGAAATTTGTAATGTACCAATGTGTGAATATCACACACATCTAGGTTAAATGTGTTTGGTCAATAATCCAACATGCCAGTCACCATCCTTGATAGTTGCCTCACATTCTTGTTACGGACACATACGGACTATTTGTGGCGTATAGACAACCAAATGGGGCTGATTAGGTGTTTACCAATAACATTATAGGGCAAACTTCCATCATCGTTAGGCACTGATGTTTGGCTTGGACTAAAGACCTAAATGTCCTTACTTGGCCATAAACATTATTACATTTGCAAGAGTTAACCTGGCCCAACACCAAGGGTGTTTAATGTGCATTAAACATTTAATTTGCCAACAACTAACAACTAACACCCCGCGGAACATACGATAAGTGCAGGTACTGCGGGTCCAACCCACCAAGCAAACCCCTAATTATGGGAACTTATCTTCCGCTGGCTCCAGCGCAACACTCCAGACGTGCATTTTTCCCCCCTGGGCCTCTGTGAATGGCCGCCGGGTCCCCATGAGCAGCCAGAGAGTGACATGCGTGAAGAGGGGGTGGAAGAGGAGTGTACATTCCTGTTCCCTGCATAGACGTTAGCGTGCGTTTTTTGTGCCAAGCACGTTGGAGCATGGAGAGGTGAGTGGCTATGGATTACTGTGTGTATACACACATCAGGGGAAAAACAGATCTGTGAGAAACAACAAAGTGGGCCAAAACCCATGATAAACTATATTGTGGGTGTTGGTCCACTTTAAGAGTAAAGGTATGTGGTCCTAACATGTTTTCAAGCCAATATTAAAACTTTATTTTAAAATGTTAGGGGCACATTGTTCACCAATGTTAATGTGAGTGTTAGCAAGTTAGAAACACTGACATTACATTGCTACATCTGTGTATGTTGAGTTCCCAATCAAATTCTAATATATTATTTTTTATCACATCTCTACAGCTTGTATACGCCAGCATCGCAGACTGTGGCGGGCCTTCCGACAGATGAAAGGGATGCTGCTGGCCATGAAGAGGCGTCGGAGACGTTAGGGTGGGGGGGATGGCTGCCCTGGCCATGTTTTATTGGCTTTGTTGGCCTATGTTGGCCGTGTTGGCCCAATTTGTATAAATACATTAATATTTACCAATAACTGTGTTGTTCCTTGACCAGCATAGGTTTAGATTTCAAAAAACCATTATGTCTAAAATTAGGCAGCCATTTTGAGCCAGTACATGTTTACACCATAGTAAGCAATGTTAACTAATGTGGCACATAAATGGTGGCATAATATTAGAGATGATTGAGCAAATCAGCCATGACTGTGTATTTAGCTTTCACATGTATGGATAAACACAAATTAGAGGTGGGTTTCAAAAATATATTTACATAAATCATAAGAAAAAGGTTTACAAATTAATATTCTTGGCTGGGTGGCCGGGGAGGTTGGGAGTCATTGCTAGGGGCGGTGTTGGGGGACAACAGTGCAGTAAAAAATATAGACTGCTGTTGTATGAGCTGTTGTAGCAACAACAAAGTTTGGTCCTGCCGCTGTATTGCCTCTGCCTGGCGCTGTATTGCTTCTTCCTGGCGCTGTACAGATTGCTCGATAACATTTGCAAGGCGACCAAGGTCCTGGTTCTGTTGTAGGTTTTGCCTTAACTGGTCCACCTGGCGCTGCAGGCCCTCATTTTGTTGCTGACACATCAGCACCTGATTTTCCAACGCCGCAATGCGCTCATTAGTTCCATCACGCGGCTGTTGGCGACTGTAGTCCTCCAGCATCCGGACCCCTAGTTGGTAGAAATCGGCACTGGTTGGTGCCACACCTCCTCTTGCTGTGGTTGGAGGCTAAACAAATAGTAAACCACATTTTAGTCAAACGGAACAAATGCAGTTATGCCCCTCCCAAAAGTTACCATAAACACTCACTAGACAACTTACCCTTGTCTGAGCCTCTGAAGCTTGGCCACATGGGACTTGGGAAGAGGTCCCAGCTTGGGGTTCTGGTTCCGCCTCCTGCCAAAACAACAATGAAAGGAAATGTTACATGTTGCTTCTTCCACTACCCACGAATATGCCAATGGGTTTCGAGGTCGTCTACATCAGCCATGTTACCTGCGTGTCCTCCGGCCCAGGTAGGCTCGAGGTCTCGCTGCCAGAGAGTCGCAATTCAACATCCGAGATGTCGGGCAAGTTGGCATATGCTAAACAGGAAAATCAGGTTAGTAGGTCTGTGGGCCAAACTCTAATGTAACCTGGTTAGGCTATCGAGGCCATACCTCTAAAAAGTTTAAAAATACACACTAGACCAAAGGTCTCTGTTAAACTCAGATTGTTAACATGTATGTTACAGGACTAAGACGCACTAATTTCTGCAAATCTCATCATAAACATTGCTTAAATTAAACATACCCGCAATATCCCAGATGTCTGGAGTGGGGTCCTCACTCGAGCTTGGACCTTGAAAATACATGTGGACACACAAGTTGCCAGAAGCAAGTGGCACAACATTAGAGCCAAAATACAGACTAGAGCAAGGCAAAACCACTTACCCTCATCTCTGGCAGCTGGAACTTGAGGGGCCCTTTCTGGACAGCCACTTCCGATATTCGGGTCAACTAAAAAAAAAAAAAAATGTGTCTAAATAATCAGCAAACTACTACAGGGAATGTTTGGCTAAAAATATGTCCGCAAAGATACATTGCTATCACTCAAATAACTAAGAGACTGACCCTGGGGAGGCAACCAGCACTCCCAAGAGGCATCTTCAAGTTTACCAAGCAAACATGTAGCTTAGTAGACTAACCAAATTGAACCAGTGTAACCTAAACAGCAGAAAGGATACATTATGTATTGCTCTACACACCAACAGGGTCCTGTTGACCGGCAACATCGGAAGTGGGGTCCAAAGATGAACCAGTCACTTGGCCTACCAAGAAAAAAGACAAATGAGACACATGCACTTGAGTCAAAGTGGATCAAGCAAGGTGAACACATGCACTTACCGACATCCAAAGAGTAGGTGGGATCCGGAGGAGATGCTGGGGCCAAGGGCATGGGAGCTAGGCCAAAATAAAACCAACATTGAGCCATAGCTAATGTGCGTAGCAAAAAACAACATGCATTAAGGTGTGTGAGCAGCTCTTTCACTAATATTGACTAATCAAGCCAAGTGTGGCTCACACATTGATATGCCGATATATGGCTACACATCTCTGGCATCCTACATATCTACACATGTTAGGGCCTTGTTAGTTACTGGCTGTGAGTGTTACAGTGGGCGTGCAATTAGGCCGCACGCACATATTATTAATAGTCAACAGGGCAAACCTTTATTGCTTGAGCTGCTCCCACACCCATTTGTTTAGAAAAAAACCAGCAAACAAATTATGGGTAAATACCTTCAATGGCAGACTGGGGTAGCCTTGAGGTTGCTGGAAGGGCAGGAGCTTGGGTGTCCGGAGCCACATCCCGGACAGCAGCATGTGCACCTATGCATAAAGCAACAGACAGAAAAGTTACAAATGTTTGAGCTATAATGTAATACTTCACAGGTCCTACAGTTAGTTGGTCAAAATGTAAAAATGCTAATCACAGACATTAACATTAGGTTATTGTAAAAGCCAGAAAATATGTACCTTCAGCCCAACCGGTGGTGTCATCCCCAGGATCCACACCCTGCAGCCGAGCCAGTGGGATTTTGGCCTTCAGCATCTCCTCATACGGCCTGTAGGTACTCTTTGGAGCCTGGATGAACCCACTGTCCACATCAAGATCGTGATTCATCTTTTTCATAAGGGCCCCTCGCAAAGTGTAGAAGCGTTTCCTGCAGGATGGGCCACTACGTGGGTGTTGAGCTGTGCTACTAAGCTCCACACCAATGGCATCCCACAGTTTGCTTCTTTCTTGTTTGCCTATGGACTTGCTTTGGGAGCCAAATATCAGCTCCCATTTCGCAAGTGTCAGGCGCACAAGATGATTATTCTCAGCCAAATTAAATTCAGGCTCCCTCTTGGCACCTGGGCGCTTAGCCTGGGGTGCTGCCCCACCTTCAGGCTGTGCCCTTTTCCGTAAGGGAGGTCTGCGCACAGCACCCACCAAACTCCTACTCGGGCCTGCTGTGGCCGGCAGATGTCCTGTATTTGGCTCCATCCTGTAGCTGCACACACACACAAATCAACACCCCACAAGCACGCATGCACACTACAGAATGGCATCGCAATCTCTTAGGCTTGGGCAGGTTTTATGTGCTCTAACAGCCAATCCAAAAGCAGCCCACTTAATTGATTCACACATACAGCCCAGTTCCTTCTAGGCACACCTCCACTGCACTGACAGAAGCATGTGTGTTAGCCAATTAACTCATTACAGACCTCATTAAACAAACAACACACACCCAAATCCAACAATGGACTGATGTATCTGCAACCCTTGTGACATGTGCTTAGCCTAACGGCTATTTAAAAAAACAACAGCTTCACTTTCATTGGTCCCCACCTGATTTTTGGCCCATGTCCGTTAATGCACGCACGTTACGGCTCAAGTACGCTAGTAGCGCTACTAGCGTGCGCGTGCGCACTCTGTTTTACGCACACCTGGGTCGGCTAATTGGCGCCCGGAAATAGCAGAGCGACGCAAAAGGCGGCAAAGCGGACCTGTCACTTTTGAAAATGAAGTATAAAAGGAAGGAATGAACTAGGTTCTGCTATTCTTACACTGTGGCAAAGGCTGTGGTGTGGTGCTGTGCTCGCTTCCCTTAGCTCATTTGAGCCTCTGTCTGGTTTCTGTCCTCACTCTCTGTGGCTTGTTGGGTGATTTCTGACATCAGTGCTGTTTCTTTAGGAGCTTGGTTTGGGTGGCATCTGCAAATATTGTGTAGCATACAGCAAGTGAGGCTTGATTTTGGGGCCTTTTGTGGGCTGTGCAGCAACTCCCCTCTTGGTTGTGCTTAACTTAGAAAGCTGGTTTTCAGCAGGCTGGTGGTTTGGACCACTATAGTTCTGGTTTTGTGGTGAGCTGCATTGTAGCGGGTGTGTGTGTAGTGTGATTGTTTGTGTGTGTGTTGTGTGTTAGTGTTTTTTTTTGTTTATTTTTGTTTTTGTATATATCTTTAGTGTGTGTGATGGATAAGAGGGTGATGTATGGTGTCTGGGTGGATGGATGTATGTGTATGCTGAAAGAGCAGGAGGAAAGGGAGCGGGGTGTTGTGAGGCTTAGGGCACCCCGCTCCTTTGCAATCCGCCTTTCAGTATGGGACTTAAGTGACGAGCAGATCAGGAGCCGCTTCCGTCTGAATCGTGCTGCACTACAGTCCCTATATGATCAGATTAAGACCAAAATCGAGCCATCCACCAAACGCACTCACTCCATTCCAGGCATAGTACGCCTGTGTGCCACTCTTAATGTGTTGGCACGAGGGACCTTCCAGGCAACCTCAGCCCTCCTCAGCGGGATAAGCCAGGCTACTATGAGCCGCATCCTAATCCAGGTAGTTCTGGCAATTTGTGATTTAATCCCAATTTACATCAAGTTTCCTGAGGATGAGGAAGAGGTTGCCAAAATAAAACATGCTTTCTATCTGATGGGAGGGATCCCGAATGTGCTAGGGTGCGTTGATGGTACACATATCCCTTTCCGCCCTCCCCGTGCACAGGAGCTGTCCTACAGAAACAGGAAGCAGTTCCATTCATTTAATATCATGGTGGTCTGTGACCATGAGATGAAGCTGCGGGCGGTGAGATCGGGGTTCCCCGGCTCATGCCACGATTCTTACGTCTTGCAGCGGACAGTCCTGTGCCGGAAGTTTGATAACAACGAAATGCCAGCTGGCTGGCTACTGGGTAATAAATTAACCATGTCTATGTATTTTGGTAATATGTGGCCTAGTAAGGCAATTTTAAACAAACTACCACCCAAAAACATGTACTAGTACTAATTGCTGTCTCTCTCCTTGTGTTTTTTCTACAGCGGACAAGGGATATGGGCAGAGAACGTGGGTCATGACTCCGGTCAGGAACCCACGGACCTCTGCCCATGAACGCTACAATGCAGCGCATCGCAAGACCAGAAGCATTGTGGAAAGAACCATCGGCCTGCTGAAAGCACGCTTTCTCTGTTTGGCACGGCCAGGAGGAGAGATGCTCTACAGCCCACAGAAGGTTTCCAAAATCATCCTTGCCTGCTGTGTGTTACACAATATCTGTATATGTCACCGAATCCAAGCCCCCGAGGAGACAGCACTGGTGCCAGAAATCCCCAACCTGCCCGCAGATAGAAGTGAGGACACCCAGACTGGCGATGAGCTAAGGGAAAGGCTGATCACTTCTTATTTTGCGGTAAGCTAACTACCCTTCACTCTAATGCAAGTACTGCACTCCTGTTTAAATGTCTTTGACCTCCCATCCAAAAGAGCAAACAAACGCACTAAGGGGGGTTTAAGATGACCCAAACCACTCTAAGGGGGGTTTAAGATGACCCAAACCACTCTAAGGGGGGGTGTAAGATGACCCAAACCACTCTAAGGGGGGGTGTAAGATGACCCAAACCACTCTAAGGGGGGGTGTAAGATGACCCAAACCACTCTAAGGGGGGTTTAAGATGACCCAAACCACTCTAAGGGGGGTTTAAGATGACCCAAACCACTCTAAGGGGGGGTGTAAGATGACCCAAACCACTCTAAGGGGGGGTGTAAGATGACCCATACCACTCTAAGGGGGGTTTAAGATGACCCAAACCACTCTAAGGGGGGGTGTAAGATGACCCAAACCACTCTAAGGGGGGGTGTAAGATGACCCAAACCACTCTAAGGGGGGGTGTAAGATGACCCAAACCACTCTAAGGGGGGTTTAAGATGACCCAAACCACTCTAAGGGGGGGTGTAAGATGACCCAAACCACTCTAAGGGGGGGTGTAAGATGACCCAAACCACTCTAAGGGGGGTTTAAGATGACCCAAACCACTCTAAGGGGGGGTGTAAGATGACCCAAACCACTCTAAGGGGGGGTTTAAGATGACCCAAACCACTCTAAGGGGGGGTGTAAGATGACCCAAACCACTCTAAGGGGGGGTGTAAGATGACCCAAACCACTCTAAGGGGGGGTGTAAGATGACCCAAACCACTCTAAGGGGGGGTTTAAGATGACCCAAACCACTCTAAGGGGGGTTTAAGATGACCCAAACCACTCTAAGGGGGGTTTAAGATGACCCAAACCACTCTAAGGGGGGGTGTAAGATGACCCAAACCACTCTAAGGGGGGGTGTAAGATGACCCAAACCACTCTAAGGGGGGTTTAAGATGACCCAAACCACTCTAAGGGGGGTTTAAGATGACCCAAACCACTCTAAGGGGGGGTGTAAGATGACCCAAACCACTCTAAGGGGGGGTGTAAGATGACCCAAACCACTCTAAGGGGGGTTTAAGATGACCCAAACCACTCTAAGGGGGGGTGTAAGATGACCCAAACCACTCTAAGGGGGGGTGTAAGATGACCCAAACCACTCTAAGGGGGGGTGTAAGATGACCCAAACCACTCTAAGGGGGGTTTAAGATGACCCAAACCACTCTAAGGGGGGGTGTAAGATGACCCAAACCACTCTAAGGGGGGGTGTAAGATGACCCAAACCACTCTAAGGGGGGTTTAAGATGACCCAAACCACTCTAAGGGGGGGTGTAAGATGACCCAAACCACTCTAAGGGGGGGTTTAAGATGACCCAAACCACTCTAAGGGGGGTGTAAGACGCCAATGTTGGTTATCAAGTTATGCATTTTTTTAAAAGAAAACACAAAACAACTATAAAGATATATACTAACTGCACTTTTCTTAATTTTTCAGGCACAAAGAGATGCACCATGATCTCTACATTCCTTTTCCAACCCTTTCCTGGACTTTACTTTTCTTTTGCATTTCTGCTGGACTTTTCATTTTCTATTTCATTTATGTTTTATTATTAATTTTTTGTTTGAGAAAAATTAAAAAAAAAATTAGATATATACATGTGGCTATGTGTTTAATTCTGTTGTAAGTTTCCTTTTCATTCTAATTCCTATTTTCATTTTCCTTTTCTTTCTCTGTTCTGTTTTTTTTTTCCTTTTCTTTCTCTGTTCTGTTTTTATTTTCCTTTTCTTTCTCTGTTCTGTTTTTATTTTCCTTTTCTTTCTCTGTTCTGTTTTTATTTTCCTTTTCTTTCTCTGTTCTGTTTTTATTTTCCTTTTCTTTCTCTGTCCTGTTTTTATTTTCCTTTTCTTTCTCTGTTCTGTTTTTATTTTCCTTTTCTTTCTCATTGGTGATTTAATTGTATTTCCTTTTTAGGTAACAAATAAAAAAAAAAAAAAATTGTGGCTATGTGTTTAATTATGTTTTATTTTCCATTTATATTCGAAGATCTGGTAGAATTTAATTTCCTTTTCAACACAAAATAAAAAAATTTTTACATTTTAAAACAAATGTGGCAATGTGTTTTATTCAGAAGGTACTGGATGGCCAGGACACAGCAAAGCTAACAGGCGCTGTGTAGAATAGCGTGGTCACACTGACTGACAGCGCCAACAAAGCTGAGGGCCAACATCATATTCAGCAATGTAGGCGTTGTTCGCAACAACGCCAGGTAGCGACTGAGGAGGCCTGCTATAGCGAATCGCTAACGCCCGCGGCTGACGCTAGCGGCGCTCATAGCGCCATACTTCAGTCGCTCATCTGTCGCTACCTGGCGCTATTGATGAATCGGCCTCCCCGCGCCTTGTTTCTTCTTCCATTTTAGGTCCCTAAAACTTACCCAAATCACTTAGCGCTTTGGTTCTTCTTCCATTTTAGGTCCCTAAAACTTACCCAAATCACTTAGCGCCTTGTTTCTTCTTCCATTTTCACACCCTAAAACTTACCCAAATCACTTAGCGCTTTGGTTCTTCTTCCATTTTAGGTCCCTAAAACTTACCCAAATCACTTAGCGCTTGGTTTCTTCTTCCATTTTCACACCCTAAAACTTACCCAAATCACTTAGCGCTTTGGTTCTTCTTCCATTTTAGGTCCCTAAAACTTACCCAAATCACTTAGCGCCTTGTTTCTTCTTCCATTTTCACACCCTAAAACTTACCCAAATCACTTAGCGCTTTGGTTCTTCTTCCATTTTAGGTCCCTAAAACTTACCCAAATCACTTAGCGCTTGGTTTCTTCTTCCATTTTCACACCCTAAAACTTACCCAAATCACTTAGCGCCTTGTTTCTTCTTCCATTTTCACACCCTAAAACTTACCCAAATCACTTAGCGCTTTGGTTCTTCTTCCATTTTAGGTCCCTAAAACTTACCCAAATCACTTAGCGCCTTGTTTCTTCTTCCATTTTCACACCCTAAAACTTACCCAAATCACTTAGCGCTTTGGTTCTTCTTCCATTTTAGGTCCCTAAAACTTACCCAAATCACTTAGCGCCTTGTTTCTTCTTCCATTTTCACACCCTAAAACTTACCCAAATCACTTAGCGCCTTGTTTCTTCTTCCATTTTCACACTCTAAAACTTACCCAAATCACTTAGCGCCTTGTTTCTTCTTCCATTTTCACACCCTAAAACTTACCCAAATCACTTAGCGCCTTGTTTCTTCTTCCATTTTCACACCCTAAAACTTACCCAAATCACTTAGCGCTTTGGTTCTTCTTCCATTTTAGGTCCCTAAAACTTACCCAAATCACTTAGCGCCTTGTTTCTTCTTCCATTTTCACACCCTAAAACTTACCCAAATCACTTAGCGCCTTGTTTCTTCTTCCATTTTAGGTCCCTAAAACTTACCCAAATCACTTAGCGCTTTGGTTCTTCTTCCATTTTAGGTCCCTAAAACTTACCCAAATCACTTAGCGCCTTGTTTCTTCTTCCATTTTCACACCCTAAAACTTACCCAAATCACTTAGCGCCTTGTTTCTTCTTCCATTTTCACACCCTAAAACTTACCCAAATCACTTAGCGCCTTGTTTCTTCTTCCATTTTCACACCCTAAAACTTACCCAAATCACTTAGCGCCTTGTTTCTTCTTCCATTTTCACACCCTAAAACTTACCCAAATCACTTAGCGCCTTGTTTCTTCTTCCATTTTAGGTCCCTAAAACTTACCCAAATCACTTAGCGCTTTGGTTCTTCTTCCATTTTAGGTCCCTAAAACTTACCCAAATCACTTAGCGCCTTGTTTCTTCTTCCATTTTCACACCCTAAAACTTACCCAAATCACTTAGCGCTTTGGTTCTTCTTCCATTTTAGGTCCCTAAAACTTACCCAAATCACTTAGCGCTTGGTTTCTTCTTCCATTTTCACACCCTAAAACTTACCCAAATCACTTAGCACCTTGTTTCTTCTTCCATTTTCACACCCTAAAACTTACCCAAATCACTTAGCGCTTTGGTTCTTCTTCCATTTTAGGTCCCTAAAACTTACCCAAATCACTTAGCGCCTTGTTTCTTCTTCCATTTTCACACCCTAAAACTTACCCAAATCACTTAGCGCTTTGGTTCTTCTTCCATTTTAGGTCCCTAAAACTTACCCAAATCACTTAGCGCCTTGTTTCTTCTTCCATTTTCACACCCTAAAACTTACCCAAATCACTTAGCGCCTTGTTTCTTCTTCCATTTTCACACCCTAAAACTTACCCAAATCACTTAGCGCCTTGTTTCTTCTTCCATTTTCACACCCTAAAACTTACCCAAATCACTTAGCGCCTTGTTTCTTCTTCCATTTTCACACCCTAAAACTTACCCAAATCACTTAGCGCTTTGGTTCTTCTTCCATTTTAGGTCCCTAAAACTTACCCAAATCACTTAGCGCTTGGTTTCTTCTTCCATTTTCACACCCTAAAACTTACCCAAATCACTTAGCGCCTTGTTTCTTCTTCCATTTTCACACCCTAAAACTTACCCAAATCACTTAGTGCTTTGGTTCTTCTTCCATTTTAGGTCCCTAAAACTTACCCAAATCACTTAGCGCTTTGGTTCTTCTTCCATTTTAGGTCCCTAAAACTTACCCAAATCACTTAGCGCTTTGGTTCTTCTTCCATTTTAGGTCCCTAAAACTTACCCAAATCACTTAGCGCCTTGTTTCTTCTTCCATTTTCACACCCTAAAACTTACCCAAATCACTTAGCGCTTTGTTTCTTCTTCCATTTTCACACCCTAAAACTTACCCAAATCACTTAGCGCCTTGTTTCTTCTTCCATTTTCACACCCTAAAACTTACCCAAATCACTTAGCGCCTTGTTTCTTCTTCCATTTTCACACCCTAAAACTTACCCAAATCAATTAGCGCCTTGTTTCTTCTTCCATTTTCACACCCTAAAACTTACCCAAATCACTTAGCGCTTTGGTTCTTCTTCCATTTTAGGTCCCTAAAACTTACCCAAATCACTTAGCGCTTTGGTTCTTCTTCCATTTTAGGTCCCTAAAACTTACCCAAATCACTTAGCGCCTTGTTTCTTCTTCCATTTTCACACCCTAAAACTTACCCAAATCACTTAGCGCTTTGTTTCTTCTTCCATTTTCACACCCTAAAACTTACCCAAATCACTTAGCGCCTTGTTTCTTCTTCCATTTTCACACCCTAAAACTTACCCAAATCACTTAGCGCTTTGGTTCTTCTTCCATTTTAGGTCCCTAAAACTTACCCAAATCACTTAGCGCTTGGTTTCTTCTTCCATTTTCACACCCTAAAACTTACCCAAATCACTTAGCGCCTTGTTTCTTCTTCCATTTTCACACCCTAAAACTTACCCAAATCACTTAGCGCTTTGGTTCTTCTTCCATTTTAGGTCCCTAAAACTTACCCAAATCACTTAGCGCCTTGTTTCTTCTTCCATTTTCACACCCTAAAACTTACCCAAATCACTTAGCGCTTTGGTTCTTCTTCCATTTTAGGTCCCTAAAACTTACCCAAATCACTTAGCGCTTGGTTTCTTCTTCCATTTTCACACCCTAAAACTTACCCAAATCACTTAGCGCCTTGTTTCTTCTTCCATTTTCACACCCTAAAACTTACCCAAATCACTTAGCGCTTTGGTTCTTCTTCCATTTTAGGTCCCGAAAACTTACCCAAATCACTTAGCGCTTTGGTTCTTCTTCCATTTTAGGTCCCTAAAACTTACCCAAATCACTTAGCGCTTTGGTTCTTCTTCCATTTTAGGTCCCTAAAACTTACCCAAATCACTTAGCGCTTTGGTTCTTCTTCCATTTTAGGTCCCTAAAACTTACCCAAATCACTTAGCGCCTTGTTTCTTCTTCCATTTTCACACCCTAAAACTTACCCAAATCACTTAGCGCTTTGGTTCTTCTTCCATTTTAGGTCCCTAAAACTTACCCAAATCACTTAGCGCTTGGTTTCTTCTTCCATTTTCACACCCTAAAACTTACCCAAATCACTTAGCGCCTTATTTCTTCTTCCATTTTCACACCCTAAAACTTACCCAAATCACTTAGCGCTTTGGTTCTTCTTCCATTTTAGGTCCCTAAAACTTACCCAAATCACTTAGCGCTTTGGTTCTTCTTCCATTTTAGGTCCCTAAAACTTACCCAAATCACTTAGCGCCTTGTTTCTTCTTCCATTTTCACACCCTAAAACTTACCCAAATCACTTAGCGCTTTGGTTCTTCTTCCATTTTAGGTCCCTAAAACTTACCCAAATCACTTAGCGCCTTGTTTCTTCTTCCATTTTCACACCCTAAAACTTACCCAAATCACTTCACGGACATCACAATCTTGATTTTGAAATATGTCATTGTCCCCTTGTTTTTTGTAAATGTATTTGTGCTAATAAATGGGACACATTTTTTTTGGTTTTTTTTTGTTTATTGCTCACATGGCATTTTTTGGGCCAATATTTTGGGCAACTTTTGCAAAAACATTTTAAAAACTATATACAATTGTATGTTTTTGGAATTAAAATATATACAATAAGATATTTGTAAAAACATTAAAAACTATATACAATATAAAATATTTTAAAAACAATAAAACTATATACAAAAAAGTTTTGGGTTTAACCAATAAAACTATGTACAAATAAAAAGTTGGCCAAATATACAGGGCCAGGAACCAGGACACTAGTCTTCCTCTTCTGTTGTCCCCAACGTGTCCCGCATCGCCTGCAGATCGGCCACCAACTCAAGGACCCTCCGATTCATCTCAGCAAGTCGTTGTCGTGTGGTCCCTGCAAAAAAATCAGACAAAAATATTATTGGGAGAACAATACATCTTTCTCACCTGTGGATTTAATGTATTTTAGTAAACAAATTCACTATAACGCACATATGTCATTCCTGAAAGGAATTAAGGTTATGAAGTGGCCACAGGTCATTAAGCTAATTAAGTGGCCACAGGACAGTTGGGCAACTAATTAAGCTAATTAAGTGGCCACAGGTCACTCTTATATTGGCATTGACAAGGGCATTATGTTTTTTTGTGTTCATGTGAAGTTAGACAGAAATGGCTATAATGCCATGACTACTTACTTGGTTGGTGGCCGAGAGATGGCTCGTTGGGGACAACACCCTGAGGTCCTGGTTCCTGGCTCTGCTGTGAAGAAGTGCCTGTAGAAACATGGGCCAAATGGTTAGTTTGGATGTCTGATTCAGCAGTCCTCAAATGTTTTTAGCTAAGTCTGGGTCACATCACTCACCTTCTCCAGGGTCTTGTGGGTTCCTATCTGCTGCCTCCTCACCCACTACCTCACCCGCAACCGAAGCATCTACAAATACAGAATCAAGGATTCAGTTGGGTGATCTCAGGAGCTAGCATGTATATGTTTTGGCGTAGACATGAAGAGTGACATACCAGAGGATCCCGCATGCGTGGCAGGGTACGACTGCCTGCCCACGCTGTGCCGCCCCTCCTCTGTGGTAAGGTCCAGGGGCTGCTCTGAGGAGGCCACAGAGGAGGGGTCGGCCCGTCGCCCTGGAGATCCACCACTTTCACTCCCAGCTGCAGAATCATGCAGCACTGGTCGGCCTGTGCGCCTCCGGGTGCGGCGAATTCTGTAATCCATTTCCAACACTACCAAAGAGAAGGCATTATAAATAAAAGGCCTAAATTCTGTCGTAGTTACATCTTGCATGCAAGCGCTATGTACTTACTTGGGAAATGGATCCCGAAAAACCTCCGCACCCGGGGCATGTGCAGTCGCTTCAGGTCTGACCAATGCTGCATGATCTGTGTGTGGGTGAAGGTGGTGTTGGTCCGGTGTTGGATCTCCGAGATGATCTCCAGGGCGACGTTTCGTTTCTCAAACGAGTTGGGCAGGTAGTCGTACCTGCGCTCCAGCATGGTCTACAAACCAGAAATCAAACATAGCAAGAACTCAGAAATGCATATCTAGAAGTGCCAACAATACATTATTTTGTTCAATCACATGAACACATACACACACACGCTTCTAGGCTAAGTTAACTTTCAAATATGGCAGCACTGTCGTTTGGCACGTGTGTGGCGTGCGCTTGGGTGTGCATGTAGTTGAACCAAATCTTTAATTCTAAAATATTACTTATTGCGCATCCTTAACATGTAGATCAGCATTTACCAATCAAAGCAAAGTCCTTAAAAGACACTTACGAGCATGATGATCTCTTCTTGTTGGCGGGTGAAGATAGTGGGCGCCATCTTTCTTCTTCTTCTCGGCAGCAGATAAGCACGGCCCCAGCGGTTTCCGGGTTTCGCACGGCCGTGCGAACGGCCGGACGTGCGTGTAAGTGAACGCGTAGGCGTCACACGCCGGATACCTTATTTAACGGTCCCTGCACACACAGCTCATTCTCTTTGAGAGTCTACACAAAATGGCACCAAAAAAAAAGATTGCAGCAAAGAAGCAGAGCAAGCAGGCTGAGCAGGCCGAGGGTCCGCAAGCCAGGTCGCAAGAGCCTAAAGCCAGACTAAGGGCTAGCACCAAGGCTGCTGCAAAAAAGGAGGTGGCAGCACCACCACAACCAAAGAGCAAGCTAACCAAGGCTGGAAAAACTCAGATGGGTAAGAGGGGACGAAGCCCCACCCCACCCGGCCCCACATCACCCCCCACACGTGGCACCAAGGCCATAGGCAAAGGCCATAAACCCAGGGCCCGAAGCCGCAGCAGGGGCCGAACAAGCTCAAGGTCCAGAAGCCGCAGCAGGGGCCCAAGGCGCCGCAGGGGCCAAACAAGGGGCCAAACAAGGTCAAGGTCCAGAAGCCGCAGCAGGGGCCGAACAAGCTCAAGGTCCAGAAGCCGCAGCAGGGGCCCAAGGCGCCGCAGGGGCCAAACAAGGGGCCAAACAAGGTCAAGGTCCAGAAGCCGCAGCAGGGGCCAAACAAGCTCAAGGGCCAGAAGCCGCAGCAGGGGCCGAACAAGCTCAAGGGCCAGAAGCCGCAGCAGGGGCCCAAGGCGTCGCAGGGGCCAAACAAGGGGCCAAACAAAGTCAAGGTCCAGAAGCCGCAGCAGGGGCCAAACAAGAACCAGGTCCCGAACCCCGAAAAGCCAACAAAGGCCAACGGCCCCCTCCCCCCCCCCCCCCGCACGTGGCTCAAAAGGGAAGGCAAAAAGTCTGAGCAGATATGCCTCACCCCAGGCAGCCACCTCCAAGGCCCCACAGACCCAGGCAACCACCTCCAAGGCCCCACACACCCACAGGGCTCCAAGCAGCACCTCCAGTTCTTCCAGAACCTCTGTTGCTCGCCCACATTATCCTCCGGCACAGGTTGGCATGCATTCCCCCTATGCCACATCTACACCTGCAACTTCAGGGTCCACCCAGCCCCGAACACCCAGTCCCTTCCCAAGTCCAGTAAGATCAACAGCCAGCCTCCAGTCGTTGAGGTCTCCTCCATCCCCCCCGACCAGAATGTCACCCCATTTGCAACCAACCACTGAGGAGCCACAACCACCCCGAAGAGGGCGCAACTTGCGCAGAGGACACTTGGGTGGCCATTTTGCAGAGTCCCAAACTCTGGCATTGGCTACTGGGCTCACCTTACATTTTGATGAGCTATATGGCAGGAAATCAAAACACACGGAATGGGTGCTATGTATTAATTGACAAGCACACGCCACACTAACATCTTTGGCTGTTGGTCAATTTGGGAAGAGCTGGGTTAGTTGGCCAACTGATTAAGATGGTTTGCTAGAAATGTTATATGCCATACAATGTCCCCCACCAGAATCATATTGTAAGTGTTTTTTGCCACCTTAGTGTGTTAACTTCATCGCCTTAAAGGGATGTGGCAACTCACACATCAGCCATTAGTTGCATGTTTGTTTGGAGACACATGAACAATGGGTCTAGTCTGGTTTAACAATCCATGCACTAATGTAATGCCATTCCTAGTGAATGCCAAGTGGCCACGTTGTGGGAGGGGCCCTTACTGCTTGGCCACGTTTCTTTGATTACCATATGTGTTCTTAAACATAAACTATGCATAGTTGTGTGTTTTCATCGCTCTTTTTCTTCTGAAGCAGGACAGCATCATCCCTCAGCTAGTGGGGACTCCTCTTCCATGTTACCGCTGCCGTCTTCTTCCGCGCTGCATAGGACCCAGGATCCGATGTCTACGGTAAGTGTATTTTGATGCTGTTGTGTATGCATGTAGGTTGCCATGTTTTGCTTGTGTGGTTTTTATAGGTATTCCCCACACTGAACCTGTTTTTTTTACATGTCCCCAACAGAGCCACACACTGATGGAGCAAATCCAGGAGCAGGAGGAAGATGGAAGCTTCCTAGGAGATTCTGAAGATCTTCCCCTGGGACAGAATCTGCAACTGTCCCAAAATGTGTCTCCGCCAAATCCACAGCAGCAGAGTGAAGCTGGCTGCATGCTGCCTGCACATCGTGGGCAGCATGCAGAGACTGACCCTCCAGTCCCCAGTTTCAGATCTGCTGCTGAGGATTTGGCAAACAGACCTGTGGCTGTTGGGGGTCCTCGAGAAACATCATCTGCACGCCCCACAACCCGGGGAATTGGGCGGCGTACTCAGCAACGTCGCCCAGTTTCCCAGGGGAGGGGCGTGCAGATGATGGAGTCAGCATGGCACCAAGAGAGGCGGCTTTTTCGTCGGCAAAATCAGCAAAATCAGGAGCATATTAGGGGCCAATTAGAGTCCCTAAATACTACCTTCAGTGCCGTGCTGACTGAATTGAGGACCCATAACAGGAGCCACATGGCCAACTTGACTTCTGAACTAAGGTCAGGCATGGCAGAAATGCACACTAACCAAAGACACATTTTGGAACAGTTGCAGATTCTGAATGCCACACAGGCCCAGGTTATGCCCCCCCCCCCCACCAAGTGGGCCAACCTGGGTTCTATGGGCATCACCCATATTAAGGTGTGTTTGGCGTGAATCTGGTCCATATCTTTGCGATACATCCCCACTGGATTGACTTGTCTGGTGAGGGCTATAAATCTTCAGTTTTGCGCTGTTCTTGCTAGTTTGTTTTTGATTCTCCCCCATATAGCTCCTCATGTTTGGCGGCATGATTGGGTGACATTCTGGCCTTAACAACTAAGACCTTGGACCCTGGCTGTGATTGTACTGGATTTGGATTGGGACTGGGTGTTCTGTTTTGGGTGGGCCACTGACTTACAGGTGTAGATGTGGCATAGCTAGGTTTGCTTTCAACCTGTGTCGGTGGAAAATGTGGGCAAGCAAGAGAGAGTTTTTTTTTGTGCAAATTTTTTTCCCGAAAACCAAATTGTAAATAATTGCATGTACATGTCTGGTCCACAAGTATGTGAGGCCCACTCAGGTACTATTCTGTTTGTAGCACATAAACCTTTTACTATTTAGTAAACATTTTTGTTTCACCAAGCTCATGTCTGTGTTGTTTTGATAGAGAAATATGAGTTCAAGTTGTCACCAAAACAAAAAATAACCAAGGTCTAAAAAGAAATACTCACACATATTTTTTTGTTTGTGTTGGCCAAATTCATTATTGTTTACTTAATAATGAAATGAAACATAGCAAAACCAACCAAATAAAAATAACAACCAAATAAAAAAAAAACAAATCCAACATTAGGAAAAATGTGTGGCTATTAAATTTGCCCGCACGGCTTGCCCAGACGCACTTGGCTGGCCCACATAGGCGTCGTCTGCCTCATCGGAGGGTGGAGAGGGTGGGCAATCCAGATATCGGGGGACCCTTTGCATAATAGCTAAATTATGGAGCGCTGCACATGCCATTATGATGTCAATGACCTTTTTGGGGTCATACTGCAGGGAGCCCCCAGTGTGGTCCAAACATCGAAACCGGGTCTTGAGGAGTCCAAAGGCCCTCTCCACCACTGCCCTGGTCTTTCGATGTGCACGATTATAGGCCTCTTGTGCTGGAGTCTGTGGCCGGAGGACCGGAGTCATCAGCCACGGCAGTAGTGGATACCCCAAATCCCCTAAAAAATGTAACCAAAATAAAAAAAAACAGTAAATCATACATTGCCACGCAACATTCCTACTCCAATAAAAATCAAAGAGGTATGTGACATTGTCACACAAACATGAGCATACATATTGCAGATGCAAAAACCAGAATCCAAAAAATGTGATAGATGGTGGTCCAAAGTAGGCAAATAATACTGTGGATGCTGGCCAATCAGGTAGACTGTTATTGTTGCCTGTCTGTGCTGCAGAACAATGTTTTATGGGATAAGTTGACCTGACCCATTTTCAGTCTTGGCTTAGTCCAAAACCGGTGTAAGCCGGCCCCTGCACTTTATCCCGCTCACCTCTACTCAGTAAGTGAAATGCATGTAAGCAAAGATGGCGCAGACTCTCTGGTAAAGTCAATAACCGATTTTGATCTTAAATTGTTTGGAAGGCGGTTTCAGACTTTGCCTCGCATTACACTTATTAATTAAAACAATGCAGGCCAAACAATTTGGCAGCCTATGTAGTTTGTATAATGTAATGGTTCCAGTGGGGTTACACATGTTCACAAGGTGATGGGCAAGGCAGCGTTTAGGAAAGGTTAATACAACCAAAATCAAAGCCATACATATACAATCCAAATCGGTAATTTGAGGCAACTTACCAAGGAGCCATGCACCCGCAAATTCCCCTGACTCAAACCGCCGGAATAATCCTGATCTGTGCAGGATGTAGGCATCATGGGCTGAGCCAGGGTAGCCTGCCAGGACGCTCAGAAAACGCATGTCCTGGGCCACCACTGCTTGCACATTCAGCGAATGGCCCATTTTGCGATTTCTGTGTAAAAAGGAAACATAAACAACAAAAAAATAACGATTAGGAAACAAATCCAACGCACACTTCAAACAACCTAAGTCAAAATGTAACATCCAGACAAATAACACTAAACAACTACGTTACATTTAAGTGGGCAACAAAAGAAGATCAATGTTTGAGCCTTGACAAGGTTGAGTTACTAGTTCTATTTTAAGTACACTTACAAATGTTTTACTTGGAAATAACTAACTTTTTTAGTCCTGTAAAAATAAGGGCCATTGTTGCACATACACTCTTGGCAAGGAGGGAGCATTAGCAAGGAGGGAGTGATTGCAATGAGGGAACATGTAAAGCAGAGAGTATGAACCTAGAGGGACTAATCAAAAGGAGGGACTATTGCCAATGAGAGTTACTAAAAATGGAGACATTAGGCCCAAGGATGCATTTCATAAAAGGAGGGACTATTGCCAATGAGAGTTACTAAAAATGGAGACATTAGTCACAAGGATGCATTTCATAAAAGGAGGGACTATTGCCAATGAGAGTTACTAAAAATGGAGACATTAGTCACAAGGATGCATTTCAGAAAAGGAGGGACTATTGCCAATGAGAGTTACTAAAAATGGAGACATTAGTCACAAGGATGCATTTCAGAAAAGGATGGACTATTGGCAATGAGAGTTACTAAAAATGGAGACATTAGTCACAAGGATGCATTTCATAAAAGGAGGGACTATTGCCAATGAGAGTTACTAAAAATGGAGACATTAGTCACAAGGATGCATTTCAGAAAAGGAGGGACTATTCCCAATGAGAGTTACTAAAAATGGAGACATTAGTCACAAGGATGCATTTCAGAAAAGGAGGGACTATTGCCAATGAGAGTTACTAAAAATGGAGACATTAGTCACAAGGATGCATTTCAGAAAAGGAGGGACTATTGCCAATGAGAGTTACTAAAAATGGAGACATTAGTCACAAGGATGCATTTCAGAAAAGGAGGGACTATTCCCAATGATGACCAAAAATAATGTGATTGGGCAAAGGAGGGACACACAAATATTTAGATACAATGGAAGCCCAAACTTGCCTGTATATATACTCGTCGCTTGACGGAGGGACCAGGGCAACGTGCGTGCAGTCAATTGCACCCATGACATTGGGCATGTCGGCGATGTTATAAAATGCCAGCTTAATGGCGTTTCTGGCTACCATATCCTTAGGGAAACAAATATATTTCCGAGTTATGGTAGCCATGCCTTCCAAAAATTTGGATAGCGCGCGGCTCAGCGTAGGCTGTGAGATCCCCACGGAGAGGGCACCCAGCCTCTGGAACGAGCCGTTCGCCAAAAATTGCAGGCAGCCAAGCATCTTGGTCATACCTGAAATTGCTTGCTCCTTCCTTGTGGTGCGGGCTAACCATGGCCGCAGCTCACTATACAGTTTATGGAGGGAAGCACGATTAAGCCTGGTCAGCTCGAACAGCTCAACGTCATGCATGCAATTGATGTCCATGCGTCGCCGCCGGTGCAATCTGGTCTCTGCCCTCCGGACGATCTCAATGCCCATGAGTTGCAGATCCTCATGCTCCTCAAAGGCAGTAGCCTCGTCCATGGATGGCTCGCGCTCCCGTAGTCAAAAAGGTGCCGGGAATGTTTTGGGCCAGAAACGAATTTATGAGGTCTGGGACCATCGGCAATCAGCTGAATTAATCGCAAGCCCATTGCAATAACGAAAAATTTCTGAATGGACGAAACATTTCCGATTTGGTGAGAAAAAGCTCCCGAAGTAACGAAAATCTTCCGATTTTGTCACCATTATCGAAAGAGCATATACGCATGTTCTCGAACGTTCGTGCGAGTGAAAAATATACGAAAAAAAGCCAAAAAATGACAAACACCCACCAAAACTTTCACAGACAGCTACGGAAGTCCGGACGAATGTGTCTCTGAATCGAGCCTTATGATAGGGCACAGAGCAGATTTTCTCTTAGGTCACAATTTTGTAGACAATGGAGATGAAAAAGAGTCCTACTGTGCATGTACACCTTTTATTGTGCCCACCACCTCTCAAGAATACTCTTACGAACTCCAACATAAATAGATGCATATAACGATTGGATCTTGAATGAGTACAGAAACAATGCACCACTGAAAACACCAATGGTTCAGATGTCACTCTCAGCTTCTGCTGACTGGTTGCCCGGCAATGTCATTGAATCCGCAGAACATAGATGGAGCAAAACATAAACAGATATCTAGTGCAACCCTGCTTGGAATAAAGGAAAATAGATGCACTTACAAGAAGACTGTGAATCCAAAACACATATCAACTGGTTGTAAGTGTCCCCAAACAAACTTCCACTGCGGCCGCTAATGAGAAGGAGGTAAGTCCCTCTCATTAGCGGCCGCAGTGGAAGTTTGTTTGGGGACACCTACAACCAGTTAATATGTGTTTTTCATCTCAATTGTCTACAAAATTGTGACCTAAGAGAAAATCTGCACTGTGCCTTATCATAGACATGTTTAGGAACTACACAATGCTGTGTACCTGGCTGTGAATGTTCTAAATCAGACCTTAAAGAGGAACATTACAGGTCTTGGGTAGTTAATAAAAACTCCCCAAAACTGGCTTGCCCAGCCCCCCTGCCCCTCTGGTTTAGAAGGTAACTATCAAAAATTACCTCTCCAGTCAAGTTGCGCTTAGCAACCCTCTGTTCCCTTGCCATCCTCTGTAGAGCAGCACCATCTTCAAAGTCAAAATCCACAGTGCTTGTGATGCTGACAGGTAGTGCCCCATCTATCAACAGCACCGGCAATAGGATGAGTGCCGGCACTGAGTTTGCTACAGTGCCAGATAGGACCAGGCGCTCAGCCTACAATGTGTGGCCTTATCCCATACATTTCAATGGCTGAGATGGTTACAGTTATTTAAGCATTTTAGTAGATTTTATTTAGTATTTTTGGGCTGGTGCATGTGCCACGGGATCCCTGGGTTGGTTGGAATAATTTTTATAAGCATTTTTAGCACTTTTTTGGGGGGCCTTGAGAAAGCTATGTCATGTTTGTCTGATGTCCCTAATGCTATTCACATTTTTAATCAAAAAAACAAAACCCTAAAAAATAAAACATTGTGAATCCAACAGGCACTATTGGCTTGATGCAGAGCCTCCCCGTTCAGCTCTCCCGTGCGTTTTCCCGTTGGTTATGGGCTTTGATCGGGTCAGGAAAGGGTGCTACGTTGATTTTAGTGTGCGTTTATGCGCTCAGGTGTGCGCTCAGCCACCTTTCCGATTGTCGGCTCGCACGAGGCTGTTTCCCAGCAAAACGGACGCCTCGTTCATTGTTCCGTTTTTTTCAGTGATGCAGAGTAGAATTTAGAATTTATTCGCGACGAATCGCTATTAAAAACGGCTATTTCTGAGCCTCCTAGAGCCTCAATAGGGTTGTAAACCATTCTGCCTTGCTGTAACACGCACAGGATGTGTGCTGGGTTAGTTAAATAATACTTTGAATAAATATCACATGCAGATTAGAGGCATCGCTAATAGAATCGCAGAGCGGCACAATTGCAGAGAGTTGAAGTGGCATCACTATGAGGGGCAGGAGCCCAAACATTGCTTTAAAGAGACACTGGAGTTGGCAGCAGCAGGAGCCCAAAAATTGGATGAATCACACCCTGGAGTTGCAAGCAGCAGCAGCAGGAGCCCAAACATTACTTTAAAGAGACACTGGGGTTGGCTTCAGGAGCCCAAAAATTGGATGATTCACACCCTGGAGTTGGCAGCAGCAGCAGCAGCAGCAGCCCAAATATTACTTTAAAGAGACCCTGGGGTTGGCTTTAGGAGCCCAAAAATTGGATGAATCACACCCTGGAGTTGGCAGCAGCAGCAGCAGGAGCCAAAACATTACTTTAAAGAGACACTGGAGTTGGCTTCAGGAGCCCAAAAATTGGATGATTCACACCCTGGAGTTGGCAGCAGCAGCAGCAGCAGCAGGAGCCCAAACATTACTTTAAAGAGACACTGGAGTTGGCTTCAGAAGCCCAAAAATTGGATTAATCACACCCTGGAGTTGGCAGCAGCAGCAGCAGCAGAAATATTACTTTAAAGAGACACTGGGGTTGGCTTCAGGAGCCCAAAAATTGGATGAATCACACCCTGGAGTTGGCAGCAGCAGCAGCAGCAGCAGGAGCCCAAACATTACTTTAAAGAGACCCTGGGGTTGGCTTCAGGAGGCCAAAAATTGGATGAATCACACCCTGGAGTTGGCAGCAGCAGGAGCCCAAATATTACTTTAAAGAGACCCTGGGGTTGGCTTCAGGAGGCCAAAAATTGGATGAATCACACCCTGGAGTTGGCAGCAGCAGCAGGAGCCCAAATATTACTTTAAAGAGACACTGGGGTTGGCTTCAGTAGCCCAAAATTGGATGAATCACACCCTGGAGTTGGCAGCAGCAGCAGCAGGAGCCCAAATATTACTTTAAAGAGACCCTGGGGTTGGCTTCAGGAGCCCAAAAATTGGATGAATCACACCCTGGAGTTGGCAGCAGCAGCAGGAGCAAAACATTACTTTAAAGAGACCCTGGGGTTGGCTTCAGGAGCCCAAAAATTGGATGAATCACACCCTGGAGTTGGCAGCAGCAGCAGCAGCAGGAGCCCAAACATTACTTTAAAGAGACACTGGGGTTGGCTTCAGGAGGCCAAAAATTGGATGAATCACACCCTGGAGTTGGCAGCAGCAGCAGCAGGAGCCCAAATATTACTTTAAAGAGACCCTGGGGTTGGCTTCAGGAGCCCAAAAATTGGATGAATCACACCCTGGAGTTGGCAGGAGTTGGCAGCAGCAGCAGCAGCAGCAACAGGAGCCCAAACATTACTTTAAAGAGACACTGGAGTTGGCTTCAGGAGCCCAAAAATTGGATGATTCACACCCTGGAGTTGGCAGCAGCAGCAGCAGGAGCAGCAGCAGCAGCAGGAGCCCAAACATTACTTTAAAGAGACACTGGAGTTGGCTTCAGGAGCCCCAAAATTGGATGATTCACACCCTGGAGTTGGCAGCAGCAGCAGCAGGAGCCCAAATATTACTTTAAAGAGACACTGGAGTTGGCTTCAGGAGCCCAAAAATTGGATGAATCACACCCTGGAGTTGGCAGCAGCAGCAGCAGCAGGAGCCCAAATATTACTTTAAAGAGACACTGGGGTTGGCTTCAGGAGCCCAAAAATTGGATGATTCACACCCTGGAGTTGGCAGCAGCAGCAGCAGCAGGAGCCCAAATATTACTTTAAAGAGACCCTGGGGTTGGCTTCAGGAGCCCAAAAATTGGATGAATCACACCCTGGAGTTGGCAGCAGGAGCCCAAATATTACTTTAAAGAGACACTGGGGTTGGCTTCAGTAGCCCAAAAATTGGATGAATCACACCCTGGAGTTGGCAGCAGCAGCAGCAGGAGCCCAAACATTACTTTAAAGAGACCCTGGGGTTGGCTTCAGGAGCCCAAAAATTGGATGAATCACACCCTGGAGTTGGCAGCAGCAGCAGCAGCAGGAGCCCAAACATTACTTTAAAGAGACCCTGGGGTTGGCTTCAGGAGCCCAAAAATTGGATGAATCACACCCTGGAGTTGGCAGCAGCAGCAGCAGCAGGAGCCCAAACATTACTTTAAAGAGACCCTGGGGTTGGCTTCAGGAGCCCAAAAATTGGATGAATCACACCCTGGAGTTGGCAGCAGCAGCAGCAGCAGGAGCCCAAATATTACTTTAAAGAGACCCTGGGGTTGGCTTCAGGAGCCCAAAAATTGGATGAATCACACCCTGGAGTTGGCAGCAGCAGCAGCAGCAGGAGCCCAAATATTACTTTAAAGAGATCCTGGGGTTGGCTTCAGGAGCCCAAAAATTGGATGATTCACACCCTGGAGCTGGCAGCAGCAGCAGCAGGAGCCCAAATATTACTTTAAAGAGACCCTGGTTTTGGCTTCAGGAGGCCAAAAATTGGATGAATCACACCCTGGAGTTGGCAGCAGCAGCAGCAGGAGCCCAAATATTACTTTAAAGAGACCCTGGGGTTGGCTTCAGGAGCCCAAAAATTGGATGAATCACACCCTGGAGTTGGCAGGAGTTGGCAGCAGCAGCAGCAGCAACAGCAGGAGCCCAAACATTACTTTAAAGAGACACTGGAGTTGTCTTCAGGAGCCCAAAAATTGGATGAATCACACCCTGCAGTTGGCAGCAGCAGGAGCAGGAGCAGCAGCAGCAGGAGCCCAAACATTACTTTAAAGAGACACTGGAGTTGGCTTCAGGAGCCCAAAAATTGGATGATTCACACCCTGGAGTTGGCAGCAGCAGCAGCAGGAGCCCAAATATTACTTTAAAGAGACACTGGAGTTGGCTTCAGGAGCCCAAAAATTGGATGAATCACACCCTGGAGTTGGCAGCAGCAGCAGCAGGGGCCCAAATATTACTTTAAAGAGACCCTGGGGTTGGCTTCAGGAGCCCAAAAATTGGATGAATCACACCCTGGAGCTGGCAGGAGTTGGCAGCAGCAGCAGCAGCAACAGGAGCCCAAACATTACTTTAAAGAGACACTGGAGTTGGCTTCAGGAGCCCAAAAATTGGATGAATCACACCCTGGAGTTGGCAGCAGCAGCAGCAGGAGCCCAAATGTTACTTTAAAGAGACCCTGGGGTTGGCTTCAGGAGCCCAAAAATTGGATGAATCACACCCTGGAGTTGGCAGCAGCAGCAGCAGGAGCCCAAATATTACTTTAAAGAGACACTGGGGTTGGCTTCAGGAGCCCAAAAATTGGATGATTCACACCCTGGAGTTGGCAGCAGCAGCAGCATGAGCCCAAATATTACTTTAAAGAGACACTGGGGTTGGCTTCAGGAGCCCAAAAATTGGATGATTCACACCCTGGAGTTGGCAGCAGCAGGAGCCCAAAAATTGGCTTAAAGACATAAGTATGTTTTGCACCATTTGGAAAGTGTAAAACGTGGCACCATGCTGAATCTAGTCACATGCATCAGGCATTGATGGGTGGAAATCCTGGCTGATCCATCCCTGATTCATTTTGACAAAGGTGAGTCTCTCCACATTTTTAGTTGACAGACGAGTTCTCCTCGCCGTAACTATGGCCCCCGCCGCACTAGATGGCACGCTACTTGCCGGGCAGGACAGCTTTTCCAGGGCAAACTCTGCTAGTTGCGGCCACAAATCAAGTTTGGCTGCCCAGAAGTCCAGCGGATCCTCAAGGTGTGTTGGCATGGTCATGTCAAAGTATAACATGACCTGCTGGTTCAGGTTCTGCTCCAGGTCTTCCTGCTGCTCATGAGTAGCCTCACTATGCGGGTGTAGAAAGCTACTCATTAGCGACTGAAGACTGAGGCTGCTGCTGCTGCTCCTGCCAACCCCCCCAGCGGCCATGGCAGTGGAAGGTGAGCGCAGAGGTCCCCTCGAGTCAGACCTGCGAGAGTATGGACCATGGCGCAGATAGGCATCGGCCAACTGCCTACGTAGAATGTCTTTGTAGTAGTTGAGTTTGTCCTCCCTCTCGGTGGGTTTAAAAAATGCCCCCATTTTGTGCCGGAAGCGAGGATCCAATAAGGTGGACAGCCAGAAGTCATCCCGCCGACAGATGGAAACAATTCTGGGGTCACTACGCAAGCACATGAGCATGCTTCGTGCCATTTGCGCAAGTGACTCGGATGGACTACCTGTCTCCATCTCCACTGCATACTGCCACGGTGTGCCCGGGTCCTCTGTCTCGCTTTCCTCAAAAACCTCTAGCTCCTCTGGCTGCTCCTGCTCCTCCTCTCCTGTCCGCTGACTAGATAAACCAGCCATTTCGCCAAGCCTAAACTGTGTTTCGCTAGGCAACTCCTCCTCCTCCTCTTCCTCCTCCTCCTCCAGTTCAGCTCCAACGGGGTTCATGTGGCCATAAGATGTAAACGCCATGTCTCCAGTGCCCTGACCAGCCATGGTTTCCAACATGTGCTGTAGTACATGAAGCAGTGGAATCACGTCGTTCATCCCGTAATCCTGCCGACTGACAAATAAAGTGGCTTCCTCAAAGGGCCTGAGCAAACGGCAGGTGTCACGTATGAGCTGCCACTGGTTGACATTGAAGTTACACAGGGGAGTCCCCCTATCTGCTTGGATCATCAGGAAATCCGTGATGGCTTTTCTCTGTTAATATAATCGGTCCAACATGTGAAGGGTGGAATTCCAACGGGTGGAAACATCGCAAATCAGACTATGTTGGGGGATACCATTCTGACGCTGTAGCTCAAGAAGGGTGTGTTTGGCGGTGTATGAGTGGCTGAAGTGCATGCAAAGTTTCCTTGAAGTTGTTAGGATGTCTTGCAGATGGGGGGAACACTTCAGAAACCGCTTGACAACCAGATTGAAGACGTGAGCCATGCAGGGGGCATGGGTCAGGCTTCCTTGGCGCAGCGCAGACAAAATGTTCTTCCCATTGTCGGTAACCATGATTCCCATTTTAAGTTTTCTTGGAGTAAGCCATGTTTGGATTTCCTGATGAATACATTTAAGCAGTTCCTCCCCTGTGTGACTCCGTTCGCCAAGACAAACCATGTGAAGCACTGCGTGACACCTCCGTGCCCTGCACACATGGTAGACTGGAGGGGCACTGAGACTTGAGCCTACAGTGGAGGGTGAGGAGATGGCGGAGGATGAGGAGGCCGAGTCGCACGGTGTCACAGGCCCAACGGGCAGGGAGCGCGGAGGCCGAAGCGGCGTGACCTGTCTAAGTTGCTGCTGCTGCTGCAAAGGGGCCACATTCACCCAGTGGGCCGTAAACGACATGTACTGTCCCTGACCGTAGTTACAGCTCCAGATGTCGGCGCTGCCATGCACTTTGCTACACACCGACAGGCTCAAGGACTGGCCCACCTTCTGTTCAACAAAAGTGTGCAGCGCTGGTACTGTCTTCTTGGCAAAGAAATGACGGCTTGGGACTCTCCACCTCGGCTCGGCACAAGCCATCAGTTCTCTGAAAGGTGCAGATTCCACCACCTGAAAAGGGAGCGACTGCAGCACCAGCAACTTGGACAGGAGCACATTCAGCTTCTGCGCCGTAGGATGAGTGGGCGCATACTGCTGTCTCTTGGACATGGCTTCGCTGATGGATTGCTGGCGGGATGCATGACTTGGAGGAGGAGGAGGAGGAGCAGGAGCGACAGAGGATGGGTATGACGCACAGCTGCCTTCGGCTGAGGTGCTGGAGCCTTGGCTGGCAGAAATTGGGAGCGGCGTGCCACTTGTTGAGGAAGCAGACTGGACCACCCCTTGGGAGCCTCGGTTCTTCCAGGTCGCTTTATGGTGACGCATCATATGTTGACGCAGGGCCGTGGTGCCAACATTTGGACCCTGGCCACGCTTCACCTTTTGCCTACATATCTTGCATGTGGCCATGTTACCCTCCTGCGGATGCTTCAGGAAAAGCTGCCACACTGCCGAGTAGCTACTTTTCCCACCCCCTGGCCTCACTGATTCACTGCTGCTGTTGCCAACTCCAGGAACCCCTGCTCTACTACCTCCCGATAAGGTAGACTGCCGCACAGCAGGTGCTCTACCCCGGCCCGGCCCCGGCCGGCTCCAGCCTTTGGAATTGTGCCCCCATGCTGACTGCTACCACCTTGCTGCCTCAGCTGCTGACTCCGGGGCAACCTGCGCCCCTCTTCTCCTGATGATGACGATGAAGCCCCTTCATCACCCGGCTCCCAAGTGCGATCGGCATCATCGTCATCATCATTATCACCGAGTTGTGGCTGTACGTCACTGATGTTCGTGGATTCGTCAACAGTGTCTGGCGCAGGAGCTGGAACGCTCGCAGCACCCACGACACTGTCCACATCACTATTTGTCTGCCTAGCTAAAGAAGCCACCTCCATTTCTTGGCTGGGCAGTAGCTGCTGACTGTCCTCTATCTGATCGTCCTCCTCACTAAAGAGTGGAGCTGAACCCAAAGCATAGGATACGTCGCTGGGGGAGGGAACGGCGTAGGACAGAGGCAATGGGAGGACAGGGACTGCTCTCAGGGCATGCCAACTCAGGGTTGTGTCAGAGGAACCTACCGACCCTAGACTGGGGGTCTCAGACGTAAGTTGTGATGATGTTGTTGATAAGCGCGTCAACCAATCTACCACGGCAGATGCGTTACTGGTGGAGACCCGACCGCTAGCAGATACTGGCAGATTAGGTCTCTCAGCGTGACTCCTGCTGCTACTGGCCCCCAGTCTGCTGCGACCTCTGCCTGCGGAATCTTGGCCTCTGCCACTCCTCTTTTCACTTCCAGGCACTTGTCTGCCCGACATAGTCTAACTGGCGTGGTAGTAGGTGATATTTTAAGAACCCCCAGGCAGCGGTGGGTCTATATGAAACAGAATATAATGCACACCAAAAGTGAGCAGTAACACTCAGCCTCCAACAGGCCTGCCTAGTGTAAATAAGAGAGCTGCTTAGTGTAAATAAAGAGGGGTATGCTATGTTACAGAATGGGATGCCCCAACAGCCAGCAGTGCACCTGGCAGCAGTACTACTATGCACAGCAAAAGTGTCTTTATCAGGCCAAATTTCTATTAGAATAAGTGCAAAGGGTTATAGTAGTAAATAGAGGCTTGTGTAGTCACAGAATGGGATGCCCCAACAGCCAGCAGTGCACCTGTGAGCAGTACTACTATGCACAGCAAAAGTGTCTTTATCAGGCCTAATTTCAATTAGAATAAGTGCAAATGGTTATGGTCTTAAATAGAGGCTGGTGTAGTCACAGAATAGGATGCCCCAAAAACCAGCAGTGCACCTGGGACCAGTAGTGCTATGCACAGCAAAAGTGTCTTTATCAGGCCTAATTTCAATTAGAATAAGTGCAAATGGTTATGGTCTTAAATAGAGGCTGGTGTAGTCACAGAATGGGATGCCCCAAAAACCAGCAGTGCACCTGGGACCAGTAGTGCTATGCACAGCAAAAGTGTCTTTATCAGGCCTAATTTCAATTAGAATAAGTGCAAATGGTTATGGTCTTAAATAGAGGCTGGTGTAGTCACAGAATGGGATGCCCCAAAAACCAGCAGTGCACCTGGCAGGCAGCTATAAGTCTATGCACAGCAAAAGTGTCTTTATCAGGCCTAATTTCAATTAGAATAAGTGCAAATGGTTATGGTCTTAAATAGAGGCTGGTGTAGTCACAGAATGGGATGCCACAAAAACCAGCAGTGCACCTGGGACCAGTAATGCTATGCACAGCAAAGGTGTCTTTATCAGGCGTAATTTCAATTAGAATAAGTGCAAATGGTTATGGTCTTAAATAGAGGCTGGTGTAGTCACAGAATGGGATGCCCCAAAAACCAGCAGTGCACCTGGCAGGCAGCAGTAAGTCTATGCACAGCAAAAGTGTCTTTATCAGGCCTAATTTCAATTAGAATAAGTGCAAATGGTTATGGTCTTAAATAGAGGCTGGTGTAGTCACAGAATGGGATGCCCCAACAGGAGTGCACCTGGCAGGCAGCAGTAAGTCTATGCACAGCAAAAGTGTCTTTATCAGGCCTAATTTCAATTAGAATAAGTGCAAATGGTTATGGTCTTAAATAGAGGCTGGTGTAGTCACAGAATGGGATGCCCCAACAGGAGTGCACCTGGCAGGCAGCAGTAAGTCTATGCACAGCAAAAGTGTCTTTATCAGGCCTAATTTCAATTAGAATAAGTGCAAATGGTTATGGTCTTAAATAGAGGCTGGTGTAGTCACAGAATGGGATGCCCCAACAGGAGTGCACCTGGCAGGCAGCAGTAAGTCTATGCACAGCAAAAGTGTCTTTATCAGGCCTAATTTCAATTAGAATAAGTGCAAATGGTTATGGTCTTAAATGGAGGCTGGTGTAGTCACAGAATGGGATGCCCCAAAAACCAGCAGTGCACCTGGGACCAGTAGTGCTATGCACAGCAAAAATGTCTTTATCAGGCCTAATTTCAATTAGAATAAGTGCAAATGGTTATGGTCTTAAATAGAGGCTGGTGTAGTCACAGAATGGGATGCCCCAAAAACCAGCAGTGCACCTGGGACCAGTAGTGCTATGCACAGGAAAAGTGTCTTTATCAGGCCTAATTTCAATTAGAATAAGTGAAAATGGTTATGGTCTTAAATAGAGGCTGGTGTAGTCACAGAATGGGATGCCCCAAAAACCAGCAGTGCACCTGGCAGGCAGCAGTAAGTCTATGCACAGCAAAAGTGTCTTTATCAGGCCTAATTTCAATTAGAATAAGTGCAAATGGTTATGGTCTTAAATAGAGGCTGGTGTAGTCACAGAATGGGATGCCCCAAAAACCAGCAGTGCACCTGGGACCAGTAGTGCTATGCACAGCAAAAGTGTCTTTATCAGGCCAAATTTCTATTAGAATAAGTGCAAAGGGTTATAGTAGTAAATAGAGGCTTGTGTAGTCACAGAATGGGATGCCCCAACAGCCAGCAGTGCACCTGTGAGCAGTACTACTATGCACAGCAAAAGTGTCTTTATCAGGCCTAATTTCAATTAGAATAAGTGCAAATGGTTATGGTCTTAAATAGAGGCTGGTGTAGTCACAGAATGGGATGCCCCGAAAACCAGCAGTGCACCTGGGACCAGTAGTGCTATGCACAGGAAAAGTGTCTTTATCAGGCCTAATTTCAATTAGAATAAGTGAAAATGGTTATGGTCTTAAATAGAGGCTGGTGTAGTCACAGAATGGGATGCCCCAAAAACCAGCAGTGCACCTGGCAGGCAGCAGTAAGTCTATGCACAGCAAAAGTGTCTTTATCAGGCCTAATTTCAATTAGAATAAGTGCAAATGGTTATGGTCTTAAATAGAGGCTGGTGTAGTCACAGAATGGGATGCCCCAAAAACCAGCAGTGCACCTGGGACCAGTAGTGCTATGCACAGCAAAAGTGTCTTTATCAGGCCAAATTTCTATTAGAATAAGTGCAAAGGGTTATAGTAGTAAATAGAGGCTTGTGTAGTCACAGAATGGGATGCCCCAACAGCCAGCAGTGCACCTGTGAGCAGTACTACTATGCACAGCAAAAGTGTCTTTATCAGGCCTAATTTCAATTAGAATAAGTGCAAATGGTTATGGTCTTAAATAGAGGCTGGTGTAGTCACAGAATGGGATGCCCCGAAAACCAGCAGTGCACCTGGGACCAGTAGTGCTATGCACAGGAAAAGTGTCTTTATCAGGCCTAATTTCAATTAGAATAAGTGAAAATGGTTATGGTCTTAAATAGAGGCTGGTGTAGTCACAGAATGGGATGCCCCAAAAACCAGCAGTGCACCTGGCAGGCAGCAGTAAGTCTATGCACAGCAAAAGTGTCTTTATCAGGCCTAATTTCAATTAGAATAAGTGCAAATGGTTATATTCTTAAATAGAGGCTGGTGTAGTCACAGAATGGGATGCCCCAAAAACCAGCAGTGCACCTGGGACCAGTAGTGCTATGCACAGCAAAAGTGTCTTTATCAGGCCAAATTTCTATTAGAATAAGTGCAAAGGGTTATAGTAGTAAATAGAGGCTTGTGTAGTCACAGAATGGGATGCCCCAACAGCCAGCAGTGCACCTGTGAGCAGTACTACTATGCACAGCAAAAGTGTCTTTATCAGGCCTAATTTCAATTAGAATAAGTGCAAATGGTTATGGTCTTAAATAGAGGCTGGTGTAGTCACAGAATGGGATGCCCCAAAAACCAGCAGTGCACCTGGGACCAGTAGTGCTATGCACAGCAAAAGTGTCTTTATCAGGCCTAATTTCAATTAGAATAAGTGCAAATGGTTATGGTCTTAAATAGAGGCTGGTGTAGTCACAGAATGGGATGCCCCAAAAACCAGCAGTGTACCTGGGACCAGTAGTGCTATGCACAGCAAAAGTGTCTTTATCAGGCCTAATTTCAATTAGAATAAGTGCAAATGGTTATGGTCTTAAATAGAGGCTGGTGTAGTCACAGAATGGGATGCCCCAAAAACCAGCAGTGCACCTGGCAGGCAGCAGTAAGTCTATGCACAGCAAAAGTGTCTTTATCAGGCCTAATTTCAATTAGAATAAGTGCAAATGGTTATGGTCTTAAATAGAGGCTGGTGTAGTCACAGAATGGGATGCCACAAAAACCAGCAGTGCACCTGGCAGGCAGCAGTAGTGCTATGCACAGCAAAAGTGTCTTTATCAGGCCTAATTTCAATTAGAATAAGTGCAAATGGTTATGGTCTTAAATAGAGGCTGGTGTAGTCACAGAATGGGATGCCCCAAAAAACAGCAGTGCACCTGGCAGGCAGCAGTAAGTCTATGCACAGCAAAAGTGTCTTTATCAGGCCTAATTTCAATTACAATAAGTGCAAATGGTTATGGTCTTAAATAGAGGCTGGTGTAGTCACAGAATGGAATGCCCCAAAAACCAGCAGTGCACCTGGGACCAGTAGTGCTATGCACAGCAAAAGTGTCGTTATCAGGCCTAATTTCAATTATAATAAGTCCCAATGGTTATGGTCTTAAATAGAGGCTGGTGTAGTCACAGAATGGGATGCCACAAATACCAGCAGTGCACCTGGGACCAGTAGTGCTATGCACAGCAAAAGTGTCTTTATCAGGCCTAATTTCAATTAGAATAAGTGCAAATGGTTATGGTCTTAAATAGAGGCTGGTGTAGTCACAGAATGGGATGCCACAAAAACCAGCAGTGCACCTGGCAGGCAGCAGTAGTGCTATGCACAGCAAAAGTGTCTTTATCAGGCCTAATTTCAATTAGAATAAGTGCAAATGGTTATGGTCTTAAATAGAGGCTGGTGTAGTCACAGAATGGGATGCCTCACAGCAGACTTAAGATCAGTTCAGTATATATGCACAGTTATTGTATAAGCAGCCTGAAAATGCTAACAAAGCCAGTCAGCCAGCCAGTAACACTCAGGCTGGATGAAAAAATAAAAAATCTCCCTGTGACTGCCTCCGATTTTTCCTAACTTTCCCTGTTTTTCGCTGACTTTCTGTCTGTCTCCTGCCGGTCTCCTGCCTGTCTCCAGCCTGTCCCTGTCTGTCCCTGTCTGTCTAACTGTCTCTCTCCCTGCCTACAGCAGCGTTCTGTCTCTCACGAATGCAATAGAGAAATGAGGAAAAGCAAGATGGCCGCCGGCCTTAAATAGCTCTGTGACGTCACCGGGCTTGCTGGCTGCTGACAGGCTGCATGTGACTGCCCCAGCATGCACTGGCGCGGGGTAGATGTCTGGGCATGTCCCGTCCGCCATCTTAGAATGCCTGTAATGTAATGAATGGATGTTAAAGGAAAACTTCGAGCGATCGAATCGCGGGGAAATTCGGATTCCATCCGAATCGAATTTTTCATGAAATTCGTATCGAATCCGGGTTCGTCCGGATCGATTCACTCATCCCTAATGCCTTGTTTTCCGATTGAAATCAGCCTAATGAAACGGGGCCGCCGAGCCTTCACTTACGGCAAGTCAGAGCAGCCATATTCGCACTCGGGCAATAATATGCAGTCCTCTGTTGGAGCACATCAGCGGCGCCAGCTCCGCGGTCTTGTCCTACTGAGTATGGCAGAAACCAGGCTGCACCTATTTGAGCTCACCCGCCTTACTGGGTATGTGTAGGAAACTTGTATTGTTTGCCCACCCTGTCTGACTTTGTATTTTCCCTTAACACACTATTTGGTAATTTTTTTGTTAGTATATTTTAGCCTAATTTTTTATCTTTCAATATTTTTATTCGTTTCAAAAAGGCAATACAAAGAAAAAGTATGGTCAGCCAACACAGAAATCCTTCCCACGCAGGGGAGGCAAACAACACAGAGAGTACAGCAAATTTTCGTGATCTAAACCAATATCAATGTGCAACCTTTCAGTTCAACAATAAAACGATTGATAACGTGGTTACAGTATGATAAACGCTAGAGTGGACAATAAGTACATCGAGATTTGTCAATTTTATTAGTTCACAGTCGCGCTGTCTCTTGCGCCAGTTATTTACCGTCCTATACAAACCATAAGGAATAAAGAGGGGAAAAGAGGGGGGGATGGGGGTTGAGCTGGGTGAAAGAAGGAGGTAAGGAACAAGGAGGGGGTAGGGTGGGGAGAGGGGGGGGGAAATCCCCGCAGCCTGGTCTGCACCAAACACCTAATGGAGCAAACCCAATGGAACACTGGGCCAGGTGTACTGTATCCATGGTTCCCAGATGGAGAGAAACTTATCCTGTGTGTCGGCTAGAATGCTCGAAAGCCTTTCGTTAATCAGGAATCCATTCATTCTGGATGACACCTCCGATACCGGGACAATCTGTTTTTTCCAGGCTCTGGCGATGGTCTGCTTCGCCGCCAAGAGCAAGTAAGTGAACAGCTTGCACTGTTTCCTAGTAAGATCTGGAGGTCTACAGTGAAGGAGGGCCACCCAGGGATCCTTTTTAATGGTCTTTTGAAACATTCTGCCGGCTATCTTGTGTATATGGGACCAGAAACGGGTTAGCATGGGGCAGGTCCACCAAATATGCATAAAGGTACCTTCAGCATCACAACCTCTAAAGCACGTATTGGCCTGCCCGGGGAACATCTTACCGAGGCGACTAGGCACCAAGTACCAACGAAACAAGACTTTGTAAGCCGTCTCGGTTGTCAGAATGTTCGTGGAGCATGAGGAGGTCGCACTCCAGATCTCTTCCCACCCCCTGTCCGAAGTACATGGGCCCAGGTCTCTCTCCCATTTCTCCACATAGGTATGAACTCCCGCCCCCATACTGTTCAACTTGGAGTACAATATGGATATCAATCCCCTACGGAACGGATCTTCGCTACAGATCTCCTCAAAGGGGGTACACCTTCGAAAGGGTTGCCCCAATCTAGTTAGAGGTGTTAGCCAATGCCTCAACTGTAGATATTGGAAAAAGGCCCTCTGGGGAACGTCAAATTTTCTTCTCAAGGAGTCATACGATAGGAACCCCTCCTCTGTCAAAAGATGGATTATCCTAGTCATCCCATGTTCCCTCCACCAATGGTAAGTTGAGCTATTATCCACTCCTGGGGGGAAGGACGGGTTACCCCAGAGATGAGCTAGAGGGGTATGGGGGGACATCAGGGAGGCAGAGTACTTCACTGAGTCCCACACTGAAAGTGAATGTTTCATTAGGGGGCTAAGTGTCTCGGGTCTGGACGCCGGGTCCATCCACAATAGGCCATCTATCGGGGTTGGTGAGCAGTCTGGGAGTTCCAGAAACGTCCAGAGGGGAGGCTTCGAGAGAGAATGCATGGGGGCCAGCTGGGCTATCTGGGCGGCCTTATAATACAAACTAATGTTGGGAACACCAAGCCCACCCAGCGATTTATGGCAAAACATGGTGCGCTTGGGTACTCGCGGACGAGCGCCGGACCAGATAAAGATCGATATTCTCCTCTGCATCGCACGCAATCTGTACATTGGGATTGGTACTGGCAGCGTTCTAAATAGATATAGGAGTTTAGGGAGGATGGACATTTTAACCGCGTTTATTCGTCCCAACCAGGAGAGCGAGTGCGACCTCCAAGTCTCGAGTAGTTGTGTTAAAGATTTGAACAGGGGTGGATAGTTAGCCCCGTAAAGATCCTCATATGTCGCCGTAATATATACTCCCAAGTATTGAAGCGGCTCTGTCGTCCATTTGAAGGAAAAGTTATTCTTAATATGCATCACCGTCTCTGGGGTCAAGGATATATTAAGGGCCTGGGATTTGTCGCTATTTATAGTTAGACCGGAAATGCGGGCAAATTGATCCAGGGTGGTGTACAGGTTTGGGAGAGAAGTAAGAGGTTGCGAGATCGCCACCACAACGTCGTCCGCAAAAAAGAGAGCCTTATGGTGGACCCCCGCCACCTCCAGTCCCCTAATATTTGGATTTTGCCTTATTGCTGCACCCAGGGGCTCCAGGGCTAAGATGAAAAGGATCGGGGAGAGGGGGCATCCCTGCCTCGTGCCCCCAGAAATCCGAAAGGTCTCGGAGGTGAAACCCGAGTACCGTACTCGTGCTGTTGGATTGTTATAGAGGGCCCTGATCCATTCAATAAATCGTTGCCCAAATCCCCATTTCTTCAACACCCAGAACAAGTAGTCCCAGGAAATGGTGTCAAAAGCCTTTTGTATATCGAGGGACAACAGAAAAGCTGGGATGTTTCTTGCCCGGGTGTGGTGGACTAAGTGAGCAACCCTCCTGACATTGTCCCCTGCCTGGCGGGAAGGTACAAAACCCACCTGATCTCTGTGCACAAGCTCCTCCAGAAACGTATTCAATCTGGCTGCCAATACTTTGGCCAGCAACTTCACATCCGCGTTGATTAAAGATATGGGTCTGTAGTTGGGTATTTGCAGGCTATCCTTGTCAGGCTTTGGTATCATGCAGATGTCTGCCAACAGGGAGCACGGGCCTAAGGCAGCATCCGCACACAGGGCATTGAAGAGATTGGCCAGGTGGGGTGCCAGGAGGGGGGCAAACTTTTTATAATAAAGATTACTGAAACCATCAGGTCCCGGGGTCTTAGAGGATTTGGTAGATTTAATGGCCGCTATTATTTCCTGAGGCGTGACTGGGGAATCCATCAAGTCAATATGATCTTGGGTCACAGGCGGTAGCTCAACACGCTCGAAGAATCTCTCAAGGTCGGCGTTATTGGCCTTTGGGGGAGCCGAGTACAGTGTAGATAGAAACCCCCGAAATGCAGCTACAATTTTATCCGGATTGGCCGTTATGGAACCTGAACCAAGCCTAAGTTTCACTGGCCGTTGTTTATCCAAGGCAGTGTTTTTCAGTTTCCGGGCCATCATAGTATCCGGTTTGTTGCCCCTAGCATAGAATCTTTGTTTGGCCCAGCGGAGCCGTTTTTCAGCCTGATCATCTAAGAGCGCGTTGAGCTCCGTCCTAAGCCTATCAACGATCTTTTTATGTTTAGAGTTCGGGGCTCTCTTCCACTGTGCCTCTGCTTGCTCGTATTTCGCCGTCAGTTCCTTGAGTCGCTTCTGCCTCTCTCTTTTCCTAAGGGAAGCAATACTTATAATATTACCCTGCATAACAGCTTTCTGAGCCTCCCAGAGGGTGATCGGGGAGCGGACTGAGTCGACGTTCAGGGCGAAATAATCCCTAAGGGCGTCCTGGATCTTCAGGCATGTTTCCTGAGAGCTTAGGAGGGAATCGTTTAATCTCCAGTTGTAAGATCGTTTGGCTGGGACCAGTAGGTCAACCGCCGCCATTACAGGATTATGGTCTGACCAGGTCGAGTTATAGATTTTAGAGTTAATGATTGCCGGGAGTATAGCCTGGGGGACAAAGATGTGGTCTATCCGACAGAAGGATCCATGAGGGTTAGAGTAAAACGTAAAGTCTCTGGTAGTGGGGTTTTTTTCCCTCCAGACATCGCAGAGACCGTGTGTGTCCAGAAGATCACCAAAGCCAGTAGTGTGGGGATCTGTCCCCTGTAGCGCAGTAGCGGGTTGTCCCGTTCTCTGTCTGTCCATCTTAGGGTTCACAACCATATTTGAGTCTCCACCCATTATTAAGATGCCCTTAGTGTTGTTCTGGACTACCGACAGTAGGTGCTTAAAGAAGCGTGTCTGAAAGGAGTTGGGTGTATAGTATGTGACCAGAGTGATATCGATATCGTATAGGGATCCTTGAAGAACCACATATCTGCCCGTTGGATCAATGATTTCTTTACAGCAGATAAAGGGGAGGTTTTTGGTAAAGGCTATCAACACCCCTCTTTTCTTTTCTCTAGCGCATGACATATGGGACACCGGGTATTGGTGGCTTAGATACCTTGGCCTGGAGTGGGTCGAGAACCTTGTCTCTTGCAGGAAGAGTATATCTGCCTTGCAGGACTTGTAATAGTGGAAAGCTTTATTCCTCTTAACAGGGCTGTTAAAGCCCTGGACATTGTGAGAAATTAACTTAATGTTAAGCCCCGCCATCTAGGTAGAGTCGGTTTTCTAATGGGAAAAAGAGCAGACCAGGCGCGGGGGGGGGGGGGGCGAGGGAGGAGCGGGGGCTTAGGCGGGAGAGGGGGGGGAAGGGGACAGGTAGCAAGAAGGAACGACAAGAAAAAACTTAACATAGTGAACAATTCAGAAACAATGAACAGTTTAAATATACACAAAACAAAAAACAGTAAGGACCTAAGCCCAATAAGACCCTCTGGGTCAAGTAAGACCCAGAAGATTCCTGCCGAGGCAGGAAGCCGTCCAGGCACCGGGGGCAAAAGCATCCCAGTCCGGGACGACTCGTACAGTGTGGGGGGTGATACTCGGAGGCACTGGCCACCACCCCAGTGCAAAAGAGAAACGGCAACCGGATAAGGAACAATACACATTAATACTTAGACCCCGCGAGAGAGAGGGGAGAGATCCGTCTCCCCCCCCGCACGCCCATCTATCCCAAGTTATGAGGGGAGCAGCCACGCCGCTCGGCGGATCATCGCGCGCCACCGCAGACCGTCCCGGGCACAGGGTCCTAAAGGCCCCGTATCCCGAGGGCCCACGGCAGGCGCCCAACCCCAACAAGCGGGCGGGGGGCCCCCAATTTACGCCACCGCAACAGAACAGTCTAGAGAGAAATATAACTTTAAACTCGTTATCATTAGGCATATAACGTTATAAAAGCTGACTTATCAAACCCATATAAACTTAAGGAACTCAGGAGGGGGGGTAGAAGGCGAGATCCAGGGAGATAGAAATATGAAGCCTGCGTTCGGCCAATAGGGCTCACCCAAAATCAGGCGCCCGGGCATGGTTCACCAACTCCGACCCGGTCCGGCCCCGAAAGGCCTCAGCCCGGATCAGAGTCAGAGACCGGCCGGCGGCCAACTCCCCGATCCCGTCTCCTGCGCGAGCGAACCTTCTCCCAGATGGGCCGCAACGGCTGGCGTCGGGCCTCCCGCTGGGCCGCCCGGTCAGGTGCAGCCACTAGCGGGTCCTTTAAGGGTATGCCCAGCTCCCTCGTATGAGGTTTTGAAGCTCACCAAGAGAGCCCGCAGCGCATTGTCGGCCCGCGTGGGAGAACATCAGTCTAAAGGGGAACCCCCAACGATACCTGATACCGTGTGATTTCAAGATCTCCAGGCCCGGTCTCATCTCCCGTCTCCGCTGGAGCGTCTGGGGGGCAACATCTGGATAAATCTGGTAAGCGTGATTCTGGAAAGAAAGGTGGGTTGCCGCCCTGGAAGCTTCTAGGATGGCCTCTTTTGTACGGTAGAATGTAGGCCTGATGACAATGTCCCTAGGGCGACCGTCCGATCTTTGGGGGCCTAAGGCCCTATGGGCTCTGTCCAATTCCAGGCGTTCAGTCGGCATAGAGGGGAGAAGTTCACGAAGCAGCGCTGTAACTGTGGCGGGAACATCCTCCATGGACTCCGGGAGACCTCGGATCCGGACATTTTCTCTCCTGGATCTGTTTTCAAGGTCTTCCAGCTTTTGTTGAAGTAGGGTCACATCCTCTCGCACTGCTGCGGTGCAAGACTCACCAGAGTCCAGGGCCGTCACTATTTCATCCATTCTTTCCTCCAGTGTGTTGGTCCGGTCACCCAGATCTCTAATGTCGTTGGCGAAGCTGGTAGAAAGCTGGGACACTGCTGCGGCCAACTCTTGTTGTAATAACAGCTTAAATTTGGCCAACAACTGTTCGTCGCGTATAATAGGATCAGCTGGGCAGGGAGACCCCTGGGCACTCCGCGGGTCATCTTCCTGTGCATCTTCAATCAAAGGTTGGGAGGAAGCGCTGCTGCCCGGCCTGGGGGTCGTTTCAAATATAAGAGGGAAGTCTCTGCTGCTAGCAAGGGACGAGGGCATTCCTTCATCCATGCCTCCATTGGGGCCAGCTGGGCTCAGATGTGGGGGACCAGCACCTCCATTGCTCCCCCTCGGCAGCGTGCCAAGTTGCGGGGGTCTGGGATCAGCAGCAGGCGTCAGGTGCTGCGGGCTGTGCTGTGGCCATTGATGAGGGGTGGGGGATTGTGATGGGGCAGGCAGGGGCGCAGACTGAGGGCGCAAGGGCGCCTGCAAGGGCGGGAAGTCCGTTCCCGTATCCCCCCTCCAACCCCCGTCGGTTCCCGAGTCTGGGGGGGGGCCCGATGGACCTGGCACCGGGGCCGTGCTCCCTCTTTCCTCGTGCGGCCGGGGTGATCGTTGCGGCTGCGGGGACCTCCGCCTCCCGCCCACGTGGTCGGGGCTGCCCCCAGCTCCTACCTCCGTCTCCGGCTCCCGCACTGTGCTCTTCGGGACTGGTGAGGTATGGTCTGGCGGGTGAAGCTGACCTCCATGACGGGTGTCCCGGTCGGCGATCGTGTGGTGGGCGGCCTGGGACTGCCGCCTGAGCTCCGCCATGATGTCTGGCTGGCGGGAGCATGCGGCACCTCTCCTCTCGCCGCCCGTCTTCCTCTCCCTCGTCTTGGCCCCGCTTCTGCCCATCCGAGGACTCAGGCAGGTGATGTGGGGCGAATGCTGACAGGTGGGTGCTCGCTGCGGCTGTGTAAAGGCTACTTTTGGGGTGGTTTTGGTGCCTCGAGGTGGCGAGCACTAAGGAGAAGCAGCCATCTTCCCCAGCATTCGGCCACGCCCCTTAGCCTAATTTTTTAACTTTGAATTAAATGGGTTAAGTGATAGAACCCTATTGCGTCATGTTCTTGCCCTCTTATGTAAGTAGTATTCCCCAGACTTTTTTAATGAGTGTACAGGTTGGATGTGCATGTATGCTCATTACAAATGTCCTTTCCTCCAACCCTACCCCGCTCACCTATTTGTCCCTCTTTTCTATTGTTGCAATGCACACCTTTGTTTATTTTTATTTTGTTTGTTTTTTTTTTTTTTTTGGGCAGGAGACTCTGGCCATCCTTTGCTCCCCTGGCTGCTGACCCCAATCCTGCACCCAGGTAGAGGAGCCCTACAATACTGCCCCCAGGAGGACTCGCTCTGTGGTGGAGCGAGCCTTTGGTCTCTTGAAGATGAGGTTCCGTTGTCTTGATCAGACTGGTGGGGCACTACAATATACGCCTGCAAAGGTCATTAAACTAATCATGGCTTGTTCTGCTTTAAGAGAGGGAGTCTGCCATTTCTGAGTAAAGTCTCATTAAAAAGGGTTTCACACAGTGGGGCATCCGGATCTGGGATTTCCAGGGGGATGACCAGTGGCCGCTCTGGGTTTTGTTCTGCTTTATGTGAGGGAACCTGTGTTACTTTAATAATAATGTAAAGGAGGTGGGTTATTCCATCCTAACCTGATTTGGTCATGATGTTTTAAAGCAGGCCAAAACCCATGTAACCCAGCCCTTTGGAGTGTGAAGAAATCCAGGGCTGGGTTACAGGCATCATGTCTCTGGGGCATTCCAATTTGGGATGTCCTGCACGTCACTGCGGGGGAACGTCAGAGCTATACCAGGAGTTATGCCATCTTTAAACAGGAGCAGGACGACATCATCATGGATGTGAGTATGCGAGCGTGCGTTTATGTGCACGCACACATTCCTTATAATAAAAAAAAAAACAAAGCGCAAGAATAGTCTGAAACAACTTAGTTTGTCACGTTAAATACAAGCCCACCTTAGTTTACCCCATGTACGCAGCTATAAACTAGGCTACATGCAGATAGAAGAACTAGGGCAATGTGAGGCAGCAAAAGGTTAATAACGTGACTTTAGTTAGGCCAGGAAACTTGTTAATGTATTTTGTGGATTAATGGTGGGTCCTTGTATCTTTTTTTTACAGATGATGCTGCGGAATCGTTTTTTTAGAGTTTGGGCTTTTCATTAAATCACGCTGAAGGTCCGGTTTAAAAAGGGCCCCAATAAAACAACGCCCAACCAAACCATAAAAACAATGCTAAACTAAGGTTGTTTTTCATTCACAGATCAAAGAAAAACACAGCCACAAGACCCCGAGGCCTAATTTTTAACATGTTTAATTCAAATTTAAATTGTTTTTTACTTTTATTTTATCAAAAAAATAATCTCAAAACCACAAAACCCCAAACAAAAAGTTTGATTAAAAAAAACATAAACAGATTTTGTGAGTTGTCTTTCCAGCAAATGTACAATCACACAACATCATCACACATTTACATGACACAAAAGGTTTAGATATGGGACAAAAAAATCAGAAAAACTCACAACCAATTACGGTAAACATTAAAGGCAAGGAAGAAGGAACACCAAAGAGATTAAGGTATGCATTAATGGCAAGAAAGAAGAAACACCCAAAAATAAATTTGACAATATATATATATGTGTCAAATTGGCAGTTGGTGCCATATGCATATTCCAATGGAGGTTTAGGGATGTGCGCTTGCGTGTAGCCAGATTGGCAACTGAAGAGCCATGGAGATGTAAGTATACTTGGAAAAAACACCAAAATGGAAGGTCAAATACGACGGAAACCAAGCAGGTACGTTCAAAAACCAAGGAAAAAGCAGGGAAAAACGGGCCGCCCGTGTGAACGGGAATGGAAGCCCCGATCAAATTGAAGGCACCCGAGAGAGCAAAAAAAACTTCCCGAGTAAAGACAAATTGACGGATCAGTTAGGGAGCCATTCCGACGGAGGCTCTGCATCACATTTGTGCCACGATTCAAACGGGAGCCACGGACAATCGGAAGGTTTTAAGCTCAGACCGGGGGAGGCTCTGCATCAGGCCCTATGTGCCTGAATTCGCTTTTTTTGATCGTTTCTTGGAGAACATGGTATTTTTTTCATAAATTTTGTCAGCTCACGGTGCTCTCGACTGGTGCTAGGTGTGTCTAGCTCATAGGCTTATATAAGTTGTGTGCTGCGAACTCTGCCTGGCCGGTAGCGCTACAGCTAACAGTGCCGCCAGCTTGAAGCTGACACTATGGTGCGGGCGCTGTTGAGCGTCTCGGATGAGGCACTCATGTGGTGCCTGCACAAATAATAATGTATAAGCCTCAATATTTTGCGAACAGCAACAGATGAGCGGCTCGCACAAGCTGCTCTTTGCACCCGCACTTGTCAGCGGCGGGGAGTGGGCAGTTTCTTAAATAAACCCCTGTGGTAAATTGTATCAAAATGTCTATTTCTCCCCTGCTTGGCTGTATAAAGCACAATCCGGGCCGGGTTTTCAGGACCCAGGCCACTTCCCCAATTCCCTAACGGGTTGTTACATGTTCTAATGCCCTCCACAAGTGTGCACGCTGATTGCAGGAGAAGCCTGTATAAGAAGAGAGCACACGGCCTTTCCTTTGTCTATGACCAGCCTGTTGGAGTGAGCCCAGGCTGAGCTGCACCGTGGTGAAGGATAGCACTGAACATTGAGCAGAGGGCTGATACGCCCTGTAAAGTGGACTGGAATTGATCAGCTTGCTGGAGTACCCAGCCCAAGAGATTTTTTTTATATTTATTATAGATATCTAGTATATTTATTACCAGTAGCACAATCTAATAATTTCTTTGTAAAAAATCTAAAAATAGGCCATAATTCTCTTCCTTCTTGACAATACAAGGCCCAAGAGATGAGCAGATAACTCCTACAAGTCACTAATCTTCTTGCTCGGTAGCAATATCAAGACAGAAATATAGACATATCTTTCCCACATGGCAAACTAAATTACTAGAGAAATTAGCTAAGAGTTTGTTTATGATAACCTTACTACATCAAAGGTCACATTGCTAACATCAAGCATAATGAAATTCTTAAAGTCATTAGTCAATTTTAAAAGTGTAAAGTGGATTATTAGAAAGAGTGATTTGCAGATTTGTCTATAATGTCATGCCTCCATGCACATGCATATTGGATCTAGATGACTAACCAGACTTACTTCAGCGTATGACCCTTCTAATGGCAGTTATGGATGAATTTCTGCATAGCTGAGCAGTAATTACAAACTTGCACTTGTCCATAAACTGCCTAATGCATTAATGCATTTCCTACTAGCATAGTTAACTACACTTAAAAACAAATGTTTATTGATGCATCTTTAAGAGTTTCTGCAGTTAAGACAAACTTTATACTTGGATATGGGACAAGGGGAACATTGGCAATGGTTGGCCTAAAAACATTCTAAAGCCATGGACTTTTACTATTGTTTCAGCTATATATTGTCCATAAACAATCTTGTCCTGGGGGGGGGGGAGGGGGGTAGTTCATGGAAATCCTTTTGGTGGGTATCCAGTGTAACTGCCTCGCTGACAGGCACATTAGTTAATTGCTGCCTCCACCTTTGTGGGGGTATATTAGCCAAACTCAAGTAGCAGGTAACATTAGGAGATGTTTTTTGATACAGCGATGCAAGGCTGTAACAATAGACAACTTTTACTAAAGATTACTACATTCACAACATTCACAAACCCAGTAAAATTCAGTATAGTAAACTACAACTTGCATACTATGTCAACCATAGTATATGAATAGGGATGAGCGAATCGATCCGGACGAACCCGGATTCGATCCGAATTTCAGGAAAAATTCGATTCGGATCGAATCCGAATTTCCCCGCGATTCGATCACTCGAAGTTTTCCTTTAACATCCATTCATTTACATTACAGGCATTCTAAGATGGCGGGCGGGACATGTCTGGACATGTATCCCGCGCCAGTGCAAGCTGGGGCAGTCACATGCAGCCTATCAGCAGCCAGCAAGCCCGGTGACGTCACACAGCGGTATTTAACGGCGGCCATCTTGCTTTTCCTCATTTCTCTATTGCATTCGTGACAGACAGACAGAACGCTGTGTAGCTGAGGCAGTTAGACAGGCTGGAGACAGGGACAGACAGGGACAGGCTGGAGACAGGCAGGAGACAGGCAGGAGACAGACAGGAGACAGACAGAAAGCCAGGGAAAGGTAGGAAAAACGGAGCTGGCTGACAGGGAGATTTTTTTTTTTTCATCCAGCCTTTGTTAGCGTTTTCAGGCTGCTTATAGTAACTAACTGTGCATATATACTGAACTGATCTTAAGTCTGCTGTGAGGCATCCCATTCTGTGACTAAAGCAGCCTCTGTTTAAGACCATATAAGCATTTGCTCTTATCATATTTGAAATTAGGCCTGATAAAGACACTTTTGCTGGCCAAAGCACTACTGTACCCTGCCAGCTCGATTCCTGCCCGGGGCATCCCATTCTGTGACTAAAGCAGCCTCTGTTTAAGACCATATAAGCATTTGCTCTTATCATATTTGAAATTAGGCCTGATAAAGACACTTTTGCTGGCCAAAGCACTACTGTACCCTGCCAGCTCGATTCCTGCCCGGGGCATCCCATTCTGTGACTACAGCAGCCTCTGTTTAAGACCATATAAGCATTTGCTCTTATCATATTTGAAATTAGGCCTGATAAAGACACTTTTGCTGGCCAAAGCACTACTGTACCCTGCCAGCTCGATTCCTGCCCGGGGCATCCCATTCTGTGACTAAAGCAGCCTCTGTTTAAGACCATATAAGCATTTGCTCTTATCATATTTGAAATTAGGCCTGATAAAGACACTTTTGCTGGCCAAAGCACTACTGTACCCTGCCAGCTCGATTCCTGCCCGGGGCATCCCATTCTGTGACTAAAGCAGCCTCTGTTTAAGACCATATAAGCATTTGCTCTTATCATATTTGAAATTAGGCCTGATAAAGACACTTTTGCTGGCCAAAGCACTACTGTACCCTGCCAGCTCGATTCCTGCCCGGGGCATCCCATTCTGTGACTACAGCAGCCTCTGTTTAAGACCATATAAGCATTTGCTCTTATCATATTTGAAATTAGGCCTGATAAAGACACTTTTGCTGGCCAAAGCACTACTGTACCCTGCCAGCTCGATTCCTGCCCGGGGCATCCCATTCTGTGACTAAAGCAGCCTCTGTTTAAGACCATATAAGCATTTGCTCTTATCATATTTGAAATTAGGCCTGATAAAGACACTTTTGCTGGCCAAAGCACTACTGTACCCTGCCAGCTCGATTCCTGCCCGGGGCATCCCATTCTGTGACTAAAGCAGCCTCTGTTTAAGACCATATAAGCATTTGCTCTTATCATATTTGAAATTAGGCCTGATAAAGACACTTTTGCTGGCCAAAGCACTACTGTACCCTGCCAGCTCGATTCCTGCCCGGGGCATCCCATTCTGTGACTAAAGCAGCCTCTGTTTAAGACCATATAAGCATTTGCTCTTATCATATTTGAAATTAGGCCTGATAAAGACACTTTTGCTGGCCAAAGCACTACTGTACCCTGCCAGCTCGATTCCTGCCCGGGGCATCCCATTCTGTGACTACAGCAGCCTCTGTTTAAGACCATATAAGCATTTGCTCTTATCATATTTGAAATTAGGCCTGATAAAGACACTTTTGCTGGCCAAAGCACTACTGTACCCTGCCAGCTCGATTCCTGCCCGGGGCATCCCATTCTGTGACTAAAGCAGCCTCTGTTTAAGACCATATAAGCATTTGCTCTTATCATATTTGAAATTAGGCCTGATAAAGACACTTTTGCTGGCCAAAGCACTACTGTACCCTGCCAGCTCGATTCCTGCCCGGGGCATCCCATTCTGTGACTAAAGCAGCCTCTGTTTAAGACCATATAAGCATTTGCTCTTATCATATTTGAAATTAGCCTGATAAAGACACTTTTGCTGGCCAAAGCACTACTGTACCCTGCCAGCTCGATTCCTGCCCGGGGCATCCCATTCTGTGACTACAGCAGCCTCTGTTTAAGACCATATAAGCATTTGCTCTTATCATATTTGAAATTAGGCCTGATAAAGACACTTTTGCTGGCCAAAGCACTACTGTACCCTGCCAGCTCGATTCCTGCCCGGGGCATCCCATTCTGTGACTAAAGCAGCCTCTGTTTAAGACCATATAAGCATTTGCTCTTATCATATTTGAAATTAGGCCTGATAAAGACACTTTTGCTGGCCAAAGCACTACTGTACCCTGCCAGCTCGATTCCTGCCCGGGGCATCCCATTCTGTGACTAAAGCAGCCTCTGTTTAAGACCATATAAGCATTTGCTCTTATCATATTTGAAATTAGGCCTGATAAAGACACTTTTGCTGGCCAAAGCACTACTGTACCCTGCCAGCTCGATTCCTGCCCGGGGCATCCCATTCTGTGACTAAAGCAGCCTCTGTTTAAGACCATATAAGCATTTGCTCTTATCATATTTGAAATTAGGCCTGATAAAGACACTTTTGCTGGCCAAAGCACTACTGGACCCTGCCAGCTCGATTCCTGCCCGGGGCATCCCATTCTGTGACTACAGCAGCCTCTGTTTAAGACCATATAAGCATTTGCTCTTATCATATTTGAAATTAGGCCTGATAAAGACACTTTTGCTGGCCAAAGCACTACTGTACCCTGCCAGCTCGATTCCTGCCCGGGGCATCCCATTCTGTGACTAAAGCAGCCTCTGTTTAAGACCATATAAGCATTTGCTCTTATCATATTTGAAATTAGGCCTGATAAAGACACTTTTGCTGGCCAAAGCACTACTGTACCCTGCCAGCTCGATTCCTGCCCGGGGCATCCCATTCTGTGACTAAAGCAGCCTCTGTTTAAGACCATATAAGCATTTGCTCTTATCATATTTGAAATTAGCCTGATAAAGACACTTTTGCTGGCCAAAGCACTACTGTACCCTGCCAGCTCGATTCCTGCCCGGGGCATCCCATTCTGTGACTAAAGCAGCCTCTGTTTAAGACCATATAAGCATTTGCTCTTATCATATTTGAAATTAGGCCTGATAAAGACACTTTTGCTGGCCAAAGCACTACTGTACCCTGCCAGCTCGATTCCTGCCCGGGGCATCCCATTCTGTGACTACAGCAGCCTCTGTTTAAGACCATATAAGCATTTGCTCTTATCATATTTGAAATTAGGCCTGATAAAGACACTTTTGCTGGCCAAAGCACTACTGTACCCTGCCAGCTCGATTCCTGCCCGGGGCATCCCATTCTGTGACTAAAGCAGCCTCTGTTTAAGACCATATAAGCATTTGCTCTTATCATATTTGAAATTAGGCCTGATAAAGACACTTTTGCTGGCCAAAGCACTACTGTACCCTGCCAGCTCGATTCCTGCCCGGGGCATCCCATTCTGTGACTAAAGCAGCCTCTGTTTAAGACCATATAAGCATTTGCTCTTATCATATTTGAAATTAGCCTGATAAAGACACTTTTGCTGGCCAAAGCACTACTGTACCCTGCCAGCTCGATTCCTGCCCGGGGCATCCCATTCTGTGACTAAAGCAGCCTCTGTTTAAGACCATATAAGCATTTGCTCTTATCATATTTGAAATTAGGCCTGATAAAGACACTTTTGCTGGCCAAAGCACTACTGTACCCTGCCAGCTCGATTCCTGCCCGGGGCATCCCATTCTGTGACTAAAGCAGCCTCTGTTTAAGACCATATAAGCATTTGCTCTTATCATATTTGAAATTAGCCTGATAAAGACACTTTTGCTGGCCAAAGCACTACTGGACCCTGCCAGCTCGATTCCTGCCCGGGGCATCCCATTCTGTGACTAAAGCAGCCTCTGTTTAAGACCATATAAGCATTTGCTCTTATCATATTTGAAATTAGGCCTGATAAAGACACTTTTGCTGGCCAAAGCACTACTGTACCCTGCCAGCTCGATTCCTGCCCGGGGCATCCCATTCTGTGACTAAAGCAGCCTCTGTTTAAGACCATATAAGCATTTGCTCTTATCATATTTGAAATTAGCCTGATAAAGACACTTTTGCTGGCCAAAGCACTACTGTACCCTGCCAGCTCGATTCCTGCCCGGGGCATCCCATTCTGTGACTAAAGCAGCCTCTGTTTAAGACCATATAAGCATTTGCTCTTATCATATTTGAAATTAGGCCTGATAAAGACACTTTTGCTGGCCAAAGCACTACTGTACCCTGCCAGCTCGATTCCTGCCCGGGGCATCCCATTCTGTGACTAAAGCAGCCTCTGTTTAAGACCATATAAGCATTTGCTCTTATCATATTTGAAATTAGGCCTGATAAAGACACTTTTGCTGGCCAAAGCACTACTGTACCCTGCCAGCTCGATTCCTGCCCGGGGCATCCCATTCTGTGACTACAGCAGCCTCTGTTTAAGACCATATAAGCATTTGCTCTTATCATATTTGAAATTAGGCCTGATAAAGACACTTTTGCTGGCCAAAGCACTACTGTACCCTGCCAGCTCGATTCCTGCCCGGGGCATCCCATTCTGTGACTAAAGCAGCCTCTGTTTAAGACCATATAAGCATTTGCTCTTATCATATTTGAAATTAGGCCTGATAAAGACACTTTTGCTGGCCAAAGCACTACTGTACCCTGCCAGCTCGATTCCTGCCCGGGGCATCCCATTCTGTGACTAAAGCAGCCTCTGTTTAAGACCATATAAGCATTTGCTCTTATCATATTTGAAATTAGCCTGATAAAGACACTTTTGCTGGCCAAAGCACTACTGGACCCTGCCAGCTCGATTCCTGCCCGGGGCATCCCATTCTGTGACTACAGCAGCCTCTGTTTAAGACCATATAAGCATTTGCTCTTATCATATTTGAAATTAGCCTGATAAAGACACTTTTGCTGGCCAAAGCACTACTGTACCCTGCCAGCTCGATTCCTGCCCGGGGCATCCCATTCTGTGACTAAAGCAGCCTCTGTTTAAGACCATATAAGCATTTGCTCTTATCATATTTGAAATTAGGCCTGATAAAGACACTTTTGCTGGCCAAAGCACTACTGGACCCTGCCAGCTCGATTCCTGCCCGGGGCATCCCATTCTGTGACTAAAGCAGCCTCTGTTTAAGACCATATAAGCATTTGCTCTTATCATATTTGAAATTAGGCCTGATAAAGACACTTTTGCTGGCCAAAGCACTACTGTACCCTGCCAGCTCGATTCCTGCCCGGGGCATCCCATTCTGTGACTACAGCAGCCTCTGTTTAAGACCATATAAGCATTTGCTCTTATCATATTTGAAATTAGGCCTGATAAAGACACTTTTGCTGGCCAAAGCACTACTGTACCCTGCCAGCTCGATTCCTGCCCGGGGCATCCCATTCTGTGACTAAAGCAGCCTCTGTTTAAGACCATATAAGCATTTGCTCTTATCATATTTGAAATTAGCCTGATAAAGACACTTTTGCTGGCCAAAGCACTACTGTACCCTGCCAGCTCGATTCCTGCCCGGGGCATCCCATTCTGTGACTAAAGCAGCCTCTGTTTAAGACCATATAAGCATTTGCTCTTATCATATTTGAAATTAGGCCTGATAAAGACACTTTTGCTGGCCAAAGCACTACTGTACCCTGCCAGCTCGATTCCTGCCCGGGGCATCCCATTCTGTGACTAAAGCAGCCTCTGTTTAAGACCATATAAGCATTTGCTCTTATCATATTTGAAATTAGCCTGATAAAGACACTTTTGCTGGCCAAAGCCCTACTGGACCCTGCCAGGTCCATTCCTGCCCAGGGCATCCCATTCTGTGACTAAAGCAGCCTCTGTTTAAGACCATATAAGCATTTGCTCTTATTATATTTGAAATTAGGCCTGATAAAGACACTTTTGCTGGCCAAAGCACTACTGGACCCTGCCAGGTCGATTCCTGCCCAGGGCATCCCATTCTGTGACTAAAGCAGCCTCTGTTTAAGACCATATAAGCATTTGCTCTTATCATATTTGAAATTAGCCTGATAAAGACACTTTTGCTGGCCAAAGCACTACTGGACCCTGCCAGCTCGATTCCTGCCCGGGGCATCCCATTCTGTGACTACAGCAGCCTCTGTTTAAGACCATATAAGCATTTGCTCTTATCATATTTGAAATTAGCCTGATAAAGACACTTTTGCTGGCCAAAGCACTACTGTACCCTGCCAGCTCGATTCCTGCCCGGGGCATCCCATTCTGTGACTAAAGCAGCCTCTGTTTAAGACCATATAAGCATTTGCTCTTATCATATTTGAAATTAGGCCTGATAAAGACACTTTTGCTGGCCAAAGCACTACTGGACCCTGCCAGCTCGATTCCTGCCCGGGGCATCCCATTCTGTGACTAAAGCAGCCTCTGTTTAAGACCATATAAGCATTTGCTCTTATCATATTTGAAATTAGGCCTGATAAAGACACTTTTGCTGGCCAAAGCACTACTGTACCCTGCCAGCTCGATTCCTGCCCGGGGCATCCCATTCTGTGACTACAGCAGCCTCTGTTTAAGACCATATAAGCATTTGCTCTTATCATATTTGAAATTAGGCCTGATAAAGACACTTTTGCTGGCCAAAGCACTACTGTACCCTGCCAGCTCGATTCCTGCCCAGGGCATCCCATTCTGTGACTAAAGCAGCCTCTGTTTAAGACCATATAAGCATTTGCTCTTATCATATTTGAAATTAGCCTGATAAAGACACTTTTGCTGGCCAAAGCACTACTGTACCCTGCCAGCTCGATTCCTGCCCGGGGCATCCCATTCTGTGACTAAAGCAGCCTCTGTTTAAGACCATATAAGCATTTGCTCTTATCATATTTGAAATTAGGCCTGATAAAGACACTTTTGCTGGCCAAAGCACTACTGTACCCTGCCAGCTCGATTCCTGCCCGGGGCATCCCATTCTGTGACTAAAGCAGCCTCTGTTTAAGACCATATAAGCATTTGCTCTTATCATATTTGAAATTAGCCTGATAAAGACACTTTTGCTGGCCAAAGCCCTACTGGACCCTGCCAGGTCCATTCCTGCCCAGGGCATCCCATTCTGTGACTAAAGCAGCCTCTGTTTAAGACCATATAAGCATTTGCTCTTATTATATTTGAAATTAGGCCTGATAAAGACACTTTTGCTGGCCAAAGCACTACTGGACCCTGCCAGGTCGATTCCTGCCCAGGGCATCCCATTCTGTGACTAAAGCAGCCTCTGTTTAAGACCATATAAGCATTTGCTCTTATCATATTTGAAATTAGGCCTGATAAAGACACTTTTGCTGGCCAAAGCACTACTGTACCCTGCCAGCTCGATTCCTGCCCGGGGCATCCCATTCTGTGACTACAGCAGCCTCTGTTTAAGACCATATAAGCATTTGCTCTTATCATATTTGAAATTAGGCCTGATAAAGACACTTTTGCTGGCCAAAGCACTACTGGACCCTGCCAGCTCGATTCCTGCCCGGGGCATCCCATTCTGTGACTAAAGCAGCCTCTGTTTAAGACCATATAAGCATTTGCTCTTATCATATTTGAAATTAGGCCTGATAAAGACACTTTTGCTGGCCAAAGCACTACTGTACCCTGCCAGCTCGATTCCTGCCCGGGGCATCCCATTCTGTGACTAAAGCAGCCTCTGTTTAAGACCATATAAGCATTTGCTCTTATCATATTTGAAATTAGCCTGATAAAGACACTTTTGCTGGCCAAAGCACTACTGTACCCTGCCAGCTCGATTCCTGCCCGGGGCATCCCATTCTGTGACTAAAGCAGCCTCTGTTTAAGACCATATAAGCATTTGCTCTTATCATATTTGAAATTAGGCCTGATAAAGACACTTTTGCTGGCCAAAGCACTACTGTACCCTGCCAGCTCGATTCCTGCCCGGGGCATCCCATTCTGTGACTAAAGCAGCCTCTGTTTAAGACCATATAAGCATTTGCTCTTATCATATTTGAAATTAGCCTGATAAAGACACTTTTGCTGGCCAAAGCACTACTGGACCCTGCCAGCTCGATTCCTGCCCGGGGCATCCCATTCTGTGACTAAAGCAGCCTCTGTTTAAGACCATATAAGCATTTGCTCTTATCATATTTGAAATTAGCCTGATAAAGACACTTTTGCTGGCCAAAGCACTACTGGACCCTGCCAGCTCGATTCCTGCCCGGGGCATCCCATTCTGTGACTAAAGCAGCCTCTGTTTAAGACCATATAAGCATTTGCTCTTATCATATTTGAAATTAGGCCTGATAAAGACACTTTTGCTGGCCAAAGCACTACTTGACCCTGCCAGCTCGATTCCTGCCCGGGGCATCCCATTCTGTGACTAAAGCAGCCTCTGTTTAAGACCATATAAGCATTTGCTCTTATCATATTTGAAATTAGCCTGATAAAGACACTTTTGCTGGCCAAAGCACTACTGGACCCTGCCAGCTCGATTCCTGCCCGGGGCATCCCATTCTGTGACTACAGCAGCCTCTGTTTAAGACCATATAAGCATTTGCTCTTATCATATTTGAAATTAGCCTGATAAAGACACTTTTGCTGGCCAAAGCACTACTGTACCCTGCCAGCTCGATTCCTGCCCGGGGCATCCCATTCTGTGACTACAGCAGCCTCTGTTTAAGACCATATAAGCATTTGCCCTTATCATATTTGAAATTAGGCCTGATAAAGACACTTTTGCTGGCCAAAGCACTACTGTACCCTGCCAGCTCGATTCCTGCCCGGGGCATCCCATTCTGTGACTAAAGCAGCCTCTGTTTAAGACCATATAAGCATTTGCTCTTATCATATTTGAAATTAGGCCTGATAAAGACACTTTTGCTGGCCAAAGCACTACTGTACCCTGCCAGCTCGATTCCTGCCCGGGGCATCCCATTCTGTGACTACAGCAGCCTCTGTTTAAGACCATATAAGCATTTGCTCTTATCATATTTGAAATTAGGCCTGATAAAGACACTTTTGCTGGCCAAAGCACTACTGTACCCTGCCAGCTCGATTCCTGCCCGGGGCATCCCATTCTGTGACTAAAGCAGCCTCTGTTTAAGACCATATAAGCATTTGCTCTTATCATATTTGAAATTAGCCTGATAAAGACACTTTTGCTGGCCAAAGCACTACTGTACCCTGCCAGCTCGATTCCTGCCCGGGGCATCCCATTCTGTGACTAAAGCAGCCTCTGTTTAAGACCATATAAGCATTTGCTCTTATCATATTTGAAATTAGGCCTGATAAAGACACTTTTGCTGGCCAAAGCACTACTGTACCCTGCCAGCTCGATTCCTGCCCGGGGCATCCCATTCTGTGACTAAAGCAGCCTCTGTTTAAGACCATATAAGCATTTGCTCTTATCATATTTGAAATTAGCCTGATAAAGACACTTTTGCTGGCCAAAGCCCTACTGGACCCTGCCAGGTCCATTCCTGCCCAGGGCATCCCATTCTGTGACTAAAGCAGCCTCTGTTTAAGACCATATAAGCATTTGCTCTTATTATATTTGAAATTAGGCCTGATAAAGACACTTTTGCTGGCCAAAGCACTACTGAACCCTGCCAGGTCGATTCCTGCCCAGGGCATCCCATTCTGTGACTAAAGCAGCCTCTGTTTAAGACCATATAAGCATTTGCTCTTATTATATTTATATTATAAGACACTTTTGCTGGGCATAGGCTTACTGCTGCCTGCCAGGTGCACTTCTGTTGAGGCATCCCATTCTGTAACATAGCATACCCCTCTTTATTTACACTAAGCAGCTCTCTTATTTACACTAAGCAGGCCTGTTGGAGGCTGAGTGTTACTGCTCACTTTTGGTGTGCATTATATTCTGTTTTATATAGACCCACTGCTGCCTGGGGGTTCTTAAAATATCACCTACTACCACGCCAGTTAGACTATGTCGGGCAGACAAGTGCCTGGAAGTGAAAAGAGGAGTGGCAGAGGCCAAGATTCCGCAGGCAGAGCTCGCATCAGACTGGGGGCCAGTAGCAGCAGGAGTCACGCTGAGAGACCTAATCTGCCAGTATCTGCTAGCGGTCGGGTCTCCACCAGTAACGCATCTGCCGTGGTAGATTGGCTGACGCGCTCATCAACAACATCATCACAACTTACATCTGAGACCCCCAGTCTAGGGTCGGTAGGTTCCTCTGACACAACCCTGAGTTGGCATGCCCCGAGAGCAGTCCCTGTCCTCCCATTGCCTCTGTCCTACGCCGTTCCCTCCCCCAGCGACGTATCCTATGCTTTGGGTTCAGCTCCACTCTTTAGTGAGGAGGACGATCAGATACAGGAGGACAGTCAGCAGCTACTGCCCAGCCAAGAAATGGAGGTGGCTTCTTTAGCTAGGCAGACAAATAGTGATGTGGACAGTGTCGTGGGTGCTGCGAGCGTTCCAGCTCCTGCGCCAGACACTGTTGACGAATCCACGAACATCAGTGACGTACAGCCACAACCCGGTGATGATGATGATGATGACGATGAAGCCGATCGCACTTGGGAGCCGGGTGATGAAGGGGCTTCATCGTCATCATCAGGAGAAGAGGGGCGCAGGTTGCCCCGGAGTCAGCAGCTGAGGCAGCAAGGTGGTAGCAGTCAGCATGGGGGCACAATTCCAAAGGCTGGAGCCGGCCGGGGCCGGGGCCGGGGTAGAGCACCTGCTGTGCGGCAGTCTACCTTATCGGGAGGTAGTGGAGCAGGGGTTCCTGGAGTTGGCAACAGCAGCAGTGAATCAGTGAGGCCAGGGGGTGGGAAAAGTAGCTACTCGGCAGTGTGGCAGTTTTTCCTGAGGCATCCGCAGGAGGGTAACATGGCCACATGCAAGATATGTAGGCAAAAGGTGAAGCGTGGCCAGGGTCCAAATGTTGGCACCACGGCCCTGCGTCAACATATGATGCGTCACCATAAAACGACCTGGGAGAACCGAGGCTCCCAAGGGGTGGTCCAGTCTGCTTCCTCACCAAGTGAGCTCCCAATTTCTGCCAGCCAAGGCTCCAGCACCTCAGCCGAAGGCAGCTGTGCGTCACACCCATCCTCTGTCGCTCCTGCTCCTCCTCCTCCTCCTCCAAGTCATGCATCCCGCCAGCAATCCATCAGCGAAGCCATGTCCAAGAGACAGCAGTATGCGCCCACTCATCCTACGGCGCAGAAGCTGAATGTGCTCCTGTCCAAGTTGCTGGTGCTGCAGTCGCTCCCTTTTCAGGTGGTGGAATCTGCACCTTTCAGAGAACTGATGGCTTGTGCCGAGCCGAGGTGGAGAGTCCCAAGCCGTCATTTCTTTGCCAAGAAGGCAGTACCAGCGCTGCACACTTTTGTTGAACAGAAGGTGGGCCAGTCCTTGAGCCTGTCGGTGTGTAGCAAAATACATGGCAGCGCCGACATCTGGAGCTGTAACTACGGTCAGGGGCAGTACATGTCGTTTACGGCCCACTGGGTGAATGTGGTCCCTTTGCAGCAGCAACTTGGACAGGTCACGCCGCTTCGGCCTCCGCGCTCTCTGCCCATTGGGCCTGTGACACCGTGCGACTCGGCCTCCTCATCCTCCGCCATCTCCTCACCCTCCACTGTAGGCTCAAGTCTCAGTGCCCCTCCAGTCTACCATGTGTGCAGGGCACGGAGGTGTCACGCAGTGCTTCACATGGTTTGTCTTGGCGAACTGAGTCACACAGGGGAGGAACTGCTTAAATGTATTCATCAGGAAATCCAAACATGGCTTACTCCGAGAAAACTTAAAATGGGAATCATGGTTACCGACAATGGGAAGAACATTTTGTCTGCGCTGCGCCAAGGAAGCCTGACCCATGCCCCCTGCATGGCTCACGTCTTCAATCTGGTTGTCAAGCGGTTTCTGAAGTGTTCCCCCCATCTGCAGGACATCCTAACAACTTCACGGAAACTTTGCATGCACTTCAGCCACTCCTACACTGCCAAACACACCCTTCTTGAGCTACAGCGTCAGAATGGTATCCCCCAACATAGTCTGATTTGCGATGTTTCCACCCGTTGGAATTCCACCCTTCACATGTTGGACCGATTATATGAACAGAGAAAAGCCATCACGGATTTCCTGATGATCCAAGCAGATAGGGGGACTCCCCTGTGTAACTTCAATGTCAACCAGTGGCAGCTCATACGTGACACCTGCCGTTTGCTCAGGCCCTTTGAGGAAGCCACTTTATTTGTCAGTCGGCAGGATTACGGGATGAACGACGTGATTCCACTGCTTCATGTACTACAGCACATGTTGGAAACCATGGCTGGTCAGGGCACTGGAGACATGGCGTTTACATCTTACGGCCACATGAACCCCCTTGGAGCTGAACTGGAGGAGGAGGAGGAGGAAGAGGAGGAGGAGGAGTTGCCCAGCGAAACACAGTTTAGGCTTGGCGAAATGGCTGGTTTATCTAGTCAGCGGACAGGAGAGGAGGAGCAGGAGCAGCCAGAGGAGCTAGAGGTTTTTGAGGAAGGAGAGACAGAGGACCCGGGCACACCGTGGCAGTATGCAGTGGAGATGGAGACAGGTAGTCCATCCGAGTCACTTGCGCAAATGGCACGAAGCATGCTCACGTGCTTGCGTAGTGACCCCAGAATTGTTTCCATCTGTCGGCGGGATGACTTCTGGCTGTCCACCTTATTGGACCCTCGCTTCCGGCACAAAATGGGGGCATTTTTTAAACCCACCGAGAGGGAGGACAAACTCAACTACTACAAAGACATTCTACGTAGGCAGTTGGCCGATGCCTATCTGCGCCATGGTCCATACTCTCGCAGGTCTGACTCGAGGGGACCTCTGCGCTCACCTTCCACTGCCATGGCCGCTGGGGGGGTTGGCAGCAGCAGCAGCAGAAGCTCCATCAGCAGCAGCAGCCTCAGTCTTCAGTCGCTAATGAGTAGCTTTCTACACCCGCATAGTGAGGCTACTCATGAGCAGCAGGAAGACCTGGAGCAGGACCTGAACCAGCAGGTCATGTCATACTTTGACATGACCATGCCAACACACCTTGAGGATCCGCTGGACTTCTGGGCAGCCAAACTTGATTTGTGGCCGCAACTAGCAGAGTTTGCCCTGGAAAAGCTGTCCTGCCCGGCAAGTAGCGTGCCATCTGAGCGGGTGTTTAGTGCGGCGGGGGCCATAGTTACGGCGAGGAGAACTCGTCTGTCAACTAAAAATGTGGAGAGACTCACCTTTGTCAAAATGAATCAGGGATGGATCAGCCAGGATTTCCACCCACCAATGCCTGATGCATGCGACTAGATTCAGCATGGTGCCACGTTTTACACTTTCCAAATGGTGCAAAACATATTTATGTCTTTAGGCCATTTTTTGGGCTCCTGCTGCTGCTACTGTCAACTCCTGCCAACTCCAGGGTGTGATTCATCCAATTTTTGGGCTCCTGAAGCCAACTCCAGTGTATATTTGGGCTCCTGCTGCTGCTACTGTCAACTCCTGCCAACTCCAGGCTGTGATTCATCCAATTTTTGGGCTCCTGAAGCCAACTCCAGTGTATATTTGGGCTCCTGCTGCTGCTGCTGTCAACTCCTGCCAACTCCAGGGTGTGATTCATCCAATTTTTGGGCTCCTGAAGCCAACTCCAGTGTATATTTGGGCTCCTGCTGCTGCTGCTGCCAACTTCTGCCAACTCCAGGGTGTGATTCATCCAATTTTTGGGCTCCTGAAGCCAACTCCAGTGTATATTTGGGCTCCTGCTGCTGCTACTGTCAACTCCTGCCAACTCCAGGGTGTGATTCATCCAATTTTTGGGCTCCTGAAGCCAACTCCAGTGTATATTTGGGCTCCTGCTGCTGCTGCTGCCAACTTCTGCCAACTCCAGGGTGTGATTCATCCAATTTTTGGGCTCCTGAAGCCAACTCCAGTGTATATTTGGGCTCCTGCTGCTGCTGCTGCCAACTTCTGCCAACTCCAGGGTGTGATTCATCCAATTTTTGGGCTCCTGAAGCCAACTCCAGTGTATATTTGGGCTCCTGCTGCTGCTGCTGCCAACTTCTGCCAACTCCAGGGTGTGATTCATCCAATTTTTGGGCTCCTGAAGCCAACTCCAGTGTATATTTGGGCTCCTGCTGCTGCTGCTGCCAACTTCTGCCAACTCCAGGGTGTGATTCATCCAATTTTTGGGCTCCTGAAGCCAACTCCAGTGTATATTTGGGCTCCTGCTGCTGCTGCTGTCAACTCCTGCCAACTCCAGGGTGTGATTCATCCAATTTTTGGGCTCCTGAAGCCAACTCCAGTGTATATTTGGGCTCCTGCTGCTGCTGCTGTCAACTCCTGCCAACTCCAGGGTGTGATTCATCCAATTTTTGGGCTCCTGAAGCCAACTCCAGTGTATATTTGGGCTCCTGCTGCTGCTGCTGCCAACTTCTGCCAACTCCAGGGTGTGATTCATCCAATTTTTGGGCTCCTGAAGCCAACTCCAGTGTATATTTGGGCTCCTGCTGCTGCTGCTGCCAACTTCTGCCAACTCCAGGGTGTGATTCATCCAATTTTTGGGCTCCTGAAGCCAACTCCAGTGTATATTTGGGCTCCTGCTGCTGCTGCTGTCAACTCCTGCCAACTCCAGGGTGTGATTCATCCAATTTTTGGGCTCCTGAAGCCAACTCCAGTGTATATTTGGGCTCCTGCTGCTGCTGCTGTCAACTCCTGCCAACTCCAGGGTGTGATTCATCCAATTTTTGGGCTCCTGAAGCCAACTCCAGTGTATATTTGGGCTCCTGCTGCTGCTGCTGCCAACTTCTGCCAACTCCAGGGTGTGATTCATCCAATTTTTGGGCTCCTGAAGCCAACTCCAGTGTATATTTGGGCTCCTGCTGCTGCTGCTGCCAACTTCTGCCAACTCCAGGGTGTGATTCATCCAATTTTTGGGCTCCTGAAGCCAACTCCAGTGTATATTTGGGCTCCTGCTGCTGCTACTGTCAACTCCTGCCAACTCCAGGGTGTGATTCATCCAATTTTTGGGCTCCTGAAGCCAACTCCAGTGTATATTTGGGCTCCTGCTGCTGCTGCTGCCAACTTCTGCCAACTCCAGGGTGTGATTCATCCAATTTTTGGGCTCCTGAAGCCAACTCCAGTGTATATTTGGGCTCCTGCTGCTGCTGCTGTCAACTCCTGCCAACTCCAGGGTGTGATTCATCCAATTTTTGGGCTCCTGAAGCCAACTCCAGTGTATATTTGGGCTCCTGCTGCTGCTGCTGCCAACTTCTGCCAACTCCAGGGTGTGATTCATCCAATTTTTGGGCTCCTGAAGCCAACTCCAGTGTATATTTGGGCTCCTGCTGCTGCTGCTGTCAACTCCTGCCAACTCCAGGGTGTGATTCATCCAATTTTTGGGCTCCTGAAGCCAACTCCAGTGTATATTTGGGCTCCTGCTGCTGCTGCTGCCAACTTCTGCCAACTCCAGGGTGTGATTCATCCAATTTTTGGGCTCCTGAAGCCAACTCCAGTGTATATTTGGGCTCCTTCTGCCCCTCATAGTGATGCCACTTCAACTCTCTGCAATTGTGCCGCTCTGCGATTCTATTAGCGATGCCTCTGATCTGCATGTGATATTTCTTAAAAGTATTATTTAACTAACCCAGCACGCATCCTGTGCGTGTTACAGCAAGGCTGAATGGTTTACAACCCTATTGAGGCTGTAGGAGGCTCAGAAATAGCCGTTTTTAATAGCGATTCGTCGCGAATTTATTCGGGTCGAAACGATTTTTGTCGGAAAATTCGGCGAATCAGTCGAATCGAATTTTTCAAAAGTTCGCTCATCTCTATATATGAACACCATGAGCAAATTAGCTAAATTCAATTAGCATTTTAAAATTAGGATTGGTTAAAACTTTGTTACCTTTGTTAACCTTGTTTTACCTGTGCAGATTATTAGCTGCTTTGCTGTGACTGCTTACAGATAACTGCAAGCAGCATTGTTATGCACAGTGTCAGGAATATAGCAAATAATATAATTTATTTTATTGCTGATGTCTGGTCCCCTCGAAATCCCATGTTTGTAGCATATGTCACTTCCACTCCCTTACTTCAGCAAAGAGGTGACAATTCTCCTGGCACGACAGGGGGCCCCACTTCAGTGACAATCCTTGTGGCATTTTACACTCCTGGCCTTAAATGGAGCCTCATGAACAACCCTATAAAGTCAATTTCATGCACTTTTCAAAGGTTCTGTTGGTGCTAACACAAAACTCATCATAACTGGGTCCGCTCTCTGTCCCAGCACCAAGCAAGGTATAGAATTGGAACTTACCCACAAAACCGGACCCGTGCATAGTTTTTTCATTGTGGTTCTAATCCCATCTTAGAACCCCCATCTTGGCGCTTTAGCTCTCTCCAGATGTGACATGGCAAGCCCAATAGCGCAACACCAGAACCAGGATTGTACGACCCTTCGGTCAGAAGTTATGCCCAAAATAGAATTGCCAGATTTTAAACTGGATCCCACACAGGGAAGGGGCTTGAAACCCAGAGGGGCATTGGGAGTATCCAGCTGAGGGTTACAAGCCAGGCCAGGCCACTATCTGTGGAGGTTGTCCATTCTCTTGGGGGTTACCTGTAAGAGTAAGGAGTAGTCTAAGGTTCCAGAAGACTGCTTTATGCCCCCGGGGGCTGCCCTTCCCAGCATCTAATCTAAATGCATTAGGCTAACCATCAGTAGCCAACCTTTGCATGGGTTGGTGGGATCACTTTCGGGGCAAATTTGTGTACAGTGAACAATTTATTTTGTACTTGAAAAACAATACCATGAATCTCAAATTTTCATGAAACCTACATGAAATTGCCATTCTTGACCTTTGGTTATGGTCGGAAGGAGAAAGCTGTAAGGTCCTTACCTGCTCCCGTGGTCCTGTCCCGCTTCGCCTCTCCGTGGCGGCGCCGGCTCTGGTCTTCCGGCGGCCGCGCCGGGGCGGCCACCTCCGCCTCCTGCGCTGGGGCCTCAGCCTCCGCTGCCACCGAGGCCGGCGTCACGGGGGTCCCCTCCTCTGCTGCTGGCAGCTCCTAAGCCTCTTCAGCAGACGTGGCATCCCCTCTCCTCTCGGGGAGCGCGCCCGGCGAGCACGTTCTCTATATGCCCCCTGGCGGCGCTGCTCCCAGCGCATTCACCGGGGGCAAGTTTAAATGGACCAGTTAGGTCCTAAGCCTGGGTGGGGATGAATCCAGGGACTGGACAGCCTGACTGGCCAGGGCGGTCCCCGTCCCTGGGGCTGCTCCTATAAAGAACCAGGTTGTTGTTTGCACCAATCACCCTCACAGTTACATCAATCACCACATTCCCCTTCCCATTGGCCAGTTCCCCTTTAAATACGGTTCCTGCCCGATCCACCAGTGCCCGTTATAGCCATTACTGGCTTGGGTGTGCTATTGGATTTGCGTTTAGTGTGTTCTGATCCGGCTCCGTCTTTGACCATTCCTGCCCGCTGCCCGCACCGACCATCTGCCTGTCTGACCTCGTCTCTGCCTTACCCCTTTGATACTGCGCTTTGGTGACCACCCGGCTTTTGACCCCTGTCTGTCTCGACCATTCTCCATCTAACCCCTTGGATACCGTGCCCTGTGACCACCCGGCTTTGACCCCTGCTCGTCTCGACCATTCTTGCCTAACCTGCTGGACTCAACGTTTCGGACTCAGCGCGCTTGAACTTCTGATTTGGGATACCCCACCGTTCACCTATCTTCACCATAAGCCAGCAATCTTTGCGCCAGTAAGTCCTGGGGGCAACCGAGTCTGGAGAGGCATAACCCGTGTCTCCAGCAAGCGGGGGCTTGTCTATAGGCACAAGAGGCGGTGGAGATTGGGGATTGCTTGGCTTATGAAAGAGGGGTGTCTGGCGATCTCTGACAAAAGCATTTTGTCCAATCAGAAGAAAACAGCTGGCAATTCAATATTACATGCCAACAGCAATCATCCGGGTCATAGAATTAAGGCAATACCAGTGGGTGAATATACCCGTGCAAAAAGAAATTGTACCCGTCCCCAAGACTATGAAAAAGAGGCATGGGGTATCACCTCTAGATTAATCTCTTGGGGATAATCCTGATGGTCCCTTCAACAAGCTAGAAAGAACGTGGACTAAAATGCTAGGTCTTTAGTCCTATCAGGTTCATTTAACCCTTTAAATGCCAAGCACGTAGTTTCTACGTGGTTGCTTCTCCTACCGTTAAGTGCCAAGCACGTAGAAACTACGTGCCTGGCATTTCCCCCAAACAGTTAAAAAATAGAAAAAAAAAACACTTACCTCCGGTATCCCCGTGAAGCTTGGGGTCCCCTCTTCCTGCGGGGGGCATCCGATCGCCCCCCCGTCGTCCTCCGTCTTCAGGAGGGGGCCCGAAACCAGCCGCCCCCCCCATTTCCAGCGCTGACATCGGCGCTGTAAAAAAAAACAAAAAACAAACTGTCATTTACTCACCTCCGCGCCCGAGCCTTCTGTCGGGTCTCCTCTTCACCAGGGGGGGGTCCGATCCCCCCCCTGGGCTGCGCAGTCTTCAGGTGAGGACCCTCTTCCGGGTCCTCACCTCTAGTAATGGCGGCGATGGCCACCGCCTCCTAGCCCCGCCCATTGTGGGAGGAGCGGGATGACGTCATCCCGCTCCTCCTATACCCCCTCCGAGCTCCGGCATCTGTCAGATGCCGGTGGTGATCGGAGCAGGGCGGGTGTCAGGTGAGGAGGCTCCGATCGGAGCCCCCTCACCTGTCACCCGCCCTGCGCCGATCACCACCGGCATCTGTCAGTGAGATGATCGGCGCGGGACAGCGGCGAGGGACGTCGGATCGGAGGTGAGTACAGTGTAAAAAAAAAAAATAAAGATTTTTTTTTCTTATGTGTGTGTGTCATTTTTTACTTTTAACCCCTTGTGAACTGGTAAGGGGTCCATGACCCCTATACCAGTTCACAAGGCTGGGGGGATGGCAAGCCACCTGCGCTAGCGGGTGGCTTGCCATTAACCCCTGGCACCCCCATTACCTGCCTCCCCAAAGGCCAGGGGGGGCAGAAGAGCCCGGGCCCACATAGGCTATGTGGGCTCGTAGGCTGCAGGGTGGGGGGGGCCACAAAAGCTGGCCCCCCCACTCTGTGCCTACAAGCCCCCATAGCTGGTCCCGGGCTGGTTACTTTGGGTAAGGGGGACCCCACGTCAATTTTTTTTTTGATTTTTAAGGGTTTTTAACCCATAAAAATAAAAAAAAAAGGGGTCTCCCTCCCCTGGGAGGGGGGACCCTATGTCATTTTTTTCTCTCGATTTAACCCTTTGTAGTGTGGATGGTAGTTGTATTTTTTTTGTGAATGTTATAAAATACTTGTTTCAGTTAGAGGGGTCTCCTGGGCAGGAACAGGGGGCTACCGATAAATATGTGGTACCGTTCTAATCGGTAGAAATGGGGCTTTCACATGTAATATGATTTTCCTTAATAAAATACATTTTTTATTTAAAATAAAGGAGTCAATTTTCTAAAAAAAAATTTTATTTATTTATTTATTTTTTTTACTTAATAATATTGTAAAAAAAAAGAATTTACAAACAAGACATTTCATGTTAAAGCCTAAACTCTGCTGCAAAAAAATATATATATAATTTTCCTGAAAGTTCCAGCAAAAATGGCGCAAAACATGGCGCAAAACATGACGCAAAATGGGGAAAAATGGCCTGTCAACAGAGGGTGACAAAATCTCAAGTAGGCTGGCAATTAAAACGGTTAATAGTACCTATGCATGTTGGGTATTGTTCTGTTCGGGGGACCTTGCGCTTTCAGACTTAGCTTGTTTTTTCTGGTTTGCATATTTATATTTTAGGAAAAAGTGTTTTTTATTCAGCTTTTTTATAAATTTTTTAGGGAAACCCTGCGCAACCAAAGAATTCTTTGAGGTAATAATTCCAGAAAGATGAGCCCACTAGAACAAGCTGGGTACCCTTAGAAAGCTTAACGTGTGTACTTTCAGGGAATATATGGTTTATGGGGGATATTCCAAATGTCAAGGGTTGTTTTGGTTGAAAAATCGCAAGGTGCGCACTTTGTCTGCAGAGCTGAAATTTTCAAGTAAAATTACCGTTACGCACATGCTTTACTTTGGGGTGTTTGGCAACTCTTCCCTTGAAAGTAGCTATGCATGTTGGGTATTGTTCGGTTCGGGGGATGTTGCGTTTTCAGATTAAACTTGTTTTTTCTTGTTTGTATATAGTTTTTTTTAGGAAAATGTGGCTTTGATTCTGCTTTTTTATCCTTTTTTTAGGGAAACTCTTTGCAACCAAAGAATCCATTGAGGGATTACTTCCAGAAAACTATGGCCACATCAACAAGCCTGGTATGCCTAGAAAGCCTGAGGTGTGTACTTCCAGAGAATATATAGTTTGTTGGGGGTATTTCAAATGTAAAGGGTTGTTTTTCTGGGAAAACTGCAAGGTGCGCATATTGCGTAGCACAGTTGTATTTTATCTGAAAATCCCCTAAAGCGCTGTTTCAGTTTGGGGGAGTCTCCTGGGCAGGAAAGGGTGTCTACCTATACATATGTGGTACCGCTGTAACCGGGAGAAATTGGGATTTCACACGCAATAAGATTTCATTGACAAACTTACATTTTTTATTACAAAAAAAACTACAATATGTAAAAATTTTTTTTTTTTTTGCACATATTTCACCCAAAAATATTGAGAATACACCTAAGAAATGACAAACAAGACATTTCATGTTAAAGCCCAGACTCTGCTGAAAAAAACAATATATCATTTTCCTGGGAAATCCCTTCAAAAATCACATTTGAACATGGGGAGCGCAAAATAGTGCAAAATGGTCTGGCAACAGAGTGTGACAAAAACTCCAGGTAGGCTGGCACTTAAAGGGTTAATAGAAAGTGTTCCACACCAAAGACTGACAAACTATCTTTTGTCACCACATTTAGTAAGGAATTTATGCAAATTGCAGAAATACTTAATAAAAATATTCATATTTTACAATGTGAAGACAAGTTACTGCCACACCTGAGGGATGGGATTAGATCTTTCTCTAGAAGAGCACAGAGCCTCGGATCCATTATATCTCCCAGCTTGTATCAGGAGCACACTATTACATCTACAACATGGTTACATATACAAGGATGTTATACTTTAACCCTTCTAGTGCCAGCTACATGACTCTCACGTAGCTGCCTCTCCAACCGTTAAGTGCCTGCTACGTGAGAGTCATGTAGCTGAATTTAGAGCCCCATAAAAAAAAAAGTAAAAAAGATACAGACTTACCTGACCCCTCATTTGAAAGTTCTGTACAATAATCAAGTAGTAGATTTTCGCCCTCGGGCTTCTGATCTTCAGGAGGGGGCCCGGAATAGCCCCCCCCTGCCGGCGCCGACATCTGAAAAAAAAAAAAAAGTAAATGTCATTTACTCACCTCGCAGCGCGATGGCTCTCCGCGGGTCTTCTCTTCACCAGGGGGGGGGGCTCCGATCCCCCCCTGGGCTTTCCATGCTTCAGGTGAGGGCCCAGAAACAGGCCCTCAACATCCTCTTCGGCCTGCGCTGGCCCGCCCCTAACCCCGCCCATAGCCCCGCCCACTTGATGACATCATCCCGCTCCTTGGGTTACCGGCACCCGGGCTCCGTTCTGTCAGTTGTCGGTAGCGATCGGAGCAGGGAGGGTGGCAGGCAGGGAGGCTCTGATCTCCTTGCCTCCCTCCCTCCCTGCTCTGATCACTACCGACAACTGTCATCTGCAGCAGCGCGGGACACTGGATGGGAGCTAAGTATAAGTGAAAGAAGAATAATAAAGAATTTTGTGTCTGTGTCTTTTTTTTTTTACTTAACCCTTTGTGAACTGGTAAGGGGTCCATGAGACCCCTTATACCAGTTCACAAGGCTCTGGGTATGGCAGGTCACCTGCAGCAAGCAGGTGACTTGCCATAACCCCCAGCCCCCCATTACCTGCCTCCCCAACGGCCAGGGGGGGGGCAGAAGGGCCCGGAACATGTGGGTATGTGGGCTAGTAGCCTGCAGGGCCAGGGGCCACCAACGCTGGCCCCTGTGCCCTGTTCTACAAGCCCCGATAGCTGGTCCGGGTCGGTAATGCTGGGTAAGGGGGACCCTACATCATTTTTTGGGGGGATTTTAAGGGTTTTTAACCCTTAAAATTCCCTCAAAAAATGAGGTCCCCCTCCCTGGGAGGGGGGACCCTACGTAATTTTTTTTTTTAAGTTAACCCCTTACAACTATGCAATCATATTGCATAGTTGTATTCTATCTGAAATCTCCTAAACTGCTGTTTCAGTTTGGGGAGTTTCCTGGGCAGGAAATGGTGTGTACCAATACATATGTGGTACCGTTGTAACCGGGAGAAATAGGGCTTTCACGCGCAATAATATTTTATTAACCTACTTACATTTTTTTATTAGAAAAAAACACTACAAATTGTAAAAAATAGTTTTTTTTTTTTGCATATATTTCACCCAAAAGTATTGAGAATACACTAAAAAAAGGCCAAACAAGACATTTCATGTTGAAGCCCAGACTCTGCTGAAAAAAAACAATATATACTTTTCCTGGAAAATCCCTGGAAATCCCTTCAAAAATCCAGGTTGAACACGTGTAGAGCAAAAAACGTGAAAAGTAGTCCGGCAACAGAGTGTGACAAAAAATCTTGGTAGGCTGGCACTCAAAGGGTTAAGCATGGACTAGAGATGAGGGAACTTTTGAAAAATTCGATTCGGGCGATTCGCCGAATTTTCTGGAAAAATGTGTTCCGGTCCGAATTTATTCGCGACAAATCGCTGTTAAAAACGGCTATTTCTGGGCTTACAAGAGCCTCCATAGGGTTGCAGAATGTTTTGCTTGGCTGTAACATGCATAGGGGGTTAGTGAAATAATATTGTAAAGAAGTATGACATGCAGATCAGAGGCTTCACTATTAGATTCGCTGTCGCACAGCGGCACACTTGGAGAGCCTTGAGTTGGCATCAGCATGATGAGCCCATATATTGCCTGAAAGACACACTCTGGACTTGGCAGCAGCATAGGGAGCCCATATATTGCCTGAAAAACACACCCTGAATTTGGCAGCAGCATAGGGAGCCCATATATTGCCTGAAAGACACATTGGAGTTGGCAGCAGCATTAGGAGCCCATTTATTGCCTGAAATACACACCCTGGAGCTGGCAGCAGCATTAGGAGCCCATATATTACCTGAAAAACACACCCAGGAGTTGACAGCAGCATTGGGGGCCCATATATTACCTGAAAAACTCACCCAGGAGTTGGCAGGAGCATTAGGAACCCATGTATTGCCTGAAAGACACACTCTAGACTTGGCAGCAGCATAGGGAGCCCATATATTGCCTGAAAAACACACCCAGGAGTTGGCAGCAGCATTATGAGCCCATATATTGCCTGAAAAACACACCCAGGAGTTGGAAGCAGCATTAGGAGCCCATCTATTGCCTGAAAGACACAGAGTGGCGTTGTCAGCAGTATTAGGAGCCCATATATTGCCTGAAAAACACATTGGAGTTGGCAGCAGCATTAGGAGCCCATATATTGCATGAAAGACACACAGTGGAGTTGGCAGCAGCATAGGGAGCCCATATATTGCCTGAAAAACACACCCTGGAGTTGGCAGCAGCATAGGGAGCCCATATATTGCCTGAAAAACACACCCTGGAGTTGGCAGCAGCATAGGGAGCACATATATTGCCTGAAAAACACACCCTGGAGTTGGCAGCAATATTAGGAGCCCATATATTGCCTGAAAGAGACTCTGGAGTTGGCAGTAGCATAAAGAACCCATATATTGCCTGAATGACACAACTTGGATTTCACAGCTGCATTAGGAGCCCATATATTGCCTGAAAGACACACAGTGGAGTTGGCAGCAGCATAGGGAGCCCAAATATTGCCTGAAAAACACACCTTGAATTTGGCAGCAGCATAAGGAGCCCATATATTACCTGAAAAACACATTGGAGTTGGCAAGTTGCCAGCAGTATAAGATGCCCATATATTGCCTGAAAAACACATTGGAGTTGGCAGCAGTATTAGGAGCCCATATATTGCCTGAAAAACACATTGGAGTTGACAGCAGTATTAGGAGCTCATATATTGCCTGAAAAACGCATTGAAGTTGGCAGCAGTATTTGGAGCTTATATATTGCCTGAAAAACACATTGGAGTTGGCAGCATTAGGAGCCCATATATTGCCTGAAAAACACATTGGAGTTGGCAGCAGTATTAGGAGTTCATATATTGCCTGAAAAACACATTGGAGTTGGCAACAGCATTAGAAGCCCATATATTGCCTGAAAACAAACCCTGGAGTTGGAAGCAGCATAGGAAGCCCATATATTGCCAGAAAAATACACCCTGAATTTGGCAGCAGCATAGGAAGCCCATATATTGCCTGAAAAAAACACCCTGGATTTGGCAGCAGCATTAGGAGCCCATATATTGCCTGAAAGACACACCCAGGAGTTGGCAGCAGCAGAAGGAGCTCATATATTGCCTGAAGGACACACTCGGGAGTTGGCAGCAGCATTAGGAGCCCATATATTGCCTGAAAGACACACCCTGGAGTTGGAAGCAGCAGAAGGAGCTACCATGCATCAGCTACTCGCATGCATCAGCTATTGGTGGGTGGAAATCCTGGCTGATCCATGCCTGATTTATCTTCACAAAGGTGAGTCTCTCCACATTTTTCGTGGACAGACGAGTTCTCTTTGGCGTTACTATGGCCCCCGCAGCACTAAAGACCCGCTCAGATGGCACACTACTGGATGGGCAGGACAGCTTTCCCAGGGCAAACTCTGCCAGTTGCGGCCACAAGTCAAGTTTGGCTGCCCAGAAGTCCAGCAGATCCTCAAGATGCATTTGCATGGTCATTTCAAGGTATGACACAACCTGCTGGTTCAGGCCCTGCTCCAGGTCTTCCTGCTGCTCATAAGTAGCCTCACTATGCGGGTGCAGAAAGCTACTCATTAGCGACTGAAGACTGAGGCTGCTGCTGATGGAGCTGCTCCTGCCACCCCCTCAGCAGCCATGGCAGTGGAAGGTGAGCGCAGAGGTCCCCCCGAGTCAGACCTGCGAGAGTATGGACCATGGCGCAGATAGGCATCGGCCAACTGACTATGTAGAATGTCTTTGTAGTAGGTCAGTTTGTCCTCCCTCTAAGTGGGTGTAAAAAATGCCCCCATTTTGTGCCGGTAGCAAGGGTCCAATAGGGTGGAGAGCCAGAAGGCATCCCATTGAAAAATGAAGACAATTCTGCGGTCACTACTCAAGCACGTGAGCATGCATCGTGCCATTTGTGCAAGTGACTCGGAGGGATTACCTGTCTCCATCTCCTTGTGCATACTGCCACGGTGTGTCTGGGTCCTCTGTCTCGCCTTCCTCACAACCCTCTAGCTCCTCTGGCTGCTCCTGCTCCTCCTCTTCTGTCAGATGACTAGATAAACTGCCCATTGCACCAAAACTAAACTGTGCTTCACTGTGCTTCTCCTCCTTTTCCTCCTCAGCTCCCACGTGGTTTATGTGGCCGTGAAATGTATGCGCCATGTCTCCAGTGCCCTGACCAGCCATGGTTTCCAACATGTATTGTATTACATGAAGCAGTGGAATCACGTTGTTCATGTCGTAATCCTGGCGACTGACAAAGGGGCTTCCTCAAAGGACCTGAGCAAAGGACAGGTTTCACGTATGAGCTGCCACTGGTTCACATTAAATTTACACAAGGGAGTCACTCTATCTGCTTGAATCATCAAGAAATCATTGATGGCTTTTCTCTGTTCGCATAGTCGATCTAACATATGTAGGGTGGAATTCCAACGGGTGGAAACATCACAAATTAGACTATGTTGGTGGATACCATTCTGACGCTGTAGCACTTGGCGGTGTAGGAGTGGCTGAAGTGCATACAAATTTTCCTTCCCATTGTTAGGATGTCTTGCAGATAGGGGGGAAGACTTCAGAAAATGCTTGACAACTAGGTTGAACACGTGTGCCATACAGGGCGCATGGCTCGGGCTTCCTTGTCGCAGCGCAGACAAGATGTTACTCCCATTGTCAGTCACCATGGTTTCCATTTTCAATTTTCATGGAGTAAGCCATGTTTTGATTTCTTGATGAATGAATTTCTGGAGCTCCCCCCTTATGTGACTCCGTTTGCCAAGGCAAACCATGTGAAGTACAGCGTGACACCGCCGTGCCCTGAACACATGGTAGGCTGGAGGGGCATTGAGAATTGACTGTACAGTGGAGGCTGAGGAGACGGCGGAGAATGAGGAGGCGGAGTCGCACACTGTGACAGGCAAAACAGCCTGGGAGCGTGGAGGCCGAAGTAGTGTGACCTTTCCAAGTTGCTGTGCAGGAACCACATTCACCCAGTGGGCCGTAAAGGACATGTATTGTCCCTGTCCATAGTTACAGCTCCAGATGTCAGCTCTGCCATGCACTTTGGTGCACACCGACAGGCTCAAGGACTGGCCCACCTTCTGCTCAACAAATTTGTGCAGGGCTGGTACTGCCTTCTTTGCAAATAAATGATGGCTTGGGACTCTCCACCTTGGTTTGGCACTAGCCATCATCTCTCTGAAAGGTGCAGAGTCCACCACCGTAAAAGGGAGGGACTGCAGCACCAGCAAATTGGACAGGAGCACATTTATCTTCTGTGCCGTAGGATGAGTGGGCGCATACTGTTGTCTCTTGGACATGGCTTCGCTGATGGATTGCTGTCGGGATGACTGACTTTTAGTAGGAGGAGCAGGAGCATCTGGAGCGGAAGAGGATGGGTATGACGCACAGCTACCTTCAGCTGAGGTGCTGGAGCCTTCGCTGGGTGAAATTGGAAGCGGTGTGGCACTGGCTGACGCAGCAGGCTGGACCCCCACTTCGGAGCCTCGGTTCTCCCAGGCCGCTTTATGGTGACGCTGCATGTGTTGCCGCAGGGCCATGGTACCAACATTGGGGCCCTGGACATGCTTCACCTTCTGTCTACACATCTTGCATGTGGCAAGGTTACCCTCGTGTGGCTCCAGACATCCCAATTCTACTACCATGCTGACTGCCAACTCTACTACCACCTTGCTGCCTCAGCTGCTGACTCTGGGGCAACCTGGGACCCTCTTCTTCTGATGATGATGAAGCCCCTTCTGCACTGGGCTCCCAGGTTTGATCGGCTTCATCATCATCATCATCGATTTGTGTCTGCACGTCACTGATGTCCTCCTCGGTTTCCACAAGAGCGTGTGCTGCAGGAGATGAAACGCTTGCCACACCACCTCCCATGCCATTCTCCTCCTCAGTGTTTGTCTGCCTAGCGAAAGAAGCGGCGGATGTCTCCTCCATGTCTTGGCTGGGCAGAAGCTGCTGACTGTCCTCTAACACATCCTCCTCACTGAATAGTGGAGCTGAACCCAAAGCATAAGATATGTCGGCTGGAGGGGGAGCATAGGACAGAGGCAATGGAAGGACAGGGCTGCTCCCGTGCCATGCCAACTCAGGGTTGTGTCCGAGGAACCTACCGACTGTTGACTGGGGGTGTCAGATGTCACTTGTGATGAGCTTGATGACCGTGTTAACCAATCGATGACGGCAGATGCGTTGCTGGTCGAGACACGACCGCTAGCAGATACCGGGAGGCCAGGCCTCTCACCGCGACTCCTGCTGCCACTTGCCCCTAGTCTGCTGCGACCTCTGCCTGATGAAGCTAGGCATCTCCTCGGTGCACATCCTGGCACATCTCTGCCTGACATTCTTATTGCGTTTAGGAGGGGAAAACAATACACTACACTACACCTAGAACAGTATTTTTGTAACAACAGGTGTGTAAAAAAGTTAGATCAAAATAGGCAGACACTGTAGCTAAAAGCTAATGCAAAAAGGCACTGTCAGATAGTGTTACACAGGATGCCCCTAGTCAGAGTTAAATGCACCACAGGCTGTTTTAAAACGTGTTATTTGTTCAAAATGTAAAAAAGGTAAAGATGCAGGTACTCTTAAAGTGCTAGTATTCGGGATGCCCCCCCAGGTGAAAGGCAATGGCTGCTTTAAACTTGAAAACCAGACTTTTTTATACAAAAGGCAAAAGGTTAGTAGGCAGGTACTCTTAAAAGATAAGAGATAGCACTGACAATGGCCCCCGGTGAAAGGCAATGGGTGCTTTAAACATAAAATTCAGACTTTTTTTTTTAAACGGCAAAAAGTAAGTCGGCCGGTACTCTTAAAAGATAAGTGGTAGCACTGACAATGGCCCCCGGTGAAAGGCAATGGGTGCTTTAAACTTGAAAACCAGACTTTTTTTTTAAAAAAAGGCAAAAGGTAAGTCGGCCGGAACTCTTAAAAGATAAGTGGTAGCACTGACAATGGCCCCCAGTAAAAGGCAATGGGTGCTTTAAACTTGAAAACCAGACATTTTTTTTAAAAGGCAAAATGTGAGTAGGCAGGTACTCTTAAAAGATAAGTGGTAGCACTGACAATGGCCCCCGGTGAAAGGCAATGGGTGCTTTAAACTTGAAAACCAGACTTTTTTATACAAAAGGCAAAAGGTTAGTAGGCAGATAGAACAGACAAGAGAGAAAAAGGGGTACATGGGCCTCCCCTCTATAGAAATGCTCTACCAACATCCAACCTCGCCCAATAAACCATCAAACACATGTAGATAAAACATATTGCATTTTATTACTTGTCTAAATGACTAAAATAATTTTTTCTAATACACACAAACTATCTCTGTTACATATATGTACAACACATATTGGAGACAATATATAGTCCCAAGGTCCCTATGTGCACAATTTGGTGAGCTCTTATATTTGAAATGTGCTCATTGGCTTGAACCATTTATCTTGGTAATTCCTTTGAATATTGAACATGAGCGATTTGTCATGATAATTCATTTAGAAACTGGGCAAACTAGTTTAATCTAGCAAAAGGCTTCCTCAGTGCCCGTATAGTCACCTATGGGGAATATACAATAACATCACTACACATTCCACTGGAACACCATAAACTCATGCAAATTGGTTACAGTTTAATACAAGTTCATACCTCCTTCATAAAGAGTAGACGGATATAAGGCTCGATTCAGTGACACATTCGTCTGGACTTCCGTAGCTGTCTGTGAAAGTTTTAGTGGGTGTTATTTTTTTGCTTTTTTTCGTTCATTTTTCATTCGTACAAACTTTCGGGAAAATGTGTATATGAGCTTTCCATGAACGGAAGCAAATCTGATCATTTCCGTTAGTTCGGATCATTTTCCAAACAAAATCTGATATTTTTCGTTCGTTCAGATAACTTACGTTGTTTGGATGGGCTTACGTCTGATTCAGAGAGCTGATTTATAAATCCGTTTCATTTCCGATCCACTTACGGGACCTTTGAGGGCTCGGATTGCTATTGTTGAACATGTTTTGCGGCTATGTGGAGGAGTCTGCGCGCCTTTAGCACCAAGGCATTGCATGTATCAGCATGGCCGAGGCCATAAATTGTATAGCAATGCATACCTGAATCAATACATTTCATGTATGCCTTATAGATGCATTTTAATGCTGACCTTAATTAGTCCTTAGCATGTAAACATGTATTTTCACACATCCATATAATTGCTATATTTTTTAAAACTTATGTCCTTTGTGAATTATATTTGAATTGTTGAACTTGAATCTTAATTTGTTGTAGGAGTTATTGTTTTAGTCGGTCACCTTTGCTTTGTGTAATTATTTTATATTTGGTTGCAGGAACCGCAAGATGTGCCACTCGCCCTTGCTCCTGATGCCCGTTCTTTGCCTGCAGAATGCGAGCCAGGGGTTCTCTAATCGGGCACTATGCAAAACCCGGCCCGTGGCGAGGGCCCTCTGGCTTTTGAAGTCCAGATTTAGGTGTTTGGACCATACGGGGGGGGGGGGGGGGGGGGCGCTGCAGTATGACCCCAACAAGGTTATACCAAAATTTTTATTTACGTTTTTCAACAGGGACCACACGTGCCAGAGTGGCACAACTGAGTGTCAGGGTCCTTCAGTTGGTGGGCGAGATGCAGGAGCTGCGCAACTCGTTGGGGACCACAGATGAAGAATAATGTTCAGTGACCTGCTATTGCAAATTTTTTTTAAATTTATATTTTATGATGGTATAAAAAAAATGTTACATTGTCATTTCATTTACAAAATACATTAACACAAAACTAATGGGCCCAGAAATATTTAAAGATGAATATTCACATGACCGAGAAGTGATTTGGGTAAGTTTTAGGGGGTTAAAATGGAAGAAGAACCTAACCGAGAAGTGGTTTGGGTGAGCTTTAAGGGTCCAAAAGGGAAGATGGAGGATAGTGCTACGTGGTTTGGGTGAGCTTTAAGGGTCCAAAAGGGAAGATGGAGGATAGTGCTAAGTGGTTTGGGTGAGCTTTAAGGGTCCAAAAGGGAAGATGGAGGATAGTGCTAAGTGGTTTGGGTGAGCTTTAAGGGTCCAAAAGGGAAGATGGAGGAGAGTGCTAAGTGATTTAGCTAAACATTGTAGTGAAGTGAGGGTGGCAAATATGTAGGCAAGCACTTTAATGAGTTAAGTTTGTAGTGCGCAGGCGCAAGATGGTAAGGATTTCCGTCTGGACGAATATTTATTGAAAATGGGAAACAGAATCGAACGGGAAACGTAAAGGATTCGTTGGAGGATACGATGGGAAAAGGGCAAAAAAAAAGCCTACGTTGTAACATGTGAAAATGAAACGGAAAAGTCTGGATGGAAAATGACATCCTCGTAATTCGTAATCTGCCGTACGAACGGACGGAATCTTTACAGAAGGTTTTCAATGCATGCATTGAATCGGTCGAACGCTCATACGAGAACGGAAACATTTCACAAAAAAAACAGATCGGCACGAAAATGGAAGTTTTTTTGTGTCTCTCTGAATCGAGGCTATAGTTAGAATGACCTCTGGTTCCTGGGTTCTGGCTAATTTGCATCACATGTATATATCCAAATATATAAGGCAGTTCAGATAAAAGTTGTACTATAGTCAAAAGGAGCAGGTAACATAGTAACATAGTAACATAGTAACATAGTATGTAAGGCTGAATAAAGACTTTAGTCCATCCAGTTCAGCCTGTTTAACTCCTTCCAGTGGTCTAGTAGCCATAGCCGGAAATGTTATTACATGCCAGGAAGGCATCAAGGCCACTTTTGAACATTTTTAATGTATCCCTCATAACTACCTCCTCTGGCAGCGAGTTCCATAGTCTCACTGCTCTTACAGAGAAGAATCCCCTCCTATGTCGGTGGAGAAAGCACCTTTCCTCTAACCTTAGTGGATGCCCCCGGGTTATGGTTACACTCCGGGGTATAAATAGATTGTGGGACAGATCCTTGTATTGACCCCGAATATATTTATACATAGTTATTAGATCACCCCTCAATCGTCTTTTTTCTAGACTAAATAAGCCTAACTTGGACAATCTTTCCGGGTACTCTAGCCCCCGCACTCCTTTTATTAACTTTGTTGCCCTTCTTTGAACGTGCTCCAGTTCTGATATGTCCTTCTTAAGCACAGGTGCCCAGAACTGTACACAGTATTCCATATGGGGTGCCATTGCAAGCAACCTAAATGAGAATGTGGTATCTGGAACGGAGAACAGGTATGCCTGCTAAACTTCGTACTTGACTATGATATGGGTGAGATAGCGATTCATGACTGAGACTAAATAAAAAGTTACCTATTTGTTGTTGCTGAGCAGTATGCTGCGGCATGAGAGGGAACACAAAACACTCACGTGCTCCCTCCTCCCTGTTCATCAACCTCCACCGGTGCCTAGGTTCAGACGTAGCAGCCCGGGTCTTTACCAGCTGCTAGAATACGTCACACACTCACGTGAGACACGTCGCCCCGCCCTCCCTCCTCCTTCGCAGTTGTGAGCGTCGGAGGTAGTTAGGGGGGGGATAGGGACGGTGCGTCACACAGGGACACGTAGCGCCGACCAGCCCCTCCAGGGGGCGGAGCGCAGAGCGCGTCCCGTCAGACCAACGTGGCAGGGTGCGCTAGATGTCCCCTCTGGCGCCGGTGCGTGTCTGCTCACGGGCGCCATTTTGGAGAGGACCATCACAAGGAGGGCAATGTAAAACAAGGACATTAAAAACAAAGGAAATATGCAATGTATCCAACACTACTCACAATAATTACATGCGTACAAGGAATGCCCCTTCTGCCTACTAGCATTAATAAGGTGCATGGAAAAAATATATTTTTTACCTATACAATGTATATTGATTGGATGTATCCATAGATGAGATAATTAACTGTTAGAGATATATAATTACAATGAGACCGATTCACTGGCAGTTGCAAAGATATTACATAAAGCCTTGCGGGGGAAGATTTTAATATCATCCAGAATACAAACAACAATCTAAAGGACTCCATATAAAATTGGAAAATGAAAAGTGGAATACTGAGTGTGCCATAATTGAGATGCCCTGGATGCCTCCCTGTGACTGGCCCCATACGAAGCCGGCCTCCCGTGACACGCATATGCCACAAATATCTCACCCAGGTCGGTGCCAGCATCCCCTCGCTCCATTGACTCATTAACATCATAACATATACGTGTACAAAAGCACCATTCATTTAACAGTCAAAGACATGGCACATGGCTTATAATATATATCATGATAATCAAAGATATGACACATAATTTATAGATTCATTCAGACCTGGGTACTGGTGGGCTTTAAAGTGGTAGATCCACTGTGTCTCACGCTGAAGGGTGATTTTTTCTAGGTCCCCTCCCCGGGGGTTAGGATGTATTTTATCTATCCCCCGCGAAGAGCATTTCTTTAAGGTTGTGCCCGTGATGTTCAAGAAAGTGCCTACCCACCGGAGTCTTTCTATTACAAAGTAACATAGTAACATAGTATGTAAGGCTGAATAAAGACTTTAGTCCATCCAGTTCAGCCTGTTTAACTCCTCCCAGTGGTCTAGTAGCCATAGCTGGAAATGTTATTACATGCAAGGAGGGCATCCCGGCCACTATAGATCTTCTTCCAGTGGTCTAGTAGCCATAGCTGGAAATGTTATTACATGCCAGGAAGGCATCAAGGCCACTTTTGAATGTTTTTACTGTATCCTTCATAACTACCTCCTCTGGCAGCGAGTTCCATAGTCTCACTGCTCTTACAGAGAACCCGTTTTAACATCATAGGAATGTAAAATCATAAATTCTTTTACGAAACTCTCTATTAGTTTTCCCTATGTAGAATTTCTTACATGTACAAATTAACGCATAAATAATGTTAGTGCTCTTGCAATTGATGAAATGTTTAGGTCTATGAGGTGTCAAATCCCCCAGTATCACTTCTTTTGTTTCTTGAATAAATTTGCACATGTTGCATGATTGGCACTTGTATGTTCCTACCATCCTACAGCAGGTTGGTCGTTTTATTTGGGTATAGTGGCTACAGACTATTCGATCCTTGATGTTCTTTGCCCTTCGATACACAAATTTCAGTTTGCTGGCAAGAAATGTATTTAGGCCTGCGTCATTTTGGAGGACATGCCAGTGTCTCTGGATAATTCTTTTAATCATATTATGATGGGTAGAGAATGTCATAATCATAGAAAGAGAAGACTCCTCTTCGATTTTCGGTTTATACAATAGTTCATCTCTCGATCGCTTTTTAGCTCGCTTATATGCTTGTCTCAGGATAGGTGCACTATATCCCCTATCTATAAGTCTGGTGAATATATTGCCGGCCGCCTCATTGAAATCTCTTTCCGAGGTACAATTACGGCGGGCTCTTACATATTCACCGTAGGGGATACTCTTAAGTAGGGGTTTAGGGTGCACGCTAGAGGCTCGTAGCATCGTATTGGCGGCAGTTGGTTTACAAAAGAATTTCGTGGTCACAAGTCCCTCCTGACTCAACATAACTGTTAAGTCTAGAAAGTTCCCTAACAAAAGCTTCAAGATTCTTTTGTGTACCAGTCCAAATAATTATGATGTCATCGATGTATCTGTGCCACGTAGCTACGTGGCACAGACACCCCGATAATCTGTCCTCCGCCCACAGACCTCTCTCCCAACCCCCCAGATACAGGTTAGCATACGACGGGGCACAGATGGTCCCCATCGCCGTTCCCTGTATCTGGTGGTATAAGGTGTTGCTGTAGAGAAAGAGGTTGTGGGTGAGGACAAAATGTAATAGTTGTAACAAAAAAGTACTGTGGTCGTGGGTCTCAATGGGGAGCTCATTTAAAAAAAGATGGACATTCTGTAAGCCCAACTGGTGAGGTATACTGGAGTAAAGGGCCTCCACATCCAGGCCCACTAAGATGGACCCAGGAACCACACTCATACCATCCAGGACACGGAGCAAATGTCCCGTGTCTTTTAGGTAGGAGGGCAGCTGGTGTACAAGGGGCTGAAGGTGGTGGTCGACGTAGCGGCTGGCCCGGTCAGTGAGGGAACCCATGCTTGACACTATGGGTCTACCCGGGGGTGCCACGGTGGATTTATGCACCTTGGGTAGAGCATAAAAAGTAGGTGTCACAGGACAAGGGGCCTCTAGGAAGGAGCCAGTCGCCACGTCGATCACCCGCCTCATCACTGCCTGCCGGATTAGAGTGTGGTAAGTCTCCGAGTCCTCCGTGAACCTGGACATGGAGGCCCTGGTATACCAGTTTTTATTATTCAAAATGTTATGACACATCTGTTCATACTGAGACTTGTCCATGACCACAATATTTCCCCCCTTATCAGCAGGTTTAATGGGTCGTTATCTCAGTGGGTGCTAAGGAACCCGCAATCCTTATTTCTCTAGTAGGTAGGTACTCTTAAAAGATAAGTGGTAGGTAGCACTGACAATGGCCCCCGGTGAAAGGCAATGGGTGCTTTAGACTTGAAAACCAGACTTTTTTTTAAAAAAGGCTAAAGGTAAGTTGGACGGTACTCTAAAAAGATAAGTGGTAGCACTGACAATGTCCCCCAGTGAAAGGCAATGGATGCTTTAAACTTGAAAACCAGAATTTTTTTTTAAAAAGGCAAAAGGTAAGCCGTCCGGTACTCTTAAAAGATAAGTGGTAGCACTGACAATGGCCCCCGGTGAAAGGCAATGGGTGCTTTAAACTTGAAAAACAGACTTTTTTATACAAAAGGCAAAAGGTAGGCAGGTACTCTTAAAAGACATGTGCTAGTATTTGGGATGCCCCCCCCCCCCCCCCCCAAAGGCAAAGTTTGCTTAAAAAGTGACTTTGTTTACAAAATGCAACCAGATAGCAGACAGGTACTCTTCAAATATTTAAGCTAGTATTTGGGATGCCCCTTCTTCAAATACATAGGCTGGCTGCTTTTTCAGTGGAAAAGTGACTTTCTTTACAAAATGCAACCAGTTAGTAGACAGGTACTCTTCAAATATTTATGCTAGCACGCTTTTTAAAGAATGACACCAGAAAAAGGAAAAGCTACATAGGCAGGTGTGTTATTAACACTAAATAGGCTTGAAAGCTAATGCAAACACTTTAACCCTTTAATCGCCAGCCTACCTTGAGATTTTGTCACCCTTTGTTGCCAGACCATTTTGCACTATTTTGTGCTCCCCATGTTCAATGTTTTTGAAGGGATTTCCAGGGATTTCCCAGGAAAGTAATATATTGTTTTTTTCAGCAGAGCCTGGGCGTTAACATGAAATGTCTTGTGTGTCAAGTGTATTCTCAATATTTTTGGGTGAAAATTGTACAAAAAAATTAAAAAAAAAAATTTTTTTAACAATTTGTAGTGCTTTTTTGTAACAAAAAATGTAAGTTTGTCAATAAAATCTTATTGCATGTGAAACCCCAATTTCTCCCGGTTACAGCGGTACCACAAATGTATAGGTAAACACCCTTTCCTGCCCAGGAGACTCCCCCAAACTGAAACAACACTTTAGGAGATTTTCAGATAAAAATACAACTATGCTATGCAATATGCGCACCTTGCAGTTTTTCAAGAAAAACATCCCTTTACATTTGAAATACCCCCCACAAACTATATATTCCCTAGAAGTACACACCTCTTTCTAGGCGTACCAGGCTTATTGACATGGGTGTAGTTTTTAGTTTTCTGGAAGTAATCCCTCAATGTATTCTTTGGTTGCACAGGGTTTCCTTAAAAATGAATAAAAAAGCAGAATCAAGACCACATTTCCCTGAAAAAAACTATATGCAAACCAGAAAATCTGAAAAAGCAACATGCCCCGAACAGAACAATACCCAACATGCATAGGTTCTGTCAAGGAAAGAGTTGCCAAACACACCAAAGTAAAGCATGCGCATAGCGGTAGTTTTACTTCAAAATTTCAGCTCTGCAGACAAAGTGCGCACCTTGTGCTTTTTCTACCAAAACAACCCTTTACATTTGGAATATCCCCGATAAACCATATATTCCCTGAAAGTACACATGTTAAGCTTTCTAAGCATACCCAGCTTGTTGTAGTGGGCTCATCTTTCTGGAAGTAATATCTCGAAGAATTCTTAGGTTGCACAGGGTTTCACAAAAAATGTATAAAAAAGCAGAATAAAAAACACCTTTTCCTAAAATATCAATATGCAAATAAGAAAAAACAAGGTAAATCTGAAATCGCAAAGTCCCCCGAGCAGAACAATACCCAACATGCATAGGTACCTGTAACCTTTTAACTGCTAGCCTACTTGCCAGCCTACTTGAGATTTTGTCATCCTGCTGACAGGATATTTTTCACTATTTTGCGTGATGTTTAACTGTGATTTTTGCAGAAATTTCCAAGAACATGGCATATTTTCTTTTTGTGGCAGAGTTTAGGTTTTAACATGAAATGTCTTGTTTGTATTTTTTCTTTTTTTTATATATTGTTAAGTAAATAAGTAAAAAAAATAAAAAAAAATATATATTTTTTAAATTGTCTCCTTTATTTTAACAAAAACATTTATTTTATTAAAGAAAACCATATTGCATGTGAAAGCCCCATTTCTCCCGATTACAATGATACCACATATGTATCGGTAGCCCCCCGTTCCTGTCCAGGTGATCCCCTAAACTGAAAAGAGCACTTTATAACATTTGCAAAATAAAATACAACTGCTATCCACATAATAAAGGGTTAAATAAAAAAAAAAATTGGTGTGGGGTACCCCTGCACGGGGGGGGGGGGGGGGACACAATTTCTTGGGGGAATTTTAAGTTTTTTTGGGGGAGGCAGGAAATGGGGGGTCTCTGGGTTAATGGCAAGTCACCCACTAGCCGCAGGTGACTTGCCAGACCCAGAGCCTTGTGAACTGGTATAGGGGTCTCGTAGATCCCTTACCAGTTCACAAAGGGTTAAAAGTAAAAAAAAACACACAGAGACACACTTTAAAAATAAGTTTATTAAAAAATACATTTTTAAAATTTTTTTTAATACTTACCTCCCACCCATCCCTGTGTCCCACGCTAATCACTTAGGCTTCTGCTCTCCTGCTGCTGCTGGAAGCCTTTTATATATACTGGGTTAACATAGGGGGGGGGACCTCACGCCATTTTTTTTTTGGAGGGTTAAAACCCTTAAAAATCCAAAAAAAAAAAATGGCGTGAGGTCCCCCCTACCCAGCGTAACCAGCCTGTGACCAGCTATGGGGGCTTGTAGAACAGGGTGCAGGGGCTAGCTTTAGTGGCCCCTGGCCCCCAAACCAGGCTTGAAGCACATCATGTGGGCACACAGCTTGTTTTTACCTGTCCACATTGGTTGTATCCTTTTAATCTACCTTCAATAACCGTGGATTTTATGTAGGGATCTGTGCCAGCAAAACATCTTCTCTTTATGGACATGGAACATGGACTCATCCCAAACAGGCACGATCTTTATCATGGGTCAGTGAATTAGGGTAGAGCCAACTACTCCCCCCCTTGGCTTGCTAGTGTGTATAACCTGGCTTCTACAGGTGATATGGGGGTGGGTGATTTAATGTTTGCCTCTTTCTCCTGGAGGAGACTGGCTGTCTCCTGAGGCTGTCCCAGAGAGGATGCATTGGGGCAAGCAGCATCATTGGAGGAACCTGCGATTGAGGTGAGATCTATGTCAGGAGACGTGGGACCCCTAGGTAAGTCAACATCAAAGTGACAAGTAAAAAAGAATGCACTCCTGGCAGTACCCCCACTCCTCCACATACATGTGCTAGCCATTCCAAAATGCCTGGTGTGAGTACAGCTAAACTGATGACCCACAGAGTTATAGACTCTGGGTCAGTGGTTGCTCCTCTTTAAGACTTCAAGCTAGGAGTAGTGGAGGCTACAGGAAGCACCCAGCAAGATACATAGGCGGATAGTGAGGGAACAACAACCAAACGCTGTAGGCTGCAGGTACCTGGGTGTAGAGCAGAATGGAAACCACAGCGTGAGGCTGCAAGTGCATGGTGGTAGCAAGGATGTGGATGGGGCTTCAGAGAATAACCAGCGAGGAAACCAAAATCTGGAGCACCCGGCATAGTGTGGGGGTAGAGGGAAGGCTGAAGTGTTAAAGAGCAGGGAGCACCCAGCATATTGGAAGGGGCAGATTTTGAAGGCAGGGAAGGACAGTAATGTGGTTGGGGCAGCAGAAACTAATCAGCAAGGAAACCAGAATGTTGGAGGGAGAGGGGATGAGTGGAGTACCCTGCAGGTTAGAATGTTAAAAGAGAAGGAAGCACTCACCAGTTGGGGGAAAGGGGGCGAGATTCTGAAAGAAAGGAGGGAGACTACAGGGAGTACCCATCAATTGTGGAGGAGAGGGGGAATTGTTTGTGAGGGAGATACAGGAAGGAAGAAATGAGGGCAGCAGGCAGTAAGAGGGGGCAGAATGGTTGGGATGATGGGGTAAAGGAGGCAGGGGGTTTTTGGTTAAATTGTGTAAATGATGAATTTATCTATCAATATTGTTAATATATATATATATATATATATATATATATATATATATATATATATATTATATTGAATACATCCAAATGTTTTATTTTATGTGCATAGAATTTGTCTGAGTAATATCACCTACCAGTTGCTTCCAATGTGTTCTGAAGCTAACTTAAGTTTTAACACCCAGCAGTCAAAAAAATCAATACTGCCTTGTAAAAGTGATTGTCTAGCATCAACAGGTTTAATGGAAATGCCAGTAGAAGATTGATCATCTGTGATCATTGGTTGTGAATTTGAGAATAGAGCAAGTCTGCAGTTTGCAGTTGAGGATATTAAAATGTAAGGGGTTTAGAAAGAAACCAGTCAGTTGAGAAAAGTGTTTTAGTCTGGCAAGCTAGAAACATGCTACCAGATAAAATTTCAATCAAATATTTCCAACTTTAAAGGGGTGTCACATTTTAACCAAGAAAAGCCCAATGTTTCTATATTTAAAGGGATTGCCCAGGCTAAAACAAAAAAAGTCTATAGTCAGTTTTTGTTTACCGAAGCACCTCTTACTGATTTAGTTTCCCAGCAGTGGCAGCATCTCATGGCAGCGTTCTTTGGGCCTAGTTTCTGCCATCCCACTCCTACTTCATTCTTTGCAATATGGGGTGTGTGTCAAGGGGGATTCTGCATGTCCTGCCCTAGAATGTATCCTCCATTGCAATGACTGGAGTAGGCATGTTTGGGTGTATAAAGTCAGTCTGATAAATGTCACCACGCCAGCCTGAGAAAGGAAATTGCTTGATTTCCCTCATTGGTCAACACTGTACAGAGGAACTGTAGGGGACAAAAGATATAGACTTCATAGAATTTCTTTCTTTTTTTTCAAATGCCTGGATAGATGCTTTAATTATATTAACTTGATGACAATTGATGACAAGCAATTATGACTGTAGAGAAGCAGGAGCTGAAAGGCTTCAGTAGAACATATAACCATACAGGAATGCAGATAGTAATGGTGCTATTGTCCAAGTTACAGTACCTCAAGCCTATTTCAGGAATAGGTTTAGTAAGATATGTTCTTACTGTAAGATAATACCTCATTGCCTTGGAATAGTTTGGTACTGTTGGTCTAGGATAATATGGCTTTGTAAATAACTTCGAGTTTAAGGAGCCTCTATTTTATTTAGCTATGTAAGACCACTGGTTACTAACTCATTTCTACATACAAAACGATTTTGAATCTTTTATTTTGGTGGGTTTCCTATAAACTGCTCATTCAGGGAATTGTATAGCATTTCTATTAAGGTCAGGGCTTTGACTTCTTTTTGTACCATTCCATGGTACAATTCTTTGATACAACATCTTGTGCTTAGGGTCATTGTCTTACTGCCTAGCCCAATCTCTATTGAGATTTATGGACAGATGCCCTGACAATTTCCTTTTGAATTTGCTTGTACAATTCAGAATGCATTGTTCGCTCAATGATGAATATGATCGATGATGATGAGCCAGAGCAGGGTCTATCCAGTTTAGGAGCCAGCTGGCCGAATAGTCCTCAGTATCCAGCATTCGGCACTCCTCAATGCAATACAATAGCAATGGCTACCACTACATGTGAACTGGTATACCAGTTAACAGACATAAAGACATATGTGAAAACATACATAGTTACATGATTAATACAGTTGAAAAAATACTTATTTCCATCAAGTTCAACCAAGGGTGTTCAACCAAGGGTGGTAAACCAAGGGTGTTGGGGTAGTTTGGTGGCTCTCCTCTGCACTCTTTCCAGAGTCAGAGCGTCCTTTCTATGAACTGGTGCCCAGAACTGGACAGCATATACCAGGTGAGGGCGCACCAGTGCCCTGTAAAGAGGCAAAATTACATCCTTATTCCTTGATCCCAAGCCTCTTTTAATGCATGATAATATCTTGGTGGCCTTGGAAGCAGCTGCTTGACATTGCATACTGTTATTTATCCTGTGGTGTACCAGTACCCCCAGATCCTTCTCAACAAGTGATTTTCCCCTTTTTCTATCCCTCAAGGACATATGTGGCCTTCAGGTTATTAGAACCATACAGTATTAAAATAAAAAAGAAATCACATAGCCACATCTTCCTTCAACTGTCCCCTAGCCTGGCAATGTCCTCTCTGCAGGTCCACTGGATTGGGAGCTTCCTCCTGGTCCAGAGGATGCTTCATGCCAGGGAGTGGCTGTTGCAGCTTCTGTACCCCTCCTCCTTCCTTGGCGACCTGCCATGTTAATGCTGGGCCTGCCTCATGTTAATGCTGGAACCTTTTATACCACAGGGGCAGAGCCTCTGTGAAATACCTCATGTGACTAATGAGGGCAATAAAGTGGAAGTCCCATAACTAATGATTAAAAAACCTGTCCTCTCCTAGATGCACCAAGTCTGGTCCAAAATACTTCCACTACTGTGTTGCACAGATGGGACATGTTTTTTTAAAACACCTGTAATTTAAACCGAAGAGCCTCATTAAGCCACAAAATATAGTTCCTACACCCTTCCAGCATTTCAATGTCATCCTATTGATTTAAAAAATCTGACTCTGGCTTCCCCAACAGGTATGTGATATTAGATATTTGTTTTCGATAAGTAAAATAAACTTTTAGGAACCTGATGTAGTTTTAGTTCTGTAACTTCTATAACTACTTCCACCCTTGTCTAGTTGTGCAAAGACTATACATTTCTGTAATAAAGAGCTTAAAAGACATCTGCATCATAAAGAGGATCCTGACAGCTTGAATTTGGAACAGCACTGAGCAGGAAAAACTGGCTCTCAAAAAGTTAGTACTAACAGTTAATTGCATTATCTCATCTAAGCTCCTAGACCTGCAGACAGTGCTGGGTCAAGGCTAAAATGATACTAAAGGAGCTTAACCAGTGGAAACACTGACTCCCTTCACAAGTCATCTGGGCCCTCACCTAGGACAAAACCTCATGTAAGGTGCAGATTGAATCATTAAGCACTACGTGTTACTCAACTTCTCATTATTTCAGGTAATAGAGCAAGGCTGCAATCACATACCATATATATATATATATATATATATATATATATATATATATATATATATAATTTTATTAGGAAAAATGTAAAAAATTACAAAAGATAATTTATCAATAATACATGTGTATATGCATCAACAGTAAAATGCTGCCTCATTAGCAGATGACATACTGAGTGGGATAAATGTGTGATTAGGGTATTATATATTTTTTATACATTAATGAAGTAACAAGAGAGGGAAAAATAAAATAAAAATGAAGCAAAAATGAGAGGTGGAATTAGGGACATATATTCAGGTAAGAGAGAGGAATCCTACCCCTCGTCACCTGCACATGTACTTATCATCGAGCACACTGCAATAGATATGACAGGATGAATGTAATGAAGTAAGCAACCCTAACGTCAATCTCACATCATGCGTATCTTACAGATGCCATCAATCTCTTAAATTGGATCGATTCTCTAAAGCCAAACTAAGGCAACTTGATACAGAGGGAATTTCTGGAATGGATCAAATAGCTTGCCTGTTCAAATTGAGGATTTCAACATTGCTTCTATGAATCTATGACTCCAAACAAACTTTCTAAATCTGTTAACGACTATGAACTAGAGCCTATAATTACTACAAAACGAGTGAGCGTGCGCTTGAGAGCAATAGAAGAAACAGTTCACAATTGAATAATTGTTTTGCTAGACTAAGTTACTACAAGAGCAATAGTGAGCAAGACTGAATATTCTGGATCATTCCTCATATGAGAAATCTGTCTAGCAATGTTTCTCCAAGAGAGTTTAATAATGAATATAACAATTAGTTCTCCAAGCTTTTTCTACACAGGTTTCTTTAATGAAGTAAGGGCTTGCTCTAATGTAGACAGAAAACAAGAGTAAGAGAGTAGTAGTGATCACCTTAATAGTTCAGATAGCACCCCTTTTTATTTGTCATGGGGTTAGTGGAGGGCCTTGCTTGAAGATGGAACTCACAAGAGGGTTGGGGGAAAAAAAACTATTGAGAAAACGGGTTGGGGAGGAGATCAAATTTGGGTTGGTAGAACCATTTCTTTCCCATTGCTATATAATGGCTGAACTCTTTTAACAACTCTTCTTAAAAATATTCCATTGTTTTTCATGGAATCCAGCACAAATACGTATTGGGCATTAACCCATGGGCACTGCAGTAGGGTTACACTGTGTTGTTCCATTGTTACATGGGGGGCCTTATTTAAGATGTGTCAGCTTTCTTAGCCTCAGCGTCAGATTTAATAACTGAAAAAATGCTAACGCCAATGTGGCCGATGGATTAAGTCTTATTTAACTACAGTCCCATAAATGATGATGAAGTGCTGGGTGAAGCACAGCCAGATGATACCTGGTGCTATAGGTCAAGATCCTATGGAGAACAATGGACAGAACTGTGTTAAATGCTTTAAATTATATTAAACACATTTATTTGTTTAGAATTTGCATTGTGACCTGTCATTAATGGAAATGCAGGACCTAGAAGGTTTTGTTTGTATTTGTGTTTGTGTTTTTTTGTGTTGTGCAGAAGAGCAGCATGATGTTCAGTTTACTTGTATTTTTACAGGTAGGTCAGTACCCTTTATATATTCTCGCTTACGGGTCATTTTTAAAAATGACCAGCTCTGCTTCTGACCCACATGAACAAAAACCTAGTTATATTGATGTATTCTCATTAGAACCCACAAAACTTAATACAGACATACAAATATTTTTTTAGGGCAACTATCCCATTGCACCAGGAAAATCATGATGTACCGGTATATGCATTTGGCATTCAATGGGCACAAAAAAAGCCCAGCAAAAAAGCACATCTGTATTCTTTCAGAATGATGTGCTGCAATATGTTTATACTAGCTTTTAGTATTCACTGCAAAGCAGAGCAGCTCTGTTATTAAACACTGGAAGTTCACTTTCAACAGAAATTAAACTGGACCAAGAGCCTGGCACAGTTGGTAAAGAAAGGTAGCAGCCATTTTGGTGCTTCCTCTCCCAGCATCTCAGCCATGCTGCTGCCCGGATTCAACTGACATAACTGACAATGCACAGTAACAGGAAGCCCAGCAGCACTTCCTGTTTGTATGTGGCCTGTAAATACACGAGCCACCATTTTGTTTCTAAAATTTACTACAGCAGGAGTTAGAAAAATAAACAATGTTTTGGGGGTTTAGCACAGCTAAAGTAATGAATGGGTGCAGGTCAGCACAAGTAATCAAACAATTACACAGTGAGCCGCCAGATCAGCTCAGTTTGGTCCCAAAGTAAAGCCGCACAACCAAAAATGTATATAAAAATCTCTATATACTGTGACAGAGTGTCTGGACAAGTCATAGAGGGTGTGTATATCTGCCCAAGATTTCTTGTATCTGTCAGCTAAAAGCAACCAGGAATTTAGAAACTAAGGATCTAGGATCTCTAGTTTAGGGTTTGAGAAAAACCCATGTACAGGGCCTGTGTTGCTGGAGTGGGGAAGAGAGGGTGGGCCCCACTCCACCCGGACAGTCCGGGTCTTGGGCTGTCTGATTAGTCCAAGGTGTGCTTGCCTGATAGAAGGAGGGAGTTCACACACACTCTGGCTCTCTCATCCTGGGAGCAGGACATCTGCTATGAGCCTGTGGGAGCATTGCCAGTGGTATGTTATGATCTGCTATGTTATGGTGCCCGGTACTAGGCCGGCACTGGGTTAGTCAGGAGCACCTAATGTTTAGTTAGAGCCGGACAGGCATAGGATTTCTTTTGTTTAGTTCCGTTTTACTTTATACCACAATCTGGCAATAAAACTGGCTGAGGTCAGTTAAATGATTCTTCCTTGTTCTGTGGACTTTGTGCTTGCTACCCAGGAGACGACTAACCCGCTACCTAACCCCTTACAATACCTTTAATAATATATCAGAAAAACACATATTCTCAATACAACATTCAAAAGACTCAATTAAAAAAGTAATTGCACTATGCCCTAAGAATAACTTAAATTTGAAAGCGCTATTTGATCCATGAATACATTGGTGAAACTAAGAATAATTATATCACTCCCCACTGGTAAAAATACAAAAGTGCTAAAAAGTGCAACTTCAATCCACCTAATCCAACCATAATTGATAATCCAAATGTTTATATATAAATAAAGTGCACAGTGCTTTAAGAGTAGTCCCTTATATGTGCCAATTAGGGATGAGTGAATCGATCCGGACGAACCCGAATTCGTTCCGAATTTCAGGAAAAATTCGATTCTGAACGAATTCGAATTTCCCCGTGATTCGATCGATTGAAGTTTTCCTTTAAACTCTATTTATTTAAATTACAGCCATTGTAAAATGGTGGATGGACATGTCCGGACATGTCCCCTGGGGCAAGTTATCATGGGAAGGTCACATGCAGCCTATCAGCAGCCAGGAAGACCGGTGATGTCACAGTGCTATAAAAAACGGCGGCCATCTTGCTTGTGCGCATTTCAGCCTTGCATTGCAGACAGAACGGAGGTTGCTTCAGACCGGGAGAGACTAACAGACAGGCAGGGAGAGTCAGGGAGACCCACAGATACCCACACAGTGCCAGGGAGAGCCAGTGAAAGATAGGAAAAAATCTGGAACGATCCAGGCAGGGACAGCAGAGAAAGTGACAGGGAAGCTTTTTTTTTATTTTCACTTCATTTGCCAGATCAGTTTTAAATTGCTTTTTTTTGTGCTGTAAATATTCCTGGCCACTGTGCATCCTATCTTGGCAGTGGCATATTTAACCCTATCTGTTACACACAAGCATTTCTTATAACTCGATTACCGTATGTTTCGCCCTATAAGACGCACCTGCACACAAGACGCACCTAGGATTTGGGGGAAGAAAATAAGAAAAAAATATTTTAAACCAAAAACGCACCATTACAGACAGTGTGGCTTTCCCCTATCCCATTCCCATAGGCCATGTGGGATGCCCCATTCCATAGACAGTGTAGCATGCCCCCATCCCATTCCCCGTATACCCAGTGTGGCATCCCCCCTCCCATTCCCCATATACCCATTGGCTGTGTGGCATCCCCCTCTCCCCCCCATTAGTATAGGCTGTGTGGCATCCCTCTCCCCCCATTCCCATTTTCTGAGTGGCATCCACCTCTCCCTCCATTCCCATTGGCTGTGTGGCATCCCCCCTCCCCCCATTAGTATAGGCTGTGTGGCATCCCTCTCTCCCCATTCCCATAGGCAGTGTGGCATCCCCCTCCCCCCATTAGCATAGGCTGTGTGGCATCCCCCTCCCCCTATTAGTATAGGCTGTGTGGCATCCCCCTCCCCCCATTAGTATAGGCTGTGTGGCATCCCTCTCTCCCCATTCCCATAGGCTGTGTGGCATCCCCCTCTCCCCATTCCCATAGGCTGTGTGGCATCCCTCTCTCCCCATTCCCATAGGCTGTGTGGCATCCCCCTCTCCCCATTCCCATAGGCTGTGTGGCATCCCCCTCTCCCCATTCCCATAGGCTGTGTGGCATCCCCCTCTCCCCATTCCCATAGGCTGTGTGGCATCCCCCTCCCCCCATTCCCATAGGCTGTGTGGCATCCCCCTCTCCCCATTCCCATAGACTGTGTGGCATCCCCCTCCCCCCATTCCCATAGGCTGTGTGGCATCCCCCTCCCCACATTCCCATAGGCTGTGTGGCATCCCTCTCTCCCCATTCCCATAGGCTGTGTGGCATCCCCCTCTCCCCATTCCCATAGGCTGTGTGGCATCCCCCTCTCCCCATTCCCATAGGCTGTGTGGCATCCCCCTCCCCCCATTCCCATAGGCTGTGTGGCATCCCCCTCTCCCCATTCCCATAGGCTGTGTGGCATCCCCCTCTCCCCAATCCCATAGGCTGTGTGGCATCCCCCCCCTTCCCATAGGCTGTGTGGCATCCCCCTCTCCCCATTCCCATAGGCTGTGTGGCATCCCCCTCTCCCCATTCCCATAGGCTGTGTGGCATCCCCCTCCCCCCATTCTCATAGGCTGTGTGGCATCCCCCTCTCCCCATTCCCATAGGCTGTGTGGCATCCCCCTCTCCCCAATCCCATAGGCTGTGTGGCACCCCCCCCCCTTCCAATAGGCTGTGTGGCATCCCTCTCTCCCCATTCCCATAGGCTGTGTGGCATCCCCCTCTCCCCATTCCCATAGGCTGTGTGGCATCCCCCTCCCCCCATTCCCATAGGCTGTGTGGCATCCCCTCCCCCCATTCCCATAGGCTGTGTGGCATCACTCTCTCCCCATTCCCATAGGCTGTGTGGCATCCCCCTCTCCCCATTCCCATAGGCTGTGTGGCATCCCTCTCTACCCATTCCCATAGGCTGTGTGGCATCCCTCTCTCCCCATTCCCATAGGCTGTGTGGCATCCCTCTCTCCCCATTCCCATAGGCTGTGTGGCATCCCCCTCCCCCCATTAGTATAGGCTGTGTGGCCCCTCTCCCCCCATTAGAATAGGCTGTGTGGCCCCTCTCCCCCCATTCCCACCCCTCCCCCCATTAGTATAGGCAGGCGCCATGTATATAAAAAAAAAAGTTAAACTCACCTGTCCGCTGACACCGCTGCGCTGAGCGGCCGGCTCCGTGAATGGGGTGGACGTGACCTGCGTCGCAGCATCGGCGCAGGCCACGCCCACCCCATTCACGAGCTGGCTCTGTCCCGGCCCCACCGCTGCGATCGCTGTCTTTTCAGGCAGTGATGACAGCGGCGGGGCCAGAGACAGAGCCCCTGCCGCTCCTCCATCTGCTGTTGCTGGGCACATGCGAGCATGAAGGTCCGGGCAGCGGGTGGGCGTGGCCTGCACTGGTGCAGGCCACGCCCACCCACTGCCCGGACCTTCGTGCTCGCGTGTGCTCTGAGCCCGGAAGAGGCAGCAGATGGAGGAGCGGCAGGGGCTCTGTCTCTGGCCCCGTCGCTGTCATCGCTGCCTGAAAAGACAGCGAGCGCCGCTCCTCTGGCCTCTCGCAGTGTAACGGGTGAGTTTTTTTTTTGTTTTTTTTACATTTAAAAAAATTTTTTTTTTTTTTTTTTTTTTTTACATTCGCCCGATAAGGCGCACAGACATTTCCCCCCCACTTTTGGGGAAAAATAAGTGCGTCTTATAGGGCGAAAAATACGGTAGTTTAAATTTTTTTTGTATGCTGTAAAAACCCCAGCTCACATGGACATACTATTTCAGCACATTTGACCCTATCTGTTATACAAAATCAGCTTCTAAAGGCTCTGTTTTATTAATATCTTGCATTTTGATATGGTTTTGTGCGTCCTGTTAAAACACCAGGCCACATGGGCATCCCAAACCAGCACATTTGACCCTACCTGTTATACAAAATCAGCTTCTAAAGGCTCAGTTTTATTAATATATTGCATTTTGAATTGCATTTGTGCGTCCTTTAAAAACACCAGGCCGCAGGGTATCCCAAACCGGCACATTTCACCCTATTTGTTATACTAAAGCAGCTTCTAAAGGCTCTGTTTTATTAATATATTGCATTTTAAATAGTTTTTTTTGAGTCCTGTTAAAAAACACCAGGCCACATGGGCATCCCAAACCAGCACATTTCACCCTATCTGTTATACTAAATCAGCTTCTAAAGGCTCTGTTTTATTAATATATTGCATTTTGAATTGGTTTTGTATTCCTGTAAAAACACCAGGCCGCATGGGCATCCCAAATCAGCACATTTCACCCTATCTGTTATACTAAATCAGCTTCTAAAGGCTCTGTTTTATTAATATATTGCATTTTGAATTGGTTTTGTGCGTCCTTTAAAAACACCAGGCCGCAGGGTATCCCAAACCGGCACATTTCACCCTATCTGTTATACTAAAGCAGCTTCTGCAGGCTTTGTTTTATTAATATATTGCATTTTGGATTGGTTTTGTGCGTCCTGTAAAAACACCAGGCCGCAGGGTATTCCAAACTGGCACATTTCACCCTATCTGTTATACTAAAGCAGCTTCTACAGGCTCTGTTTTATTAATATCTTGCATTTTGAATTGGTTTTGTGCGTTCTGTAAAAACACCAGGCCGCATGGGCATCCCAAACCAGCACATTTCACCCTATCTGTTATACTAAATCAGCTTCTAAAGGCTCTGTTTTATTAATATATTGCATTTTTGAATTGGTTTTGTGCGTCCTTTAAAAATACCAGGCCGCAGGGTATTCCAAACCGGCACATTTCACCCTATCTGTTATACTAGAGCAGCTTCTACAGGCTCTGTTTTATTAATATATTGCATTTTCAATTGTTCTTTTGCGTCCTGTAAAAACACCAGGCCGCAGGGCATCCCAAACCAGCACATTTCACCCTATCTGTTATACTAAAGAAGCTTCTACAGGCTCTGTTTTATTAATATATTGCATTTTGAATTGGTTTTGTGCGTCCTGTAAAAACACCAGGCCGCATGGGCATCCCAAACCAGCACATTTCACCCTATCTGTTATACTAAATCAGCTTCTAAAGGCTCTGTTTTATTAATATATTGCATTTTGAATTGGTTTTGTATTCCTGTAAAAACACCAGGCCGCATGGGCATCCCAAACCAGCACATTTCACCCTACCTGTTATACAAAATCAGCTTCTAAAGGCTCTGTTTTATTAATATATTGCATTTTTTAATTGGTTTTGTGCGTCCTTTAAAAACACCAGGCCGCAGGGTATTCCAAACCAGCACATTTCACCCTATCTGTTATACTAAAGCAGCTTCTACAGGCTCTGTTTTATTAATATCTTGCATTTTGAATTGGTTTTGTGCGTCCTGTAAAAACACCAGGCCGCATGGGCATCCCAAACCAGCACATTTCACCCTATCTGTTATACTAAATCAGCTTCTAAAGGCTCTGTTTTATTAATATATTGCATTTTGAATTGGTTTTGTGCGTCCTTTAAAAACACCAGGCCGCAGGGTATCCCAAACCGGCACTTTTCACCCTATCTGTTATACTAAAGCAGCTTCTGCAGGCTCTGTTTTATTAATATATTGCATTTTGAATTGGTTTTGTGCGTCCTGTTAAAACAACAGGCCACATGGGCATCCCAAACCAGCACATTTCACCCTATCTGTTATACTAAATCAGCTTCTAAAGGCTCTGTTTTATTAATATATTGCATTTTTTAATTGTTTTGTGCGTCCTTTAAAAACACCAGGCCGCAGGGTATTCCAAACCGGCACATTTCACCCTATCTGTTATACTAAAGCAGCTTCTACAGGCTCTGTTTTATTAATATCTTGCATTTTGAATTGGTTTTGTGTGTCCTGTAAAAACACCAGGCCGCATGGGCATCCCAAACCAGCACATTTCACCCTATCTGTTATACTAAATCAGCTTCTAAAGGCTCTGTTTTATTAATATATTGCATTTTTTAATTGGTTTTGTGCGTCCTTTAAAAACACCAGGCCGCAGGGTATTCCAAACCGGCACATTTCACCCTATCTGTTATACTAAATCAGCTTCTACAGGCTCTGTTTTATTAATATATTGCATTTTCAATTGTTCTTTTGCGTCCTGTAAAAACACCAGGCCGCAGGGTATCCCAAACCGGCACATTTCCCCCTATCTGTTATACTAAAGAAGCTTCTACAGGCTCTGTTTTATTAATATATTGCATTTTGAATTGGTTTTGTGTTTCCTGTAAAAACACCAGGCCACATGGGCATCCCAAACCAGCACATTTCCCCCTATCTGTTATACTAAATCAGCTTCTAAAGGCTCTGTTTTATTAATATATTGCATTTTGAATTGGTTTTGTGCGTCCTGTAAAAACACCAGGCCGCATGGGCATCCCAAACCAGCACATTTCACCCTATCTGTTATACTAAATCAGCTTCTAAAGGCTCTGTTTTATTAATATATTGCATTTTTTAATTGGTTTTGTGCGTCCTTTAAAAACACCAGGCCGCAGGGTATTCCAAACCGGCACATTTCACCCTATCTGTTATACTAAATCAGCTTCTACAGGCTCTGTTTTATTAATATATTGCATTTTCAATTGTTCTTTTGCGTCCTGTAAAAACACCAGGCCACAGGGTATCCCAAACCGGCACATTTCACCTTATCTGTTATACTAAATCAGCTTCTACAGGCTCTGTTTATTAATATCTTGCATTTTGAATTGGTTCTTTTGCGTCTTGTAAAAACACCAGCCCACAGGGTATCCCATATTGCCAATTTTCATAGTATCTGGTGCAGAGAAGCAGTTTCTCACTTTATTTAGCTTCTGCTTTTTAAAATAAACACATTTTTTTAAGTGCCTATTGCGCATTTCAAATGCATAAAAATGTCAGGCAGACAAGTGCTAGGATGTTCAAAGAGGAGTGGCAGAGGCCAAGATTCAGCAGGCAGAGGTCGCAGCAGACTAGGGGCGAGTGGCAGCAGGAGTCACGGTAAGAGACCTGATCTGGCAGTATCTGCTAGCGGTCGTGTCTCCACCAGTAACGCATCTGCCGTGGTACGCGCTCATCCACATCATCACAAGTTACATCTGACACCCCCAGTCTAGGGTCGGTAGGTTCCTCTGACACAACCCTGAGTTGCCATGGCCCGAGAGCAGTCCCTGTCCTCCCATTGCCTCTGTCCTACGCCGTTCCCTCCCCCAGCGACGTATCCTATGCTTTGGGTTCAGCTCCACTCTTTAGTGAGGAGGACGATCAGATAGAGGACAGTCAGCAGCTACTGCCCAGCCAAGAAATGGAGGTGGCTTCCTTCCCTAGGCAGACAAATAGTGATGTGGAGAGTGGCGTGGGTGTTGTTGCGAGCGTTCCAGCTCCTGCTCCAGACACTGTTGAGGAAACCGAGAACATCAGTGATGTGCAGCCACAACTCAGTGATGATGATGAAGCCGATCGCACTTGGGAGCCGGGTGCAGAAGGGGCTTCATCCTCATCATCAGGAGGGGCGCAGGTTTCCCCGGAGTCAGCAGCTGAGGCAGCAAGGTGTTAGCAGCACAGCATGGTTGGCAGTCAGCATGGGTACAGAATTGTAAAGCCTGGAGCCAAACGGGGCCGGGGCCCGGGGTAGAGCACCTGCTGCGCGGCAGGCTACCTTATCGGGAGGTAGTGGAGCAGGGGTTCCTGGAGTTGGCGACAGTAGCAGTGAATAAGTGCGGGCTGTTGGTGGGAAAAGTAGCTACTCGGCAGTGTGGCAGTTTTTCATCAAGCATCCGCAGGAGGGTAACATGGCCACATGCAAGATATGTAGGCTGAAGGTGAAGCGTGGCCAGGGCCCAAATGTTGGCACCACGGCCCTGAGTCAACATATGATGCGTCACCATAAAGCGGCCTGGGAGAACCGGGAGGTTGGTCCGGGTTGCTTTCTCACCAAGTGGCACGCCTCTCCCAATTTCTGCCAGCCAAGGCTCCAGCACCTCAGCCGAAGGCAGCTGTATGTCATACCCATCCTCTGTCGCTCCAGATGCTCCTGCTCCTGTCATGCATCCCACCAGCAATCCATCAGCCATGTCCAAGAGACAGCAGTATGCGCCCACTCATCCTACGGTGCAGAAGCTGAATGTACTCCTGTCCAAGTTGCTGGTGCTGCAGTCACTCCCTTTTCAGGTGGTGAACTCTGCACCTTTCAGAGAATTGATGGCTTGTGCCGAGCCGAGGTGGAGAGTCCCAAGCCGTCATTTCTTTGCTAAGAAGGCAGTACCAGCGCTGCACACTTTTGTTGAACAGAAGGTGGGCCAGTCCTTGAGCCTGTCGGTGTGTAGCAAAGTACATGGCAGCGCCGACGTCTGGAGCTGTTACTACGGTCAGGGACAGTACATGTCATTTACGGCCCACTGGGTGAATGTGGTCCCTTTGTAGCAGCAGCAACTTGGACAGGTCACGCCGCTTCGGCCTCCACATTCCCTGGCCGTTGTGCCTGTGACACCGTGCGACTCGGCCTCCTCATCCTCCGCCATCTCCTCACCCTCCACTGTAGGCTCAAGTCTCAGTTCCCCTCCAGCCTACCATGTGTGCAGGGCTGTGCTTCACATGGTTTGTCTTGGCGAACGGAGTCACACAGGGGAGGAACTGCTTACATTTATTCATCAAGAAATCCAAACATGGCTTACTCCAAGAAAACTGAAAATGGGAACCATGGTTACCGACAATGGGAAGAACATTTTGTCTGCGCTGCGACAAGGAAGGCTGCCCCATGCGCCCTGCATGGCTAACGTCTTCAATCTGGTTGTGAAGCGGTTTCTGAAGTCTTCCCCCCATCTGCAAGACATCCTAACAATTTCAAGGAAACTTTGCATGTACTTCAGCCACTCATACACCGCCAAGCACACCCTTCTTGAGCTACAGCGTCAGAACGGTAGCCCCCAACATAGTCTGATTTGCGATGTTTCCACCCGTTGGATTTCCACCCTGCATATGTTGGACAGACTATAACTTCAATGTCAACCAGTGGCAGCTCATACGTGACACTTGCTGTATGCTCAGGCCCTTTGAGGAAGCCACTTTATTTGTGAGTCGCCAAGATTACAGGATGAACGACGTGATTCCACTGTTTCATGTACTACAGTACATGTTGGAAACCATGGCTGGTAAGGGCACTGGAGACATGGCGTCTACATCTTACAGCCACATGAACCCCGTTGGAGCTGAACTAGAGGAGGAGGAGGACGAGGAGGAAGAGGAGTGGCACAGTGCATAGATTAGGCTTGGCGAAATGGCTGGTTTATCTAGTCAGCGGACAGGAGAGGAGGAGCAGGAGCAGCCAGAGGAGCAAGAGGGTTGTGAGGAAGGCGAGACAGAGGACCCAGACACACCATGGCAGTATGCAGTGGTGATGGAGACAGGTAGTCCCTCCGAGTCAGTTGCACAAAGGGCACGAAGCATGCTCACGTGCTTGCGTAGTGACCCCAGAATTGTTTCCATTTGTCAGTGGGATGACTTTTGGCTCTCCACCTTATTGGACTCTAGCTACCGGCAAAAAATGGGGGCATTTTTTAAACCCACTGAGAGGGAGGACAAACTGGCCTACTACAGAGACATCCTACGTAGTCAGTTGGCCGATGCCTATCTGCGCGATGGTCCATACTCTCGCAGGTCTGACTCGGGGGGCCCTCTGCGCTCAACTTCCACTGCCATAGCTGCTGGGGGGGGGGGTTGGCAGGAGCAGCAGCAGCAGCTCCATCAGCAGAAGCCTCAGTGTTCAGTCGCTAATGAGTAGCTTTCTACACCCGCATAGTGAGTCTACTCATGAGCAGCAGGAAGACCTGGAGCAGGACCTGAACCAACAGGTCATGTCATACCTTGACATGACCATGCCAACACACCTTGAGGATCCGCTGGACTTCTGGGCAGCCAAACTTGACTTGTGGCCGCAGCTAGCTGAGTTTGCCCTGGAAAAGCTGTCCTGCCCGGCAAGTAGCGTGCCATTTGAGCGGGTGTTTAGTGCGGTGGGGGCCATAGTTATGGCGAGGAGAACTCGTCTGTCAACTAAAAAAGTGGAGAGACTCACCTTTGTGAAAATGAATCAGGGATGGACCAGCCAGGATTTCCACCCACCAATGGCTGATGCATGCGACTAGATTCAGCATGGTGCCACATTTTACACTTTCCAAATGGTGCAAAACATATTTATGTCATTAGGCCAATTTTTGGGCTCCTGCTAATGCCAACTTCAGGGTGTGCCTTTCAGCCAAATTTTGGCCTCCTGCTGCTGCTGCTGCCAACTGCAGTGTGTCTTTAGGCCAATTTTTGGGTTCCTGCTGCCAACTCCAGTGTCTCTTTCAGCCAATGTTTGGGCTCCTGCTGCTGCTGCTTGCAACTCCAGGGTTTCATTCAGCCAATTTTTGGGCTCCTGCTGCCAACTCCAGTGTCTCTTTCAAGCTATGTTTGGACTCCTGCTGCTGCTGCTTGCAACTCCAGGGTGTCATTCAGCCAATTTTTGGGCTCCTGCTGCCAACTCCAGTGTCTTGTTCAAGCTATGTTTGGGCTGCTGCTGCTGCTTGCAACTCCAGGGTGTCATTCAGACATTTTTTGGGCTCCTGCTGCCAACTCCAGTGTGTCTTTCAAGCTATGATTGGGCTGCTGCTGCTGCTGCTTGCAACTCCAGGGTGTCATTCAGACATTTTTTGGGCTCCTGCTGCCAACTCCAGTGTCTCTTTCAAGCTATGTTTGGGCTCTTGCTGCTGCTGCTTGTAACTCCAGGGTCTCTTTCAGCCAATTTTTGGGCTCCTGCTGCCAACTTCAGTGTCTCTTTCAAGCTATGTTTGGGCTCCTGCTGCTTCTGCTTGCAACTCCATGGTGTCATTCAGCCAATTTTTGGGCTCCTGCTGCCAACTCCAGTGTGCCTTTCAAGCTAGGTTTGGGCTGCTGCTGCTGCTTGCCACTCCATGGTGTCATTCAGACAATTTTTGGGCTCCTGCTGCCAACTCCAGTGTCTCTTTCAAGCTATGTTTGGCCTCCTGCTGCTGCTGCTGCCAACCGCAGTGTGTCTTTAGGCCAATTTTTGGGTTCTTGCTGCCAACTCCATTGTCTCTTTCAAGCTATGTTTGGGCTCCTGCTGCTGCTGCTTGCAACTCCAGGGTGTCATTCAGCCAATTTTTGGGCTCCTGCTGCAAACTCAAGTGTGTCTTTCAAGCTAGGTTTGGGCTGCTGCTGCTGCTGCTACTGCTTGCAACTCCATGGTGTCATTCAGACAATTTTTAGGCTCCTGCTGCCAACTCCAGTGTCTCTTTCAAGCTATGTTTGGGCTCCTGCTGCTGCTTCTTGCAATTCCAGGGTGTCATTCAGCCAATGTTTGGGCTCCTGCTGCCAACTCCAGTGTCTCTTTCAGCCAATGTTTGGGCTCCTGCTGCTGCTGCTTGCAACTCCAGGGTGTCATTCAGCCAATTTTTGGGCTCCTGCTGCCAACTCCAGTGTTTCTTTCAAGCTATGTTTGGGCTGCTGCTGCTTGCAAATCCAGGGTGTCATTCAGCCAATTTTTGGGCTCCTGCTGCCAACTCCAGTGTGTCTTTCAAGCTATGTTTGGGCTGCTGCTGCTGCTTGAAACTCCAGGGTGTCATTCAGCCAATTTTTGGGCTCCTGCTGCCAACTCCAGTGTCTCGTTCAAGCTATGTTTGGGCTGCTGCTGCTGCTTGCAACTCCAGGGTGTCATTCAGCCAATTTTTGGGCTCCTGCTGCCAACTCCAGTGTGTCTTTCAAGCTATGATTGGGCTGCTGCTGCTTGCAACTCCAGGGTGTCATTCAGACATTTTTTGGGCTCCTGCTGCCAACTCCAGTATCTCTTTCAAGCTATGTTTGGGCTCTTGCTGCTGCTGCTTGTAACTCCAGGGTGTCATTCAGCCAATTTTTGGGCTCCTGCTGCCAACTCCAGTGTCTCTTTCAAGCTATGTTTGGGCTCCTGCTGCTGCTGCTTGCAACTCCAGGGTGTCATTCAGCCAATTTTTGGGCTCCTGCTGCCAACTCCAGTGTGTCTTTCAAGCTAGGTTTGGGCTGCTGCTGCTGCTGCTGCTTGCAACTCCATGGTGTCATTCAGACAATTTTTGGGCTCCTGCTGCCAACTCCAGTGTCTCTTTCAAGCTATGTTTGGGCTCCTGCTTCTGCTTCTTGCAACTCCAGGGTGTCATTCAGCCAATGTTTGGGCTCCTGCTGCCAACTCCAGTGTCTCTTTCAGCCAATGTTTGGGCTCCTGCTGCTGCTTGCAACTCCAGGGTGTCATTCAGCCAATTTTTGGGCTCCTGCTGCCAACTCCAGTGTCTCTTTCAAGCTATGTTTGGGCTGCTGCTTGCGACTCCAGGGTGTCATTCAGCCAATTTTTGGGCTCCTGCTGCCAACTCCAGTGTGTCTTTCTAGCTAGGTTTGGGCTGCTGCTGCTGCTGCTGCTGCTGTTTGCAACTCCAGGGTGTCATTCAGACAATTTTTGGGCTCCTGCTGCCAACTCCAGTGTCTCTTTCAAGCTATGTTTGGCCTCCTGCTGCTGCTGCTGCCAACCGCAGTGTGTCTTTAGGCCAATTTTTGGGTTCTTGCTGCCAACTCCATTGTCTCTTTCAAGCTATGTTTGGGCTCCTGCTGCTGCTGCTTGCAACTCCAGGGTGTCATTCAGCCAATTTTTGGGCTCCTGCTGATGCCAACTTCAGGGTGTGCCTTTCAGCCAAACTTTGGCCCCCTGCTGCTGCCAACTGCAGTGTGTCTTTAGGCCAATATTTGGGTTCCTGCTGCCAACTCCAGTGTCTCTTTCAAGCTATGTTTGGGTTCCTGCTGCTTGCAACTCCAGGGTGTCATTCAGCCAATTTTGGGCTCCTGCTGCCAACTCCAGTGTCTCTTTCAAGCTATGTTTGGGCTCCTGCTGCTGCTGCTTGCAACTCCAGGGTGTCATTCAGCCAATTTTTGGGCTCCTGCTCCTCCTGCTGCCAACTTCAGGATGTCTTTCAGCCAATATTTGGGCTCCTGCTGCTGCCAGCTCCAGGGTGTGTTTTTCAGGCAATATAGGGGCCCCTCATAGTGATGCCACCTCAACTCTCTGCAATTGTGCTGCTCTGTGATTCTAATAGCGATGCCTCTGATCTGCATGTCATTTTATTTACAGTATTATTTCACTAACCCAGCACGCATCCTATGCATGTTACAGCAAGGCAGAATGGTTTACAACCCTTTTGAGGCTCTAGGAAGCTCAGAAATAGCCATTTTAATAGCGATTTGTCGCGAATAAATTCGGACCGAAACTAATTTTGACGGAAAATTCGGCGAATTAGCCAAATCAAATTTTTCAAAAGTTCGCTCATCCCTAGTTCCAATGAAATTAAACACAGACTAATCCATATAACACCAAGGTTCAAACAATTAGGGCAAAGTAAAGTACAGTAAGTCTTATATCACCATATTGTTAAGAGTCCAGGTCCACATTAAGGCAAGTCGCCGCACCGACGTGTTGCATGGGCCAATCTAGTCCCACTTCATCAGGATGCTGGAGTTAGAAAAAGCTAAATGGATTTTGATGTGCAGCAGTCTAAACTGCCCTGGTGATGGATGCCTATGAGCACTGTTTGTTGGTCTGGTTTAAGTCATTTTTGACTGTTGTCCACTGTCCCATTGTCCCAAGTGTAAAAACAAATTGTTTGCTTACCCGTCATGCAGAAGACTCACCTCAGTGCACTGCTAAATAAAGCTGAGATCCAGCCCCAGTTCTGAATGTTAACATGTGACCACTATTTTTGTTTAGTACTGAGAACCTATCACTATCCCTTTTGCATTAGACGGGATACATTAGTGCAGAGGTACTCAACCACTTCTTGCAAAGGTCCATATAGAGGCATTTGGTGAGAGGTGAAGGTCCGGGCAAGTAGAAATGGATGGGTCAGGAATGGATGGGGCAAAGATGGTGGGACAGGATTGGATGGGGCAAAGAGACAGATAAACTTAGAGGCCGATTCATCAATAGCGCCAGGTAGCGACAGATGAGCGACTGAAGTATGGCGCTATGAGCGCCGCTAGCGTCAGCCGCGGGCGGTAGCGATTCGCTATAGCAGGCCTCCTCAGTCGCTACCTGGCGTTGTTGCGAACAACGCCTACATTGCTGAATATGATGTTGGCCCTCAGCTTTGTAGGCGCTGTCAGTCAGTGTGACCACGCTATTCTACACAGCGCCTGTTAGCTTTGCTGTGTCCTGGCCATCCAGTACCTTCTGAATAAAACACATTGCCACATTTTTTAAAAATTTAAAGAGTTTTTATTTTGTGTTGAAAAGGAAATTAAATTCAACCAGATATTAGAATATAAATGCCAAATAAAACATAATTTAACACATAGCCACAATTTTTTTTTTTTTTTTATTTGTTAAATAAAAAGGAAATACAATTAAACCACCAATGAGAAAGAAAATGTAAATAAAAACAGAACAGAGAAAAATGGAAAATCGAAAAAGAAAAGAAAAACAGAAATGAGAAAGGAAAATAGAAAAAGAAAAGAAAAACAGAAATGAGAAAGGAAAAGAGAAAAAAGAAAAACAGAAATGAGAAAGCAAAATAGTAAAAAGAAAAACAGAAATAAGAAAGGAAAATAGAAAAAGAAAAGAAAAACAGAAATGAGAAAGGAAAAGAGAAAAAAGAAAAACAGAAATGAGAAAGCAAAATAGAAAAAGAAAAGAAAAACAGAAATGAGAAAGGAAAAGAGAAAAAAGAAAAACAGAAATGAGAAAGCAAAATAGTAAAAAGAAAAACAGAAATGAGAAAGGAAAATAGAAAAAGAAAAGAAAAACAGAAATGAGAAAGGAAAAGAGAAAAAAGAAAAACAGAAATGAGAAAGGAAAATAGAAAAAGAAAAGAAAAACAGAAATGAGAAAGGAAAAGAGAAAAAAGAAAAACAGAAATGAGAAAGGAAAATAGAAAAAGAAAAGAAAAACAGAAATGAGAAAGGAAAAGAGAAAAAAGAAAAACAGAAATGAGAAAGCAAAATAGTAAAAAGAAAAACAGAAATGAGAAAGGAAAATAGAAAAAGAAAAGAAAAACAGAAATGAGAAAGGAAAATAGAAAAATAAATAAAAAACAGAACAGAGAAATAAAAGGAAAATGGAAAAGGGAAATAAAAACATAAATCAGCCAGAAAAATATAATTACAATAGGAAGTAGAATGCCAAGGAAACGTTCACCAGAATTAAACACATAGCCACATGTATCTATATATAGTAGATTTTTTATTCAAATCTACATAAAATTAAAAATGAACACAAGAGAAATGGTAAAGTAAAATTAAAACAGAAAGGAAAAAGCAAAGTAAAGTAAAATAAAGTTGGGAAAGTCCGAAATATTGATCACGGTGCCCGTGTTTGTGCCTGAAAAAATAAGAAAAGTGCAGTTAGTATAGATCTTTAAAGTAGTATAGTTGTAGCAAATACAAAAATGCATTACTTGATAACCAACATTGGCGTCTTACACCCCCCTTAGAGTGGTTTTGGTCATCTTACACCCCCCTTAGAGTGGTTTGGGTCATCTTACACCCCCCCTTACAATGGTTTTGGTCATCTTACACCCCCCTTAGAATGGTTTGGGTCATCTTACACCCCCTTTAGAGTGGTTTTGGTCATCTTACACCCCCCCTTACAATGGTTTTGGTTAGGGATGAGCGAATCGATCCGGACGAACCCGGATTCGATCCGAATTTCAGGAAAAATTCGATTCGGATCGAATCCGAATTTCCCCGCGATTCGATCACTCGAAGTTTTCCTTTAACATCCATTCATTTACATTTACAGGCATTCTAAGATGGCGGACGGGACATGTCTGGACATGTATCCCGCGCCAGTGCAAGCTGGGGCAGTCACATGCAGCCTATCAGCAGCCAGCAAGCCCGGTGACGTCACACAGCGGTATTTAACGGCGGCCATCTTGCTTTTCCTCATTTCTCTATTGCATTCGTGACAGACAGACAGAACGCTGTGTAGCTGAGGCAGTTAGACAGGCTGGAGACAGGGACAGACAGGGACAGGCAGGAGACAGGCAGGAGACAGACAGGAGACAGACAGAAAGCCAGGGAAAGGTAGGAAAAACGGAGCTGGCTGACAGGGAGATTTTTTTTTTTTCATCCAGCCTTTGTTAGCGTTTTCAGGCTGCTTATAGTAACTAACTGTGCATATATACTGAACTGATCTTAAGTCTGCTGTGAGGCATCCCATTCTGTGACTAAAGCAGCCTCTGTTTAAGACCATATAAGCATTTGCTCTTATCATATTTGAAATTAGGCCTGATAAAGACACTTTTGCTGGCCAAAGCACTACTGGACCCTGCCAGGTCCATTCCTGCCCAGGGCATCCCATTCTGTGACTACAGCAGCCTCTGTTTAAGACCATATAAGCATTTGCTCTTATCATATTTGAAATTAGCCTGATAAAGACACTTTTGCTGGCCAAAGCACTACTGGACCCTGCCAGGTCCATTCCTGCCCAGGGCATCCCATTCTGTGACTAAAGCAGCCTCTGTTTAAGACCATATAAGCATTTGCTCTTATCATATTTGAAATTAGGCCTGATAAAGACACTTTTGCTGGCCAAAGCACTACTGGACCCTGCCAGGTCCATTCCTGCCCAGGGCATCCCATTCTGTGACTACAGCAGCCTCTGTTTAAGACCATATAAGCATTTGCTCTTATCATATTTGAAATTAGCCTGATAAAGACACTTTTGCTGGCCAAAGCACTACTGGACCCTGCCAGGTCCATTCCTGCCCAGGGCATCCCATTCTGTGACTAAAGCAGCCTCTGTTTAAGACCATATAAGCATTTGCTCTTATCATATTTGAAATTAGGCCTGATAAAGACACTTTTGCTGGCCAAAGCACTACTGGACCCTGCCAGGTCCATTCCTGCCCAGGGCATCCCATTCTGTGACTACAGCAGCCTCTGTTTAAGACCATATAAGCATTTGCTCTTATCATATTTGAAATTAGGCCTGATAAAGACACTTTTGCTGGCCAAAGCACTACTGGACCCTGCCAGGTCCATTCCTGCCCAGGGCATCCCATTCTGTGACTAAAGCAGCCTCTGTTTAAGACCATATAAGCATTTGCTCTTATCATATTTGAAATTAGGCCTGATAAAGACACTTTTGCTGGCCAAAGCACTACTGGACCCTGCCAGGTCGATTCCTGTTGGGGCATCCCATTCTGTGACTACAGCAGCCTCTGTTTAAGACCATATAAGCATTTGCTCTTATCATATTTGAAATTAGCCTGATAAAGACACTTTTGCTGGCCAAAGCACTACTGGACCCTGCCAGGTCCATTCCTGCCCAGGGCATCCCATTCTGTGACTACAGCAGCCTCTGTTTAAGACCATATAAGCATTTGCTCTTATCATATTTGAAATTAGGCCTGATAAAGACACTTTTGCTGGCCAAAGCACTACTGGACCCTGCCAGGTCCATTCCTGCCCAGGGCATCCCATTCTGTGACTACAGCAGCCTCTGTTTAAGACCATATAAGCATTTGCTCTTATCATATTTGAAATTAGGCCTGATAAAGACACTTTTGCTGGCCAAAGCACTACTGGACCCTGCCAGGTCGATTCCTGCCCGGGGCATCCCATTCTGTGACTACAGCAGCCTCTGTTTAAGACCATATAAGCATTTGCTCTTATCATATTTGAAATTAGCCTGATAAAGACACTTTTGCTGGCCAAAGCACTACTGGACCCTGCCAGGTCCATTCCTGCCCAGGGCATCCCATTCTGTGACTAAAGCAGCCTCTGTTTAAGACCATATAAGCATTTGCTCTTATCATATTTGAAATTAGGCCTGATAAAGACACTTTTGCTGGCCAAAGCACTACTGGACCCTGCCAGGTCCATTCCTGCCCAGGGCATCCCATTCTGTGACTACAGCAGCCTCTGTTTAAGACCATATAAGCATTTGCTCTTATCATATTTGAAATTAGGCCTGATAAAGACACTTTTGCTGGCCAAAGCACTACTGGACCCTGCCAGGTCCATTCCTGCCCGGGGCATCCCATTCTGTGACTACAGCAGCCTCTGTTTAAGACCATATAAGCATTTGCTCTTATCATATTTGAAATTAGGCCTGATAAAGACACTTTTGCTGGCCAAAGCACTACTGGACCCTGCCAGGTCCATTCCTGCCCAGGGCATCCCATTCTGTGACTACAGCAGCCTCTGTTTAAGACCATATAAGCATTTGCTCTTATCATATTTGAAATTAGGCCTGATAAAGACACTTTTGCTGGCCAAAGCACTACTGGACCCTGCCAGGTCGATTCCTGTTGGGGCATCCCATTCTGTGACTAAAGCAGCCTCTGTTTAAGACCATATAAGCATTTGCTCTTATCATATTTGAAATTAGGCCTGATAAAGACACTTTTGCTGGCCAAAGCACTACTGGACCCTGCCAGGTCGATTCCTGTTGGGGCATCCCATTCTGTGACTACAGCAGCCTCTGTTTAAGACCATATAAGCATTTGCTCTTATCATATTTGAAATTAGCCTGATAAAGACACTTTTGCTGGCCAAAGCACTACTGGACCCTGCCAGGTCGATTCCTGCCCAGGGCATCCCATTCTGTGACTAAAGCAGCCTCTGTTTAAGACCATATAAGCATTTGCTCTTATCATATTTGAAATTAGGCCTGATAAAGACACTTTTGCTGGCCAAAGCACTACTGGACCCTGCCAGGTCCATTCCTGCCCAGGGCATCCCATTCTGTGACTACAGCAGCCTCTGTTTAAGACCATATAAGCATTTGCTCTTATCATATTTGAAATTAGGCCTGATAAAGACACTTTTGCTGGCCAAAGCACTACTGGACCCTGCCAGGTCCATTCCTGCCCGGGGCATCCCATTCTGTGACTACAGCAGCCTCTGTTTAAGACCATATAAGCATTTGCTCTTATCATATTTGAAATTAGCCTGATAAAGACACTTTTGCTGGCCAAAGCACTACTGGACCCTGCCAGGTCCATTCCTGCCCAGGGCATCCCATTCTGTGACTAAAGCAGCCTCTGTTTAAGACCATATAAGCATTTGCTCTTATCATATTTGAAATTAGGCCTGATAAAGACACTTTTGCTGGCCAAAGCACTACTGGACCCTGCCAGGTCCATTCCTGCCCAGGGCATCCCATTCTGTGACTACAGCAGCCTCTGTTTAAGACCATATAAGCATTTGCTCTTATCATATTTGAAATTAGGCCTGATAAAGACACTTTTGCTGGCCAAAGCACTACTGGACCCTGCCAGGTCCATTCCTGCCCGGGGCATCCCATTCTGTGACTACAGCAGCCTCTGTTTAAGACCATATAAGCATTTGCTCTTATCATATTTGAAATTAGGCCTGATAAAGACACTTTTGCTGGCCAAAGCACTACTGGACCCTGCCAGGTCCATTCCTGCCCAGGGCATCCCATTCTGTGACTACAGCAGCCTCTGTTTAAGACCATATAAGCATTTGCTCTTATCATATTTGAAATTAGGCCTGATAAAGACACTTTTGCTGGCCAAAGCACTACTGGACCCTGCCAGGTCGATTCCTGTTGGGGCATCCCATTCTGTGACTAAAGCAGCCTCTGTTTAAGACCATATAAGCATTTGCTCTTATCATATTTGAAATTAGGCCTGATAAAGACACTTTTGCTGGCCAAAGCACTACTGGACCCTGCCAGGTCGATTCCTGTTGGGGCATCCCATTCTGTGACTACAGCAGCCTCTGTTTAAGACCATATAAGCATTTGCTCTTATCATATTTGAAATTAGCCTGATAAAGACACTTTTGCTGGCCAAAGCACTACTGGACCCTGCCAGGTCCATTCCTGCCCAGGGCATCCCATTCTGTGACTAAAGCAGCCTCTGTTTAAGACCATATAAGCATTTGCTCTTATCATATTTGAAATTAGGCCTGATAAAGACACTTTTGCTGGCCAAAGCACTACTGGACCCTGCCAGGTCCATTCCTGCCCAGGGCATCCCATTCTGTGACTACAGCAGCCTCTGTTTAAGACCATATAAGCATTTGCTCTTATCATATTTGAAATTAGGCCTGATAAAGACACTTTTGCTGGCCAAAGCACTACTGGACCCTGCCAGGTCCATTCCTGCCCAGGGCATCCCATTCTGTGACTAAAGCAGCCTCTGTTTAAGACCATATAAGCATTTGCTCTTATCATATTTGAAATTAGGCCTGATAAAGACACTTTTGCTGGCCAAAGCACTACTGGACCCTGCCAGGTCCATTCCTGCCCAGGGCATCCCATTCTGTGACTACAGCAGCCTCTGTTTAAGACCATATAAGCATTTGCTCTTATCATATTTGAAATTAGGCCTGATAAAGACACTTTTGCTGGCCAAAGCACTACTGGACCCTGCCAGGTCCATTCCTGCCCAGGGCATCCCATTCTGTGACTACAGCAGCCTCTGTTTAAGACCATATAAGCATTTGCTCTTATCATATTTGAAATTAGGCCTGATAAAGACACTTTTGCTGGCCAAAGCACTACTGGACCCTGCCAGGTCCATTCCTGCCCGGGGCATCCCATTCTGTGACTACAGCAGCCTCTGTTTAAGACCATATAAGCATTTGCTCTTATCATATTTGAAATTAGGCCTGATAAAGACACTTTTGCTGGCCAAAGCACTACTGGACCCTGCCAGGTCCATTCCTGCCCAGGGCATCCCATTCTGTGACTACAGCAGCCTCTGTTTAAGACCATATAAGCATTTGCTCTTATCATATTTGAAATTAGGCCTGATAAAGACACTTTTGCTGGCCAAAGCACTACTGGACCCTGCCAGGTCGATTCCTGTTGGGGCATCCCATTCTGTGACTAAAGCAGCCTCTGTTTAAGACCATATAAGCATTTGCTCTTATCATATTTGAAATTAGGCCTGATAAAGACACTTTTGCTGGCCAAAGCACTACTGGACCCTGCCAGGTCGATTCCTGTTGGGGCATCCCATTCTGTGACTACAGCAGCCTCTGTTTAAGACCATATAAGCATTTGCTCTTATCATATTTGAAATTAGCCTGATAAAGACACTTTTGCTGGCCAAAGCACTACTGGACCCTGCCAGGTCCATTCCTGCCCAGGGCATCCCATTCTGTGACTAAAGCAGCCTCTGTTTAAGACCATATAAGCATTTGCTCTTATCATATTTGAAATTAGGCCTGATAAAGACACTTTTGCTGGCCAAAGCACTACTGGACCCTGCCAGGTCCATTCCTGCCCAGGGCATCCCATTCTGTGACTACAGCAGCCTCTGTTTAAGACCATATAAGCATTTGCTCTTATCATATTTGAAATTAGGCCTGATAAAGACACTTTTGCTGGCCAAAGCACTACTGGACCCTGCCAGGTCCATTCCTGCCCAGGGCATCCCATTCTGTGACTAAAGCAGCCTCTGTTTAAGACCATATAAGCATTTGCTCTTATCATATTTGAAATTAGGCCTGATAAAGACACTTTTGCTGGCCAAAGCACTACTGGACCCTGCCAGGTCCATTCCTGCCCAGGGCATCCCATTCTGTGACTACAGCAGCCTCTGTTTAAGACCATATAAGCATTTGCTCTTATCATATTTGAAATTAGGCCTGATAAAGACACTTTTGCTGGCCAAAGCACTACTGGACCCTGCCAGGTCCATTCCTGCCCAGGGCATCCCATTCTGTGACTAAAGCAGCCTCTGTTTAAGACCATATAAGCATTTGCTCTTATCATATTTGAAATTAGGCCTGATAAAGACACTTTTGCTGGCCAAAGCACTACTGGACCCTGCCAGGTCGATTCCTGTTGGGGCATCCCATTCTGTGACTACAGCAGCCTCTGTTTAAGACCATATAAGCATTTGCTCTTATCATATTTGAAATTAGCCTGATAAAGACACTTTTGCTGGCCAAAGCACTACTGGACCCTGCCAGGTCCATTCCTGCCCAGGGCATCCCATTCTGTGACTACAGCAGCCTCTGTTTAAGACCATATAAGCATTTGCTCTTATCATATTTGAAATTAGGCCTGATAAAGACACTTTTGCTGGCCAAAGCACTACTGGACCCTGCCAGGTCCATTCCTGCCCAGGGCATCCCATTCTGTGACTACAGCAGCCTCTGTTTAAGACCATATAAGCATTTGCTCTTATCATATTTGAAATTAGGCCTGATAAAGACACTTTTGCTGGCCAAAGCACTACTGGACCCTGCCAGGTCGATTCCTGCCCGGGGCATCCCATTCTGTGACTACAGCAGCCTCTGTTTAAGACCATATAAGCATTTGCTCTTATCATATTTGAAATTAGCCTGATAAAGACACTTTTGCTGGCCAAAGCACTACTGGACCCTGCCAGGTCCATTCCTGCCCAGGGCATCCCATTCTGTGACTAAAGCAGCCTCTGTTTAAGACCATATAAGCATTTGCTCTTATCATATTTGAAATTAGGCCTGATAAAGACACTTTTGCTGGCCAAAGCACTACTGGACCCTGCCAGGTCCATTCCTGCCCAGGGCATCCCATTCTGTGACTACAGCAGCCTCTGTTTAAGACCATATAAGCATTTGCTCTTATCATATTTGAAATTAGGCCTGATAAAGACACTTTTGCTGGCCAAAGCACTACTGGACCCTGCCAGGTCCATTCCTGCCCGGGGCATCCCATTCTGTGACTACAGCAGCCTCTGTTTAAGACCATATAAGCATTTGCTCTTATCATATTTGAAATTAGGCCTGATAAAGACACTTTTGCTGGCCAAAGCACTACTGGACCCTGCCAGGTCCATTCCTGCCCAGGGCATCCCATTCTGTGACTACAGCAGCCTCTGTTTAAGACCATATAAGCATTTGCTCTTATCATATTTGAAATTAGCCTGATAAAGACACTTTTGCTGGCCAAAGCACTACTGGACCCTGCCAGGTCCATTCCTGCCCAGGGCATCCCATTCTGTGACTAAAGCAGCCTCTGTTTAAGACCATATAAGCATTTGCTCTTATCATATTTGAAATTAGGCCTGATAAAGACACTTTTGCTGGCCAAAGCACTACTGGACCCTGCCAGGTCCATTCCTGCCCAGGGCATCCCATTCTGTGACTACAGCAGCCTCTGTTTAAGACCATATAAGCATTTGCTCTTATCATATTTGAAATTAGGCCTGATAAAGACACTTTTGCTGGCCAAAGCACTACTGGACCCTGCCAGGTCCATTCCTGCCCAGGGCATCCCATTCTGTGACTAAAGCAGCCTCTGTTTAAGACCATATAAGCATTTGCTCTTATCATATTTGAAATTAGGCCTGATAAAGACACTTTTGCTGGCCAAAGCACTACTGGACCCTGCCAGGTCCATTCCTGCCCAGGGCATCCCATTCTGTGACTACAGCAGCCTCTGTTTAAGACCATATAAGCATTTGCTCTTATCATATTTGAAATTAGGCCTGATAAAGACACTTTTGCTGGCCAAAGCACTACTGGACCCTGCCAGGTCCATTCCTGCCCGGGGCATCCCATTCTGTGACTACAGCAGCCTCTGTTTAAGACCATATAAGCATTTGCTCTTATCATATTTGAAATTAGCCTGATAAAGACACTTTTGCTGGCCAAAGCACTACTGGACCCTGCCAGGTCCATTCCTGCCCAGGGCATCCCATTCTGTGACTAAAGCAGCCTCTGTTTAAGACCATATAAGCATTTGCTCTTATCATATTTGAAATTAGGCCTGATAAAGACACTTTTGCTGGCCAAAGCACTACTGGACCCTGCCAGGTCCATTCCTGCCCAGGGCATCCCATTCTGTGACTACAGCAGCCTCTGTTTAAGACCATATAAGCATTTGCTCTTATCATATTTGAAATTAGGCCTGATAAAGACACTTTTGCTGGCCAAAGCACTACTGGACCCTGCCAGGTCCATTCCTGCCCGGGGCATCCCATTCTGTGACTACAGCAGCCTCTGTTTAAGACCATATAAGCATTTGCTCTTATCATATTTGAAATTAGGCCTGATAAAGACACTTTTGCTGGCCAAAGCACTACTGGACCCTGCCAGGTCCATTCCTGCCCAGGGCATCCCATTCTGTGACTACAGCAGCCTCTGTTTAAGACCATATAAGCATTTGCTCTTATCATATTTGAAATTAGGCCTGATAAAGACACTTTTGCTGGCCAAAGCACTACTGGACCCTGCCAGGTCGATTCCTGTTGGGGCATCCCATTCTGTGACTAAAGCAGCCTCTGTTTAAGACCATATAAGCATTTGCTCTTATCATATTTGAAATTAGGCCTGATAAAGACACTTTTGCTGGCCAAAGCACTACTGGACCCTGCCAGGTCGATTCCTGTTGGGGCATCCCATTCTGTGACTACAGCAGCCTCTGTTTAAGACCATATAAGCATTTGCTCTTATCATATTTGAAATTAGCCTGATAAAGACACTTTTGCTGGCCAAAGCACTACTGGACCCTGCCAGGTCCATTCCTGCCCAGGGCATCCCATTCTGTGACTAAAGCAGCCTCTGTTTAAGACCATATAAGCATTTGCTCTTATCATATTTGAAATTAGGCCTGATAAAGACACTTTTGCTGGCCAAAGCACTACTGGACCCTGCCAGGTCCATTCCTGCCCAGGGCATCCCATTCTGTGACTACAGCAGCCTCTGTTTAAGACCATATAAGCATTTGCTCTTATCATATTTGAAATTAGGCCTGATAAAGACACTTTTGCTGGCCAAAGCACTACTGGACCCTGCCAGGTCCATTCCTGCCCGGGGCATCCCATTCTGTGACTACAGCAGCCTCTGTTTAAGACCATATAAGCATTTGCTCTTATCATATTTTAAATTAGGCCTGATAAAGACACTTTTGCTGGCCAAAGCACTACTGGACCCTGCCAGGTCCATTCCTGCCCGGGGCATCCCATTCTGTGACTACAGCAGCCTCTGTTTAAGACCATATAAGCATTTGCTCTTATCATATTTGAAATTAGGCCTGATAAAGACACTTTTGCTGGCCAAAGCACTACTGGACCCTGCCAGGTCGATTCCTGTTGGGGCATCCCATTCTGTGACTAAAGCAGCCTCTGTTTAAGACCATATAAGCATTTGCTCTTATCATATTTGAAATTAGGCCTGATAAAGACACTTTTGCTGGCCAAAGCACTACTGGACCCTGCCAGGTCGATTCCTGTTGGGGCATCCCATTCTGTGACTACAGCAGCCTCTGTTTAAGACCATATAAGCATTTGCTCTTATCATATTTGAAATTAGCCTGATAAAGACACTTTTGCTGGCCAAAGCACTACTGGACCCTGCCAGGTCCATTCCTGCCCAGGGCATCCCATTCTGTGACTAAAGCAGCCTCTGTTTAAGACCATATAAGCATTTGCTCTTATCATATTTGAAATTAGGCCTGATAAAGACACTTTTGCTGGCCAAAGCACTACTGGACCCTGCCAGGTCCATTCCTGCCCAGGGCATCCCATTCTGTGACTACAGCAGCCTCTGTTTAAGACCATATAAGCATTTGCTCTTATCATATTTGAAATTAGGCCTGATAAAGACACTTTTGCTGGCCAAAGCACTACTGGACCCTGCCAGGTCCATTCCTGCCCGGGGCATCCCATTCTGTGACTACAGCAGCCTCTGTTTAAGACCATATAAGCATTTGCTCTTATCATATTTGAAATTAGCCTGATAAAGACACTTTTGCTGGCCAAAGCACTACTGGACCCTGCCAGGTCCATTCCTGCCCAGGGCATCCCATTCTGTGACTAAAGCAGCCTCTGTTTAAGACCATATAAGCATTTGCTCTTATCATATTTGAAATTAGGCCTGATAAAGACACTTTTGCTGGCCAAAGCACTACTGGACCCTGCCAGGTCCATTCCTGCCCAGGGCATCCCATTCTGTGACTACAGCAGCCTCTGTTTAAGACCATATAAGCATTTGCTCTTATCATATTTGAAATTAGGCCTGATAAAGACACTTTTGCTGGCCAAAGCACTACTGGACCCTGCCAGGTCCATTCCTGCCCGGGGCATCCCATTCTGTGACTACAGCAGCCTCTGTTTAAGACCATATAAGCATTTGCTCTTATCATATTTGAAATTAGGCCTGATAAAGACACTTTTGCTGGCCAAAGCACTACTGGACCCTGCCAGGTCCATTCCTGCCCAGGGCATCCCATTCTGTGACTACAGCAGCCTCTGTTTAAGACCATATAAGCATTTGCTCTTATCATATTTGAAATTAGGCCTGATAAAGACACTTTTGCTGGCCAAAGCACTACTGGACCCTGCCAGGTCGATTCCTGTTGGGGCATCCCATTCTGTGACTAAAGCAGCCTCTGTTTAAGACCATATAAGCATTTGCTCTTATCATATTTGAAATTAGGCCTGATAAAGACACTTTTGCTGGCCAAAGCACTACTGGACCCTGCCAGGTCGATTCCTGTTGGGGCATCCCATTCTGTGACTACAGCAGCCTCTGTTTAAGACCATATAAGCATTTGCTCTTATCATATTTGAAATTAGCCTGATAAAGACACTTTTGCTGGCCAAAGCACTACTGGACCCTGCCAGGTCCATTCCTGCCCAGGGCATCCCATTCTGTGACTAAAGCAGCCTCTGTTTAAGACCATATAAGCATTTGCTCTTATCATATTTGAAATTAGGCCTGATAAAGACACTTTTGCTGGCCAAAGCACTACTGGACCCTGCCAGGTCCATTCCTGCCCGGGGCATCCCATTCTGTGACTACAGCAGCCTCTGTTTAAGACCATATAAGCATTTGCTCTTATCATATTTGAAATTAGGCCTGATAAAGACACTTTTGCTGGCCAAAGCACTACTGGACCCTGCCAGGTCCATTCCTGCCCGGGGCATCCCATTCTGTGACTACAGCAGCCTCTGTTTAAGACCATATAAGCATTTGCTCTTATCATATTTGAAATTAGGCCTGATAAAGACACTTTTGCTGGCCAAAGCACTACTGGACCCTGCCAGGTCCATTCCTGCCCAGGGCATCCCATTCTGTGACTAAAGCAGCCTCTGTTTAAGACCATATAAGCATTTGCTCTTATCATATTTGAAATTAGGCCTGATAAAGACACTTTTGCTGGCCAAAGCACTACTGGACCCTGCCAGGTCGATTCCTGTTGGGGCATCCCATTCTGTGACTACAGCAGCCTCTGTTTAAGACCATATAAGCATTTGCTCTTATCATATTTGAAATTAGCCTGATAAAGACACTTTTGCTGGCCAAAGCACTACTGGACCCTGCCAGGTCCATTCCTGCCCAGGGCATCCCATTCTGTGACTAAAGCAGCCTCTGTTTAAGACCATATAAGCATTTGCTCTTATCATATTTGAAATTAGGCCTGATAAAGACACTTTTGCTGGCCAAAGCACTACTGGACCCTGCCAGGTCCATTCCTGCCCGGGGCATCCCATTCTGTGACTACAGCAGCCTCTGTTTAAGACCATATAAGCATTTGCTCTTATCATATTTGAAATTAGCCTGATAAAGACACTTTTGCTGGCCAAAGCACTACTGGACCCTGCCAGGTCCATTCCTGCCCGGGGCATCCCATTCTGTGACTAAAGCAGCCTCTGTTTAAGACCATATAAGCATTTGCTCTTATCATATTTGAAATTAGGCCTGATAAAGACACTTTTGCTGGCCAAAGCACTACTGGACCCTGCCAGGTCCATTCCTGCCCGGGGCATCCCATTCTGTGACTACAGCAGCCTCTGTTTAAGACCATATAAGCATTTGCTCTTATCATATTTGAAATTAGGCCTGATAAAGACACTTTTGCTGGCCAAAGCACTACTGGACCCTGCCAGGTCCATTCCTGCCCAAGGCATCCCATTCTGTGACTAAAGCAGCCTCTGTTTAAGACCATATAAGCATTTGCTCTTATCATATTTGAAATTAGGCCTGATAAAGACACTTTTGCTGGCCAAAGCACTACTGGACCCTGCCAGGTCGATTCCTGTTGGGGCATCCCATTCTGTGACTACAGCAGCCTCTGTTTAAGACCATATAAGCATTTGCTCTTATCATATTTGAAATTAGCCTGATAAAGACACTTTTGCTGGCCAAAGCACTACTGGACCCTGCCAGGTCCATTCCTGCCCAGGGCATCCCATTCTGTGACTAAAGCAGCCTCTGTTTAAGACCATATAAGCATTTGCTCTTATCATATTTGAAATTAGGCCTGATAAAGACACTTTTGCTGGCCAAAGCACTACTGGACCCTGCCAGGTCCATTCCTGCCCGGGGCATCCCATTCTGTGACTACAGCAGCCTCTGTTTAAGACCATATAAGCATTTGCTCTTATCATATTTGAAATTAGCCTGATAAAGACACTTTTGCTGGCCAAAGCACTACTGGACCCTGCCAGGTCCATTCCTGCCCAGGGCATCCCATTCTGTGACTAAAGCAGCCTCTGTTTAAGACCATATAAGCATTTGCTCTTATCATATTTGAAATTAGGCCTGATAAAGACACTTTTGCTGGCCAAAGCACTACTGGACCCTGCCAGGTCCATTCCTGCCCAGGGCATCCCATTCTGTGACTAAAGCAGCCTCTGTTTAAGACCATATAAGCATTTGCTCTTATCATATTTGAAACTAGCCTGATAAAGACACTTTTGCTGGCCAAAGCACTACTGGACCCTGCCAGGTCCATTCCTGCCCAGGGCATCCCATTCTGTGACTAAAGCAGCCTCTGTTTAAGACCATATAAGCATTTGCTCTTATCATATTTGAAATTAGGCCTGATAAAGACACTTTTGCTGGCCAAAGCACTACTGGACCCTGCCAGGTCGATTCCTGCCCGGGGCATCCCATTCTGTGACTACAGCAGCCTCTGTTTAAGACCATATAAGCATTTGCTCTTATCATATTTGAAATTAGCCTGATAAAGACACTTTTGCTGGCCAAAGCACTACTGGACCCTGCCAGGTCCATTCCTGCCCAGGGCATCCCATTCTGTGACTAAAGCAGCCTCTGTTTAAGACCATATAAGCATTTGCTCTTATTATATTTATATTATAAGACACTTTTGCTGGGCATAGGCTTACTGCTGCCTGCCAGGTGCACTTCTGTTGAGGCATCCCATTCTGTAACATAGCATACCCCTCTTTATTTACACTAAGCAGCTCTCTTATTTACACTAAGCAGGCCTGTTGGAGGCTGAGTGTTACTGCTCACTTTTGGTGTGCATTATATTCTGTTTCATATAGACCCACCGCTGCCCGGGGTTTTTTTAAATATCACCTACTACCACGCCAGTTAGACTATGTCGGGCAGACAAGTGCCTGGAAGTGAAAAGAGGAGTGGCAGAGGCCAAGATTCCGCAGGCAGAGCTCGCATCAGACTGGGGGCCAGTAGCAGCAGGAGTCACGCTGAGAGACCTAATCTGCCAGTATCTGCTAGCGGTCGGGTCTCCACCAGTAACGCATCTGCCGTGGTAGATTGGTTGACGCGCTCATCAACAACATCATCACAACTTACGTCTGAGACCCCCAGTCTAGGGTCGGTAGGTTCCTCTGACACAACCCTGAGTTGGCATGCCCCGAGAGCAGTCCCTGTCCTCCCATTGCCTCTGGCCTACGCCGTTCCCTCCCCCAGCGACGTATCCTATGCTTTGGGTTCAGCTCCACTCTTTAGTGAGGAGGACCATCAGATAGAGGACAGTCAGCAGCTACTGCCCAGCCAAGAAATGGAGGTGGCTTCTTTAGCTAGGCAGACAAATAGTGATGTGGACAGTGTCGTGGGTGCTGCGAGCGTTCCAGCTCCTGCGCCAGACACTGTTGACGAATCCACGAACATCAGTGACGTACAGCCACAACTCGGTGATGATGATGATGATGACGATGAAGCCGATCGCACTTGGGAGCCGGGTGATGAAGGGGCTTCATCGTCATCATCAGGAGAAGAGGGGTGCAGGTTGCCCCGGAGTCAGCAGCTGAGGCAGCAAGGTGGTAGCAGTCAGCATGGGGGCACAATTCCAAAGGCTGGAGCCGGCCGGGGCCGGGGCCGGGGTAGAGCACCTGCTGTGCGGCAGTCTACCTTATCGGGAGGTAGTGGAGCAGGGGTTCCTGGAGTTGGCAACAGCAGCAGTGAATCAGTGAGGCCAGGGGGTGGGAAAAGTAGCTACTCGGCAGTGTGGCAGTTTTTCCTGAGGCATCCGCAGGAGGGTAACATGGCCACATGCAAGATATGTAGGCAAAAGGTGAAGCGTGGCCAGGGTCCAAATGTTGGCACCACGGCCCTGCGTCAACATATGATGCGTCACCATAAAACGACCTGGGAGAACCGAGGCTCCCAAGGGGTGGTCCAGTCTGCTTCCTCACCAAGTGAGCTCCCAATTTCTGCCAGCCAAGGCTCCAGCACCTCAGCCGAAGGCAGCTGTGCGTCATACCCATCCTCTGTCGCTCCTGCTCCTCCTCCTCCAAGTCATGCATCCCGCCAGCAATCCATCAGCGAAGCCATGTCCAAGAGACAGCAGTATGCGCCCACTCATCCTACGGCGCAGAAGCTGAATGTGCTCCTGTCCAAGTTGCTGGTGCTGCAGTCGCTCCCTTTTCAGGTGGTGGAATCTGCACCTTTCAGAGAACTGATGGCTTGTGCCGAGCCGAGGTGGAGAGTCCCAAGCCGTCATTTCTTTGCCAAGAAGGCAGTACCAGCGCTGCACACTTTTGTTGAACAGAAGGTGGGCCAGTCCTTGAGCCTGTCGGTGTGTAGCAAAATACATGGCAGCGCCGACATCTGGAGCTGTAACTACGGTCAGGGGCAGTACATGTCGTTTACGGCCCACTGGGTGAATGTGGTCCCTTTGCAGCAGCAACTTGGACAGGTCACGCCGCTTCGGCCTCCGCGCTCTCTGCCCATTGGGCCTGTGACACCGTGCGACTCGGCCTCCTCATCCTCCGCCATCTCCTCACCCTCCACTGTAGGCTCAAGTCTCAGTGCCCCTCCAGTCTACCATGTGTGCAGGGCACGGAGGTGTCACGCAGTGCTTCACATGGTTTGTCTTGGCGAACGGAGTCACACAGGGGAGGAACTGCTTAAATGTATTCATCAGGAAATCCAAACATGGCTTACTCCGAGAAAACTTAAAATGGGAATCATGGTTACCGACAATGGGAAGAACATTTTGTCTGCGCTGCGCCAAGGAAGCCTGACCCATGCCCCCTGCATGGCTCACATCTTCAATCTGGTTGTCAAGCGGTTTCTGAAGTGTTCCCCCCATCTGCAGGACATCCTAACAACTTCACGGAAACTTTGCATGCACTTCAGCCACTCCTACACCGCCAAACACACCCTTCTTGAGCTACAGCGTCAGAATGGTATCCCCCAACATAGTCTGATTTGCGATGTTTCCACCCGTTGGAATTCCACCCTTCACATGTTGGACCGATTATATGAACAGAGAAAAGCCATCACGGATTTCCTGATGATCCAAGCAGATAGGGGGACTCCCCTGTGTAACTTCAATGTCAACCAGTGGCAGCTCATACGTGACACCTGCCGTTTGCTCAGGCCCTTTGAGGAAGCCACTTTATTTGTCAGTCGGCAGGATTACGGGATGAACGACGTGATTCCACTGCTTCATGTACTACAGCACATGTTGGAAACCATGGCTGGTCAGGGCACTGGAGACATGGCGTTTACATCTTACGGCCACATGAACCCCCTTGGAGCTGAACTGGAGGAGGAGGAGGAGGAAGAGGAGGAGGAGGAGTTGCCCAGCGAAACACAGTTTAGGCTTGGCGAAATGGCTGGTTTATCTAGTCAGCGGACAGGAGAGGAGGAGCAGGAGCAGCCAGAGGAGCTAGAGGTTTTTGAGGAAGGAGAGACAGAGGACCCGGGCACACCGTGGCAGTATGCAGTGGAGATGGAGACAGGTAGTCCATCCGAGTCACTTGCGCAAATGGCACGAAGCATGCTCACATGCTTGCGTAGTGACCCCAGAATTGTTTCCATCTGTCGGCGGGATGACTTCTGGCTGTCCACCTTATTGGACCCTCGCTTCCGGCACAAAATGGGGGCATTTTTTAAACCCACCGAGAGGGAGGACAAACTCAACTACTACAAAGACATTCTACGTAGGCAGTTGGCCGATGCCTATCTGCGCCATGGTCCATACTCTCGCAGGTCTGACTCGAGGGGACCTCTGCGCTCACCTTCCACTGCCATGGCCGCTGGGGGGGTTGGCAGCAGCAGCAGCAGAAGCTCCATCAGCAGCAGCAGCCTCAGTCTTCAGTCGCTAATGAGTAGCTTTCTACACCCGCATAGTGAGGCTACTCATGAGCAGCAGGAAGACCTGGAGCAGGACCTGAACCAGCAGGTCATGTCATACTTTGACATGACCATGCCAACACACCTTGAGGATCCGCTGGACTTCTGGGCAGCCAAACTTGATTTGTGGCCGCAACTAGCAGAGTTTGCCCTGGAAAAGCTGTCCTGCCCGGCAAGTAGCGTGCCATCTGAGCGGGTGTTTAGTGCGGCGGGGGCCATAGTTACGGCGAGGAGAACTCGTCTGTCAACTAAAAATGTGGAGAGACTCACCTTTGTCAAAATGAATCAGGGATGGATCAGCCAGGATTTCCACCCACCAATGCCTGATGCATGCGACTAGATTCAGCATGGTGCCACGTTTTACACTTTCCAAATGGTGCAAAACATATTTATGTCTTTAGGCCATTTTTTGGGCTCCTGCTGCTGCTGCTGCCAACTCCTGCCAACTCCAGGGTGTGATTCATCCAATTTTTGGGCTCCTGAGGCCAACTCCAGTGTATATTTGGGCTCCTGCTGCTGCTGCTGCCAACTTCTGCCAACTCCAGGGTGTGATTCATCCAATTTTTGGGCTCCTGAGGCCAACTCCAGTGTATATTTGGGCTCCTGCTGCTGCTACTGTAAACTCCTGCCAACTCCAGGGTGTGATTCATCCAATTTTTGGGCTCCTGAGGCCAACTCCAGTGTATATTTGGGCTCCTGCTGCTGCTGCTGCCAACTTCTGCCAACTCCAGGGTGTGATTCATCCAATTTTTGGGCTCCTGAGGCCAACTCCAGTGTATATTTGGGCTCCTGCTGCTGCTACTGTCAACTCCTGCCAACTCCAGGGTGTGATTCATCCAATTTTTGGGCTCCTGAGGCCAACTCCAGTGTATATTTGGGCTCCTGCTGCTGCTGCTGCCAACTTCTGCCAACTCCAGGGTGTGATTCATCCAATTTTTGGGCTCCTGAAGCCAACTCCAGTGTATATTTGGGCTCCTGCTGCTGCTGGTGTCAACTCCTGCCAACTCCAGGGTGTGATTCATCCAATTTTTGGGCTCCTGAGGCCAACTCCAGTGTATATTTGGGCTCCTGCTGCTGCTGCTGCCAACTTCTGCCAACTCCAGGGTGTGATTCATCCAATTTTTGGGCTCCTGAGGCCAACTCCAGTGTATATTTGGGCTCCTGCTGCTGCTGGTGTCAACTCCTGCCAACTCCAGGGTGTGATTCATCCAATTTTTGGGCTCCTGAAGCCAACTCCAGTGTATATTTGGGCTCCTGCTGCTGCTACTGTCAACTCCTGCCAACTCCAGGGTGTGATTCATCCAATTTTTGGGCTCCTGAGGCCAACTCCAGTGTATATTTGGGCTCCTGCTGCTGCTGCTGCCAACTTCTGCCAACTCCAGGGTGTGATTCATCCAATTTTTGGGCTCCTGAGGCCAACTCCAGTGTATATTTGGGCTCCTGCTGCTGCTACTGTCAACTCCTGCCAACTCCAGGGTGTGATTCATCCAATTTTTGGGCTCCTGAGGCCAACTCCAGTGTATATTTGGGCTCCTGCTGCTGCTGCTGCCAACTTCTGCCAACTCCAGGGTGTGATTCATCCAATTTTTGGGCTCCTGAGGCCAACTCCAGTGTATATTTGGGCTCCTGCTGCTGCTACTGTCAACTCCTGCCAACTCCAGGGTGTGATTCATCCAATTTTTGGGCTCCTGAGGCCAACTCCAGTGTATATTTGGGCTCCTGCTGCTGCTGCTGTCAACTCCTGCCAACTCCAGGGTGTGATTCATCCAATTTTTGGGCTCCTGAAGCCAACTCCAGTGTATATTTGGGCTCCTGCTGCTGCTACTGTCAACTCCTGCCAACTCCAGGGTGTGATTCATCCAATTTTTGGGCTCCTGAAGCCAACTCCAGTGTATATTTGGGCTCCTGCTGCTGCTGCTGCCAACTCCTGCCAACTCCAGGGTGTGATTCATCCAATTTTTGGGCTCCTGAGGCCAACTCCAGTGTATATTTGGGCTCCTGCTGCTGCTGCTGCCAACTTCTGCCAACTCCAGGGTGTGATTCATCCAATTTTTGGGCTCCTGAGGCCAACTCCAGTGTATATTTGGGCTCCTGCTGCTGCTGCTGCCAACTTCTGCCAACTCCAGGGTGTGATTCATCCAATTTTTGGGCTCCTGAGGCCAACTCCAGTGTATATTTGGGCTCCTGCTGCTGCTGCTGCCAACTTCTGCCAACTCCAGGGTGTGATTCATCCAATTTTTGGGCTCCTGAGGCCAACTCCAGTGTATATTTGGGCTCCTGCTGCTGCTACTGTCAACTCCTGCCAACTCCAGGGTGTGATTCATCCAATTTTTGGGCTCCTGAGGCCAACTCCAGTGTATATTTGGGCTCCTGCTGCTGCTGCTGCCAACTTCTGCCAACTCCAGGGTGTGATTCATCCAATTTTTGGGCTCCTGAAGCCAACTCCAGTGTATATTTGGGCTCCTGCTGCTGCTACTGTCAACTCCTGCCAACTCCAGGGTGTGATTCATCCAATTTTTGGGCTCCTGAGGCCAACTCCAGTGTATATTTGGGCTCCTGCTGCTGCTGCTGCCAACTTCTGCCAACTCCAGGGTGTGATTCATCCAATTTTTGGGCTCCTGAGGCCAACTCCAGTGTATATTTGGGCTCCTGCTGCTGCTGGTGTCAACTCCTGCCAACTCCAGGGTGTGATTCATCCAATTTTTGGGCTCCTGAAGCCAACTCCAGTGTATATTTGGGCTCCTGCTGCTGCTACTGTCAACTCCTGCCAACTCCAGGGTGTGATTCATCCAATTTTTGGGCTCCTGAGGCCAACTCCAGTGTATATTTGGGCTCCTGCTGCTGCTGCTGCCAACTTCTGCCAACTCCAGGGTGTGATTCATCCAATTTTTGGGCTCCTGAGGCCAACTCCAGTGTATATTTGGGCTCCTGCTGCTGCTACTGTCAACTCCTGCCAACTCCAGGGTGTGATTCATCCAATTTTTGGGCTCCTGAGGCCAACTCCAGTGTATATTTGGGCTCCTGCTGCTGCTGCTGCCAACTTCTGCCAACTCCAGGGTGTGATTCATCCAATTTTTGGGCTCCTGAGGCAAACTCCAGTGTATATTTGGGCTCCTGCTGCTGCTACTGTCAACTCCTGCCAACTCCAGGGTGTGATTCATCCAATTTTTGGGCTCCTGAGGCCAACTCCAGTGTATATTTGGGCTCCTGCTGCTGCTGCTGTCAACTCCTGCCAACTCCAGGGTGTGATTCATCCAATTTTTGGGCTCCTGAAGCCAACTCCAGTGTATATTTGGGCTCCTGCTGCTGCTACTGTCAACTCCTGCCAACTCCAGGGTGTGATTCATCCAATTTTTGGGCTCCTGAAGCCAACTCCAGTGTATATTTGGGCTCCTGCTGCTGCTGCTGCCAACTCCTGCCAACTCCAGGGTGTGATTCATCCAATTTTTGGGCTCCTGAGGCCAACTCCAGTGTATATTTGGGCTCCTGCTGCTGCTGCTGCCAACTTCTGCCAACTCCAGGGTGTGATTCATCCAATTTTTGGGCTCCTGAGGCCAACTCCAGTGTATATTTGGGCTCCTGCTGCTGCTACTGTCAACTCCTGCCAACTCCAGGGTGTGATTCATCCAATTTTTGGGCTCCTGAGGCCAACTCCAGTGTATATTTGGGCTCCTGCTGCTGCTGCTGCCAACTTCTGCCAACTCCAGGGTGTGATTCATCCAATTTTTGGGCTCCTGAGGCCAACTCCAGTGTATATTTGGGCTCCTGCTGCTGCTACTGTCAACTCCTGCCAACTCCAGGGTGTGATTCATCCAATTTTTGGGCTCCTGAGGCCAACTCCAGTGTATATTTGGGCTCCTGCTGCTGCTGCTGCCAACTTCTGCCAACTCCAGGGTGTGATTCATCCAATTTTTGGGCTCCTGAGGCCAACTCCAGTGTATATTTGGGCTCCTGCTGCTGCTGCTGCCAACTTCTGCCAACTCCAGGGTGTGATTCATCCAATTTTTGGGCTCCTGAGGCCAACTCCAGTGTATATTTGGGCTCCTGCTGCTGCTACTGTCAACTCCTGCCAACTCCAGGGTGTGATTCATCCAATTTTTGGGCTCCTGAGGCCAACTCCAGTGTATATTTGGGCTCCTGCTGCTGCTGCTGCCAACTTCTGCCAACTCCAGGGTGTGATTCATCCAATTTTTGGGCTCCTGAGGCCAACTCCAGTGTATATTTGGGCTCCTGCTGCTGCTGCTGCCAACTTCTGCCAACTCCAGGGTGTGATTCATCCAATTTTTGGGCTCCTGAAGCCAACTCCAGTGTATATTTGGGCTCCTGCTGCTGCTGGTGTCAACTCCTGCCAACTCCAGGGTGTGATTCATCCAATTTTTGGGCTCCTGAGGCCAACTCCAGTGTATATTTGGGCTCCTGCTGCTGCTGCTGCCAACTTCTGCCAACTCCAGGGTGTGATTCATCCAATTTTTGGGCTCCTGAGGCCAACTCCAGTGTATATTTGGGCTCCTGCTGCTGCTGGTGTCAACTCCTGCCAACTCCAGGGTGTGATTCATCCAATTTTTGGGCTCCTGAAGCCAACTCCAGTGTATATTTGGGCTCCTGCTGCTGCTACTGTCAACTCCTGCCAACTCCAGGGTGTGATTCATCCAATTTTTGGGCTCCTGAGGCCAACTCCAGTGTATATTTGGGCTCCTGCTGCTGCTGCTGCCAACTTCTGCCAACTCCAGGGTGTGATTCATCCAATTTTTGGGCTCCTGAGGCCAACTCCAGTGTATATTTGGGCTCCTGCTGCTGCTGCTGCCAACTTCTGCCAACTCCAGGGTGTGATTCATCCAATTTTTGGGCTCCTGAAGCCAACTCCAGTGTATATTTGGGCTCCTGCTGCTGCTGGTGTCAACTCCTGCCAACTCCAGGGTGTGATTCATCCAATTTTTGGGCTCCTGAGGCCAACTCCAGTGTATATTTGGGCTCCTGCTGCTGCTGCTGCCAACTTCTGCCAACTCCAGGGTGTGATTCATCCAATTTTTGGGCTCCTGAGGCCAACTCCAGTGTATATTTGGGCTCCTGCTGCTGCTGGTGTCAACTCCTGCCAACTCCAGGGTGTGATTCATCCAATTTTTGGGCTCCTGAAGCCAACTCCAGTGTATATTTGGGCTCCTGCTGCTGCTACTGTCAACTCCTGCCAACTCCAGGGTGTGATTCATCCAATTTTTGGGCTCCTGAGGCCAACTCCAGTGTATATTTGGGCTCCTGCTGCTGCTGCTGCCAACTTCTGCCAACTCCAGGGTGTGATTCATCCAATTTTTGGGCTCCTGAGGCCAACTCCAGTGTATATTTGGGCTCCTGCTGCTGCTACTGTCAACTCCTGCCAACTCCAGGGTGTGATTCATCCAATTTTTGGGCTCCTGAAGCCAACTCCAGTGTATATTTGGGCTCCTGCTGCTGCTACTGTCAACTCCTGCCAACTCCAGGGTGTGATTCATCCAATTTTTGGGCTCCTGAGGCCAACTCCAGTGTATATTTGGGCTCCTGCTGCTGCTGCTGCCAACTTCTGCCAACTCCAGGGTGTGATTCATCCAATTTTTGGGCTCCTGAGGCCAACTCCAGTGTATATTTGGGCTCCTGCTGCTGCTACTGTCAACTCCTGCCAACTCCAGGGTGTGATTCATCCAATTTTTGGGCTCCTGAGGCCAACTCCAGTGTATATTTGGGCTCCTGCTGCTGCTGCTGCCAACTTCTGCCAACTCCAGGGTGTGATTCATCCAATTTTTGGGCTCCTGAGGCCAACTCCAGTGTATATTTGGGCTCCTGCTGCTGCTACTGTCAACTCCTGCCAACTCCAGGGTGTGATTCATCCAATTTTTGGGCTCCTGAGGCCAACTCCAGTGTATATTTGGGCTCCTGCTGCTGCTGCTGCCAACTTCTGCCAACTCCAGGGTGTGATTCATCCAATTTTTGGGCTCCTGAGGCCAACTCCAGTGTATATTTGGGCTGCTGCTGCTGCCAACTTCTGCCAACTCCAGGGTGTGATTCATCCAATTTTTGGGCTCCTGAGGCCAACTCCAGTGTATATTTGGGCTCCTGCTGCTGCTACTGTCAACTCCTGCCAACTCCAGGGTGTGATTCATCCAATTTTTGGGCTCCTGAGGCCAACTCCAGTGTATATTTGGGCTCCTGCTGCTGCTGCTGCCAACTTCTGCCAACTCCAGGGTGTGATTCATCCAATTTTTGGGCTCCTGAGGCCAACTCCAGTGTATATTTGGGCTCCTGCTGCTGCTGCTGCCAACTTCTGCCAACTCCAGGGTGTGATTCATCCAATTTTTGGGCTCCTGAAGCCAACTCCAGTGTATATTTGGGCTCCTGCTGCTGCTGGTGTCAACTCCTGCCAACTCCAGGGTGTGATTCATCCAATTTTTGGGCTCCTGAAGCCAACTCCAGTGTATATTTGGGCTCCTGCTGCTGCTGCTGCCAACTTCTGCCAACTCCAGGGTGTGATTCATCCAATTTTTGGGCTCCTGAGGCCAACTCCAGTGTATATTTGGGCTCCTGCTGCTGCTGCTGCCAACTTCTGCCAACTCCAGGGTGTGATTCATCCAATTTTTGGGCTCCTGAAGCCAACTCCAGTGTATATTTGGGCTCCTGCTGCTGCTGGTGTCAACTCCTGCCAACTCCAGGGTGTGATTCATCCAATTTTTGGGCTCCTGAGGCCAACTCCAGTGTATATTTGGGCTCCTGCTGCTGCTGCTGCCAACTTCTGCCAACTCCAGGGTGTGATTCATCCAATTTTTGGGCTCCTGAGGCCAACTCCAGTGTATATTTGGGCTCCTGCTGCTGCTACTGTCAACTCCTGCCAACTCCAGGGTGTGATTCATCCAATTTTTGGGCTCCTGAGGCCAACTCCAGTGTATATTTGGGCTCCTGCTGCTGCTGCTGCTGCCAACTTCTGCCAACTCCAGGGTGTGATTCATCCAATTTTTGGGCTCCTGAGGCCAACTCCAGTGTATATTTGGGCTCCTTCTGCCCCTCATAGTGATGCCACTTCAACTCTCTGCAATTGTGCCGCTCTGCGATTCTATTAGCGATGCCTCTGATCTGCATGTGATATTTCTTCAAAGTATTATTTAACTAACCCAGCACGCATCCTGTGCGTGTTACAGCAAGGCTGAATGGTTTACAACCCTATTGAGGCTGTAGGAGGCTCAGAAATAGCCGTTTTTAATAGCGATTCGTCGCGAATTTATTCGGGTCGAAACGATTTTTGTCGGAAAATTCGGCGAATCAGTCGAATCGAATTTTTCAAAAGTTCGCTCATCTCTAGTTTTGGTCATCTTACACCCCCCTTAGAATGGTTTGGGTCATCTTACACCCCCCTTAGAGTGGTTTGGGTCATCTTACACCCCCCCTTACAATGGTTTTGGTCATCTTACACCCCCCTTAGAATGGTTTGGGTCATCTTACACCCCCCTTAGAGTGGTTTGGGTCATCTTACACCCCCCCTTACAATGGTTTTGGTCATCTTACACCCCCCTTAGAATGGTTTGGGTCATCTTACACCCCCCTTAGAGTGGTTTGGGTCATCTTACACCCCCCTTAGAGTGGTTTGGGTCATCTTACACCCCCCTTAGAATGGTTTGGGTCATCTTACACCCCCCTTAGAGTGGTTTGGGTCATCTTACACCCCCCCTTACAATGGTTTTGGTCATCTTACACCCCCCTTAGAATGGTTTGGGTCATCTTACACCCCCTTTAGAGTGGTTTTGGTCATCTTACACCCCCCTTAGTGTGTTTTTTTGCTCATTTTGATGGGAGGTCAAATACATTTACCCAGTAGTGCAGTACTTGCATTAGAGTGAAGGGTAGTTAGCTTACCGCAAAAAAAGAAGTGATCATCCTTTCCCTTAGCTCATCGCCAGTCTGGGTGTCCTCACTTCTTTCTGCGGGCAGGTTGGGGATTTCTGGCACCAGTGCTGTCTCCTCGGGGGCTTGGATTCGGTGACAAATGCAAATGTTGTGTAGCACACAGCAGGCAAGGATGATCTTGGAGACCTTCTGTGGGCTGTAGAGCATCTCTCCTCCTGGCCGTGCCAAACAGAGAAAGCGTGCTTTCAGCAGGCCGATGGTTCTTTCCACAATGCTTCTGGTCTTGCGATGCGCTGCATTGTAGCGTTCATGGGCAGAGGTCCGTGGGTTCCTGACCGGAGTCATGACCCACGTTCTCTGCCCATATCCCTTGTCCGCTGTAGAAAAAACACAAGGAGAGAGACATCAATTAGTACTAGTACATGTTTTTTGGTGGTAGTTTGGTTAAAATTGGCTTACTAGGCCACATATTTGCAAAATGCATTGACATGGTTAATTTATTACCCAGTAGCCAGCCAGCTGGCATTTCGTTGTTATCAAACTTCCGGCACAGGACTGTCCGCTGCAAGACGTAAGAATCGTGGCATGAGCCGGGGAACCCCGATCTCACCGCCCGCAGCCTCATGTCTGGGTCACAGACCACCATCACATTAATTGAATGGAATTGTTTCCGGTTTCTGTAGGACAGCTCCTGTGCACGGGGAGGGCGGAAAGGGATATGTGTACCATCAACGCACCCTAGCACATTCGGGATCCCTCCCATCAGATAGAAAGCATGTTTTATTTTGGCAACCTCTTCCTCATCCTCAGGAAACCTGGTGTAAATTGGGATTAAATCACAAATTGCCAGAACTACCTGGATTAGTATGCGGCTCATAGTAGCCTGGCTTATCCCGCTGAGGAGGGCTGAGGTTGCCTGGAAGGTCCCTCGTGCCAAAATATTCAGAGTGGCACACAGGCGTACTATGCCTGGAATGGAATGAGTGCGTTTGGTGGATGGCTCGATTTTGGTCTTAATCTGATCATATAGGGACTGTAGTGCAGCACGATTCAGACGGAAGCGGCTCCTGATCTGCTCGTCACTTAAGTCCCATACTGAAAGGCGGATTGCAAAGGAGCGGGGTGCCCTAAGCCTCACAACACCCCGCTCCCTTTCCTCCTGCTCTTTCAGCATACACATACATCCATCCACCCAGACACCATACATCACCCTCTTATCCATCACACACACTAAAGATATATACAAAAACAAAAATAAACAAAAAAAACCACTAACACACAACACACACACAAACAATCACACTCCACACACACCCGCTACAATGCAGCTCACCACAAAACCAGAACTATAGTGGTCCAAACCACCAGCCTGCTGAAAACCAGCTTTCTAAGTTAGGCACAACCAAGAGGGGAGTTGCTGCACAGCCCACAAAAGGCCCCAAAATCAAGCCTCACTTGCTGTATGCTACACAATATTTGCAGATGCCACCAAAACCAAGCTCCTAAAGAAACAGCACTGATGTCAGAAATCACCCAACAAGCCACAGAGAGTGAGGACAGAAACCAGACAGAGGCTCAAATGAGCTAAGGGAAGCGAGCACAGCACCACACCACAGCCTTTGCCACAGTGTAAGAATAGCAGAAGCTAGAACATTCCTTCCTTTTATACTTCATTTTCTAAAGTGACAGGTCCGCTTTGCCGCCTTTTGCGTCGCTCTGCTATTTCCGGGCGCCAATTAGCCGACCCAGGTGTGCGTAAAACAGAGTGCGCACGCGCACGCTAGTAGCGCTACTAGCGTACTTGAGCCGTAACTTGCGTGCATTAACGGACATGGCCCAAAAATCAGTGGTGGACCAATGAAAGGTAAGCTGCTGTTTTTTTAAATAGCCGTTAGGCTAACCACATGTCACAAGGGTTTGAGATACATCAGTCCATTGTTGGATTTGGGTGTGTGTTGTTTGTTTAATGAGGTCTGTAATGAGTTAATTGGCTAACACACATGCTTCTGTCAGTGCAGTGGAGGTGTGCCTAGAAGGAACTGGGCTGTATGTGTGAATCAATTAAGTGGGCTGCTTTTGGATTGGCTGTTAGAGCACATAAAACCTGCCCAAGCCTAAGAGATTGCGATGCCATTCTGTAGTCTGCATGCGTGCTTGTTGGGTGTGTATTTGTGTGTGTGTGCAGCTACAGGATGGAGCCAAATTCAGGACATCTGCCGGCCACAGCAGGCCCGAGTAGGAGTTTGGTGGGTGCTGTGCGCAGACCTCCCTTACGGAAAAGGGCACAGCCTGAAGGTGGGGCAGCACCCCAGGCTAAGTGCCCAGGTGCCAAGAGGGAGCCTGAATTTAATTTGGCTGAGAATAATCATCTTGTGCGCCTTACACTTGCTAAATGGGAGCTGTTATTTGGCTCCCAAAGCAAGTCCATAGGCAAACAAGAAAGAAGCAAACTGTGGGATGCCATTGGTGTGGAGCTTAGTAGCACAGCTCAACACCCACGTAGTGGCCCATCCTGCAGGAAACGCTTCTACACTTTGCGAGGGGCCCTTATGAAAAAGATGAATCACGATCTTGATGTGGACAGTGGGTTCATCCAGGCTCCAAAGAGTACCTACAGGCCGTATGAGGAGATGCTGAAGGCCAAAATCCCACTGGCTCGGCTGCAGGGTGTGGATCCTGGGGATGACACCACCGGTTGGACTGAAGGTACATATTTTCTGGCTTTTATACTAACCTAATGTTAATGTATGTGATTTGCATTTTTACATTCTGACCAACTAACAGTAGGACCTGTGAAGTATTACATTACAGCTCAAACATTTGTAACTTTTCTGTCTGTTGCTTTATGCATAGGTGCACATGCTGCTGTCCGGGATGTGCCTCAGGACACCCAAGCTCCTGCCCTTCCAGCAACCTCAAGGCTACCCCAGTCTGCCATTGAAGGTATTGACCCCTAATTTGGTTGCTGGTTGTTTTGTTAACAAATGGGTGTGGGAGCAGCTCAAACAATCAAGTTTTGCCCTGTTGAGTATTAATAATATGTGCCTGCGCCCTAATTGCACGCCCACTGTAACACTCACAGCAACTAACTAACAAGGCCCTAACATGTGTAGATATGTAGGACGCCAGAGATGTGTAGCCATATATCGGCATATCAATGTGGGAGCCACACTGGCCTTGATTAGTGAATATTAGTGAAAGAGCTGCTCACACACCTTAATGCATGTTGTATTTTGGCACGCACATTAACTATGGCTCAATGTTGGGTTTATTTTGGCCTAGCTCCCATGCCCTTGGCCCCAGCATCTCCTCCGGATCCCACCTACTCTTTGGATGTCGGTAAGTGCATGTGTTCACCTTGCTTGATCCACTTTTACTCAAGTGCATGTGTCTCATTCCTCTTTTTTCTTGGTAGGCCAAGTGACTGGTTCATCTTTGGACCCCACTTCCGATGTTGCCGGTCAACAGGACCCTGTTGGTGTGTAGAGCAAGACATAATGTATCCTTTATGCAGTTTATGTTACACTGGTTCATTTTGGTTAGTCTACTAAGCTACATGTTTGCTTGGTAAACTTGAAGATGCCTCTTGGGAGTGCTGGTTGCCTCCCCAGGGTCAGTCTATTAGTTATTTGAGTGATAGCAATGTATTTTTGCGGACATCTTTTTTGCCAAAGATTCCCCGTAGTAGTTTGCTGATTATTTAGAGACATTCCTTTTTTTTTTTAGTTGACCCGAATATCGGAAGTGGCTGTCCAGAAAGGGCCCCTCAAGTTCCGGCTGCCAGAGATGAGGGTAAGTGGTTTTGCCTTGCTCTAGTCTGTATTTTGGCTCTACTTTTGTGGCACTTGCTTCTGGCAACTTGTGTGTCCACATGTATTTTCAAGGTCCAAGCTCGAGTGAGGACCCCACTCCAGACATCTGGGAGATTGCGGGTATGTTTAATTTAAGCAATGTTTCTGATGTGATTAGCAGAAATTAGTGCGTCTTAGTCCTGTAACATACATGTTAACAATCTGAGTTTAACTGAGACCTTTGGTCTAGTGTGTATTTTGGAACTTTTTAGAGGTATGGCCTCGATAGCCTAACCAGGTTACATTAGAGTTTGGCCCACAGACCTACTAACCTGATTTTCCTGTTTAGCATATGCCAACTTGCCGGACATCTCGGATGTTGAATTGCCACTCTCTGGCAGCGAAACCTCGAGCCTACCTGTGCCGGAGGACACGCAGGTAACATGGCTGATGTAGACGACCTAGAACCACATTGGCATCTTCGTGGGTAGTGGAAGAAGCAACATGTCACATTTCCTTTCATTGTTGTTTTGGCAGGAGGCGGAACCAGAACCCCAAGCTGGGACCTCTTCCCAAGTCCCATGTGGCCAAGCTTCCGAGGCACAGACAAGGGTAAGTTGTATAGTGACTGTTTATGGGAATTATTTTGAGGGGCATAACTGCATTGGTTCTGTTTGACTAAAATGTGGTTTACTATTTGTTTAGCCTCAAACCACAGCAAGAGGAGGTGTGGCACCAACCAGTGCCGATTTCTACGAGCTAGGGGTCCGTATGCTGGAGGACTACAGTCGCCAACAGCCGCGTGATGGAACTAATGAGCGCATTGCGGCGTTGGAAAATCAGGTGCTGATGTGTCAGCAACAAAATGAGGCCCTGCAGCGCCAGATGGACCAGTTACGCCAAAACCAACTACAGAACCAGGAACTTGGTCGGCTGGCAAATGTAATTGAGCAATCTGTACAGCGCCAGGAAGAAGCAATACAGCGGCAGGACCAAACTTTGTTGTTGCTACAACAGCTCATACAACAGCAGTCTATTTTTTTTACTGCACTGTTGTCCCCCAACACCGCCCCTAGCAATGACTCCCAACCTCCCCGGCCACCCAGCCAAGAATATTAATTTTGTCTCTTTTTGGTTATGTAAATATATTTGCTTCACCCACCTCTAAATTGTGTGTTTCCTAAGACCTCGCTAATAACACAGTCAGGGATGAGTATCTGGATCTACATATGTCAATGTATTGGTCAATTTAGCCCACACATTGGAGCCCATAGCTTACTATGGTTAACACCTGAAATGGCTCAAAAGGTATGGCTACATTGACCCACAAATGGTTTGGGAGACAGTTAAACTATGCTTTGCAATGCAACACACTGTAATGATGTGAATCAAAAAATTTTTAATCAAACACATGGCCAACACGGCCAACCTTGGCCAACAACGGCCATCAAGAGCCCAGCCTTCCCCCCACCCTAACGACGCCGTCGGCGCCTCTTCCTGGCCAGCAGCATCAGCTTCAGGAGCCGGATCTCCCTCCACAGTCTGCGATGCTGGTTTTCACAAGCTGTAGAAATGTAGAAACAACAATTTATTAATAATTTGGCAGTGACCTCAACAAACACAGATGTAGCAATGTAATGTCAGTGTGTCCAATTAGGTGACACTCACATTAACATTGTTGACCACTGTGTGTTTATTGGTTAACATTATATGAGTACTATTGACTGGCAGGAATGTGAACAACACATCCCAAGCATACATTTTAGCTTAAAGTGTACCAACACCCACGGGTGATCGGCCCGGGAATCTATCAGATTCCCTGCCCCATCACCTCCCTCCCCGCGGGACATCCAAGATCGGGATGTCCCTGGGTGTGAAACCCCCCCCAAACCCCAAAATACCTACCTCAGTTTCTGTGTGGCAGTGCCGCTGGGTTCTCCCTGGTGCCCCTCTAGACGTGTGCGTGCCTGCGCCGGCCGTCTGTGAATTGCCGGCGCAGGCACGCCCCCGTAAAAAGGAGCGCGGGGGAGGCGGAGGAGGAGGCAATTTGCAATGGCTTGTACGTTTGTTGGAGTCAAAGTGAGTTCAGGGGGTTGTCACACAGCGGTGCCGATCAGGGGTGCCCCACCGTAGTGGAACAACACCCAGGAAAGTCAAAATCCTGGTTGTTGTTCCAGTTTAACTCTTGGGAAGCAAAGAAGGTGTAATTCCCTGTGTGTCCATTTTTGTGTTTAGTAACAGCCAAACATCAGGGCCTAAGTCCGAACGAGTCCACGAGTTTACCCTATAATGTTACAGGTCCAGACCTAATCGGGCCCATTTGGTTGTGTCTTACGCAAAAATAGTCTCTATGGGGCCTAATGAAGGATGTGAGCCAACAATCAAGCATGCAAACAGGCATGTTGGATTATTGTGCAAACACATTGAGTAGAGATGTGTGTGAAATTAACACATAGGTAAATTAAAATTGGCTGCAGATGTGACTAGAAGACATAGGTTTCACAAGTCTTTAGGCATATGAAGTGGGATGTACTCACCATCGCAGCTGTGGCGGGGGCCCATGCTGCTGGCCGTCCCTGGAGCTGGGGTGGGGAGGAGGGTCTCTGGCTCCGTCTGCGTCGCAACATCTGTCAACATAAAGCAAAAGGCAAAAACACAATTAGTGGGCAAATGACACATGACTATTTGACATCCATCTGGTTATTGAGTCTGAAAATGCAAAGGCTTGCATGGTTACATACAGGTTGACCTAAATTAGCATATTTCCTGGACCATGAGTTAATGTCAATTTGTAAGGCTTCACACATGTATCCCTAAAGAGAATGTGCAAATAACATAGACAGTGCTATTTAAAGGAATCTTTTGCAGTTGTTTGGCTAATGTTAATAGTGGCCCACATGTTGGAGCGGGAACAACTTAACCCAAGAAAAGAAATGCGAACACCCATCATGGTGTTGTCAGAAACATAGGGGTGGTTGACAGTTGGCTAGCACTGTAGTGGGGTTTGTGAGGTTAGGGTACCTTAGCAAACCAGCTGTGACAATGGACCAGGAAACATGTGTCTGTTACAAGTGGGCCTATACACAGGATTGCTGCTAATCTTGGTTTGGGTCCACTTTGGCCAAGCCACACAATTTGCTTGAGCCAACTTACTCCGCGCCCGCTGCCTTCAACACATCACTCCTCGAGTGTGTGCGGACGCGCAGGCCATTTGGAAAAAGAGCGCAGGCGCACACACATCTACAGTGTCACACAGGAGGCTTGGACGGTGGCTTTGCCAACCCCCAAAGAGGTAAGGAGTTTTGTGGTTTTTTTTGGGTGGGGGGGGCCCTGGGTGAGGGATGTGATTGGTCCTGGAAGCTTCCAGAAACCGAGCACCATCAATGTTTTTGGGTACACTTGAATGAATGTAATAACATTGGGAATGTGATGGGTAACCAATAACACTTACCATGACTATGCCCGTGGAGAATCCTACGCCAAAATGCCATGGAGGTGCCGCCTATATGATGCCCTGCAAATTAGAGAGGAATGGCAAGGGCTAAGGACACATTGCAAGATGAAACCTGTCACAGACTAACAATTGAAAAATGTACACTCACCAGGGGATGAAGCGCCACTTGAAGCCCAGGGAGGGCTCTGAGGAGGAGGCGGGGAGCCTCGGCTCCTCACACTCTGGTCGGAAGATCCACCAGGCAAAGGGCCACCCTCCTCCCTCTCACTCCCTGCTTGAGAGTGGCCCCTTGCCTGGTGAGATTCCTCACACTCAGAGTGTGAGGAGCTGAGGCTTGATCCAGCCAGCCCCCCAGCAGCACACTCCTCTGGGGCGTCATCCCCTTCCTCCCCTGGGTCCTCTAAATAGGACCCGCGGGAGGGACCCTCCCCCGATGACTCCCCCGAGTCCGCCTGCCTGGTTCGGGGGAGGAATCCCTTCCCACGTTTCCCCAGGGGAGGACGCTTATCTGTGTGGAGGGGGTGAAAGAAAATAATTAATCTAAAGAGCACAAATGGACAGAGCTTAGCAGATGATTCTGCACAAAGGCAAAACATAACATAAGCTTTAACTTACCTGATGCGTAGGCATCATATAGGCGGTACACGCCTTCAGGGTCCCGGCGCTTGAAATCGGACCACTTTTGTTGTATCGAGCGGATTGTGAGCTCGGTCTGGAAGCGCCGGGACACTGTGGCCTTCACCTCCATGGCTATGCGTTTTTTGCCTCCACGGGCATAGTCATATTCGGCGATGCAGAAGTCCTATGAAAAAACAACAAACAAAATAACATAAATACATGACATCAGAAAACAGTCATAAACAGTTATACATAGACAACATCAAAGTGGACCCACACCCAGGATTATGACTATTCTGGGTTTGTGTGCACTTTGGTGGGCCACACCAATTGTGGGTGGTCCGCTGTCTGCAACCCCCTTGGAAGGCCACAAATACACCACTGAGGCCACTCCCACGTCACTCCCCCAGCAAAACACAGGGCTCTGCGCCGCTGTGGTATGCGCATACAAGGCCGTTGGGACGTGCATACCAGCTCAGCTGGGTATGCACGGCAAAGTTGGCATGTGGCGTTTGACTCTAACAGGGAGTGCGCCTGCACCCAAAATTACAATATGTCTGGCGCAGGGGTACACCCTGCTAGAGGTAAGCGCAATAGGCATCCGCAGCTAACGCATGCACAGATGGGACGGGACTGAGGTAATATTTAGGGCCCTCCAGGGGGGGCATCCCAGCAGGACATCCACAATGGGGATGCCCCACGGGGATTGCTCAAATGTGTTATTAAAAGCAAAATTTGTCATAACCAATCCCCCCTGTGTGTTCTGAAACTTTTCAGCTAAAAAGACAAACAAAAAAATACTCACTTTTACCACCTGCCCATTGACTCGACTATCCACCCCGGTGCGCTTGGCCTTAATAGGCCCAGGAGGGGAAGGGGTGGGAGGGGTGGTGCTTGAGGAAGGTGAGGTAGGTTGGGGAGGTGGGGGAGGGGTGGTGGGGTCTGAGTCTGAGGAGGAGCTGGGGAGGCGCATGACTCGCCTTCTGGGCATCATATTGGAAACGCTAAGGAGGAAACAGGAACCGGAAATGACCCAAGCGACATTGGGAAAAAGTTTTAAAAAAAAAAACGCTCCGCGCACCAGCAACAAGCTATTCGCAACTATGTGCAAGCTAAGTGGCGGAAAAACTAAAATGACGCTTGAAAACAAGCTAGTGGCATAAGCGCTAGACAGTTTTACCTTAAGGTGGCGTTGAAACGCAAAGGAGGAGCCCGGAACCGGATATGACGCTAGCAACTGTGCTTCAAAATTCAAACACAAACATGCGCGCAACAGGGCCAAGCTAATATCAGCTATGTGCAAGCTAAGTGGCGGAAATACATTAAAATGACGCAGAAAAACAAGCTATTGGCATAAGCGCTAGACAGTTTTACCTTAAGGTGGCGTTGAAACGCAAAGGAGGATCCCGGAACCGGATATGACGCAAGCAACTGTGCTTCCAAATTCAAAAGCAAACATGCGCGCAACAGGGACAAGCTAATATCAGCTATGTACACGCTAAGTGGCGGAAATACATTAAAATGACGCAGCAAAACAAGCTAGGGGAAAAGGCGCCACGAATTCTTAGCTTGATTTAGCAGGGGATTCTACATACTGTAATGCATAGGTCCTTCTAAAGCATACACCGTGGGCCTTACATATACAAATCTGAATAAATCAAAAAGTCATCACACAATCAAAGTAGACAACTACCTGAAAATGTGGCACACATGAGAATGCATAACGGGTTGTTATGAGCTGGTACGACTGAATGTTAATCCTGCAATATGTGGGCAGCCACGCTCACAACTACAGTGTATTCATTAACAACGACTGGGGTCGCTGGAAGTGAATTCCTGGCAAATGGCAGAAGGGCACATGTATGAACAGCACAGCGCCGCACAACGCAGCGCAGCAAGGCACAGCGACGCTCGCGCCGCCACATAGCGAATTAAAACAGCGACTGCACAAACACTGACCAACACAGATTCATCAAAGACAGGGCTGCCGAATAGCTTGGGCGCTGACAATTTCGAAGAGCGAACGTGACCGCCCAACCTGACAGGCTACAAAATAGCTTTACAAGCCCCGTTTGTGTTGAAAACAAGCGATTTTGATGCCAATGAGTTTGGGTGGAGGAGATGCAATACCCATGTCACTCACAACATTACATTGTGAAAAATAATAAAAACTTCAAATACATAAAAATAACCAGCCAGATTATTAAAACATATCAATATAAACATGTGTTGAATTTGGGACCAAAGAAAAAACCACAAAAACCACTAAAAACAATCATTGCAGCGTCTGCCATTGAAATGTATGGGAGAGCGGCAGGTAGCGCCAGGTAATACGTGTCGCTGTGAAGGAATTTGCAGCGGCGCTGTTCGGTCCAGGCGGCTTCATGATGAATGCCGCGCTAGCCGTCGCTCTCGCCGGCGCTAGCCTCATTTAGCTTGATAAATGCGTCATTGTGAACGCCGCCGGGCGTACTTGAGTCGGTAGTCGCCGTTAGCTGCCGCTACCTGGCGCTCGTCAGACACTACCTGGCGCTATCGCTTGATGAATAAGGGCCAAAGTGTGTGTGTACCTTGCAATGCCAGTTCCCATCTGTACAGTACTTCACATTGCAATGCCAGGGAAAAATGAGCAGGAATGTCAGGGCAGGGGTCCAGAAATCTGCGACCTAGGTCCACATTTGGACCCTGGTCCGCCAGTTGACTACCACTGCACTAGTGCTTGTGTGTGCAGGAGAGGATAGCTGCTCCTTGCTCTGCTTGCCTGTAATTTCCCTGCTTCTTTTCATATTGCAAAGTTAACTGACAGCAAGTAAAAAAAATCCTCTAGTATGCTGGAAGTATATTGCTGCTCAGTACTTTTAACTAAAAAGACGTAAAATATATAAGCTTTTTTTCTATTTTATTTTACTTCCACTTTAATCTTAGTTGCAATAATTACACTGAATGAGCTCAAATGGTCCGGATTCTTCTTGGAAAGTGATTGGCTCAATCAGGTTTAATCAAGCGTGTTCGGTAAGTAGTGGTTACAATTTCAAAGCTTACTGTTGTCCTTTTCGCCGTTTACCTGAGCAATCTCCTGATCCGTCACATGTTCATCGTTCAGCTAGTCAATAAATAGCAATTTTCTATCACTCACCAGTAACTCAGCTTATTCCCAGTAATGTCTTCTACCTGGAAATCATTAGTTCCACTGCTGTCTCCTGTTACTCGCTGTAGCGATCTCTTGTCCAGCATGCCTCTTTTAACAATCATCATTGCTTTCTTGTGTGTTGTTGCATTTCATTTTCAATGCTCAATTGACTGCACATGGCAGCTCGGGAGTCCCAAGATATGGATGTTAATACGCATCTAGTGTACATTTGTCAGTGTATTAACATTACGGAATAAGGAAATTATTTGGATGTGACTAAAGTTTTAAGATAGTATAACATTTTAAGAAAGATATAATAAAAAATATTTTGAATGGAGATACCGCTCATATTCTATGTTCCATCAAAAACAGTCCTCATATATCCAATAAAGAAGTGGAGGCTGATTCACTACTAACGCCAGGCATTGCCAAATGAGCATCTGTATAGCGGATCTTAGAGCGACCACTAGTAGATGCTGTAAGCAGGTATCTGGCGCTGTAACAGAGCATGTCGGATGCTCCTTGCCAGCAAGTAACCTTGCTGGCATTGATGAATATGAGGTGTGTTGGACGCTCTAACAACAGCACAGCGCTGCAGTGAGCGAGAGGTAGCGCCAGCTCAGTGCGTCCGGCACTCGGCGCTCAACACCATATTTAACAAAAACTACCTGCACACAGCATTGACGCTCTAAAGCTGGGCACTGTAACATAGAGTGTGGCGCTGTGTGATTAAAGTCAGTTTTTGAACACATATCCACCAGTAACAAAGAGAAAATACACGGAATGACATTGTTTTTACACTGAGACAATAACACTTTATTGCCAGACAATTCTGCAAAAAATTTATAAAAGTGTTTGTTTGCAGCCAGGAGAGGTCACACAATGATTTGAGCCAAAAAAAATGTAATTGCCAAACACGCTATTTAACCCTTTAAGTGCCAGCCCACCAAGATATTTTGTCACCCTCTGTTGCCAGAGCATTTTTCACTATTTTCTGCTATAGAGGTTTAACTGTGATTTTTGAAGGGATTTCCTGGGACTTGTCAGGAAAATTATATACTGTTTTTTCAGCAGAGTCTGGGCTTTAACAAGAAATGTCTTGTTTGTCATTTTTTTTTAGTCTTTTCCTAATACTTTTGGGTGAAAGTAGTACAAAAAAAAAAATAAAAGCATTTTTTTATATTTTGTAGTTTTTTCTTATAATCAAAAAGAAAGGTTTTGAAATAAAATTATATTGAGTGTGAAAGCCCTGTTTCTTCCTGTTACAATGGTACCACATATGTGTTGGTAGACACCCCTTCCTACCCAGGAGACACCACAAACTGCAAAGAGCGCTAAAGCAGATTTTTAGATAAAACGCAAATACCATTTGTGCCTTGCAGCTTTTCAAGAAATACAACCCTTTACCTTTGTAATACCCCCACAAACCATATATTTTTGAAAAGTACACACCTCAAGATTTCTAGGCGTACTAGGATTCTTGGTGTGGGCACAGTTGTTTGGATTCAATTCCTTGAAAAATATTCTGGTTGCAAAGGGTTTTCCTAAAAAAATAAGAAAAAAGCTGAATCAAAACCCTAATTTCCTAAAAAAACAATAAGCAAGTAAGAAATAACATAGTAAATCTGAAAGCGTAAGGTCCCTTGAACAGAACAATACCCAACATGCATAGGTACTTTGAAGCGTAAAGTTGCTAAACACCCTAAAGTAAAGCATGCACGTAAGGGTAATTTTAGTGGCAAAAATCAGCTGCACAGACAAAGCATGCACCTTGCAGTTTTTTAAGAAATGCAACCCTTTACATTTGTAATACCCCCCACAAACCATATATTTTTGGAAAGTACACATTTCAAAGTTTCTAGGCGTACTAGGATTCTTGGTGTGGGCACAGTTGTTTGGATTCCATTCCTTGAAAAATTTTCTGGTTGCAAAGGGTTTTCCTAAAAAAATAAGAAAAAAGCTAAATCAAAACCCTAATTTCCTAAAAAGACAATAAGCAAGTAAGAAATAACATAGTAAATCTGAAAGCACAAGGTTCCCTGAACAGAACAATACCCAACATGCATAGGTACTTTGAAGCGTAAAGTTGCTAAACACCCCAAAGTAAAGCATGCATGTAAGGGTAATTTCAGTGGCAAAAATCAGCTGCACAGACAAAGCACGCACCTTGCAGTTTTTCAAGAAATACAACCCTTTACATTTGTAATACCGCCCACAAACCATATATTTTGGAAAGTACATACCTCAAGGTTTCTAGGCGTACTGGGTTTATTGTTGCGGGAGACATTTTCTGGATGAAGCATAACATGCTTAGGTACTTTATGGGTAGAGTTGCTAAACATATGCATGAGGGTAATTTCACTTCAATAATTTAGTTCTTTTTAAATCAAAAACCATTACCTGTCTAATATCTAAAATAAACCTTTTGTGATCTAGGGATGCTATTGTGGAAACAGAACACTAGACAGAAATTACAACACTTTAATAAAAGATCGGAAAAAAATAATGAATTGCAAAATAAACTTATCCTCAATAATGGTACTAAGAGGTGCCATTAGATTAGCAATGGGAGGATTAGCTTGTGAACGTCAGTAAACACCGAAATCCTAATAAAGGGGCCCATGTTTTCATCATTCCGCCAGTTTTTGGCTTCGCCTCAAGTACCGAAAGAAAGGACAAGTAAATACACTTTCTACACCCGAATTGTTAAACCGGACCTTCACCATGATTTAATGAAAAGCCCAAACTCTTAAAAAACAATTCCTCAGCATCTAAAATTAATATATTTTACATGTTTAGTCACTAATTTATTATACTTTCCCCCACTGGGCTGCAACTCTGTTCGGGAATTTAGGATACGGGCGCCGCCATCTTGACTCAGAAGCATCACACTTACTGAGGAGAGGAGAGTGGGATAAGGTACAGGGGGGCGGGTTATAGCTGTGCTTTGCTCAGACAGAGCAGAGCTGGGGTCAGGGAAAGGTCAGCAGTCCCAGAATGCAGAGCAGCACAGTCACTTCCTGTTTGCAGGCACTTCCTGTTTGCAGGCTGCCTGCAAAAATGGCAGCTTCCATAAGCCGCCATCTTGGATGTTTAAAGGCTTATAAAATGCAGTAGATGCAGGTAGGATGATTTTTAATGTGAGCAATCTGTATGTACAGGGTGTGGGAAACATATAAGATAGACTCTTATTTAGAGTGAAGGTCCGCTTTAACTAAGTGTTTCAGGCCACAGAAACAGAAAGGTAAATTAAAGCAGGAAAAAAAAACTAAACCTAAAAGATTCCAGGGATGATCACTTACCTTCCCCCAGGGCATCCCAAATTAGGATGACCTGCTGTGTGAACCCTGCCCAGCAGCGCATGTTCTTGTCTCATTATAGCAGTTTGACGTGTTCTTGTCACATGGCTCTATATGCAACAGGGAGCAAGAGCGGTCACATCCCCAGCATCTTGTGGTTGTGTGCGTGTTCCTGACCCAGCTATTCAGATAGGCTGGAGCAGAAGCGCACATGCTGCAAGGGATGTGGAAGCTAGCACTCCTATTGCAGATAGAGCCATTTGCTGAATGACATGGCAAGCGGCTTAGATGGATGAGAGCCCACACATGCACCGTTGGGCCGTGGAGAGGTAATCTGTTACTATAGATCGGGGGGTTTCACCGAGCAGGGTATTCCAAACCAGGATGACCCTGAGGCACAGAACAAAGTTGAAAAGTTGAAGGTCTGAAGCTGAAAATAAAAGTCCAGAAAAGTCCAAAACAATGCAAAAGTCAATAATGCAGTTGTGTATGGTATGCCTCAAAACAACCCTCTAAACACAAACCAGGTTGGCTGGGACATGTCGGGTAGTAGTAGCGCACATCTCTCCTAAAGCCACGCCTACTGCATACCCTACAAGGCTTCTGGGGATACCTTTTCGTATTGATGGAGGGAATGCCCTTTATAAAGTGTTTCCTAACTAGCCGTATCTCATCATCATTACCAGCCATCTCTGGTGCCTGCTCGGTGTCCCCAAATATCAAAGCAGGGAGTAACTGGTGCTGGAACTTGACAAAAGACAAATTCGAGCCTGGTACTGCTGCCTTGAAGACAACATAGGCGTTATAAGTTGCCATTTGGACCAAATGGATAGCAACTTTTTTGTACCAGGCTCTGGATTTTCTGGTGGCATTGTAATATGTTAAAATTTGGTCCGTCTTATCAACGCCACCCATGAATTTATTATAATCTTTGATACAACGTGGCTTTTGGGAAGGGGTTCGGGGACCACGTCGTTGTACATTCATGACTGACTCATCGTGGATTGTTGTCAGCATGAATACATTTTTTCTGTCTATGTATTTCACGGCCAGGAGCTCATCGCTTCTTAAAGCATACGACTCTCCATGATTTGTTTTTTTTTTTAAGCATTGACCAGGGCAAGCCTTTTCGATTACAGTTGATGGTGCCACAGGCCAGGGTGTCCAATGTGTATAGGGCTCGAAATAGGGGGATGCTGGTATAAAAGTTATCCACATATAAGTGGTAACCTTTCCCCAGTAGAGGAGTCATGAGTTCCCATACAATCTTGCCACTGACAGACAAATCAAGGGGACAACCGGGGGGTCCAGATGTGTGTCCCTTCCTTCGTAGATTCTGAAATATTTGGTGTAGCCGGTCACACTATCGCATAATTTGTAAACTTTAATCCCATAGCGGGCACGCTTACTAGGGATATACTGACGAAATACAATGCGCCGTTTAAAAAGCAGAAGTGATTCGTCAATACTTTTTTGAGAGGGGGTGTACACTTCTGCAAAGTGCGTAGACAGGCTATCGATCAGGGAACGTACTTTGTGAAGCCTGTCCTGACCGGGCTCACCGCGGGGAATTGCATTGGCATTATCATTAAAATGTAGAAACCGCAGTAAAATTTGGTAGCGGTTTCTGGTCATTATGGCCGGAAATAATGGGGTTATCAAAAGGATGGCCTCTGTTACGAACAATTTGAAAAGTCAACGGGACGGAAGTTTGTGGTGTCGACGTTGACTCCGGGGACCGAATCGAAAGGGGGAATTTCGGGGGAATAATTATTAGGAGGCCTCCACGCAGGCGCTCCATCACCAGCTGCAGCACTAGCCACCTGACCTACACTCTCCTCCAGCGTGGCCTCTACTTGTGCACTAACATCCCTTCTAGGATGCCTAGCACTGCCACTGGTACTACTGCGCGGCTGTGTCTCCTCAATAGAGGAGACACTGTCAGACTCGCTATCTGAGGGCAAATATTCTGAGCCTGAATCACTAAACTCTTCAGAGTCTGACTCCATCATATAAGCCGCTGCTTCCTGGGCAGTGTACCGTCTCCCAGCCATATTGAAATCTGCTAAACAAAGGCTAAAACCAAATACAAAGTACAAAATTACTACACTAAAGGGGACAAACTAGGGGGCATTTTACAGTAACTAAATCTAAAAGCTAATAAGCTAAGTGTAAGAAAAAAAAAGTAAACAAACAGCAGCAGGAGGTCCCAGACGATCTGGCGGATTAAGGATGGGAGGGAGGGGGGAGGAGGGGGAAAGGGGGAGGAGGGAGGGGGGGCAGGGGTAAGGCTAAATGGGGGGCTGTAAAACTAGAAGCTTGAGACCTTCAAGCTGGAGTCCACCACGTTGTCTGTCAGCAAATTTGATGCTTTCAGGATCTTCTAGAGCAATCGCACACCTAAAGGAAGTTAAAATAACAGAACATTAAAATTAAGAAGGATGGTTGAACCCCCCAGCTTCTGCTGTAAGGCCCATGTACAGAGAGGCTACGGGAGGAGCCTGTGGGCAGTTATGTACACTATGTATATGCTCTCTCTGGTCACAGCAAGGCACCTGACTAGGCTGGCCTTATCGCTACCATGCCAAGCGGCCACCCCCGAGGCAGATGCAGTGCTGGGATGAGGAAAGGGGAAAGAGGCAGATGCGTTGCTGTGATGAGTGGGCTGAGGAGAGAGAGAGGCAGATGCAGTGCTGGAATGGAAACAGGTAGATCTGGTGCCGGGATGTGGTGCATGAGGGTGGCAGATGTGGTGTCAGGATGGAGGCCTGTGGAGAGAGGCAGATGCAATATCAGGATGGGTTGCATAGCCAGAGATGGCAGATGTGGTGCCAGGATGGAATGCATAAGCAGAGAGGGTTGAGTGAGGGTAGATGTGGAGCCACTGGAGGGCGGATGCGAAGCCAGAGGAGGGTGAGTGAGGGCAGATGCAGCACTAGAGGAAAGTGAGTGCAGATGCGGTGCTATGGGAGAGCGGATGCAGAGTAAGAGGAGGGTAAGTGAGGGCAGATGTGGAGCCAGAGGAGGGTTAGTGAGGTCAGATGCGGCACTAGAGGAAGGTGGGTGCAGATGTGGTGCTACGGGAGAGCAGATGCAGAGTAAGAGGAGGGTAAGTGAGGGCAGATGTGGAGCCAGAGGAGGGTGAGTGCGGGCAGATGTGGCACCACGCGACGACGGATGTAGAGCCAGAGAGACATCCAGGCCAGTACACTCTCTCTGGGTGAGGAAGAGGGAGGAGCCTGTTATCTGTTGTACTATGCCAGTGGCTCTGAGGTAGGTACTATGGATGAATAAAAGAGAAAAAAAAAAACTCCCTCTAAACCTTACACAGCAATGGAGGGGAGAGAGATGCACAGCGATCGGCGGGGATGACAGTAGCAGGCATGTCTGTGGCAGTGGCGATCGCATGCATGGAGGGGTAACAAGATGAATCCACCCCACCTCCCTCCAAAGCGCTCGTGGAGGGGAGAGAGATGCGGGGAAAACCGCAGGAGCAGGGCAAAGGCGATTGCATGCATGGAGGGGAGGGTTCCTCATGCCCCCCCCAAGCATGCGATCGCTTCTGCTCCTGCTGTATTGCCGGCATCTTTCTCCCTCCACCTTGGAGGGTGAGGGGAGACAGCAGCAGAGGGAGGGGGGTAACCTTCCCTCCAAAGCGAACGGTGGAGAGGAGAGAGATGCAGGGAAAATTGCAGGAGCAGGGCAAGGATCACATGCATGGGGGGCGGCACAAGGAACCCTCCCCACCTCCCTCCAAAGCGATCGTGGAGGGGAGAGAGATGTGGGGAAAATCGCAGGAGCAGGGCAAAGGCCATCGCATGCATGGAGGGGAGGGTTCCTCATGCCCCCCCAAGCATGCGATTGCCTCTGCTCCTGCTGTATTGCCGGCATCTTTCTCCCCTCCACCGATTGCCTTGGAGGGTGAGGGGTGACAGCAGGTGAGAGGTGATAGCAGCAGAGGGGGGCACACTGTGCACTGATCGGTGGGGTAGTAGGAGCAGGGCAAGAATCACATGCATGGGGGGCGGCACGAGGAATCCTCTCCACCTCCCTCCAAAGCGATCATGGAGGGGAGAGAGATGCGGGGAAAACCGCAGGAGCAGGGTTCCTCTTGCCCCTACCAAGCATGCGATCGCCTCTGCTCCTGCTGTATTGCCGGCATCTTTCTCCCCTCCACCAATTGCCTTGGAGGGTGAGGGGAGACAGCAGCAGAGGGAGGGGGTAACCTTCCCTCCAAAGCGAACGTGGAGGGGAGAGAGATGCAAGGAAAATAGCAGGAGCAGGGAAAAGGCGATCACATGCTTGGGGGGGTTCCTCGTGCCCCCCCCCCCACAAGCATGCGGTCGCCTCTGCTCCTGCTGTATTGGCGGCATCTTTCTCCCCTCCACTGATTATCTTGGAGGGCGAGGGGTGACAGCAGGTGAGAGGTGACAGCAGCAGAAGGGGGGGGTAACCTTCCCTCCAAAGCAAACGGTGGAGGGGAGAGAGATGCAGGGAAAATTACAGGAGCAGGGCAAGGATCACATGCATGGGGGCGGCACAAGGAACCCTCCCCACCTCCCCCCAAAGTGATCGTGGAGGGGAGAGAAATGCAGGGAAAAATGCAGGAGCAGGGCAAAGGCGATCGCATGCATGGAGGGGAGGGTTCCTTGTGCCCCCCCAAGCATGCGATTGCCTCTGCTTCTGCTATACTGCCGGCATCTTTCTCCGCTCCACCGACTGCCTTGGAGGGTGAGGGGTGACAGCAGGTTAGAGGTGACAACAGCAGAGGGGGGGCACACTGTGCACTGATCGTTGGGGAAGTAGGAGCAGGGCAAGGATCACATGCATGGGGGGGCAGCACAATGAACCCTCCCCACCTCCCTCCAAAGCGATCGTGGAGGGGAGAGAGATGCGGGGAAAACCGCAGGAGCAGGGAAAAGGCGATCGCTTGCATGGAGGGGAGGGTTACTCATGCCCCCCCAAGCATGCGATGGCCCTTTGCTCCTGCTGTATTGCCGGCATCTTTCTCCCCTCCACTGATTGCCTTGGAGGGTGAGGGGAGACAGCAGTAGAGGGAGGGGGTAACCTTCCCTCCAAAGCGAACGGTGGAGGGGAGAGAGATGCAGGGCAAATAGCAGGAGCAGAGAAAAGGCGATCACATGCTTGGGGCGGGTCCTCGTGCCCCCCCCCCCCCACAAGCATGCTGTCGCCTCTGCTCCTGCTGTATTGCCGGCATCTTTCTCCCCTCCACCGATTGCCTTGGAGGGTGAGGGGTGACAGCAGCAGAAGGGGGCACTCTGTGCACTGATCGTTGGGGTAGTAGGAGCAGGGCAAGGATCACATGCATGGGGGGGCGGCACAAGGAACCCTCCCCACCTCCCTCCAAAGCGATCGTAGAGGGGAGAGAGATGTGGAGAAAACCGCAGGAGCAGGGCAAAGGCGATCGCAGGCATGGAGGGGAGGGTTCCTCATGCCCCCCCAAGCATGCGATCGCCTCTGCTCCTGCTGTATTGCCGGCATCTTTCTCCCCTCCACCGATTGCCTTGGAGGGTGAGGGGAGACAGCAGCAGAGGGAGGGGGGTAACACAAGGAACCTTCCCTCCAAAGCGAATGGTGGAGGGGAGAGAGATGCAGGGAAAATAGCAGGAGCAGGGAAAAGGCGATCACATGCATGGGGGGGTTCCTCGTGCCCCCCCCCCCACAAGCATGCGGTCACCTCTGCCCTGCTCCTGCTGTATTGCCGGCATCTTTCTCCGCTCCACCGATTGCCTTGGAGGGTGAGGGGTGACAGCAGCAGAGGGGGGGGGCACACTGTGCACTGATCGGTGGGGTAGTAGGAGAAGGGCAAAGGCGATCACATGCATGGGGGAGTTCCTCGTGCCCCCCCCCCTACAAGCATGCGGTCGCCTCTGCCTTGCTTCTGCTGTATTGCAGGCATCTTTCTCCCCTCCACCAATCGCCTTGGAGGGTGAAGGGTGACAGCAGCAGCAGAGGGGGGTAACACATGGAACCCCCCCTCCAAAGCGATCAGTGGAGGGGAAAGAGATGCAGGGAAAATAGCAGGAGCAGGGAAAAGGTGATCACATACATGGGGGGGTTCCTCGTGCCCCCCACCCCACAAGCATGCGGTCGCCTCTGCCCTGCTCCTGCTGTATTGCCAGCATCTTTCTCCCCTCCACCGATCGCCTTGGTGGGAGGTGGGGGTGACAGCAGCAGAGGGGGGGGGGGTAACACAAGGAACCCTCACTCTGACACAGAGATTGATCTTTCCTGTCTGCCGATCGGTGTGTCAGTGAGTGGCCACCGATCGGCGTGTAAGCTTTGGAGGGTGGTGGGGAGGGCCCCCGGTCGAGGGGGGGCTCCAATCGAGGGGGGGCCCTCCCCACCACCCTCCAAAGTTTACAAGCCAATCGGTGGCCACTCACCGACACACCGATCGGCAGACAGGAAAGATCAATCTCTGTGTCAGAGTGCCTGTCTGACACATGGCAGCAGAGGAACATGAAAGACAGGTGCCGGGACAATGACAGAGGGGGGGGGTCACATACCATCACTCACTGCCGATCACGGGGGGGGATGCAGTAGAGTAGAGTCTGCTACGTGAGACTCACGTAGCTGGCACTAGAAGGGTTAAACACAAACAAATGAAAGCCCATTGAAATGTATGGGAGAGCGCTACAGAGCAACAGGTGCTACATGGCGCTCCTGAGCCTAGAGCGCCGGCGCTATACACTGAGCCACCTGTAATAATACATGTGACGCTACAGGGCGCTGTTAGAGGTGCTCACCAGATTTGCTTTCTTACATGTGGTTTCTCGTTCAGCGTCCAGCGTTCACCAGACGCTACCTGCCGCTACGAAGCACCACCTGCCGCTATCCTTTCTTAAATTACCCCCTATATTTATTTTACAGTCCTGACTATATTTCTTCTTTAAATTTCCAAAACATGTCCCCAACTGTGCTCCACCACATACAACAAAACCTACCATATTTTCATATGGTTCACAGCTCAATATGCCCAACAGCAGCCTCCAATACACTCCTCGCTCTCTGTATGTGAATTCCAGATGTACAGTTTTTTGCCCTATAAGACGCACTATTTTCCCAGTGGGACGGGGGGGGGGGGGCAAGGAAATGTCAGTGCGTCTTATTGGATGAATGTAAAAAATAAAAAGGTATACTTACATTACGCACCAGCTGCCATCACCATCACCTCTTGACATGTCTGTTTCCTCTCTGGCTTCCCCCTCCGCCACTGCCTCTCAGGCCGGATTGTTGTGTTTTAGTGGTTGTGTCAGCGCGCGCTGACACACAAAAGGCGCTGACCGAGGTAATGGTGACACGGGAAGCCAGAGCGGAGATAGCGTTTATGTAAGTATACTTTTTTTCTGGGGGGTTGGGGGGGATACCACACTGAATAAGGGGATGGGGGCGGGGGGAAATACCACAGTGCGTATGGGGAATGGGATGGGGGAATGCCACACTGCCTATGGGGAATGGGATGGGGGGAATGCCACACTGCCTATGGGGAATCGGATTGGGGGAATGCCACACTGCCTATGGGGAATGGGATGGGGGGAATGCCACACTGCCTATGGGGATTGGGATGGGGGGAATGCCACAGTGCCTGGGGGGAATGCCACATTGCCTATGGGGAATGGGATGGGGGGGAATGCCACACTGCCTGTAATGGGGTATTTAAGCACAACATTTAGTTTGAATATTTATTTACCTTATTTTCCTCCTCCAAATCTTAGGTGCGTCTTATAGGGCGAAATATCTCATTATACGCACCATTAAAGATAAAGATGTGCAAGCACTCAATAAAAAATATTTTTTTAATAATAAAAAATGTGATGCACTGTTTTCAGCGATCTGTGATCAGGATTGGAGGCTACTATAGGGCCTATTGAGCTGTTATTTATATGAGAATTTAGTTAGATATGAGAATACAAATAGAATTTTACTAAAATAGTTTAATTAGAGCAGAATTTTGCTGCAAGGAGCAGAGGCAGTTACTTGGGTCACTGTAGCTGCATGGCAGCTGTAACTCGTCCACCTTATTTATCATATTTTTGTTCAATTGCCATCATTTAGAAAAAGGAAGCAACATATACCTCTGCTGTTTCAGTTATTAGTTGTCTAGCTGCATCCAACTGAGTTAAAAGACAGAAAAAAGTTTACTGTATGAGCAGTAATAGGGCACCACCAGGGCCTCTTCACATTCAGTTACTCCACTGCTTGGAGCTCTCAGCATGAGTGAGCATGGATTTTGACTATCCTGGGTTTTAGTCTTTGCCCCAAGGGTACCTCAATTGGGGGTGCCACGCTATGTGAAACCTCCCCAGGTCACGCAAACAAACTCACCTCTTCCCGGTCCTATGACGCATGCGTGGCCACTCATCCAATCAGCACGCTCATACTCGCTGGAGTCCCATCATCCAGGAGCTCATTTAAAACGAGCAGATATGAGCGCCCTGACGCCTGCATCCCCCGCTACCCTCTAACTGGGAGCGTACCCGCGCTGGCCATTCACAAATGCCTGGAGCGAAAAGACACCCCGCTAGAGGGATTGCGGGGATGCGGCCACTGCTCACACATGCGCCAATGGACTAGACAAGAAGGTGAGTTTATGAGCAACCTGGTGGGTTTCACACAGCAGGGCAGCCCGATTCTGGGAGGAAATCAATGGGCCCAGGAATCTTATAGATTCTTGGGCCAATCTCTGTGGGTTTTGGTCCACTTTAAGCCATTGTGGTCCCACAGCTGTCTCTGACCAAGCATGTTCAAGACTCACAAAGACATGCCCCTGACAGCATTGAAAAACTGGAAGTGAAGAAAGCAGCTTTGATTAGACTATGGGGGTTATTCATCAAGGGCTAGCACCAGGTAGTGCTTCGTAACGGTAGGCAGTGTCTGGTGAACACGCTGTAGGCAAAACCACATTTATGAAGGCGATTCTGGTGAGCGCCTCTAACAGCGCCATGTAGCGTCTGATGTATTCTTACAGGCGGCTCTATCTTCTAGAGCGCCAGGTATTACCTGTCGCTCTCCCGTACATTTCAATGGACGTTCCTTTTCTTCTGTTCTAAATTTTATTGGTATTTTTTTCCCTGCAAATCGTTGTGTCACCTCTCCTGGCCTAGAAAAAGTCATTTCTTATTAATTTTCTTTTTTATTTTTAATTTTTTTATGCAGAATTGTCATTACAGGTTAATGCCACAGTGTTCCAACAGTGTAATTCTATGTGTTTTTGCTTTGTTACTGGTGGATATGTGTTCAAAAACAGACTTTAATCACACAGCGTCTGGCACTCTATGCTATAGCGACCAGATTTAGATTACCGATGCTGTGTGTGTCCTTTTTTAAAAAGTATGGTGTGGAGCGCCGAGAGTTGGTCGCACTGAGTTGGCACTACCTCTCGCTCCCTGCAGCGCTGTACTGGTGTTAGAGCGCCCAACAAACATCACATTCATCAATACCGGCCAGGTTACTACAGCGACTGAGGCGCTCTGTTACAGTGCTGGATACCCGCTTACAGCGTCTACTAGCAGCCGCTCTAAGCGCTGCTATACAGACGCTCATCTGCCGATAACTGGCGTTAGTAATGAATCCGCCTCCACATAATGTATTTACATAAAAACAGCAATTTTGAGAAGCTTTGAAATGGCTTAATCAGCACTGTTCCCAAGGAGGATGAGGTAGGAGGAAGTTTAGTGTGTGCCTGGACAGGGACTTTAAAGTAATTTTTTTTTTGCATACGTGAGGTTTGAAACTGCAGAACATCCCAAATCAGGATGCAGGATCGGGGGGTGGCTTTCACCCAGTGGAGGCATCCCAGACATGGGTTTTGATCCATTTATTCAATTTAAGGGCTTCCCTCATCAGGATAACCAGGTGGGTGGGGGATGCAGCAGCCCTAAGGACTATGGCATTAGGTCCAGTTTATTACCAGGAATTTATCTTGATAATAGTAGATTCCTATTTAGCCAGATAGTCAAACATCTGCATGTAATGCTTGAGTCTCCTTTTTAAAAAATAATGAGAGTTGAAGAAGAGGTCCTTATTAACATAATGAAAATCAACTAATATATGTTTTTAATAGAATCAGCCTATGTGTGTTTAAAATAGAACAAGGGAGTAGTAAACTGCATGAAGTTTTACTCTCTGTAGAACTTTAATTTAAGTTAATTACTTTTAATGTTAAAATAAAAGTAGATTAAAGTCAACAGAGTTCAAAGCGGGACCTTTGCCACTAGCTGCTAATTAAGTTACTGAGGTCACAAGGAGGTTCTTCTTTCACTCAACAAAATCTTTTTTTTTTTCAAAGCGGAAAAATTGTGTTATATACGTTATATACATATATGTCATAAAGTATTTTTTTCTTTGCTCCAAATATAGATTTTTTTCTACGATTTCCAGGAGCTTTTAAAAAAATGTGGTTTACATGAAAATATTTTAAATGACTTTTTCTAATATTTTCCTAAAGAGGATTTTTTTTCAATTAGTATGATGTTACCTAAATGCTTATCTCAGTAGTAGTCATCCCATATCATTTGGTTTAGTGGCTTTCTAGAGATTGGAATATTCTAAGTGGGGTTATTTAAGAACGGCTAGTACCAGGTAGTACCAGGAAGTTTTGACATCACTCTCTTCACATCTTTGTACTGAGAACTAAATGACGTGATAAACTAAAGATCTTTTGTACAATTCAATCTTGTGAACTGGCCTTTCGGGATGGCTTTTAGCCACTGTGGGTTGACTCCAGAACCTTCTCTCCTAATAGTCAGATCAAGAAAGTGAACAGATGAACTACTGCTTTCCAAGGTAAATTCTAAATTATCATTATTATTAGTCATTGTCATTAACCGCCATAAAGAATGCGTCAAGGTCTGCTTGGGACCCATTCCACACACACATACTGTCTCCAGACACTAAGTTTTGTCGAGGTGTTAAAATTTTACAAAATTAGAGGACTTTGACCTACAATCTTTGGAACTGGCCCAACGGTTTTTAAACAAAGGGTATGATAGGGCTGATACCTATTTCCAAAGGGAGTTAGTGCGGGGAAGAAGTCGGCCCTCTCTACTACAAAAATCGGCAAAACTAAGAAACAAGGAGTCCCACCACTCCCAAGTCTGTCCAAAAATTAATATGTACAATACACATACTATTAAAACCAATTAAAATACATATATACAAGCTGTGGGGATGGAGAGGGGGGGGGGGGGGAACAGGGGGGTAAAGATATGTAAACACCCCCCCCAGATGTTAATAGGTACTGAGGCCGTAAATACAATATCAAGTATGGGTCAAGAATATGACCGCTGCTCCAAACCTGGCTGATAATTATTTGTGATGTGTTAAAATCTAATTAATTAACTAATGTAAACTAATATTTTTCTTAATTTATGTGCAAAACAGAATAAATAAAGTGCTGAGGGCAATGTGTAAACTATCTACCAAAGGACAGCCAGGTAGAGAAACAGAACAAACACATATATAATGAATCAGTAAACTTACATCTCAGAACGGCCAGTAATTAGACCCCCCTCCACTCACACAGATGCCGATGCGTTGCGTGACGTCACCCGTCACTTCTCCAGGGCACCACAAACACACAGCCACACGCATACCTTATATTTAAACCCCTGCCTGCCCCTCGCTTTACGCCCATCACCGCATGGCTTCGTAGTAATGGAGATGTATATTACCGGAAATGCGTCATCCTAGAGGCTCCCCACATGATGTGCGCCGGCCGGAAGCGCGTCAGTGGACTGCCTGCGTTCCAGCAACCCGGAAACAAAGTCTCCGGAGTTTGCTGTAGAGAACGAAGGTATATAGAAGAAGACAAGCGGCGCGGCCTCAGTACCTATTGCCATCTGGGGGGTGTGTTTACATATCCTTACCCCCCTGTTTCCCCCCCCCTCTCTCCATCCCCACAGCTTGTATATATGTATTCTAATTGGTTTTAATAGTATGTGTATTGTACATATGAATTTTTGGACATTAATAAAGTAATCATCAAGTTTATCATATAAGTGAGTGGTGCCATTGTTTGGGAGGACAGACTTGGGAGTGGTGGGACTGCTTGTTTCTTAGTTTTGCCTTATATATGCACTATTGTGCTTCTGTCACCCTCATGTGCACACTCCATTAGATAAAGGCTGGTGCCTTGTTTACCCAAAAAATCTGAGGCAGATCTTTTGTTTATCACGTCATTTAATTCTCAGTACAAAGATGTGAAGAGAGTGATGTCAAAACATTGGCACATTTTAAAGACCGATTGTACATTGGGCCCTCTCTTGCCAGATAATCCCAGAGTTATTTACAGGAAGGCTCCAAATCTTAAACATCTTCTGACCAGGAGTTTTTGTAGATCCCCCGGTCAGGCCACCCTCAGGTTTTGGTTCTATGAAAGGTTTCTACCGTTGCGGGTCATGCATGAGTTGTAAGACCTGCCATATAGTGACCAAACCGTTCAAATCCTTTTCTGTTCAGGACAATGGTAAGGATTACAAAATCTCCAATTTTATCTCTTGCACTTCTACCAATGTCATCTACCTAATTTGGTGCCCTTGTAAACTTTATTACGTAGGTAGGACCACTAGAGAGCACAAGGTGCACATAAGAGAGCATATTTACAATATAAAGCGAGGCTTTGAGTCACACAGTCTCTCAGCACATTTTAAAGAAAGGCATACCAGCGACCCCAGAGTCATGACCTTTATTGGGATAGACCGGGTTGAAATGAATTGGAGGGGTTCACATCTGGTCAGGGAGATTTCACAGAAAGAGAGCAAGTGGATCTATGAGTTAGACACTTTGGCCCCTCCGGGCCTTAATATTGACTTGTTTTCTAGGTACCTCCTAATTGACAGTGGAATCCCTGCAATTTATTGCACTTTTCCCCCTTCTCCCTCATCCCTTCTTGCCCATTTTAATGCATTTTAGGTGATTTTTACCTATGTATGTCCTCATTTATATGTTTGGTTAATTCACCTGCCTTTGTACTGTATTCAAAGATTGATTATTGTTTTTATTTATTTGTATTTCTATTTTTGACTACATGATATTTGGGGTTGTCCCCATTGCCTCTCACTGTATGCTGTGGGTGTTATGCCCCTTTTCAAGCATTTTGCTCTTTTACCACCGGGAGACGCTCTGGTACCCCCTATGGTCCAGTCTGAGCCAGATTTGGCCTGACTTTCAGCAGTTGCTGCTGGCCTTCCCCGCATTCCCTCGGGTGGGAGCAGCCCTTCAGATCATATTGAACTGGATCCGAGTGGCAGCCGATTGCCTTTTCTGTTGTACCGACCTCTGTCATGCTGGGTGTTGGCTGAAACAGCCGATACAAAAAATCCCTGGCTGAAGGTGCACGCTATCTTAGAAGGAGGCAGAATTTAATGCTGAGCCCGTTGGCCTATCCTGGGCGGCGATGCTTGCAAGTAATTAGGGAGTTCTTTACATTAAACCTTCCCTGATTGGCAGAGAAGTCTGCTAGCATGTTTGTCTGACCCCGGAGCTTGGGGACCAATCATAGATGCCGACACATACACCAGGTAGTGTTTCTGAATACCGATGATTTACTACACGGCCTCTGATAGGCTGTTGCATCCTCGACTGGCTATTGGACACGCTGGTTAGACCCCGGGAGATGGAGGGTAAGTGCCTCCTTGCAGTATATATTCTGTATTTTCCCCCGGCCCCGCACCTTTGAAAAAGCTGGTGACCCAGTGAAACGCGTTAGGTGGAAGGTGAGGGGAAAAAATTTGGAGACCAGAAGGACCCGATTTCTTTATCACTAGCGGCCGCAGTGTGAGGGATTGGGGACACCTTCATTTTTATTGGATGCGTGTTTTAACAAGGAGTGTATTGTAAGTGCATTTTATGAAGTATTAATGAGTGATTCCGCTGTACCTACAGAGTTGCACTAGATGTGTTTCTGTGTTTTTGCTTCCTATATGGCTTGTGCATGGACATTGGCATGTAAAATTTCAGGTGCTCGTAATCATCAAGTAATCTGTCGGCAGTTTAAATACCCTGGAGTTGGTAAGAGTACCTTCAAATGGTGGTGGGCACAGAAAAAATTTGGTGCATGCACAGTGGGACTCCATCTGGAAGCTCATTTTACCAATTGAATGGACTAGAAAAACTATTATTCTGCTCTGTGCCTTTTTGTTGTTTATTGTTAGGACTTTTTTGCGGAATAGAAAAGTCTGACACATAGCATTCGTTCTGAGAGTCGTCCTTACCTAAGACCTAAGCGCTGTGTTTTTCCATTATTGCCGCTATACAGATGCTCATCTAGCAATACGTGGCGCTAGTAGTGAATCAGCCTCCACAAAAAATTTGGCCAGACTGTACCCGTAGAAGACAAAGCCATTCATTGGCTAAAATTATAGAACAATAGTTTTGTTTTTATGGTGTATTTACAAGTATACCTACCTGCTGCTAGGACCATTCCATTGCCTGTCCTCTTCCCTCCTTGTACAGCAGCTGTAGCCACAAGTCCACAAACAACTTGCTGAATGTGGTCTTACTGAGTCAGAAAAAGTGAGTAGAGCATGCCCAAAACCTTTCACTGCACTGCTCTGGCACGTCCCCTCTTTTGAAAGCACAAGGGAGAACCAAGATGTCAATGAACTAGTTAAAGACAATACAACACAGCCCTTAGACAGGTAATACATTAGGATACGGGACATATGGACCAGAGAAATGTAACTAAATATGCTATACCCCAAGAAATAATTAGAAAAAGATATGAATCTCCGTCTTAAATACATTGAATCGCATAACATACTTAATACACTTGTTCAGCCAAATCCCCTAACTCCACTAACGAGCTTCCAAAAAAAATTTTTCCTACCAGACACAACCCCAAAAAATTATCCTTCTACTACAAGTTACTTTTAGAGTACAACAACAATAAAAATAATAAACCAGACTCATACAAAAAGAAATGGAATCAAGATTTAGGGAAAACCCTAGGCGTGGTAGACTGGCAACAAAGGCTAACTTGAATATACGTTCAACACCACTGAGAATTTTCAATTTTAAATACATAACACGATACTACTTAACAACAGATTATAATAAAAGGATGACCACCTTTTCATGCTGGTGGTTTGGAGATCACCTGGCAACAATGAGTCACCTGTGGTGGAACTGTAAATACACCAAAAACTTGTGGGAAGAAGCAGTAAAATGTATCAATATAAAAGAAGGGATAAGTATCCTATCTACTAAAGATAAAATCCTGTTAGAACCTCAATGGGCGGCCCAAGAACCCACAAACAAGATTTTAATACACTTTATAATTTCAGGCACAAGACAATATATAGGTAGCTGCTGGGGTAATCCAAACCCTCCAATATACGGAGCATGGAAGTATAAGATGAAAAACTCATTACAAAATGAACTTTTAAATCTAAAGCCTGGAAGTATTGCAAGAAAATATCAAGCATTTCTAGAGGTTTTTTGAACATTCAGAGATGCCATAAAACCACTGTGACTAGTTGTAAACTAGCCTCTGCTTACCTACCTGTCCTACTGAGTAGTAGTTTAGCTGGCAAAGGGGAGGGTGGGAAATGATCCTCTTTTTTCTGCTTTTTTTTTTTTGTCTTTTTACATTTTTTTCTTTTTGTGTTTTGTTTGAGTAACGCAAGAAAGGGAAGTGAATGTATATACACTTAATATAAACCTGCACTTAATCAGACTCCTTCCCATAATGGTGTACTTTACCATGGTCTTGAAGCTTATGATAAGAAATGATTATCGAGCAACTAAATTAAGATGTCGCTGGACCAATTTTTAAACTGGTAGGTTTCTGAGCAATGGACCAGGGAGAAGATTACATAAATAAATGGGTGTTTCAATCCCAGATGCCAAATAAGCTTGGTGGCTAATTTGGAAATGAGCCCAGAATGCTAAAGTTTGATCTTCATGGCAATGTTGACTTGTTTGGAGTCAATAGGGTGTTGATATACATAGCCTAGTGGTAAGGATACGGCTCTGTTACCTACGGTTTGCAGGTCATGGGACATGACTAAACAAGAACCTAACCCCCCAACTGCTCCCATCATAATTATGGCAGCCCGCCAGACATCCATACTGCAGATGAAAAAATTCCATGTGTACGCAAGCATACAATGGTCATCAATGCCCCAAAATTCCAATGTAATGTTATGTAATGTAATGTGTCTTTAAATAGAGTACTCTGCACTCTGCCTGGCTATTAAGGTGGGAGGCACTGGAAGACAAAAGTGGTGGTTTGATGCCTAGAAAGAAAAAAGAAGCTCTCAATGTTAAATATATTTCTAGCTAATGGGGAGGAACTTTTCTAGATTACAACTAGGCTTTAATTGATAAAAGGTTGGGGGCCTATGGGTGATCTTTTGATGATGGAGGCTCTGGATCCATCAGGACTACAGTATTATTGGTGAATGAATAAAAGGTTGTGGCAGGTATGCTGGTATTCTAGCTATCTGCATGGAAGATTCCAACTAAGTGGCAACCATTAGCATTGGACATATGCAATGACAAGTCTTGTTTTTGTTGTCTGTAATAAGTAAATAACTTAGGCCCTTATTCATCAAGTGATAGCGCCGGGTAGTGTCTCACTAGCGCCAGGTATCGCCAGCAAACGGCGGCTACCGACTACAGAACTCCAGGCTGCGAACACAATCACGCATTTATCACGCTAAATGAGGCTAGCGCCGGCGAAAGCGTCGGCTAGCGCGGGATTCATCATGTAGCCGACTGCAACGAACAGCGCCGCTGCTAATCCCATCACAGCGACAGGTATGACCTCTCGGTACCTGGCGCTCTCCCATACATTTCAATGGCAGACACTGCAATGTTTTTTTTTAGTGTTTTTTGTGTTCTTGTCTTTGGCCAAAAATTAAACACATGTTGTTTAGGATATGTTTGATTAATCTGTCTTGTTTTTATTGATTTTTTGATGAAAGATGTAATTTTTACACTGGAATGTTGTGAGTGAAATCTAAAATGCATCTCCTCACACAAAGCACATTAGCCTCAAATAAGCTTGCTTTCGCAACACACATGGCTTGTAAAGCTACTTTTTAGTCACTCATGTTTGGCGCTCATGTTCGCTCATTGAAATTGTCAGCGCTGCAGTCGCTGTTGTGATTCGCTATGTGGCGGCGCTAGCGTCGCTGTGCTGCACTGTGCTGTGCCTTTCTGCCATTTTCCCTGAATTCACTTGCAGCGACCCCAGTCGTTCTTAATGAATACACTGTAGTTCTGAGTGTGCATGTCCACATTCTGCTGGATTTGGTCAGGCGTACAAGCTCATAACAACCCGTTATGCATTCTCCTGTGTGCAACATTATCATGTAGTTGAATAGTTTTATTGTGTTATTATTTTATTAAGAAATCAGATTGTTATTTGTAAGCAACCAGCTAATAATTAATGGCGTCTTGGCCAATAGCTTGTTGTAATGCGTAAATATCCTATTCCCGCCACTTAGCTTGCACATAGCGGACATTAGCTGGTTCCTAGTGCGCGGAGCGTGGATTTTTTCCGCTTTCGTCATATCCAGTTCTGGTTTGCTCCTTTGCGTTTCCCAGCTAAATCTAGCTAATAATTAATGGCGTCTTGGCCAATAGCTTGTTGTAATGCGTAAAAATCCTATTTCCACCACTTAGCTTGCACGTAGCGGATATTAGCTTCTGCCTAGTGCGCGGAGCGTTTTTTTTTTTTTTGCTGTCGCTTTCGTCATATCCACTTCCGGTTTCCTCCTTTGCGTTTCCACCATCATGTACAGGCGACGTGTGCTGCGCCTCCCCAGCTCCTCCTCTGACTCTGGCCCCCCACCCCTCCCCCACCTCCCCCACCTACCTCACCTCCCCCACCTAACCCCCCTCCCCCCCCGGGCCACCAAAGCAAAAGAGAAAAAGGGTGGATAGCCGCGTAAACGGCCAGGTGGTGAAAGTGAGTATATTTCCCTTGGATGATATGTTTAATCTGTTCTCAGTATAAATGTTTAGGCCATTGGTCTGATGTCATGTATTGATAACCTTTTTTTGTCATTTGTCATAGGATTTCTGCACCATTTTTGGTACTAATTGTAATTTTTTTCATTCACCCCCTCAACACAGATAAGCGTCCTCCCCTGGGGAAACGTGGGAAGGGATTCCTCCCCCGAACGAGACAGGCGGACTCGGGGGAGTCATCGTGGGAGGGTCCCTCTCGCGGGTCCTATTTAGAGGACCCAGGGGAGGAAGGGGATGACGCCCCAGAGGAGTGTGCTGCTGGGGGGCTGTCAGGATCGAGCCTCAGCTCCTCACACTCTGAGTCTGAGGAGTCTCACCAGACAAGGGGCCACTCTCAAGTGGGGAGTCCAAGTGGGGTGGAAGTAATGGGCTCTCCCACACTCCCTGAAGGAGCAGGGAGTGAGAGGGAGGAGGGTTGCCCTTTGGCTGGGGGATCTTTGGATCAGAGTGTGAGGAGCCGAGGCTCCACGCCTCCTCCTCAGAGCCCTCCCTGGGCTTCAAGTGGCAGTTCATCCCCTGGTGAGTGCACATTTAGTCAGTGTTAGTCTGTGACAGGTTACATATGGCCATTTGTACTTAGCCCTTGCCATTCCTCTCTAATTTTCAGCGCATCATATAGGCGGCACCTCCAGGAGCTTTTGGCAACGCCTTCTCCACGGGCATAGTCATGGTAAGTGTTTGTTGCTATCCCTCACATTCCCTATGTTATGACATTCCTTAAAGTGGACCAACACCCATTGTTGATTGGGCTTGGAATCTATAAGCTTCCCTGCCCAATCACCTCCCTCACCGCGGGCCCCCACCCCCAAAAGCCCACAAACTCCTTACCTCATTGGGGGTGGCAGAAGCCACCGCCGCAGCCTCCTGCGTGCCTCTCTAAATGTGTGCGCGCCTGCGCTCTCCGTTTCAGAATGGGCTGCGCGTGCGCACGCACTGGAGGAGTGACGCGCGGAAGGTAGCGGCGGCGGACGGTCTCTCGCACAAATTGTTGTGCCCTGCCAAAGTGGACCAAAACACAAGATAGTATAAATCCTGGGTCTTGGTCCACTTTTAACATACACATGTTTCCTGGTCCATAGTACAAGCTGGTTTTCTAATGTACATTAACATCACAAACCCCACTACAGTGCAATCCAACTGGCAACCACCCCTATGTTTCAGCCCACACCATGATGGGGGCTAGCAAATGTGTTATTTTTGTAAGTTGTTCCGGCTAACACATGTTGCACACTAGTAACATTCTACAATCAACTGCAAATTAGTCCTTACCATTGCACTGTCAAGGTTATTGGCACATTATCTTTATGTGTCCATGTTGCAACCATAAATAATTTACATGAACTCATGGACCAGGAAATATGCTAATGTCGGACAACATGTGTGTAACCATGCAAGCATTTGTTTTGGCAGACTCCATAACCAGATGGCTGTCAAATAGTCATGTGTCATTGTCACACTAATTTTGCTTTTCTCTTTTGCTTTCTCCTGACAGATGTGGCCACGCAGATGGAGCCGGTGACCATCCTCCCCACCCCAGCTCCCGGGACGGCCAGCAGCATGGGCCCCAGCCACAGCTGCGATGGTGAGTACATCCCACTTCATATGCCTAAAGACTTGTGACCCCTATGTCTTATAGTAAATTCTGGAGACATTTACAATGTACCTATGTGTTTAATCAACACACATCTAGGTTACATGTGTTTGTCCAACAATCCTACATGCATGTCTGCATGCTTGATTGTTGGCTCACATTCTTGTTTTCGCCACATAGTGGCAAATTGTGGTTTCTACCCAACAAAATTGGCCTGCTAAGGTGGTGACCTCTAAGATTCTTGGCCAAACAAGTTTACTCGTTAGGACTTAGGCCCTGATGTTTGGCTGTAACTAAACAAATAAATGTCCACACTGGGACTTAGACCTTATTTTAGTCCCAAGAGTTAAGAGTAAATGTATGGTTGGGATGTGGTGGCCACATTTAAGGCAGCCACTAGTACTCATATAATGGTAACACCAAAGGGCACAGTGGCCAACAATGTGAATGTGAGCGTCAGCTAATTTTAGCCACTTACATTACATTGCTACATCTGTGTCTGTTGAGGTCACATTCTATATTTTGAATAGAGATGAGCGAACCGGTTCGGACGAACCGGAATTCGCTCCGAATTTCAGGAAATATTCGATTTGGCACGAACCCGAATATTTTGTGGTTCGTGCCGATCGAATTTTTCCTGAAAATAAAAAAAAAAAAATGCCGGCATGGTGGGAGCGGGCTGGCCAGCGGGCCTGACAGCGGAGCCCTCTGATGACGCGCCCTCAGATGACAGCTGAGAGCGGCGCCGGCCTCCACGCTCCGGACCTGCAGGTAAGTGTTTGCTTTTTTTTGAAATGCCGGCATGGTGGGAGCGGGCCTGCCGGTTCCGCTGACAGCGGAGCGGGCCGGCCGGTTCCGCTGACAGCGGAGCGGGCCGGCCGGTTCCGCTGACAGCGGAGCGGGCCGGCCCGCTCCCACCATGCCGGCAAAAATGCTTTTTTTTTTTTTTTTTTGTTTTTTAAATGCCGGCATGGTGGGAGCGGGCCGGCCGGCTTTACCGGCCCGCTCCCACCATGCCGGCATTTATGATGGGGAACTTCGTAAAAGTTCGATTCGGCCGAACCCGAATTTCTTTGTGAAATTCGGCGAATCGGCCGAATCGAACTTTTCAAAAGTTCGCTCATCTCTAATTTTGAATATGGTTTTTTTCTACTCTCTACAGCTTGTGCAAACCAGCATCGCAGACTGTGGCGGTCGATCCGGCGTCTTCGCCTTATGCTGCTGGCCTTGAAGAGGCGTCGTTAGGGTGGGGGGGATGTTTTGAGCCGCTGTGCGGCAAAATGTTGGGCCTGTTGACCGCCTTTCCTAATAGATATTTTGTATTTTTGTAATTACACTGTGTTGTGCCTTGTCTAGCATAGTTTAAGTGTCTACAAACCCATTATTTGTAAAATGTTGGTGTACCTTTGTAGCCATTTAATGTGTAAACCATAGGAAGATATGGTCACCAATGTGTGGCATACATTTTTGGCTACATGTACATATCTAGATCTAGAGACTCATCCCTGACTGTGTTCTTAGCTAGGTCTTAGGAAAAACACAATTTAGAGGTGGGGTACTCAAATGTATTGTAAACAAATTCAAAACACAAATCAAATTAATATTCTTGGCTTGGGGGCCTGGGAGGTTGTGAGTCATTGCTAGGGGTGGTGTTGGGGGCCAACCGTGCAGTAAAAAAAATAGACTGCTGTTGTATGAGCTGTTGCGTCAACAACAAACTTTGTTCCTGGCGCTGTAAAGATTGCTCCATCAGATTGGACAGCCGATCCAGTTCCCGGTTGGTTTGCTGTTGGTGGCCTTGTCTCACATCCTGGAGCTCGGTCTGCAGGTCCTCAATTTGTTGCCGACACATCAGCACCTGATTTACCAACGCCGCAATGCGCTCAGTATTTCCATCACGCAGCTGTTGGCGACTGTAGTCCTCCAGCATCCGGACCCCTAGCTCATAAAAGTCCGCACTTGTCGGTGTCACACCTCCTCTTGCTCTGGGTTCAGGCTAAAAAAAAAAAAAAAAAAAAAAAGATTTTAGTGAAGCAGAAACAATGCAGCTATGCCCCTCCAAATCATTTCCCCAAAGTGTAATAATCCAACTTACCCTTGCTTGAGCCTCTGTAGCTTGGCCACATGGCACTTGTGAAGAGGTCCCAGCTTGGGGTTCTGGTACGGCCTCCTGCCAAAACGACAAAGAAATAAAATGTGACATGTTGGTTCATGGACTACCCACCAACATGTCATTGTGGTTATTGTTCCTCTAAATCAGCCATGTTACCTCCGTGTCGTCCGGCCGAAGTAGGTCCGGGGTCTGGCTGCCAGAGGGGGGCAAATCCACATCTGAGAGATTGGGCAAGTTGGCATATGCTAAACAGGAAAGTCAGGTTAGTAGGTCAGTGGAACAAAATCAAATGTAAGATGGATAGACTATCGAGGCCATACCTCCACAAAGTGGCAGATTACACACTAGCCAAAAGGGATCTGGTAAACTCAGATTGCTAACATGTATGTAAGAGGAAGATGAGCCAATAATTGGGCCAAAAAATAACAGACACATTGCTCAAATTACACATACCCGCAATCTTCCAGATGTCTGGAGTTGGGCCCTCACTCGAGCTTTGCCCTTGAAAATACATGTTTAAACACAAGTTGGCCTACTAAATTTCCACAAAACTTTTGCAAAAATCCCTACTAGATAATCAAGCCAAACAAACTTACCCTCATCTCTGGCAGCCTCAACGTGAAGGGCCCTTTCCGGACAGCCACTTCCGATATTCCGGCCAACTAAAATACACAATTAATGTCTCTAAATATTCCTAACACTACTCGGGTGAATGTTTGTCTTTAAATAGACCCAACAAATCACTCTAAAAACTATAATAATGAGCCTGGGGATGGCAAATCCACTCCAAATAGGCATCTTCAAGTTGACATAGCAAACATATAGATTATTAGACTAACCAAATCGAACCAGTGGAACATAAACAGCATAAAGGATACATTTTTTGAGGCAATACACACCAACAGGGTCCTGTTGACCTGCAACATCGGAAGTGGTGTCCAAAGATGAACCAGTCACTTGGCCTACAAAGAAAAAAGAGGAATGAAAGACATGCACTTAGTTAAAGCGGCTAAAGCAAGGTTGACACATGCACTTACCGGCATCCAAAGAGTACCTTGGCTCCTGAGGAGATGCTGGTGCCAATGGCGGTGCAGCTAGGCAAAAGCAAAGAAAACATTTAGCCATTGGTAATGTGCGGCACTAAAGAAACCATGCATTAAGGTGTGTGTGAGCAGCTCAATCACTAATATTCCCTAATCATGGCCAGTGTGGCTTCCACATGTATATGCAGATATATGGCCACACATCTCTGGCTTCCAACATAGCTACACATGTTAGGGCCTTGTTAGTTAGTTGCAGAGAGGGTTAAAGTGGACGTGTAAATAGTCCGCATGCCAATATTATTAATCCTCAACAGTGGTCATATCTATTGTTTTAGGTGCTCCCACACCCATTTTGGCCCAAAACAACCAGCCCCTAAATTAGTGATAAATACCTTCAATGGCAGACTGGGTTAGGCTGGAGGTTGGTTGAAGGGCAGGAGTTGGGGTGTCCTCCTCCCCCGACTCATGGACATCACCATGTGCACCTATGCAGAAAGCAACAGACAGGAAAGCAAAACATTTATGAGGTATAATGTACTACTTCACATGTCCTACTGTTAGTTGGGCAGAAAGAGAAAAAGCAAATCACATACATTAACATTAGCAGCAAAACATATTCTGAAAATATGTACCTTCAGTCCAACCTGTGGTGTCATCCCCAGCATCCACACCCTGCAGCCGAGCAAGTGGAATTTTGGCCTTCAGCATCTCCTCATATGGCCTGTAGGTACTCTTTGGACCCTGGATGGTCCCACTCTCGACCTCAAGATCATGATTCATCTTTTGCATAAGGGCCCATTTCAAAGTGTAGAAGCGTTTCCTGCAGGATGGGCCACTACGTGGGTGTTGAGCACTGCTAGTAAGCTCAACACCAATGGCATCCCACAATTTGCTCCTTTCTTGTTTGCCTATAGACTTGCTTTGGGAGCCAAATATCAGCTCCCATTTTGCAAGTGTAAGACGCACAAGAGTATTATTCTCCATCAAATTAAATTCTGGCTCCCTCTTGGCAACTGGGCGCTTAGCCTGGGGTGCTGCATCACCTTCATGCTGGGCCCTTTTCCTTAAGGGAGGTCTGCGCACAGCACCCACCACACTCCTACTTGAGCCAGCTGTGGCCGGCAGATGCCCAGAATTTGGCTCCATCCTGTAGCTGCACACACACACCAATACACAACCAACAAGCACGCATGCAGACTACAGAATGATATCACCGTATTTTGGGTTTGGGCAGGTTTTATGTGCTCTAACAGCCAATCACAAACAGGTCCACTTAATTGATTCACACATACTGGCCAGGTGCTTGTAGCCAAAGCTCCACTGCAGTGATTGAAGCATGTGTGGTAGTCAATTAACTAATTACAGAGCTCATTAACCAAACAACACACAACCAAAGACAACAATGTACTCATGTATATTAAACACTTGTGACATGTGGTTATACAAACGGCTATTTAAATAAAGAGCAGCTTACCTTTCATTGGTCCACCACAGAATTTTCAGCCATGTCCGTTAATGCACGCAAGTTTAGGCTCACGTACGCTAGTAGCGCTACTAGCGTGCGCATGCGCACTCCGTTTCACGCACACCTGGGTCAGCTAATTGGAGACAGGAAATAGCAGAGCAACGCAAAAGGCGGCAAAGAGGACCTGTCCTTTTTCTAAGTGAAGTATAAATGGCTGGATTTGCAAACCTTCTGGTATTGTTGCACTGTGGCAAAGGCTGTGGTGTGGTGGTGTGGTGGTGTGGTGCTTTGGTCCCTTAGCTCATTTGAGTGTCTGGCTGGGTTTGGTCCTCACTCTCTGTGGCTTGTTGGGTGATTTCTGACATCAGTGCTGTTTCTTTAGGAGATTGATTTTGTTGGCATATGCAAATATTGTGGAGCATACAGCAAGTGAGGCTTGATTTTGGGGCCTTTTGTGGGCTGTGCAGCAACTCCCCTCTTGGTTGTGCCTAACTTCGAAAGCTGACTTTCAGCAGTCTGGTGGTCAGACCACTATACTTCTGGTTTTGTGGTGAGCTGCATTGTAGTGAGTGTGTGAGTAGTGTGCTTGCTTGTGTGTGTGGTGTGTTTGTGGTTTTTGCTTTTGTTTTGCTTCTTTTGTATATCTGTTGAGTGTGAGATGGATAAGAGGGTGATGTATGGGTTATGGGTGCAGGGATGTGTGAGAATGCTGGAAGAGCAGGAGGCCAGGGAGGAGGGTGCTGTGAGGCTTAGGGCACCCCGATCCTTTGGAATCCGCCTTTCAGTGTGGGATTTAAGTGACGAGCAGATCAGGAGCCGCTTCCGTCTGAATCGTGCTGCACTACAGTCCCTATATGATCAGATTAAGCACAAAATCGAGCCATCCACCAAACGCACCAGATCCATTCCAGGCATAGTACGCCTATGTGCCAGTCTCAATATTTTGGCATGAGGGACCTTCCAGGCAACCTCTGCCCTCCTCAGCGGGATCAGCCAGGCTACAATGAGCCGCATATTTATACAGGTAGTACTGGCTATTTGTGACCTGATCCCTATTTACATCCAGTTTCCTGAAGATGAGGTTGCCAAAATAAAACATGCATTCTATCGCATGGGAGGGATCCCGAATGTGCTAGGGTGCGTTGATGGTACACATATCCCTTTCCGCCCTCCCGGTGCACAGGAGCTGCATTATAGGAACAGAAAGCAGTTCCACTCCATGAATGTCATGGTCGTCTGTGACCATGACATGAAGCTGCGGGCCGTGAGATCTGGCTTCCCCGGCTCATGCCACGACTCTTACGTCCTGCAGCGGTCAGTCCTGTGCAGGCAGTTTGAGAACAACGAAATGCCAGCTGGCTGGCTACTGGGTAAATAATTAACCATGTCAAAGTATTTAGCCTCAAATATGTGGCCTAGTAAGCTATATTTTTACAAATGAAACAAAAAACATTTACTAGTACTAATTGCTGTCTCTCTCCTTGTGTTTTTTCAACAGCGGATAAAAAAATGTGGGTGATGACTCCGGTCAGAAACCCACAGACCTCTGCCCAAGAACGCTACAATGCAGCACATCGCAAAACCAGAAGCATTGTGGAACGAACCATCAGACTGCCGAAAGCGCGCTTTCTGTGTTTGGCACGGCCAGGAGGAGAGATGTTGTACAGTCCACAAAAGGTCTCCAAGATAATCCTCGCATGCTGTGTGCTCCACAATCTCTGCATATGCCACAGAATCCAACCCCCTGAAGAAACAGCACTGGTGCCCGAAATCCCCAACTTGCCCGCAGAAACGAGTGAGGACACCCAGACTGGCTTTGAGCTAAGGGAAAGCATGATCACTTCGTTTTTTTGCGGTAAGCTAACTACCCTTCACTCTAATCCAAGTACTGCACTACAGGGGAACTATTTGTTGGCTACAATCCTAATTTTTCACAAACTACTATAAGGGGTGTGTAAGATGACCCAAACCCACTATAAGGGGGGTGTAAGATGACCCAAACCCACTATAAGGCGGGTGTAAGATGACCTAAACCACTATAAGGGGGGTGTAAGATGACCTAAACCACTATAAGGGGGGTGTAAGATGACCCAAACCCACTATAAAGGGGTGTAAGATGACCTAAACCACTATAAGGGGGGTGTAAGATGACCCAAAACCACTATAAGGGGGGTGTAAGATGACCCAAAACCACTATAAGGGGGGTGTAAGATGACCCAAACCACTATAAGGGGGGTGTAAGATGAACCCAAACCACTATAAGGGGGGTGTAAGATGACCTAAACCACTATAAGGGGGGTGTAAGATGACCCAAAACCACTATAAGGGGGGTGTAAGATGACCCAAAACCACTATAAGGGGGGTGTAAGATGACCCAAACCACTATAAGGGGGGTGTAAGATGAACCCAAACCACTATAAGGGGGGTGTAAGATGACCCAAAACCACTATAAGGGGGGTGTAAGATGAACCCAAACCACTATAAGGGGGGGGGGGGAAGTTGACCAACATAACAATTAGGGTTGTTGTGCAAGTTGGCCAAAACTTAAAAAAAAAAACAAAATAAAATTTCAATAACTTGGAAAAAGCTATATTATATATAAATACTAACTGCACTTTTTATTCTTTTTCAGGCACCCCGATAAAAATCCAGTGGATTTCTAATTTTTCTTTTCCCACCAAAACATTAAAAAAATAAATACAAATTCTAAAAAGAAACATGTTGCAATGTGTTTACTTCTGAAGGTACTAACATTGATTTCAAGCCAACAGCAAAGCAAAGCGCAGGCGCTGTGTTGAATAGCGTGTGTCAAAATGACAGCGCCTACAAAGCTGATCTGAAACATCATATTCACCAATGTAGGCATTGTTCCCAGCAACGCCAGGTAGCGACTGAGGAGGCCTGCTATAGCGAATCGCTGCCGCCCGCGGCGTACGCTAGCGGCGCTCATAGCGCCATACTTCAGGCGCTCATCTGTCGCTACCTGGCGCTATTACTGAATCGGCCTCCCCGTTAATCTCAAATCAGTGCTAACTCAACAGCTATAATATAGCATTTTATATCTTAGCACACCTTAATGAAGCCTGATCTCAGAGCTCCAGTAGTTTTTAGACTTAGTCATAAGCTATTAAAGCATTGATCTTCAGCCACTTTCTTCCACCTATTTTCTCAGATTCTGAAGATGTCTTCTCACCTTGTCCAGTAGGAGCCTGCTAATTATTGCAAGCAATTTATAGAAAGTGTGTTCTTTGTTCTATGTGAATTTATAATCGCAGTCAGATATGTGACTCTCCAGGCCATAGACTTACAAAGCCGCCAAATTTCGATTATTAGCACCTTATGAGTCCAACTCTTCCTCCAAGAATTTGGTATGCAGGGGCACGTTTAACAGTTATTTTGAAGTGTTTTTTTATTCTCAAATTACACAAGGCAGCGTAACAGTTGATAACGTCTTCACGGCTTCATCTCTCTGAGTGTTAATTACTGAGATACTGTAAGATCTATATAATTAAAGAGGAAACATAATTAAAATAGTTCCTGATAGGTTATTTAAATAAGTCAACTTTGCAATCAGTCCTATGCAGTAAATTTATTTTCAGGATTGTAATGTATTATTTGCTACCCATGTAGTTTTCAGATACTTTAAGATATATTACCATAAAGTATAACTAAATAATTTCACCGCTTCTTTTTCCAAGTTTCAAGCAAGAATAAATGTTTCAACTTTCTGAAAATAGCAAAAGCAGCCTATTTTTTCATAATAGAGGCCTATCTCATAGCCCATGCACAGAAGACTTCTGTACATTGCCTGCACATATGATTATTATAGTTTCAAGGTTGCATTAACAAACAAACTAATCAACCAGCATCAGAGTTCAAAATGCTATAAAGTGAATATCCATTTAAAATAGTTGCAACTAAAAGATGGACTATAGGCTCGATTCAGAGGCACATTCGTCTGCACTTCCGCAGCTGTCTGTGAAAGTTTTTGTGGGTGTCCATTTTTAATTTGTACGAACGTTCGGGAAAATGCGTATATGCGCTTTCGATAAACGAAAGCAAATCGGATCATTTGCATTAGTTCGGATCATTTTCCAAACAAAATCTGATAGTTTTAGTTTGTTCACATAACTTACGTTGTTGGGATGGGCTTGCGTCTGATTCAGAGAGCTGATTGCCGAGGGACCACCACCCTATAAACCCGTTTCATTTGCGATCCACTTACGGGACCTTTGAGGCCTCGGATTGCAATTGTTGAACATGTTTGCGGCTATGTGGAGGAGTCTGCGCGCCTTTAACTCCGAGGCCATGAATTGTATAGCAATGCATACCTGAATCAATACATTTCATGTATGCCCTATAGAAGCATTTTAATGCTGACCTTAATTAGTCCTTAGCATGTAAACATTTATTTTCCCACACATCCATATAATTGCTATATATATATATATTTTAGACTTATGTCCTTTGTGAATTATATGTGGATTGTTGAACTTGAATCTTAATTTGTTGTAGGAGTTATGGTTTTAGTTGGTTACCTTTGCTTTGTGTAATTATTTTATATTTGGTTGCAGGAACCGCAAGATGTGCCACTAGCACAACATACAAGCAGTGTTTGGTCCAGCTATGCGATTCCTCAGTGTTCTTGCAGGGCATCCAGGGTCGTCCCATGATACTTATATATTGCGGAGCTCCGGCTGATTTCGTCAGTTTGAGTCAGGAGAGTTATCTGGTGGATGGCTCCTGGGTAAGTTTGCTCACATTCCATCAATCCATTTTCACTGTATGGCAACGAACATAGTTGAGGACTTATGTCTTACCCTATGGCTGTTTTTAGCCCTTTATTACATGTTAAACAATATTGTAGCTTAGAATGTGTATTTTATGTTAGTATTTTTACATTCTTTCAGGGGATTCTGGATATCCACTCCTGCCCTTGCTCCTGATGCCCGTTTTTTGCCTGCAGAATGCAGGCTAGGAGTTCTCTAATCTGGCCCTATGCAAAACCCGGGCCGTGGTGGCGCTCTGGCTTTTGAAGTCCAGATTTTGGACCATACAGGGGGGGGGGGCAGTATGACCCCAACAAGGTTAGACCAATAATTTAATTTACGTTTTTTAACAGGGACCACACGTGCCAGAGTGGCACAACTGAGTGTCAGGGTCCTTCAGTGGGTGGGCGAGATGTAGGAGCTGCGGGACTCGTTGGGGACCACAGATGAAGAATAATGTTCTGTGGCCTGCCATTGCTATGTATTTAGTTTTTTATAGTTGAAAAAATTTCAAAATATTTTAAGATTTTATATTTTATAATGGAATAAAAAGAAAATAAATGTTTCAGTGTCATTTCATTTACAAAATACATTAACACAAAACTAATGGGCCCAGAAATATTTAAAGATGAATATTCACATGATCGAGAAGTGATTTGGGTAAGTTTTAGGGGGCTAAAATGGAAGAAGAACCTAACCGCGAAGTGGTTTGGGTGAGCTTTAAGCGTCCAAAAGGGAAGATGGAGGATAGTGCTAAGTGATTTAGCTAAACATTGTAGTAGAAGTGAGGGTGGCAAATATGTAGGCAAGCACTTTAAAGAGTTAAGTTTGTAGTGCGCAGGCGCAAGATCGTAAGGATTTCCCCCTGGACGATTAATTATTGATCTACCGGGAAACATAAAGGATTTGTGGGAGGAGACGATGGGAAAAGGGCAAAAACTAAAGCCTACGTTGTAACATGAGAAAATGAAACGCTGGAAAATGAAATCCTCGTATTCGTACTCTGCCGTACGAACGGACGGAGACTTTACAGACGGATTGCAATGCATGCATAGAATCGCTCGCACACTCATACGAGAGTGGGAACATTTAAAAAAAAAAACAGATCGGCACTAAAACGAAAGTATTTTTTTGTCTCTATGAATCGAGCCTTATGGACAAAGGACCACACCTACCTCAAGAAAAGGAGCACCGCATAATATATCAAAAAAGTAATAAAGCTGAATCCTTCATTCAAAAAATGACACCAAGAAACACACAATCATTCTGGACAAGACAATTTAAAAACAAGCTGGACCTTCCCCATACCATATACATTTCATCAATAAGTATCATAGACATAATACGAAAGTCAAAAAATTCATGGTGGGTAAGCGGTTGTAATTAACGGGATAGGTGTGCTGTAGACACTGAGTGACACGGTGGGGAGCATTTGTCCTATGGGTTTTCCTGTGAATGGAGAAGAGGCTTGCTTGATGGAGCACACGATGTCTGAAACTGCTGCATTTTACATTTCAGGTTAGGACCAATCAGCATTTGTTTACTAGCCTGGACAGACACTTTAAATATTATTATAGTGCTACTAATGGTAATACAAATGTTCAGACAACAAAGATGCAGTAGCAATTTTAATGCACCTGAACACAACAAACAAAGAAGCACCGCTGGTCCTAAGACCACCTCACTTGAATATTGCGCAATCCCAAAAAGTCATAAGCAGTGAAACAAAAATGTGTAGATACAGTTTGTAATTTCTTGAACTAATTAGAAGACCAACATCTAAGTGTCTTAAAGATGTGATTCCCCCCACCATGACTGCACAACCCAATTACTGTACAGTCTTGAGTGTTTCAACATCTCTACATGTTGTGGCATCTGTCCCTTGTGGCCCAGAAGTTGGTAATAATTCCTTCTGCCTAGGAGCTCATTCAGTAGAACATTTACCTGGGGCAATTATATTTAACAAGAGCCTGGACATACATAGATGGCACCCGGCTAAAGAAAATTTAGCTTCAGTTTACCCGCAAGAAAAGGGAATACTTTCTTGCATCCTAAGAGAGAAGGTTTTGTCACTATGCGTGGCAATGGGGATAAAAAGGGAATAATGGTCCTCTAATATAATAACAGCAGAATATTCATTTGTTTCTAACATTGCCTATGACAAGCCTATAGAAAATCCAGTATTCATGCATTTTATGATGTATCCTCACTGAACATTGACTCCCAGTGGATTTTATATTTTCCCCAATCTAAATACGTTCTTGTGTGTCGTGTGTAAAATTATGTGATAAAAAGTGATAAAAATCAATTACAAATACAAGAAAATACATAATATTTTTGTTTTGCACACATTGACCTTGATTCAAGAATTCTCATGAGAGTAAAAAATTCACTTTATGAGAAAAAAGCCTGAGAATTTCACTGTTGCTGAATTACCAGACAAAACGTGGATCAAAGTCACTGGTACGTTTTTACTCTTAAGAAAGTTAATATTTTTTTTTCTACAATGAGAATGTTTTTCAACTCTTATTGAATCAAGGCCGTTAACACTGCATTTTCCTATTAGCTTTATTCAAATCTGTCAAATGCAGTCTACCCCACTTCTTTCATTTCAAATATGCGCTGAGCAAACATATCTAATGTAACTAATTTCTTTACTGGATCATCTAAGCAAAGCAGGAATCAAGATCCATAGAACTGTAAGGCGGTCTCACCCCCTGCCAGGTGGCGTGGGTCTGTTGATCGTGTCTGGGGGGGCATCCTGATTGGTTATGCCCCCCCATGATATGGGATGCAGGATTTGTTATGTTTGTTGAGTGAGAAGTCATTTCTCAAATGTGGGATGATATTTCAGTTTGAAGCATGCACAATGTACCTATGCAGCTTAGAAAGAGAAGCAGCTTTTTAAATAAGGGAAATATGGATCAATGATGACACACTGTGTTTTGTTGCTATACTTTATGGCGATCATAAGTTTTGCTCTTACATTGAACATGGGGATTTAATTGGTGGTCTTGAGTATTAACCTCAAGAGAACACAAACCATCTTCTAGATTGTGCCATACTCTTTTCATTCTTTAGCTTCTGCAAGACAAAGGAGGTAGTTCATTGACATATGCAGAGGCTCTGCACCTAATTTGTTACAGCAATTGGGAAATTCTCCAAGTTAGGTTCAGAACTTTTCTTTTTTCTTTTCTTCTCTTTTTCTAATTTTTCCAACAAGGTCATATTTGTTTCCCAAATCAGTAAATAACATCCCTCTACAGCACATGTGCTCAACCCTCCTCCTTAAGAGCCTCCACCAGGCCAGGTTTTACAGATAACCACATGTACTGCCAAGTGATCCACAAAACATGATCTGTTGATGGCTCTTGAGAAGAGGTTGGGCATCTACTCTATGCTCTACAGGCTACACATTGAAAATGTTGAGAGCCTCTTAATTTTAGCATCGAGATTTTCTAAAAATTTGAATATATACAGTATATACACCATAGAGGGCTGGTATTTACAAATGTACAAATCTGTACCGTTTAAGGCTTATTATTTATGTTACATTGTCAGTACCTTTGTTTAAAAAATACCCACATTTAGCCTTTACATTGATCTAATGTAGCCCAATCTTTTTCCTGGCACAGGGTACAGAACTTTCCTGCTACAGTTGAAGGATAAACGATCTCCAAAAGGAATAAAGGAAAAGGGACTGTAAACCCAACAGAAATAATAAGGCAGCAAGCAGCTCCACAAACTGTCCTTACATTACCTACAGTGCAGGTTAGATGCTGTAGAAGGCTCCAAATTTAGCCCTCCTTGCAATTTTAATAAGGCATCTACATTTAATCAGAAAATTTAAGATGCCTAAAATGGCTCATTTTACACTGCTTCCATGGGAGATCAGGCAGGAGAAAGTTAGTATGTGCCTAAACAGGGACTTAAGGTGACACACACTTTTCCACATTTTTAGCAACATTTTTGGCATGGTACAATTTTTTGAGTGCAAAAAATGAAAAAAGGACTTTGCAAAATTGTAGGAACCTAAGTTTTGTAAGCTCAAACGACTTTGACTTGGTACCCCAACCTTAAATTATCATGTTAAAATGAGGGCTTGCTAACATTCAACATTGCAAAAGTCCTTGTGATGCAAATGTTAAATCTTTAAAATACCCTCTAGCCTTGCTCCCAAACACATCAGTTTTTGGATCTTCTAAGCAGCCACCTAACACTAAATGAAACTGATTTAGGCCCACAAAGCAAAGCAGAACATGAAAAGAAGATAGTATGGAGGTTTTGGGTTGCCAGTTCAAAATGTAATTGAGAAATGGCAGTTAAAAAGGAACAGGTGAGTAAGCCTGGGAGACCCAGAAAACAGCTCTCTGTAGCATGGTTGGAAAGGCAAATCATAACCCCTGCTTGACAGAAAAAGACCTTCAGGCAGAGTTAGCAGATGAGGCAGCATATGAAGAGTCATCCAATGAAAACCTCTCTTTTGTCAATACAAATTTCATCAGCAGAAGCTTGCCAAAGAACTTTTGGGCAAGTTTGGTGCATTTTTGAAACATAACTTTTGGACCAATGAGGTAAAATCAAATGTTTTGGCCACAATTTACTGACTAACTGGTGGATAATACGCTTCAGTTGTATTGCAGCCAATGGGAACATTTCAAAGGTAGAGGAAAGAAAGGATTAAAACAAATTCCAGCTAATTGGAACTGGAACTGAAAGTTGCAAACTGTGCAAAAAAAATAAACTAGAACTAAGAAATAAACTAGAACGTTGATGTAATGCTCACCAGTTAGCAGGTCCAGGTTAGCAGATAATGCCCAGTCTCCCTTTAGTTAGTGAATAACGCCCACTATCTTCAGCTTTAGACATGCCCCCACTTGCCCGGATGCAAGCAGGCCTCCCAGGAAACAGTTGCCCCCAGGTATAACAAGCGTATAACAAACGTTATTGACTGATACTAATCATGCAGGGTGCCCAATGTTTTATTTCGGCCTGTTTTCCTTTTCTTTTGTTCATTTTAAAACATAAGATAAAAATAAATATTGTTTTTGCTTAAAATACAAATGGTGTCATTGTTAAGTTTTTAGAGATCATTTCATCTTTAACTTACTTAACTGTTGCATGCCATTATATATGGTCCATGCCATCAAAACAGATAACCCACTGGAAACCTTACTGTGTTTCTTTCAATAAGTTACTCCATGTAACATTAATTATTTTTATATCTAAAACAACTTTCTTCTTTTCATTCTGGAATGTCATTTAAACTATTGATTTTCTTATAAATGTATACATTATTATGAAACAGAACCCTTGAGGTTATACAATACACTTAGCATACACTAATGCAAATTCCCTATTGGGATATTAGTTATATAATCATGTGCAAAACAAAGAAAGTTTAGAGTTCTATAATGATCTTACCACATCTGTTACCTTGCTGAGTGAGATTAATTTCATAATGTTACGTATATATGTTCTTTATTGTTGCCTTTTATTATATTAACACTTTAAATAGGAGGTTTACATTTTATTTAAAATCTTATACTTGCTTCTTTTTACCAAATTCAGATTTTAAAGGGCTAAGCTAGGAATGCCCTTTCTTTCAACTTTCCAAATTTTAGATATGCCTGAGATGAACCTAGAGACTCATTTGTATATTCTTTGAAAAAAGGTTGGGATTGTATGTCTAGGTACAATCCCTCAGCTTATATATTTCTGTAAATAGCACTGTATGGAGCTGAGGCCTCATGAGATTAGAAAGTCAGGCAATATTACGATATTTCTACAAAGCAGTTCTCCGTAAGAGAGAATTGCCATGCTTGTTGGCTTATGTTTTAAGAAGATATGACCCTTATAGACACGAAAAATCTCCAGTAGGTGGAGCACAATGGTTTAATGAATATTGATCGATGAGCCATATGACGGTGAAAGAGAAAACCATTGTGACCCAGTGCAATGTTACTTTACCACCTGTTCCGACCGTAGGACGATTAACTCAGTTTGAATTTCTGTATAAAGTTTAGGTCTGGCCAATTCCTCGTACTCTATTGCTACAGAGAAAAGAGCCTGTGCGGCTGGTGAACCTCTTACTAAGAAGAACTGTGTAAATAACTGGTAGGCAAGTCATCTTTACTGCTAGGGCTACATGCTGGAGAACCTTGTTGTTAGGTGTTCTACAAAACAGCCAATGATACAGATGGATTTGGTCTACAGGTTAATGGCAGCTTGTTGATCCAAAATTATACCTTCTGTATTTATACTGTGCAAAGCTGAACGCCCACTGACCAGGAATTCAGGTCTTCCTGATGATGCAAAATGACATATGTGTCAAGGAATGACCAGAGAGGAAAATTATCTACATCTAAACATAAAGCGAGATTGTTCTACATGTGTTACAGAGTGGTGAATTAGCCTGTTAAAATAGCTAGATAAAATTGTTTAGATATTATTTAGACTAGGTGTCTCCCATGCTGCACACTTGGGGCCTGCTAGGCATAGAAGAGAGAAACCCCCGGCCAAGCTTGTCGATTGGTTCCCAAGCCTTTAACCCTTTAAGTGCCAGCCTACCTGGAGTTTTTGTCACACTCTGTTGCCAGACCATTTTGCACTATTTTGCGCTCCCCATGTTCAAATGTGATTTTTGAAGGGATTTCCAGGGATTTCCCAGGAAAATGATATATTGTTTTTTTCAGCAGAGTCTGAGCTTTAACATGAAATGTCTTGTTTGTCATTTTTTAGGTGTATTCTCAATATTTTTTGGCGAAATATGTGCAAAAAAATAAAAAAAATAAATTTTTTACAATTTGTTTTGTAATAAAAAATGTAAGTTTGTCAATAAAATCTTATTGCGTGTGAAACCCCAATTGCTCCCGGTTACAGCAGTATCACATATGTATAGGTAGACACCCTTTCCTGCCCAGGAGACTCTCCCAAACTGAAACAGAGCTTTAGGGGATTTTCAGAAAAAATACAACTGTGATATGCGCTGTGCGCACCTTGCAGTTTTTCCAGAAAAACAACCCTTTACATTTGAAATACCCCCCACAAACTATATATTCTCTGGAAGTACACACCTCAGGCTTTCTATTTGTACCAGGCTTGTTGATGTGGCCACAGTTTTCTAGAAGTAATCCCTCAATGTATTCTTTGGTTGCAAAGAGTTTCCCTAAAAAAAGGATAAAAAAGCAGAATCAAAGCCACATTTTCCTAAAAAAACTATATACAAACAAGAAAAAACAAGTATAATCTGAAAAAGCAACATCCCCCGAACAGAACGACACCCAACATGCATAGGTTCTGTCAAGGAAGGAGTTGCCAAACACCCCAAAGTAAAGCATGAGCATAACGGTAATTTTTCTTGAAAATTTCAGCTCTGCAGACAAAGTGCGCACCTTGCGGTTTTTCAACCAAAACAACCCTTTACATTTGGAATATCCCCCATAAACCATATATTCCCTGAAAGTACACATGTTAAACTTTCTAAGCGTACCCAGCTTGTTGTAGTGGGCTCATCTTTCTGGAATTAATCCCTCAAAGAACTCTTTGGTTGCGCAGGGTTTCCCTAAAAAATGTATAAAAAAGCTGAATAAAAAATACCTTTTCCTAAAATATAAATATGCAAACAAGAAAAAACAAGCTAAGTCTGAAAGCGCAAGGTCCCCCGAACAGAACAATACCCAACATGCAGAGGTACTATTAACCCTTTAAATTGCCAGCCTACTTGAGATTTTGTCAGCCTCTGTTGACAGGTCATTTTTCCCCATTTTGCGCCATGATTTGCGCCATGTTTTGCGACATTTTTGCTGGAATTTTCAGGAAAATTATATATATATTTTTTGCAGCAGAGTTTAGGCTTTAACATGAAATGTCTTGTTTGTAAATTTTATTTATTATTAATTTTATTTATTATTAAGTAAAAAAAAAAAAATAAATAAATTTTTTTTTTAGAAAATTGCCTCCTTTATTTTAAATAAAAAATGTATTTGATTAGGGAAAACCATATTGCATGTGAAAGCCCCATTTCTACCGATTAGAACGGTACCACATATTTATCGGTAGCCCCCTGTTCCTGCCCAGGAGACCCCCCTAACTGAAACAAGTAATTTTTAACATTTACAAATAAAATACAACTACCATCCACACCACAAAGGGTTAAATCGAGAAAATAAAATGACATAGGGTCCCCCCCTCCCAGGGGAGGGGGGGGCCCATTTTTGGGGGGATTTTTAAGGGTTAAAAACCCTTAAAAATAAAAAAAAAAATGACATGGGCCCCCCCTTACCCAAAGTAGCCAGCCCGGGACCAGCTATGCAGGGCTTGGAGGAACAGGGCGCAGGGGCCAGCTTTTGTGTCCCCTGGCCCTGCAGGCTACAAGCCCGCATAGCCCGTGGGCCCGGGTTCTTCTGCCCCCCCTGGGCTTTGGGGAGGCAGGTAATGGGGGTGCCAGGGGTTAATGGCAAGTCACCGGCTAGCGCAGGTGACTTGCCATCCCCCCAGCCTTGAGAACTGGTATAGGGGTCTCATGGACCCCTTACCAGTTCACAAGGGGTTAAATGTAAAAAAACAGATACACAAAGAGAAAAATAATTTTATTTTATTTTATTTTTTTTAATACTTACCTCCCATCCATAGTGGAGCACTCTGTCCCTCGGCGATCACTGTCTTCTGCTCACTTGCTAGAAGCCTTTTATAGCTGCTGGATGACAGAACACAAAAGGGTTAATTAAAAAAAAAAATGACATAGAGTCCCCCCTCCCAGGGGGGGGGGGACCCCATTTTTGGGGGGAATTTTAAGGGTTAAAAACCCTTAAAAATCACCCCCCAAAAATGACGTAGGGTCCCCCCTACCCAGCATTACCGACCCGGGCCCTTCTGCCCCCCCCCTGGCCGTTGGGGAGGCAGGTAATGGGGGGCTGGGGGTTAATGGCAAGCCACCCACTAGCTGCAGGTGACTTGCCATACCCAGAGCCTTGTGAACTGGTATAAGGGGTCTCATGGACCCCTTACCAGTTCACAAAGGGTTAACTGAAAAAAAAAACACCACACTAAAAGTATTTTATTAAAAAAAAAAAATGTTTTACTGTACTTACCTCCGATTGTAAGCTCCTTTGTCCCGCGCCTGCTCTGATGACAGATGCCGGTGATCGGCATCCAGAGAAGGGGGAGGCAGGAGATCAGAAGATCTCCTGCCACCTCCTTCCCCAGCACCGATCACCGGCATCTGACAGCTGAAAGAGCTGACGCCGGTGATCGGGGCTTGGATGACGTCATAGCCGGGGCTATGGGGGCGGGGCTTAGCGGCAAGATGGCAGCCGCCATCAAGGAGGAGAGAGGAGAGAGCCTCCCGGGCTCTCTTCTAAAGATCGGTAAGTCCTGGGGGGGATCGGAGGCCCCCCAGGTGAAGAGGAGGGACAGCGGGAGCCAGCGCACACGCAGGTAAGTGAATGTCATTTTTTTTTTTTTTTTTACAGTTAGCAGCTGCACGGGGGATCGGATGGCACCAAATTAAAGAGGAGACCCGGCCGGATCCAACGAGGGGTCAGGTGAGTATTTTTTTTTTTTTTTACGTAAATTTTAAGTGGCTGGCACTTAAGTGACAGAGAGGCAACCACGTAAATTTTACGTGGCTGGCATTTAAAGGGTTAAAAATGCTTGTAACAGGGTGGTGAATTAACCATCACACATGTTAAAATAGTTAGATAAAATAGTTCACTTTCGATAGCTTTAGCTGCAAGGTGTCGCCCTCGCTGCACAGTTGGGACCTGTTAGACATAGAAGAGGGAAAACCATGCCCAAACCTTTTCCCTAAAAAAACAAAGTGTGTGAGGTCTGAAAGACTGGATCAGGGTGAGGTGCTGAGAAAGAGTGTTGTGTGCGCGGTTTAAATTTTTACATTGAAAGGGTGTCTAAACTGTATTAGTTATGTTTTCCTTAAAATACAGCTGTCTAAAGATACTAGGTGTCACCCATGCTGCACAGTTGGGACCTGTTGGGCATAGAAGAGGGCAAACCCCACCCAAGCCTGTTGATTGGTTCTTAAGCCTATAAAACGGCTTGCGGCAGGGCAGTAAATTAGCCATCATCCATGTTAAAATAGATAAAATAGTTTAGTTCAGATGCAGGGATAGCACCGAGGGAGTTTGGAAACTAGGTGTTGCCCTCATGGCACAGTTTGGTCCTGTTAGGTATAGAAGAGGGGAAACCATGCCCCAGCCGTTTCCCTATAAAAAAAAGCTTGCAAAGTCTGAAAGACGGCCAGGACCAGGACGATGTGCTAAGAAAGTGTGTTGTTGAGGTGTACCATATACAGACACACCTGATATTCCCCCTGGAGGACCTATAGAGTTGGGTCAGAGGACTACCCCTTCTTTAAGGGATGGAGAGAATGGGCAAGACTGAGTGCTCTCTGGGGGGGGGGGGGCTGGATGCCGAACTCAAACATGGATTTCTGGCTGAAGTCCGTGTTTGAGTTTGGGAACTCAAACTTGCAAAGTTTGGTACAAAGCCTATCACTATTGGCAAGCAATGTTGGCGCTACTTGCAGTACCAACTAAGAAACAGTGTGGGAGCAGCAGACCGATTACTAATGGTCTGTGACAGTACTCCTCCTCTAAAGAGGGACCTCCAGACTTTGGTCTGTCTGTCTTATAATGAAATCCCAGAACATTTTTTGGACCAAAACCTTTACAATGGGCCAGATATTGAAGAGACCTTTCTGAGCCTTCGGAAATCTTAATTGCCTTAACATAAGCTTAGTCAGTGGAAGCTCAACAATGAAGCTCACAAAAGGTGAAACTGCTATGAAAATCATGAAGAGAAGGTTTTCAGTGAGCACAGTTACTGGGCCAAAAGACATGCTGTTGGATCTGTTGCGGAGTCAATTCAGCTCTGTAATGACCACCTAAAAGGAACAGTGGACCTCTTTACATTATTGGGTCAAGGTATAAATAACATGCCCTTGGATATCTCTGAAAAGACATCCTGGTAACTGATGAAAGTTTTATGACGAATCCAAACAGGTTGAATAACATGTTAAGGAGTATCTCCATCTGAAAGGAAAATTAAGGTTGTTGTAAACCTTAAATGTATCCTAAAAAATTTTGGCCAAAGTTGGGCTGTAATTATTTGTTTATGTTCAACTTACTTGGTAAATGTGGTCTTATCTTAATTTGTGTCTTAATGACAAATACAAAGACTTTAGCTTAGGGGAATTGTGCTTTCTTGTTATTGACTGTATTGATCTAAAATTTACTGCCCTTGTCATTAACAGAATGTGAACTGTTAAGATAATCAGTTCAATTAAAGGATGCCGATTTGTGTACAAGTTTAACCAATGAGATTGCATCAGGAACAAGACTCACCCTTTAAGAACACATAGTCAGTAAAACGATGACATTTGCTATCTGTCTGTTACACTCCCATACATCACAGATTGAGATAAGATAGCGAGAAATTCCCAGGGGTTGTTCCTCTTTAAACTGACAGCTCTCCAAAGATTTTTTTATAAACCAAACACAATTTCATATTACTTTAATAACCTAAGGAAACTATCACTCAACATACTATCGGAATAAACAACAAAATCAAAATATGAATTAAAAAATAAAACTGGAGGATACAGAATGGGGAAAACATTTAATACAATAGAGACCATACAGTCACCCCCACTGCTAACTGGTGGTGTAACAACTGTCAGTTGACTGTGTCATCTGTCAGTGGAAATGTGCAAATGTGCAAAATCCTATGGCACGTCACTTCACAGATACTAAGGGGAAGTTTCATTAAACTCCAACATGGGGAATTTTGAATCTCTCACCCATCTGGCTACAGATATAGAAATGTTTAGCTCTATCACTGATTATATGAGGCCAGAAAAGGAGGAACAATAACAGATTGGAATTGCATACATAGAAAACTTCAAAAACAAGAAAACTTTATTTAAGAAACAATAACGCCAGGTAGTGCCACATAGAGGCAAGTAGCGTTGAGCGCTGAGCGCTATATGTGAAAACCACTTTTAAGAAAGTCAATCTGGTGAGCGCCTGTAAAAGCATCATGTAGCGTCACATGTATTACTAGCTGTGGCTCAGTGTATAGCACCGGCGCTCTAGGTTCAGCAAGTGCCATGTAGCACCTGTCGCTCAGTAGCGCTCTCCCATAAATTTCAATGCTGGTTTAATTGTTTGTGTTGAAATAGCGTGTTGCTAAAGTAAATTTTTGTGGCTCAAATCATTGTGTGTCCTCTCCTTCCCTGCAAACACCTTTATTGTTTTTTTTTTTTGTTTTTTTTTATGCAGAATTGTATGTGCAGGTCTGTGTCATTGTCACAGTGTTAAAACAACATCATTCCATGTGTTTTCACTCTGGTGCTGGTGTATATGTGATGAGAAACAGATTTTTATCGCATAGCTTCTGGCGCTCAACACACACAGTTTGAGAGTGCCGGCGCTGGTTGTGTGTAGTTTTTTCTTTAATTACAGGCTTAAGCGTCGAGTGCTGGACGCACTTAACTGAAGCTACCTCTCGTTCGCACCATTGTCCTGTTGTTAGATGTAGTGTAGTGACGCTTTGACTTCAGGACACCACCTAGCATTCGCGATTGGGTCTGCAGTGATTCAGGGGAGAGCTTCTACAGCACCCTTTAGAGGCTGTACAACATCGGCAGCAAATCATGTCACCTTGGCATATGGAGGAAATACATGGACAGCGTGGAAAAACGAAAAACAAAGAACCGTTTAACATCTGTGTCTCTAAAGTATGGCCTTTAGCCAACTATTGTATTTTTAGAGTGATTGAAAATAGAAGAGAAGAATGCGAAGATGCGTGTAAGCAGCTGCCGGTTGTTTACATCGCCAAGGGCGCCAGGTGGGTTCTGCTGCCCCCCTGGGGAGGGTCCACACAGCAGTGAAGACCAGTAGCATCCTAAAGATTCCAGGGTCAGCCACAGTGGGTTTTGTTTTCTTTAAATACTTGTTCCGCTTGCATACATTTTATACAAATCAGTATTATGCTATAATATTTGATTTATGATTCTTATGTTTTTTTTATCTGTTTTCTACAGATGTGTCCACTTGTGTTCAGATATTCAAGTTACACGTTGTTGTTGAGTCCGGTAGGAGAGCATGCGCTTAACTCATAAAGCTGCACCATGAAATACTCTTTACAGCTCAGCCACAAGTTAGAAATGATAGAGAAGAAAGTGGCTTTGCTTACAATACAGGAAGTAATATATAGTTATGGGGAGTGAAGGGGCTAACCTGACCCATGGTCCTTTGTTGGTTGTATGCACTATAGATTATATGCAGTATTTTTATTTCAGTGAGGTTGGGCGTTATGTATACATTCAAGAAGGGGGGGGTGGTACCACTTTAATTTGATGTCTTTCCACTGAACCGGAGAAAAAAGGGTTACACTGTGTTCCACCGTGTTTCACCATGTCCAATTATTGGTATTTTTTTATACATGCAATTACACTATGTAAAGGTGAATACAGCAATGCTGAACACCTCGTGTGGAAAAAAAATGTTCTTAAATTATTGTAGTTGTATTGTAATTGAGTTGTAGCAATTAATTCACTCTCATTTGTAGCAAGAAGAATGACAGCTGGTGGTGGCTGGTAATACCAGTGGGTGTAATAGCAGAACATTTGACCCGGATATTGCCAGGATCAGGGATGTGGCAAAATTAATCTGCAAGATCCAGGTCGAAATTAGCTTTGGCCAAAATCCAAAGCCAATCACTACCTATCACCCCTATGCCACTGCTGTTGCATGGCAATTCAAAGAGAACAGACAGAGATCACTGCCTGTATTGTGAGCTGTTTTCTTTTTTAGCTAATGAATGGGGGTGCACAGAGGCTCTAAGTACTAATCTAAGGTGAAAGAAGGAATAGAGAAAAAGCAAAGAAAAGAATAATATAAATGATAAATGAAATTAAACATCCTGGTAGGAGCCTCTTATATGTGCTGAACTATTACAATCTCTTAACTGAATAAAGTTTTCCAGACCAGGACACGAAATGTAATGAGGCTTTTCAAAATATCTCATTCATTTTATCAAGAAAATTTGACGGTTTACCTGATTCTGAAACACTGCATGCCATCACGCTTAGACTCTACGGTTTAATTGAACATTAATTTCATTAGTCTACCTTGCAGAAGACTGAGCATAGCTAATTGTTGATTGGCTGCTCAGGGTTAATGGGGTTTGCCAGTTTTGCACTTCATAAACAACCACCAAATTGTCTGTATTTTAGTCTGTTGACTGTGACTTGGACCAGGAAAGAATTTTGGGGAAAAAAATGAATATGCGCAGCCGTTATCATTTGATCTGGTCATTAACAGGTAAATCGTCAACTTTTCTTTGCTTGACTAAATCGTGTTACTGAGGTGGCGCTCTAATGCTGAAAACTATTTAATGTTGTTATTTTGTGTTAAAATGTTGTTTCGAAAAGATCCAAAGTTTGGAGAGATTACTAAATAATGGTAATGTGTAAAATTGCCCTTTAGCTCTTTAAATCTCTCCAGCTTCAAGTTAAAAACAACCCCTGTGCTTTAATCACTGATGTCCATTTTCACCTTCATCATGGATAGATATGGTGGGTGGTTTAGCACAAGGTGAAAAAAGTTAACTTCAGGTGAAAAATTCAGAAGTGTCAATCACCCCTAGTGATGAATTATCACTTTGATGAGCCTGTTACCCCATTTGTTTGGTTTCTCCTGTAGATTTTTTTTTTGGCCATAGATGCCCATTGTATGAGGGAAGACGTGGGGGATGATTTATTACTAATGCCAGGTATCAGCAGATAAGCGTCTATATAGTGGCGATTAGAGCGACCACTAGTAGAAGCTGTAAGCGGGTATCGGGCGCTGTAGCAGAGCACTTTAGTCGCTGTAGTAACCTGGCCGGCACTGATGAACGAGCTGTATGTTGGGTGCTCTAACCCCAGTACAGCGTTGCAGGGAACGAAAAGTAGCGCCAGCTCAGTTCGACTGACTCTCAGCGACTTACACCATATTCAACAAAAAAACAGACTCACAGAGCGTAGGCGCTCTAAATCTGGCCACTATAGCATAGAGCGCCAGACGCTGTGTGATTAAAGTCTGTTTTTGAACACATATCCAAAAGCGAAAACACATGGAATTACATTGTTGTAACATTGTGACATTAACACTTTAATACCAGATCTGTAATGACAATTCTGCATAAAAATATTAAAAATCAAAAAAGTTTTCAAAAATTACTTTTTCTAGTCCAGGAGAGGTGACACAATTCTTTGAGAGAAAAAAAAAAAATTAAAAACAAAAAAACCCTGTTTAAACAGAAGAAAAGGAACGTCCATTGAAATGTATTGGAAAGCGATAGGTAGCAACAGGTAATACCTGGCGCTCTGGAAGCTAGAGTGCTGATGCTATACGCTGAGCAGCCTGTAATGATGAATCATACGCTGCATGGCGCTGTTAGTCGCTCACCAGATTCCCTTTCATAAATGTGGTATTGCGTACAGCGCCCGGCGTTCACCAGATGCTTCCTGCCGCTACGAGGCAGTGCCTGGCGCTATCCCTTGATGAATAACGCCATAGTATATTTTCCTCCTCTGTTCAGTGAGTCTACGCACAAACGGAGTGGTGGGCAGCAGGGCTGGCTCCAGGTTTATTTGAGCCCATGGGCGGCATGGTCTCAATGGGCCCCTTTGTGGTGAAGAGTTGCATCACATCACCGAGGGACGTCCCAAATCTTGATGCCCCCTGGATGCACCGCCACCTCGGTGATTGCTGGTGTGCCGCGAGATGTGAGCACCAACTGTGGCCTTCCAGTCCGCCGGTCAACCGCCATAGCACACTCCAAAGGCCGGCCCTGTCAGTGGGCCTCCCTGAATGGCGGGGCCCCCGGCAGCTGCCCCGCCTTGCCAGGTGCTGACGCTGACCCTGGTGAGCAGCCCTAATTGCAGCGGGGGTGTTCAATAAACAAGTAAATTAATAAAGTGCATGAACAAATACTAACCAGTGGGCAGATATTTTCATAAAACGCAGGTTTATTATAAGCCATTAAAAGCATCACAGCTCAATCCAAGCATACCCTGCACCATAAGACCATGACAACTCACATAAAGTGATCTTATATCCAGAAAGAAAGATTATGTCATCACCCAGCCCAGTGCCTTAAAACAGTTTTGTTCCTTATTTTTTTACTAAAGCCTTTATTCATATTCCTAAAAATGCTTACAGGAAGCAGTACAATGTCCGAATTGCAGCCATATGCTAATTTATTCAGTTACAACTAAACTGTCACATAATGGAAGTTAGGTTGAAATGCTCCCCAATCCTGAGTTGTGAGCAATGTAACTGAATGTATCATCGCTAGAAAGCAGAGGGAGGGGGGGCTGCTTGGCCAGGGAACTGCATCCAGTTTGTTCTGTTAAGAAAGGAAACACTGACTGTTTTGGGGCACTAGACTGGGGATAGAAGGTAATAACATAAATTCACTTTCTGGGTATAGAATCACTTTAAGAGCAGAGCCGTGCCTGATAATGATTTGGAGGTTTCTGGCGTGTGTTGCCATGGTCTTATGGTGTATGGTGTGCAGGGATTGAGCTTTGGAAGCTTTAAATGGATTATAATAAAGCAAGCGTTTTATGAAGATGTATGCCCGCTGGCTACTATTTATTTATGGACTCTAATATACAGGAGTTGGCAATCTACTGTTGCTGTGCTGGGCTGCATTTTGTTCCCTGATATATGGACTGTAGCTGGCGATTTCTTATTCAATAAAATAATAAAGTGAATAGTACATTTACTAGCAAACATGACTCTCAGTCCTCCTACACACTTTCATTGTCCGAATTCAAAATAATGTTGTTAGCATGTGGGTGGTGTTTGAGTATCAGAAAGATTAAGTGACATAATCAGTTTTCTACTGAGAAGTGCTTAGATCAAAAGATATTCGACCTGGTTACAGTGTTGCGTCGTGTTATAATTTGTTTTATTGTAGACTGGATTCTTGTTATTCAAATTATTTTGAATATGAAATATGAAGATGTGTCTCGAACGAAATGGTCAAGCAAAAGGTAGATTACAATTTTCCGTGCTCTTGAATCACAGATAAAACTCAGGTATTTTTCTTGTTCCTAAGGCTAAGCAATGCTTGGGAAAATCGAGCTGCATTATTTTCTCTACTAAAACAATAATATTACTAAGCTAACTTAGTACAGATTATATTGAAAGGGCTTTCACCATGGAAGCACTGTTTTTTACAGCCTGAGTGCACATAAGACATAATGTGACTCAACTGTGGTATATTGTGGTGATGGTCGGAGGTTTTATTTAGGGATGAGCAAATCGATCCGGACGAACTCGGATTCGTTCCGAATTTCATGGAAAATTCGATTCTGAACGAATCCGAATTTCCCCGCGATTCGATCGATCGAAGTTTTCCTTTAAACTCCATTCATTTCAATGACAGGCATTCTAAGATGGTGGATGCACATGTCCAGACATGTACCCTGGGGCAAGGTATGATGGGTTAGTCACATGCAGCCTATCAGCAGCCAGGAAGCCCAGTGACGTCACCGTGCTATATAAAACGGCGGCCATCTTGCTTGTGCGCATTTCAGACTTGCATTCCTGAGACAGCGGTGGTTGCTGCAGACAGGGACAGACAGTTAGCGATAGGTAGGGAGAGTTACAGATAGGTAGGGAGATTTACAGATAGGTAGGGAGATTTAGAGAGGCAGACAGAGCCAGGGAAAGATAGTGGAAAACCGGAACAATCCAGGGATAGCATAAAAGTGACAGTGACAGGGTGATTTGCCTGATCAGTTTTCAATTCAATTTGATTTCTTTGTGCTGTAAACCGTAATCTGCCTTGCCACTGTGCATGCCATCTATGCAGTGCCTTATGTAACCCTATCTGTTACACACAAGCATTTAAATAACTGTATTAGTGTTAATATTTTTGGGTCTGCTTAAAATACACCAGGCCACTGTGCTTGCCATCTATGCGGTGCCTTATGTAACCCTATCTGTTACACACAAGCATTTAAATAACTGGATTAGTGTTAATATTTTTGGGTCTGCTTTAAATACACCAGGCCACTGTGCATGCCATCTATGCAGTGCCTTATGTAACCCTATCTGTTACACACAAGCATTTAAATTACTGGATTAGTGTTAATATTTTTGGGTCTGCTTTAAATACACCAGGCCACTGTGCATGCCATCTATGCAGTGCCTTATGTTACCCTATCTGTTACACACAAGCATTTAAATAACTGTATTAGTGTTAATATTTTTGGGTCTGCTTAAAATACACCAGGCCACTGTGCTTGCCATCTATGCGGTGCCTTATGTAACCCTATCTGTTACACACAAGCATTTAAATAACTGGATTAGTGTTAATATTTTGGGTCTGCTTTAAATACAGCAGGCCACTGTGCTTGCCATCTATGCAGTGCCGTATGGAGCCCTATCTGTTACACACAAGCATTTAAATAACTGGATTAGTGTTAATATATTTGGGTCTGCTTTAAATACACCAGGCCACATGGACATCCCAAACCTGCAGTTAGCAGCCAAATGGTTATACTAAATAAGCGTTGTTCACCCTTAGCTTTATTAAGTTATTGCATTTTGAATTGGTTTTTGTCTGCTTTAAATGCACCAGGCCGCAGGGCATCCCAAACCACCACGTGGCACCCTATCTGTTATGCTAAATAAGCGTCTACAGCCTCAGCTTTATTAAGTTATTGCATTTTGAATTGGTTTTTGTCCTACTGTCAATACACCAGGCCGCAGGGTATCCCAAATCACCACGTTGCACCCTATCTGTTATACTAAATAAGCGTTGTTCAGCATCAGCTTTATTAAGCTATTGCATTTTGCATAGCTTTTTGTCCTGCTGTCAATACACCAGGCCGCAGGGTATCCCAAACCACCACGTGGCACCCTATCTGTTATACTAAATAAGCGTCTACAGCCTCAGCTTTATTAAGTTATTGCATTTTGAATTGGTTTTGGTCTGCTGTAAATGTACCAGGCCGCAGGGTATCCCAAACCACCACGTTGCACCCTATCTGTTATACTAAATAAGCGTTGTTCAGCATCAGCTTTATTAAGCTATTGCATTTAGCATAGGTTTTTGTCCTGCTGTCAATACACCAGGCCGCAGGGTATCCCAAACCACCACATGGCACCCTATCTGTTATACTAAATAAGCGTTGTTCAGCATCAGCTTTATTAAGTTATTGCATTTTGAATTGGTTTTTGTCCTGCTGTCAATACACCAGGCCGCAGGGTATCCCAAACCACCACGTTGCACCCTATCTGTTATACTAAATAAGCGTCTACAGTCTCAGCTTTATTAAGCTATTGCTTTTTGAATTGTTTTTTGTCCTGCTGCCAAAACACTAGGCCGCAGGGCATCCCAAACCTGCACTTAGCAGCCTATCTGTTATACTAAATAGGCTTGTTCATCCTTCTGCAGCTGAATCAAACTATTGCATTTTGAATTGGTTTTTGGTCTGCTGCCAAAACACTAGGCCGCAGGGTATCCCAAACCTGCACTTAGCAGCCTATCTGTTATACTAAATACGCTTGTTGAGCCTTCCGCAGCTTTAGCAAACTATTGCATTATGAATTGTTTTTTGTCCTGCTGCCAAAACACTAGGCCGCAGGGTATCCCAAACCTGCACTTAGCAGCCTATCTGTTATACTAAATACGCTTGTTCATCCTTCTTCAGCTTAATCAAACTATTGCATTTTGAATTGGTTTTTGGTCTGCTGCCAAAACACTAGGTCACAGGGTATCTCATATTGCCAATTTTCATAGTATCTAGTGCAGTTCCTCACTTTTTTTAAATTTTAGCTTTTTAAAGTAAACGCATTTTTTATCGTACCTATTGCGCATTTCAAATACATAAAAATGTCAGGCAGACAAGTGCAAGGATGTTCAAAGAGGAGTGGCAGAGGCCAAGATTCAGCAGCCAGAGGTCGCAGCAGACTAAGAGCGAGTGGCAGCAGGAGTCACGGTGAGAAACCTGATCTGCCAGTATCTGCTAGCGGTCGTGTCTCCACCAGTAACGCATCTGCCGTGGTACGCGCTCATCAACATCATCACAAGTTACATCTGAGAACCCCAGTCTAGGGTCGGTAGGTTCCTCTGACACAACCCTGAGTTGGCATGGGCCGAGAGCAGTCCCTGTCCTCCTATTGCCTCTGTCCTATGCCGTTCCCTCCCCCAGCGACTTATCCTATGCTTTGGGTTCAGCTCCACTCTTTAGTGAGGAGGACGATCAGATAGAGGACAGTCAGCAGCTACTGCCCAGCCAAGAAATGGAGGTGGCTTCTTTAGCTAGGCAGACAAATAGTGATGTGGACAGTTTCGTGGGTGTTGCGAGCATTCCAGCTCCTGCGCCAGACACTGTTGAGGAAACCGAGAACATCAGTGACGTGCAGCCACAAATCGGTGATGATGATGATGAAGCCGATCGCACTTGGGAGCCGGGAGATGAAGGGGCTTCATCGTCATCATCAGGAGAAGAGGAGCGCAGGTTGCCCCGGAGTCAGCAGCTGAGGCAGCAAGGTGTTAGCAGCATGGTTGGCAGTCAGCATGGGGGCACAATTGTAAAGCCTGGAGCCAAACGGGGCCGGGGCTGGGGAGCACCTGCTGTGCGGCAGATCGGTAGTGGAGCAGGGGTTCCTGGAGTTGGCGACAGTTGCAGTGAATCAGTGAGGCCCGTTGGTGGGAAAAGTAGCTACTCGGCAGTGTGGCAGTTTTTCCTGAAGCATCCTCAGGAGGGTAACATGGCCACATGCAAGATATGCAGGCAGAAGGTGAAGCGTGGACAGGGCCCAAATGTTGGCACCACGGCCCTGCGTCAACATATGATGCATCACCATAAAGCGGCCTGGGAGAACCGAGGCTCCGAAGAGGTGGTCCAGCCTGCTTCCTCACCAAGTGGCACGCCGCTCCCAATTTCTGCCAGCCAAGGCTCCAGCACCTCAGCCGAAGGCAGCTGTGCGTCATACCCATCCTCTGTCGCTCCTGCTCCTCCTCCTCCAAGTCATGCATCCTGCCAGCAATCCATCAGCGAAGCCATGTCCAAGAGACAGCAGTATGCGCCCACTCATCCTACCGCGCAGAAGCTGAATGTGCTCCTGTCCAAGTTGCTGGTGCTGCAGTCGCTCCCTTTTCAGGTGGTGGATTCTGCACCTTTCAGAGAACTGATGGCTTGTGCCGAGCCAAGGTGGAGAGTCCCAAGCCGTCATTTCTTTGTCAAGAAGGCAGTACCAGTGCTGCACACTTTTGTTGAACAGAAGGTGGGCCAGTCCTTGAGCCTGTCCTTGTGTAGCAAAGTGCATGGCAGCGCCGACGTCTGGAGCTGTAACTACGGTCAGGGACAGTACATGTCGTTTACGGCCCACTGGGTGAATGTGGTCCCTTTGCAGCAGCAGCAGCAACTTGGACAGGTCACGTCGCTTCGGCCTCCGCGCTCCCTGCCCGTTGGGCCTGTGACACCGTGCGACTCGGCCTTCCCCGGCCATCCCCCGCCGTCTCCTCACCCTTCACTGTAGGCTCAAGTCTCAGTGTCCCTCCAGTCTACCATGTGTGCAGGGCACGCAGGTGTCACGATGTGCTTCACATGGTTTGTCTTGGCGAACTGAGTCATACAGGGCAGGAACTGCTTAAATTTATTCATCAGGAAATCCAAACATGGCTTACTCCAAAAAAACCTAAAATGGGAATCATGGTTACCGACAATGGGAAGAACATTTTGTCTGCACTGCGCCAAGGAAGCCTGACCCATGCCCACTGCATGGCTCACGTCAATCTGGTTGTCAAGCGGTTTCTGAAGTGTTCCCCCCATCTACAAGACATCCTAACAACTTCAAGGAAACTTTGCATGCACTTCAGCCACTCATACACCGCCAAACACACCCTTCTTGAGCTACAGCGTCAGAACGGTAGCACCAAACATAGTCTGATTTGCGATGTTTCCACCCATTGGAATTCCACCCTTCACATGTTGGACCGATTATATGAACAGAGAAAAGCCATCACGGATTTCCTGATGATCCAAGCGGATAGGGGGACTCCCCTGTGTAACTTCAATGTCAACCAGTGGCAGCTCATACGTGACACCTGCCATTTGCTTAGGCCCTTTGAGGAAGCCACTATATTTGTCAGTCGGCAGGATTACGGGATGAACAACGTGATTCCACTGCTTCATGTACTACAGCACATGTTGGAAATCATGGCTGGTCAGGGCACTGGAGACATGGCGTCTACATGTTACGGCCACATGAACCCCGTTGGAGCTGAACTGGAGGAGGAGGAGGAAGAGGAGGAGGAGGGGCACAGTTTAGTCTTGGCGAAATGGCTGGTTTATCTAGTCAGCGGACAGGAAAGGAGGAGCAGGAGCAGCCAGAGGAGCTAGAGGGTTTTGAGGAAGGCGAGACAGAGGACCCGGACACACTGTGGCAGTATGCAGTGGAGATGGAGACAGGTAGTCCCTCCGAGTCACTTGCGCAAATGGGAGGAAGCATGCTCACGTGCTTGCGTAGTGACCCCAGAATTGTTTCCATTTGTCGGCGGGATGACTTCTGGCTGTCCACCTAATTGGACCCTCGCTTCCGGCACAAAATGGGGGCATTTTGTAAACCCGCCGAGAGGGAGGACAAACTGAACTACTAAAAAGACAGTCTGCGTAGTCAGTTGGCTAATGCCTATCTGCCCCATGGCCATACTTTTGCAGGTCTGACTAGGGGGGGACCTCTGCGCTCACCTTCCACTGCCATGCCTGCTGGGGGGGTTGGCAGGAGCAGCAGCAGCAGCTCCATCAGCAGCAGCCTCAGTCTTCAGTCGCTAATGAGTAGCTTTCTACACCCACATAGTGAGGCTACTCATGAGCCGCAGGAAGACCTGGAGCAGGACCTCAACCAGCAGGTCATGTCATACCTTGACATGACCATGCCAACACACCTTGAGGATCCGCTGGACTTCTGGGCAGCCAAACTTGACTTGTGGCCGCAACTTGCAGAGTTTGCCCTGGAAAAGCTGTCCTGCCCGGCAAGTAGCGTGCCATCTGAGCGGGTGTTTAGTGCAGCGGGGGCCAAAGTTACGGCAAGGAGAGCTCGTCTGTCAACTAAAAATGTGAGACTCACCTTTGCCAAAATGAATCAGGGATGGATCAGCCAGGATTTCCACCCACCAATGGCTGATGCATGCGACTAGATTCATCATGGTGCCACGTTTTACACTTTCCAAATGGTGCAAAACATATTTATGTCTTTAGACCAATTTTTGGCCTCCTGCTGATGCCAATTTCAGGGTGTGCCTTTCAGCCAATTTTTGGCCTCCTGCTGCTGCTGCTGCCAACTCCAGGGTGTCTTTCAAGCAATGTTTGGGCTCCTTCTTATGCTGCTGCTAACTCCAGGGTGTGCCTTCCAGCTCATGTTTGTGCTATTGCTGCTGCCAACTTCAGGGTGCCTTCCAGCCAATTTCTGGGTTCCTGCTGCTGCTGCCAACTCCAGGGTGTGTCAGTCAATTTTTGGGCTCCTGCTGCTGCTGCCAACTCCAGGGTGTCTTTCAAGCAATGTCTGTGCTCCTGCTGCTGCTGCTGCTTTCAACTCCAGGGTGTGATTCATCCAATTTTTGGGCTCCTGCAGCCAAATCCAGTGTTTGGGCTCCTGCTCCTGCTGCTCCTGCTGCTGCTGCTGCTTGCAACTCCAGGGTGTGATTTATCCAATTTTTGGGCTCCTGCAGCCAACTCCAGTGTCTCTTTCAAGCTATGTTTGGGCTGCTAGTGCTGCTGCTGCTTGCAACTCCAGGATGTGATTCATCCAATTTTTGGGCTCCTGCAGCCAAATCCTGTGTCTCTTTAAAGTAATGTTTGGGCTCCTGCTCCTGCTGCTGCTTGCAACTCCAGGGTGTGATTCATCCAATTTTAGGGCTCCTGCAGCCAACTCCAGTGTCTCTTTAAAGCAATGTTTGAGCTCCTGCTGCCGCTGCTGCTTCTCCTGCTGCTGCTGCTTGCAACCCTAGGGTGGGAGTCATCCAATTTTTTGGCTCCTGCAGCCAACTCCAGTGTCTCATTAAAGCAATGTTTGGGCTCCTGCTCCTGCTGCTGCTGCTCCTGCTGCTGCTTGCAACTCCAGGGCGTGATTCATCCAATTCTTTGGGCTCCTGCAGCCAACTCCAGTGTCTCTTTAAAGCAATGTTTGGGCTCCTGCTGCTGCTTGCAACTCCAGGGTGTGATTCATCCAATTTTTGGGCTCCTGCAGCCAAATCCAGTGTCTCTTTAAAGCAATTTAGAGTGTAAGGATGAGTTTGTGTCATATTTAAATAATAACAAATTAAATCCAAGATTCACATCAGAACATCATCCGAATACAATTCCCTTTTTGGATCTTCTGCTTCAGGTACCCAGAAAGTAACAAGATAGAGACTACCACGTTTAGAAAACCAACTTCTGGTAATACAATTCTGAGGGCTGAGAGTTGCCATCCGGCACATACAATCAGGGCCATCCCCGTTTGGGGAAATGATTAGAGCCCGTCGAAATTGTTCGACAGATTTATGTTTTCAAAAAGAGGCAGATACTATAAAAAATAGGTTGGAGCAGCGGGGCTACCCTTCAGAGTCTATCTTAAGAGCTAAGGCTATTGCAAAGTCTAAGGATAGACAGTCAATGATCAAAAAGAACTATAATAGGAAAGATACCCATATAAGATCATCTTCCATACACAATAAAAATAATATTGTAACCATGGTCACAACTTATAGTATGGAATTCCCCAGAATCCGTGGTATTATCCTAAAACATCTCCCTATATTATATGGAAATCCCCAATTAAGACAAGTAGTACAACAGGGAGTTGATCAGCAAGAAGCCACCTACATTAGGTAAAAAACTTTCCCCAAGCTTTTTTAATAAAGAAGCCAAAGCCTCGTCTACATGGCTACATTGTAAAGGTTTCTTTAGATGTAATGGGGCAAGATGCAATATTTGTAAATATGTATGTCAAGGTAATGAGTTTGGGTCCACGGTCACTGGAGGTAGATTCTATATAGAGGACTTTATGAACTGCAATACCAAAAATCTCATATATCTAGTTACATGCACGATATGTAGGGTCCAATATGTGGGATGTACCACCAGACTCTTTAAAAGAAGAATGGCGGAGCACTTAGTTGTTCCACATTCAGAACGTTTGAATACAACATCTAATGTGAATCGTCATTTCTGTGATAGACATGCAGGGGATTTTTCTAGTTTCTCGTGTATGGCCATAGAAAAAGTGAAAATAGGGCCTAGAGGGGGGGATATACAGGCGAGGATTTTTCAAAGAGAAGTTTTTTGGATTTTCAAGTTGCAGACCCGCACCCCGTCTGGATTAAATTCCAGATGGGATGTGGATCTGTTCTTGCGAGATTAATCCAACTTATATATTTTCTATTTTTTATTCTTTTCTTTTCCCTTCCTGTGCTCATTAGGAATTTTTCTCCCTCAGTAGGTTTGGTTCAGCTTTAGTATGCTTACTACTATAAACATTATTATTGTTTGTTTCTTTTCTTCTTTTGGGGATCTCCTATGGATGTTAGGAGGTATTTAATCATGCAATATATGTTGTAAGTAGGATTGTATACAATAATGATGACCATTGGGAGTGGGAATTATGAAATATAAAATGTTGGATTAATTAAGTATAGTATCCACGTTTTAGCGGAGCAAGAGACATATTCAGACAAACAGTGATATTATGTTGCTGCGAGAGTGATACTTAGTTTCATATGGTAATAATGTGTGTTTTACATTATTGTAACCTTCACCCTTGCAGCGCTTTTTGAATGCAATATTGTTATATATTAGTTGATCACAATGTGTGACCGCGAGTATAACATTCAGTTGATACATACATAGGCATGTTTTCGCGGCCATATACCCCTGTCTATTCAGGGAATTGGAAACAAAGGGAGGCTGGGCGGCGGCTAACACCACATACAGATTATTATGGCTGGGCGGCGGCTAACACCACATACAGATTATTATGCAGGTATGCTCGCCTGTTTGCTTCCCCATGTGTAAATCATTATTCAATTATGTAAATAGGGTTTGTTAAATATTGCCTGCAGATTTGTGTATATAATGGAGGCTTTACTCCCATAACAAATTGTCATGATTAAGGGCATGGTGCCCGAAACGCGTCGACGCCTTTCATAATCCCAATGCCTGTTGTATCGTTTTTGATGGATGATTTTAATTGAACTTCAAATAAAATTTGGATGATTTTACTTCAAACCGGATGTCGGCTGGCCTTATGGTTATATGGTGTGGACTACACAAGAGGTGAGCGCTCGCGGCCGTGCAGCTTCCTGCGGTTTGATCCAGATCAATAATTCAGAGCTGGCAACTTTCTGTGTATATGTCTCTTTAAAGCAATGTTTGGGCTCCTGCTGCTGCTGCTTGCAACTCCAGGGTGGGATTCAGCTAATTTTTGGGCTCCTGCTCCTGCCAGCTCCAGGGTGTGTTTTTCAGGCACTATAGGGGCCCCTCATATTGATGGCACTTCAACTCTCTGCAATTGTGCTGCTCTGCGATTCTATTAGCGATGCCTCTGATCTGCATGTCCTAATTATTTACAGTATTATTTCACTAACCGAGCACGCATCCTATGCGTGTTACAGCAAGGCAGAATGGTTTACAACCCTATTGAGGCTCTAGGAGGCTCAGAAATAGCAGTTTTTAATAGCGATTCGTCGCAAATAAATTCGGGTCGAAACTATTTTGGCGAATCAGTCGAATCGAATTTTTCAAAAGTTTGCTCATCTCTAGTTTTATTGATGACATTGGGGATAGGTAGATAATTGTGTAGGCATTTTAAATTTGATTTCATTTTAATGGAGGTCAGTGGCCAACAAAACTGTCCATTACAGAGTCTACTGCACCACTGCAAAATCATGTCAAAAGCTTGGCATTAAAGTGGACCAAAACCCAGGATTTAGACTATCCTGGGTTTTGGTCCTTTCTCGGGGACACCCCGATCGGGGGTGCCCAGCTGTGTGAAGCCTCCCCAGATCGCAGCAGCCAACTCACCTTATCCCAGTCCCACGGTGCGTCTAAGAGCAGTGGCTCTGACGGCCGCATCTTCCACTTCTCTATAGCAGTGCGCGTGCCCGCGCCAGGCATTTGTGAATGACAGGTGCAGGCACGCTCCCTGTTAGAGGGAGGTCGAGGGTGCGGCCGTCAGAGCCTCTGCTCTTAGACATGCAGTGGGATCGGGGTGAGGTGAGTCGCTGCAGCGATCTGGGGGGGTTCACACAGTGGGGCACCCCAATCGGGAAAAGGAACAAAGCACAGAATTGTCAAAACTTTTGACTATCCAGGGTTTTGGTCCATTTTAAGGCTTCTGCTTTGTAACCTGGAAAACCATTAGTCAATGTAAAAGGCTAGTCATGCTTTTTGGCAACATACTTTCCAGAAAAAACATATCAGAAGCACAATTATAATCAATTTATTTTGGAAGTAAACATTTTATATACACAATTATTTTTTACGGCAGTGTGGCAAAGAACTTGGGACAAGAACATATGAAAATGGAAAGTAAGTTTGAAAATGCAAGCACAGGAAAGGGGATACAGTTGAATTCATAGAATAAGTGTATGGATTAATGCACACCACTCAGGATTCAGTTGCAACTGAAAAATTGTATTCACACATTGTACAATAAACATAAACAAAAATATCTACAGATTATATACAGCAAAAAAGGATACAGTATATCTATTCCAGTATTCAATATGTGCTCAGTCTCCAGGATCGTAGACCACCTCAGACAAATAGGAATATATACATTAGCGCTATATGTCTACATTATATGCTATATACAAGTAGGTAATGACTAGAGATGAGCGAACTTTTGAAAAATTCGATTCGACTGATTCGCCGAATTTTCCGACAAAAATCGTTTCGACCCGAATAAATTCGCGACGAATCGCTATTAAAAACGGCTATTTCTGAGCCTCCTAGAGCCTCAATAGGGTTGTAAACCATTCTGCCTTGCTGTAACACGCACAGGATGCGTGCTGGGTTAGTTAAATAATACTTTGAATAAATATCACATGCAGATCAGAGGCATCGCTAATAGAATCGCAGAGCGGCACAATTGAATTCAAGAGAGTTGAAGTGGCATCACTATGAGAGGCAGGAGCCCAAACATTGCTTTAAAGAGACACTGGAGTTGGCAGCAGCAGGAGCCCAAAAATTGGATGAATCACACCCTGGAGTTGGCAGAAGCAGCAGCAGGAGCCCAAACATTGGCTGAAAGAGACACTGGGGTTGGCTTCAGGAGCCCAAAAATTGGATGAATCACACCCTGGAGTTGGCAGCAGCAGCAGCAGCAGGAGCCCAAATATACACTGGAGTTGGCTTCAGGAGCCCAAACATTGGATGAATCACACCCTGGAGTTGGCAGCAGCAGTAGCAGGAGCCCAAATATACACTGGAGTTGGCTTCAGGAGCCCAAAAATTGGATGAGTCACACCCTGGAGTTGGCAGAAGTTGGCAGCAGCAGCAGCAGGAGCCCCAACATTACTTTAAAGAGACACTGGGGTTGGCTTCAGGAGCCCAAAAATTGGATGAATCACACCCTGGAGTTGGCAGCAGCAGCAGCAGGAGCCCCAACATTACTTTAAAGAGACACTGGGGTTGGCTTCAGGAGCCCAAAAATTGGATGATTCACACCCTGGAGTTGGCAGCAGCAGCAGCAGGAGCCCAAATATACACTGGGGTTGGCTTCAGGAGCCCAAAAATTGGATGAATCACACCCTGGGAGTTGGCAGCAGCAGGAGCCCAAATATTACTTTAAAGAGACACTGGGGTTGGCTTCAGGAGCCCAAAAATTGGATGAATCACACCCTGGAGTTGGCAGCAGCAGGAGCCCAAATATTACTTTAAAGAGACACTGGGGTTGGCTTCAGGAGCCCAAAAATTGCATGATTCACACCCTGGAGTTGGCAGCAGCAGCAGGAGCCCAAATATACACTGGAGTTGGCTTCAGGAGCCCAAAAATTGGATGAATCACACCCTGGAGTTGGCAGCAGCAGCAGCAGGAGCCCAAATATTACTTTAAAGAGACACTGGGGTTGGCTTCAGGAGCCCAAAAATTGGATGAATCACACCCTGGAGTTGGCAGCAGCAGGAGCCCAAATATTACTTTAAAGAGACACTGGGGTTGGCTTCAGGAGCCCAAAAATTGGATGATTCACACCCTGGAGTTGGCAGCAGCAGCAGCAGGAGCCCAAATATACACTGGGGTTGGCTTCAGGAGCCCAAAAATTGGATGAATCACACCCTGGAGTTGGCAGCAGCAGCAGCAGGAGCCCCAACATTACTTTAAAGAGACACTGGGGTTGGCTTCAGGAGCCCAAAAATTGGATGATTCACACCCTGGAGTTGGCAGCAGCAGCAGCAGGAGCCCAAATATACACTGGGGTTGGCTTCAGGAGCCCAAACATTGGATGAATCACACCCTGGGAGTTGGCAGCAGCAGGAGCCCAAATATTACTTTAAAGAGACACTGGGGTTGGCTTCAGGAGCCCAAAAATTGGATGAATCACACCCTGGAGTTGGCAGCAGCAGGAGCCCAAATATTACTTTAAAGAGACACTGGGGTTGGCTTCAGGAGCCCAAAAATTGCATGATTCACACCCTGGAGTTGGCAGCAGCAGCAGGAGCCCAAATATACACTGGAGTTGGCTTCAGGAGCCCAAAAATTGGATGAATCACACCCTGGAGTTGGCAGCAGCAGCAGCAGGAGCCCAAATATTACTTTAAAGAGACACTGGGGTTGGCCTCAGGAGCCCAAAAATTGGATGAATCACACCCTGGAGTTGGCAGCAGCAGGAGCCCAAATATTACTTTAAAGAGACACTGGGGTTGGCTTCAGGAGCCCAAAAATTGGATGATTCACACCCTGGAGTTGGCAGCAGCAGCAGCAGGAGCCCAAATATACACTGGGGTTGGCTTCAGGAGCCCAAAAATTGGATGAATCACACCCTGGAGTTGGCAGCAGCAGCAGCAGGAGCCCAAATATTACTTTAAAGAGACACTGGGGTTGGCTTCAGGAGCCCAAAAATTGGATGAATCACACCCTGGAGTTGGCAGCAGCAGGAGCCCAAATATTACTTTAAAGAGACACTGGGGTTGGCTTCAGGAGCCCAAAAATTGCATGATTCACACCATGGAGTTGGCAGCAGCAGCAGCAGGAGCCCAAATATACACTGGAGTTGGCTTCAGGAGCCCAAAAATTGGATGAATCACACCCTGGAGTTGGCAGAAGTTGGCAGCAGCAGCAGCAGGAGCCCAAACATTACTTTAAAGAGACCCTGGGGTTGGCTTCAGGAGCCCAAAAATTGCATGATTCACACCCTGGAGTTGGCAGCAGCAGCAGCAGGAGCCCAAATATACACTGGAGTTGGCTTCAGGAGCCCAAAAATTGGATGAATCACACCCTGGAGTTGGCAGAAGTTGGCAGCAGCAGCAGCAGGAGCCCAAACATTACTTTAAAGAGACCCTGGGGTTGGCTTCAGGAGCCCAAAAATTGGATGAATCACACCCTGTGGAGAGTCATGTGGAGAAAAAGTAGCTTAGTTAGTAATATCTACATAAAATTATGAATAAACAAATGCAAAAGTATTGCTAAAGTGAAGTTTTGTTTGAGGGTGTGTTTCCACCTTTTAATTAAATCAGAAACAAGAAGGTATCATTGCCTCTGACTAATTAGCCCTCAAAAATTCTTGGAATTTTTAATCTGGAATCATGTCTGATCCGTCTTATCCGAAGAATATTAATAAAAAGTAAGAGTAACGTAAAGGATTTTTTATCAATACTTACTTGTGGTCCGATGCGGAGGAATGTCTGTAACTGGAGAGCAGCGCCTTAAATCTGTTTTGCACGATCCATCTTTCTTTAGTGTAGGTCTGGCCCCGTCATCAATCTACTGGAATACATCAGGCATTGTTGGGAGGAAAGCTTGGATGATCCAAGCGCCATTCATTTCCACGCAGGGCAGTCTCTGGAAAAAAAAAGTCTGTATAAACCAGGGTCTTTTTCATATAAAAACAAATGGTTATTCTTGCTTTTAAACCATATGTTCCACAGATTTACCAGTCATTGTGTCAGCCAATGAAGCAACTTTGTCTCGAAGTGCTGCAAAAGCAGTCCACTGCATCACAAGTGGCATCTGACACCCCCAGTCAACTGTCTGTCTGTTATGCTTTGGGTTCAGCTCCACTATCCATTGATGAAGATCTGATAATCATAAAATTCAGCAGCTACTGCCCAGCCAAGAAGTGGAGGAGACACTCGCCTCTTCTTCCACTAGCCGGCAATTAGTGATGAGGAGAGTGTCGTGGGAGGAGGTGTTGCAAGCCGAGGTAGTGGAAGAGGGTCCCTGGAGTCTGCGGCGGTGGCGGCGGCAGCAGCAGCAGATTATTGCGGACTGTTGTTCGGAAAAATCAGCTACTCAGCGATGTGGCAGTGTTTCATGCAGCATCCTGGGGAGAAAAAGTAGGTTAGTTAGTGTATATACATAAAATTATGAATAGACAAATGCAATAGTATTGCCAAAGTGAAGTTTTGTTTGAGGGTGTGTTTCCACCTTGTAATTAAATCAGAAACAACTAGCTATCATTTGCCTCTGAATAATTAGCCCTCAAAAATTCTTGGAATTTTTAATCTTGATGTCTGAGGGATTTCTCCTCTCAGACAGCGTCACCATAAGTCCAGCCTGCTGCATTACACTTGGAAGAACATCTTGTTTGCGCTGCGACAAGGAAGCCAAAGTCATGCGTCCTCACATGGCACACGTGTTCAGTCTAGTTTTTAAGTCTTGCCCCCATCTGAAAGAACAACAGGAAAGAAAGTTAGCATGCACTTCTGGCACTCCTACACCACCAAGCACAACCCTATTGAGCCTCAGCGTCACAACGGTGTACCCCACCATAGTCTGATTTGCGATGTTTCCACCCGTTGGAATTCCACCCTCCATATGCAGGATCCACTATAGCAGTGGTCCCCAACCCTGTCCTCAAGGCCCACCAACAGGCCAGGTTTTGCAGATCTCCACAAAGATGCACAGGTGGAGTAATTAGTGCAGCTGCAGAGCAATAGAGCTGGCTATTTGGAGATCCAAAAAACATGACATGTTGGTGGGCCTTGAGGACAGGGTTGAGGACCACTGCACTATAGGAACAGAGAAAAGCCATCACGGATTTCTGGATGATCCAAACGGATAGGGGGACACCTGTGTAAATTCAATGTAAACCATTGGCAGCTCATACGTGACACCGACCGTTTGCTCAGGCCCTTTGAGGAAGCTACGTTATTAGTCAGTTGCCAGGACTATGAGATGAACGATGAGATTCCACTGCTTCATGTACTACAACACATGTTGGAAACCATGGCTGGTCAGGGCACTGGAGACATGGCACATACATTTCACAGCCACATGAAGCCTGTGGGGGCTGAAGTGGAGGAGGAGGAGGGGGTGGGGCAAAGCAAACCACAGTTTAGGTTTCACAAAATGACCATTTTATCTAGTCATCTGACAGAAGAGGAGGAGCAGGAGCAGCCACAGGAGCTAGAGGGTTGTGAGTAAGGTGAGACAGAGGACCCAGACACACCGTGGCAGTTTACAGTGGAGATGGAGACAGGTAGTCCCTCCGAGTCATTTGCACAAATGGCACGATGCATGCTCACATGCTTGCGTACTAGTGAGCGCAGAATTGTCTCCATTTGTCAGCGGGAAGACTTCTGGCTCTCCAACTTATTGGACCCTCGCTTCCGGCACAAAATGGGGGCATTTTTTACGCCCACTGAGAGGGAGGACAAACTGACCTACTACAGAGACATCCCACGTAGTCAGTTGGGCGATGTCTATCTGCGCCATGGCCCATACTCCCGCAGGTCTGACTCGGGGGGACCTCTGCGATCACCTTCCACTGCCATGGCTGCTGGGGGGGTGGAAGGAGCAGCAGCAGCAGCTCCATCAGCAGCAGCCTCAGTCTTCAGTGCAGCTTACAGTAAATGCAGAGGCTAATGGTATGTTACAGAATGGGATGCCCCAAAGCTGACTTGAGATCAGTATATATGCACACAGCAGCAGTGTGTTAGCAGGCTCATACAGGCCAAATTTCTTTAAATAACTGTGCAGCTTACAGTTAATGCAGAGGCTAATGGTATGTTACAGAATGGGATGCCCCAAAGCTGACTTGAGATCAGTATATATGCACACAGCAGCAGTGTGTTAGCAGGCTCATACAGGCCAAATTTCTTTAAATAAATGTGCAGCTTACAGTAAATGCAGAGGCTAATGGTATGTTACAGAATGGGATGCCCCAAAGCAGACTTGAGATCAGTATATATGCACACAGCAGCAGTGTGTTAGCAGGCTCATACAGGCCAAATTTCTTTAAATAACTGTGCAGCTTACAGTTAATGCAGAGGCTAATGGTATGTTACAGAATGGGATGCCCCAAGCAGACTTGAGATCAGTATATATGCACACAGCAGCAGTGTGTTAGCAGGCTCATACAGGCCAAATTTCTTTAAATAACTGTGCAGCTTACAGTTAATGCAGAGGCTAATGGTATGTTACAGAATGGGATGCCCCAAGCAGACTTGAGATCAGTATATATGCACACAGCAGCAGTGTGTTAGCAGGCTCATACAGGCCAAATTTCTTTAAATAACTGTGCAGCTTACAGTTAATGCAGAGGCTAATGGTATGTTACAGAATGGGATGCCCCAAGCAGACTTGAGATCAGTATATATGCACACAGCAGCAGTGTGTTAGCAGGCTCATACAGGCCAAATTTCTTTAAATAAATGTGCAGCTTACAGTAAATGCAGAGGCTAATGGTATGTTACAGAATGGGATGCCCCAAAGCTGACTTGAGATCAGTATATATGCACACAGCAGCAGTGTGTTAGCAGGCTCATACAGGCCAAATTTCTTTAAATAACTGTGCAGCTTACAGTTAATGCAGAGGCTAATGGTATGTTACAGAATGGGATGCCCCAAGCTGACTTGAGATCAGTATATATGCACACAGCAGCAGTGTGTTAGCAGGCTCATACAGGCCAAATTTCTTTAAATAAATGTGCAGCTTACAGTAAATGCAGAGGCTAATGGTATGTTACAGAATGGGATGTCCCAAAAACCAGAGAGCACCTGGCAGGCAGCAGTAAGACTATGCACAGCAAAAGTGTCTTTATCATGCCTAATTTCAATTAGAATAGGTGCAAATGGTTAGGTTCTTAAATAGAGGCTGGTGTAGTCACAGAATGGGATGCCCTAAAAACCAGCAGTAAGTACACCTGGCAGGGACAAGTTGTGCTATGCCCAGCAAAAGTGTCTTTATCAGGCCTAATTTCAAATATGATAAGAGCAAATGCTTATATGGTCTTAAACAGAGGCTGCTTTAGTCACAGAATGGGATGCCCCAAATAGGAGTGCACCTGGCAGGGTCCAGTAGTGCTTTGCCCAGCAAAAGTGTCTTTATCAGGCTAATTTCAAATATGATAAGAGCAAATGCTTATATGGTCTTAAACAGAGGCTGCTTTAGTCACAGAATGGGATGCCCTGGGCAGGAATGGACCTGGCAGGGTACAGTAGTGCTTTGCCCAGCAAAAGTGTCTTTATCAGGCTAATTTCAAATATGATAAGAGCAAATGCTTATATGGTCTTAAACAGAGGCTGCTTTAGTCACAGAATGGGATGCCCTGGGCAGGAATGGACCTGGCAGGGTACAGTAGTGCTTTGCCCAGCAAAAGTGTCTTTATCAGGCCTAATTTCAAATATGATAAGAGCAAATGCTTATATGGTCTTAAACAGAGGCTGCTTTAGTCACAGAATGGGATGCCCTGGGCAGGAATGGACCTGGCAGGGTACAGTAGTGCTTTGCCCAGCAAAAGTGTCTTTATCAGGCCTAATTTCAAATATGATAAGAGCAAATGCTTATATGGTCTTAAACAGAGGCTGCTTTAGTCACAGAATGGGATGCCCTGGGCAGGAATGGACCTGGCAGGGTACAGTAGTGCTTTGCCCAGCAAAAGTGTCTTTATCAGGCTAATTTCAAATATGATAAGAGCAAATGCTTATATGGTCTTAAACAGAGGCTGCTTTAGTCACAGAATGGGATGCCCTGGGCAGGAATGGACCTGGCAGGGTACAGTAGTGCTTTGCCCAGCAAAAGTGTCTTTATCAGGCCTAATTTCAAATATGATAAGAGCAAATGCTTATATGGTCTTAAACAGAGGCTGCTTTAGTCACAGAATGGGATGCCCTGGGCAGGAATGGACCTGGCAGGGTACAGTAGTGCTTTGCCCAGCAAAAGTGTCTTTATCAGGCCTAATTTCAAATATGATAAGAGCAAATGCTTATATGGTCTTAAACAGAGGCTGCTTTAGTCACAGAATGGGATGCCCTGGGCAGGAATGGACCTGGCAGGGTACAGTAGTGCTTTGCCCAGCAAAAGTGTCTTTATCAGGCCTAATTTCAAATATGATAAGAGCAAATGCTTATATGGTCTTAAACAGAGGCTGCTTTAGTCACAGAATGGGATGCCCTGGGCAGGAATGGACCTGGCAGGGTCCAGTAGTGCTTTGCCCAGCAAAAGTGTCTTTATCAGGCTAATTTCAAATATGATAAGAGCAAATGCTTATATGGTCTTAAACAGAGGCTGCTGTAGTCACAGAATGGGATGCCCTGGGCAGGAATGGACCTGGCAGGGTCCAGTAGTGCTTTGCCCAGCAAAAGTGTCTTTATCAGGCTAATTTCAAATATGATAAGAGCAAATGCTTATATGGTCTTAAACAGAGGCTGCTTTAGTCACAGAATGGGATGCCCTGGGCAGGAATGGACCTGGCAGGGTACAGTAGTGCTTTGCCCAGCAAAAGTGTCTTTATCAGGCCTAATTTCAAATATGATAAGAGCAAATGCTTATATGGTCTTAAACAGAGGCTGCTTTAGTCACAGAATGGGATGCCCTGGGCAGGAATGGACCTGGCAGGGTACAGTAGTGCTTTGCCCAGCAAAAGTGTCTTTATCAGGCCTAATTTCAAATATGATTAGAGCAAATGCTTATATGGTCTTAAACAGAGGCTGCTTTAGTCACAGAATGGGATGCCCTGGGCAGGAATGGACCTGGCAGGGTACAGTAGTGCTTTGCCCAGCAAAAGTGTCTTTATCAGGCTAATTTCAAATATGATAAGAGCAAATGCTTATATGGTCTTAAACAGAGGCTGCTTTAGTCACAGAATGGGATGCCCTGGGCAGGAATGGACCTGGCAGGGTACAGTAGTGCTTTGCCCAGCAAAAGTGTCTTTATCAGGCTAATTTCAAATATGATAAGAGCAAATGCTTATATGGTCTTAAACAGAGGCTGCTTTAGTCACAGAATGGGATGCCCTGGGCAGGAATGGACCTGGCAGGGTACAGTAGTGCTTTGCCCAGCAAAAGTGTCTTTATCAGGCCTAATTTCAAATATGATAAGAGCAAATGCTTATATGGTCTTAAACAGAGGCTGCTTTAGTCACAGAATGGGATGCCCTGGGCAGGAATGGACCTGGCAGGGTACAGTAGTGCTTTGCCCAGCAAAAGTGTCTTTATCAGGCTAATTTCAAATATGATAAGAGCAAATGCTTATATGGTCTTAAACAGAGGCTGCTTTAGTCACAGAATGGGATGCCCTGGGCAGGAATGGACCTGGCAGGGTACAGTAGTGCTTTGCCCAGCAAAAGTGTCTTTATCAGGCCTAATTTCAAATATGATAAGAGCAAATGCTTATATGGTCTTAAACAGAGGCTGCTTTAGTCACAGAATGGGATGCCCTGGGCAGGAATGGACCTGGCAGGGTACAGTAGTGCTTTGCCCAGCAAAAGTGTCTTTATCAGGCCTAATTTCAAATATGATAAGAGCAAATGCTTATATGGTCTTAAACAGAGGCTGCTTTAGTCACAGAATGGGATGCCCTGGGCAGGAATGGACCTGGCAGGGTACAGTAGTGCTTTGCCCAGCAAAAGTGTCTTTATCAGGCCTAATTTCAAATATGATAAGAGCAAATGCTTATATGGTCTTAAACAGAGGCTGCTTTAGTCACAGAATGGGATGCCCTGGGCAGGAATGGACCTGGCAGGGTACAGTAGTGCTTTGCCCAGCAAAAGTGTCTTTATCAGGCCTAATTTCAAATATGATAAGAGCAAATGCTTATATGGTCTTAAACAGAGGCTGCTTTAGTCACAGAATGGGATGCCCTGGGCAGGAATGGACCTGGCAGGGTCCAGTAGTGCTTTGCCCAGCAAAAGTGTCTTTATCAGGCTAATTTCAAATATGATAAGAGCAAATGCTTATATGGTCTTAAACAGAGGCTGCTGTAGTCACAGAATGGGATGCCCTGGGCAGGAATGGACCTGGCAGGGTCCAGTAGTGCTTTGCCCAGCAAAAGTGTCTTTATCAGGCTAATTTCAAATATGATAAGAGCAAATGCTTATATGGTCTTAAACAGAGGCTGCTTTAGTCACAGAATGGGATGCCTCACAGCAGACTTAAGATCAGTTCAGTATATATGCACAGTTAGTTACTATAAGCAGCCTGAAAACGCTAACAAAGGCTGGATGAAAAAAAAAAAATCTCCCTGTCAGCCAGCTCCGTTTTTCCTACCTTTCCCTGGCTTTCTGTCTGTCTCCTGTCTGTCTCCTGTCTGTCTCCTGCCTGTCTCCTGCCTGTCTCCAGCCTGTCCCTGTCTGTCCCTGCCTGTCTAACTGCCTCAGCTACACAGCGTTCTGTCTGTCACGAATGCAATAGAGAAATGAGGAAAAGCAAGATGGCCGCCGTTAAATACCGCTGTGTGACGTCACCGGGCTTGCTGGCTGCTGATAGGCTGCATGTGACTGCCCCAGCTTGCACTGGCGCGGGATAGATGTCCAGACATGTCCCGTCCGCCATCTTAGAATGCCTGTAAATGTAAATGAATGGATGTTAAAGGAAAACTTCGAGTGATCGAATCGCGGGGAAATTCGGATTCGATCCGAATCGAATTTTTCCTGAAATTCGGATCGAATCCGGGTTCGTCCGGATCGATTCGCTCATCCCTAGTAATGACCTTATTGGGCATAGTCACCTATGAGAGGTTGCTAGACTGGTCCTGAAGAATGTTACAGCTGTATCATCTGGTTAGAACGCTATCTGACCAATGCAGTTAAGGAAAATACAGATACATTATAAGGATCAAAGCAGTAATGAGAAATCTGGCATCAAACCACCAAGCATAATTCCAGATGTAACCCAGGTATATCAGGGTCATATTAAAATCATGACGTGTGTCATAATAACAGAGAGAAACAACCAAGCATATGATCTGATTACCAGTATACAAAGCACCGTGATCGCATATGTAGCCAACGTTTCGAGGCTGGAGGCCCCTTTCTCAAGGCTGCATCTATCGCAGCCTTGAGAAAGCGGCCTCCGGGCTCGAAACGCCTGAGTGGTGTGCATTAATCCATACACTTATTCTATGAGTCTAAGGGGCACTGGCTGGAAAGGTGCCTAAGGATTTTTTTGCACCCTATCCTATAATACGCATTTTACTATACCTAACGGTGTGCTGATACCTACCCTTATAATTAATACACCGGTACAGTTAAATTCAACACGCCATCAGGATATATGGTGGGAAGTCATTTAATCAAATATTTACTGTATTTTCACACTATAAGACACACCTGCTCATAAGAAGCACCAAGGGTCTTTGAGGAGGAAAAGAAAAAAAATATTGTAAACCAAATGGTGTGATCAAATAGACCCCCCTCCAGAACTATATAGGACATAGCAGACCCCCCAATCAGCCCTAAAACATGTAGTTTGGAAGATCCCCCCATCCCCAAAAACAAGCAGCATGCAGAATCCTGCTCCCTATATAACATTATGCAGCCCCCAATCCACCATAGAACAGGCAGTGTGACAAATCAACCCCCCATTCCCAAATGCAGCTGTATCAGGAGGCCACCACTCTCTGCAGCCAGCATGAGCCGATGCATCAATGACATCAACGCACCACTCTTTGCACTGTCATTGATAAACCGGCCTGTAACTGGCAGCTTCTTCTGGATTGCGGCACAGGTACGTTTTTTTTCTTTAAATCACTGACCCAGCAGCAGTTGGGGATGCGGATCTGCCACATCATCTTCGCCATATAAGACTCAAAGGCATTTCCCTCCAGCTTTTGGGGAAAAATAAGTATTATATGGTGAAATATACAGTAGTTAAAGCAGGTAGGATCAAGATAAGAAACAAAACAGAACCGTAAAAGGTAGAGTCCACTTTTAGTGTTATTTTGGATTTTTTGTGCCACACGGATGTCCTCAAGTGGCTGAGCTGATCTATTTTTTTTTTTTTTATGTTTTTCTTATGTTAGCAAACCTGTGAGTTATGGAAGCAGTTACCTGTTCAAAGGTACTAATAAGAAAAAACACAACATACATTTTTTTTTTAATGCAATAAATTTCGTTATACTTATCGTCCCATCGTCTCCTTATATCCTCCACCATCCATTCTGATGCCGGCATTGTCTAAAGCAGGAGAGGAATGGAGGGGAATACCCTAGGAAAACACTTTTTTTCTGTGTTATTTAGAATGATTTTTATGCATTGCAATAAATGAGTTCACGCTATCCAAGCCGAAGTGGTTTCCACATTATCACTTATTGCTAGAAACATTGCTAGTGTGGATACGCTGTTTTTTATTTGTACACTATATAGGATTTAATTAGTTATTCTATCAATACATTTTAATACTTTTATAAACCATAGAAATATGTATAAAAAATCTAACAATTATACAGATATTTTCCTGGTCATAGTTAAGGAAAATATGTATATTGTTAGCAATAATTTTGCTAACTAGAAATTCCAATTCTAGTCTTTAAAAAGAGCGTTACCCCAACACCAATGATACAGTAAGTCAGCAAGGAGCTCCCCTGATGCTTGTCCAACTTTCTTCTTCTCTGTTTCCTGCAGAGCAAGTTGAGCAGGGCTCCAAATATTGTCCAAATATCAGTGTGAGCAAGCACAGCAAGCCACAGTGGTCTCACAGCTGTCTCTGACCACAGCAGAGCATGCTTGTCACTCATAAAGCGACACCATGACACTTCTTTCCCAGCCAAACCATGGCCCGCAAACTGAAAGGGAAAAAGCAGCTTCACTTAGAATACATAAAGTATTAAAATAAAATTGCTCATTTTACATTGTTCCAAAGGAGAACGGAGGAGAACGTTTGTGTCTGGGCTGGGGCTTTAAGATAAATATGGCAGCTCATATTTTAAGCAAAAAAATAAAAAGAAAGGGAGGCTGAAATTATTCAAGGACAATTCAAAGCAACTGCGGAAAGTGCTAGCAGCATGTGATTAAACACTGGATACCAAAACAACTATTTAACCCCCTGTACTATGAAAATGCTGATCAGAAACACTTGTTAGGAACAGAAGATCTTAAAGTGTAACTATACCCAGAATGGAGGTTTATGCCATTAACGTATCTCCCTAGCTCAGTGCCCCAAAACAGCCTGTGTTTTTTTTTTTTTTATTTAAGTTTTTGCCCAATATTCATAAAAAGCTAATAGGAAGCAGTGTGGTGTTGAATGGCATCTCATGTGCCAATTTATTCAGTTCCAAGGTAAACTGACACATAATGGCAGTTGCTATAACTGATAAGTCTGACCCCCAATGCTGAGCTATCACTGAATGTATCATTGCTGGAAAGCAGCAATATGGCCAACCATTCAAGCAGCAGCAGACTGCATCTGGTAACTGGGCAAAGGGTTTTGTAAAAAAAGAAATACAGGCTGTTTTGGGGCACTGGGCTGGGGAAAGAAGATGATGAAATAAACTACGTTTCTGGCAATAGGATCACTTTAAAGATACACTATAGTGTATGTGACAAGACCCCCCTTGGCCCCACCCCCCAGCAATGCTGCAGGACAGGAAATTAAAAAAAATGCCTCACTTGCAGAGCGGCATTCCCAGCTCTATGCATGTTCCTGGCCCCCATTTAAACTTAAAGTCCCTGTCCAGACACACACTAACTCTCTGCCACCTGAAATGAGCTATTTCAAAGCACCTGAACATCCTTGATTATATGTAAATACTTTATTTATTCTAGGCGATTTTTTGCTTTAATTCCTGGGTGGTGGCTGAGCTGGAAAAGGCAGATTTATGCATTTTAAGCATACTCTGCTGCAGCTGTGGGACCACTGTTGCTTTCTCATGCTGAGAGCTCCAAGGGACAAAGTGGCTGGAAGACCACTTTCGGAAAAAGGGCACATTTTGGAGCCCAGTTTCTACTCTGCACTGCAAGAAATGGAGGAGAGGCACATGGGACTGGAATCAGGTAAACTTCCTGCTGGCTAATTATTGTTGGGTTTAGAGTCCCTTTAATTGGATTAATGGGCTGGTGGTCAGGTACATGCACATAGTGAAACCCCACCTGGGTCCTCAGAGAAATGTGCTAGATATGGGGTGCAGGTAATATATTTAACTCAACCCCCCCTTCTGCCTTAGTGGCTGGAGAGGGTGGCATCAGGGAGAAAGTTGACAGAGGGTCTCTTTCATTACCACACAGAGGCAGCAGCCCTAAAAGTAATAAAACTCACAATGGAGGTTTTTGAGAATGTAAAAACCATGAAATCTCCCTGTGTTCTGTGTACTGTGTTACATTGTAAAGTATGTAAAGTGTAACTGCTTCTACAATGTAACAACGGCTGCAGTAGACTAGCGGGGCATACGAAATCAGGATGGGGGGCAGGCTGGGAGAAATATCTGTTGTTACAATGTAGAAAGCCTGACATCTCCCTGTGTTCTGTGTACTGTGTTACATTGTAAAGTATGTAAAGTGTAACTGCTTTTACAATGTAACAATAATGTAATGTAATGGCTGCACTAGACTAGCAGCGCATACAAAATCAGGAGTGGGGGCAGGCTGGAAGAAATATCTGAAATGCTAGTAAGAAAAGGCCATAGTGTAAAAAAACTGGTTGAACATTCCCGTGAGGTTGCTAGGCTTGGTCCAGCTCACACCCCAGCCCCCTCAAGTGCAGTGAATAGAGCTGAGGCTGCATTATTGTGCCTAGTGGCGGGAAGGTTTGTGTCCATCATGGAGGAGTTGCTGGACTAGATCCAGCAATAAGGTCAGTTTCCAAGTTCAAAAATAGGAACCTTTTGCCCCATGGGATAAAGGTGAATATAGTTTTTTTTTTCATTTTATTTTCTTATATCCAAACAATGCATTTATAGAGTAAACGAAAACTCCCCCTTTAAAACTGACTTATACCCTACCCCTAATTATGACCACTGAACTCCCCTTTCCCAGGAAGAGAAATCAGTATACATAGTTAATATATATATTGATATATATAGTTAATATATGTTTTTTTCTGAACATAAGAGCAGGAAATTCAAAAACTAAGCAGAAACTAAAAAGAAGGGAGCAAAGGGGGTGGGAGTAGCTCCATCACTATTATTTATACAAAATTATCATCATTTTCATTCAGGGCCTGGGAACCAATTTACCGCCCAGTTTAACCCTCTCATCATCTAAATATCAAGCAACAAACATGTCTAGCTATGTGGAAAGACAGAGATTTGGTTGCACATATCTGCAGATACATGTGGAAGCCACAATGCCCCGACAAGGCACTCTGTGTTTAGTGTGGTCCCTACTCTTATTTTTGAGTCCCCAAAGTTGGCACATGCAATGCAGCCAGAGTTACTCACCTGGGAAGCTGCCAGCCTCCCTTTAGAACACTTCACAGGGAGAAATCCATATTGACTGAATCCCTCCCTGTGTGTGTTCATGGCAATTCAAATGAATAAAGGGGGGTGGGAGCAGCTCAATCACTATTATTTATACAAATTTATCAACTTTGGGGACTCAAAAATAAGAGTAGGGACCACACTAAACACAGAGTGCCTTGTCGGGGCATTGTGGCTTCCATATGTATCTGCAGATATGTGCAACCAAATCTCTGTCTTTCCACATAGCTAGACATGTCTGGTGCTTCATACTTAGATGATGAGGGGGTTAAACTGGGCGGTAAATTGGTTCCCAGGCCCTGAATAATGATGATAATTTTGTATAAATAATGGTGATGGAGCTACTCCCACCCCCTTTGCTCAGAAACTAAAAAGTAAAAAAAAAAATGGAAGAAAAAATTATAAAGACCCCCAAGGAACACAGATCAATCATGCAGCACACTGTGTACTGTGCTTAGCTATAGACATGTGCCGTTCAGATATCTGTACTGCTGTCTCTTAATAGAATCTCACAATGGTGCCCCATCAGAAATAAGATCTGCTTTATGCTGCTAATCACACTCCTGGCTCCTGCATTGAAAATTGAACAGCAGTCTTTCTGTCAAGCTAAGCAGTGATTAGTTATACATTTAAAAGCAGAAATGGTGAAAGTAAACAGGAATAAGTTCTTTCCCGGTGACAGAACCAGTAAGAAGAAACTCTTCCCCTTTTTTGTTAGCATGACCTTTCTCAGGACAGAGGTTGACGATAGAAAAGGTTTGTTGACTTCTTTCAGTATAAAGAAACCTGTACATGTGACAGGTTGCATTAGGTCAATGACCTACTTTGGCCATTCGGCTTCACATGGAGAGCAAAACGTCTTTTTATTAGTGTTGCTGTTCAGATTCAGGTTAAAGTTATTGGCTGATTCTCTTTGATTCAATCAGGGCAGGATTTTGCCCAAATTTATAGTTCATCATTAGGTAATAGCAATTAAAAGCAGTGTCCGTATGCGTCATTTTGTCCAGTATATACCGTGCAAGGAATTTCTGTGAAACAAATAACAGTCTACACACAGTGGGTAAAAAAAAATATTTTACCTGTAAACAATTATTATTATAAAAAACATCAATAAATCATATCAATGATTAATATAACAATAACTGCCCACTGTAGGTTCTAGGTTGTGGATGACGAAATCACACCAATGAGAATGTATAAAAGATTGTATTTTGCACAGACCTATGATACAGGGCAGTTGTACATGTGTAAAAATAATACAAATAATACAAAATATATATAAAAATAAGGGCCTAAACAGTTACATTGACCACTATACCGTATAGGTATCACAGGGACTAAACAAATACATAAAATAATTTCTAAAATGTACTATTACTAAGTACAATTGCCAAATAGGCCTAAAGTTACTTGCTGATAGTTACCAATACAGGGCTCTCATGCCCACGCGTCCTTTCTCCTTCTTGGTCCCCTCTCGCCTCCCAAAATATTACTCTACCTCTTTCTAGGACACCTCAGTTCCTGTTGGATAGGACTAGCACAACCCTTTAGCCAGCCCATCTGCTCACAAAAGGATTTCATGGGCAGGTATTGACTTAATTTACATGACATAGTTAAGAATCCACCCAAATCTATTGTGTCCACCCAACCGCAGCCAAGATGTCTGGGTCGATACCAAATTAGCATCTAAGAGGCTCAATTACCATCCTAGCTAGGGCAGCTACTTGGAGACCTAGTTTAGATATTTAATACTTGTATCTCTAATATTTTATATTTCATGGGAATTCTTTATTTCTTACATACCTACTATAGGGTTAGTCTATCACTGTGCAAGAACGCATTCTCGTGCCAGTGTGAGAACCTTACATAGAAGCATAGGGGGTAATGCTAATTACTTGGTAAAGCCAGTGTGACTTGCATCATGCATTGCGGTGTGGATTGCAACCTGCTTACCGGTGAGCTTTTTAGCTTTAAAACACAAAAAGTCTAAAGTCATACTTTAGTAAAAATTGGCCACTACACTTTAGTCCAAAAAAAAAAACCACAGTGCAGTGTAAAGACACTTACCGGATCGTCCGCTGCCAGTCCAGGTAAAGCTCCTTCCTCCTCCACCGCCTCGATGCTCGACACTGCTGCACAGAAGGGAACTATGGTGCATCCTGTCCTATCGTCACAGAAACTACGGCACACTCCTCTCCATTGAAGTGAATCGTATTCCCCTTCTGCACAGCGGTGTTGAACGTCGAGGCGTCCAAGGTGTAGGGAGCTGTGCCCAGAGTGGGACTGACAGTGGGCAATACAGTATGTGTCTTTACACCACACCAGCACCGATAGCCTGAGGATAGTGTTTTGTTTTTTACCAAAGTATAAAAAAGTTTGTTCAACCTTTTTTTCCAAAAAATGACCTGTATCTGCAATGGGGCATTTTTACAGCTGAGGTGCATAATTTTTCTTATCAGATAAGGAATATTAAAAAATATTCTTACCTGGAGATATGATGTATCTCACCGGTAAAAATGCCCCATTGCAGGTACATATGGTGTTTTGGGGAAAAAAATTGGAACAAATATACTTGTTTTGCACTTTTTTTGTGTGCTAGAACTTAAAATCTAACCAAGAGGTTGCAATCCACACTGTAGTGCACCTCCAAAGTCACACTGGCTTTCGCCAAATAAATAGAAAGACCCTCCCCCCCTCCATAAAAGACTGACAGCAGAAGGAGTCCATATGGTCCATCCAGTCTGCCCTTATGCATGTTCTCTTAGGATAGATGTATGCTTATCCAAGGGATGTTTACATTCAATGACTCTTGCTTTTTCAACTACCTCTGCTGGAAGTTTGTAGATACTAATCTTTTTGTAAAATAATATTTTCTAACTTTGCTCCTGATCTTCCCTCCAACCAACTTTAGGTAGACTAGATAGCCACAAATTTTGTGTATATTTTTCTGTACAGAGACAGAAATACTACGAGTTAAAGATATTGAATTTCATACTAAATTCAATCCTTTTTTGTCTAGTAACCATACATATAAACTGATGTACTAAAGTAATACAACCTATGAAAAATGATCATGTCCATATTATAAATGTAAGAAGCTGAATTTTTCAGATATCCATAAAACAAAAGTTTTAAAAATGTGAGAATTCCCTCTATATTTTTTATGGTGAAAATGGTGCTTTTGGTGTGTTTCAGTCGCCTTTTGGATTTTACCTTTTAAATGTATTTAATATTATTGATTGTAAATAATTATATATTTTAATATTTAAACAAAAGTATAAAAATAATATAATTTAATTAAATATTAGTTTTATTTTTAAGTATGGTATTCAAAAGGGAAAAAAAACATGAGTACAGAAGTATCAATAGGAGTCAAGTCATAACATGCATGTTAGGCATTAATACTAAAATTCAACAAAAATTTTTAAAGAAGCTGTTCACTCACAAAACTTCAACAAATCAGTATCGGGCACAAATAGAGGCCGATTCATCAATAGCGCCAGGTAGCGACAGATGAGCGACTGAAGTATGGCGCTAAGAGCGCCGCTAGCGTCAGCCGCGGGCGGTAGCGATTCGCTATAGCAGGCCTCCTCAGTTGCTACCTGGCGTTGTTGCGAACAACGCCTACATTGCTGAATATGATGTTGGCCCTCAGCTTTGTAGGCGCTGTCAGTCAGTGTGACCACGCTATTCTACACAGCGCCTGTTAGCTTTGCTGTGTCCTGGCCATCCAGTACCTTCTGAATAAAACACATTGCCACATTTGTTAAAAATTTAAAGAGTTTTTATTTTGTGTTGAAAATGAAATTAAATTCAACCAGATATTCTAATATAAATGCAAAATAAAACATAATTAAACACATAGCCACAATTTTTTATTTTTTTTTATTTGTTAAATAAAAAGGAAATACAATTAAACCACCAATGAGAAAGAAAATGAAAAGAAAAACAGAACAGAGAAAAATGGAAAATCGAAAAAGAAAAGAAAAACAGAAATGAGAAAGGAAAATAGAAAAAGTAAATAAAAACAGAACTGAGAAAGAAAAGGAAAATAGAAAAGGAAAATAAAAACAGAACTGAGAAAGAAAAGGAATATTAAAATAGGAATTAGAATGAAAAGGAAAATAGAAAAGGAAAATAAAAACAGAACTGAGAAAGAAAAGGAAAATAAAAACAGAAATGAGAAAGAAAAGGAAAATAGAAAAGGAAAATAAAAACAGAACTGAGAAAGAAAAGGAAAATAAAAACAGAACTGAGAAAGAAAAGGAAAATAGAAAAGGAAAATAAAAACAGAACTGAGAAAGAAAAGGAATATTAAAATAGGAATTAGAATGAAAAGGAAAATAGAAAAGGAAAATAAAAACAGAACTGAGAAAGAAAAGGAAAATAAAAACAGAAATGAGAAAGAAAAGGAAAATAGAAAAGGAAAATAAAAACAGAACTGAGAAAGAAAAGGAAAATAAAAACAGAACTGAGAAAGAAAAGGAAAATAGAAAAGGAAAATAAAAACAGAACAGAGAAAGAAAAGGAAAATTAAAATAGGAATTAGAATGAAAAGGAAACTTACAACAGAATTAAACACATAGCCACATGTATATATATATTTTTTTTTTATTTTTACACAAAAAAAAAAATAATAATAAAACAGAAATGAAATTGAAAATGAAAAGTCCAACAGAAATTCTAAAGCAAAGTAAAGTGCAGGAAAGTTTTTGAAATGGAAATTAGGGATCAGGGTGCATCTCTTTGTGCCTGAAAAAATAAGAAAAGTGCAGTTAGTATATATCTTTAAAGTTGTTTTGTCGTTGCCAAAAAAAAAATGCATAACTTAATAACCAACATTGGCGTCTTACACCCCCCTTAGAGTGGTTTTGGTCATCTTACACCCCCCTTAGAGTGGTTTTGGTCATCTTACACCCCCCCTTAGAGTGGTTTGGGTCATCTTACACCCCCCTTAGAGTGTTTTTGGTCATCTTACACCCCCCTTAAAGTGGTTTGGGTCATCTTACACCCCGCTTAGAGTGGTTTTGGTCATCTTACACCCCCCCTTAGAGTGGTTTGGGTCATCTTACACCCCCCTTAGAGTGGTTTTGGTCATCTTACACCCCCCTTAAAGTGGTTTTGGTCATCTTACACCCCCCTTAGAGTGGTTTTGGTCATCTTACACCCCCCTTAAAGTGGTTTGGGTCATCTTACACCCCCCTTAGAGTGGTTTTGGTCATCTTACACCCCCCTTAGAGTGGTTTTGGTCATCTTACACCCCCCCTTAGAGTGGTTTGGGTCATCTTACACCCCCCTTAGAGTGGTTTTGGTCATCTTACACCCCCCCTTAGAGTGGTTTGGGTCATCTTACACCCCCCTTAGAGTGGTTTTGGTCATCTTACACCCCCCTTAAAGTGGTTTGGGTCATCTTACACCCCGCTTAGAGTGGTTTTGGTCATCTTACACCCCCCCTTAGAGTGGTTTTGGTCATCTTACACCCCCCCTTAGAGTGTTTTTGGTCATCTTACACCCCCCTTAGAGTGGTTTTGGTCATCTTACACCCCCCCTTAGAGTGGTTTGGGTCATCTTACACCCCCCTTAGAGTGGTTTTGGTCATCTTACACCCCCCTTAAAGTGGTTTGGGTCATCTTACACCCCGCTTAGAGTGGTTTTGGTCATCTTACACCCCCCCTTAGAGTGGTTTTGGTCATCTTACACCCCCCTTAGAGTGGTTTTGGTCATCTTACACCCCCCCTTAGAGTGGTTTGGGTCATCTTACACCCCCCTTAGTGTGTTTTTTTGCTCTTTTTGATGGGAGTTCAAATACATTTAACCAGTAGTGCAGTACTTGCATTAGAGTGAAGGGTAGTTAGCTTACCGCAAAAAAAGAAGTGATCAGCCTTTCCCTTAGCTCATCGCCAGTCTGGGTGTCCTCACTTCTATCTGCGGGCAGGTTGGGGATTTCTGGCACCAGTGCTGTCTCCTCGGGGGCTTGGATTCGGTGACAAATGCAAATGTTGTGTAGCACACAGCAGGCAAGGATGATCTTGGAAACCTTCTGTGGGCTGTAGAGCATCTCTCCTCCTGGCCGTGCCAAACAGAGAAAGCGTGCTTTCAGCAGGCCGATGGTTCTTTCCACAATGCTTCTGGTCTTGCGATGCGCTGCATTGTAGCGTTCATGGGCAGAGGTCCGTGGGTTCCTGACCGGAGTCATGACCCACGTTCTCTGCCCATATCCCTTGTCCGCTGTAGAAAAAACACAAGGAGAGAGACAGCAATTAGTACTAGTACATGTTTTTTGGTGGTAGTTTGGTTAAAATTGGCTTACTAGGCCACATATTAGCAAAATACATAGACATGGTTAATTTATTACCCAGTAGCCAGCCAGCTGGCATTTCGTTGTTATCAAACTTCCGGCACAGGACTGTCCGCTGCAAGACGTAAGAATCGTGGCATGAGCCGGGGAACCCCGATCTCACCGCCCGCAGCCTCATGTCTGGGTCACAGACCACCATGATATTAAGCGAATGGAACTGCTTCCGGTTTCTGTAGGACAGCTCCTGTGCACGGGGAGGGCGGAAAGGGATATGTGTACCATCAACGCACCCTAGCACATTCGGGATCCCTCCCATCAGATAGAAAGCATGTTTTATTTTGGCAACCTCTTCCTCATCCTCAGGAAACTTGATGTAAATTGGGATTAAATCACAAATTGCCAGAACTACCTGGATTAGTATGCGGCTCATAGTAGCCTGGCTTATCCCGCTGAGGAGGGCTGAGGTTGCCTGGAAGGTCCCTCGTGCCAAAACATTAAGAGTGGCACACAGGCGTACTATGCCTGGAATGGAATGAGTGCGTTTGGTGGATGGCTCGATTTTGGTCTTAATCTGATCATATAGGGACTGTAGTGCAGCACGATTCAGACGGAAGCGGCTCCTGATCTGCTCGTCACTTAAGTCCCATACTGAAAGGCGGATTGCAAAGGAGCGGGGTGCCCTAAGCCTCACAACACCCCGCTCCCTTTCCTCCTGCTCTTTCAGCATACACATACATCCATCCACCCAGACACCATACATCACCCTCTTATCCATCACACACACTAAAGATATATACAAAAACAAAAATAAACAAAAAAAACCACTAACACACAACACACACACAAACAATCACACTCCACACACACCCGCTACAATGCAGCTCACCACAAAACCAGAACTATAGTGGTCCAAACCACCAGCCTGCTGAAAACCAGCTTTCTAAGTTAAGCACAACCAAGAGGGGAGTTGCTGCACAGCCCACAAAAGGCCCCAAAATCAAGCCTCACTTGCTGTATGCTACACAATATTTGCAGATGCCACCCAAACCAAGCTCCTAAAGAAACAGCACTGATGTCAGAAATCACCCAACAAGCCACAGAGAGTGAGGACAGAAACCAGACAGAGGCTCAAATGAGCTAAGGGAAGCGAGCACAGCACCACACCACAGCCTTTGCCACAGTGTAAGAATAGCAGAAGCTAGAACATTCCTTCCTTTTATACTTCATTTTCTAAAGTGACAGGTCCGCTTTGCCGCCTTTTGCGTCGCTCTGCTATTTCCGGGCGCCAATTAGCCGACCCAGGTGTGCGTAAAACAGAGTGCGCACGCGCACGCTAGTAGCGCTACTAGCGTACTTGAGCCGTAACTTGCGTGCATTAACGGACATGGCCCAAAAATCAGGGGTGGACCAATGAAAGGGAAGCTGATGTTTTTTTAAATAGCCGTTAGGCTAAGCACATGTCACAAGGGTTTGAGATACATCAGTCCATTGTTGGATTTGGGTGTGTGTTGTTTGTTTAATGAGGTCTGTAATGAGTTAATTGGCTAACACACATGCTTCTGTCAGTGCAGTGGAGGTGTGCCTAGAAGGAACTGGGCTGTATGTGTGAATCAATTAAGTGGGCTGCTTTTGGATTGGCTGTTAGAGCACATAAAACCTGCCCAAGCCTAAGAGATTGCGATGCCATTCTGTAGTGTGCATGCGTGCTTGTTGGGTGTGTATTTGTGTGTGTGTGCAGCTACAGGATGGAGCCAAATTCAGGACATCTGCCGGCCACAGCAGGCCCGAGTAGGAGTTTGGTGGGTGCTGTGCGCAGACCTCCCTTACGGAAAAGGGCACAGCCTGAAGGTGGGGCAGCACCCCAGGCTAAGCGCCCAGGTGCCAAGAGGGAGCCTGAATTTAATTTGGCTGAGAATAATCATCTTGTGCGCCTTACACTTGCTAAATGGGAGCTGATATTTGGCTCCCAAAGCAAGTCCATAGGCAAACAAGAAAGAAGCAAACTGTGGGATGCCATTGGTGTGGAGCTTAGTAGCACAGCTCAACACCCACGTAGTGGCCCATCCTGCAGGAAACGCTTCTACACTTTGCGAGGGGCCCTTATGAAAAAGATGAATCACGATCTTGATGTGGACAGTGGGTTCATCCAGGCTCCAAAGAGTACCTACAGGCCGTATGAGGAGATGCTGAAGGCCAAAATCCCACTGGCTCGGCTGCAGGGTGTGGATCCTGGGGATGACACCACCGGTTGGGCTGAAGGTACATATTTTCTGGCTTTTACAATAACCTAATGTTAATGTATGTGATTTGCATTTTTACATTCTGACCAACTAACAGTAGGACCTGTGAAGTATTACATTACAGCTCAAACATTTGTAACTTTTCTGTCTGTTGCTTTATGCATAGGTGCACATGCTGCTGTCCGGGATGTGCCTCAGGACACCCAAGCTCCTGCCCTTCCAGCAACCTCAAGGCTACCCCAGTCTGCCATTGAAGGTATTTACCAATAATTTGGTTGCTGGTTTTTTTTTTAACAAATGGGTGTGGGAGCAGCTCAAACAATCAAGGTTTGCCCTGTTGAGTATTAATAATATGTGCCTGCGCCCTAATTGCACGCCCACTGTAACACTCACAGCAAGTAACTAACAAGGCCCTAACATGTGTAGATATGTAGGACGCCAGAGATGTGTAGCCATATATCGGCATATCAATGTGGGAGCCACACTTGGCTTGATTAGTGAATATTAGTGAAAGAGCTGCTCACACACCTTAATGCATGTTGTATTTTGCAACGCACATTAGCTATGGCTCAATGTTGGTTTTATTTTGGCCTAGCTCCCATGCCCTTGGCCCCAGCATCTCCTCCGGATCCCACCTACTCTTTGGATGTCGGTAAGTGCATGTGTTCACCTTGCTTGATCCACTTTTACTCAAGTGCATGTGTCTCATTCCTCTTTTTTCTTGGTAGGCCAAGTGACTGGTTCATCTTTGGACCCCACTTCCGATGTTGCCGGTCAACAGGACCCTGTTGGTGTGTAGAGCAATACATAATGTATCCTTTATGCTGTTTATGTTACACTGGTTCAATTTGGTTAGTCTACTAAGCTACATGTTTGCTTGGTAAACTTGAAGATGCCTCTTGGGAGTGCTGGTTGCCTCCCCAGGGTCAGTCTATTAGTTATTTGAGTGATAGCAATGTATATTTGCGGACATATTTTTAGCCAAACATTCCCTGTAGTAGTTTGCTGATTATTTAGAGACATTCTTTTTTTTTTTTAGTTGACCCGAATATCGGAAGTGGCTGTCCAGAAAGGGCCCCTCAAGTTCCAGCTGCCAGAGATGAGGGTAAGTGGTTTGGCCTTGCTATAGTCTGTATTTTGGCTCTAATTTTGTGCCACTTGCTTCTGGCAACTTGTGTGTCCACATGTATTTTCAAGGTCCAAGCTCGAGTGAGGACCCCACTCCAGACATCTGGGATATTGGGGGTATGTTTAATTTAAGCAATGTTTATGATGAGATTTGCAGAAATTAGTGCGTCTTAGTCCTGTAACATACATGTTAACAATCTGAGTTTAACAGAGACCTTTGGTCTAGTGTGTATTTTGGAACTTTTTAGAGGTATGGCCTCGATAGCCTAACCAGGTTACATTAGAGTTTGGCCCACAGACCTACTAACCTGATTTTCCTGTTTAGCATATGCCAACTTGCCCGACATCTCGGATGTTGAATTGCGACTCTCTGGCAGCGATACCTCGAGCCTACCTGTGCCGGAGGACACGCAGGTAACATGGCTGATGTAGACGACCTCGAAACACATTGGCATATTCGTGGGTAGTGGAAGAAGCAACATGTCACATTTCCTTTCATTGTTGTTTTGGCAGGAGGCGGAACCAGAACCCCAAGCTGGGACCTCTTCCCAAGTCCCATGTGGCCAAGCTTCAGAGGCTCAGACAAGGGTAAGTTGTATAGTGAGTGTTTATGGTAATTTTTTGGAGGGGCATAACTGCATTGGTTCTGTTTGACTAAAATGTGGTTTAATATTTGTTTAGCCTCAAACCACAGCAAGAGGAGGTGTGGCACCAACCAGTGCCGATTTCTACGAGCTAGGGGTCCAGATGCTGGAGGACTACAGTCGCCAACAGCCGCGTGATGGAACTAATGAGCGCATTGCGGCGTTGGAAAATCAGGTGCTGATGTGTCAGCAACAAAATGAGGCCCTGCAGCGCCAGGTGGACCAGTTACGGCAAAACCAACTACAGAACCAGGACCTTGGTCGGCTGGCAAATGTAATCGAGCAATCTGTACAGCGCCAGGAAGAAGCAATACAGCGCCAGGCAGAAGCAATACAGCGGCAGGACCAAACTTTGTTGTTGCTACAACAGCTCATACAACAGCAGTCTATATTTTTTACTGCACTGTTGTCCCCCAACACCGCCCCTAGCAATGACTCCCAACCTCCCCGGCCACCCAGCCAAGAATATTAATTTGTAAACCTTTTTCTTATGATTTATGTAAATATATTTTTGAAAACCACCTCTAAATTGTGTTTATCCATACATGTGAAAGCGAAATACACAGTCATGGATGATTTGCTCAATCATCTCTAATATTATGCCACCATTTATGTGCCACATTAGTTAACATTGCTTACTATGGTGTAAACATGTACTGGCTCAAAATGGCTGCCTAATTTTAGACATAATGGTTTTTGGGAATCTAAACCTATGCTGGTCAAGGAACAACACAGTTATTAGTACTAAAAATTGTATTTAAAAAAATTGGCCCAACACGGCCAACATAGGCCAACAAAGCCACAAACAATTGAAATGGCAGCCATCCCCCCCACCCTAACGTCTCCGACGCCTCTTCATGGCCAGCAGCATCCCTTTCATCTGTCGGAAGGCCCGCCACAGTCTGCGATGCTGGCGTATACAAGCTGTAGAGATGTGATTAAAAATAATATGTTAGAATTTGATTGGGAACTCAACATACACAGATGTAGCAATGTAATGTCAGTGTTTCTAACTTGCTAACACTCACATTAACATTGGTGAACAATGTGCCCTTAACATTTTAAATTAAAGGTTTAATATTGGCTTGAAAACATGTTAGGACCACATACCTTTACTCTTAAAGTGGACCAACACCCACAATATAGTTTATCATGGGTTTTGGGCCACTTTGTTGTTGCTCACAGATCTGTTTTTTCCCTGATGTGTGTATACACACAGTAATCCATAGCCACTCACCTCTCCATGCTCCAACGTGATTGGCACAAAAAACGCACGCTAACGTCTATGCAGGGAACAGGAATGTACAATCCTCTTCCGCCGCCTCTTCACGCATGTCACTCTCTGGCTGCTCATGGGGACCCGGCGGCCATTCACAGAGGCCCAGGGCGGAAAAATGCACGTCTGGAGTGGTGCGCGGGAGCCAGCGGAAGATAAGTTCCGATAATTAGGGGTTTGCTTGGTGGGTTTGACCCGCGGTACATGCACTTATCGTATGTTCCGCGGGGTGTTAGTTGTTAGTTGTTGGCAAATTAAATGTTTAATGCACATTAAACACCCTTGGTGTTGGGCCAGGTTAACTCTTGCAAATGTAATAATGTTTATGGCCAAGTAAGGACATTTATGTCTTTAGTCCCAGCCAAACATCAGGGCCTAAGGATGATCGAAGTTTGCCCTATAATGTTATGGGTAAACACCTAATCAGCCCCATTTGGTTGTCTATACGCCACAAATAGTCCGTATGTGTCCGTAACAAGAATGTGAGGCAACTATCAAGGATGGTGACTGGCATGTTGGATTATTGTACAAACACATTTAACCTAGATGTGTGTGAAATTCACACATTGGTAAATTAAAAATTTCTACAGATGTAACTAGAAGAGAAAGGTTTCACAAGTATTTACCCATATGAATTTGGATGTACTCACCATCGCAGCTGTGGCGGTGGCCCATGCTGCTGGCCGTCCCTGGAGCTGGTGTGGGGAGGAGGAATTCTGCCTCCGTCTGCGTAGCAACATCTGTCCATAAAAAAACAAAATACAAAACAACATTTAGTGGAGCTATGACACCCGAAGATTTGACATCAATCTGGTTATTGAGTCTTACCTCAAAAAAAAAAAACTTGTTTACATACATGTTAAACGATATTTGCTATATTCCTGGTCCATTAGTTAATGTGAAGTGTTTATGGTTGCCACATGTATCCGTTATGAAAATCTGGCACTAACCTTTACATTGCAATGTAAATGACTCATTACCAATTTAATGGCTAATGTTACCAGTGTGCAACATGTGTTTGGCCTAACTACTTCACGTAAATTAACTATTGCTAGCACACATCATGGTGTGGCCAGAAACATAGGGGTGGTTGCCAGTTGGCTAGCACTGTAGTGTGGTTTGTGATGTTAATGTACATTAGCAAACCAGCTGAGACAATGGACCAGGAAACGTGTCTGTTAGAAGTGGTCCAAGACCCAGGATTGTTAATATTCAGTGTTTTAGTCTACTTTGGCAGAGCAACATAATTTTAGTCCGCCACCGCCCCTGCCTTCCGCACATCACTCCTCCAGTGTGTGCGCACGCGCATGCCAGTATGAAACAGAGCGCAGGCGCACACACATCTCGAGTGCCACACAGGAGGCGGGGACAATGGCTTCTGCCACCCCCAAAGAGGGAAGTAGTTTGTGGTGTTTTGTTGGGGGGTGGCCCTGGGTGAGGGATGTGATTGGGCAGGGAAGGCGCGAGAATCCAAGCAATATCATCAATGTTTGTGGGTCCACTTTAAGGAATGACATAAATTCCAAAATGAGATGGCTAACAACATACACTTACCACGACTATGCCCGAGGAGGATTTGACGCCAAAATTCCATGGAGGTGCCGCCTATATGATGCCCTGCAAATTACAGAGGAATGGCAAGGGCTAAGCACAAATGGTCAGATGAAACCTGTCACAGACTAACAATTAAAACATGTAAACTCACCAGGGGATGAAGCGCCACTTGAAGCCCAGGGAGGGCTCTGAGGAGGAGGCGGGGAGCCTCGGCTCCTCACACTCTGCTCAGAAGATCCACCAGGCAAAGGGCCACCCTCCTCCCTCTCACTCCCTGCTTGAGAGTGGCCCCTTGCCTGGTGAGAGTCCTCAGACTCAGAGTGTGAGGAGCTGAGGCTTGATCCAGCCTGCCCCCCAGCAGCACACTCCTCTGGGGCGTCATCCCCTTCCTCCCCTGGGTCCTCTAAATAGGACCCGCGGGAGGGACCCTCCCCCGATGACTCCCCCGAGTCCGCCTGCCTGGTTCGGGGGAGGAATCCCTTCCCACGTTTCCCCAGGGGAGGACGCTTATCTGTGTGGAGGGGGTGAAAGCAAATAATTAATATAAAGAGCAAAAAAGGACACAGCTTAGCAGATGATTCTGCACAAAGGCAAAAAAGAACATAAGCTTTAACTTACCTGATGCGTAGGCATCATATAGGCGGTACACGCCTTCTGGGTCCCGGCGCTTGAAATCAGACCATTTTTGTTGGATGGCCCGGATGGTCAGGTCGGTCTGGAAGCGCCGGGACACAGTGGCCTTCACCTCCATGGCAAGGCGTTTTTTAGCTCCTCGGGCATAGTCGTATTCGGCCAGGCAGAAGTCCTATGAAAAAAAAAAAAAAAAAAAAAAATAATAAATACATGACCTCAGAACAATGTCATAAACAGTTATACAGAGACAAGATCAAAGTGGACCCACACCCAGGATTTACATTATTCTGGGTTTGGGTGCACTTTTGTGGGCCACAACTATTGTGGGTGGCCCACTGTCTGCAACCCCCTTGGAAGGCCACAAATACACCGCTGAGGACACTCCCACGTCACTCCGCAAGCCAAACACAGCGCTCCACGCCGGTGTGGTATGCGCATCCAAGGCCGTTGGGAGGTGCATACCAGCTCAGCTGTGTCTGCACGGCAAAGTACGCATGTGGCGTTTGACTCTAACAGGGAGTGCGCCTGCACACAAAATGAAAATATGTATGGCGCAGGGGTACACCCTGCTAGAGGTAAGCGCAATAGGCATCCGCAACTCACGCATGCACAGATGGGACGGGGCAGAGGTAATTTTTAGGGCCCTCCAGGGGGGGGGGGGCCATCCCAGCAGGACATCCACAATGGGGATGCCCCATGTGGAGTGTTAAATTTTGGCCTAAAAACAATACAAATTCTGCCCCTATCCCCCCTGTGTGTTTATCAATTTTTAAGCTAAAAATACATAAATAAAATACTCACTTTCACCACCTGGCCATTTACACGGCTATCCACCCGGGTGCGCCTTTGTTTCCTTGGCCCAGGAGGGGAATGGGTGGGAGGGGTGGTATTTGGGGAAGGTGAGGTAGGTGGGGGAGGTGGGGGAGGGGTGGTGGGTCCGGAATCTGAGGAGGAGCTGGGGAGGCGCATTACTCTCCGTTTTGGAGCCATATTGGAAACGCTAAGGAGGAAACAGGAACCGGAAATGACGCTAGCGACATTAGACCAAAAAAAAAAAAAACCTAACAAAAATACGCTCCGCGCCCCAGCAACAAGCTATTCTCAGCTATGTGCAAGCTAAGTGGCGGAAAAACTAAAATGACGCTTGAAAACAAGCTAGTGGCATAAGCGCAAGACAGTTTTACCTTAAGGTGGCGTTGAAACGCAAAGGAGGATCCCGGAACCGGATATGACGCTAGCAACTGTGCTTCAAAATTCAAACACAAACATGCGCGCAGCAGGGACAAGCTAATATCAGCTATGTGCAAGCTAAGTGGCGGAAAAACATTAAAATGACGCTGCAAAACAAGCTATTGGCATAAGCGCTAGACATTTTTACCTTAAGGTGGCGTTGAAACGCAAAGGAGGATCCCGGAACCGGATATGACGCAAGCAACTGTGCTTCAAAATTCAAAAACAAACATGCGCGCAACAGGGACAAGCTAATATCAGCTATGTGCACGCTAAGTGGCGGAAAAACATTAAAAGGACGCTGCAAAACAAGCTAGGCCCAAAGGCGCCACGAATTATTAGCTTGATTTAGCAGGGGATTCTACATACTGTAATGCATAGGTCCTTCTAAAGCATACACCGTTGTGCTTAAATATACAGATCTTATTCCTTCACAAAGTCATCACACAATCAAACTAGACAACTACCTGAAAATGTGGCACACATGAGAATGCATAACGGGTTGTTATGAGCTGGTACGACTGAATGTTAATCCTGCAATATGTGGCCAGGCACGCTCACAACTACAGTGTATTCATTAACAACGACTGGGGTCGCGGGAAGTGAATTCCTTGCAAATGGCAGAAGGGCACATGTATGAACAGCACAGCGCCGCACAACGCAGCGCAGCGAGGCACAGCGACGCTCGCGCCGCCACATAGCGAATTCAAACAGCGACTGCACAAACACTGACCAACACAGATTCATCAAGGACAGGGCTGCCGAATAGCTTGGGCGCTGACAATTTCTAAGAGCGAACGTGACCGCCCAACCTGACAGGCTACAAAATAGCTTTACAAGCCCCGTTTGTGTGGAAAACCAGCGATTTTGATGCCAATGAGTTTGGGTGGAGGAGATGCAATTCCCATGTCACTCACAACATTACATTGTGAAAAATAAAAAAAAAATCTAATACAGATAAATAACCAGCCAGATTCATAAAACATATCAATATAAACATGTGTTGAATTTTGTACCAAAGAAAAAAACCCCAACACCACTAAAAACAATCATTGCAGCGTCTGCCATTGAAATGTATGGGAGAGCGGCAGGTAGCGCCAGGTAATACGTGTCGCTGTGAAGGAATTTGCAGCGGCGCTGTTCGGGCCAGCCGGCTTCATGATGAATGCCGCGCTAGCCGTCGCTCTCGCCGGCGCTAGCCTCATTTAGCTTGATAAATGCGTCATTGTGACCGCCGCCGGGCGTACTTGAGTCGGTAGTCGCCGTTAGCTGCCGCTACCTGGCGCTCGTCAGACACTACCTGGCGCTATCGCTTGATGAATAAGGGCCACAGTCTCCAAAGCATGGTAGGCAGGAAAATGGAGGGAATGTCAGCTGAATGTTTGGAGCTGCAGAAGCTGCTTTTATTTCTTGCTGAAATGGGGCTGCTTGCTATCAATTCTCATTTAAGAACTGCATGTTGGGAGAGATCTCAAATCACTTTCTTGACTGCTTTTGCACTGACCCTAATTTTTATGACCCCTACTGAATAGATCATTATCAGTGCTTTAAAAGTACCTATGTATGTTGGGTATTGCTCTGCTCACAGGACATTGTGCTTTTAGATTTATTTAGTTTTTTCTTGTTTGTATATTCATATTTTAGGAAAGTGTCTTTTTTATTCTGCTTTTTTATAATTTTTTTAGGGAAAGCCTGTGCAACCAAAAAATTCTTCAAGAGATTACTTCCAGAAAGATGAGCCCACTACAACAAGCTGGGTACACCTAGAAACCTTAATTTGTGTCCTTAATGAAACATATGGAATATATGGTTTGTGGAGTATTCCAAATGTAAAGGGTTGTTTTGGTTGAAAAAGCACAAGGTGCGCACTTTTGGCCTGATGCAGAGCCTCCTCCAATCTGACCTTATTTTGTTTCGTTTTTCCTCTGGCCTGTTTTCCTTCCGTTTGTCTCGGGGTTCAAATGTGATTCAGAGCCGCCGTTGGGAGAGCTCCGTTACTGATCCATTTATGTGTCTTCATTCGGGAAGTGTTTTTCCCCTCTCGGGTGCTTTCCGTGTGGTCGTGGGTTCCGTTGCCGCTCACACGGACGATCCGTTTTTGGCTCCTTTTTAATGCGTTTCCAAACGTACCTTCTTGCCATCTGTTTCCGTTTTCACCCCGATTCCGATTGTTTTTCCATGTATACTTACATTTCCATGGATTTCCTGTGGACAATCTGTGTCCACGCAAGCGCACATCCCTAGTCCTCCCTCAAGCTTCCCTCATACATCAAACTGACACTTTTACCAACACCAAAACTTACCTTAAACTACTATCCTTCTTCTTCTTCCTCCTCCCTGTGTTTAATGCTTACCTTAACCTCTTCTCCTTCTTCTTATCTTCTTCCCTGTGTTTAATGCTTAGCTTAATCTCTTCTCCTTCTTCTTTTTCTTCTTCTTCATCTTCCCTGTGTTTAAGGCTTACCTGAATCTGTTCTCCTTCTTCTTTTTCTTCTTCTTCATCTTCCCTGTGTTTAAGGCTTACCTGAATCTGTTCTCCTTCTTCTTTTTCTTCTTCTTCTTCCCTGTGTTTAATGCTTACCTGAATCTGTTCTCCTTCTTCTTTTTTTTCTTCTCCTTCTTCTTCCTCCTATTCCTTGTCCCATATACTTACCTTTTGGGGCATGTAAGTGTATGGTTATGTTGTGAGAACGTACAGTGCCAGGAAAGAGAACACACCACACAATTTTTTTTTTTTTTTTTATCAAACTGTAAATTTTTACAATGTATTAAAATAAAAAAAAATTGGGCTCAGCCACACAGGAGGGTCTTCTTCTTCCTCATTTTGGCCCTTGTCTTTGATCTGTGAATGAAAAACATCACCAGTTTTGCCTTGTAAGTATTTCTTGCTTATCTAGGGGTTTTGGTATGGGACATTTTTAGGGTTAATGTGGGCCCAAGTTATTTTATTAATGTGTCTTGGCCCATATTTTATTTTTTTGGCCCAGGAGTTTAAACTACATGTATGATATATTGAACAAACTTACAAGGCTTGCGGCCAACAGGGCGTCTATGGGCGCAGCCTCCTCCCTCGGTCCAGCAGAACGTCTGGCTCTGAATCTGTTTGGATCCAAAACACAAGTATATTATTTACTCTTTGTGCCTCCTGAATGTCAGATTAGGTTATGCTTCTATGCATCAAATCACTCACCTTCCCCAGCCACCTCTTCTTGTTCTGCACCTCCCTCGACTATCCCTTGGGATGGGCCTGCGACGTCAGAATCTACAAAGAACAATAGTGCACATTAGTGTATGTCTTTCTTGCATGGATCAGGACATATGTTATTTTGATAGTCTTACCGGAGTCAGGTTGCTGCTCGTTGAGGCTAGACTCCCTGCCGTGCGATTCCCCCCCCCCCCTGCATACTGAGGTCTAATGGGCCCTCATACTCACTGGCAGAGGAGGGGGTGGGCGTTGGCACTGGCGGTGGACCACCTATACCTTCCCCAGATTCTGCCAACACTGGGCTGCGGGCTCTTTTCTGGGTGGGGCGGCAACGCAAATTCCATTCATGAGCTGCAATATAAACACAATCATAAAAACAGGCCCAGCCAAGGGCAGTGTGATTAGTGCACGTCAAGTAGCCACACTTACCAGGAAAATGTTTAGCGAAGTACCGCCTCACCCGGGGCCTATGTCTCCTCTTTAAGTCCGACCAGTGTTGGGCGATCTGGGTGAAGGTATAGGTGGTTCCCGAAATGCGGGCAATCACGTCCACCACCGACAGCGCCAACGTCCTCTTATCGAAATCGCACGGCAGGTAATCGTAACGGTTCCTCAGCATCATCTGTTTGTTAAAAACACAATGGTACAGCATTAGTCACACAAGTACATGTCAAAGTCTCATGCCCTACCTAAAGTCATTTTTTGCCCCTCATTCCTACTCACATGGGCCTAGTTCTTCAAACTGCATCTAGGCTAGTTTGCTGTTGTGCACATGTTTAAAACTAAGCTGGTGTAGTAGTTTACTTTAACAAGTCAGTTGTTCCTCACTAATCTTGCTCTGCCATAGCTATTTTTTGTTTAGCCACTTGTGCGCGCACATAAACGCACGCTCGCCTACTCACATCCATTATAATCTTGTCCTGCTCCTCTGTGTAATCGCTGGCGACATTTTTCTGGATCTTCCGGGTATGGTTCTGACATTCCCCCGCGGTGACGTGCGTGCGCGCACGCACGCAGCCACACAGGCTGCAGAACACGCCCACGCGGAAAAAATATTTAAAGGTCAATGCACTCAGCACTGTGTTGGATACCATATCACTATGGCCAGACCCGGACGACCATGCATCCACTGCCTTCTGTACACACCAACCAACCTGAGTGTTTGGATGAGGTAAGTCAATGGTCCACTGTGTATACTTCAGAATTTGCACTTGCATCCATTTTGGTTAAAAAAGGGTACTCAATACATTCTACATTTCTTGCCAGAACCTACCAAGTTCACCTATTCTCGAACACATTCGCGATTTGGAGGAGGAGGAACCAATTCAGATGCCGACAAGGCCAAGCCAACCAGTGGCAGAACAACAGAACCAACAGGCCCAGCAAATGCAACACCCGGTGTCCACTAACCCCACCTCAGTGCCAACAACCACTTCTGACGTCCGCACAACAGACTCTGTGTCAACCCAGCCACCACCACCCACTCATTCTGGAGCACAACCACCCGCCCGTGCCAGTGGCAGAACTAATCCAAGGCGACATATCAGCCAAAGGAGACAGCTACAAATCATGGAGGAAGCCTGGCACCATGTGAAAATGTAGTATTTAACGAAAATACACAGAGATTTAACGACACTGTGTGTAACCAAATAACCAACATGTGCAATCAATTACAGTGTTTAAACGACAATGTCTCTGGCCTGCTGGCAGAAATCAGAACCCAAGCCAGGCATATGGGTGAAATGGTCCACCAATGGCAGCTCAATAACCAGAGCCTTGCACATATTGCTTCTAACATTCAAACACACCAGCCATCTACTTCAACATCATATTCATCATACCACTAAATGTATGTGTTAATGTATTTGAACACACGTTAAGCTTGAAAAAATACACCAAATAATTTGTGCACTTAAAGATTATTTTATCACAAATAAAATAAGAACAAACAACAAAAATAAGGAATGTTATTTAGCCAAAAACATTTTCCACAAGTTGTGAACGGATCGCCTGTGCTGGGCCACTTTGGGATCCAGAGTATGGAGGTGTCACTTCTTCAGATATCTGCAAAGTGTCCTCAGCCAGGTCAGTATATCTGGATACACGGCTTCTAATTGCTAGGTTGTGCAGTACCCCACACGCAGTTATAATTTTTATGACCTTGCCGGGCTCATACTGCAGGGCCCCACCAGTCTGGTCGAGACAACGAAATCGCATCTTTAGCAAGCCAAAGGCACGTTCCACCATGGAGCGAGTCCTCCTATGCGCAGTGTTATACCGCTCCTGGGCCAGCGAAGATGGGTGCAGGATGGGGGTAAGTAGCCATGGTAGCAATGGATAGCCAGAATCACCTGCAAATGCCAAAAAAAATAAAATAAGCACTAACAATAACACAAACACACCTGACAAATGTGCCTCTTTGCAACATATGTAGTATCTTGCACCATAACTAGTCAACAAATAACTATAAGGCCAAATAAACATATATAACAAGTCCCAAAAAATACCTAAAGATTAGCCACAAGTACCTTACATGCAATAAACAAAAAGGGCATGTTATGTTACTTTAAAAGGCTAAGAACATGGAACAACAGACAGAGCCCTAAGGGGAAGAACCTCAATAATGTTTTGCTTTGCATTCCAGCATTAGTGAACAGGGACAATAGGTGAGCTGTGCTGTGTCAGAGCAAAGCACAGTTATGATGAGGCAACATGCACATCCAACCAGTACACTCCTGTACAATGACAGTGGGATGCAACATAGCTAAGAGGGCCAGGACAGGACGGAATAGAGGAGAATAACAACAATAATTCATAGGAGCAAATTGTGGTAAGTGATTGCCAACTTGTACTGTTTCATTGCTATCTAGCACAGATTAGTGGGGTACAGTCAAAATAAATAAAACATATGCAAACATATTGCATGGGGCAAGTTATCATGGGAAGGTCACATGCAGCTTATCAGCAGCCAGGAAGCCCGGTGACGTCACAGTGCTATATAACGGCGGCCATCTTGCTTGTGCGCATTTCAGCCCTGCATTGCAGACAGAACGGAGGTTGCTGCCGACAGGGAAAGACTAACAGACAGGCAGGGAGAGACAGGGAGACCCACAGAGACCCACACAGTGCCAGGGAGAGCCAGAGAAAGATAGGGAAAGATAGGGAAAAATCGGGAACAATCCAGGCAGGGACAGCAGAGAAAGTGACAGGGAAACTTTTTTTTTATTTTCACTTCACTTCATTTGCCAGATCAGTTTTAAATTGCTTTTATTTGTGCTGGAAATATTCCTGGCCACTGTGCATCTTGGCAGTGGCATATTTAACCCTATCTGTTACACACAAGCATTTCTTATAATTCGATTAGTTTTAATTTTTTTTGTATGCTGTAAAAACCCCAGCCCACATGGGCTTACAATTTCAGCAAATTTGACCCTATCTGTTATACTAAAGCAGCTTCTACAGGCTCTGTTTTATTAATATATTGCATTTTGAAATGGTTTTGTGCATCCTGTAAAAATACCAGGCCACATGGGCATCCCAAACCAGCACATTTCACCCTATCTGTTATACTAAATCAGCTTCTAAAGGCTCTGTTTTATTAATATATTGCATTTTGAATTGGTTTTGTGCATCCTGTAAAAACACCAGGCCACATGGGCATCCCCAACCAGCACATTTCACCCTATCTGTTATACTAAATCAGCTTCTAAAGGCTCTGTTTTATTCATATATTGAATTTTGAATTTGTTTTGTGCGTCCTGTAAAAACACCAGGCCGCATGGCATCCCAAACCAGCACATTTGACCCTATCTGTTATACTAAATCAGCTTCTAAAGGCTCTGTTTTATTAATATATTGTATTTTGAATTGGTTTTGTGCGTCCTGTAAAAACACCAGGCCACATGGGCATCCCAAACCAGCACATTTCACCCTATCTGTTATACTAAATCAGCTTCTAAAGGCTCTGTTTTATTAATATATTGCATTTTGAATTGGTTTTGTGCGTCCTTTAAAAACACCAGGCTACATGGGTATCCTAAACTGGCACATTTCACCCTATCTGTTATGCTAAAGCAGCTTCTACAGGCTCTGTTTTATTAATATATTGCATTTTGAATTGGTTTTCTGCGTCCTATAAAAACACCAGGCCACATGGGCATCCCAAACCAGCACACTTCACCCTATCTGTTATACTAAATCAGCTTCTAAAGGCTCTGTTTTATTAATATATTGCATTTTGAATTGTTTTTTTGCGTCCTGTAAAAACACCAGGCTGCATGGGCATCCCAAACCAGCACAGTTCACCCTATCTGTTATACTAAATCAGCTTCTAAAGGCTCTGTTTTATTAATATATTGCATTTTGAATTGGTTTTGTGCGCCCTTTAAAAACACCAGGCCACAGGGTATCCCAAACCGGCACATTTCACCCTATCTGTTTTACTAAAGCAGCTTCTACAGGCTCTGTTTTATTAATATATTGCATTTTGAAATTTTTTTTGCGTCCTGTAAAAACACCAGCCCGCAGGGTATCCCAAACCGGCACATTTCACCCTATCTGTTATACTAAAGCAGCTTCTAGAGGCTCTGTTTTATTAATATATTGCATTTTGAATTGTTTTTTTGCATCCTGTAAAAACACCAGGCTGCAGGGTATCCCAAACCGGAACATTTCCCCCTATCTATTATACTAAATCAGCTTCTACAGGCTCTGTTTTATTAATATATTGCAATTTGAATTGTTTTTTTGCGTCTTGTAAAAACACCAGCCCGCAGGGTATCCCATATTGCCAATTTTCATAGTATCTGGTAAAGAGAAGCAGTATCTCACTTTATTTGGCTTCTGCTTTTTAAAGTAAACACATTTTTTTAAGTGCCTATTGCGCATTTCAACTACATAAAAATGTCAGGATGTTAAAAGAGGAGTGGCAGAGGCCAAGATTCAGCAGGCAGAGGTCGCAGCAGACTAGGGGCGAGTGGCAGCAGGAGTCGCGGTGCGAGACCTGATCTGCCAGTATCTGCTTGCGGTCGTGTCTCCACCAGTAACGCATCTGCCAAGGTAGATTGGTTAACACGGTCATCCACATCATCACATGTTACATCTGACACCCCCAGTCTAGGGTCGGTAGCTTCCTCTGACACAACCCTGAGTTGTCATGGCCCAAGAGCAGTCCCTGTCCTCCCATTGCCTCTGTCCTATGCCGTTCCCTCCCCCAGCGACATATCCTATGCTTTGGGTTCAGCTCCACTCTTTAGTGAGGAGGATGATCAGATAGAGAACAGTCAGCAGCTACTGCCCAACCAAGAAATGGAGGTGGCTTCCTTCGCTAGGCAGACAAATTGTGATGTGGAGAGTGGCGTGGGTGTTGTTGCGAGCGTTCCAGCTCCTGCGCCAGACACTGTTGAGGAAACCGAGAACATCAGTGACGTGCAGCCACAACTCGGTGATGATGATGATGATGATGAAGTTGATCGCATTTGGGAGCCGGGTGCAGAAGGGACTTCATCCTCATCATCAGGAGAAGAGGGGCGCAGGTTGCCTCGGAGTACGCAGCTGAGGCAGCAAGGTGTTAGCAGCATGGTTGGCAGTCAGCATGGGGGCAGAATTGTAAGAAGCCTGGAGCCAAACGGGGCCGGGGCCGGGGTAGAGCACCTGCTGCGTGGCAGGCTACCTTATCTGGAGGTAGTGGAGCAGGGGTTCCTGGAGTTGGCGACAGTAGCAGTGAATCAGTGCGGGCTGTTGGTGGGAAAAGTAGCTACTCGGCAGTGTGGCAGTTTTTCCTGAAGCATCCGCAGGAGGGTAACATGGCCACATGCAAGATATGTAGGCAGAAGGTGAAGCGTGGCCAGGGCCCAAATGTTGGCACCACGGCCCTGCGTCAACATATGATGCGTCACCATAAAGCGGCCTGGGAGAACCGAGGCTCCGAAGAGGTGGTCCAGGCTGCTTCCTCACCAAGTGGCACGCCGCTCCCAATTTCTGCCAGCCAAGGCTCCAGCACCTCAGCCGAAGGCAGCTGTGCGTCATACCCATTCTCTGTCGCTCCAGATGCTCCTGCTCCTCCCCCTCCAAGTCATGTATCCCGCCAGCAATCCATCTGCAAAGCCATGTCCAAGAGACAGCAGTATGCGCCCACTCATCCTACGGCAGAGAAGCTGAATGTGCTCCTGTCCAAGTTGCTGGTGCTGCAGTCGCTCCCTTTTAAGGTGGAGAACTCTGCACCTTTCAGAGAACTGATGGCTTGTGCTGAGCCGAGGTGGAGAGTCCCAAGTCGTCATTTCTTTGCCAAGAAGGCAGTACCAGCGCTGCACACTTTTGTTGAACAGAAGGTGGGCCAGTCCTTGAGCCTGTCGGTGTGTAGCAAAGTACATGGCAGCGCTGACGTCTGGAGCTGTAACTACGGTCAGGGACAGTACATGTCGTTTACAGCCCACTGGTCCCTTTCCAGCAGCAGCAGCAGCAACTTGGACAGGTCGAGCAGCTTCGGCCTCCGTGCTCCCTGGCCGTTGTGCCTGTGACATCGTGCGACTCGGCCTCCTCATCCTCCGCCATCTCCTCACCCTCCACTGTAGGCTCAAGTCTCAGTGCCCCTCCAGCCTACCATGTGTACAGGGCACGGAGGTGTCACGCTGTGCTTCACATGGTTTGTCTTGGCGAACTGAGTCACACAGGGGAGGAACTGCTTAAATGTATTCATCAAGAAATCCAAACATGGCTTACTCCAAGAAAACTGAAAATGGGAACCGTGGTTACTGACAATGGGAAGAACATTTTGTCTGCGCTGCGACAAGTAAGGCTGACCCATGCGCCCTGCATGGCTAACGTCTTCAATCTGGTTGTGAAGCGGTTTCTGAAGTCTTCCCCCCATCTGCAAGACATCCTAACAACTTCAAGGAAACTTTGCATGCACTTCAGCCACTCATACACCGCCAAGCACACCCTTCTTGAGCTACAGCGTCAGAACGGTAGCCCCAACATAGTCTGATTTGCAATGTTTCCACCCGTTGGAATTCCACCCTGCATATGTTGGACAGACTATACGAACAGAGAAAAGCCATCATGGATTTCTTGATGATCCAAGCGGATAGGGGGACTCCCCTGTGTAACTTCAATGTCAACCAGTGGCAGCTCATACGTGACACCTGCCGTTTGCTGAGGCCCTTTGAGGAAGCCACTTAATTTGTGAGTCACCAGGATTACAGGATGAACGACGTGATTCCACTGCTTCATGTACTACAGCACATGTTGGAAACCATGGCTGGTCAGGGCACTGGAGACATGGCGTCTACATCTTACAGCCACATGAACCCCGTTGGAGCTGAACTGGAGGAGGAGGAGGAAGAGAAGGAGGAGTGGCTGCCAACTCCAGTGTCTCTTTCAAGCTATGTTTGGGCTCCTACTGCTGCTGCTTGCAACTCCAGGGTATCATTCAGACAATTTTTGGGCTCCTGCTGCCAACTCCAGTTTCTCTTTCAAGCTATGTTTGGGCTGCTGCTTGCGACTTCAGGGTGTCATTCAGCCAATTTTTGGGCTCCTGCTGCCAACTCCAGTGTGTATTTCAAGCTATGTTTGGGCTGCTGCTTCTGCCGCTGCTTGCAACTCCAGGGTGTCCTTCAGAACATTTTTGGGCTCCTGCTGCCAACTGCAGCAACTGCAGTGTCTCTTTTAAGCTATGTTTGGGCTCCTGCTGCTGCTGCTTGCAACTCCAGGGTATCATTCAGCCATTTTTTGGGCTCCTGCTGCCAACTCCAGTGTGTCTTTCAAGCTAGGTTTGGGCTGATGCTGCTGCTGCTTGCAACTCCAGGGTGTGATTCAGCCAATTTTTGGGCTCCTGCTGCCAACTCCAGTGTCTCTTTGAAGCTATGTTTGGGCTGCTGCTGCTGCTGCTTGCAAATCCAGGGTGTCATTCAGTCAATGTTTGGGCTCCTGCTGCCAACTCCAGTGTCTCTTTCAGCCAATGTTTGGGCTCCTGCTGCTGCTGCTTGCAAATCCAGGGTGTCATTCAGCCAATTTTTGGGCTCCTGCTGCCAACTCCAGTGTCTCTTTTAAGTTATGTTTGGGCTCCTGCTGCTTGCAAATCCAGGGTGTCATTCAGCCAATTTTTGGGCTCCTGCTGCCAACTCCAGTGTCTCTTTCAAGCTAGGTTTGGGCTGCTGCTGCTTGCAACTCCAGGGTGTCATTCAGACAATTTTTGGGCTCCTGCTGCCAACTCCAGTGTCTCTTTCAAGCTATGTTTGGGCTCCTGCTGCTTGCAATTCCAGGGTTTCATTCAGCCAATTTCTGGGCTTCTGCTGCCAACTCCAGTGTCTCTTTCAAGCTATGTTTTGGCTCCTGCTGCTGCTTGCAACTCCAGGGTGTGATTCAGCCAATGTTTGGGCTCCTGCTGCCAACTCCAGTGTCTCTTTCAAGCTATGTTTGGGCTCCTGCTGCTTGCAATTCCAGGGTTTCATTCAGCCAATTTCTGGGCTTCTGCTGCCAACTCCAGTGTCTCTTTCAAGCTAAGTTTGGGCTCCTGCTGCTTGCAATTCCAGGGTTTCATTCAGCCAATTTCTGGGCTTCTGCTGCCAACTCCAGTGTCTCTTTCAAGCTATGTTTTGGCTCCTGCTGCTGCTTGCAACTCCAGGGTGTGATTCAGCCAATGTTTGGGCTCCTGCTGCCAACTCCAGTGTCTCTTTCAAGCTATGTTTGGGCTCCTGCTGCTTGCAATTCCAGGGTTTCATTCAGCCAATTTCTGGGCTTCTGCTGCCAACTCCAGTGTCTCTTTCAAGCTATGTTTTGGCTCCTGCTACTGCTTGCAACTCCAGGGTGTGATTCAGCCAATGTTTGGGCTTCTGCTGCCAACTCCAGTGTCTCTTTCAAGCTATGTTTGGGCTGCTGCTTGCAACTCCAGGGTGTGATTCAGCCAATGTTTGGGCTCCTGCTGCCAACTCCATTGTCTCTTGCAAGCTATGTTTGGGCTGCTGCTGCTGCTGCTGCTGCTTGCAACTCCAGGGTGTCATTCATCCAATTTTTGGGCTCCTGCTGCCAACTCCATTGTCTCTTTCAAGCTATGTTTGGGCTCCTGCTGCTGCTGCTGCTTGCAACTCCAGGGTGGCATTCAGCCAATTTTTGGGCTCCTGCTGCCAACTCCAGGATGTCTTTCAGCCAATATTTGGGCTCCTGCTGCTGCCAGCTCCAGGGTGTGTTTTTCAGGCAATAAAGGGGACCCTCATAGTGATGCCACCTCAACTCTCTGCAATTGTGCCGCTCTGCGATTCTAATAGCGATGCCTCTGATCTGCATGTCATAATTATTTACAGTAATATATCACTAACCCAGCACGCATCCTATGCGTGTTACAGCAAGGCAGAATGGTTTACAACCCTATTGAGGCTCTAGGAAGCTCAGAAATAGCCGTTTTTAATAGCGATTCATCGTGAATAAAATCGGACCGAAACAAATGTTGTTGGAAAATTCGGCGAATAAGCTGAATCGAATTTTTCAAAAGTTCGCTCATCCCTACTGAAAATATCCTAAAGCACTGTTTCAGTCCTGGACAGGAAAGGGTGTCTACCAATAGATATGTGGTACCATTGTAACTGGGAGAAATAGGGAATTTTACATGCAATAATATTTTAAAGAAAAACATAATCTATTTATTACAAAAAAAAACTCTGCAAATTGTACATTTAAAAAAAAAAAAAATTGCACATATTTCATCCCAAAATATTAAGAATACACCAAAAAGTAAAATGTAAAAACACACACACACACACACACACACCAGAGGGAAATGTCATTTATTAAAAAGTTTTTTTCTTTACTTATCTCTAATCCCCTGCCCACACCGACCCTCTGTCCCACGCCAGTCAACACTGGCACTGACAGCCTGTAGTGATTAGTGGAAGTCAAGTCACTACTGGCATCTGACAGCTCTGTTGGTGCCGGAAGACTGCTTCTATATGGGGGAATGATTTTTTTTTCTTTGCTTTTAAAAGTGGCTTTTGTCAGCTTTGTGGGTCTCATGGAACTGGCACTAAAAGGGCTACGGTTACAACTTTCCTGCAGTAAACAGTTTGCATTTTCCCTGTTTAGAATTTTTGCAGTCCCTTGAAGTTGATTAATATGGAATGCAGGCCTTGGACCTAATAAAATTGTACAAGGCTGGTGTAAATTAACCCTCTATTGTGGAGATTGATGGGACTAAGCTCTTATACCCTTAAAGAATGATAGTCAGACCCTTACAAACTCTAATTTAAAATTGTACTTATGCTGGTACAAGATCTACCCTTTTACTTCTTTCTACCTCTACCTTTCTACTGCAGAATTTTCTTGTAATGGTATCATTTTATCTTAATATTGAAGCCTTTTAATATTTTATTTGAAAGAACATTGCAGAAGAACATATATCTATATATATATAGATGTATAAATATTTAACTATAGCAAAAAATATATATTGTTTGTTAGTTTGACTTTAGCAGCACACTCCAAAATGATATTCTATTATTACTGGATAAAGTCTTTTGAATAATGTAGTATATTGTAGGAAGGTATAATTTTTTGGTTGTGTTAAACTGAACCAAAAGTCACATTAAACATTTGTTCCATTTGTTCCAAACATTTCTTTCTCATTTGGGTTTGCCTTGTACTAAAAACCATAGTCCAAGCAGAACACTTTTCTATCCTGGATCCAGCACTGTTGTCATAAGCAGCAACAGATGTGCATTCAGTGGCATACCTGCTCCTTCGAATGTTCATATCCCCATTAGCAGACATTCAAATCCATGTCTCAAATGCCGGAATAGTTTTTGTTTCTTCAATAAAAAAGACATGCAGTGTATTTTATTATTTATTTTTTAGCAAATATTTTGTCCCCAGTGCCTAAGCCAACCAGCCCCAGCACCAGTCATAGAGACTGGTAACTGATTGATCAGCCCCTATGTCCTTTGGTGTCGGTCTTTTATTACTCCAGGGTTCAGAATACTGATGGACACCAGGCTCCTGTGCAGTCCCGGTGCCCCAAGAGGCCCACTTCAGAAACAAGTAGAACCCGGGGCGATCACATATTCCTATGGGCTTGGCATTTAAAAGGTTCTTGTATGTTCCAGATGCCAGAATACACATTAGGATTTTACCCCATAGACTATAAAATGATCCAGATTTGGGTGTATGCATTCCCAGGATTTAAGAACCGAAGGAAGGGGAGATGATGTGGGGTGCTGCAGAGTGTGGCTAAGCCACAGCCATAGGGTTGAGGTGAGTTTGGTTGGACACCAGGAGGTTTTACGTAGTGGGCCATCCAAATTTGGGCTGCCCCTAGGGAAGAGGGTCAACGGATTTAAAAGCAAACCCAAACCCTTAATTCCCTCTGCCCTGGTGCATCCCAATGCATTGGCAGCCCACGTCCTATGTGGGGGCTATAATGGCATTCCTCTGTCTGATGCCCGCTCCTGTGTCAGGCCTAGATAAATAAGCAGCTGGTGGGAGGCACACCAGCAACTCATTCATTCAAAATAGATTGCCAAGCATTTATATTCACTGCAATCCATTTTGATTGTAATCCCTCACATTCTACGTTGAAGCATGTAGGGTGGTAATAAATTCAGTGAAACTGGGATTTTCACATCCCTACATTTGGATGCCCCTGTCTAGCGAACTAAAACCAGGGGGGGGCATAAAAACTGTATTTTACTCAGCTTTAGCACGATGTATGTATATAATCTGTTTTGTAATATCTCTAAATAGTTGCTGAACGTGGTGTTCTGTATGAAGGCATTATGCTGCATACATTGGTGTTATAAGTTTTCATTGCTGGGGAATTTGTACTTGTACTGTACTGATTAAACTTCAAGGGTTATCCAATATGATCCATGCCTGGCGGAGTACAGCTCAATGTGTTTTCAAGATAATATGGCCTTTAAGGGAAACAAATTGCAGGTATTTAATCCCATTTGAGTACAAAAGTGACAAGTGTTTCCAAGCAGTTTTATCTCTCCTGGATATAGACTTATCAGATATACACCCACAGCTGTTGACAGTAATTGCATAGTTAGAGCATTTAGTTGTTACTCTAGCAGAGCACTATAGAAAGTGAACAGAGCACCTTTACTTTAAAGATAAATGTCAGGCGGTTGGTCTTATCAGTGTTTGCAGATGGTTCTGAAAAAACAGCGGAACTGCAGAAGAAAAGACTTAATCGAGTTCTCCCTTTTTTCAGTTAGAAACACTGATTAGCTGAATGTTAACATACCTTAATATACTTACTTCCTATGTTACATTCATATTTAAAATGACCATATAAATACAATGAGAAAGAATACCTAGGTAAAATACTACGCACAATTAACAAAAAAAAAAAAAATAGTAGCAAAAAGAAAGAAATTAAATTTGCAAATGCAAACTATTAATGGCAATAATGCCAAACAAGCTTTTCCCATTTGGTAACTTCAGTGTGTGTGTTTTCTCGCTGCTCAGCATTTCTCTTCAATTTGGGAAACAGAAGCTCATCAAAGAAGTCATGAAGCACTTTTATCTTTTTTAGCCCAGCTTGGCCTGATGTGAGCAGGTACACAACTTCATTCTGCGATTCTTGTCATTCAGGGGGGCACAGTAAGCTGTATGTCTACACGCAAACAAACTTTAGAACTTAAGGTAGGGAGCAGAGATGAGCAAACTTTTCAAAATTTCAGTATGACAGTTTGCCCAATTGTTCCGAAAAAAGTTTGGTTTTGCCCAAATTAGTTCTGATGGTACTTTAGCCTAAAACACATGTAAAACAGTCTGCCAGCATTAAAAGTCCTGTATAACACTCTGAGGTCACTTACGACTGTATCTATATGTTTACTAGTTTAGCAAATATGGCTCCCAGACCAGCCAACTGTGCCCACAATTATATGCCGCACATTTATAACAAAATACTTATTTTATTATATTTCAAGTAAGAAATCACATACAGTTAAAACAACACAAATTTAAAAATGGATATAACGGGTATCTTAAATAATCTACAGAATTAATATAGCTGTTCCCTGTGCCAATTACTGATATGTGCTGAAATGCAAAATTGATTATTAAAAAACTATATACATGATTCAAAAAGTGCTAATGCTGAATTAATACAAAGTGGGCAATTCAATAAAGTTACCAGTGCAAAATAAAGCTACTTATATATAACAATCAATTAAAAACTACAACTGATTCCATAACCAATGTGCTCATATCATGTGCAAAATACATAACCCTGACAAAGTGCAATCCTGTGCACTCCAAGGCATCAATCATATGGGAACTAATAAAAAAAATATTTAGATTATATCACCATATTAGATCGAGCCGTATTCCATAAAGACCCACCGACGCTTTATGTAATGGCGACCCCACTACTTTATCAGGATGTGCCTGTGTGTCCCCCAGCTCTCACTTTTTATGTGCTGCATGGCTCCATAACCCCACGCTAGCGTACGCCCGCACTGGCGCGCCCTGTCCGCGTGTTCGCAGGGGTCGCGGCACCCGAGCTTCCGACTTCCGCCGAGTGGAATGCATGTTGCCGGAGGTGACATAGGGCCCGCACGCGCCCGATGCCGGGTCATGTGAGCGCTCTTCCCTGCAGTAGGAGGTGCCCACATGCTCCAATATGTTTAGTGTATCTATATGTTTAGTGGGGGTAATTAGTAGAGATGAGCGAACTTTTGAAAAATTCGATTCGACTGATTCGCCGAATTTTCCGACAAAAATCGTTTCGACCCGAATAAATTCGCGACGAATCGCTATTAAAAACGGCTATTTCTGAGCCTCCTACAGCCTCAATAGGGTTGTAAACCATTCAGCCTTGCTGTAACACGCACAGGATGCGTGCTGGGTTTGTTAAATAATACTTTGAAGAAATATCACATGCAGATCAGAGGCATCGCTAATAGAATCGCAGAGCGGCACAATTGCAGAGAGTTGAAGTGGCATCACTATGAGGGGCAGAAGGAGCCCAAATATACACTGGAGTTGGCCTCAGGAGCCCAAAAATTGGATGAATCACACCCTGGAGTTGGCAGAAGTTGGCAGCAGCAGCAGGAGCCCAAATATACACTGGAGTTGGCTTCAGGAGCCCAAAAATTGGATGAATCACACCCTGGAGTTGGCAGAAGTTGGCAGCAGCAGGAGCAGGAGCCCAAATATACACTGGAGTTGGCCTCAGGAGCCCAAAAATTGGATGAATCACACCCTGGAGTTGGCAGCAGCAGCAGCAGGAGCCCAAATATACACTGGAGTTGGCTTCAGGAGCCCAAAAATTGGATGAATCACACCCTGGAGTTGGCAGAAGTTGGCAGCAGCAGCAGCAGGAGCCCAAATATACACTGGAGTTGGCCTCAGGAGCCCAAAAATTGGATGAATCACACCCTGGAGTTGGCAGAAGTTGGCAGCAGCAGCAGCAGGAGCCCAAATATACACTGGAGTTGGCCTCAGGAGCCCAAAAATTGGATGAATCACACCCTGGAGTTGGCAGAAGTTGGCAGCAGCAGCAGCAGGAGCCCAAATATACACTGGAGTTGGCTTCAGGAGCCCAAAAATTGGATGAATCACACCCTGGAGTTGGCAGGAGTTGACAGTAGTAGCAGCAGGAGCCCAAATATACACTGGAGTTGGCTTCAGGAGCCCAAAAATTGGATGAATCACACCCTGGAGTTGGCAGAAGTTGGCAGCAGCAGCAGCAGGAGCCCAAATATACACTGGAGTTGGCCTCAGGAGCCCAAAAATTGGATGAATCACACCCTGGAGTTGGCAGAAGTTGGCAGTAGTAGCAGCAGGAGCCCAAATATACACTGGAGTTGGCCTCAGGAGCCCAAAAATTGGATGAATCACACCCTGGAGTTGGCAGAAGTTGGCAGTAGTAGCAGCAGGAGCCCAAATATACACTGGAGTTGGCTTCAGGAGCCCAAAAATTGGATGAATCACACCCTGGAGTTGGCAGAAGTTGGCAGTAGCAGCAGCAGGAGCCCAAATATACACTGGAGTTGGCTTCAGGAGCCCAAAAATTGGATGAATCACACCCTGGAGTTGGCAGGAGTTGACAGTAGCAGCAGCAGGAGCCCAAATATACACTGGAGTTGGCCTCAGGAGCCCAAAAATTGGATGAATCACACCCTGGAGTTGGCAGGAGTTGACAGTAGCAGCAGCAGGAGCCCAAATATACACTGGAGTTGGCTTCAGGAGCCCAAAAATTGGATGAATCACACCCTGGAGTTGGCAGAAGTTGGCAGCAGCAGCAGCAGCAGGAGCCCAAATATACACTGGAGTTGGCTTCAGGAGCCCAAAAATTGGATGAATCACACCCTGGAGTTGGCAGGAGTTGACAGTAGCAGCAGCAGGAGCCCAAATATACACTGGAGTTGGCTTCAGGAGCCCAAAAATTGGATGAATCACACCCTGGAGTTGGCAGGAGTTGACAGTAGCAGCAGCAGGAGCCCAAATATACACTGGAGTTGGCTTCAGGAGCCCAAAAATTGGATGAATCACACCCTGGAGTTGGCAGGAGTTGACAGCAGCAGCAGCAGGAGCCCAAATATACACTGGAGTTGGCTTCAGGAGCCCAAAAATTGGATGAATCACACCCTGGAGTTGGCAGAAGTTGGCAGCAGCAGCAGGAGCCCAAACATTACTTTAAAGAGACCCTGGAGTTGGCTTCAGGAGCCCAAAAATTGGATGATTCACACCCTGGAGTTGGCAGCAGCAGCAGCAGGAGCCCAAATATACACTGGAGTTGGCTTCAGGAGCCCAAAAATTGGATGAATCACACCCTGGAGTTGGCAGGAGTTGACAGTAGCAGCAGCAGGAGCCCAAATATACACTGGAGTTGGCTTCAGGAGCCCAAAAATTGGATGAATCACACCCTGGAGTTGGCAGGAGTTGACAGTAGCAGCAGCAGGAGCCCAAATATACACTGGAGTTGGCTTCAGGAGCCCAAAAATTGGATGAATCACACCCTGGAGTTGGCAGGAGTTGACAGTAGCAGCAGCAGGAGCCCAAATATACACTGGAGTTGGCTTCAGGAGCCCAAAAATTGGATGAATCACACCCTGGAGTTGGCAGGAGTTGACAGCAGCAGCAGCAGGAGCCCAAATATACACTGGAGTTGGCTTCAGGAGCCCAAAAATTGGATGAATCACACCCTGGAGTTGGCAGAAGTTGGCAGCAGCAGCAGCAGGAGCCCAAATATACACTGGAGTTGGCTTCAGGAGCCCAAAAATTGGATGAATCACACCCTGGAGTTGGCAGCAGCAGCAGCAGGAGCCCAAATATACACTGGAGTTGGCTTCAGGAGCCCAAAAATTGGATGAATCACACCCTGGAGTTGGCAGAAGTTGGCAGCAGCAGCAGGAGCCCAAACATTACTTTAAAGAGACCCTGGAGTTGGCTTCAGGAGCCCAAAAATTGGATGATTCACACCCTGGAGTTGGCAGCAGCAGCAGCAGGAGCCCAAATATACACTGGGGTTGGCTTCAGGAGCCCAAAAATTGGATGAATCACACCCTGGAGTTGGCAGCAGCAGCAGCAGGAGCCCAAATATTACTATAAAGAGACACTGGGGTTGGCTTCAGGAGCCCAAAAATTTGATGAATCACACCCTGGAGTTGGCAGCAGCAGGAGCCCAAATATTACTTTAAAGAGACACTGGGGTTGGCTTCAGGAGCCCAAAAATTGGATGAATCACACCCTGTGGAGAGTCATGTGGAGAAAAAGTAGCTTAGTTAGTAATATCTACATAAAATTATGAATAAACAAATGCAAAAGTATTGCCAAAGTGAAGTTTTGTTTGAGGGTGTGTTTCCACCTTTTAATTAAATCAGAAACAAGAAGGTATCATTGCCTCTGACTAATTAGCCCTCAAAAATTCTTGGAATTTTTAATCTGGAATCATGTCTGATCCGTCTTATCCGAAGAATATTAATAAAAAGTAAGAGTAACGGAAAGGATTTTTTATCAATACTTACTTGTGGTCCGATGCGGAGGAATGTCTGTAACTGGAGAGCAGCGCCTTAAATCTGTTTTGCACGATCCATCTTTCTTTAGTGTAGGTCTGGCCCCGTCATCAATCTACTGGAATACATCAGGCATTGTTGGGAGGAAAGCTTGGATGATCCAAGCGCCATTCATTTCCACGCAGGGCAGTCTCTGGAAAAAAAAAGTCTGTATAAACCAGGGTCTTTTTCATATAAAAACAAATGGTTATTCTTGCTTGTAAACCATATGTTCCACAGATTTACCAGTCATTGTGTCAGCCAATGAAGCAACTTTGTCTCGAAGTGCTGCAAAAGCAGTCCACTGCATCACAAGTGGCATCTGACACCCCCAGTCAACTGTCTGTCTGTTATGCTTTGGGTTCAGCTCCACTATCCATTGATGAAGATCTGATAATCATAAAATTCAGCAGCTACTGCCCAGCCAAGAAGTGGAGGAGACACTCGCCTCTTCTTCCAGTAGCCGGCAATTAGTGATGAGGAGAGTGTCGTGGGAGGAGGTGTTGCAAGCCGAGGTAGTGGAAGAGGGTCCCTGGAGTCTGCGGCGGTGGCGGCGGCAGCAGCAGCAGATTATTGCGGACTGTTGTTCGGAAAAATCAGCTACTCAGCGATGTGGCAGTGTTTCATGCAGCATCCTGGGGAGAAAAAGTAGGTTAGTTAGTGTATATACATAAAATTATGAATAGACAAATGCAATAGTATTGCCAAAGTGAAGTTTTGTTTGAGGGTGTGTTTCCACCTTGTAATTAAATCAGAAACAACTAGCTATCATTTGCCTCTGAATAATTAGCCCTCAAAAATTCTTGGAATTTTTAATCTTGATGTCTGAGGGATTTCTCCTCTCAGACAGCGTCACCATAAGTCCAGCCTGCTGCATTACACTTGGAAGAACATCTTGTTTGCGCTGCGACAAGGAAGCCAAAGTCATGCGTCCTCACATGGCACACGTGTTCAGTCTAGTTTTTAAGTCTTGCCCCCATCTGAAAGAACAACAGGAAAGAAAGTTAGCATGCACTTCTGGCACTCCTACACCACGAAGCACAACCCTATTGAGCCTCAGCGTCACAACGGTGTACCCCACCATAGTCTGATTTGCGATGTTTCCACCCGTTGGAATTCCACCCTCCATATGCAGGATCCACTATAGCAGTGGTCCCCAACCCTGTCCTCAAGGCCCACCAACAGGCCAGGTTTTGCAGATCTCCACAAAGATGCACAGGTGGAGTAATTAGTGCAGCTGCAGAGCAATAGAGCTGGCTATTTGGAGATCCAAAAAACATGACTTGTTGGTGGGCCTTGAGGACAGGGTTGAGGACCACTGCACTATAGGAACAGAGAAAAGCCATCACGGATTTCTGGATGATCCAAACGGATAGGGGGACACCTGTGTAAATTCAATGTAAACCATTGGCAGCTCATACGTGACACCGACCGTTTGCTCAGGCCCTTTGAGGAAGCTACGTTATTAGTCAGTTGCCAGGACTATGAGATGAACGATGAGATTCCACTGCTTCATGTACTACAACACATGTTGGAAACCATGGCTGGTCAGGGCACTGGAGACATGGCACATACATTTCACAGCCACATGAAGCCTGTGGGGGCTGAAGTGGAGGAGGAGGAGGGGGTGGGGCAAAGCAAACCACAGTTTAGGTTTCACAAAATGACCATTTTATCTAGTCATCTGACAGAAGAGGAGGAGCAGGAGCAGCCACAGGAGCTAGAGGGTTGTGAGTAAGGTGAGACAGAGGACCCAGACACACCGTGGCAGTTTACAGTGGAGATGGAGACAGGTAGTCCCTCCGAGTCATTTGCACAAATGGCACGATGCATGCTCACATGCTTGCGTACTAGTGAGCGCAGAATTGTCTCCATTTGTCAGCGGGAAGACTTCTGGCTCTCCAACTTATTGGACCCTCGCTTCCGGCACAAAATGGGGGCATTTTTTACGCCCACTGAGAGGGAGGACAAACTGACCTACTACAGAGACATCCCACGTAGTCAGTTGGGCGATGTCTATCTGCGCCATGGCCCATACTCCCGCAGGTCTGACTCGGGGGGACCTCTGCGATCACCTTCCACTGCCATGGCTGCTGGGGGGGTGGAAGGAGCAGCAGCAGCAGCTCCATCAGCAGCAGCCTCAGTCTTCAGTCGCTAGTGAGTAGCTTTCTACACCCGCATAGTGAGTCTACTCATGAGCAGCAGGAAGACCTGGAGCTGGACCTCAAACAGCAGGTCATGTCATACCTTGACATGACCATGCCAACACACCTTCAAGATCCACTGGATTTGCTGGGAAGCCAAACTTGACTTGTGCCCGCAACTAGCAGAGTTTGCCCTGGAAAAGCTGTACTGGCCGGACAGTAGTTGATTTAGATGGCAACTGGGCTGCTCTATATAACGAAGCAAAATGGCAAATTTACCTCACTATATGAGCTATTGCCCCTCAGATTTACACAGGGGCTGCTCTATATTATGCTGCAAAGTGGCAAATTTACCTCACAATATAAGCTATTGCCCCTCAGATTTACACAGGGGCTGCTCTATATTATGCTGCAAAATGGCAAATTTACCTCACAATATAAGCTATTGCCCCTCAGATTTACACAGGGCCTGCTCTATATAACGAAGCAAAATGGCAAATTTACCTCACTATATAAGCTATTGCCCCTCAGATTTACACAGGGGCTGCTCTATATTATGCTGCAAAATGGCAAATTAACCTCACAATATAAGCTATTGCAGCTCTATATAAATAAAAATAAATAAATAAAAAAAGGGCCTGTAGAAGCTTATTTAGTATAACAGATAGGGTGACATGTGCTGGTTTGGGATGCCCATATGGGCTAGTGTTTTGGCAGCAGTACAAAAACCAATGCAAAATGCAATAGCTTAATAAAGCTGATGCTGATCAACGCTTATTTAGTATAACAGATGGGGTGCAACATGCAGGTTTGGGATGCCCTGCGGCCTGGTGTATTTAAAGCAGACCAAAACCAATTCAAAATGCAATAACTTAATAAAGCTGAGGCTGTAGATGCTTATTTAGTATAAACAGGTAGGGTGCAAGGTGCAGCTTTGGGGTGCCCTGCGGCCTGGTTAAATGAAAGCAGTCAAAAAGGAAGTGCAAACTGAAGTAGCTTAATGAAGCTGATGCTGATCAACGCTTATGTTGTATACCAGATAGGGTGCAAGGTGCAGCTTTGGGGTGCCCTGCGGCCTGGTTTATTAAAATCAGTCAAAAACAAGTGCAAACTGAAGTAGCCTGATCAACGCTTATGTTGTATAACAGATAGGTTTAAAATAGCATGTGCCTTGGGATGCCCGTGTGGCCTGTTATATTTCAAGCTGAACAAAAAGTAACAATAATCCAAGTATGAGACATCATTTTGACCTTCTTCACAGCGCCATACTTTGAAAAAAAAAAATTAATTTCATGCCGATCAATCCAAAGGTCAATGCCCCTAACAAAAATAGTGTTCGGCATAAGTTTTCCTTCTGGAAGGACGTAACCTTTAGTTTACATGGTTGGGGTAGGTTATCTTACAAATTGGGATACCACAGGCAGCAGTGTCATTGAAAGAGACAGATTGTAATGCAGGCCATACGCAAGCAGAGAAACTCAGGCTGCAACAGGCCTATTTAGTTTACATGGTTGGGGTAGGTTATCTTACAAATTGGGATACCCCACTGTATATGAAACCGAATATAAATGCACACCCAAAAGTGGACACTCAGCCTCCAAGAGGCCTGCTTAGTTTAAATAAGAGAGCTGCTTAGTATGGTAGGTAGGTTATGTTATGTTACAGAATGGGATGCCCCAAGCAGACTTGAGATCAGTATATATGCACACAGCAGCAGTGTGTTAGCAGGCTCATACAGGCCAAATTTCTTTAAATAACTGTGCAGCTTACAGTAAATGCAGAGGCTAATGGTATGTTACAGAATGGGATGCCCCAAAGCAGACTTGAGATCAGTATATATGCACACAGCAGCAGTGTGTTAGCAGGCTCATACAGGCCAAATTTCTTTAAATAAATGTGCAGCTTACAGTAAATGCAGAGGCTAATGGTATGTTACAGAATGGGATGCCCCAAAGCAGACTTGAGATCAGTATATATGCACACAGCAGCAGTGTGTTAGCAGGCTCATACAGGCCAAATTTCTTTAAATAACTGTGCAGCTTACAGTTAATGCAGAGGCTAATGGTATGTTACAGAATGGGATGCCCCAAGCAGACTTGAGATCAGTATATATGCACACAGCAGCAGTGTGTTAGCAGGCTCATACAGGCCAAATTTCTTTAAATAACTGTGCAGCTTACAGTTAATGCAGAGGCTAATGGTATGTTACAGAATGGGATGCCCCAAAGCAGACTTGAGATCAGTATATATGCACACAGCAGCAGTGTGTTAGCAGGCTCATACAGGCCAAATTTCTTTAAATAACTGTGCAGCTTACAGTTAATGCAGAGGCTAATGGTATGTTACAGAATGGGATGCCCCAAGCTGACTTGAGATCAGTATATATGCACACAGCAGCAGTGTGTTAGCAGGCTCATACAGGCCAAATTTCTTTAAATAACTGTGCAGCTTACAGTTAATGCAGAGGCTAATGGTATGTTACAGAATGGGATGCCCCAAGCAGACTTGAGATCAGTATATATGCACACAGCAGCAGTGTGTTAGCAGGCTCATACAGGCCAAATTTCTTTAAATAACTGTGCAGCTTACAGTTAATGCAGAGGCTAATGGTATGTTACAGAATGGGATGCCCCAAGCAGACTTGAGATCAGTATATATGCACACAGCAGCAGTGTGTTAGCAGGCTCATACAGGCCAAATTTCTTTAAATAACTGTGCAGCTTACAGTTAATGCAGAGGCTAATGGTATGTTACAGAATGGGATGCCCCAAAGCAGACTTGAGATCAGTATATATGCACACAGCAGCAGTGTGTTAGCAGGCTCATACAGGCCAAATTTCTTTAAATAACTGTGCAGCTTACAGTTAATGCAGAGGCTAATGGTATGTTACAGAATGGGATGTCCCAAAAACCAGAGAGCACCTGGCAGGCAGCAGTAAGACTATGCACAGCAAAAGTGTCTTTATCATGCCTAATTTCAATTAGAATAGGTGCAAATGGTTAGGTTCTTAAATAGAGGCTGGTGTAGTCACAGAATGGGATGCCCTAAAAACCAGCAGTAAGTACACCTGGCAGGGACAAGTTGTGCTATGCCCAGCAAAAGTGTCTTTATCAGGCCTAATTTCAAATATGATAAGAGCAAATGCTTATATGGTCTTAAACAGAGGCTGCTTTAGTCACAGAATGGGATGCCCCGGGCAGGAATCGAGCTGGCAGGGTCCAGTAGGCCTTTGGCCAGCAAAAGTGTCTTTATCAGGCCTGATTTCTATGAGAATAAGTGCAAATGTTTATTATGCTATTAAATAGAGGCTGCTTTAGTCACAGAATGGGATGCCAGTGCCACAAAAACCAGAGAGCATGCACAGCAAAAGTGTCTTTATCAGGCCTGATTTCTATGAGAATAAGTGCAAATGTTTATTATGCTATTAAATAGAGGCTGCTTTAGTCACAGAATGGGATGCCAGTGCCACAAAAACCAGAGAGCATGCACAGCAAAAGTGTCTTTATCAGGCCTGATTTCTATGAGAATAAGTGCAAATGTTTATTATGCTATTAAATAGAGGCTGCTTTAGTCACAGAATGGGATGCCAGTGCCACAAAAACCAGAGAGCATGCACAGCAAAAGTGTCTTTATCAGGCCTGATTTCTATGAGAATAAGTGCAAATGTTTATTATGCTATTAAATAGAGGCTGCTTTAGTCACAGAATGGGATGCCAGTGCCACAAAAACCAGAGAGCATGCACAGCAAAAGTGTCTTTATCAGGCCTGATTTCTATGATAATAAGTGCAAATGTTTATTATGCTATTAAATAGAGGCTGCTTTAGTCACAGAATGGGATGCCAGTGCCACAAAAACCAGAGAGCATGCACAGCAAAAGTGTCTTTATCAGGCCTGATTTCTATGAGAATAAGTGCAAATGTTTATTATGCTATTAAATAGAGGCTGCTTTAGTCACAGAATGGGATGCCAGTGCCACAAAAACCAGAGAGCATGCACAGCAAAAGTGTCTTTATCAGGCCTGATTTCTATGAGAATAAGTGCAAATGTTTATTATGCTATTAAATAGAGGCTGCTTTAGTCACAGAATGGGATGCCAGTGCCACAAAAACCAGAGAGCATGCACAGCAAAAGTGTCTTTATCAGGCCTGATTTCTATGAGAATAAGTGCAAATGTTTATTATGCTATTAAATAGAGGCTGCTTTAGTCACAGAATGGGATGCCAGTGCCACAAAAACCAGAGAGCATGCACAGCAAAAGTGTCTTTATCAGGCCTGATTTCTATGAGAATAAGTGCAAATGTTTATTATGCTATTAAATAGAGGCTGCTTTAGTCACAGAATGGGATGCCAGTGCCACAAAAACCAGAGAGCATGCACAGCAAAAGTGTCTTTATCAGGCCTGATTTCTATGAGAATAAGTGCAAATGTTTATTATGCTATTAAATAGAGGCTGCTTTAGTCACAGAATGGGATGCCAGTGCCACAAAAACCAGAGAGCATGCACAGCAAAAGTGTCTTTATCAGGCCTGATTTCTATGAGAATAAGTGCAAATGTTTATTATGCTATTAAATAGAGGCTGCTTTAGTCACAGAATGGGATGCCAGTGCCACAAAAACCAGAGAGCATGCACAGCAAAAGTGTCTTTATCAGGCCTGATTTCTATGAGAATAAGTGCAAATGTTTATTATGCTATTAAATAGAGGCTGCTTTAGTCACAGAATGGGATGCCAGTGCCACAAAAACCAGAGAGCATGCACAGCAAAAGTGTCTTTATCAGGCCTGATTTCTATGAGAATAAGTGCAAATGTTTATTATGCTATTAAATAGAGGCTGCTTTAGTCACAGAATGGGATGCCAGTGCCACAAAAACCAGAGAGCATGCACAGCAAAAGTGTCTTTATCAGGCCTGATTTCTATGAGAATAAGTGCAAATGTTTATTATGCTATTAAATAGAGGCTGCTTTAGTCACAGAATGGGATGCCAGTGCCACAAAAACCAGAGAGCATGCACAGCAAAAGTGTCTTTATCAGGCCTGATTTCTATGAGAATAAGTGCAAATGTTTATTATGCTATTAAATAGAGGCTGCTTTAGTCACAGAATGGGATGCCAGTGCCACAAAAACCAGAGAGCATGCACAGCAAAAGTGTCTTTATCAGGCCTGATTTCTATGAGAATAAGTGCAAATGTTTATTATGCTATTAAATAGAGGCTGCTTTAGTCACAGAATGGGATGCCAGTGCCACAAAAACCAGAGAGCATGCACAGCAAAAGTGTCTTTATCAGGCCTGATTTCTATGAGAATAAGTGCAAATGTTTATTATGCTATTAAATAGAGGCTGCTTTAGTCACAGAATGGGATGCCAGTGCCACAAAAACCAGAGAGCATGCACAGCAAAAGTGTCTTTATCAGGCCTGATTTCTATGAGAATAAGTGCAAATGTTTATTATGCTATTAAATAGAGGCTGCTTTAGTCACAGAATGGGATGCCAGTGCCACAAAAACCAGAGAGCATGCACAGCAAAAGTGTCTTTATCAGGCCTGATTTCTATGAGAATAAGTGCAAATGTTTATTATGCTATTAAATAGAGGCTGCTTTAGTCACAGAATGGGATGCCAGTGCCACAAAAACCAGAGAGCATGCACAGCAAAAGTGTCTTTATCAGGCCTGATTTCTATGAGAATAAGTGCAAATGTTTATTATGCTATTAAATAGAGGCTGCTTTAGTCACAGAATGGGATGCCAGTGCCACAAAAACCAGAGAGCATGCACAGCAAAAGTGTCTTTATCAGGCCTGATTTCTATGAGAATAAGTGCAAATGTTTATTATGCTATTAAATAGAGGCTGCTTTAGTCACAGAATGGGATGCCAGTGCCACAAAAACCAGAGAGCATGCACAGCAAAAGTGTCTTTATCAGGCCTGATTTCTATGAGAATAAGTGCAAATGTTTATTATGCTATTAAATAGAGGCTGCTTTAGTCACAGAATGGGATGCCAGTGCCACAAAAACCAGAGAGCATGCACAGCAAAAGTGTCTTTATCAGGCCTGATTTCTATGAGAATAAGTGCAAATGTTTATTATGCTATTAAATAGAGGCTGCTTTAGTCACAGAATGGGATGCCAGTGCCACAAAAACCAGAGAGCATGCACAGCAAAAGTGTCTTTATCAGGCCTGATTTCTATGAGAATAAGTGCAAATGTTTATTATGCTATTAAATAGAGGCTGCTTTAGTCACAGAATGGGATGCCAGTGCCACAAAAACCAGAGAGCATGCACAGCAAAAGTGTCTTTATCAGGCCTGATTTCTATGAGAATAAGTGCAAATGTTTATTATGCTATTAAATAGAGGCTGCTTTAGTCACAGAATGGGATGCCAGTGCCACAAAAACCAGAGAGCATGCACAGCAAAAGTGTCTTTATCAGGCCTGATTTCTATGAGAATAAGTGCAAATGTTTATTATGCTATTAAATAGAGGCTGCTTTAGTCACAGAATGGGATGCCAGTGCCACAAAAACCAGAGAGCATGCACAGCAAAAGTGTCTTTATCAGGCCTGATTTCTATGAGAATAAGTGCAAATGTTTATTATGCTATTAAATAGAGGCTGCTTTAGTCACAGAATGGGATGCCAGTGCCACAAAAACCAGAGAGCATGCACAGCAAAAGTGTCTTTATCAGGCCTGATTTCTATGAGAATAAGTGCAAATGTTTATTATGCTATTAAATAGAGGCTGCTTTAGTCACAGAATGGGATGCCAGTGCCACAAAAACCAGAGAGCATGCACAGCAAAAGTGTCTTTATCAGGCCTGATTTCTATGAGAATAAGTGCAAATGTTTATTATGCTATTAAATAGAGGCTGCTTTAGTCACAGAATGGGATGCCAGTGCCACAAAAACCAGAGAGCATGCACAGCAAAAGTGTCTTTATCAGGCCTGATTTCTATGAGAATAAGTGCAAATGTTTATTATGCTATTAAATAGAGGCTGCTTTAGTCACAGAATGGGATGCCTCACAGCAGACTTAAGATCAGTTCAGTATATATGCACAGTTAGTTACTATAAGCAGCCTGAAAACGCTAACAAAGGCTGGATGAAAAAAAAAAAATCTCCCTGTCAGCCAGCTCCGTTTTTCCTACCTTTCCCTGGCTTTCTGTCTGTCTCCTGTCTGTCTCCTGCCTGTCTCCTGCCTGTCTCCAGCCTGTCCCTGTCTGTCCCTGTCTCCAGCCTGTCTCCAGCCTGTCTAACTGCCTCAGCTACACAGCGTTCTGTCTGTCTGTCACGAATGCAATAGAGAAATGAGGAAAAGCAAGATGGCCGCCGTTAAATACCGCTGTGTGACGTCACCGGGCTTGCTGGCTGCTGATAGGCTGCATGTGACTGCCCCAGCTTGCACTGGCGCGGGATACATGTCCAGACATGTCCCGCCCGCCATCTTAGAATGCCTGTAATGTAAATGAATGGATGTTAAAGGAAAACTTCGAGTGATCGAATCGCGGGGAAATTCGGATTCGATCCGAATCGAATTTTTCCTGAAATTCGGATCGAATCCGGGTTCGTCCGGATCGATTCGCTCATCCCTAGTAATTAGCATATGCATAGTAGGGGCTAATTTGCATAAAAGCATAGCATATGAAGTTAGAAGGAAGTGAATATCTTCCAAGTAAAGCTCTCCATTGAGTGTGGGTGATGGATGTAGCCTAAGAGAGTGGGATGAATGGGAACTACTTGGAGGAAAATACTAGAAGGAACGATGGATGGATGATTTGTACTGTAGGCAAAGGCATGGCCTCATAATATCCTAAGAACTGCTTTGGAAGACATCTGTTGCTGGACAACTCAAACATTGGAGAAATCATCTGATATGGCACTGGAATATTTCTGGATTCAATTTGAGGAATATGGCTTTATGCTTTTGCCCATGGGAAACATAACCTTCAATCCAAAAAATAAATGGATGGAATGTGGGACTGTATCCCACATCTTATTCAGTGGAATTAATTGTATGACTTCCAATTATATAGTGTACTGCGCTCCTTATAAGTAAAGTAAAGCTCTTATGAACACATCCAGCCCCCTTAGTGCAACAGGCCAATATAAAAATATATAAACAAATAGAAAAGGATGTGAACCACAGAACAAATAGTCCTTATTAAAATATCAAGCAAACAGATTGTATAATGTATTTCAATAATAATTCCAGGATTGTAGAATCTTTGCTAAAATTATAGTGCTTCCAATCATCGCCCTTCACCAGTAACACATCAGGCTTACCAGAACATGGTAGATATAAAGCATTGCACACCAAGTTCCACTTTAGGGTATATCTCGACTCCAGCTCCACATTAAAATCACAAATCCTTATATTTCTGCTTGTTTTTTTTTTTTTTTTATAAAACGCAAATCTAAGAATCTTCCAGTTCCTCAAATGGGATATAAGGCTCAAAACACTAATAAAAACCAACATCAAGTAATATTTTTAGATATAAAACTAAATGTAAAAATCCATGAATAGTAGGTAAGCATGCACTTCCAAAATTTACTTGCAGCCGTCAAGTCTATTATGCAGAGACTCACCGATTCCTGACACACTTCTGCATCACACCGCCTATATGTTTCATTGCTAGAGCTTTAACTTTAAGAGGCCGATTCATTAATAGCGCCAGGTAGCGACAGATGAGCGCCAGTAGCGTGATTTTCACAGCGCCAGCTAGTATTCGCTGTGCTTGGCTGGGGTTTGCTTGTTGTCAGCGACTCAGTCGGTGTGCGGTAATGTTGAATACAGGGTTAGGGGTCGCTGTTTCACAGGTTCCGCGTTGTATGGGTGCGCCTGACAGCGAATGGCCAGAGCGAACGGCTTGCTGCAGATTCATTAACAAATCACGCTCAAAAATTTCTCGCGCTGTGAATTCCTTGTTTAAACCCCAGAGCGCTGCCGGTGATGTGTGTAAAGTAGTTTTTAACCCCCAAACAACCTTTTTTTTTATATGTAAAAATTATACAAGTTTTTCTAAACATTTTGTAATATGAATACATGAATATCAGACCTGTAATATCAATTCTGCACATTTTTTTTTATTTTTTTTTTTTACTTTAAAAAAAATCCTAACATTGCAGAAGTGGTCACAGAATTTTTGACATTAAAAAAAAAATAAAAAAACAGTAATAGCAATTAATTATGATTATTTAAAGATTGCTCCATTGAAATGCATTGGACCATGCCAGGGAGCGCCAGGTCATACCTGTCCCTGTGATGGGATTAGCAGCGGCGCTGTTCGTTGCAGTCGGCTACATGATGAATCCCGCGCTAGCTGTACGCCGGGCGTACTTGATTCGGTAGCCGCCGATAGCTGGCGGTACCTGGCGCTCGTCAGACACTACCTGGCGCTAGCCCTTGATAAATAAGGCCGCAAGTCCTAGCAACGAAACACGTCAGCAGAAGTATGTCTGGAATCTGTGAGCACTTTCTATTAATATTCCTCATTGGATGTGGACATGCTGATAGAATGTGCATGCCCTTCTGAGCTTTTCATATGGACTAACTATTGTATTCTAGCAGGAGGATTGGTCACAGGTTCATTAACATATCTGGAATTGATACAGCATGTGGACCAATCTCACCAAAGTAGAGGAGGAGACATAAAAATATGTTGACTCCATCATATAGCTGTACTTAAACTGACACACACCATCATGGCCTGCATCCCTGATGCAGTGGTTGGTTAAACCACAGAATGCGTGGATGCTGTGCAACGGGAAGGTGATCCTAGATGATGAGTCATTTTCTCTGTATTTTCCCTCATGCTGACATTTGTAGTTTATATTTGTATTTCACCTTAGCATTTTAGCATTTGCACTTTCACAAAACCTTCACATTTTGTTGTTCACATTGCACATTGTTGGATTTAAAGGGGACTCACTATTTTCTATTTTCTCAGGATCCTATTCGCATTTATCATTACACGTCATGATCACAAATTATTGAGAAAATCTCTCACTGCCTTTTAAATGTCATCCTCTCAGGAAATATTGAAATCATATTTTGATTAATCCCATTTAGTAATATTGATATGCAATATATATATATATATATATATATATATATATATATATATATATATATATATATATATTATATATATAGACACAGTGAGGGGAGCAAAATATTTGATACACTGCCGAAGGGATTTCGCTCTACTCCTCCATACAGATCTTCTCCAGAACTTTTTGGGCTGTGACTGGGAAAGATTGATTTTCAGCTCTCTCTAAAGTTTTTCTATAGAGGTCAGGTCTGAAGACTTGCTAGGCCACTCCAGGGCTTTGAAATGCTTGTTACAAAGCAATGGCTTAGTTGCCCTAGCTTTGTGCTTCAGGTCATTGTCTTGCTGGAAGACCCTGCCACAACCCATGTGGAAAGGAGGTGGCTGGCCAAAATCGCAAAATAGTGCAATAGTCTTGTTCTCTTTGTAAAACAGACCCCCCAAAAAATTATGTTTCATGAGGTTTGGACTGTGTTCTTGGGGTTGTACTTCCTCCAAACACGGAAAGTGAGGTTGATATCACAGAGTTCTAATTTGGTCTCATATGCTTCTCCCATCTCTGGATGACCCAGATAGTCATTGGTTAACTTCAAATGGGCCTGGACATGTGCTGGAGTGAGCAGGGGGAACCTTGGATACCCTGTAGGATTTTAATCCATGAGGTTGTAGTGTGTTACTATGGTATTCTTTGAGACTGTGATCCCAGCTCTCTTCAGGTCATTGACCAGGTCCTTTCATGTAGTTCTGTTCTGATTCCTGAGGTTTTTCAGAATCATCCTCACCCTACAAGGCGAGCTTCTGCACGGAGCCCCAGACCAAGGAAGAGTTACAGTCATCTGTTACAGTCATCTTGTGCTTCCATTTTCTACCAACAGTTGTACCAACAGTTGCTGCCTTCTCACAAGCTGCTTGACTATTGTTATGTAGCCCATCCCGATCTTGTGCAGACATATAATTTTTTCCCTGGTGTCCTTAGACAACTTTTTGGTCTTGGGCACGGTGGATAGCTTGGAGTGTGATTGAGCGTGTGGACAAGTGTTTTTATACACATATCACGTTCAGACAGGTGCAATAAATACAGGTAATGAGTGCAGAGTAGTGGTGCATCAAATATTTATTGTCTCCACTGTATAATCGAAATAGTACCGCAACTCATATAGCGACTCCCACTTCATATGCATAAATATAAACAAAACCATCTAAAATCAAAAAAAGATAGGGAGGGGTATCCAAATGATTTTGATTTTGAAATATGTAGAGGCAGTAGGAGTTTTTTTCACTCATTAAAAATAGGAAAAAAAATAAAAAAATGTATTAAAAAATCGAAATTCCCTGCACAAGTGATGGGGCAGTGCAAATTATTTTCAATGGTGTACATATTTTATTTTAGAAGTGATAAAATAACAGCATCCTATAGGGAATCTAAACACAGTAAAAACTAGCCGCTCTAAATTTGCTTGGATTCCTCATAGACTTCGGGTATTCTATAACTTCTAAATTAAAATATACATCTCATTAAAAATACACCTCCCTTGTAGATCTGTCCCATTGTATACACATGGGATTTTCAAATCCAATTAGAAGAAACTTATTTTTAATTTGTGCTGAAGAAAAAAAAAGCCAAAACTACCTGTTCCGAAAAATTTCAAATTATTTCGATAATAGCTCAAACATTCCGCCACTATACAGAAGAGGGTCTCTTACCCCACGCGCTCCTTTGGTTTGACCTGGATGCTTCTTCACAGGAAATGCTAATGTTCATTTAGACTTATATATACTTATGAAAGATGAAGACAATGATAATGAGCATGATGGTGAAAGATAAATCTCCATTGGAATGGCATTAGATTGGTAATATTTATGAAGATAGAATAAGGTGATAGTTGGAAATATAGATGCTGGAGAGAAATTACATTTACAGTAGAAATATTGTGCTGAAAATATTAGAATACCCATTTTGCTTTGTGACTATGGTCATTAACATATCTTGAGAAATGATTTATTATTATTTATTATGCTTTATTAAATCCTCGGCCACATACACGCACATACACATGTATCTAAGAATTATTTTCTGAAAAATTAAATTATTATTAATATTTCAGTACAGTGCTTCAATTATAAATGAAAAAAAAACATTTCACACATGTGAAAATTCTATTCGGTATGAAGCTGATTTGTCTTTCCTGCTAATTTGAAACTTGTTAGGAGACAAACCTGTTGGGGATTCTGGCACCTGTGTCTGTTAAATAGGTCACGGTCATTCAGAAGCCCATTAAATTACCATAGGTAAGGTACCTTACGTCTTTTTATTATCTCAGTGCCAGTTTTGCAGAATTTTATATCACAAGATATTTAGCTAGCTTTAATGATAACTGAGCTACAACCCTTTTTAGAATCATTTTTTTTTTGTATGTGAGCCTGTTATGGATATCTAATCTAATCTTCAGTCTGGGGTGGTCAAACAGAAAGCACTAAAAGCGAACCAACAGTCAAAAATGGACCAACACAACAGTGCTCATAGGAATCCCTCTCTAGGGCAATTTAGATTTCTGCACGTAAAAAATATTTTACCTTTTTCCAAATCCTGCTGTGCTAAATTAAACTAAAAGTTGTAATAGCTATATTTTGTAATGTTTTCCTATGGTTGGATTGTGTCCACAGTCCCTCGTAACCCCCAGTTCAGATCTATACAGATCCAGATGTAGATTCAGGGCATAACTTATCAAAATTTCGTGTGGGCATTAGATGAGCATCCCTTGCTGAGGTGTCTACAGACAGCCAGCGCTCAGCTTGCACTCACTTCCACCAACAGCTGTGCACAGCATTGGCCTTGTATAAAGAAATGTGCTTGCAACCCCTAGTGGCAGCTGGGAGCACAAGAAAGCCAGCAAATTTTTTTAAAAGTTTTTATTTTGCAATAAACAAACATACATGACACAGCAAACAAGTCATATATAAGGTATTAAGGTGCCGCAGGCACCCAACTTCATAACTGGCAGAAAGTGACAACACAGACAATCATTCACACAGCTTTCATCCCGGACCCTTGGTAGATCTTGCTTCCATCTCGGAACAAGTACAGGGCAGAGAGGCTGAAGAGCTTAGTTATTAGATATTAGACTGGGCTCAGGGGCTTCACGATCCCTACAATATTCACTAGGTGACAGCACACGGTCCCAGCCCCCCCCAGTATACTGTAGATGTTGCACTGGACCCCCAAAAATCCTCCTCCAGACCCCCACTCTCCCGGACTCACTCAACGTCATATGCAGACTCTTGGCTCTGCAGCCAAGGATCCCAGACCTTTTCGAACTTATCTGGTGCACCCCTAGCGGCCCCGCTAGGCCCTCAGTGCAATCCTGGAAAAGACTAGTTAACCAGAAACTCACCATGTATAAAAGCCAGCAAATTTAACAGTAAACACCCACACAGGCACTGTGAAAAGGGAATTACAGGGAGACAGCGCCTGTTGAAATCCCTGTTTCTTATGGTCAGGGCATAAAAAAATGGGAAATGCAATGTGGACACTTGAAAGACATGACACGGCTTTCACTACCCAAATCACAAGTTTGCAGCGCAACATAAATGTCCATAAAATGCATACAAAAACAATCAAAAAAAGCCCAGGAATCCTGTGGCGCATACACCAGCCCCACAGAAATTTGAAAAAATATGTTAAAAAATTGCTAAAATAATTACATCCATCCCAGCCCATTGAAATGTATGGGCCACACAGTGCAGGGTGAGCGTCTGGTCTTGTCTGGCTCTGTAGCGCCACTCATCCCATTGCTAGCTCTGTTGATAGATGGGACACTGCCTGGAACTCTGGATTTTGAGTTGATAAATACACCCTTTGTACTGGGAGCTGACATTCACCTGACACTCCTCTGGCACTACATGGCATTAGCATCTCTTAAGTTAACCCCTCAGTTGCTGTTGCCATTCCAGTATCCGGACAGGTGTTAAACTATCCAAACTGGAACAGAAACTGCATCTGCATAGGTGAGAAAGGGGAGTCAGATTGGAACTCTTTAAACCCCGCCAATGACGAAGGTCATGCTAAAAACTAAGGCTCACAATGGGGTTCACATAAATGCATTTTCAGATTTATTTTTTTTTTTCTCTGTGCGGCTAAGTCTGAAAATCAAACTTGAGTGCAATCTCCAGCACATTTGTTCAAACTCGGGTGCACACTATTTTTAACATGCTATGTTGTAGAAGGGCACCAAGATTTCACAGGTTCATACTTCTCAATTTTCTACAAATGTTAAAATCACAAAACATGCAGGAAAAAACTTGGGCATACCAATTGTGGCATTGTTTTTTTCCTGGGGGGGGGACAGCATTGGAAAATGCCAAAATGCAATTTGGACCATTCTATAGTCAGTTTACATTTTGGCCCACAATAATTAGCAATTTGCAATTTGCAGCTCACAGTCCAATGCAATTTGCTGTTGGAGTGAAATGGATGCACTGTAGTTTTTTTGTGGACATCAGAAAAAAAAACCCTGTGAACCTTTTATTTTTAAGGCACATGTAGTTATGATAAAGTTAACCCCAATCTGCACAGGGATGTGAACCGAGATGTGAGTTGTGTATTTTTTGTGGACTGCAATGTGAACCATGTGAACCATTTGTGGACAGAGATTTGAACCATGCCATTTCCTGTAGACCACAATCTGCTCTGTTTTTTGCATAAGGCCTCTCTTTAGTTTGCTCTCAGAAACAGGCTGACATGTGAATGGCAATATGAACTTGTTTTTATAGTGTCTCTCATGCAATTCCCATTTTTATTTTATTTTTTTTTAATTCCAGGACCCTAAAAATAAAAAAATTGAGATTCCTTCAGGTTCTGTGTACCTGAAATCCAGTTTTTGAGCTCCTTTGGGAGTGCTATATATGTTTTTAACAAATATATTCAACTCGTGGAACTAGATGTTGCTAGCGCATAGGCATATAAAAGCCGTGTGTCGCGAACACTGCCTGGCTGGGAGCACTACAGCTGACAGCGCTGCCAGTCTGAAGCCAACGTTCCGGTGCGGACGCTGCCAAGCGTTTGTGCCACCCGCACCTAAAATAATAAATTAACCTTTAAGCTATCTGTTTGAAATTCTGATGTAATTCTAGGTCAAATACATGCAGAAATATAGACAATTCTGAAGGTTTTATAAACCTTCAAGCAGCCTTCAAGCATAATTTGAGTATATATATATATATACACTATAAGACACACCTGCCCATTAGATGCACCTAGGATTTGGAGGAGGAAAATAAGAAAAAAAAATTAAAACCAAAAACACACCATATAGGCAGTGTGGCATTCCCCCTCCTATTTCCATAGGCCATGTGGGATACCCCAATTGCATAGGAAGTGTGGCAGTCTCCCATTCCCCATATAGGAAGTGTGGCATCCCATTCCCCATATAGGCAGTGTGGCATCCCGCCTCCCATTCCCCATATAGGCAGTGTGGCATTCCCCCTCCCATTCCCCATATAGGCAGTGTCGCATCCCCCCATTCCCCATATAGGCAGTGTGGCATCCCCCCATTCCCCATATAGGCAGTGTGGCATTCCCCCATTCCCCATATAGGCAGTGTGGCTTTCCCCCCTCCCATTCCCCATATAGGCAGTGTGGCATTCCCCCCTCCCATTCCCCTGTAGTGAGTAGTTTTTTTTTTCTTTTTTTTACATTTGCCCAATAAGGCGCACGGACATTTTTCCCCCACTTCTGGGGAAAAATAAGTGCATCTTATAGGGTGAAAAATATGGTATATTAAAGAGAAATCCAAGGTAAGATGTACTTGAAACCCTCTATAGGTTGATTTTTGCACTTGTTTATTGTGCTTCAATCAGCCATGGCTTAGCCCCTAATTTGAATAAAATCCTGGTGAACGGAATAAAATATTGTTAAAAGGCAGTTTTTACATTTTGAACCATTGAGAACTGTAATTTCCAACTTTTTTATTAAATCCCTTTACGGCCTATGGCTTGTGTGTTTATAATACCTCAAAGATTAAAAAAGGCAAAAAGTAAAATGTGTTAACCTTGCCTCAGCTGACATACTTTCTACTTCTGTTTAGCCAAGGAGCAGGAGACAAAACAATATATTGACTGGGTTATGTATTGCTTTTAAAACAATTGTAAGTCTAATCTCCTTAGTTAAATTACTTTTGTACCTGCCCTTTATCGAACTGGAGCTTAATTCCTTTGCAGCTAATATACCATGACAGCCTAAGCTCTTCCAATAGTTCTGTAAAAGAAAGCAAAGAATTAACAGGGTTTGCAGTAAGTGCAGTTGGAAAGTTCTCCAATAAATTCACTCTGTCACCAAGTTATGATGATGAATGTTTTGGTACGTGTGAAAAAACTCAAGGTCACTTAACTGCCCAATAAAATACAAAGGCAGTTTGTTCAATCAATATATTTTGAACTGTAGGTCAGTTGAAATACCCACAACTACTGAAATTGTCATATAAGGTTTTAGAGCAGATCTGTAACTATGGAAAGAGTGTGTCAGTGTGAAAATGTGAAATACATAGCCCGTGTCCATCAAGATCACAGTCACTTAAACCAGACCAACACAGTGTCCTTCCCAGGGTAATTCGCTGAACATAAAAATCAATTTACCTTTTTGTACTGTGGTCAATCTAATGATGTCCTATGAAGCTGCAGTTAGCCTGCAAAAGGAAGTGCTGCTGGGTTTCCGACTGCTGTGCATCGTGGGTTATGTTGGTTAAATCCAGGCAGCAGTATGGCTGGGAAATGAAGGGCCTTATTTAAGAATTGCTAATGCCACATAGTACCACGTAGCGTCAGGTGAACGTTGGGCGTGGTATATGAAAACCATATTTATGAAAGTCAAGTGGGTCACTAGCAGCGGCTCAGTGTAAAGCGCCAGCACTGTGTATTCTGCAGAGCCACGTAGCACCTGCTGCTCAGTCGTGCTCTCCCATACATGACAGTCTATATTTTGGTTGTGTAGAAATCACGTTTGGATGACATTTTCTGTATTTTTTCACATAAAATGAGTGTGTTGGCTCCTGGGCAGCAAACAAAAGCCTTTTGAATTCTTCCTCGCACTTTTTAGGTTTAGGCTGCAAAATTGTATTTTGTGTTCCGCCATTGCAGTGCCAGTGCTTCAATGTGTTGCTCTGTGGCTGAGGTTTTTATTGCGAGAAACATACCTTTTTGAATAGCGTCCGCACTTGGCGCCAGAGCATCCAGATTTAAAGCTGGTGATGTGTTTTGTGTTCTTAAATATGGGCTTCAGCCCGCGCATTGGACACTCTTCACTGGTGCTACCTATCGTTCACGTTGTCCTGTTGTCATATGTGGCATTGCCTTAGGCAGCGTTCCTTCGGGGCGCTACACGAAACAATATCGGCATTGGTATGCACAGATGCTGCAGTGATTCAGGGAGAGCACTTCTACAGAGCCCTGCAGATATCACATTTATCAATGCTGGACACAGGATACTAGGGTTTTTTTTAAGAAGGGATAGCGCCAGGTAGTGCCTCGTAGCAGCAGGCAGCATCCGTTGAACGCTGGTCGCTGGACGTAAAACCACATTTATGAAAGCGATTCTGGTGAGCGACTGTAACAGCGCCATGTAGCCTCCGATTTTAGTGAGGAGATGAGCGAATACCAACCATTTATTACTGGTTGGTATCGCTTTTTGGATGACATACTACTCCTATGGCAGGGCCCCCGAGATATATGTGAGAATTTTTTGAAAAAACTTAATCAGAACGATCTTAACATCTTTTTAACGTATCATATATCCAAGGACCAGATTAACTTCCTGGACTTGAGTCTGAATATGGAAAATGGAAGAATCTCCACAACATTATACAGGAAGGAAACGGCAGTAAATGGTCTCCTACATTATCAGAGTTTCCACCCAAGACATCTTAGAGGTGGGATACCACATGGTCAATTTGCAAGATTGAGACGAAATTGCTCTGATGAGGCCCCATTTAAAGCCCAGGCCAAGGATCTTACACAACGCTTTCTGGATCGGGGTTATCCAAGAAAATTGGTTTCAAGAGCCTTCCAGAATGTGAAGGATAAAGATCGGGTGGAAATGTTAGCACCAAGAAGGAAAAGGAAGGATAACCTGGTAAGATTTACTACAGGGTATAATAGTAATTGGGGATCGCTGCGAGCGATCCTAAGTAGACACTGGAGCATCCTAACTTTAGATCCCTCCATTAACCCATTCATTCCGCAGAAACCAAGATTGACAGCCAAAAGGGCCCCCAATCTTAAGGACCGACTCTGCAGCAGTCATTTTATAGGACCCAGGACCTGGCTGAAAAGAGAAACAACAACGGGCTGTCACCCGTGCGGAAGATGCTCTATATGCAGGTTTGTGATAAAAACAAACCAGATATTAAATAAGAACACGGGGGAGGTCTTCCGGATAGGACAATATCTGAATTGTAAAATGGAGGGCATGATATATCTGTTGGAATGTGGATGTGGATTAGGATATGTGGGGGAAACAAAAAATGAATTGAGAAAGCGAATACAGGCCCACATATCAAACATCAAACTAGCATCAAGAGACATAGCAATTGGAAAAATAATATCACCAGTGGCGGATCATTTTCTGAAAGCCCATGGGGGGAAAACGGACTCCCTGAAAGTAATTGCTTTGGAAAAGGTAAATCTTGGAATTAGGGGGGGTAATCTGAAAAAGGTTTTACTCCAGAAAGAACTTAGATGGATTTATAAATTGGGTACGGCGGTCCCTATGGGTTTAAATGAGGATATAGCCTTTGGACCATTTTTAGGAAGATAATAATAATAACAATAAAAATGATATAAGATACAATAGAACAATAGAAGATGTAATCAATTGAATACCCATTCACATATTATATCTTATTCCATTTGAATTTTTTGTTGGGATATTAATATATATATTAATAAGAAAAATTAGGATTACACTGATGGTGAAATATGTTTAATTTATAATAAAATATATACATTTATTTTCAAACTCATCTAATCTTGTGGACTAATCCCTTTTGCCTTTTCTCAGTTTAAAATAGGATTTATTGGAATAAGGGCATATCCATCTGTCCCCCTTCTTGACCGTTTGAAGATGGAAACATCCTCTAGAGAATAATAATCTTTGGAACTAAATAACATCTTTTGAAATTGAAATGGATTTAGATGTATATATGCAATAAGTAGAATTATATCCATATTTTTATTTGTATTAATTGTTTTTGTTTATAGTTGTTTGATATATGATATATTACTTAATATATATAATATCTAATAATGTTAAAACATTTTAGATATACCTAATTATATACTATTATATATATCAGGTATTTCATATTTAAATAATTATTAACTCTTTATTATATGTATTGTTTATTATTTTTCTTATTAATATATTTTTTGTACTATTATGAATATATATTACTATTTTTTGTTATTCATTATTTATTAATTATTTATTTATTATTATTAATAGTATTATTATTATTATTTTCTTTATTATTATTCCTATATTTATTTTTATTTATTTTTATTTTTATCCTTATTTTTATGTTTACATATATATATATATATATATATATATATATATATATATATATATATATATGTGTATGTATATATATATATATATATATATATTTATTTTCACCATCTTTTTACTATATATTGTTTATTTATTTTTCACTATTATTATTATCACCAATATCATTATTTTTATTTTTTATTATTTTTTTGATGTTGATTATTTAATTATCATCATTATTGTGTATCTTGGTTTAGGGGCACAGGGATAGGTTTGATTTTGATTGATCACAAATTGGGTATTTACTATTATTATTACTAGTAGTTATATAACGACTCATATTAAATAAATAAATAAATTAATTAACTATTCATGATTACATAGTCTTAGTGTATTTAATTTATTTATTTCTAATTGCACATTTAATTTTGTGGATATATAATTTATAAAATATAATGGGTCAATGGGTGCACTTAAACCTTAATTTAAATTCAAATATATTTGGTTGAACTGATGAACTAATTTAATTTAAATTTGATTCATTGTATTTATTTATTTAATTTATAGATATGGATTAATATATATGTATATACTATATACGCATATATAGTCTTCTTTTATTGCATGTATAACATCGGTATATTAAATTCATACGGCTGGGGGGATACAATAAATAATAATAAAATAAAATATAATCAAATAAAATAGAATAAAATAAAATAATATATTATAAAATAAAATAAAACAAAATAAAATAAAATAAAGTAAAATAAATTAAACTGAATTAAATAAACGGGGTCAAATAAAGGGGTAGCATAAATAAGGATTGATTAGATTCGATATAATATATTTAAGGAAATAAATAAATTAAGATTGAGACATTTTTTTCTTTATTTTAAAAAAATCTTCTCTTTATATTACTATATTCCCAAGTCAACCACCTAGTAATCTGGAAACTTGATCTAAATCCCTGTTTAACATCTCTCCTTAGGGGGTGGGATTTAACCTGTGGCCTCTTAAAGAATTAAATATATCTGGGAATAAAATACCCTGATTTGGGATATATTTTATTGTCCATTATATTGTGTATATTTTCTAAACTATAATTTTACATTATTGAATGATATGTAGTTAGAATTCTGTAGATATAAATTGTTTGTGTATATTGAGGGAGCAATTATGGGTGTTATTATTATTATTTTAGATTCTTTAATAAATAAAAATTCTTTTAAATGTTTGTTTAGAATTGTATTTATATGTATTACTTTTATGTAGATCATTGGTGGAAGACTGCCCTGTTACATTGTATTGCCGGCTATTATATTATGTCTGTGACATATGTTGAGACCTGGACTGGTGGCGGGGTGAGTTCCGTCCCCTCCGTCTCTCCTACAGCCGCAACACGCACGGGTAATCAATCGTGCTTATGTGTGCGGCTGGCTGGAGGGCCGGTCTGGGGGGTGGAATCATGACGACAGCAGACGGATGGACTCCTATTGGAGCGCGGGGCTCAGCGTTCTGTGTGCGTGTGGCCGGCTTCCGGCCGGGGCCGTGCTGCACGCCCAGACGCGCGCCCGGCATTTGAAAAACAAGTCTCCTATAAAAAGGCAGTAATGGGGTAGTCTCCTAGACCTTGATAAAGTGGCCTGTGAGCGGGGGGCCACGAAACGCGTTGGGGGACCGGCATTTGGACTGGGGCATTCCTATGGAACACTTGGATTTATCACTCAGGTGATGTGTGCTTCTCAATTGATGTTGTTGTATTTGCTACTTTTGCTACTTTTGAACTGTTGTATTTCTACATCTTGCCACATTTCATATTATTGATTTATATTATTAATGTTATATTTGCACAGTTTTAGCACTTATGCACTTTATAAATGAGTTTTATGGGTATTTGGGATAGATTGGGATGCCCTTGAGAAAAATGTGCGGTTTTGTCTTGTATGTTTTTTAATTGTGTTGTCATGTGATTTTTTGTGGGTAGCTCCTAATAAATTATTTATGAATTCATTATGATCAATTAGTTTATTTATTGATTTTTCTGTGGAGGAGGTGCGCTGGTGTGGGACTATATTGGATGAATGGCTGGGTTCATCCTTATAATACTTGTAGCTCTACCCTTGTAGGAATAGCTCCCCACCACCGCACGGCCACAGATTCTATTGTCATTGAATATATAATTTTGTAGTGCGGAATTACACATATATATTTAGATGTAGCCTCCGATGTATTATTACAGGGGGCTCAGTGTATAGCGCTGGCGCTCTAGCTTCCAGAGCCCCAGGTATTACCTTTCGCTCAGTGTTGCTCTCCCATACATTTCAATGGCCGTTCATTTGCTTGTGTTTAAACAGTGTGTTTATATTATATATATATATATATATATATATATATATATATATATATATTATTTATATATTTTTTTATATTTTTATGCAGACTTGTCATTACATTTCACATTCCATGTGTTTTCGCTTTGTTACAGATGTATATGTGTTCAAAAACAGACTTTGATCACACAGCGTCTGGTGCTCTATGCTATAGCGACCAGATTTAGAGCGCCGAGGCTGTGTGTGTGTCCTTTTTATGTATGGTGTGGAGCGGTCGTGCTGAGCTGGCGCTATCTTTCGCTCGCTGCAGCACAGTACTGGTGTTAGAGCGCCCAACACATATCACATTCATCAATGCCAACCAGGTTACTACAGTGACTGAGGCGCCCTGTTAGAGCGCCCGATACCCACGTACATCGTCTAATAGTGGTCTCTCTAAAAGCCGCTATGCAGACGCTCATCTGCCGATACCTGGCGTAATGAATCAGCCTCTTAGTAAATGTATATGCCAAGGAAGTTTCTGTACAAATGATGGTAAGCTACAATGGCTATTTAAATTAGCGATAAAAATACTTTTTAGTGGGTGTAGTTGCATTTAATTTACAGATTCAGGAATCAATATTGTAAACTGGATTGCAGCAATAAAACGATGTCTTAAGTCTTTTGTGATCCATAATAATGTGCAAGAACTGTATCTTGCTGTATTGTAAAGCCTGTAGAGAGACTATAGATGTGGTCTCTTTTATCTATATTAGTTTAGAGATCAGCATTTACTATTCTTATTTATTCAGGTCATTGTATACCTGCATTAATATTCAAGGCTACTGGACTTTATTTTCCTGAAGATGTTTCACTAGTCATCCATTCTCAACTCTCTCTTGTAAAGTCATCCACTGTCATTATACTGCTTGTATAGTTCTAATCTGCAATCCTTTTTTGATTTCCATCATCCTCTGGATTATAAACTGGGGGTCATGTTACATTGCAGAACAGAGAAGACTGTTACCAGCACAAAAACTAAGAAAGGAATATCAGTCACCTTGCATTTTGCTGTTTTAACCAAGGTCCCTCAAAACCACAGGGGCATTTGTTAAAACAGCAAAAAGCAAAGGAAATACCACAAAAAACAACAGTGACCCTGGGAATCAAGACCGGAAAAAGAATGTCAGCATCCCCTATGTAGCTGGGATTTTAGAAAAACCGAGAAGGATTTGTAGGTAGGTAGGTAAGTATTGGAGGGGGGAGGGGTTTTCTATCGGGCTAGTCCGATATTGACCCCGGTTTAGACTGGTGTCAATGGTATAAGAAGTAGGTTGTGGGGTCCTGCTCCCCCGGTATGTACAAGCTAGGGGGGGAAAGATTTCCCTGTGTTGGGAGGGAAACCTGAGAATGGGGGGCTTATTTGGACCCTAGGAGGGTGTCCCAGTCCTCCTATAACAAGTTTATATGCAATTCATATACAGTCATTCGCAAATGCATAACAGGAACAGTAAATCACTTTAGGGTGCAATTATTCACACAGTGATCTGTGGAATTTTTATTGATTTCTTTAACAAGTGCTAAGTTATAGAACTGATGTTTACAATACAATATAATGCGTATTTGCTTGGTTTGATATTGGCTGACCAATTTGTAGCAAGTGCAGTTTGTAGCAAGGATTGGTCTTATTTGTTGGCTCAATACAGACGCGTTTCGCGGCTTAGCGCTTCCTCAGTGTATGTGGCCAAGATTAATTAACATCTATGATATAATAGATAAATATCAGTACGTTGGTTTATATCGCAGGTTTTTTAAAAAGGGGAATAAATAAATAGTATGCACCAAACATTACATGTTGAAAATAAAATCAAGGTATGATATATATACATACATCAGAAATGGATAGTATATATGGTATCATTTTAAACATTTTATATATATTTATTTTTATATTAATAATGTCTCCCCCAGTAGAAATTAGAGGGTTAAAGTTTTACAGTTTTAGAAATAGGTAAGTAATATGGGTTTCCCCCCAAATGCTTAACATTGAAACACAAGAAAAGCAACACTGATGATGCAGTGCAGTGAGCAGTGGCCAAAGATATATTTTGGGGAAAAATCAATATATAAATTCCTATGAAGTAGGCTGGTTTCATCAGGGTTTATAAGCTGTGAGTGGGCCTGGAACACGCCATACCTTCTTTGAGGATGCTGTTCCACCATTAAATAGATTCTGCAGTGAGGCCCTAATGCCCCTTTTTAGTCAGCCTGCTTCTTACGGTTTGAGATACCATCATAAAGCACCTGCTACTCTTCTATAGACTGGGTCCTTTAACCCCTCTTTTTGAAAACCTAGCATTCCGTCTAGGAGCCTCTGGTTTCTTGAATTGGATATCGTCCAAGCAGATTCAGCCGAATACTGATGATAATCCACCCAATGCTCAGGATTTTTTGGGTGAACTAGGGAGTTGCTCCCTGGATGAGGATGGGTACTTTTTGATACCTTGTGGTCTTCTATAATATGGATTGCTAAGTATTTTAGCATCACAGGAATAATGGATTAATTGATTTTAACAGTGTCTTTGTGTTGCATGTGTGTTTTTATTTTTGCTATAGTGTAACATTTAATAAAATATTATTTTATGGTATTTGTGGAGTTGTGCTCCTTTCTTATGACTCTTGTCAATTTGGTTTGGCCCATGTTCTAGTAGCTTGACGGGTTGGGCAGCACACTCAGTTATCAATATTAAAAGCTGTGCCTGCTATTTTGTATAAGTTGTATTCCTCCACTTGGTGGCGGCCTTTATGGAGAGCAGTCTCAACAGGGGTTAATTGTCCAGCATCAATATACATAGTGTCCCAAAAGAAAAAAACAGGCCATTGGAGGCAAGGATTTGACATTTCTGTACCAACAGGCAGTGAGCAAGTTTGGGGAGACCCTTGAAGCCACAAAACCACAGTCCTCACTTGAGTAAGGGTCTGAAGATCGAAAATGAGCAGACAATTATTCCGGAAGGCTTGATTCCCTCATGAATCATTCAGGCAATGGGAACTAGGGATCTCGACCAGAATCCTCTGTGGGAACCTGGACAGGAACCAGAGCAGGAGGCTGCGGTGCATCAGTATGTGGAAAATAGAATTTAATTGAGGTTCTGCTTGGTCAAAGTTGTAACAGGTGTCTGAGAATCAATCAAAAATGGTTGCAGAACCAGGAAGCAAGATTCAGGAATTGCTAACAAGACAGAGCTGTGCTATTACCTGTCCAACTTTTTATAGATGTGTTTTTATAGTGCACTGCTTTGTTTGCATATGGCAGCTGCAACTTCTGGTAACTTCTGGGTGCTTGCTCTAACTTCCAGGAAGCAGATCTTCTGCAGAGCACAGGTGCATTTTGCCATGCTTTTGCATGTACCCTGCCCACAGAAACTGATGACAGGCACTTGCCTACACTTACCTACAACCCTTCTCATCTGTAGTTCATTATAGCTTCTCATTTATACCAGCACCCACACTGCATCTAAGCCCTACCGCTTCTAGTATAAACATGTACAAACAGCGATCGCAAATTTTGATGTTTACTGGTTAAAGCAATGTCACTCGCATAAATGTTTAGCGTTTACATACAGAAAATCTACAATACTTTAACCTTAAATGAAAGAAGCTGCAATGTGCTTAGCTGTTAACTTTGCAGCTGGCTTGTATATGTACAGACTAGGGATGAGCGAATCGATCCGGACGAACCCGGATTCGATCCGAATTTCAGGAAAAATTCGATTCGGATCGAATCCGAATTTCCCCGCGATTCGATCACTCGAAGTTTTCCTTTAACATCCATTCATTTACATTTACAGGCATTCTAAGATGGCGGACGGGACATGTCTGGACATGTATCCCGCGCCAGTGCAAGCTGGGGCAGTCACATGCAGCCTATCAGCAGCCAGCAAGCCCGGTGACGTCACACAGCGGTATTTAACGGCGGCCATCTTGCTTTTCCTCATTTCTCTATTGCATTCGTGAGAGACAGAACGCTGTGTAGCTGAGGGACAGACAGTTAGACAGGCAGGGACAGACAGGGACAGACAGGGACAGGCTGGAGACAGGCAGGAGACAGACAGGAGACAGACAGAAAGCCAGGGAAAGGTAGGAAAAAACGGAGGCTGTGACAGGGAGATTTTTTTTTTTTTTCATCCAGCCTGAGTGTTACTAGCTGGCTGACAGGCTTTGTTAGCGTTTTCAGGCTGCTTATAGTAACTAACTGTGCATATATACTGAACTGATCTTAAGTCTGCTGTGAGGCATCCCATTCTGTGACTACACCAGCCTCTGTTTAAGACCATATAAGCATTTGCTCTTATCATATTTGAAATTAGGCCTGATAAAGACACTTTTGCTGGGCAAAGCACTACTGGACCCTGCCAGGTGCACTCCTATTTGGGGCATCCCATTCTGTGACTACAGCAGCCTCTGTTTAAGACCATATAAGCATTTGCTCTTATCATATTTGAAATTAGGCCTGATAAAGACACTTTTGCTGGGCATAGCACTACTGGACCCTGCCAGGTGCACTCCTATTTGGGGCATCCCATTCTGTGACTACAGCAGCCTCTGTTTAAGACCATATAAGCATTTGCTCTTATCATATTTGAAATTAGGCCTGATAAAGACACTTTTGCTGGGCATAGCACTACTGGACCCTGCCAGGTGCACTCCTATTTGGGGCATCCCATTCTGTGACTACAGCAGCCTCTGTTTAAGACCATATAAGCATTTGCTCTTATCATATTTGAAATTAGGCCTGATAAAGACACTTTTGCTGGGCAAAGCACTACTGGACCCTGCCAGGTGCACTCCTATTTGGGGCATCCCATTCTGTGACTACAGCAGCCTCTGTTTAAGACCATATAAGCATTTGCTCTTATCATATTTGAAATTAGGCCTGATAAAGACACTTTTGCTGGGCATAGCACTACTGGACCCTGCCAGGTGCACTCCTATTTGGGGCATCCCATTCTGTGACTACAGCAGCCTCTGTTTAAGACCATATAAGCATTTGCTCTTATCATATTTGAAATTAGGCCTGATAAAGACACTTTTGCTGGGCAAAGCACTACTGGACCCTGCCAGGTGCACTCCTATTTGGGGCATCCCATTCTGTGACTACAGCAGCCTCTGTTTAAGACCATATAAGCATTTGCTCTTATCATATTTGAAATTAGGCCTGATAAAGACACTTTTGCTGGGCATAGCACTACTGGACCCTGCCAGGTGCACTCCTATTTGGGGCATCCCATTCTGTGACTACAGCAGCCTCTGTTTAAGACCATATAAGCATTTGCTCTTATCATATTTGAAATTAGGCCTGATAAAGACACTTTTGCTGGGCATAGCACTACTGGACCCTGCCAGGTGCACTCCTATTTGGGGCATCCCATTCTGTGACTACAGCAGCCTCTGTTTAAGACCATATAAGCATTTGCTCTTATCATATTTGAAATTAGGCCTGATAAAGACACTTTTGCTGGGCAAAGCACTACTGGACCCTGCCAGGTGCACTCCTATTTGGGGCATCCCATTCTGTGACTACAGCAGCCTCTGTTTAAGACCATATAAGCATTTGCTCTTATCATATTTGAAATTAGGCCTGATAAAGACACTTTTGCTGGGCATAGCACTACTGGACCCTGCCAGGTGCACTCCTATTTGGGGCATCCCATTCTGTGACTACACCAGCCTCTGTTTAAGACCATATAAGCATTTGCTCTTATCATATTTGAAATTAGGCCTGATAAAGACACTTTTGCTGGGCATAGCACTACTGGACCCTGCCAGGTGCACTCCTATTTGGGGCATCCCATTCTGTGACTACAGCAGCCTCTGTTTAAGACCATATAAGCATTTGCTCTTATCATATTTGAAATTAGGCCTGATAAAGACACTTTTGCTGGGCAAAGCACTACTGGACCCTGCCAGGTGCACTCCTATTTGGGGCATCCCATTCTGTGACTACAGCAGCCTCTGTTTAAGACCATATAAGCATTTGCTCTTATCATATTTGAAATTAGGCCTGATAAAGACACTTTTGCTGGGCATAGCACTACTGGACCCTGCCAGGTGCACTCCTATTTGGGGCATCCCATTCTGTGACTACAGCAGCCTCTGTTTAAGACCATATAAGCATTTGCTCTTATCATATTTGAAATTAGGCCTGATAAAGACACTTTTGCTGGGCATAGCACTACTGGACCCTGCCAGGTGCACTCCTATTTGGGGCATCCCATTCTGTGACTACAGCAGCCTCTGTTTAAGACCATATAAGCATTTGCTCTTATCATATTTGAAATTAGGCCTGATAAAGACACTTTTGCTGGGCATAGCACTACTGGACCCTGCCAGGTCCATTCCTATTTGGGGCATCCCATTCTGTGACTACAGCAGCCTCTGTTTAAGACCATATAAGCATTTGCTCTTATCATATTTGAAATTAGGCCTGATAAAGACACTTTTGCTGGGCATAGCACTACTGGACCCTGCCAGGTGCACTCCTATTTGGGGCATCCCATTCTGTGACTACAGCAGCCTCTGTTTAAGACCATATAAGCATTTGCTCTTATCATATTTGAAATTAGGCCTGATAAAGACACTTTTGCTGGGCAAAGCACTACTGGACCCTGCCAGGTGCACTCCTATTTGGGGCATCCCATTCTGTGACTACAGCAGCCTCTGTTTAAGACCATATAAGCATTTGCTCTTATCATATTTGAAATTAGGCCTGATAAAGACACTTTTGCTGGGCAAAGCACTACTGGACCCTGCCAGGTGCACTCCTATTTGGGGCATCCCATTCTGTGACTACAGCAGCCTCTGTTTAAGACCATATAAGCATTTGCTCTTATCATATTTGAAATTAGGCCTGATAAAGACACTTTTGCTGGGCATAGCACTACTGGACCCTGCCAGGTGCACTCCTATTTGGGGCATCCCATTCTGTGACTACAGCAGCCTCTGTTTAAGACCATATAAGCATTTGCTCTTATCATATTTGAAATTAGGCCTGATAAAGACACTTTTGCTGGGCATAGCACTACTGGACCCTGCCAGGTGCACTCCTATTTGGGGCATCCCATTCTGTGACTACAGCAGCCTCTGTTTAAGACCATATAAGCATTTGCTCTTATCATATTTGAAATTAGGCCTGATAAAGACACTTTTGCTGGGCATAGCACTACTGGACCCTGCCAGGTGCACTCCTATTTGGGGCATCCCATTCTGTGACTACAGCAGCCTCTGTTTAAGACCATATAAGCATTTGCTCTTATCATATTTGAAATTAGGCCTGATAAAGACACTTTTGCTGGGCAAAGCACTACTGGACCCTGCCAGGTGCACTCCTATTTGGGGCATCCCATTCTGTGACTACAGCAGCCTCTGTTTAAGACCATATAAGCATTTGCTCTTATCATATTTGAAATTAGGCCTGATAAAGACACTTTTGCTGGGCATAGCACTACTGGACCCTGCCAGGTGCACTCCTATTTGGGGCATCCCATTCTGTGACTACAGCAGCCTCTGTTTAAGACCATATAAGCATTTGCTCTTATCATATTTGAAATTAGGCCTGATAAAGACACTTTTGCTGGGCAAAGCACTACTGGACCCTGCCAGGTGCACTCCTATTTGGGGCATCCCATTCTGTGACTACAGCAGCCTCTGTTTAAGACCATATAAGCATTTGCTCTTATCATATTTGAAATTAGGCCTGATAAAGACACTTTTGCTGGGCATAGCACTACTGGACCCTGCCAGGTGCACTCCTATTTGGGGCATCCCATTCTGTGACTACACCAGCCTCTGTTTAAGACCATATAAGCATTTGCTCTTATCATATTTGAAATTAGGCCTGATAAAGACACTTTTGCTGGGCATAGCACTACTGGACCCTGCCAGGTGCACTCCTATTTGGGGCATCCCATTCTGTGACTACAGCAGCCTCTGTTTAAGACCATATAAGCATTTGCTCTTATCATATTTGAAATTAGGCCTGATAAAGACACTTTTGCTGGGCAAAGCACTACTGGACCCTGCCAGGTGCACTCCTATTTGGGGCATCCCATTCTGTGACTACAGCAGCCTCTGTTTAAGACCATATAAGCATTTGCTCTTATCATATTTGAAATTAGGCCTGATAAAGACACTTTTGCTGGGCATAGCACTACTGGACCCTGCCAGGTGCACTCCTATTTGGGGCATCCCATTCTGTGACTACAGCAGCCTCTGTTTAAGACCATATAAGCATTTGCTCTTATCATATTTGAAATTAGGCCTGATAAAGACACTTTTGCTGGGCATAGCACTACTGGACCCTGCCAGGTGCACTCCTATTTGGGGCATCCCATTCTGTGACTACAGCAGCCTCTGTTTAAGACCATATAAGCATTTGCTCTTATCATATTTGAAATTAGGCCTGATAAAGACACTTTTGCTGGGCATAGCACTACTGGACCCTGCCAGGTGCACTCCTATTTGGGGCATCCCATTCTGTGACTACAGCAGCCTCTGTTTAAGACCATATAAGCATTTGCTCTTATCATATTTGAAATTAGGCCTGATAAAGACACTTTTGCTGGGCATAGCACTACTGGACCCTGCCAGGTGCACTCCTATTTGGGGCATCCCATTCTGTGACTACAGCAGCCTCTGTTTAAGACCATATAAGCATTTGCTCTTATCATATTTGAAATTAGGCCTGATAAAGACACTTTTGCTGGGCAAAGCACTACTGGACCCTGCCAGGTGCACTCCTATTTGGGGCATCCCATTCTGTGACTACAGCAGCCTCTGTTTAAGACCATATAAGCATTTGCTCTTATCATATTTGAAATTAGGCCTGATAAAGACACTTTTGCTGGGCAAAGCACTACTGGACCCTGCCAGGTGCACTCCTATTTGGGGCATCCCATTCTGTGACTACAGCAGCCTCTGTTTAAGACCATATAAGCATTTGCTCTTATCATATTTGAAATTAGGCCTGATAAAGACACTTTTGCTGGGCATAGCACTACTGGACCCTGCCAGGTGCACTCCTATTTGGGGCATCCCATTCTGTGACTACAGCAGCCTCTGTTTAAGACCATATAAGCATTTGCTCTTATCATATTTGAAATTAGGCCTGATAAAGACACTTTTGCTGGGCATAGCACTACTGGACCCTGCCAGGTGCACTCCTATTTGGGGCATCCCATTCTGTGACTACAGCAGCCTCTGTTTAAGACCATATAAGCATTTGCTCTTATCATATTTGAAATTAGGCCTGATAAAGACACTTTTGCTGGGCATAGCACTACTGGACCCTGCCAGGTGCACTCCTATTTGGGGCATCCCATTCTGTGACTACAGCAGCCTCTGTTTAAGACCATATAAGCATTTGCTCTTATCATATTTGAAATTAGGCCTGATAAAGACACTTTTGCTGGGCATAGCACTACTGGACCCTGCCAGGTGCACTCCTATTTGGGGCATCCCATTCTGTGACTACAGCAGCCTCTGTTTAAGACCATATAAGCATTTGCTCTTATCATATTTGAAATTAGGCCTGATAAAGACACTTTTGCTGGGCAAAGCACTACTGGACCCTGCCAGGTGCACTCCTATTTGGGGCATCCCATTCTGTGACTACAGCAGCCTCTGTTTAAGACCATATAAGCATTTGCTCTTATCATATTTGAAATTAGGCCTGATAAAGACACTTTTGCTGGGCAAAGCACTACTGGACCCTGCCAGGTGCACTCCTATTTGGGGCATCCCATTCTGTGACTACAGCAGCCTCTGTTTAAGACCATATAAGCATTTGCTCTTATCATATTTGAAATTAGGCCTGATAAAGACACTTTTGCTGGGCATAGCACTACTGGACCCTGCCAGGTGCACTCCTATTTGGGGCATCCCATTCTGTGACTACAGCAGCCTCTGTTTAAGACCATATAAGCATTTGCTCTTATCATATTTGAAATTAGGCCTGATAAAGACACTTTTGCTGGGCAAAGCACTACTGGACCCTGCCAGGTGCACTCCTATTTGGGGCATCCCATTCTGTGACTACAGCAGCCTCTGTTTAAGACCATATAAGCATTTGCTCTTATCATATTTGAAATTAGGCCTGATAAAGACACTTTTGCTGGGCATAGCACTACTGGACCCTGCCAGGTGCACTCCTATTTGGGGCATCCCATTCTGTGACTACAGCAGCCTCTGTTTAAGACCATATAAGCATTTGCTCTTATCATATTTGAAATTAGCCTGATAAAGACACTTTTGCTGGGCATAGCACAACTTGTCCCTGCCATGGCATCCCATTCTGTGACTAAAGCAGCCTCTGTTTAAGACCATATAAGCATTTGCTCTTATCATATTTGAAATTAGCCTGATAAAGACACTTTTGCTGGGCATAGCACAACTTGTCCCTGCCATGGCATCCCATTCTGTGACTAAAGCAGCCTCTGTTTAAGACCATATAAGCATTTGCTCTTATCATATTTGAAATTAGCCTGATAAAGACACTTTTGCTGGGCATAGCACTACTTGTCCCTGCCATGGCATCCCATTCTGTGACTACAGCAGCCTCTGTTTAAGACCGTATAACCATTTTCACTTATCATATTTGAAATTAGGCCTGATAAAGACACTTTTGCTGGGCAAAGCACTACTGGACCCTGCCAGGTCCATTCCTGTTGGGGCATCCCATTCTGTGACTACAGCAGCAGCCTCTGTTTAAGACCTTATAAGCATTTGCTCTTATCATATTTGAAATTAGGCCTGATAAAGACACTTTTGCTGGGCATAGCACTACTGGACCCTGCCAGGTGCACTCCTATTTGGGGCATCCCATTCTGTGACTACAGCAGCCTCTGTTTAAGACCATATAAGCATTTGCTCTTATCATATTTGAAATTAGGCCTGATAAAGACACTTTTGCTGGGCAAAGCACTACTGGACCCTGCCAGGTCCATTCCTGTTGGGGCATCCCATTCTGTGACTAAAGCAGCCTCTGTTTAAGACCTTATAAGCATTTGCTCTTATCATATTTGAAATTAGGCCTGATAAAGACACTTTTGCTGGGCAAAGCACTACTGGACCCTACCAGGTCCATTCCTGTTGGGGCATCCCATTCTGTGACTAAAGCAGCCTCTGTTTAAGACCATATAACCATTTGCTCTTATCATATTTGAAATTAGGCCTGATAAAGACACTTTTGCTGGGCAAAGCACTACTGGACCCTGCCAGGTCCATTCCTGTTGGGGCATCCCATTCTGTGACTAAAGCAGCCTCTGTTTAAGACCTTATAAGCATTTGCTCTTATCATATTTGAAATTAGGCCTGATAAAGACACTTTTGCTGGGCAAAGCACTACTGGACCCTGCCAGGTCCATTCCTGTTGGGGCATCCCATTCTGTGACTAAAGCAGCCTCTGTTTAAGACCATATAAGCATTTGCTCTTATCATATTTGAAATTAGCCTGATAAAGACACTTTTGCTGGGCATAGCACAACTTGTCCCTGCCATGGCATCCCATTCTGTGACTAAAGCAGCCTCTGTTTAAGACCATATAAGCATTTGCTCTTATCATATTTGAAATTAGCCTGATAAAGACACTTTTGCTGGGCATAGCACTACTTGTCCCTGCCATGGCATCCCATTCTGTGACTACAGCAGCCTCTGTTTAAGACCGTATAACCATTTTCACTTATCATATTTGAAATTAGGCCTGATAAAGACACTTTTGCTGGGCAAAGCACTACTGGACCCTGCCAGGTCCATTCCTGTTGGGGCATCCGATTCTGTGACTAAAGCAGCCTCTGTTTAAGACCATATAAGCATTTGCTCTTATCATATTTGAAATTAGGCCTGATAAAGACACTTTTGCTGGGCATAGCACTACTTGTCCCTGCCAGGGCATCCCATTCTGTGACTACAGCAGCCTCTGTTTAAGACCATATAACCATTTGCTCTTATTATATTTGAAATTAGCCTGATAAAGACACTTTTGCTGGGCATAGCACTACTTGTCCCTGCCAGGTGTACTTACTGCTGGTTTTTAGGGCATCCCATTCTGTGACTACACCAGCCTCTATTTAAGAACCTAACCATTTGCACCTATTCTAATTGAAATTAGGCATGATAAAGACACTTTTGCTGTGCATAGTCTTACTGCTGCCTGCCAGGTGCTCTCTGGTTTTTGGGACATCCCATTCTGTAACATACCATTAGCCTCTGCATTTACTGTAAGCTGCACAGTTATTTAAAGAAATTTGGCCTGTATGAGCCTGCTAACACACTGCTGCTGTGTGCATATATACTGATCTCAAGTCAGCTTTGGGGCATCCCATTCTGTAACATACCATTAGCCTCTGCATTTACTGTAAGCTGCACATTTATTTAAAGAAATTTGGCCTGTATGAGCCTGCTAACACACTGCTGCTGTGTGCATATATACTGATCTCAAGTCTGCTTGGGGCATCCCATTCTGTAACATACCATTAGCCTCTGCATTAACTGTAAGCTGCACAGTTATTTAAAGAAATTTGGCCTGTATGAGCCTGCTAACACACTGCTGCTGTGTGCATATATACTGATCTCAAGTCTGCTTGGGGCATCCCATTCTGTAACATACCATTAGCCTCTGCATTAACTGTAAGCTGCACAGTTATTTAAAGAAATTTGGCCTGTATGAGCCTGCTAACACACTGCTGCTGTGTGCATATATACTGATCTCAAGTCTGCTTGGGGCATCCCATTCTGTAACATACCATTAGCCTCTGCATTAACTGTAAGCTGCACAGTTATTTAAAGAAATTTGGCCTGTATGAGCCTGCTAACACACTGCTGCTGTGTGCATATATACTGATCTCAAGTCAGCTTTGGGGCATCCCATTCTGTAACATACCATTAGCCTCTGCATTTACTGTAAGCTGCACATTTATTTAAAGAAATTTGGCCTGTATGAGCCTGCTAACACACTGCTGCTGTGTGCATATATACTGATCTCAAGTCTGCTTGGGGCATCCCATTCTGTAACATACCATTAGCCTCTGCATTTACTGTAAGCTGCACATTTATTTAAAGAAATTTGGCCTGTATGAGCCTGCTAACACACTGCTGCTGTGTGCATATATACTGATCTCAAGTCTGCTTGGGGCATCCCATTCTGTAACATAACATAACCTACCTACCATACTAAGCAGCTCTCTTATTTAAACTAAGCAGGCCTCTTGGAGGCTGAGTGTCCACTTTTGGGTGTGCATTTATATTCGGTTTCATATACAGTGGGGTATCCCAATTTGTAAGATAACCTACCCCAACCATGTAAACTAAATAGGCCTGTTGCAGCCTGAGTTTCTCTGCTTGCGTATGGCCTGCATTACAATCTGTCTCTTTCAATGACACTGCTGCCTGGGGTATCCCAATTTGTAAGATAACCTACCCCAACCATGTAAACTAAAGGTTACGTCCTTCCAGAAGGAAAACTTATGCCGAACACTATTTTTGTTAGGGGCATTGACCTTTGGATTGATCGGCATGAAATTAATTTTTTTTCTTCAAAGTATGGCGCTGTGAAGAAGGTCAAAATGATGTCTCATACTTGGATTATTGTTACTTTTTGTTCAGCTTGAAATATAACAGGCCACACGGGCATCCCAAGGCACATGCTATTTTAAACCTATCTGTTATACAACATTAGCGTTGATCAGGCTACTTCAGTTTGCACTTGTTTTTGACTGATTTTAATAAACCAGGCCGCAGGGCACCCCAAAGCTGCACCTTGCACCCTATCTGGTATACAACATAAGCGTTGATCAGCATCAGCTTCATTAAGCTACTTCAGTTTGCACTTCCTTTTTGACTGCTTTCATTTAACCAGGCCGCAGGGCACCCCAAAGCTGCACCTTGCACCCTACCTGTTTATACTAAATAAGCATCTACAGCCTCAGCTTTATTAAGTTATTGCATTTTGAATTGGTTTTGGTCTGCTTTAAATACACCAGGCCGCAGGGCATCCCAAACCTGCATGTTGCACCCCATCTGTTATACTAAATAAGCGTTGATCAGCATCAGCTTTATTAAGCTATTGCATTTTGCATTGGTTTTTGTACTGCTGCCAAAACACTAGCCCATATGGGCATCCCAAACCAGCACATGTCACCCTATCTGTTATACTAAATAAGCTTCTACAGGCCCTTTTTTTATTTATTTATTTTTATTTATATAGAGCTGCAATAGCTTATATTGTGAGGTTAATTTGCCATTTTGCAGCATAATATAGAGCAGCCCCTGTGTAAATCTGAGGGGCAATAGCTTATATAGTGAGGTAAATTTGCCATTTTGCTTCGTTATATAGAGCAGCCCAGTTGCCATCTAAATCAACTACTGTCCGGCCAGTACAGCTTTTCCAGGGCAAACTCTGCTAGTTGCGGGCACAAGTCAAGTTTGGCTTCCCAGCAAATCCAGTGGATCTTGAAGGTGTGTTGGCATGGTCATGTCAAGGTATGACATGACCTGCTGTTTGAGGTCCAGCTCCAGGTCTTCCTGCTGCTCATGAGTAGACTCACTATGCGGGTGTAGAAAGCTACTCACTAGCGACTGAAGACTGAGGCTGCTGCTGATGGAGCTGCTGCTGCTGCTCCTTCCACCCCCCCAGCAGCCATGGCAGTGGAAGGTGATCGCAGACTTCCCCCCGAGTCAGACCTGCGGGAGTATGGGCCATGGCGCAGATAGACATCGCCCAACTGACTACGTGGGATGTCTCTGTAGTAGGTCAGTTTGTCCTCCCTCTCAGTGGGCGTAAAAAATGCCCCCATTTTGTGCCGGAAGCGAGGGTCCAATAAGTTGGAGAGCCAGAAGTCTTCCCGCTGACAAATGGAGACAATTCTGCGCTCACTAGTACGCATGCATGTGAGCATGCATCGTGCCATTTGTGCAAGTGACTCGGAGGGACTACCTGTCTCCATCTCCACTGTAAACTGCCATGGTGTGTCTGGGTCCTCTGTCTCGCCTTACTCACAACCCTCTAGCTCCTGTGGCTGCTCCTGCTCCTCCTCTCCTGTCAGATGACTAGATAAAATGGTCATTTTGTGAAACCTAAACTGTGGTTTGCTGTGCCCCACCCCCTCCTCCTCCTCCACTTCAGCCCCCACAGGCTTCATGTGGCTGTGAAATGTATGTGCCATGTCTCCAGTGCCCTGACCAGCCATGCTTTCCAACATGTGTTGTAGTACATGAAGCAGTGGAATCTCATCGTTCATCTCATAGTCCTGGCAACTGACTAATAATGTAGCTTCCTCAAAGGGCCTGAGCAAACGGTCGGTGTCACGTATGAGCTGCCAATGGTTTACATTGAATTTACACAGGGGTGTCCCCCTATCCGTTTGGATCATCCAGAAATCCGTGATGGCTTTTCTCTGTTCCTATAGTGCAGTGGTCCTCAACCCTGTCCTCAAGGCCCACCAACATGTCATGTTTTTTGGATCTCCAAATAGCCAGCTCTATTGCTCTGCAGCTGCACTAATTACTCCACCTGAGCATCTTTGTGGAGATCTGCAAAGCCTGGCCTGTTGGTGGGCCTTGAGGACAGGGTTGGGGACCACTGCTATAGTGGATCCTGCATATGGAGGGTGGAATTCCAACGGGTGGAAACATCGCAAATCAGACTATGGTGGGGTACACCGTTGTGACGCTGAGGCTCAATAAGGTTGTGCTTGGTGGTGTAGGAGTGCCAGAAGTGCATGCTAACTTTCTTTCCTGTTGTTCGGATGTCTTTCAGATGGGGGCAAGACTTCAAAACTAGACTGAACACGTGTGCCATGTCAGGACGCATGACTCTGGCTTCCTTGTCGCAGCGCAAACAAGATGTTCTTCCAAGTGTCAGTCACCATGGGTCCAAATTTGCAGTTTTCGTGGATTAAGCAATGCTTTCATGGATTGAGTTCTCATTTTTAGTAGTTCCTCCCATGTGTGACTCTGATGGTCAAGGAAAACCATGTGAAGAACAGCGTGAAACCACAATCACCAAGGGGGCCTAAAAGGATATATATTGTCCACCATGAGTCTATAGTTACAGCTCCAGGCGTAGACAACACTGTGCACTTTGGTACACACTGACAGGCTAAAGGACTGGCCCACCTTCTGTTCAACAACCATGCCATGTGACTCTCCACCTCGGCTCGGCACAAGCCATCAGTTCTCTGAAAGGTCCACCACTGGGTAATGCAGCAGGCTGGACTTATGGTGACGCTGTCTGAGAGGAGAAATCCCTCAGACATCAAGATTAAAAATTCCAAGAATTTTTGAGGGCTAATTATTCAGAGGCAAATGATAGCTAGTTGTTTCTGATTTAATTGCAAGGTGGAAACACACCCTCAAACAAAACTTCACTTTCGCAATACTATTGCATTTGTCTATTCATAATTTTATGTATATACACTAACTAACCTACTTTTTCTCCACAGGATGCTGCATGGAACACTGCCACATCGCTGAGTAGCTGATTTTTCCTACCAACAGTCCGCAATAATTCGCTGCTGCTGCCGCCGCCACCGCCGCAGACTCCAGGGACCCTCTTCCACTACCTCGGCTTGCAACACCTCCTCCCACGACACTCTCCTCATCACTAATTGCCGGATAGTGGAAGAAGAGGCGAGTGTCTCCTCCACTTCTTGGCTGGGCAGTAGCTGCTGAATTTTATGATTATCAGATCTTGGATATCAGATCAATGGATAGTGGAGCTGAACCCAAAGCATAACAGACAGACAGTTGACTGGGGGTGTCAGATGCCACTTGTGATGCAGTGGACTGCTTTTGCAGCACTTCGAGACAAAGTTGCTTCATTGGCTGACACAATGACTGGTAAAGCTGTGGAACATATGGTTGAAAAGCAAGAATAACCATTTGTTTTTATATGAAAAAGACCCTGGTTTATACAGACTTTTTTTTTCCAGAGACTGCCCTGCGTGGAAATGAATGGCGCATGGATCAGCCAAGCTTTCCTCCCAACAATGCCTGATGTATTCCAGTAGATTGATGACGGGGCCAGACCAAGAAAGATGGATCGTGCAAAACAGATTTAAGGCGCTGCTCTCCAGTTACAGACATTCCTCCGCATCGGACCACAAGTAAGTATTGATAAAAAATCCTTTACGTTACTCTTACTTTTTATTAATATTCTTCGGATAAGACGGATCAGACATGATTCCAGATTAAAAATTCCAAGAATTTTTGAGGGCTAATTAGTCAGAGGCAATGATACCTTCTTGTTTCTGATTTAATTAAAAGGTGGAAACACACCCTCAAACAAAACTTCACTTTGGCAAACTTTTGCATTTGTTTATTCATAATTTTATGTAGATATTACTAACTAAGCTACTTTTTCTCCACATGACTCTCCACAGGGTGTGATTCATCCAATTTTTGGGCTCCTGAAGCCAACCCCAGGGTCTGTTTAAAGTAATGTTTGGGCTCCTGCTGCTGCTTGCAACTCCAGGGTGTGATTCATCCAATTTTTGGGCTCCTGAGGCCAACCCCAGGGTCTGTTTAAAGTAATGTTTGGGCTCCTGCTGCTGCTGCTGCCAACTCCAGGGTGTGATTCATCCAATTTTTGGGCTACTGAAGCCAACTCCAGTGTCTCTTTAAAGTAATATTTGGGCTCCTGCTGCTGCTGCTGCCAACTCCAGGGTGTGATTCATCCAATTTTTGGGCTCCTGAGGCCAACCCCAGGGTCTCTTTAAAGTAATGTTTGGGCTCCTGCTGCTGCCAACTCCAGGGTGTGATTCATCCAATTTTTGGGCTACTGAAGCCAACTCCAGTGTCTCTTTAAAGTAATATTTGGGCTCCTGCTGCTGCTGCTGCCAACTCCAGGGTGTGATTCATCCAATTTTTGGGCTCCTGAGGCCAACCCCAGGGTCTCTTTAAAGTAATGTTTGGGCTCCTGCTGCTGCCAACTCCAGGGTGTGATTCATCCAATTTTTGGGCTCCTGAGGCCAACCCCAGGGTCTCTTTAAAGTAATATTTGGGCTCCTGCTGCTGCTGCCAACTCCAGGGTGTGATTCATCCAATTTTTGGGCTACTGAAGCCAACTCCAGTGTCTCTTTAAAGTAATATTTGGGCTCCTGCTGCTGCTGCTGCCAACTCCAGGGTGTGATTCATCCAATTTTTGGGCTCCTGAAGCCAACCCCAGGGTCTCTTTAAAGTAATATTTGGGCTCCTGCTGCTGCTGCTGCCAACTCCAGGGTGTGATTCATCCAATTTTTGGGCTCCTGCTGCTGCTGCTGCCAACTCCAGGGTGTGATTCATCCAATTTTTGGGCTCCTGAAGCCAACCCCAGTGTCTCTTTAAAGTAATATTTGGGCTCCTGCTGCTGCTGCTGCCAACTCCAGGGTGTGATTCATCCAATTTTTGGGCTCCTGAGGCCAACCCCAGGGTCTCTTTAAAGTAATGTTTGGGCTCCTGCTGCTGCCAACTCCAGGGTGTGATTCATCCAATTTTTGGGCTCCTGAGGCCAACCCCAGGGTCTCTTTAAAGTAATATTTGGGCTCCTGCTGCTGCTGCCAACTCCAGGGTGTGATTCATCCAATTTTTGGGCTACTGAAGCCAACTCCAGTGTCTCTTTAAAGTAATATTTGGGCTCCTGCTGCTGCTGCTGCCAACTCCAGGGTGTGATTCATCCAATTTTTGGGCTCCTGAAGCCAACCCCAGGGTCTCTTTAAAGTAATATTTGGGCTCCTGCTGCTGCTGCTGCCAACTCCAGGGTGTGATTCATCCAATTTTTGGGCTCCTGCTGCTGCTGCTGCTGCCAACTCCAGGGTGTGATTCATCCAATTTTTGGGCTCCTGAAGCCAACCCCAGTGTCTCTTTAAAGTAATATTTGGGCTCCTGCTGCTGCTGCTGCCAACTCCAGGGTGTGATTCATCCAATTTTTGGGCTCCTGAGGCCAACCCCCGGGTCTGTTTAAAGTAATGTTTGGGCTCCTGCTGCTGCTTGCAACTCCAGGGTGTGATTCATCCAATTTTTGGGCTCCTGAGGCCAACCCCAGGGTCTGTTTAAAGTAATGTTTGGGCTCCTGCTGCTGCTGCTGCCAACTCCAGGGTGTGATTCATCCAATTTTTGGGCTCCTGAGGCCAACCCCAGGGTCTCTTTAAAGTAATGTTTGGGCTCCTGCTGCTGCTGCTGCCAACTCCAGGGTGTGATTCATCCAATTTTTGGGCTACTGAAGCCAACTCCAGTGTCTCTTTAAAGTAATGTTTGGGCTCCTGCTGCTGCTGCTGCCAACTCCAGGGTGTGATTCATCCAATTTTTGGGCTCCTGAGGCCAACCCCAGGGTCTCTTTAAAGTAATGTTTGGGCTCCTGCTGCTGCCAACTACAGGGTGTGATTCATCCAATTTTTGGGCTCCTGAGGCCAACCCCAGGGTCTCTTTAAAGTAATGTTTGGGCTCCTGCTGCTGCCAACTCCAGGGTGTGATTCATCCAATTTTTGGGCTCCTGAGGCCAACCCCAGGGTCTCTTTAAAGTAATATTTGGGCTCCTGCTGCTGCTGCCAACTCCAGGGTGTGATTCATCCAATTTTTGGGCTACTGAAGCCAACTCCAGTGTCTCTTTAAAGTAATATTTGGGCTCCTGCTGCTGCTGCTGCCAACTCCAGGGTGTGATTCATCCAATTTTTGGGCTCCTGAAGCCAACCCCAGGGTCTCTTTAAAGTAATATTTGGGCTCCTGCTGCTGCCAACTCCAGGGTGTGATTCATCCAATTTTTGGGCTCCTGCTGCTGCTGCTGCTGCCAACTCCAGGGTGTGATTCATCCAATTTTTGGGCTCCTGAAGCCAACTCCAGTGTCTCTTTAAAGCAATGTTTGGGCTCCTGCCCCTCATAGTGATGCCACTTCAACTCTCTTGAATTCAATTGTGCCGCTCTGCGATTCTATTAGCGATGCCTCTGATCTGCATGTGATATTTCTTCAAAGTATTATTTAACTAACCCAGCACGCATCCTGTGCGTGTTACAGCAAGGCAGAATGGTTTACAACCCTATTGAGGCTCTAGGAGGCTCAGAAATAGCCGTTTTTAATAGCGATTCGTCGCGAATTTATTCGGGTCGAAACGATTTTTGTCGGAAAATTCGGCGAATCAGTCGAATCGAATTTTTCAAAAGTTCGCTCATCTCTAGTACAGACATATAATCTGTGCCATTAGAGCAGATCAATTGACTGTTAGCTCAGCGAGTAGCCGACCATACAGGTCTTCTATGATTGAGTTCAGACACCAAGATTTGTTGGTCAATCAGTTGTTAGAGTGATCACTAATGCGATCACTTGTTCTCATAGCAAAACACTTTTTTAAGGGCGACTTCTGTTTACACATTCAAGCCATCAAGCGATGAATGAGAAATTTTTGGTCAACCGAGGCAATACGACGGCTGACTGATTTACCAATTCTCGTTCATCGCTTGATTACAGAGGCTGTTTCCTTGGAATGGTTATCGCTAAACTGCAATTGTTTTAGCGATTTTGATTTCTCGCTCGATAATCGCCCTGTGTAAATTGACCATAACGCATAAGATACTTTAAGATGCTTTTAAGTCAGATGTGCTAAATCCAGAAGGACTCTAAAGTGGAATGTTCGAACAGTCTAATTGACATGAACACATTTAATGCTTAGTAAGTGGGGATTATTATATATATGGTGCCTCAACTAGATAAAATGTGAGTTCAAACACTTAAAGATGATTTACTGTAACACTGAAATGCAATGTATAAAAAAAGTTTCAATAAGTAATAATTGCCTCTCACTTTGGAGAAGGGACGCTTCTTAAATAAGACTCTAAATATAGTATTCTTTAGATGAAACCAACCAGGTTGTGTTTAGGATTACAGTATTTACACCAGCTGGCACGACAATTAATTGTATAATTGTGTGCAGTGTGGTTGGTGCAGTGTATTGTGTATTGAGGTTTCCCTGCCCTATAGTTAAATTATAATAGATTGGATTGAAGAGTCTGAAAACACATCTGAAATTCTGGTGGTTGCTGGTGTAGGGGTTAGTAAATCAGGCCCTTAGCATTTAATCTTTATTTAATTGGGAGTCTCATTTATAAAGAGTCAAAGAGTCAGCGTCAGGCAATGTCACTCTTTGAAAATATTTTGCCTCTGCGCCACTCAGTGTGCAATAAAAAAAAAAGAAAACAGCGCCAATGCGTCCACCAGCCTGTATCTAATTTATCACCAGTGACAAATAGTTTGTTTTGAGCGGCACTCTTCTCAAAGCTGCCAGTTTATAGCGGCCATAAAGCACAATGGGCAGAATTGTACTGAAGTGTTTCTTGCTTATTGTCAGGTTTCTCGCTTGTTTCACTCCCCTATCAGGTGCTGTCTGAGCACAGCAGCAGAAGTGCTCGCTTGATTTTTTGTACTCGATCTGGCTCGTCATCCATTGCACTGCTCAACAGCGCCACCTGGTGTTCTTGGGCTTGCTTTTTACTTCCCGGTTTTCCTTGGCCGGTGGACAGGATGTCCCTCCCAGCTTTATTGACAGCACTATTTAAATGGACAGCTGCCCTTTATTCATTGCTGTTCCTGGAAGCTGTGATTCCTGTTCCCTGCATTTCCTGACTGTCTTTCTGGATTGACCTTGTCTGCTTTTGGATCAGCACTGGGATTACAGATTACGGACGGATTACACAGTTAGAACTTTGAATTGTTTATTGGACTTTGCCTGTTTGCTGCCAGCCCCTGAACCTTGATTGTTTATTAGACTTTACCTGTTTGCCACCAGCCCTGGAATTTGTATTTGTTTATCCCACTTTGCCAGCCCCTGAACTCTGTTTTGTCTTATTGAACTCTATTTCCTTGCTGCACCCCCACACCTGGAGCTCCGCCCAGCCCTTGCTACTTGCAACTAACTTCTCAATAATGTAATCGCAGGACAGAATGTCACCAATGTAATTTTATTTTTTACTTGTAAAGTATTTTTTTCAAGACTTATTTTTCTTGCCAATGTGATCGCAGCCAAACGCAGCCAAAATGAACTGTAAAGTTTCCTCCCTTTGTTTACAGCAAAACAGCCTGTATCTGTAATGAAGAAACGATCAACAAAAACAGGAGTTACTGTGGACAACTAGCCACATGCACTTCCAAAAAGGAGCACCAAACAATAAATATATCCTAAAGCTTTATTATACAAAAATTAGTACACACAGGAAACACACAATCACGATATACAAAACGAGATTAAAAACAGCTGCATTTGCACCAAATAGTACATATCTAAATTCATAATATATTCAATACTTCAATTCATCAGGGAAAGAAACCCCACAACCAATGTCACCCTTATATAAAGCGGGAGGGGGGGTTTATATTGATTGGAATCTATTCTATTTGTGCCGGCAGAAAAAGTGTTAAAATGCTAATTGTCAAGAACCCTAAAAACTACCTATTCCACCTACCAACAATAAAGTGATATGTGCTAAGCCCCAATAATGGGTTATAAGCCAATAATAAATAAATAATATTATCCAATGAAATTTTTAACATAAAAGTGAAACATATATTACCTTGTGACACAACCAGTTAATGTAGGACACAAAAAAGGTACTGAGAGTGCAAAATTAAAAAGCCAGCCTAAAGACTAGAATAAGTGTATATAGTTACCCGACCTTAATAGCAACAACATAACCATTCCCACATATAAAAAGAAAGAGGGGGAATGCAGCAGGAAGTATTTGTTTGCTGGGCAGGAGAGGACACACAATCATTTAACCCAAAAATTCTGACCATTACTTTAGGAAAACGATATTTATACTCAACCAAATAAAACACCATTGAAATGTATGGGAGAGCGCTACTGAGCAACAGATACTACATGGCGCTGCTGAACATACAGCACCGCTTTACACTGAGCCACCACTAGTGATACATGCAAAGCTACATGATGCTGTTAGATGCGCTCACCAGACTGATTTTCATATATATGTTTTTCACATACTGCGTCCAGCGTTAGCGTTTCTTAATTAACATTCCTAAATTTGCTTCTTGTAGTGCAGCAACATGCACAAGTGTAAAAAAAAAATATTTTATTATATTTTTCACTACTCTAACTTGCACCGATGTGGCATTGTCTGCCAGAAGTGCTTGATAAATCAGGGCTATTATAACCTTAGAAATGTGTTTCTAAATAATTTGTAAATAATAATTTATGTAAAAAAGTATTATTTGGTGTATTAATCAATGGAGCCTCCAGTGAATTCTCCAGTGTCTACAGTTTCAAACTACAGGGTTTGGTGGCTTAAATTTAGAATTCTTAATTCTTAATTTATAACGATAGATGAAATGTATGAAAAAAATCCAAGATTTCTCATGAATAGAAATGGTATCAAACACCCAGCAGAGAAAGATTTCAAATATAAGTAATGCTAAAACGTATTGGCCTCTAGCGTTTCTTCACTTTGGAACAGTGAATCTTTGTTTAGGTGTCATGTGGTCTTTGTCGTAAAATAGTACATGAAGTAGACTTTTAAGGATGACAGTACAATAGGAAAGTAGCCACTGTGATTGGCAGAGCTGTCATTAAGGACAGATTGCTAATGGCTTTCCAATATAGGTGGAACGTCACAGTCACAGCGAGACAAAGACATGATTGGCAAGAACAATTGCACCTTTCACTGATATTCTTCAGCTGGAAAATAGCGGGGCAGGAAAAGCTTTTTTTCTATTCACAGTGAATGATTTCACATTTATTTGTCTGGAAATGTTCATGTTTTATTATATTATTGTAAATGCATTACATTATAAAATATAAGTGTTGTACTCCCTGCAAACATCTGATTTGCTGTCAGAAGGTAGTGATACATTAGGGTGGCCTTGTAACATTTTGTTGCAAAAGATTTTTCAGAGCATTGTATGTAGGGATGAGCGAATCGATCCGGACGAACCCGGATTCGTTCCGAATTTCATGGAAAAATCGATTCTGAACGAATCCAAATTTCCCCGCGATTCGATCGATCGAAGTTTTCCTTTAAACTCCATTTATTTCAATTACATGCATTCTAAAATGGTGGATGAACATGTCCAGACATACCCCCTGGGGCAAGGTATCATGGGTAAGTCACATGCACCTATCAGCAGCCAGGAAGCCCGGTGACGTCACAGTGCTATATAAACCGGCGGCCATTTTCCTTTTGCGCATTTCAGCCTTGCATTGCAGACAGAACGGAGGTTGCTGCAGACAGGGAGAGACTTACAGACAGGCAGGGAGAGTCAAAAAGGCAGACAGAGAGGTAGACAGAGCCAGGGAAAGATAGGGAAAGATAGGGAAAAAACGGAACCATCCAGCCAGGGACAGCTTAGAAGTGACAGTGAATTTTTTTTTTTCATTAGCCAGATCAGTTTTCAATTCAATTTCAGTTCTTTGTGCTGTAAATCTGCCTTGCCACTGTGCATGCCATCTATGCAGTGGCTTATTTAACCCTATCTGTTACACACAAGCATTTATCATAATATAGCTGGATTAGTTTAAATATTTTTTGGTCTGCCTTTAACAAAAAAACACCAGGCCGCAGGGCATCCCAAACCTGCACTTAGCAGCCTATCTGTTATACTAAATACGCTTGTTCATCCTTCCTCAGATTAATCAAAGTATTTCATTTTGAGTTGTTTTTTGGTCTGCCTTTAACAAAAAAAACACCAGGCCGCAGGGCATCCCAAACCTGCACTTAGCAGCCTATCTGTTATACTAAATGCGCTTGTTGATCCTCCTCAGCTTAATCAAAGTATTGCATTTTGAATTGGTTTTGGTCTGCCTTTAACAAAAAAAACACCAGGTGCAGGGCATCCCAAACCTGCACTTAGCAGCCTATCTGTTATACTAAATACGCTTGTTCATCCTTCCTCAGATTAATCAAAGTATTTCATTTTGAATTGTTTTTTGGTCTGCCTTTAACAAAAAAAACACCAGGCCGCAGGGCATCCCAAACCTGCACTTAGCAGCCTATCTGTTATACTAAATACGCTTGTTCATCCTTCCTCAGATTAATCAAAGTATTTCATTTTGAATTGGTTTTTGGTCTGTCTTTAACAAAAAAAAACACCAGGCCGCAGGGCATCCCAAACCTGCACTTAGCAACCTATCTGTTATACTAAATACGCTTGTTCATCCTCCTCAGCTTAATCAAAGTATTTCATTTTGAATTGTTTTTTGGTCTGCCTTTAACAAAAAAACACCAGGCCGCAGAGCATCCCAAACCTGCACTTAGCAGCCAATCTGTTATACTAAATACGCTTGTTCATCCTTCCTCAGCTTAATCAAAGTATTGCATTTTGAATTGGTTTTTGTCCTGCTGCCAAAACACTAGGCGGCAGGGTATCCCAAACCTGCATGTAGCACCCTATCTGTTACACTAAATAAGCGTTGTTCAGCCTCATTTTAATTAAGCTGTTGCATTTTGAATTGGCTTTTGTCCTGCTGCCAAAACACTAGGCCGCAGGGTATCCCAAACCTGCACGTAGCACCCTATCTGTTATACTAAATACGCTTGTTCATCCTCAGCTTACTCAAGCTATTGTATTTTGAATTGGTTTTTGTCCTGCTGCCAAAACACTAGGCCGCAGGGTATCCCAAACCTGCATGTTGCACCCTATCGGTTATACTAAATAAGCTTGTTCAGCCTCAGCTTTATTAAGCTATTGCATTTTGAATTGGTTTTTGTCCTGCTGTAAAAACACCAGGCCACAGGGTATCCCAAACCTGCACATTTGACCCTATCTGTTACACAAAAGCAGCTTTTAAAGGCTATTTATCATAAATATATTGCAGTTTGAATTGTTTTTGTGTGTGCTGTAAAACACCAGGCCTCAGGGTATCCCAAACCAGCACATTTGACTCTATCTGTTACACTAAAGCAGCTTTTAAAGGCTATTTCTCATAAATATATCGCAGTTTGAATTGTTTCTGAGTCTGCTGTAAAAACCCCAGCCCACATGGGCATCCCAAACACTAGCATAAATATCTCAAGACTACCTGTCTAATAACTGCTTGCATTTTATAATTAACATCACTTTTCCACAATCAAGGGAGGCCTCCTTTGTTTGTGAGGAGGGGGCATCCCAAACACTAGCAGTAATATTTCAAGAGTACCTGTCTAATAACTGCTTGCTTGCATTTTATAATTAACGTCACTTTTCCACAATCAAGGGAGGCCTCCTTTGTATGTGAGGAGGGGGCATCCTAAACACTAGCAGTAATATTTCAAGAGTACCTGTCTATTAACTGGTTGCATTTTGTAAAGAAAGTCACTTTGTCAAATTGTCAGCAGACATTGCCTTTAACCAGGGTGCATCCCAAATATGCTATCATGCGTCTTTTAAGAGTGCTCACATTGGAGTTGGCAGCAGCAGCATTAGGAGCCCATATATTGCCTGAAAGACACACATATGAGCTGGCAGCAGCAGCATAGGGAGCCTATATATTGCCTGAAAGACACACCCAGGATTTGGCAGCAGCATAGGGAGCCCATATATTGTCTGAAAGACAGACCCAGGAGTTGGCAGCAGCATAGGGAGCCCATATATTGCCTGAAAGACACATCCTGGAGTTGGCAGCAGCATAAGGAGCTACCATGCATCAGCTACTACCATGGGTCAGCCATTGTTGGCTGGAAATCCTGGTTGAACCATGCCTGATTCATCTTCACAAAGGTGAGTCTCTCCACATTATTCGTGGACAGACAAATTCTCCTTGGGATGACTATGGCCGCCGCCGCACTAAACACCCGTTCAGATGGCACACTACTGGTCGGGCAGGACAGCTTTTCCAGGGCAAACTCTGCTAGTTGCGGCCACAAGTCAAGTTTGCCTGCCCAGAATTCCAGCGGATCCTCAAGGTGTGTTGGCATGGTCATGTCAAGGTATGACACGACCTGCTGGTTCAGGTCCTGCTCCAGGTCTTCATGCTGCTCATGAGTTGACTCACTATGCGGGTGTAGAAAGCTACTCATTAGCGACTGAAGACTGAGGCTGCTGCTGATGGAGCTGCTGCTGCTTCTCCTTCCACCCCCCCAGCAGCCATGGCAGTGGAAGGTAATCGCAGAGGTCCCCTCGAGTCAGACCTGCGAGAGTATGGACCATGGCGCAGATAGGCATCGGCCAACTGACTACGTAGAATGTCTTTGTAGTAGTTCAGTTTGTCCTCCCTCTCGGCGGGTTTAAAAAATGCCACCATTTTGTGCCGGTTCATTTCCGACACGGCTTGATCGACCATTCCTGTCTGCTGCCTGTACTGACCTCTGCTTTGTCTGACCACGAAGCTGCCTGCCCCTCTGGATACCCCGCGATCTCTGACCTCCTGGCTTGACCCTTTGGCTACTCCTGACTTCGCACCTGTCTCATCCCTGTACTCTGACGCATCCTCCGGATTGACTACCTGTGAATGAGCTCGGCTTCGGGATACCCTTGTGGTTCATCGGCCTTCACCGTAAGCAGCCATCCTTTGTGCCTATTAAGACCTGGGGGCAACCATGTCTGGTGAGGCGTACCTAGCGTCCCGGCAAACGGGGGCTTGACTAGGAGGCAGAAGCAGCAGTGGAGATTGGGGGTTGCCTGCTTACAGAAGGCTGGTGTCCCGCTGGGCATCATTGTATGGACCATGGCCCAACTGACTACGTAGGATGACTCTGTAGTAGGTCAGTTTGTCCTCCCTCTCAGTGGGTGTAAAAATGCCCTCATTTTGTGCCGGTAGCGAGGGTCCAATAAGGTGGAGAGCCAGAAGTCATCCCGCTGACAAATGGAGACAATTCTGTGGTTACTACGCAAGCACGTGGGCATGCATCGTGCCATTTGTCCAAGTGACTCAGAGGGACTACCTGTCTCCATCTCCACTGCAAACTGCCAAGGTGTGTCTGGGTCCTCTGTCTCACCTTCCTCACAACCCTCTAGCTTCTGTGGCTGCTCCTGCTCCTCCTCTCCTGTCAGATGACTAGATAAAATGGCCATTTTGTCAAACCTAAACTGTGCTTCGCTGTGCCCCTCCTCCTCCTCCACTTCAGCCCACACAGGCTTCATGTGGCTGTGAAATGTATGCGCCATGTCTCCAGTGCCCTGACCAGCCATGGTTTCCAACATGTGTTGTAGTAAATGAAGCAATGGAATCACATCGTTCATCTCATAGTCCTGGCGACTGACTAATAAAGTAGCTTCCTCAAAGGGCCTGAGCAAACGGCAGGTGTAACGTGTGAGCTGCCACTGGTTTACATTGAAGTTACACAGGGGAGTCCCCCTATCCGTTTGGATCATCAAGAAATCCGTGATGGCTTTTCTCTGTTCCTATAGTCGATCCTGCATATGGAGGGTGGAATTCTAACGGTGGAAACATCGCAAATCAGACTATGTTTGGGGATACCGTTCTGACGCTGAAGCTCAAGAAGGGTGTGCTTGGCGGTGTAGGAGTGGCTGAAGTGCATGCAAAGTTTCCTTCCCGTTGTTAGGATGTCTAGCAGATGGGGGGAAAACTTCAGAAAATGCTTGACAACTAGATTGAACACGTATGCCATGGCAGGACACATGGCTCAGGTGTCCTTGTCACAGCGCAGACAAGATATTCTTCCCAATGTCAGTCACCATGGGTCCCATTTTCAGTTTTCGTGGAGTAAGCCATGATTTAATTTATTGATTTCTCATTTTTAGCAGTTCCTCCCGTGTGTGGCTCTGCGGCTCAAGGCAAACCATGTGAAGAACAGCGTGAAACCGCCGTGTCCTGCACACATGGTAGGCTGGAAGGGCACTGGGGAAAAAAAAAAATATCCAAAAAAAAAAACAATTTTGATAAATGTTATATGTTACTTTATTATGTTAGATGTTATTGTTGCTATGTTATATGTTATTATTATAAATATGTTCAAATAAGATAAATGTTAACTATTAATATTAATAATTTCTGTGACACCATTGCTAAGTGCAAGTGCACTGTCACAGGCACAAAGACCTAGGAGCGTGGTGGCCACAGTGGAGGGACCTGTCCAAGTTGCTGTTGCGGTTGTGCAGGAACCACAATCACCCAGTGGGCCTTAAAGTATATGTATTGTCCCTGACCATAGTTACAGCTCCAGATGTAGGCACTGCTGTGCACTTTGGTACACACTGACAGGCTAAAGGACTGGACCACCTTCTGTTCAACAAAATTGTACAGGGCTGGTACTGCCTTCTTCGCAAAGAAATGACAGCATGGGACTCTCCACCTCGGCTCGGCACAAGCCATCAGTTCTCTGAAAGGTCCACCAACTCAAAAGGGAGGGACTGCAGCACCTGCAACTTACACAGGAGCACATTTCGCTTCTGCACGTTGGATGAGTGGGCACATACTGTTGTCTCTTGGACATGGCTTGGCCAGTGGATTGCTGGCGGAATGACTGACTCGAATTAAGAGGAGGAGGAGCATCTGGAGCGACAGAGGATGGGTATGACACACAGGAGGTGGTGGAGCCTTGGCTGGATGGAACAGAGAGCGGCGTGCCACTGGGTAATGCAGCAGGCTGGACCACCACTTTGGAGCCAACTCTCCCAGGCCGCTTGATGGTGAAGCTGCAAATGTTGACACAGGGCTGTGGGTCCAACATTGGGACCCCGGCCACACTTCACCTTCTGCCTACACATCTTTCATAGAGCCATGTTAACCTCCTGCGGATGCTTGATGAAAAACTGCCACATGGCCTTGTAGCTGATTTTTCCTACCAACAGTCTGCACTAATTCACTGCTGCTGCCGCCGCCAACTCCAGGGACCCTCTTCCACTACCTCCTGGGAAGATAGCCTGCCGCGCAAGTGGTCTACCCCGAGCACATTTGCCTTCATACTTTCCCCTTCTGCCACCATGCTGGACGCTAAATCTGTCACTCTCCATCATTCTAAGCCTTTAAAAGTGCCCTCAAAACTCACTGATGTCCTCCTCAGGTTCCTCAACAGTGTCTGCTTAAGAAGCCAAAACGCTTGCAACACCACCTCCCACGCCACTCTCCTCATCACTACTTGCCCGCCTAGTGGAGAGATGTGTCAGATGTCACTTGTGATGCAGTGGATGATCGTGTTAACCAATGGATGATGGCAGATGGGTTGCTGGTCAAGACACGACCGCTAGCAGATCCCGGAAGATCAGTCCTCTCACTGAGACTCCTGCTGCCACTCACCCCTAGTCTGCTGCAACCTCTGCTTGATGAATTTAGGCCTCTGCAACTTCTCTGTGCCCATCCTGCCACTTCTCTGCCTGACATACTTGCTTACACATGCGTATATGAGGGGAGGACAAAACGCTACACTACACTTAAAACAGGATTTGTCAAAAAGAGCAGCAGGTGTGTAACTATCTATGGTCTTTCACTAAGTAGTAACTAGGCCCTGAAGACTTTAACACAAACAAAATGATGAAACACTTAGATGTGCGTAAGTGATGCTCCGATGAGAGCAATTCAATGTGCTCCAGTATGCTTTAAAAATGATTTTTTTTTTCAGAGACTGGCCTGCGTGGAAATGAATCGGGCATGGATCAGCCAAGATTTCCACCCACCAATGCTTCATGCATTAGAGTAGATTGATCATGGGGCCAGATCGTGCAAAACAGATTTAAGGCGCTGCTCTCCAGTTACAGACATTCCTCCGCATCAGACCACAAGTAATTATTGAGAAAATGCTTTACGTTACTCTTACTTTTTATCAATATTCTTCGGATAAGATATCTGTGCATAAAATCTGTATATGTTCTCTTAATGCTGCTGCCAACTCCAGGGTGTGTCTTTCTGGCAATTTTGGGCTCCTGCTGCTGCTGCTTGCAACTCCAGTATGTCTTTAGGCCAATTTGTGGGCTCCTGCTGCCAACTCCAGTGTGTCTTTCAAGCAATGATTGGGCTCCTGCTGCTCCTGCTGCCAAGTCCAGTGTGTCTTTCAAGCAATGTTTGGGCTCCTGCTGCTCCTGCTGCCAACTCCAGTGTCTCTTTCAAGCAATGTTTGGGCTCCTGCTGCCGCTGCTGCCGTCCCCAGTGTGTCTTCCAAGCAATTTTGGCCTCCTGCTGCTCCTGCTGCCAAATCCAGTGTGTCTTTCAAACAATGTTTGGGCTCCTGCTGCTCCTGCTGCCGACTCCAATGTCTTTTTCAAGCAGTGTCTGGCCTCCTGCTGCTCCTGCTGCCAACTCCAGTGTCTTTTTCAAGCAATGTTTGGGCTCCTGCTGCTCTTGCTGCCAACTGCAGTGTCTCTTTCAAGCAATGTTTGTGCTCCTGCTGCTGCTGCTGCCAACTCCAGTGTGTCTTTCAAGCAATGTTTGGGCTCCTGCTGCCAACTCCAGTTTCTCTTTCAAGCAATGTTTGGGCTCCTACTGCCGCTGCTGCCAACTCCAGTGTGTCTTTCAAGCAATTTTGGCCTCCTGCTGCTCCTGCTGCCAACTCCAGTGTGTCTTTCAAGCAATTTTGGCCTCCTGCTGCTCCTGCTGCCAACTCCAGTGTGTCTTTCAAGCAATGTTTGGGCTCCTGCTGCTCCTGCTGCCAACTCCAGTGTCTTTTTCAAGCAATGTTTGGCCTCCTGCTGCTCCTGCTGCCAACTCCAGTGTCTTTTTCAAGCAATGTTTGGGCTCCTGCTGCTCCTGCTGCCAACTCCAGTGTCTCTTTCAAGCAATGTTTGGCCCCCTGCTGCTGCTGCTGCGAACTCCAGTGTCTCTTTCAAGCAACGTTTGGGCTCCTGCTCCCAACTCCAGTGTGTCTTTCAAGCAATGTTTGGGCTCCTGCTGCTCCTGCTGCCAACTCCAGTGTGTCTTTCAAGCAATGTTTGGGTTCCTGCTGCTCCTGCTGCCAACTCCAGTGTGTCTTTCAAGCAATGTTTGGGCTCGTGCTGCTCCTGCTGCCAACTCCAGTGTGTCTTTCAAGCAATGTTTGGGCTCCTGCTGCTCCTGCTGCCAACTCCAGTGTGTCTTTCAGGCAATGCTTGGGCTCCTGCTGCTCCTGCTGCCAACTCCAGTGTGTCTTTCAAGCAATGCTTGGGCTCCTTCTGCTCCTGCTGCCAACTCCAGTGTGTCTTTCAAGCAATGTTTGGGCTCCTGCTGCTCCTGCTGCCAACTCCAGTGTCTCTTTCAAGAAATGTTTGGCCTCCTGCTGCTGCTCCTGCTGCCAACTCCAGTGTCTCTTTCAAGCAATGTTTGGGCTCCTGCTGCTCCGGTTGCCAACTCCAGTGTGTCTTTCAAGCAATTTTGGCCTCCTGCTGCTCCTGCTGCCTACTCCAGTGTGTCTTTCAAGCAATTTTGGCCTCCTGCTGCTCCTGCTGCCAACTCCAGTGTGTCTTTCAAGCAATGTTTGGGCTCCTGCTGCTCCTGCTGCCAACTCCAGTGTCTTTTTCAAGCAATGTTTGGCCTCCTGCTGCCAACTCCAGTGTCTTTTTCAAGCAATGTTTGGGCTCCTGCTGCTCCTGCTGCCAACTCCAGTGTCTCTTTCAAGCAATGTTTGGCCTGCTGCTGCTGCTGCTGCGAACTCCAATGTCTCTTTCAAGCAATGTTTGGCCTCCTGCTGCCAACTCCAGTGTGTATTTCCAGCAATGTTTGGGCTCCTGCTGCTCCTGCTGCCAACTCCAATGTGTCTTTCAAGCAATGTTTGGGCTCCTGCTGCTCCTGCTGCCAACTCCAGTGTGTATTTCCAGCAATGTTTGGGCTCCTGCTGCTCCTGCTGCCAAATCCAGTTTATCTTTCAAGCAATGTTTGGGTTCCTGCTGCTCCTGCTGCCAACTCCAGTGTCTCTTTCAAGCAATGTTTGGGCTCCTGCTGCTCCTGCTGCCAACTCCAGTGTCTCTTTCAAGCAATGTTTGGGTTCCTGCTGCTCCAGTTGCCAACTCCAGTGTGTCTTTCAAGCAATGTTTGGGCTCCTGCTGCCAACATCAGTGTCTCTTTCAAGCTATGTTTGGGCTGCTGCTGCTGCTTGCAACTCCAGGGTGTCATTCAGCCAATTTTTGGACTCCTGCTGCCCTTTTGGGGGCGGGGCTAATTACATCAGTCCGGCCCGGCTCCCCGCTAAGCTCCGCCCCTTTTGGGGCGGGGCTATGTCGTCATCCCGGTCCCGATCACCGGCTTCAGCTCTCTCAGCTGTCAGATGCCGGTGATCGGTGCCGGGGAAGGAGGTGACAGGAGATCCTCTGATCTCCTGCCTCCCCCTTCTCTGGATGCCGATCGCTGGCATCTGTCATCAGAGCGGCGAGGGACAAGATCTTACAATCAAAGGTAAGTGCAGTAAAAATTTTTCTTTTTTTTTTTAATAAAATCATTTTGTCTGTGTCTTTTTTTCAGTTAACCCTTTGTGAGCTGGTAAGGGGTCTATAAGACCCCTATACCAGCTCACAAGTCTCTGGGTATGGCAAGTCACCTGCGGCGAGCGGGTGACTTGCCAAAACCCCCAGCCCCCCATTACCTGCCTCCCAAAGGCCAGGGGGGGACAGAAGGGCCCAGGCCACTATGTCTATGTGGGCTAGTAGCCTGCAGGGCCAGGGGCCACCAGCGCTGGCCCCTGCGCCCTGTTCTACAAGCCCCCATAGCTGGCCTGGGTCACTAACTCTGGGTAGGGGGGACCCTACGTAATTTTTTTGGGGGATTTTTAAGGGTTTTTAACCCTTAAATTTCCCCAAAAAAATGGGGTCCCCCCCCCATGTCAATTTTATTTTTAATTAACCCCTTATGGCCTGTCGCCCAGCTGGTAATAAATGCTTCCAGCATTTTGTGGTGCGTGTTTTTTTTTTTAAGTGGACCAACACCCAGGATTTTGACTATCCTGGGTATTGGTCCTTTTCCCCGGGGCATCCCGATCGGGGATGCCCCGCTGTGTGAAACCCCCCGATCACCCACAATAACTCACCTCACCCGGGTCCTACGGCGCATGTGCGGCCACTCGTCCAATCAGCGCGCTCAGAGAGTTATGGATGTCTAAGAGACGTCTAAACTCAGCCACTCTGAGCGCGCTAGCGGGTACATCCCCCACTTCCCTCTAACAGGAAGCGTAAATAGCCAGCGTGGGCACACGCCCTACTAGAGGGATAGCAGGGATGCGGCCCGCGCATGCGCCGTAGGACCGGGATTCAAGTAAGTGGTAGCGGGTGTTCTGTGGGGTGTCACACAGAGGGGCATCCCAATTTGGGATGCCCCGGGGGAGGAAATAGAACGGTCTGGGAATCTTATAGATTCCCGGGCCGATCAGCCCTGGGTGTTGGTCCACTTTAACCCATTGTGAACTTGTAAGGAGTCCATGAAACCCCTATACCAGTTCACAAGGCTGGGGGGCTGTCAAGTCACCTGCGGCTTGCGGGTGACTTGCCATTAACCCCGGCCCCCCTATTACCTGCCTCCCCAAAGCCCAGGGGGGGCAGAAGGGCCCAGGCTGATTTAGGAGGTGCGGGCTTATACCTGGCAGGGTGGGGGGTCACCAAAGCTGGCCCCTGTGCCCTGTTCTACAAGCCCTGCATAGCTGATCCCCGGGCTGGTTATGCTGGGTAGGGGGGACCCCATGTCATCTTTTTATGGGAATTTTTAAGGGGTAACCCTTAAAATTAAAAAAAATGGGGATTTCCCCCCCCTTGGAAGGGGAACCCCACGCCATTTTTTTTTTCTTGATTTAACCCTTTATAGTGTGGATTGTAGTTGTATTTTATTTTTACATGTTATAAAGTGTTTTTTTCAGTTTGGGGGGTCTACTGAACAGTAACGGGGGGCTACCGATACATATGTGGTACCGTTGTAATAGAGAGAAATGGGGCTTTCACATGCAATATGGTTTTCTTTAAAAAAAAAAAGTTTTATTTGAAATAAAGGAGACAATTTTCTAAAAAATATTTTTTTTTATTTTGTTTTGTTTAATTTACTCAAAAATATTTAAAAAAAACAGTAAAAAAATTACAAACAAGACATTTCATGTTAAAGCCTAAACTCTGCCGCAAAAATAAAATATATCATTTCCCCGGAAATTCCTGCAAAAATCACAGTTAAGCATAGCGCAAAATGGTGAAAAATGACCCGTTAAGAGAGGGTGACAAAACCTCAAGTAGGCTGGCAGTTAAAAGGGTTAATAGAACCTATGCATGTTGGGTATCGTTCTGCTCGGGGGACCTTGCGCTTTCAGATTTAGCTTGTTTTTTTTTGTTTGCATATTGATATTTTAGGAAAACTCATTTTTTATTCTGCTTTATTATACATTTTTTAAGGAAACCCTGTGCGACCAAAGAATTCTTTGAGGGATTACTTTCAGAAAGATGGGCCCACTACAACATGCTGGGTACGCTTAGAAAGCTTATCATGTGTACTTTCAGGAATGTATAGTTTGTGGGGGGTATTCCAAATGTAAAGGGTTTTTTTTGGCAGAAAAAGCGCAAGGTGCACACTTTGTCTGCAGAGTTGAATTTTTCAAACAAAATTACCATTGTGCATATGCTTTACTTTTTGGTGTTTGGCAACTCTTCTTTTGACAGTACCTATGCATGTTGGGTATCGTTCTGTTCGGGGAATGTTGCTTTTTCAGATTAACTTGTTTTTTCTTGTTTGCATATATTTTTTTTAGGAAAATGAGGCTTTGATCCTGTTTATTTTATCCGTTTTTAGGGAAGCTCTGTGTAACCAAAGAATACATTGAGGGAGAACTTCCAGAAAACTGTGGAAACATCAACAAGCCTGGTACGCCTAGAAAGCTTGAAGTGTGTATTTCCAGAGAATATATTGTTTGTGGGGGGTATTTCAAATGTAAAGGGTTGTTTTTATTAAAAAAGTGCAAGGTGCACATAGCGCTTAGTATAGCTGTATTTGATCTAAAAATCTGTGCTGTTTCAGTTTGAGGGAGTCTCCTGGGCAGGAAAGGGTGTCTACCAATACATATGTGGTACCGTTGTAACTGGGAGAAATTGTGATTTCACACGCAATAAGATTTTATTGACAAACTTACATTTTTTATTAAAAAAAAAATACACATTGTAAAAAATAGATTTTTTAAATTTTTTTGCACATATTTCACCCCAAAATATAAAAAAAAAACACTTGAAAAATGACAAACAAGACATTTAATGTTAAAGCTCAGACTCTGCTGAAAAAAACAATATATAATTTTCCTGGGAAATCCATGGAAATCCCTTCAAAAATCACAATTGAACAAGGGGAGCGCAAACTCTATTGAGGCTCTAGGAGGCTCAGAAATAGCCGTTTTTAATAGCGATTCGTCGAGAATAAATTCGGGTCGAAACGATTTTTGTCGGAAAATTCGGCGAATCAGTCGAATTGAATTTTTCAAAAGTTCGCTCATCTCTATGTATGTAGAGTATTGTATGTCAATTGACATTTTTTCATTTTTGCATTTGCAAGACTAGAGTCATTTTTACTTAAATCGGACCTGTTAAATTGGGATTTAGTTTTGCTGAACTTTGTCAAAAGATGTAGATTCAGGAGGACCTTGTGAGGCCTATGGGGGATGGTGATTATGGTTCTGAAGAAAGTAGCTAACACAGTCAAGAGTAGTGAAGAGCAAACCTGTAGAAGTTTGGGTTCTGCAAGTTTGGCCGAACTTGGAACAAATTTTTTGTAACTGAACTTGACCTGACCCTGAACCCAAAACCCAAGTGAAATCAAAGGGGACCCGAAATTGGTGACCAAAAATCACTGTAAAATGGGGGTAGTAAGGACTAGAGGACTGCAAAAAGGGGTAATGTCAGCGCAAATGTTCTGCAAAAATGGGGTAAACGAATTACTTAAAATAAAACAAAAAAAAAATAATAAAAAAAACATAAAAAACAGGTGTCATTTGTCCGGGGGTGGGGGGGGGGAGACGTATATGAGCAGTCTATCCCTGGAAGTGGCCTGAAAAGGACAAATAGCAGATGTTTTTCTCTCCACCTCAGTATATGAACAGTCTGTCCAAGGAAGTACCCTGAAAAGGACAATTTTTTTTCCATTTAACTCTATAGTAAAAAGTGCCATTGACTTTCATGGTCTTCCTCTGTGTTGTTTTACTATGAATTTTACTGAATTTATGCCTTTATCTGTAACACACAAGATTAACTTGAACCTAATAAAGGAAATTAGTTACCACAGTGCTCTAGTGAAAGTTTCAGGTGCAAATCAGGCTCTAACCTAAATAAAAAAAATGTCCTGATTTTTTGACAATGTTTTAAGGTAAGATTACTGAATTAATGCCACAAACTTAAAGCTTTAGGAGTACAGGTAGAAGGCCATTTTCCAAAAGTGCCCCAGGGTCTTCACATCTCTTGTGTGCTTTAAGGGCCTAATTTATTATGTGTGCCTGGTCCTAGGTTTTTTTTTGCTATAGCACCAGTTCCACCACGTCTGCATTTAACATTTTCCGGTACTGCGCTGTGGTCTGCATTGGCGCTAAGAGACTACACAGACGCTACCGGTTTATTTATTGTTGCAATAGGTAGTGTCCGGCCTATATCAGTGCCTGTTGTCCCAGCTGCCCTGCGCCAGGTGAGCGCCGCTTAACGGCACCAGTTTTTCGGTACTCTCCAGGGGGACAAACTTTACATTGCGCTTTTGGAGCACTTTACTTTTCGGGGTCCAAATTATACATTGTTAAGCCTAAGAACCCATTAAAATGATTTTTTTTACTTTTTTCTTCAAAAAAATCATTTTGGACGTTCTAGGTCCTAAATTTAAATTATTGCTCATAAAAATGTTTAAAAAATTAGTTATAGCAAAAAAACAATATAATCCATTTGGTTCATTGTGCTCTATGGGAATTTCTGCTACAGCGCCAGGCTCTGCTAAAACCAGAGAGCTCTGCGCAGTGTCCTTTTTAGCGTTCCTGTTAAATAAGTCATTAGCCAGCACCGACGTTAGCATTTGTGTCGCTTATGCTTCTTAAATAAGGCTCCAAGTTTTGAGCACAGATGTTGCAGCTTACCACAGTTTTCTCCAGCTCCAGCTGGCAGTGGTCCTGTGAAGATACCTAGAGATACCTAGAGCTGGTCTTGATTACCTCTGCTGACATTTCAGGTTGGCCTTTGTCATAGGGGTTGCTAATGCCTAACATTTCCTTTTTCCTTCTTCCCCTGCATGCTGCTTCTTCCTGAATTTTACCATGCTGGACCATAATCTCATAATCTATCAACACCTGTTCCTCAGGCTATAATATGTAATTATTCAAATTATATTATACAAATCTTTCAAATCACAAATTACATGGGGTATTGTGATTTGTGTCATGTTTTATTTAAACCGGACCTTCACCATGATTTAATGAAAAGCCCAAACTCTTAAAAAACAATTCCTCAGCATCTAAAATTAATATATTTTACATGTTTAGTCACTAATTTATTATACTTTTCCCCACTGGGCTGCAACTCTGTTCGGGAATTTAGGATACGGGCGCCGCCATCTTGACTCAGAAGCATCACACTTACTGAGGAGAGGAGAGTGGGATAAGGTACAGGGGGGCAGGTTATAGCTGTGCTTTGCTCAGACAGAGCAGAGCTGGGGTCAGGGAAAGGTCAGCAGTCCCAGAATGCAGAGCAGCACAGTCACTTCCTGTTTGCAGGCACTTCCTGTTTGCAGGCTGCCTGCAAAAATGGCAGCTTCCATAAGCCGCCATCTTGGATGTTTAAAGGCTTATAAAATGCAGTAGATGCAGGTAGGATGATTTTTAATGTGAGCAATCTGTATGTACAGGGTGTGGGAAACATATAAGATAGACTCTTATTTAGAGTGAAGGACCGCTTTAACAAAAGTTGTCTTATGTGAACTCTGTGCTGACCTACTCCTCACTTTGCCTGAACTTTAAATTGTACACTTGCAAGCACAAGGTCCTAACTCCATTGTACTCCATTATCAAGTTCTTGTTGCGCCACTTTCACTTCTTAACCATGTATTATAAGTATATTATAAACCATGTATTATAATTGTCTGTAAATTGTACATTGTATAGAGCTACGGATTATAGCGCTATATATAAAAAGAAATAATAATATAATACTCTTTTGTGGTCTTTTTCACAGACCTCAGATGAAGAGTGGTCAGAGAAAACAAGATGAAGAGCCTAACTTGCCTCTATTCAGCTATATGGTCTCCCTCAGCCATGTTTTTTTTTAAGCCAGGAGCTTTGCTTTCGAATTCTGACTGCCTTGTTGGTGTGATCTATGTATGGCTGGCACCTATTAAGAACAATGGTCAGCTCCATACATGTAAGTTTATGGAGGCGTCTACTGTTTTCAGTAGGAGTCAACTATACTTAGGTCATGCCTACCCACCTGGAAGAACTAGGATGCGAAGCTCCTGCATCACTAATTGGGGCTGTTGTTTGATGGCTCAGGAGTAGCAGTAAGGTAAATGCTCCACCTTGTGCGCTCTGACATTGCCCACTTAAGAAGTCTGTGGAAAAGCATATATAAGTGGACTTCTTTTAACTATGGAACAGCCCCGACTGCTATCTGGGTGCTTTAGAAGGCTGTGTTGGCCCTTACTGTACTAAACAAGCAAACCTTGTCAGTCAGTGGTCATGAGAGGTCTTGTGAAGCAACACATTTACTGTAGGTTGTAGAATGCTATCTAGGAAGGAATGCCCTTGATTGTTGCCTCCATAGAGTTGCCACCTTGGAGGATCTTGGGTCTTAGTGAGTGCGTTTGACATGGCAGAGCTTCATACCTAGAGATGAGCAAACTTTTCAAAAGTTCTCAAATCAGGGGGCAGCAGAAGAATTGCCCCCCCCCCCCTTAATTTTAGCTGAATAAGAAGCAATGGCTTTTTATAAGCACTTAAATATGTGCCCATTTTGGGCATCACAGGGTTAAACTGTGATTGTGTTGACCTGGCAGTAGCAGGCAAGCCCTCAAAAAACTGACCCATATATGTCAGGCTGGTAGCGGAGGTACTGTTGGTGGTAGTAGTAGTAGCAGCATTATCAGAAGCTGCAGCTGCTGAAAAAAGACTAGGCTGTAGCACAGGAAACCTGTGGTGGTTGTGTAGGCCTGGCAGTAGCGGGCAAGCCCCCCAAAAATTGTTCCACTTGTAAAAGGGGGTGGCAGCGAGTTTGACATCCTTCCAATTTAATTGAAGAAGAAGCAATGGCTTTTTGCAAGCCACAAAAAAATTGCCTATTTTGGGCATCACAGGGTTAAACTGCGGTTGTGTTGGTTTGGCAGTAGCTAAGGGTGGAAGGCTGGCAGAAGAGGCAATGGTGGTGGTAGTAGTAGCAAGATTAGCGGAGGCTGTAGCTGTTGAAGAAAGACTAGGCCGTGGCACAGGAAACCTATGATGGTTGTGTAGGCCTGGCAGTTACTGGGCAAGCCCTCAAGCTCACTTGTAACGGGGGTAGCAGCAAGATTGGCACCCTTAAATTTTGGCTAAAGGAGAAACAATTGCTTTTTACAAGTGCTGAATAATTTGGTCATTTTGAGCATTACAGGGTTGACCTGCATGTGTGTTGGCCTGGCAGTAGCAGAGGGGGGCAGGCTGGCAGCAGAGGTGCTGTTGGTGGTAGTAGTAGCATGTTAATCAGTGGCATCAGACAGCATCAGGACTTCACCTATCCACTCCTGATTCATCTTTACAAAAGTTAGATTTTCCACACTTTTGGAGGACAACCTTGTCCGCTTAGGGGTGACGACACCAGTCTGCTCACCCAGAATTTCAAGGGGCCTGAGCTCAGTGTATCTCCTGGAGAAAGGGGTAGGAGTGCAACTGGCTGTTCAGGTGGTGGAGGTATTGCTGGTGATGAACATCCCTTCTATGACAATGTGTGTCAGGTGGGCATATGGAATGTAAATACTTGTACATCATATTCAAGAGTGAGTCGCGAGCTGCTACTGCTGACGTCTGTTGGAAAGGTAGCGCATTGACTCGGCAGGTAGCGGAGAGTAGGCACCCATACGGACATGCTTGCACCAGGTATCTGCCGTTTTAAAGCCACGGCTAACTGGCTGCATGGTAATAAGCCATTTTGCCTTCCTCTGGAGTTGTAAAAAATTGCCCCATTTTGGCTTTTTTACCGAGGGTCTAAAAGTGTAGCGATCCAGTACTTGTCTTTTTGCTTAATGCTAACAATGTGTCTGTGAGTACGAAAGCACCCAAGCATACAGCTCGCCCCCCCTTGAAAGCATTTCTGAGGGCACGATTGGTTCCACCTGGTTCATCATCGTCATCACCACCACCATAATGACCACTCATCATTGCATGCCTCCTCCCCATCCCTTCCAGTCACAAATGCGGAGGTGGTACTAATGCCTGATCTTGTTACTTCGAAGCATCATTCTGCACAAGGTTGACCCAGTGGGCCGTGACACTCATGTATTGACCTCCGGCCGTAGCTACTGCTCCATGTATCTACTGTTGCATGCATTGTGCTGCACATTGACAGTTGCATAGACAGCAACACTTTCTCTTCCACGTAATTGTGTAAGGTGAGGATGAACTTGTTGGAAAATAAATGGCAACTGGGGACACACAACCTTGACTGGGTGCACCCCATTAGTTGCCTAAAGGCTGTGGACTCAGCCAGGTGGTATGGAGTTCAGCTGCATGACAACCGGGTGACTGGGTGCATATTGTTGTCTGGTTGATATACATTTTTTTATGGATAACTGATGGGGTGGAGGAGGAGCATTAGATGACAATGACAAGACTGAGACTGCCTGTGGATGAGGCCTGGCTTTTAGACAGATGACAGGTTATAGGAGCCGCCCCATCAGTAGCAGGAGCATCAGCAGCATCAGCAAGAGCAATAAGGTTTTGATAGGGCATTTGCAAGGTTCCTAGATTCGTGCCCTTGCCATGGCTAACATTCTGCTTGCAGATCCGGCACTGTGCCAGGTTTTGTTACTTTTGGAAGGTACAAAAGAATTGCCACATGGCAGAGTACTGTACCCAGCTAGCCTTTACAACACCACCACCACCTGGCAAAAAACAAGGCTAACTAACAAAATAACTTATAACAAAAACAGAAACCCTAAGGTGCTGGTGCACTCACCCAAGGGCCTTATGACAGATGCCAGCAGTCTCCAGACTCAGGTAGGTACAGGTACAAGCTCAGATCACCAGAAACAAAGCACATCAAGCAAAACAAAACAAAACAAAGCAAAGCAAAATCCTGCTGCACCAGGTGGAGGGTGGATCCACTTAAATAGCCCTCACACCAGGGGCAGCAGAAGATTAGGAAAAGATAGCAGCCAGGGCTCTGCTGACACCTGCTGGTGGCTGTTAGAAGTGCAGGCGGGATGATAAATAATGCCAGCCACCAGTCAGGAATCAGCCGAACCCTAGGTTCTTACATAGGCTTTATCCTGGAGACTGCAAAAGCAGCATCAGTGTCACATTCACCTGCCCTGAGTGGACTATACCAGCAGACCTAGCTGTGCTGTGCTGTTTTGCAGATGATGCTGTTTTGCAGATAATCTGGCCCTACCTTGGTTCGCTGTTTCTCTTTGCCAGTAGGGGTGGTGCCGGTGAAATCCTGCCAGGTAAAATCCCATTCGGGTTCGCGGAGAACTGACATTTTTCCTAAAATTCGGGTTGAAACTGGGTTCTACCAGTTTGGTTTGGTTCGCTCATCTCTAGCTATTGTTTCCTAGCAAGCTAAGAAAGAAGGGACGGAGGTAAGTGTGATCTTTTCATTTTACAATATGGATCATAATAAGTAAAAGATATACTTTTTTGTTGTAGTACCAAACATAATAAATGTATCTAAATAATGTCTAAAATCACTGTACAGTGCATTTAAAAGAGAATAAAATGAACTGTATTTTATGTTTCAGTTATCACAAATTGCATAATCTGACATTTATTTTCAGATGAAATGAAATTAGTTTTAAACCAGTTCACACCAATGCCTGCGAACTGTTTGGAGATAATAAGACTTTTCTTTTTTGAATTATTTTTTCGAAATGTTGCTTTAGATTTTTTTAAGCAGATATGTCTCCACTCGTGCACACAGAAAATGATTTTTCCTGAGAAGTTTAATGCCGCAATCACTTAGCCCTTACATAGCTATAGCGATGTGTGCGCAGAGGAAAATAAAAATCGACAGAGCTATTGCATTACTGCGTGGATGATTTTCTAACCTAATCGAAATTTTAAAGGCGATAATGTGCCTCACCTTTGTCAGAAATTGCCGTCCGATGTATATTACATTGATTGCTCTTCGTATTAAGAATTGTTTTACCAGGAGGCTGCATTCTTAAATGCCATCATGTAATTGCTTTCTTGTCTAAGAACATGATTAGTATAAGCTTAGAAAAATAACATCGTAATTAAGATCCAAGATGAATTAATAATTCCGCAGGTTGTTTTTCCTTCATGCATGTATACACTGTCAGCAAATGAAAAGTAATATTCTGTTAGTGGAAAGAAAACTGGAAACTATTAGAGACAAAGATGAGTTTATGGTGGAACAGGTTTAAAAACAATGGTCACACTTTGGAGTCGATACAGAGCCGGGTGAAAATTCCTTTGTTACGAGGGTAAACTGCCATTCCCTTTCATTGTTTATTTTGGGGCTGATTCAATGCCAGGTAAAAATGTAAACCCAGTAGACAATGAAAGTGAATGGCCGTTTTTTCTCCTAAAAAGGAGTGAGAATTCTCACCTGGATCTGAATTGACCCCTATGTCTTTGAGCTGTCCAAGAAACAAGCTCCCATTAAATCCTCCATGTTCTGGGGCTCTATGTGGGGTTCGGGCAGACATGCAGAGCAGGGGTGTTTGTGTCATGGGATCGATGAAGGGAGTTTCTGTGAACAGTGAGCTGTTTCAAACTGCTAGGACAGGGAACTGGCTGGTCCTTATGTCTTTTAGACAGTGTTTGGTCCTCATTAACCCTTTAAATGCTAAGCACAGAGATTCTATGTGCTTGCTTCTGCTACCCTTAAGTGCCAAGAATGTAGAATTCTCGTTAGCCCGGTTAGCTGAAAAAAAGGAAAAAAAAACACCTCCAACCTGGATTCAATGGCAGGGGTCTTCTCCTCCTCCAACAGCCTCCGGTTGCTGCTGTGAAGTCTTCAATGCGGCAGAGAATGCCTGTTCGCTGCTTTGCAAGTCGGCTTCTGGCATCTTGGTGGCCGCAGGGAGGGGCTCCTTATACGGGGAGTGAGATAATGGAATTTTACTCTGCCAGGATAAAACAGACAGACAAATCTGGTTTTCAAGTTTAAAGCACCCATTGCCTTTCACCGGGGCGGCATCCCGAATGCTAGCACTTAGCTTTTAAGAGTACCTTTTAAGAGTACAAAAACCATGCTTTAAAACTGTCTGTGGTGCATTTAACTATGACCAGGGGCATCCTGTGTAAGACGATCTGACAGTGTCTTTTTGCATTAGCTTTTAGCTAGTGTCTGCCTATTTTGATCCAACTTTTCTACACACCTGCTGTTACAAAAATACTGTTCTAGGTGTAGTGTAGTGTAGTGTATTGTTTTCCCCTCCTAAATGCAGTAAAAATGTCAGGCAGAGATGTGCCAGGTCGCAGCAGACTAGGGGCGAGTGGCAGCAGGAGTCGCGGTGAGAGGCCTGATCTCCCGGTATCTGCTAGTGGTTGTGTCTCGACCAGCAATGCATCTGCCATCATCGATTGGTTAACGCGGTCATCGACCTCATCACAAGTGACATCTAACACCCCCATTCAACAGTCGGTAGGTTCCTCGGACACAAGCCTGAGTTGGCATGGCCCAGGAGCAGCCCCCTGTCCTTCCATTGCCTCTGTCCTAAGTCCCCCTCCAGCCGCCGTATCTTATGCTTTGGGTTCAGCTCCACTATTCAGTGAAGACGATGTGTTAGAGGACAGTCAGCAGCTACTGCCCAGCCAAGAAATGGAGGAGACATCCGCCGTTTCTTTCACTAGGCAGACAAACACTGAGGAGGAGAGTGGCATGGGAGGTGGTGTGGCGAGCGTTCTGTCTCCTGCAGCAATATATGAGCTCCTTCTGCTGCTGACAAATCTTGGGTGTGTCTTTCAGGCAATATATGGGCTCCTAATGCTGCTGCTGCCAACTCCAGGGTGTGTCTCAGGAAATATATGAGCTCCTTCTGTGGCTGCCAACTCCTGGATGTGTCTTTCAGGCAATATTTGGGCTCCCTATGCTGCTGCCAACACCAGGGTGTGTTTTTCAGGCAATATATGGGCTCCTTCTGCTGCTGCCAACTCCTGGGTGTGTCTTTCAGGCAATATAAGGGCTCCTAATGCTGCTGCTGCTGCCAACTCCAGGGTGTGTCTTTCAGGCAATATATGAGCTCCTTCTGCTGCTGCCAACTCCTGGGTGTGTCTTTCAGGCAATATATGGGTTCCCTATGCTGCTGCCAACTCCAGGGTGTGTTTTTCAGGCAATATATGGGTTCCTTATGCTGCTGCCAACTCCAGTGTCTCTTTCAGGCAATATATGGGCTCCCTATGCTGCTGAAGTCCAGAGTGTGTCTTTCAGGCAATATATGGGCTCTTAATGCTGCTGCCAACTCCTGGGTGTGTTTTTCAGGCAATATATGGGTTCCTTATGCTGCTGCCAACTCCAATGTGTTTTCAGGCAATATATGGGCTCCCTATGCTGCTGCTAAATTCAGGGTGTGTTTTTCAGGCAATATATGGGCTCCTAATGCTGCTGCCAACTCCAATGTGTCTTTCAAGCAATATATGGGCTCCCTATGCTGCTGCAAAATTCAGGGTGTGTTTTTCAGGCAATGTATGGGCTCATCATACTGATGCCACCTGAAGGTTCTGTAATTGTGCCACTTCTGTAATTGGCCACCTGCTACCGGCACAAAATGGGGGCATTTTTTACATCCACTGAGAGGGAGGACAAACTGACCTACTACAAAGACATTCTATGTAGTCAGTTGGCCAATGCCTATCTGCGCCATGGTCCATACTCTCACAAGTCTGACTCGGGGGGACCTCTGTGCTCACCTTCCACTGCCATGGCTGCTGGGGGGGGTGACAGGAGCAGCAGCAGCAGTTCCATCAGCAGCAGCCTCAGTCTTCAGTCGCTAATGAGTAGCTTTTTGCACCCGCATAGTGAGGCTACTCATGAGCAGCAGGAAGACCTGGAGCAGGGCCTGAACCAGCAGGTCGTGCCATACCTTGAAATGACCATGCCAACGCACCTTGATGATCCGCTGGTCTTCTGGGCAGCTAAACTTGACTTGTGGCTGCAACTGGCAGAGTTTGCCCTGGGAAAGCTGTCCTGCCCGGCCAGTAGTGTGCCATCTGAGCGGGTCTTTAGTGCTGTGGGGGCCATAGTAATGCCAAGCAGAACTTGCCTGTCCACGAAAAATGTGGAGAGACTCACCTTTGTGAAGATGAATCAGGCATGAATCAGCCAGGATTTCCACCCACCAATAGCTGATGTATGTGAGTAGCTAATGCATGGTAGCGCCTTCTGCTGCTGCCAACTCCTGGGTGTGTCTTTCAGGCAATATATGGGCTCCTAATGCTGCTGCCAACTCCTGGGTGTGTCTTTCAGGCAATATATGGGCTCCTAATGCTGCTGCTGCTGCTGCCGCCAGCTCCTGGGTGTGTCTTTCAGGCAATATATGAGCTCCTTCTGCTGCTGCCAACTCCTGGGTGTGTCTTTCATGCAATATATGGGCTCCCTATGCTGCTGCCAACTCCAGGGTGTGTTTTTCAGGCAATATATGGGCTCCTTCTGCTGCTGCCAACTCCTGGGTGTGTCTTTCAGGCAATATATGGGCTCCTAATGCTGCTGCTGCTGCTGCTGCCGCCAGCTCCTGGGTGTGTCTTTCAGGCAATATATGAGCTCCTTCTGCTGCTGCCAACTCCTGGGTGTGTCTTTCATGCAATATATGGGCTCCCTATGCTGCTGCCAACTCCAGGGTGTGTTTTTCAGGCAATATATGGGCTCTTTCTGCTGCTGCCAACTCCTGGGTGTGTCTTTCAGGCAATATATGGGCTCCTAATGCTTCTGCCAACTCCTGGATGTGTTTTTCAGGCCATATATGGGCTCCTAATGCTGCTGCCAACTCCTGGGTGTGTTTTTCAGGCAATATATGGGTTCCTTATGCTGCTGCCAACTCCAATGTGTTTTCAGACAATATATGGGCTCCCTATGCTGCTGCCAACTCCAGGGTGTGTTTTTCAGGCAATATATGGGATCCTAATGCTGCTGCCAACTCCAATGTGTCTTTCAGGTACTATATGGGCTCCCTATGCTGCTGCCAAATTTAGGGTGTGTTTTTCAGGCTATATATGGGCTCCTAATGCTGCTGCCAACTCCAATGTGTCTTCCAGGCAATATTTGGGCTCCCTATGCTGCTGCCAAATTCAGGGTGTGTTTTTCAGGCAATGTATGGGCTCATCATGCTGATGCCACCTCAAGGTTCTGTAATTGTGCCACTCTGCGCCAGAGAAGTATGCATGTCATACTTCTTTACAATATTATTTCACTAACGCAGTATGCATCCTATGCATGTTACAGCCAAGCAAAACGTTCTTCAACCCTATGGAGTAGGGATGAGCGAATCGATCCGGACGAACCCGGATTCGATCCGAATTTCAGGAAAAATTTGATTCGGATCGAATCCGAATTTCCCCGCGATTCGATCACTCGAAGTTTTCCTTTAACATCCATTCATTTACATTACAGGCATTCTAAGATGGCGGACGGGACATGTCCAGACATCAACCCCGCGCCAGTGCAAGCTGGGACAGTCACATGCAGCCTATCAGCAGCCAGCAAGCCCGGTGACGTCACAGCGGTATTTAAGGCCGGCCATCTTGCTTTCCTGCCTCATTTCTCTATTGCATTCGTGAGAGACAGAACGTTGTGTAGCTGAGGGAGAGAGGCAGTTAGACAGGCAGGGACAGACAGGGACAGGCTGGAGACAGGCAGGAGACAGACAGGAGACAGACAGAAAGTCAGCGAAAAAACAGGGAAAGGTAGAAAAATCGGAGGCTGTCACAGGGAGTTTTTTTTTTTTTTTCATCCAGCCTGACAGGCTTTGTTAGCGTTTTCAGGCTGCTTATACTAACTAACTGTGCATATATACTGAACTGATCTTAAGTCTGCTGTGAGGCATCCCATTCTGTGACTACAGCAGCCTCTGTTTAAGACCATATAACCATTTGCTCTTATTATAATTGAAATTAGCCTGATAAAGACACTTTTGCTGGGCATAGTACTTCTGGACCCTGCCAGGTGCACTTCTGTTGTGGCATCCCATTCTGTGACTACAGCAGCCTCTGTTTAAGACCATATAACCATTTGCTCTTATTATAATTGAAATTAGCCTGATAAAGACACTTTTGCTGGGCATAGTACTTCTGGACCCTGCCAGGTGCACTTCTGTTGTGGCATCCCATTCTGTGACTACAGCAGCCTCTGTTTAAGACCATATAACCATTTGCTCTTATTATAATTGAAATTAGCCTGATAAAGACACTTTTGCTGGGCATAGTACTTCTGGACCCTGCCAGGTGCACTTCTGTTGTGGCATCCCATTCTGTGACTACAGCAGCCTCTGTTTAAGACCATATAACCATTTGCTCTTATTATAATTGAAATTAGCCTGATAAAGACACTTTTGCTGGGCATAGTACTTCTGGACCCTGCCAGGTGCACTTCTGTTGTGGCATCCCATTCTGTGACTACAGCAGCCTCTGTTTAAGACCATATAACCATTTGCTCTTATTATAATTGAAATTAGCCTGATAAAGACACTTTTGCTGGGCATAGTACTTCTGGACCCTGCCAGGTGCACTTCTGTTGTGGCATCCCATTCTGTGACTACAGCAGCCTCTGTTTAAGACCATATAACCATTTGCTCTTATTATAATTGAAATTAGCCTGATAAAGACACTTTTGCTGGGCATAGTACTTCTGGACCCTGCCAGGTGCACTTCTGTTGTGGCATCCCATTCTGTGACTACAGCAGCCTCTGTTTAAGACCATATAACCATTTGCTCTTATTATAATTGAAATTAGCCTGATAAAGACACTTTTGCTGGGCATAGTACTTCTGGACCCTGCCAGGTGCACTTCTGTTGTGGCATCCCATTCTGTGACTACAGCAGCCTCTGTTTAAGACCATATAACCATTTGCTCTTATTATAATTGAAATTAGCCTGATAAAGACACTTTTGCTGGGCATAGTACTTCTGGACCCTGCCAGGTGCACTTCTGTTGTGGCATCCCATTCTGTGACTACAGCAGCCTCTGTTTAAGACCATATAACCATTTGCTCTTATTATAATTGAAATTAGCCTGATAAAGACACTTTTGCTGGGCATAGTACTTCTGGACCCTGCCAGGTGCACTTCTGTTGTGGCATCCCATTCTGTGACTACAGCAGCCTCTGTTTAAGACCATATAACCATTTGCTCTTATTATAATTGAAATTAGCCTGATAAAGACACTTTTGCTGGGCATAGTACTTCTGGACCCTGCCAGGTGCACTTCTGTTGTGGCATCCCATTCTGTGACTACAGCAGCCTCTGTTTAAGACCATATAACCATTTGCTCTTATTATAATTGAAATTAGCCTGATAAAGACACTTTTGCTGGGCATAGTACTTCTGGACCCTGCCAGGTGCACTTCTGTTGTGGTATCCCATTCTGTGACTACAGCAGCCTCTGTTTAAGACCATATAACCATTTGCTCTTATTATAATTGAAATTAGCCTGATAAAGACACTTTTGCTGGGCATAGTACTTCTGGACCCTGCCAGGTGCACTTCTGTTGTGGCATCCCATTCTGTGACTACAGCAGCCTCTGTTTAAGACCATATAACCATTTGCTCTTATTATAATTGAAATTAGCCTGATAAAGACACTTTTGCTGGGCATAGTACTTCTGGACCCTGCCAGGTGCACTTCTGTTGTGGCATCCCATTCTGTGACTACAGCAGCCTCTGTTTAAGACCATATAACCATTTGCTCTTATTATAATTGAAATTAGCCTGATAAAGACACTTTTGCTGGGCATAGTACTTCTGAACCCTGCCAGGTCCACTTCTGTTGTGGCATCCCATTCTGTGACTACAGCAGCCTCTGTTTAAGACCATATAACCATTTGCACTTATTATAATTGAAATTAGCCTGATAAAGACACTTTTGCTGGGCATAGTACTTCTGGACCCTGCCAGGTCCACTTCTGTTGTGGCATCCCATTCTGTGACTACAGCAGCCTCTGATTAAGACCATATAACCATTTGCTCTTATTATAATTGAAATTAGCCTGATAAAGACACTTTTGCTGGGCATAGTACTTCTGGACCCTGCCAGGTGCACTTCTGTTGTGGCATCCCATTCTGTGACTACAGCAGCCTCTGTTTAAGACCATATAACCATTTGCTCTTATTATAATTGAAATTAGCCTGATAAAGACACTTTTGCTGGGCATAGTACTTCTGGACCCTGCCAGGTCCACTTCTGTTGTGGCATCCCATTCTGTGACTACAACAGCCTCTGTTTAAGACCATATAACCATTTGCTCTTATTATAATTGAAATTAGCCTGATAAAGACACTTTTGCTGGGCATAGACTTACTGCTGCCTGCCAGGTGCACTTCTGTTGGGGCATCCCATTCTGTAACATAGCATACCCCTCTTTATTTACACTAAGCAGCTCTCTTATTTACACTAAGCAGGCCTGTTGGAGGCTGAGTGTTACTGCTCACTTTTGGTGTGCATTATATTCTGTTTCATATAGACCCACCGCTGCCCGGGGGTTCTTTAAATATCACCTACTAACACGCCAGTTAGACTATGTCGGGCAGACAAGTGCCTGGAAGTGAAAAGAGGAGTGGCAGAGGCCAAGATTCCGCAGGCAGAGCTCGCATCAGACTAGGGGCCAGTAGCAGCAGGAGTCACGCTGAGAGACCTAATCTGCCAGTATCTGCTAGCGGTCGGGTCTCCACCAGTAACGCATCTGCCGTGGTAGATTGGTTGACGCGCTCATCAACAACATCATCACAACTTACGTCTGAGACCCCCAGTCTAGGGTCGGTAGGTTCCTCTGACACAACCCTGAGTTGGCATGCCCCGAGAGCAGTCCCTGTCCTCCCATTGCCTCTGTCCTACGCCGTTCCCTCCCCCTGCGACGTATCCTATGCTTTGGGTTCAGCTCCACTCTTTAGTGAGGAGGACGATCAGATACAGGAGGACAGTCAGCAGCTACTGCCCAGCCAAGAAATGGAGGTGGCTTCTTTAGCTAGGCAGACAAATAGTGATGTGGACAGTGTCGTGGGTGCTGCGAGCGTTCCAGCTCCTGCGCCAGACACTGTTGACGAATCCACGAACATCAGTGACGTACAGCCACAACTCGGTGATGATGATGATGACGATGAAGCCGATCGCACTTGGGAGCCGGGTGATGAAGGGGCTTCATCGTCATCATCAGGAGAAGAGGGGTGCAGGTTGCCCCGGAGTCAGCAGCTGAGGCAGCAAGGTGGTAGCAGTCAGCATGGGGGCACAATTCCAAAGGCTGGAGCCGGCCGGGGCCGGGGCCGGGGTAGAGCACCTGCTGTGCGGCAGTCTACCTTATCGGGAGGTAGTGGAGCAGGGGTTCCTGGAGTTGGCAACAGCAGCAGTGAATCAGTGAGGCCAGGGGGTGGGAAAAGTAGCTACTCGGCAGTGTGGCAGTTTTTCCTGAGGCATCCGCAGGAGGGTAACATGGCCACATGCAAGATATGTAGGCAAAAGGTGAAGCGTGGCCAGGGTCCAAATGTTGGCACCACGGCCCTGCGTCAACATATGATGCGTCACCATAAAACGACCTGGGAGAACCGAGGCTCCCAAGGGGTGGTCCAGTCTGCTTCCTCACCAAGTGAGCTCCCAATTTCTGCCAGCCAAGGCTCCAGCACCTCAGCCGGAGGCAGCTGTGCGTCATACCCATCCTCTGTCGCTCCTGCTCCTCCTCCTCCAAGTCATGCATCCCGCCAGCAATCCATCAGCGAAGCCATGTCCAAGAGACAACAGTATGCGCCCACTCATCCTACGGCGCAGAAGCTGAATGTGCTCCTGTATAAGTTGCTGGTGCTGCAGTCGCTCCCTTTTCAGGTGGTGGAATCTGCACCTTTCAGAGAACTGATGGCTTGTGCTGAGCCGAGGTGGAGAGTCCCAAGCCGTCATTTCTTTGCCAAGAAGGCAGTACCAGCGCTGCACACTTTTGTTGAACAGAAGGTGGGCCAGTCCTTGAGCCTGTCGGTGTGTAGCAAAATACATGGCAGCGCCGACATCTGGAGCTGTAACTACGGTCAGGGGCAGTACATGTCGTTTACGGCCCACTGGGTGAATGTGGTCCCTTTGCAGCAGCAGCAGCAACTTGGACAGTTCACGCCGCTTCGGCCTCCGCGCTCTCTGCCCATTGGGCCTGTGACACCGTGCGACTCGGCCTCCTCATCCTCCGCCATCTCCTCACCCTCCACTGTAGGCTCAAGTCTCAGTGCCCCTCCAGTCTACCATGTGTGCAGGGCACGGAGGTGTCACGCAGTGCTTCACATGGTTTGTCTTGGCGAACGGAGTCACACAGGGGAGGAACTGCTTAAATGTATTCATCAGGAAATCCAAACATGGCTTACTCCGAGAAAACTTAAAATGGGAATCATGGTTACCGACAATGGGAAGAACATTTTGTCTGCGCTGCGCCAAGGAAGCCTGACCCATGCCCCCTGCATGGCTCACGTCTTCAATCTGGTTGTCAAGCGGTTTCTGAAGTGTTTCCCCCATCTGCAAGACATCCTAACAACTTCAAGGAAACTTTGCATGCACTTCAGCCACTCCTACACCGCCAAACACACCCTTCTTGAGCTACAGCGTCAGAATGGTATCCCCCAACATAGTCTGATTTGCAATGTTTCCACCCGTTGGAATTCCACCCTTCACATGTTGGACCGATTATATGAACAGAGAAAAGCCATCACGGATTTCCTGATGATCCAAGCAGATAGGGGGACTCCCCTGTGTAACTTCAATGTCAACCAGTGGCAGCTCATACGTGACACCTGCCGTTTGCTCAGGCCCTTTGAGGAAGCCACTTTATTTGTCAGTCGGCAGGATTACGGGATGAACGACGTGATTCCACTGCTTCATGTACTACAGCACATGTTGGAAACCATGGCTGGTCAGGGCACTGGAGACATGGCGTTTACATCTTACGGCCACATGAACCCCGTTGGAGCTGAACTGGAGGAGGAGGAGGAAGAGGAGGAGGAGGAGGAGTTGCCCAGCGAAACACAGTTTAGGCTTGGCGAAATGGCTGGTTTATCTAGTCAGCGGACAGGAGAGGAGGAGCAGGAGCAGCCAGAGGAGCTAGAGGTTTTTGAGGAAGGCGAGACAGAGGACCCGGGCACACCGTGGCAGTATGCAGTGGAGATGGAGACAGGTAGTCTATCCGAGTCACTTGCGCAAATGGCACGAAGCATGCTCACGTGCTTGCGTAGTGACCCCAGAATTGTTTCCATCTGTCGGCGGGATGACTTCTGGCTGTCCACCTTATTGGACCCTCGCTTCCGGCACAAAATGGGGGCATTTTTTAAACCCACCGAGAGGGAGGACAAACTCAACTACTACAAAGACATTCTACGTAGGCAGTTGGCCAATGCCTATCTGCGCCATGGTCCATACTCTCGCAGGTCTGACTCGAGGGGACCTCTACGCTCACCTTCCACTGCCATGGCCGCTGGGGGGGTTGGCAGGAGCAGCAGCAGCAGCTCCATCAGCAGCAGCAGCCTCAGTCTTCAGTCGCTAATGAGTAGCTTTCTACACCCGCATAGTGAGGCTACTCATGAGCAGCAGGAAGACCTGGAGCAGGACCTCAACCAGCAGGTCATGTCATACTTTGACATGACCATGCCAACACACCTTGAGGATCCGCTGGACTTCTGGGCAGCCAAACTTGATTTGTGGCCGCAACTAGCAGAGTTTGCCCTGGAAAAGCTGTCCTGCCCGGCAAGTAGCGTGCCATCTGAGCGGGTGTTTAGTGCGGCGGGGGCCATAGTTACGGCGAGGAGAACTCGTCTGTCAACTAAAAATGTGGAGAGACTCACCTTTGTCAAAATGAATCAGGGATGGATCAGCCAGGATTTTCACCCACCAATGCCTGATGCATGCGACTAGATTCAGCATGGTGCCACGTTTTACACTTTCCAAATGGTGCAAAACATATTTATGTCTTTAGGCCATTTTTTGGGCTCCTGCTGCTGCTGCTGCCAACTTCTGCCAACTCCAGGGTGTGATTCATCCAATTTTTGGGCTCCTGAAGCCAACCCCAGGGTCTCTTTAAAGTAATGTTTGGGCTCCTGCTGCTGCTGCTGCCAACTTCTGCCAACTCCAGGGTGTGATTCATCCAATTTTTGGGCTCCTGAAGCCAACCCCAGGGTCTCTTTAAAGTAATGTTTGGGCTCCTGCTGCTGCTGCTGCCAACTTCTGCCAACTCCAGGGTGTGATTCATCCAATTTTTGGGCTCCTGAAGCCAACCCCAGGGTCTCTTTGAAGTAATGTTTGGGCTCCTGCTGCTGCTGCTGCCAACTTCTGCCAACTCCAGGGTGTGATTCATCCAATTTTTGGGCTCCTGAAGCCAACCCCAGGGTCTCTTTGAAGTAATGTTTGGGCTCCTGCTGCTGCTGCTGCCAACTCCTGCCAACTCCAGGGTGTGATTCATCCAATTGTTGGGCTCCTGAAGCCAACCCCAGGGTCTCTTTAAAGTAGTGTTTGGGCTCCTGCGGCTGCTGCCAACTCCAGGGTGTGAATCATCCAATTGTTGGGCTCCTGAAGCCAACCCCAGGGTCTCTTTAAAGTAATATTTGGGCTCCTGCTGCTGCTGCTGTCAACTCCTGCCAACTCCAGGGTGTGATTCATCCAATTGTTGGGCTCCTGAAGCCAACCCCAGGGTCTCTTTAAAGTAGTGTTTGGGCTCCTGCTGCTGCTGCTGCCAACTTCTGCCAACTCCAGGGTGTGATTCATCCAATTTTTGGGCTCCTGAAGCCAACCCCAGGGTCTCTTTGAAGTAATGTTTGGGCTCCTGCTGCTGCTGCTGCCAACTTCTGCCAACTCCAGGGTGTGATTCATCCAATTTTTGGGCTCCTGAAGCCAACCCCAGGGTCTCTTTGAAGTAATGTTTGGGCTCCTGCTGCTGCTGCTGCCAACTCCTGCCAACTCCAGGGTGTGATTCATCCAATTGTTGGGCTCCTGAAGCCAACCCCAGGGTCTCTTTAAAGTAGTGTTTGGGCTCCTGCTGCTGCTGCCAACTCCAGGGTGTGAATCATCCAATTGTTGGGCTCCTGAAGCCAACCCCAGGGTCTCTTTAAAGTAATATTTGGGCTCCTGCTGCTGCTGCTGTCAACTCCTGCCAACTCCAGGGTGTGATTCATCCAATTTTTGGGCTCCTGAAGCCAACTCCAGTGTATATTTGGGCTCCTGCTGCTGCTGCTGCCAACTCCAGTGTGTGATTCATCCAATTTTTGGGCTCCTGAAGCCAACCCCAGGGTCTCTTTAAAGTAATGTTTGGGCTCCTGCTGCTGCTGCTGTCAACTCCTGCCAACTCCAGGGTGTGATTCATCCAATTTTTGGGCTCCTGAAGCCAACCCCAGGGTCTCTTTAAAGTAATGTTTGGGCTCCTGCTGCTGCTGCTGCCAACTTCTGCCAACTCCAGGGTGTGATTCATCCAATTTTTGGGCTCCTGAAGCCAACCCCAGTGTCTCTTTAAAGTAATATTTGGGCTCCTGCTGCTGCTGCTGCCAACTCCAGGGTGTGATTCATCCAATTGTTGGGCTCCTGAATCCAACCCCAGGGTCTCTTTAAAGTAATATTTGGGCTCCTGCTGCTGCTGCTGTCAACTCCTGCCAACTCCAGGGTGTGATTCATCCAATTGTTGGGCTCCTGAAGCCAACCCCAGGGTCTCTTTAAAGTAATGTTTGGGCTCCTGCTGCTGCTGCCAACTTCTGCCAACTCCAGGGTGTGATTCATCTAATTTTTGGGCTCCTGAAGCCAACCCCAGGGTCTCTTTGAAGTAATGTTTGGGCTCCTGCTGCTGCTGCTGTCAACTCCTGCCAACTCCAGGGTGTGATTCATCCAATTGTTGGGCTCCTGAAGCCAACCCCAGGGTCTCTTTGAAGTAATGTTTGGGCTCCTGCTGCTGCTGCCAACTTCTGCCAACTCCAGGGTGTGATTCATCCAATTTTTGGGCTCCTGAAGAAAACCCCAGGGTCTCTTTGAAGTAATGTTTGGGCTCCTGCTGCTGCTGCTGCCAACTTCTGCCAACTCCAGGGTGTGATTCATCCAATTTTTGGGCTCCTGAAGCCAACCCCAGGGTCTCTTTAAAGTAATGTTTGGGCTCCTGCTGCTGCTGCTGCCAACTTCTGCCAACTCCAGGGTGTGATTCATCCAATTTTTGGGCTCCTGAAGCCAACCCCAGGGTCTCTTTGAAGTAATGTTTGGGCTCCTGCTGCTGCTGCTGCCAACTTCTGCCAACTCCAGGGTGTGATTCATCCAATTTTTGGGCTCCTGAAGCCAACCCCAGGGTCTCTTTGAAGTAATGTTTGGGCTCCTGCTGCTGCTGCTGCCAACTCCTGCCAACTCCAGGGTGTGATTCATCCAATTGTTGGGCTCCTGAAGCCAACCCCAGGGTCTCTTTAAAGTAGTGTTTGGGCTCCTGCTGCTGCTGCTGCCAACTTCTGCCAACTCCAGGGTGTGATTCATCCAATTTTTGGGCTCCTGAAGCCAACCCCAGGGTCTCTTTGAAGTAATGTTTGGGCTCCTGCTGCTGCTGCTGCCAACTTCTGCCAACTCCAGGGTGTGATTCATCCAATTTTTGGGCTCCTGAAGCCAACCCCAGGGTCTCTTTGAAGTAATGTTTGGGCTCCTGCTGCTGCCAACTCCTGCCAACTCCAGGGTGTGATTCATCCAATTGTTGGGCTCCTGAAGCCAACCCCAGGGTCTCTTTAAAGTAGTGTTTGGGCTCCTGCTGCTGCTGCCAACTCCAGGGTGTGAATCATCCAATTGTTGGGCTCCTGAAGCCAACCCCAGGGTCTCTTTAAAGTAATATTTGGGCTCCTGCTGCTGCTGCTGTCAACTCCTGCCAACTCCAGGGTGTGATTCATCCAATTTTTGGGCTCCTGAAGCCAACCCCAGGGTCTCTTTAAAGTAATGTTTGGGCTCCTGCTGCTGCTGCTGCCAACTTCTGCCAACTCCAGGGTGTGATTCATCCAATTTTTGGGCTCCTGAAGCCAACCCCAGGGTCTCTTTGAAGTAATGTTTGGGCTCCTGCTGCTGCTGCTGCCAACTCCTGCCAACTCCAGGGTGTGATTCATCCAATTGTTGGGCTCCTGAAGCCAACCCCAGGGTCTCTTTAAAGTAATGTTTGGGCTCCTGCTGCTGCTGCTGCCAACTTCTGCCAACTCCAGGGTGTGATTCATCCAATTTTTGGGCTCCTGAAGCCAACCCCAGGGTCTCTTTGAAGTAATGTTTGGGCTCCTGCTGCTGCTGCTGCCAACTTCTGCCAACTCCAGGGTGTGATTCATCCAATTTTTGGGCTCCTGAAGCCAACCCCAGGGTCTCTTTAAAGTAATGTTTGGGCTCCTGCTGCTGCTGCTGCCAACTTTTGCCAACTCCAGGGTGTGATTCATCCAATTTTTGGGCTCCTGAAGCCAACCCCAGGGTCTCTTTAAAGTAGTGTTTGGGCTCCTGCTGCTGCTGCCAACTCCAGGGTGTGAATCATCCAATTCTTGGGCTCCTGAAGCCAGCCCCAGGATCTCTTTAAAGTAATATTTGGGCTCCTGCTGCTGCTGCTGTCAACTCCTGCCAACTCCAGGGTGTGATTCATCCAATTGTTGGGCTCCTGAAGCCAACCCCAGGGTCTCTTTGAAGTAATGTTTGGGCTCCTGCTGCTGCTGCTGCTGCCAACTTCTGCCAACTCCAGGGTGTGATTCATCCAATTTTTGGGCTCCTGAAGCCAACCCCAGGGTCTCTTTGAAGTAATGTTTGGGGTCCTGCTGCTGCTGCTGCCAACTTCTGCCAACTCCAGGGTGTGATTCATCCAATTTTTGGGCTCCTGAAGCCAACCCCAGGGTCTCTTTAAAGTAATGTTTGGGCTCCTGCTGCTGCTGCTGCCAACTTCTGCCAACTCCAGGGTGTGATTCATCCAATTTTTGGGCTCCTGAAGCCAACCCCAGGGTCTCTTTAAAGTAATATTTGGGCTCCTGCTGCTGCTGCTGTCAACTCCTGCCAACTCCAGGGTGTGATTCATCCAATTGTTGGGCTCCTGAAGCCAACCCCAGGGTCTCTTTAAAGTAATGTTTGGGCTCCTGCTGCTGCTGCTGCTGCCAACTTCTGCCAACTCCAGGGTGTGATTCATCCAATTTTTGGGCTCCTGAAGCCAACTCCAGTGTATATTTGGGCTCCTGCTGCTGCTGCTGCCAACTCCAGTGTGTGATTCATCCAATTTTTGGGCTCCTGAAGCCAACCCCAGGGTCTCTTTGAAGTAATATTTGGGCTCCTGCTGCTGCTGCTGCCAACTTCTGCCAACTCCAGGGTGTGAATCATCCAATTGTTGGGCTCCTGAAGCCAACCCCAGGGTCTCTTTAAAGTAATATTTGGGCTCCTGCTGCTGCCAACTCCAGGGTGTGATTCATCCAATTTTTGGGCTCCTGAAGCCAACCCCAGTGTCTCTTTAAAGTAATGTTTGGGCTCCTGCTGCTGCTGCCAACTCCAGGGTGTGATTCATCCAATTTCTGGGCTCCTGCTGCTGCCAACTCCAGTGTCTCTTTAAAGCAATGTTTGGGCTCCTGCCCCTCATAGTGATGCCACTTCAACTCTCTTGAATTCAATTGTGCCGCTCTGCGATTCTATTAGCGATGCCTCTGATCTGCATGTGATATTTATTCAAAGTATTATTTAACTTACCCAGCACGCATCCTGTGCGTGTTACAGCAAGGCAGAATGGTTTACAACCCTATTGAGGCTCTAGGAGGCTCAGAAATAGCCGTTTTTAATAGCGATTCGTCGCGAATTTATTCGGGTCGAAACGATTTTTGTCGGAAAATTCGGCGAATCAGTCGAATCGAATTTTTCAAAAGTTCGCTCATCTCTATTATGGAGGCTCTTGGAAGCCCAGAAATAGCCGTTTTTAATAACGATTCGTCGCGAATAAATTCGGACCGAAACAATTTTTTCCGGAAAATTCGGCGAATCGTCCGAATCGAATTTTTCAAAAGTTCGCACTTCTTTAATTATAATCGCGAAGAATGGGGCTTTTTTACATGCAATATCATTGTCTTGATAAACTTAGAAAATTACACAAAGAAAACATTTTGGGGGTTATTTAAGAAGGGATAGCGCCAGGTAGTGCCTCATAGTGGCAGGCAGCATCTGGAGAACGCTGGGCACTGTAGGCAAAACCACATTTATGAAAGCGAATCTGGTAAGCGACTCTAACAGTGCCATGTAGCGTCTGATGTATTATTATAGGCGGCTCTGCGTATAGTGCCGGCGCTCTAGCTTCCAGAGCGACAGGTATTACCTTTTGCTCACTGTCGCTCTCCCATACATTTCAATGGCCGTTCATTTGCTTGTGTTTAAACAGCGTGTTTGACATTTTTTTTGTTTTATTTTTGCTCTCCTGGCTGCAAACAAACACTTTTAGAAACGTTTTTGACTTTTTATTGCAGAATTGTCATTACAGGTCTGGCACTAAAGTGTTAATGTCACAGGGTTAAAACAATGTCTTTCCATGTGTTTTTGCTTTGTTACAGGTGTATATATGATCAAAAACAGACTTTAATCACTTGGCGTCTGGCCCAGATTTAGAGCGCCGACGCTGTGTATGGTGTGGAGCGGCGAGAGTCGGTCGCACTGAGCTTTTGCTCGCTGCAGTGCTGTACTTGTGCCGGCCGGTTGACAGCGGAGCAGGCCGGCCCGTTCCCACCATGCCGGCATTTAAAAAAAAAAAAAGCATTTTTGCCGGCATGGTGGGAGCGGGCCGGCCGGTTCCGCGCTGACAGCGGAACCGGCCGGCGGGCCGGTAAAGCCGGCCGGCCCGCTCCCACCATGCCGGCATTTAAAAAAAAAAAAAAAAAAAAAACATATAACAATAACAATATAACAACAAAATATATATAATCTTCCTGTTAATTACAGGACATTTCTGCAAAAACCACAGTTAAACATATATAGTGCACAACGGTGAAAAATGACCTGACAACAGAGGCTGACAACATCTCTATGTAGGCTGGTACTGAAGGGGTTAAAGAAGCACTATTGCTAAAAATCCATATAAAAGCTGGATGGCAGAAGGAGGGGTCAGAAATATTCCATAGTCCCACTGCTTTTGTTTTATTCCTGTATCTGCATTTCAGTTATGTTTTAAAGATAAATGTACATATCAGCAACGATATACTTCAGCACAACTGTGACAAATTATCTGGCACTTTATGCAGCCAGTCAATTTGATTTCTCTTGACAGATTAATCAAAAAAGCAAATATTTCTGAAAGCATTTTTTATGTATGCAAGAGTATGTTAATGTATATATATATAATATATATATATATATATTATATATATATATATATATATATATTCAAGCTAATTGCCTACTAGGATATTTTAAAGTAAAAGTTAGGGTTTTTTATTAAAACACCTATTGGTCAAGATATTTATTTGTTAAAAACTCATTTAAAATGCACCAAAACCCCCGCTCAATGGCCCTGGAATCTATAAGATTTCAGGGCCGCCTGATTCTCTTCACCCAGGGGCTGTGTGAAATCGCCAAGCCCCCTAAAAAACCTACCTTCTCCCCAAATCACTGGTGAATACGTGAGCTGCGGCTGCCGTCAGCTATCCTTTAGCAAGGTGCGTGCCTGTACCAGGCATTTGTGGGGCTTTCCGAAATGGGGAGAAAGACCAAAACCCCAGATAGTCAAAATCACAGCGTTTGGCCTATTTTGATATATCTCCACATCAGCCGTTGTGTTTATATGGATTTTTTAATAGTACACAATTTCACGATAGTGCTTCTTTAACTGACAGCCTTACTAGAGATGTTGTCAGCCACTGTTGCCAGACAATTATTCACCATTTTGCGCTATACATGTTTAACTGTGATTTTTTTTATAGGAATGTCCAGGAATTTTTCATGAAAATGATATTTTGTTTTTTGGCAGAGTTTGGTGCTTTACCATGACCAAGGTCTTGTTTGTTATTTTTTTTAGTGCTTTCTTAATATTTTTGGGTGAAATATGTGGATAAAATATAAAAAAAGAAATGTATTACTTTTGGAAGACTGTTAAAAAATAAAAAAAATGTAAGTTTCTTAAGAAAATCATATTGCATGTAAAAGCCCCATTTCTTGTTTACAACGGTACCACATATGTATTGGTAGACATGCCTTCCTACCCAGGAGAACTGAACACTGAAAACAGCGCTTTAGGAAATTTTCAATGAAAATACAACTGATATGCACACCTTGCAGTTTTTCAAGAAAAACAACCTTTTACATATAAAATCCCACCACAAACTATATATACCCTGGAAGTTTTGTTCATCAGAGTTTGGGCTTCAAAGTGGACCAATCACCCCTGCGGCCAGCCTGGAATCTAAAAGATTCCAGGACCGGCCGCTAGCTTACCCTTGGGGCATCCTGCATTGGATGCCCCGATGTGTGAAACCACCGGTAATCTTACCTGATCCCGGGCAGGGGGCCTGAGATGTGATCTCCGCCGGCGCTGCATCCCTGGCTTCTCTACAGCTCCCCACGCCCAGCCATTCAGCCATACGGAGCCATTCTGGGGATGCGGCCACAGTGCGAAGTTCAAACCATCGGCCTTTTGCTGCGCATTAGTATATGCCTCATATAGCGCTGTTTGGACTAGCGTCTGTGCATGTGCCATGGGTATGGGGAAAGGTGAGTGAAAGTGAGCAATCTAGGGGGTTTCACACAGGGGGACATCCTACATCGGGATGTCCCAGGGCAAGGACCAATTACCAGGAGAGTCAAAATCCTGGCAATTGGGCCACTTTAACATGAAATGTCTTGTTTGCAATTTTTTCTGTGGTTACATAATATTTTTCAGTAATAAATATTAAACTAAAATAACATTTCTTGGTTTTTCGCATTTTTTATTCAAATAAAAAAATGTATTTAATTTAGAAACCCTTACTGCGTGTAAAAGCCCCATTTCTCCTGAATACAACAATACCACATAGGTATCGTTGGCCCCCCGTTCCTTGCCAGGAGACCCTCCACGTGTGGTGCTGAAGGAAATTGAAAGGAAGGCAAAATAAAGAGGTTATTTTCTTATATATTGCCTACCTCACTTGTCCATTATTTTTAAAATTCCGGAAAACATCTCCACCTTAACACACAAACGATTTAAAAAAAAAATATATATATATATATATATATATATATATATATATATATATTGGGACTACTTGCCTCCATCACCTTATTTTGGCTGAGAGGCTATATTATTTCATGGTGGAGAAAATCTTGCATCGTTGGTGCGGTGAGAGTTACCGATTTTAATTGAAGTGCTGATTTTATCCACACTTGTGAGTGTTCTGATGTTTTTTACTTATATATTAAACTAGTTTCAACAATATTGCACTAATTTTAATTTATGCTTTTTTTCAACAAACCATATATGTGAATGAGCATTTAAAGGAACAGCGACATACGGGGCATATGTTCATTGCTTGCTGGAAAGAATGATCAAGCACATGATCAAGATTTGAGCATATTATATACGCTGTTTTTCTATCTATCCGGTGACGGGTTCACACCACCTAACCTGAGACATGCACCTTGGGCTGTCATAATTTCAACGTCTTTGTTTGAAGCCAAAAATGTTTTGGAGAAGCTCTGTGTTTTACTATATTTTTATTTGCTATTCTGGGACTTTCATACACGTTGAGCTTTTTGGTGAAAAAATTCCGACAAATGTTATAGCTTTTATGTGTGCGTGGTGTTTGGCCTGTCTAAAGGTTTTCTGTATATTGCTGTCAATGTTTATTTATGTTTGCTGCATTTTACTAAATAACTCTAACTGGAAAACCTAATTTGATGTTAAGAACTTTTCCACATGGAGTGGAGACCCTTTAGTATATATCAGTGGTTCTCAACCTTTCTAATGCCGTGACCCCGCAATACAGTTCCTCAAGTTACCAAAAAATAATTTTGGTGGCTACTACAAAACTGTAATTTTGCTACAGTTATGATTCGGAATGTAAATGCCTGATATGCATTATGTACTCTCATTGCTACAAATCAAACATAATTTAACCATAGTGATTAATCATAAAAACAATAATTAATTATATGTTGAGAAATATTTATTACTAATTCCAATAAATAACATTTCACCATGGCATAAAATTGTGTCGGAAACTGTCATTTCACTGCCTCTTATTGAAATTAATAGGAGGCTGCGGCGGATTGTGTGGTAATTCGAGATTCTCGGGAGCTCTCTTCCACAAAATTTGCCGCACTCACAAATCAATAGGAGGTGGATTCAATGCCGGCAACCACTGATTTCAGCAGTTTCCTCATTCAGAATATGGGAAAATAGTGGGAGATATGGGAGATAATTATACATTGGGGAACAGTGTGAACTACATCTTATAGTGGTCTCTTATAGTATAAGACCGATGTAGTTCATACTGTGTAAATGTATGGTGCTTTGTGTAAGTGTAAGCTGCTTTGTGTACTGTGTAATGATCACACACAAAGCACCTTACACTTACACAGTATTGTGTGTATGGTGTGTGTATTGTTTTTACATTATTAACGTTTTTTACACCAGCAGGCTGTCTCGCAGGCTCTCTTGCCTCTCCGCCGCCTAGGTTTCTGTCCTCCGGCGCTTGCTGCATCTGCCCACTGATGAGGTCAGCAAGCGCGGGACACACGTAGTCCACTGCTATGGACTGTGGAGTGTTCCCCCCGCTTCCCCCGCCCCTTAGGCCCCTGACAGATGATGCAATCACGTCTGCGCATGCGCACAGGCATTCAGTTTGGAACGTGCATTCATAACGGCATGCATTCCAGCTGAATAGCGCTGCTGCAGACGGTAGCGCGGCTTCTCAGCAGCTAAAGCCATCGGAAATATGTATTTTCCGATGGCTTTAGGAGACCCCTGTGTTTTGGTCGTTCGACCCACAGGTTGAGAACCACTGGTATATATCCTTGTAAATCTTCATAAGACCCAATCAGCAATTATTGAAAGACTATGCTGATTTTTGTCTAGGAAATATATTTAAAATGACTGATCATCCAAGCAAAAAAAAAGCAGCTCGGTTCAATTTTCTATTTGGAGTACGTCTCCAACTTAGCTGTGAATATCAGGGGAAAGAGGTTTGATGGATTCCTAAAATGTTCTTTTATGTGCTGTTTGCAGTCAAAATCTCACATCTAATGGGAAAATAAAGGCTTCTCATTCTTTGATGTTGTTGTGAGCGTATGGCTGTTCTGATTTGTAATACAGTAAATCAAATTCATCAGATATATCAGAAATAAAATGTGATCAAATAGTTGTTGTATGACTTAAGAAACACATTTGACTGTAATATTTGAAGTACTTCTACAAAGCAGTTTGGTGTTTTGTGTTTTTCAGCATATTGTATGCAGAGCCATACATTCTGTGACGCAAGGTGACATTTTTGCCCAAGGCATTACCCTGGGGTCAGAAGAGGAGGCAGCACCATTCATAGGGAGCAGCAACAATTATTTTTGTCAGTAAAAGTGATGAGAAAATTGAGTTGTCAAACAGCTAGGATATGACAGTTCTGCATGCATAGACTTGCTTTAGTGAAATTGTGGGAGAAATACATTCCAGAACTTCACTTTTTCACGGTTAAGCGCAACCCAGGAAAGTTTATTTTACATGTTAGTGAAATAGAACATTTTCAGGGCTTCTTTTTTTGAGTAATTTGATGCCATTTTTTTTTACTTTGACACAATTGTGGATATTTAACCATGGTCTCTGATTGTGATGGCCAAATAGAAAGTGGTTCTAGATCCCAAATAGTTTTAATCCCTTTTCATGCTAACAAAAATAAATATAGTCTTGGCCGTAAATGTTGGCACTCCTGAAATTTGTCAAGAAGATGAAACGGATTGCAGTAACACATGTTTTGCTATACACATGTTTATTCCCTTTGAGTGTATTGGAACTAAACCATAAAAAGGAGGAAACAAATTGGATATAATGTCACACCAAACTCCAAAAATGGGCTGAAAAAATTATTGGCACCCTTTCAAAACTGTGGATAAATAAGATTGTTTCAAGCATGTGATGCTCCTTTAAACTCACCTGGGGCAAGTAACAGGTGTGGGGAATTTAAAAATCACACCTGAAAGCAGATAAAAAGGAGAGAAGTTCACGGGCAGGCTGATTCATTACTAACGCCAGGTAGCGACAGATGAGCATCTGTAACGAGGATTTCAGAGCGACCACTAGTAGTCGCTGTGCTGGGCCATGGTTAGTTTTTTCAGAGCGCCTCAGTCGCCGGCCGGCATTGATGAATATGTTGAGTGAGTCACAGTACTACGCTGTATGGGAGCGAACAGTAGCACCATCTCAGTGCGACCAACTCACACCATATTCATAAAAAAAAAGCCTCACACAGTTCCGGCGCTCAAAACCGGGTCGCTGTAGCCCGCAGCGGCATAAGCTGTGTGATTAAAGTCTGTTTTTGAACATGTATCCACTAGTAACAAAGCAAAAACATATGGAATTACATTGTTATTACATTGTAACATGAACACTTTAATACGAGACCTGTAAGGACAATTCTGCATAAAAATATTATTATTCAAAAAAGTTTTGAGTTTTTATTAAAAAAAAAAATTGGGATCAGGAAAGGGATTTAAGAATTTCCCTAGAAATGCATGGGAGAGCGCCAGGTAGCGAGAGGTAATACATGGCACTCTGCAAGGCTGAACGCCAGCACTGTACGCTGAGCCTGGGATAATGATGAATCGTACTCTATATGGCGCTGTTCCAGTCGCTCACCAGATTCGGCTTCATGAATGTGGAATTGCGTGCCGTGTCCGGCATTCACCTGTCCCTAGAAATGTTTGGGAGAGCACCAGGTAGCGAGAGGTAATACATGGCACTCTGCAAGGCTGAACGCCGGCGCTGTACGCTGAGCCTAGGATAATGATGAATCGTACTCTATATGGCGTTGTTCCAGTCGCTCACCAGATTCAGCTTCATGAATGTGGAATTGCGTGCCGTGTCCAGCGTTCACCTGCCGCTACCTGCCACTTAACAGACACTACCTGGCGCTATACCTTCATGAATTAGGCCCTTAGTCTTTGCATTGTGTGTCTGTGTGTGCCACATTAAGCATGGACAACAGAAAGAGGGGAGGGGAACTATATGAGGACTTGAGGACCAAAATTGGGGAAAAATGTCAACAATCTCAAGGTTACAAGTCCATCTCTAGAGATCTAAGTTTGTCCACAGTGCGCAACATTATCAAGAAGTTTGCAACCCATGGCACTGCAGCTAATCTCCCTGGGCATGGACGGAAGAGACAAATTGATGAAAGGTGCCAATGCAGGAAAGTCCGGATAGTGGATAAGTTCCAAAGATATTGAAGCTGTCCTGCAGGCTCAAGGAGCATCAGTGTTAGCGTGAATTATCCGTCAACATTTAAATGAAATGAAACGCTATGGCAGGAGACCCAGGAGAACCCCACTGCTGACACAGAGACATAAAAAAGACTACATTTTGCCAAAATGCACTTGAGTAAGCCAAAATACTTCTGGGAAAACATCTTGTGGACAGATGAGACTAAGATAGAGCTTTTTAGGTAAAGCACAACATTCGACTATTTTCCGAAATCAGAATGAAGCCTACAAAGAAGAGAACACAGTACCTACAGTGAAATATGGTGGAAGTTCAATGATGTTTTTGGGCTGTTTTGCTGCCTCTGGCACTGGGTGCCTTGAATGTGTGCAAGGCATCATGAAATCTGAGGATTACCGAACGGATTTTGGGTCGCACTGTACAGCCCAGTGTCAGAAAGCTGGGTTTGCATCCGATATCTTGGGTCTTCCAGCAGGACAATGACCCCAAACATACATCAAAAAGCACCCAGAAATGGATGGCAACCAAGCGCTGGAGAGTTCTGAAGTGGTCAGCAATGAGTCCAGATCTAAATCCCATTGAACACCTGTGGAGAGACCTTAAAATTGCTGTTGGAAAAAGGTGCCCTTCCAATAAGGGAGACCTGAAGCAGTTTGCAAAGGAAGAGTGGTCCAACATTCTGGCTGAGAGGTGTAAGAAGCTTATTGATGGTTATAGGAAGCGACTGACTTAAGTTATTTAAAGGGCGTGCAACCAAATATTAAGTTGGGGGTGGACAATCATTTTGTCTAGCCCATTTTTAGAGTTTGGTGAGACATTTTGTCCAATTTGCTTTTTTCCTCCCATTTTTGGTTTAGTTACAATACACACAAGGGGAATAAACACGTGTTTAGCAAAACATGTGTTACTGCAATCCTTTTGTGTGAAAAAGTACTACATTTTTTTGATAAATTTCAATTCAAACGTTTGTTTCAAAACAAACCTGAATTTTTGATTAATTTCTGGTGAAGCTGAAAGAACTGTTGTTGAAAATGTATAGAGTCTGACATTTTATTTTTTGCTAAATTTGACACCATTGTACTGCCGATACTTAGCCATGGATTCTGATTGTGGTGACCAAATATAAAGTGGTTCTAGATACCAATTTGTTGTAACTCATTTCACACTGTCAAAAGTAACTAACTAAATATTGTTATGTCAATCGATTTGGTTAGCATCAAATACAGTGCATATTTCCTAAAAATAATATACAATAATAACATTTCCTGCAAAATAATTTTGAAATGTAATTGTTTCATGTATTCATTAATGGTAAATCTGAATAGAACATCTGTTACAAATAAAAAGGTTATGTTTCTTTTTTCACAGCTTTAAAGTTGCACCTTATATTTTGAAAATTAACCTTAACCTTATGCCGATTGGAGCAGAGCACATGGAGACCAACTTTTAGACACTGAACATTGTATTTATTCATTTTCTGGCACGCTGTATGTAACAAGTGCTGGTCAGCATTTCATCATTACAGTTACAGGATATCATAAACATGAGCAGGGGACACTTTACAATGCGTTTAAGCTGTGTTTTAGTTGCTGAGCTCCAAAATACACATTGGTTAAGAAAAATCTGAAAATAATACAATTACATTTGGCAATATTTACATTTATATTATTGACAAGTCACAAATACAATTCTGTACAAATAAATAACTTTGACATTATTTACAGGCAAGAAACACTTATGTAAATTTCTGCTCATTGTGCTGTATGGGATTTAAACCTACAGCATTGTCATATACCTTTCTGGAGACCAGGCCAATGTAGATACAGGCAGCTGCCAGCAATACTACCTGCGGCCTCCCCAGAGAGTAAAGACTTGGGAAACTCAGCAGAGGGGAGGGCCGGAGTGTCAGATGTGAAAAAAATGCAGAATCGGGAACAGAGGAAAATCTGGAAGGCAAAAGAGAATTAAAGCTGCCTGCAGGGAGTAACTGGTAGATTGGTACACCACACACTGGTTTCAGTGTGGGGAATCTGTACAGTCTGAGACAGATCTCATTTTCACTGGAACCTTCCGCAAGGAGGGTCAGACTGTGCTACAGAAAATTTGAGGTCCCACTAGTGTTGCCAATGGCCAGTGAGCCCAATTTTGAGAGCCAGAATAAGCTGTAATCCAGTGCTGAAGTTCAGAGAGCTAAAACAGGTAGTCATTGAAGTCAGGGGTCGAGAGCTCGAGCCAGAGCGGGGTCGCAATCCAAGAGCCAGAAAGTCGGAGTGGGTCATAAGCCAAGGTCAGAGTCGAAAACCAGGTAATACAGGAAGAGCAAGTGTCACTCCATGAAGATCTGCAGGCAACTTCCTAGTGCTGCAGGCCCCCTTTTAAAGGGACTTAGGCACTCAGGAAGTGCCTTCCGTGCATGCCCAGAGCGCACACAGGGTAAGGAGCTGCCTGGGCATTTGCAGACCGGCATGATCACGCACATGCCCCGGCCCACACACAGCTTGAACGGAGACAACTGAGGGGTGCGACCGAGCGTGCACACACTCGTGAAGATACGTACACACCCACCGCCGCACAAGAGTAGGAACAGGTCTTCTATCGTGACAAGCACTACCATAAACTGGTGCAGTTTGAGAAAAAAAAATGGTCACCACGATCTATACGTCGCCGATAAAGTGATAAATTAGATGAGGAATGGCGAACGCATTGGTGCTGTTAAATAATGTCTAATTGCCATATTTGAGTGCCGCTGTGGCTAAAATATTGGCTCTGAGAGACATTGACTGGCACTGACACTTGTTAAATGAGGTACCCAGACTTAATTTCAGTGCTGTAAGCACTCATTTCTTAAAGAAGAAATTATTTCCAAAAGGCATAAAGTTAAAGATGGAAAAGAGGGTGGCAGGGTGTGCAATCTTGGCAATTAGCAAGTTTTACAACACCAGAGCCTGGACAAACCCCTTAAGTAGTCTGACTTTTTAGAGGTACATTTTTCAGTTTATGTAGATGTAACTCAACTGTATGTTTACCCATTTGTCTCTTATGGAACCTGTTTTTTAAACATTCCCCCTTGGTAAAAAAAAAACACTACAATGTACAGGTATAAAAAGCTGTAACATTCAGAAACTAATCCCTACAGTGATAGATGATAACCACAAAACTAATTTGGTAGTAGGGGAGAAAAAGAATGTCATTTATTGGATTATCGAAGCAAAAACCAAAGTACTTACATCCTTAAGGTTAGCAAGAAAAATGACTCAGGTTCTTAGCAAGCAAACTCCACCAGCAGTCAGAAAACATTATTTGTTTGAGAAAGTTTGTCCGTTCACCTCCATACATCATTCCAGCAAATGAGAAGTACATCCTATTAAATGCCGAAGATGTACCAAACAACTTTCAAATGCACTTGTGATTGTGAAGACAGAATATATCCAAACTGGGAAAGCAAATATCTATGTCTTGTGTAATGGAAAATGAAAATTACATTTATAGCCGACATAAATAGATTGCTTACAGTCGCAGGCCTGCTTGAAGATAACTTTGAATACACAGTTTTCAGACAGATGGACGACGCAGAACATGTTTACTGTCTGTCCTGCTTCTCAGATTGCTTTTACAGATATGTCTGCCCTAATGGGAGATGTGTGGCATGAGATGACCAGATTTTCATTTTGCGCTACATGGTGTTATCTATTTAAACTGGTACACAACAAGCTTTTATTTTTAATTGGGTGTTCTTCCAACAGCATTGTGGGCATTAACAATGCAATAACAACCTTAAATGGGAGAAATCTTACCTTTTTCTTGGTCCCTCAACGTGGAGGCTGATTCATTACTAATAGAGATGAGCGAACTTTTGAAAAATTCGATTCGGCGGATTCGCTGAATTTTCCGGGAAAAATTGTTTTGGTTCAAATTTATTTGCGCCGAAACTGCCCATTTCGCCAAAACTAAACTGTGCTTCACTGTGCTGCTCCTCCTCCGCTCCCACGGGGTTTATGTGGCCGTTAAATGTATGCGCCATGTCTCCAGTGGCCTGACCAGCCATGGTTTCCAACATGTGTTGTATTACATAAAACAGCGGAACCACGTCATTCATGCCGTAATCCTAACAAATAAAGTGGCTTCCTCAAAGGGCCTGAGCAGACGGCAGGTGTCACGTATGAGCTGCCACTGGTTCACATTAAAGTTACACAGTCGCCCTATCTGCTTGGATCATCAAGAAATTAGTGATGGCTTTCCTCGGTTCGTATAGGCGATCTAACATATGTAGGGTGGAATTCCAACCGGTGGGAACATCGCAAATCAGACTATGTTGGGGGATACCGTTTTGACGCTGTAACTCAAGAAGTGTGTGCTTGGCGGTGTAGGAGTGGCTGAAGTGCATACAAAGTTTCCTTCCCGTTAGGATGTCTTGAAGATGGGGGGAAGACTTCAGAAAACGCTTGACAACTAGGTTGAACACGTGTGCAATACAGGGCGCATGGCTCAGGCTTCCTTGTCGCAGCACAGACAAGATGTTACTTCCATTGTCAGTCACCATGGTTCCCATTTGCAGTTTTCGTGGAGTAAGCCATGTTTTGATTTCTTGATGAATGAATTTCAGGAGCTCCCCCCTTGTGTGACTCCGTTTGCCAAGGCGAACCATGTGAAGCACAGCGTGACACCGCCATGCCCTGCACACATGGTAGGCTGAAGGGGCATTGATAATTGACCGTACAGTGGAGGCTGAGGTGACGGCGGAGGATGAGGAGGCAGAGTCGCACACTGTGACAGGCAAAACGGCCTGGGAGCGTGGAGGCCGAAGCGGTGTGACCTGTCCAAGTTGCTGTGCAGGAACCACATTCACCCAGTGCGCCGTAAAGGACATGCATTGTCCCTGACCGCAGTTACATCTCCAGATGTCGGTGCTGCCATGCACTTTGGTGCACACCGACAGGCTCAAGGACTGGCCCACCTTCTGCTCAACAAATTTGTGCAGGGTTGGTACTGTCTTCTTTGCAAAGAAATGACGGCTTGGGACTCTCCACCTTGGCTTGGCACTAGCCATCAGCTCTCTGAAAGGTTCAGAGTCCACCACCATAAAAGGGAGGGACAGCAGCACCAGCAACTTGGACAGGAGCACATTTAGCTTCTGCGCCGTAGGATGAGTGGGCGCATACTGTTGTCTCTTGGACATGGCTTCCCTGATGGATTGCTGGTGGGATGTCTGACTTTTAGTAGGAGGAGCAGGAGGAGCAGGAGCATCTGGTGCGGCAGAGGATGGGTATGATGCACAGCTACCTTCGGTTTAGGTGCTGGAGCCTTGGCTGGGTGAAATTGGAAGGGGGCGTGGCACTGGCTGACGCAGCAGGCTGGACCCCCACTTTGGAGCCTCGGTTCTCCCAGGCCACTTTATGGTGACGCTGCATGTGTTGCCGCAGGGCCGTGGTACCAACATTGGGGCCCTGGCCTCGCTTCACCTTCTGTCTACACATCTTGCATGTGACCAGGTTACCCTCCTGCGGATGCTTGATGAAAAAGTGCCACACTGCCGAGTAGCTAATTTTCCCTCCAACAGTCCGCACTAATTCACTGCTACTGCTGCCAACTCCAGGAACCCCTGCTCCATTACCTCCCGGGAAGGCAGCCTGCCGCGCAGCAGGTGGTCTACCCCGCCCCCGGCCATGTGTGGCTCCAGACATCCCAATTCTGCCACCATGCTGACTGCAAATCCTACTGCCACCATGCTGACTGCCAACCCTACTGCCACCTTGCTGCCTCAGCTGCTGACTCTGGGGCAAACTGGGACCCTCTTCTCCTGATGATGATGAAGCCCCTTCTGCATCGGGCTCCCAAGTGCGATCGGCTTCATCATCATCATCGAGTTGTGCCTGCATGTCACTGATGTCCTCCTCGGTTTCCACAAGAGCGTGTGCTGCAGGAGATGGAACGTTCGCCACACCACCTCCCATGCCACTCTCCTCCTCAGTGTTTGTCTGCCTAGCGGAAGAAGCGGCGGATGTCTCCTCCATTTCTTGGCTGGGCAGTAGCTGCTGACTGTCCTCTTACACATCGTCCTCACTGAATAGTGGAGCTGAACCCAAAGCATAAGATACGGCGGCTGGAGGAGGAGGGGCGTAGGCCAGAGGCAATGGAAGGACAGGGGCTGCTCCTGGGCCATGCCAACTCAGGGTTGTGTCCGAGGAACCTACGGACTGTTGACTGGGGGTGTCAGATGTTACTTGTGATGAGGTCGATGACTGCGTTAACCAATCAATGACGGCAGATGAGTTGCTGGTCAAGACACGACCGCTAGCAGATACCGGGAGATCAGGCCCTTTAGGAGGGGAAAACAATATACTACACTACACCTACAACAGTATTTTTGTAACAGAAGGTGTGTAGAAAAGTTAGATCAAAATAGGCAGACACTGTAGCTAAAAGCTGATGCAAAGAGACACTGTCAGATGGTCTTACACAGGATGCCCCTGGTCAGAGTTAAATGCACCACAGGCAGTTTTAAAACGTGGTTTTTGTTCAAAATGTAAAAAAGGTAAAGATGCAGGTACTCTTAAAAGCTAAGTGCTAGTATTCGGGATGCCCCCCCCGGTGAAAGGCAATGGGTGCTTTAAACTTGCAAAAAGGCAAAAGGTTAGTAGGCAGGTACTCTTAAAAGATAAGTGCTAGCACTGACAATGGCCCCGGTGAAAGGCAATGGGTGCTTTAAACTTGTAAACCAGACTTTTTTATACAAAAGGTTAGTAGGCAGGTACTCTTAAAAGATAAGTGGTAGCACTGACAATGGCCCCCAGTGAAAGGCAATGGGTGCTTTAACCCTTCTATTGCCAGCCACATAAATTTTACGTGGCTGCCTCTCCAACGGTTAAACGCCAGCCATGTAAAATTTACGTGCCTGGCTTTGCCCCCTGCTAGCGCCTGCAAAATTTAAAAAAAAACACTTACCTGACCCCTCATTCGAACCGGCCGGGTCTCCTCTTCGCCCTGGGGGGCTCTGATCCCCCGTCAGGGCTCCTCCGGAGGAAGGGGAGAGCCCGGAGTAGGGCCCCCCGTTTTTGTGGGCGCTGGCTTTTCCTTTAAAAAAAAATAAATAAAAATGACATTTACTCACCTCCATGTGCGCTCGTTCTCGCCGGCCCTCCTCTTCACCCGGGGGGCCTCCGATCCCCCCCCAGGGCTTTCTATCTTCAGGAGAGAGCCTGTCAGGCTCTCTCCCCTCTTCCTCCAACGGGTGCCGCCATCTTGCCACGAAGCCCCGCCCCCCGTGGGGCTTATGACGTCACTTGGCCGTCATCATGACAGCTCCAGGCCTCTCAGCTGCCAGATGCGGGTGATCGGTGGCCTGAGAAGGAGGGGACAGGAGATCCTCTGATCTCCTGCCTCCCCTCCTCCTCTGGCTGCTGATCACCGGCATCTGTCATCAGATCCGCAAGGGACAGAGGAGCTGACGATCGGAGGTGAGTAAAGGAAAAAAAATGTATTTTTTTTTAAATAAAATAATTTTACTCGGTGTTTGTGTGTTTATTTTACTGTTAACCCTTTGTGAACTGGTAAGGGGTCCATGAGACCCCTGTACCAGTTCACAAGGCTGGGGGCTAGCAAGTCACCTGCAACTAGCGGGTGACTTGCCATTAACCCCCGCACCCCCAATTACTTGCCTCCCCAAAGCCCAGGGGGAGCAGAAGAGCCCGGGTCCACACAGGCTATGTGGGCTTGTAGGCTGTAGGGTGGGGGGGCCACCAGAGCTGGGAGGGGGGACCCTAAGAATTTTTTTTTTTAATTTTAAGGGTTAGGGTTAGCATTAGGGTTAGCCTAACCCTAACCCTTAAAATTCCCCAAAAAAATGGGCCCCCCCCCCGGGAAGTGGGACCCTATGTCATTTTCTTTTTAAATTAACCCCTTATGTTTATAGTGTGGATAGTAGTATTTTATTTGTAAATGTTATAAAGTGCTCTTTTCAGTTTGGGGGGTCTCCTGGGCACGAATGGGGGAGCTATCGATACATATGTGGTACCGTTGTAATCGGGAGAAATAGGGGCTTTCACATGCCATATATTGTTTTCATTAATAAAACAAATGTTTTATTTAAAATAAAGGAGACAATTATCTAAAAAATATTATTTTATTTATTTTTTTACGCAAAAATATTTTTAAAAAACTGTAGAAAAATTACAAACAAGACATTTCATGTTAAAGCCTAAACTCTGTTGCAAAAAATATATATATATATTTTCCTGGAAATTCCTGCAAAAATCACGGTTAAACATGGCACAAAATGGGGAAAAATGACCTGTCAACAGAGGGTGATAAAACTTCAAGTAGGCTGGCAATTAAAAGGGTTAATAGTACCTATGCATGTTGGGTATTGTTCTGCTCTGCTCGGAGGACCTTGCACTTTCAGATTTAGCTTGTTTTTTTCTTATTTGCATATTGATATTTTAGGAAAGGTGTTTTTTATTCTGCTTTTTATACATTTTTTGGTGAAACCCTGTGCAACATAAGAATTTTTCAAGGGATTACTCCCAGAAAGATGAGCCCACTACAACAAGCTGGGTAAGCATAGAAAGCTTAAAATGTGTACTTTCAGGGAATATATGGTTTATGGGGGATATTCCAAATGTAAAGGGTTGTTTTGGTAGAAAAAGCACAAGGTGTGCATTTTGTCTGCAGAGCTGAAATTTTGAAGTATTACCATTACGCACATGCTTTACTTTGGTGTGTTTGGCAACTCTTCCCTTGACAGTAGTTATACATGCTGGGTATTGTTCTGTTCGGGGCATGTTGCTTTTTCAGATTTTCAGTTTTTTTCTTGTTTGCATATTGGTTTTTTTAGGAAAATGTGGTTTTGATTCTGCTTTTTTATTCTTTTTTTAGGGAAACCCTGTGCAACCAAAGAATACAGTGAGGGATTACTTCCAGAAAACTGCACCCATGTCAACAAGCCTGGTACGCCTAGAAAGCTTGAGGTGTGTACTTCCAGATAATATAATAATTGAATATAAAAATAATTTGTTGGGGGTATTTCAAATGTAAAGGGTTGTTTTTCTTGAAAAACTGCAAGGTGCGCATAATGCATAGCATAGTTGTATTTTATCTGAAAATCCCCTAAAGCGCTGTTTCAGTTTGGGGGAGTCTTCTGGGCAGGAAAGGGTGTCTACCAATACATATGTGGTACCACTATAACCGGGAGAAATTCGGGTTTCACACAAAATAAGATTTTATTGACAAACTTACATTTTTTTATTACAAAAAAACACTACAAATTGTAAAAAATAGTTTTGTTTTTTTTTTGCACATATTTCATCCAAAAATATTGAGAATACACCAAAAAAATGACAAACAAGACATTTCATGTTAAAGCCCAGACTGTGCTGAAATAAACAATATATTACTTTACTGGGAAATCCCTGGAAATCCCTTCAAAAATCACAGTTGAACATAGGGAGCGCAAAATAGTGCAAAATGGTCTGGCAACAAAGGGTGACAAAATCTCCAGGTAGGCTGGCACTTAAAGGGTTAAACTTGTAAACCAGACTTTTTTATACAAAAGGCAAATGATTAGTAGGCAGGTACTCTTACCTTGATTTTTGAAGGGATTTCCAGAGATTTTCCAGGAAAATTATATATTGTTTTTCTCAGCAGAGTCTGGGCTTCAACATGAAATGTTTTGTTTGGCCTTTTTTTAGTGTATTCTCAATACTTTTGGGTGAAATATGTGCAAAAAAATAAAAAAAATCTATTTTTTACAATTTGTATCTTTTTTTTGTGATAAAAAATTTAAGTTTGTTAATAAAATATTATTGCGTGTGAAAGCCCTATTTCTCCCGGTTACAACGTTACCACATATGTATTGGTAGACACCCTTTCCTGCCCCGGAAACTCCCCCAAACTGAAACAGCAGTTTAGGAGATTTCAGATAGGATACAACTATGCAATATGATTGTATAGTTGTAAGGGTCCCAACTCCCAGGGGGGGGGGACCTCATTTTTTTGGAATTTTAAGGGTTAAAAACCCTTAAATCCCCCCCAAAAATGACGTAGGGTCCCCCTTACCCAACATTAGCGACCCGGGCCTGCTATGGGGGCTTGCAGAATAGGGCGCAGGGGCCAGCGTTGGTGGCCCCTGGCCCTGCAGGTTACTAGCCCATATAGCCACTAAGTGGCCCAGGCCCTTCTGCCCCCCCCTGGCCATTGGGGAGGCAGGTAATGGGGGGCTGGGGGTTATGCCAAGTCACCTGCTAGCCGCAGGTGATTGCCAGCCCCAGAGCCTTGTGAACTGGTATAAGGGGTCTCATGGACCCCTTACCAGTTCACAAATAGTTAAAATTAAAAAAGACACAAAATATTTTATTATTCTTTTTTTTTACTTATACTTACCATCCAGTGTCCCGCGCCGCTGCAGATGACAGTTGTCGGTAGTGATTGGAGCAGGGAGGGTGTGAGGCAGGGAGATCAGAGCCTCCCTGCCTGCCACCCTCCCTGCTCCGATCGCTACCAACAAGTGACAGTCGGAGCCCGGGTGCCGGTATAGAGGAGTTGGATGACGTCATCCAGCTCCTCCCACAAGTGGGCGGGGCTATGAGTGTGGCCATCGACGGAGGAAGGAAGAGGACAGTGAGGGCCCATTGCCGGGTCCTCACCTGAAGAGTGGTAAGTCCAGGGGGGGATCGGAGCCCCCCCCTGGTGAAGAGAAGACCCGGAGAGAGCGGTTGGGCTGCGAGGTGAGTTTGTGTCATTATTATTTTTTTTCCTTTCAGATCGCGGGGGGGGGGGGGGGCGATTCCAGGCTCCCTCCTGAAGATCAGAGGCCCAGAGGCGAAAATCAAGTTGATGCTTCTTGTAGGGAATCGCTGGCACTTTCAAACGAGGGGTCAGATAAGTCTGTATCTTTTTTACTTTTTTTTATATGGGGCTCTAAATTCAGCTACGTGAGTCTCAAGTAGCTGGCACTTAACGGTTGGAGAGGCAGCTACGTGAGACTCACGTAGCTGGCACTAGAAGGGTTAAACTTGTAAACCAGACTTTTTTTATACAAAAGGCAAAAGGTTTGTAGGCAGGTACTCTTAAAAGATAAGTGCTAGCACTGACAATGGCCCCCGGTAAAAGGAAATGGGTGCTTTAAACTTGAAAAACAGACTTTTTATACAAAAAGGCAAAAGGTTAGTAGGCAGGCACTCTTTAAAGATAAGTGCTAGCACTGACAATGGCCCCCGGTAAAAGGCAATGGGTGCTTTAAACTTGTAAACCAAACTTTTCTATACAAAAGGCAAAAGATTAGTAGGCAGGTACTCTTAAAAGATAAGTGGTAGCACTGACAATGGCCCCCGGTGGAAGGCAATGGGTGCTTTAAACTTGTAAACCAGACTTTTTTATACAAAAGGCAAAAGGTTAGTAGGCAGGTACTCTTAAAAGACACGTAACTAGTATTTGGGATGCCCCCCTGGCGAAAGGCAAAGTTTGCTTAAAAAGTGACTTTTCTTACAAATGCAACCAGTTAGTACACAGGTAGTCTTGAAAAATTTATGCTAGTGTTTGGGATGCCCCCTCCTCACATACAGAGGTGGCCTCCTTTGATTGTGGAAAAGTGACGTTGCTTACAAAATGCAACCAGTTAGTACACAGGTAGTCTTGAAATATTTATGCTAGTGTTTGGGATGTCCCCTCCTCACATACAGAGGTGAGCTCCTTTGATTGTGGAAAAGTGACGTTGATTATAAAATGCAAGCAGTTATTAGAAAGGTAGTCTTGAAATATTTATGCTAATGTTTGGGATGCCCCCTCCTCACATACAGAGGTGAGCTCCTTTGATTGTGGAAAAGTGACTTTGCTTACAAATTCAACCAGTTAGTACACAGGTAGTCTTGAAATATTTATGCTAATGTTTGGGATGCCCCCTCCTCACATACAGAGGTGAGCTCCTTTGATTGTGGAAAAGTGACGTTGATTATAAAATGCAAGCAGTTATTAGAAAGGTAGTCTTGAAATATTTATGCTAATGTTTGGGATGCCCCCTCCTCACATACAGAGGTGAGCTCCTTTGATTGTGGAAAAGTGATGTTGATTATAAAATGCAAGCAGTTATTAGAAAGGTAGTCTTGAAATATTTATGCTAATGTTTGGGATGCCCCCTCCTCACATACAGAGGTGGGCTCCTTTGATTGTGGAAAAGTGACTTTGCTTACAAATTCAACCAGTTAGTAGACAGGTAGTCTTGAAATATTTTTGCTAGTGTTTGGTATGCCCCCTCCTCACATACAGAGGTGGGCTCCTTTGATTGTGGAAAAGTGACGTTGATTATAAAATGCAAACAGTTATTAGACAGGTAGTCTTGAAATATTTATGCTAATGTTTGGGATGCCCCCTCCTCACATACAGAGGTGGCCTCCTTTGATTGTGGAAAAGTGACGTTCATTTTAAAATGCAGCAGTTATTAGGTAGTCTTGAAATATTGAAGGGGTGGCAGCCGCTCAGACCATTTTATAACTAACCTGGGAGGTGAACGTTAGCAGGGCAATTAGGATACAAAAGTCTTAAAGGAGCCACAGCACTCAAACCAGTTAGCTTGCTGACCAACCTACAATCTGTCTCTAAACTTGGTTAAAAACAGAGGACTCGGTCACACACATCTGCAGAAGTATGCTTAAGCTACACCACCAGCGCCAAGGTGCCCCTGTGAGGTGCAGTCCTAACTCTAACCTCTGAGAGTCCCATTTGGGACATACAATGCAATAGATAAATTGGGAGCAGGCTTACCTGAGGTTGCCCTAAACCTCAAGTGCAAGCCATGGGGTGGAAGGGTCAAAGACCTTGCAATATAGCCTAGACCCACACACCATGTGCTTGCACAAATTCAAAAGAAACAAAGAAGGGGTGGCAGCCGCTCAGACCATTTTATAACTAACCTGGGAGGTGTATCCTAATTGCCCTGCTAACGTGCCCCTCCCAGGTTAGTTATAAAATGGTCTGAGAGGCTGCCACCCCTTCTTTGTTTCTTTTGAATTTTTGCAAGCACATGGTGTGTGGGTTCTAGGCTGTATTGCAAGGTCTTTGACCCTTCCACCTCATGGCTTTCACTTGAGGTTTAGGGCAACCTCAGGTAAGCCTGCTCCCAATTTATCTATTGCATTGTATGTCCCAAATGGGGCTCTCAGAGATTAGAGTTAGGACTGCACCTCACAGGGGCACCTTGGCGCTGGTGGTGCAGCTTAAGCATACTTCTGCAGATGTGTGTGACCGAGTCCTCTGTTTTTAACCAAGTTTAGAGACAGATTGTAGGTTAATCAGCAAGCTAACTGGTTTGAGTACCGTGGCTCCTTTAAGTCTTGAAATATTAATGCTAGTGTTTGGGATGCCCCCTCCTCACATACAGAGGTGGCCTCCTTTGCTTGTGGAAAAGTGACTTTGCTTACAAAATGCAACCAATTAGTACACAGGGAGTCTTGAAATATTTATGCTAGTGTTTGGGATGCCCCTTCCTCACATACAGAGGTGGCCTCCTTTGATTGTGGAAAAGTGACTTTGCTTACAAAATGCAACCAGTAAGTACACAGGTAGGCTTGAAATATTTATGCTAGTGTTTGGGATGCCCCCTCCTCACATACAGAGGTGGCCTCCTTTGATTGTGGAAAAGTGACTTTGATTACAAAATGCAAGCAGTTATTAGACAGGTAGTCTTGAAATATTTATGCTAGTGTTTGGGATGCCCCCTCCTCACATACAGAGGTGGCCTCCTTTGATTGTGGAAAAGTGACTTTGCTTACAAAATGCAACCAGTTAGTAGACAGGTAGTCTTGAAATATTTATGCTAGTGTTTGGGATGCCCCCTTCTCACATACAGAGGTGGGCTCCTTTGATTGTGGAAAATTGACTTTGCTTACAAAATGCAACCAGTAAGTACACAAGTAGGCTTGAAATATTTTTGCTAGTGTTTGGGATGCCCACTCCTCACATACAGAGGTGGGCTCCTTTGATTGTGGAAAAGTGACTTTGCTTACAAAATGCAACCAGTTAGTAGACAGGTAGTCTTGAAATATTTATGCTAGTGTTTGGGATGCCCCCTCCTCACATACAGAGGTGACCTCCTTTGATTGTGGAAAAGTGATGTTGATTATAAAATGTAAGCAGTTATTAGACAGGTAGTCTTGAAATATTTATGCTAGTGTTTGGGATGCCCCCTCCTCACATACAGAGGTGGCCTTCTTTGATTGTGGAAAAGTGATGTTGATTATAAAATGCAAGCAGTTATTAGACAGGTAGTCATGAAATATTAATGCTAGCACGCTTTTTAAAGAATGACACCAGGCAAAGGAAAAGCTAAATAGGCAGGTGTGTTATTAACACTAAATTGGCTTGGAAGCTAAAGCAAACACTTTAAACTGTCCCTGTCTTTATCTGTCACAGGCTCTCTCCTTCTCTATCTGTCCCTTGCTTCTTCTGTTCCATTAATCTATCTATCTATCCACCCCTTCTTTGTTTCTTTTGAATTTTTGCAAGCACATGGTGTGTGGGGTCTAGGCTGTATTGCAAGGTCTTTGACCCTTCCACCTCATGGCTTTCACTTGAGGTTTAGGGCAACCTCAGGTAAGCCTGCTCCCAATTTATCTATTGCATTGTATGTCCCAAATGGGGCTCTCAGAGATTAGAGTTAGGACTGCACCTCACAGGGGCACCTTGGCGCTGGTGGTGCAGCTTAAGCATACTTCTGCAGATGTGTGTGACCGAGTCCTCTGTTTTTAACCAAGTTTAGAGACAGATTGTAGGTTAATCAGCAAGCTAACTGGTTTGAGTACCGTGGCTCCTTTAAGTCTTGAAATATTAATGCTAGTGTTTGGGATGCCCCCTCCTCACATACAGAGGTGGCCTCCTTTGCTTGTGGAAAAGTGACTTTGCTTACAAAATGCAACCAATTAGTACACAGGGAGTCTTGAAATATTTATGCTAGTGTTTGGGATGCCCCTTCCTCACATACAGAGGTGGCCTCCTTTGATTGTGGAAAAGTGACTTTGCTTACAAAATGCAACCAGTAAGTACACAGGTAGGCTTGAAATATTTATGCTAGTGTTTGGGATGCCCCCTCCTCACATACAGAGGTGGCCTCCTTTGATTGTGGAAAAGTGACTTTGATTACAAAATGCAAGCAGTTATTAGACAGGTAGTCTTGAAATATTTATGCTAGTGTTTGGGATGCCCCCTCCTCACATACAGAGGTGGCCTCCTTTGATTGTGGAAAAGTGACTTTGCTTACAAAATGCAACCAGTTAGTAGACAGGTAGTCTTGAAATATTTATGCTAGTGTTTGGGATGCCCCCTTCTCACATACAGAGGTGGGCTCCTTTGATTGTGGAAAATTGACTTTGCTTACAAAATGCAACCAGTAAGTACACAAGTAGGCTTGAAATATTTTTGCTAGTGTTTGGGATGCCCACTCCTCACATACAGAGGTGGGCTTCTTTGATTGTGGAAAAGTGACTTTGCTTACAAAATGCAACCAGTTAGTAGACAGGTAGTCTTGAAATATTTATGCTAGTGTTTGGGATGCCCCCTCCTCACATACAGAGGTGACCTCCTTTGATTGTGGAAAAGTGATGTTGATTATAAAATGTAAGCAGTTATTAGACAGGTAGTCTTGAAATATTTATGCTAGTGTTTGGGATGCCCCCTCCTCACATACAGAGGTGGCCTTCTTTGATTGTGGAAAAGTGATGTTGATTATAAAATGCAAGCAGTTATTAGACAGGTAGTCATGAAATATTAATGCTAGCACGCTTTTTAAAGAATGACACCAGGCAAAGGAAAAGCTAAATAGGCAGGTGTGTTATTAACACTAAATTGGCTTGGAAGCTAAAGCAAACACTTTAAACTGTCCCTGTCTTTATCTGTCACAGGCTCTCTCCTTCTCTATCTGTCCCTTGCTTCTTCTGTTCCATTAATCTATCTATCTATCCACCCCTTCTTTGTTTCTTTTGAATTTTTGCAAGCACATGGTGTGTGGGGTCTAGGCTGTATTGCAAGGTCTTTGACCCTTCCACCTCATGGCTTTCACTTGAGGTTTAGGGCAACCTCAGGTAAGCCTGCTCCCAATTTATCTATTGCATTGTATGTCCCAAATGGGGCTCTCAGAGATTAGAGTTAGGACTGCACCTCACAGGGGCACCTTGGCGCTGGTGGTGCAGCTTAAGCATACTTCTGCAGATGTGTGTGACCGAGTCCTCTGTTTTTAACCAAGTTTAGAGACAGATTGTAGGTTAATCAGCAAGCTAACTGGTTTGAGTACCGTGGCTCCTTTAAGTCTTGAAATATTAATGCTAGTGTTTGGGATGCCCCCTCCTCACATACAGAGGTGGCCTCCTTTGCTTGTGGAAAAGTGACTTTGCTTACAAAATGCAACCAATTAGTACACAGGGAGTCTTGAAATATTTATGCTAGTGTTTGGGATGCCCCTTCCTCACATACAGAGGTGGCCTCCTTTGATTGTGGAAAAGTGACTTTGCTTACAAAATGCAACCAGTAAGTACACAGGTAGGCTTGAAATATTTATGCTAGTGTTTGGGATGCCCCCTCCTCACATACAGAGGTGGCCTCCTTTGATTGTGGAAAAGTGACTTTGATTACAAAATGCAAGCAGTTATTAGACAGGTAGTCTTGAAATATTTATGCTAGTGTTTGGGATGCCCCCTCCTCACATACAGAGGTGGCCTCCTTTGATTGTGGAAAAGTGACTTTGCTTACAAAATGCAACCAGTTAGTAGACAGGTAGTCTTGAAATATTTATGCTAGTGTTTGGGATGCCCCCTTCTCACATACAGAGGTGGGCTCCTTTGATTGTGGAAAATTGACTTTGCTTACAAAATGCAACCAGTAAGTACACAAGTAGGCTTGAAATATTTTTGCTAGTGTTTGGGATGCCCACTCCTCACATACAGAGGTGGGCTCCTTTGATTGTGGAAAAGTGACTTTGCTTACAAAATGCAACCAGTTAGTAGACAGGTAGTCTTGAAATATTTATGCTAGTGTTTGGGATGCCCCCTCCTCACATACAGAGGTGACCTCCTTTGATTGTGGAAAAGTGATGTTGATTATAAAATGTAAGCAGTTATTAGACAGGTAGTCTTGAAATATTTATGCTAGTGTTTGGGATGCCCCCTCCTCACATACAGAGGTGGCCTTCTTTGATTGTGGAAAAGTGATGTTGATTATAAAATGCAAGCAGTTATTAGACAGGTAGTCATGAAATATTAATGCTAGCACGCTTTTTAAAGAATGACACCAGGCAAAGGAAAAGCTAAATAGGCAGGTGTGTTATTAACACTAAATTGGCTTGGAAGCTAAAGCAAACACTTTAAACTGTCCCTGTCTTTATCTGTCACAGGCTCTCTCCTTCTCTATCTGTCCCTTGCTTCTTCTGTTCCATTAATCTATCTATCTCTCCCTCTCTGTGTCTATCTATCTATCTAACTATCTATCTGTCTGTCTGTCTGTCCCTCGCTCTCTCCCTGACTGATCTGCTCTGGCCGCAATACAGTGTCAGAATGATCTTCCGCAAGATGGCCGCCGTTTATATGGGGCTGTGACATCATCGGTAAGCCTGTCTGGTGATAGGTAGCATGTGACAGCTACCCAGGATTCCTTGCCTCATGGGACATGTCCTGACATATGGATCCACCATTTTAGATGAGCTGTATAGCAGTAAATAGAGTTTTAAGGAAGCGATTCGAGCGATCGAATCGCGGCGATATTCGGAATCGTAACAAATCGAATATTTCAGAATCGATTTGCTCATCTCTAATTACTAACGCCAGGTATCGGCAGAGTGACCGCTAGTAGACGCTGCAAGCGGGTATCGGGCACTGTAACAGAGCGCCTCAGTCGCTTTACTAACCAAGCCCACATTGATGAATGTGATGTATGTTGGACGGTCTAACACCAGTGCAGAGCTGCAGGGAGCAAAAGGTAGCGCCAGCTCAGTGCGACCGACTCTTGGCGCTCCACACCATACTTATCAAAAAACTACACACACAGCATCAGCTCTCTAAATCTGGTCGCTATAGTATAGAGCGCCAGACGCTGTGTGATTAAAGACTGTTTTTGAACACATATCCACCAGTAACAAAGCGACAACACATGGAATGATATTGTTGTTGCACTGTGACATTAATACTTTAGTGCCAGACCTGTAATGACAATTCCGCATAAAAATATAAAATGTCAAAAAAGTTTCTAAAAGTGTTTGTTTGCAGCCAGGAGATGTCACACAATGATTTGAGCAAAAAAAAAAAAAAAAAATCAAACATTGTTTAACCCTTTCGCTGCCAGCCTACCTGCAGCATTTGCCACTCCCTGTTGCCAGACGATGTTTCACCATTTTGCGCTACACATATTCAACTGTCATTTTTGAAGGGATTTCCAGGGATTTCCCAGGAAAATTATATATTGTTTTTTTCAACAGAGTCTGGGCTTTAACATGAAATGTCTTGTTTGTATTTTTTAGGTGTATTCTCAATTTTTTTGGGTGAAATGTGTGAAAAAAAAACAAAAAAAAAACATTTTTTTACAATTTGTAGAGTTTTTTTGTAATAAAAAATGTAAGTTTGTCAATAAAATCTTATTGCGTGAGAAACCCCAATTTCTCCCGGTTACAGCGATACCACATATGTATAGGTAGACACCCTTTCCTGCCCAGAAGCCTTTTATAGCTGCTGGATGACAAATGGTTAATTAAAAAAAAAAATGACATAGGGTCCCCCTTCCCGGGGAGGGGGACCCCATTTTTTTTTGGATTTTGAAGGGTTAAAAACCCTTCAAAATCCAAAAAAAAAAATGACGTGGGGTCCCCCTTACCCAAAGTAACCAGCCCGGGACCAGCTATGGGGGCTTGTAGGCACAGAGTGGGGGGGCCAGCTTTGGTGGCCCCCCCACCCTGCAGCCTACGAGCCCACATAGCCTATGTGGGCCCGGGCTCTTCTGCCCCCCCCTGGCCTTTGGGGAGGCAGGTAATGGGGGTGCGGGGGTTAATGGCAAGCCACCCGCTAGGGCAGGTGACTTGCCACCCCCCCAGCCTTGTGAACTGGTATAAGGGGTCTCATGGACCCCTTACCAGCTCACAAAGGGTTAATGTGAAAAAAAAACACCACACAATAATAAAAAGTATTTTATTAGAAAAAAAAAAAATTTTTTTTTACTGTACTTACCTTCGATTGCAAGCTCTTGTCCCTCGCCGCTCAGCTGACAGATGCCGGTGATCGGCATCCAGAGAAGGAGAAGGCAGGAGATCAGAGGATCTCCTGCCACCTCCTTCCAGGGCACCGATCACCGGCATCTGAGAAGCTGAGAAGGCTGAAGCCTGAGATCGGGGCCGGGATGACTTCATAAGCCCCGCCCCCAAGGGGGCGGGGCTTAGAGGCATGATGGCGGCCGCCATCGTGCAGAAGAGAGGAGAGAGCCTCCCAGGCTCTCTCCTGAAGATCGGTAAGTCCTGGGGGGGGATCGGAGGCCCCCCAGGTGAAGAGGAGGGACAGCGGGAGCCAGCGCACACACAGGTAAGTGAATGTCATTTTTATTTTTTTTTTTTTTTACAGTTAGAAGCTGCTGCTGCAGAAGCGGGGGGGGGGGCGGCCTATTCCGGGGGCTCTCCTGGAGCCATCCGACCCCCCACGGGGGATCGGATGGCACCAAATTAAAGAGGAGACCCGGCCGGATCCAACAAGGGGTCAGGTGAGTATTTGTTGTTTTTACTTTTTAAACTACAAGCGAGGAAAGTCAAGCACGTAACACCTACGTGCTTGGCACTTAAGGCCCAGCCAAGCCAGCATGTAGGTGTTACGTGCTTGGCAACAAAAGGGTTAACCCTACCTGTTCCAGCCTACCTGGAGTTTTTGTCACCCTTTGTTGCCAGACCATTTTGCACTATTTTGCACTACGCATGTTCAAATGTGATTTTTGAAGGGATTTCCAGGGATTTCCCAGGAAAATGATATATTGGTTTTTTTCAGCAGAGTCTGGGCTTTAACGTGAAATGTCTTGTTTGTAATTTTTTTAGGTGTATTCTTAATATTTTTGGGTTAAATATGTGCAAAAAAACTTTAAAAATCTTATTGCGTGTGAAATCCCAATTTCTCCTGGTTACAGCAGAACCACATATGTATTGGTAGACACCCTTTTCTGCCCAGAACCCACCCCCAAACTGAAACAGCGTTTTAGGGGATTTTCAGATAAAATACATCTATGCTATGCGCTAGGCGCCCCTTGCAGTTTTTCAATATAAACAACCCTTTACATTTACATCAATACCCCCAACAAACTATATATTCTTTGGAAGTACACACCTCAAGCTTTCTAGGTGTACCAGGCTTGTTGATGTGGCCACAGTTTTCTGGAAGTAATCCCTCAATGTATTCTTTGGTTGCAAAGCCTTTCCCTGAAAAAGGATAAAAAGCAGAATCAAAGCCACGTTTTCCTAAAAATAACTATATACAAACAAGAAAAAACAAGTTTAATCTGAAAAAGCAACATCCCCCGAACAGAACAATACCCAACATGCATAGCTACTGTCAAGGGAAGAGTTGCCAAACACCACAAAGTAAAGCATGTGCGTAATGGTAATTTTACTTCAAAATTTCAGCTCTGCAGACAGGGGGCACCTTGCGCTTTTTTTTACCAAAACAACATTTTACATTTGGAATACCCCCCACAAACCATATATTCTCTGAAAGTACACATGTTAAGCTTTCTAAGCGTACCCAGCTTGATGTAGTGGGTTCATCTTTCTGGAAGTGATCCCTCGAAGAATTCTTTGGTTGCACAGGGTTCCCTAAAAAATGTATAAAAAAGCAGAAAAAAACACCTTTTCCTAAAATATCTATATGCAAACAAGAAAAAACAAGCTAAATCTGAAAGCGCAAGGTCCCCCGAGCCGAAAAATACCCAACATGCATAGGTACTAATAACCCTTTGAACTGCCTGCCTGCTTGAGATTGTGTCACCCTCTGTTGACAGGTCATTTTTCCCCATTTTGCACCATGTTTTGCGCCATTTTTGCAGGAATTTCCAGGAAAATTATATATAAATATTTTGCGGCAGAGTTTAGGCTTTAACATGGAATGTCTTGTTTGTAATTTTTCTACTGTTTTTTTAAAATATTAAGTAAAAAGAAAATAAAAAAATGAAAAAATAAATATTCTTTAGAAAATTGTCTCCTTTATTTTAAATAAAACATTTATTTTATTAAAGAAAACCATATTCCATGTGATAGCCCCATTTCCCCCGATTACAACGGTACCACATATGTATTAGTTGCCCCCCCATTCTTGGCCAGGAGACCCCCAAACTAAAATGAGCACTTTATAACATTTGCAAATAAAATACAACTACTTTCCACACTATATAGGGTTAAATCGAGAAAAGAAAATACTTGCCAGCCCCCAGCCTTGTGAATTGGTATAGGGGTCTTATGGATCCCTTAACAGTTCACAAGGGGTTAAATGTAAAAAAAAAACCCACACACAGATAAAAATATTTTTTTAGTTTTCTTTTTAATACTTACCTCCCATCCTATCTTGCACTGTGTCCATTGCCAATCACTGGCTTCTGCTCACCTGCTGGAAGTCCCTTTAGGGACCCCATTTTTTTAATTTTAAGGGTTAAAATGAAATGGGGTCCCACTTACCCGAAGTAACCAGCCCGGGACCAGATATTGGGGTTTGTAGGAACAGGACACAAGGGCCAGGTTTTGTGCCCCCTGGCCCTGCAGGCTACAAGCCCACATAGCCTTTGGCCAGGGCTCTTCTGCCCCCCCCGGGCTTTGGGGAGGCAGGTAATGGGGGTGCTGGGGGTTAATGGCAAGTCACCCGCTGGTTGCAGGTGACTTGCCAGCCCCCAGCCTTGTGAACCGGTATAGGGGTCTCATGGACCCCTTACCAGTTCACAAGGGGTTAAATGTAAAAAATACACTGACACACAGATAGAAAAAAATGGCATTTATTTTTTTTTTTACTCTACACACCTCCAATCCTGTGTCCCTCGCTGCTGTCCTGCGTCGATGACAGCTGCTACTGACAGATGCCGATAGTGATCGGAGCAGGGCGGGTGAGAGGCGAGAAGGCTCCAATCACTACCGGCATCTGTCAGAGCCGGTGCGGGTGAGGGTATATGAGGAGCTAGGGGCGGTGGCCAGCGCCATCATTAGAGGTGGTGAGGACCCGGAAGAAGCTCCTCACCCGAAGCCTGCTGAGCCCGGGGGAGGGGGGGCGGAACCCCCCCCTGATGAAGAGAAGACGCTGCGGAGGGAGTTTCTAAGTGCTTGCCACTAATGGTAGGAGAAGCAACCACGTAGAAACTGTGTGCTTGGCATTTAAAGGGTTAAACACAAACAAATGAACGCCCATTGAAATGTATGGGAGAGCGACACTGAGCGAAAGGTAACACCTGGCGCTCTGGAAGCCAGAGCGCCGGCACTTTACACTGAGCTGCCTGTAATAATACATCAGAGGCTACATGGCGCTGTTAGAGTCGCTCAGCAGATTTACTTTCATAAATGTGGTTTTGCGTACATTGCCCAGCGCTCACCAGACGCTGCCTGCCGCTACGAGGCGCTACCTGAAATCGCAAGGTCCCCCGAGCCGAAAAATACCCAACATGCATAGGTACTAATAACCCTTTGAACTGCCTGCCTGCTTGAGATTGTGTCACCCTCTGTTGACAGGTCATTTTTCCCCATTTTGCACCATGTTTTGCGCCATTTTTGCAGGAATTTCCAGGAAAATTATATATAAATATTTTGCGGCAGAGTTTAGGCTTTAACATGGAATGTCTTGTTTGTAATTTTTCTACTGTTTTTTAAAATATTAAGTAAAAAGAAAATAAAAAAATGAAAAAATAAATATTCTTTAGAAAATTGTCTCCTTTATTTTAAATAAAACATTTATTTTATTAAAGAAAACCATATTCCATGTGATAGCCCCATTTCTCCCGATTACAACGGTACCACATATGTATTAGTTGCCCCCCCATTCTTGCCCAGGAGACCCCCAAACTAAAATGAGCACTTTATAACATTTGCAAATAAAATACAACTACTTTCCACACTATATAGGGTTAAATCGAGAAAAGAAAATACTTGCCAGCCCCCAGCCTTGTGAATTGGTATAGGGGTCTTATGGATCCCTTAACAGTTCACAAGGGGTTAAATGTAAAAAAAAAACCCACACACAGATAAAAATATTTTTTTAGTTTTCTTTTTAATACTTACCTCCCATCCTATCTTGCACTGTGTCCATTGCCAATCACTGGCTTCTGCTCACCTGCTGGAAGTCCCTTTAGGGACCCCATTTTTTTAATTTTAAGGGTTAAAATGAAATGGGGTCCCACTTACCCGAAGTAACCAGCCCGGGACCAGATATTGGGGTTTGTAGGAACAGGACACAAGGGCCAGGTTTTGTGCCCCCTGGCCCTGCAGGCTACAAGCCCAAATAGCCTTTGGCCAGGACTCTTCTGCCCCCCCCGGGCTTTGGGGAGGCAGGTAATGGGGGTGCTGGGGGTTAATGGCAAGTCACCCGCTGGTTGCAGGTGACTTGCCAGCCCCCAGCCTTGTGAACCGGTATAGGGGTCTCATGGACCCCTTACCAGTTCACAAGGGGTTAAATGTAAAAAATACACTGACACACAGATAGAAAAAAAATGGCATTTATTTTTTTTTTTACTCTACACACCTCCAATCCTGTGTCCCTCGCTGCTGTCCTGCGTCGATGACAGCTGCTACTGACAGATGCCGATAGTGATCGGAGCAGGGCGGGTGAGAGGCGAGAAGGCTCCAATCACTACCGGCATCTGTCAGAGCCGGTGCGGGTGAGGGTATATGAGGAGCTAGGGGCGGTGGCCAGCGCCATCATTAGAGGTGGTGAGGACCCGGAAGAAGCTCCTCACCCGAAGCCTGCTGAGCCCGGGGGGGGGGGGCGGAACCCCCCCCTGATGAAGAGAAGACGCTGCGGAGGGAGTTTCTAAGTGCTTGCCACTAATGGTAGGAGAAGCAACCACGTAGAAACTGTGTGCTTGGCATTTAAAGGGTTAAACACAAACAAATGAACGCCCATTGAAATGTATGGGAGAGCGACACTGAGCGAAAGGTAACACCTGGCGCTCTGGAAGCCAGAGCGCCGGCGCTTTACACTGAGCTGCCTGTAATAATACATCAGAGGCTACATGGCGCTGTTAGAGTCGCTCAGCAGATTTACTTTCATAAATGTGGTTTTGCGTACATTGCCCAGCGCTCACCAGACGCTGCCTGCCGCTACGAGGCGCTACCTGGCGCTATCCCTTCTAAAATAACCACCATAATCGAGCACTGTGCATGGCTGCCACAGTCACGTAGTTACCTGCAGACCACGTGACCGCGGCAGCCAATCACATCACTCAGTTTCATCAGAGATGAGGAGAATGGTAAGATTTCTCCTGTTTACACAAAATGGTGTTGTTCAAAGCACATTGAGGCATGCCAATTGCCTATGCCGCCTGCGTGTTAATGCCATTAGATGGGCAAAATCTTACTTCTCTCCTCAATCCCCTGGTGAAATTAAGCACTGTGTTTGACTGCGACAGCCATGTGGTTGCCAGCATCTGGATACCCAGGAGAAGTCTGTGGACTATGTGACCATGGCAGCCAATCACAGTGCTGGATTTTACCAGGAGACTTAGGAAAAGGGTAAGATTTCTCCTATTTACACAAATGGGATGTTCCAAGCACAAGGAGTCTTTCCAATTGCCAATGCCCCCCTGCGCATTAATGACATTAAACTGGAGAAGCCTTACCTTACTCCTCGGTCCCTCAGTGAAATTGAGTGCTGTGATTGGGCGCCGGTATCACGTGGTGGCTGGCAGACAGATACTTGGAAGAAGCCAGCAGACCACATGACCACGGCAGCCAATTGAGGAGAAGAGGAAGGTTATTTTTTTCCTGTTTAATGCTGTTAATGTACAGGGGGGCATGCCGAACTGGGAAGAGGCCCAGGATTTTGCAATTATCCTTGTCTGGTGTTTTTTTGCTACACATAGACACAAAATGGTTTCCAAAGCATAAGAACTGAAAATAAATCAAGGGGAAAAAAAAAGAAACCTCAGTGTTTAATGCATTTTCTAAGCTTACTTTTCTGTTTTCAATTCAGTGATTTTAATAGCTACTTATATTAAAAACAAAACCAAGCTTCTTTATTAAAACCCTCTGAGGTACAGATGGTAATGGCTGAATGTTTAATTTAAAAATGTATAAAATGAATAATAAAAAATATTTGTTACTCTCGTTTCATTATCAACTTGTAAATGAGCATTTGTTTGAATCAAGAATGCTACTGAAGAATTAATAAAAAAAGTTATTACCTCCATGTGCAGGGCCTAAAAAGGGCACATGACACCTTTTTCAAAAGTTAAGTATGAATTGTTGATGCTGATTAATTTTTCTTGAAAGGACAGTATTGTCAGAAAGGGGTCATTTTCAAACTAATTTTAATTGTATAAAGGGATGGAGACACAAATGGGTACTGGGGGGGGGGCAATGTGGGTGGCAGTGGTAGAGATTAATTGAGCCCGATCACTATTCCTGAAGGCTGCAAAACAGAAAGAAAACTACAAACACAAATTACATTCTCGTTGGGAGATTTCTAACATTTAAATGTAACATCATTATATCCGGTGGCTGAAATTTACTCTGAAACTTGTGCATATGGGTACTGATGAAGCTAGTGTTGCGAAGGCATCTACAAAAAAACATAGAAGGTTGACGGCAGAAGGAGACCATATGGTCCATCTAGTCTGCCCTAATGTATATACTGTATGTTCTCTTTATCTCAGGATAGATGGAGGCTTATCCCAGGCATGTTTACATTTACTGACGATTTTTCAACTACCTCTGCTGGAAGTTTGTTTCAAGCATCTACTACTCTTTCTGTAAAATAATATTTTCTAACATTGCTCCTGATCTTCCCCCCCGACTAGCTTCAGGTTGTGCCCCCTTGTTCTATCATTAAGTTTCTTCCTAAAAACACTTCCCTCCTCAACCTTATTGAATCCTTTCACATTTTTAAAGGTCTCAATCATGTCCCCTCTCTCCCTTCTTTCCTCCAGACTGTACAAATGGGGAGGGCGATTCATTAATAGCGGCAGGTAGCGACAGTTGAGCGACTGTAGCGGCATTTTCAGAGCGCCCGCTAGTAGTCGCTGTGCTTGGCCGTTGTTCGGTAGTTGATAGCGACTCAGTCGGTTTGCCGTAATGTTGAATATTGGGTGAGGAGTCGCTATTTGACAGGTTCCGCGCTGTATGGGAGCGCATGATAGCGACTGGCCCTAGCGACCGGCTCCCACCATATTCATTAAAAAATCACGCTCAAAAAATTCTTGCGCTGTAAAATGCATGTTTAAACCCCAGAGTGCTGGCGGCGATGGGTTAAAAGTAGTTTTTTAACCCCCAAACAACCATATTTTTGGAAACAAAAAAAACAAGTTTTTAAAATAATTTTGTAATATGAATACATTAATATCAGACCTGTAATATCAATTCTGTACAATTTTTTTTTTTTAACCTTAAAAAAATCTAAAATGGCAGAAGTGGTCACAGAATTTTTCACATTTAAAAAAAAAAAAAAAAATTAATAACAATCATTTATGAATATTTAAAGATTGTTCCATTGAAATGCATTGGAGAGCGCCAGGTAGCGAGAGGTCATACCTGTTACTGTTCAAGGTCGGACGCTGGCGCTGTGGGCTGAGGCTGGAATAATGATGAATGAGTGGCTATCTGGCGCTATCTCAGTCGCTAAGCAGGATTGGCTTGATAAATGTGTGATTGTGGTGGGGAGCCGGCGTTCTAGTGGTGGGGCCCGTCATTACCGGCTGCTCACCAGTCGCTACCTGTCGCTATTCCTTCATAAATAAGGGCCTAAGTTCTTTAAGTCATTCCTGATAAGTTTTAAGTTTAAGTCCTTCTGCAATTTTGTTGCTGGCCTTTGGACACGTTCTATTTGAATAATGTCTTTTTGCAGGTAAGGTCTCCAGAACTGCACACAGTATTCTAGCTGTGGCTCTATACAGCGGCATTACAACCTCCCTCTTCCTACTGGTGATGCCCCGAGCTATCTACCTACTTGACAAAAAGAGCTTTGGATTCTAGTTATACAATAAGTTTTAGGTAAAATGATTTATGAAATGAAATGGACTAAAACCACGATTTTTAAATTTGAATGTATGTAATAGAAATTCTTTTTTTTTACGTATTAATGTTATATGCTGAATGAGTTGATAATACAGGGGCACAAAATGATTGTGATTTCAGAGGTCAGTAATTGGTTATGTATGTATATATGTATATATTCCAACCCCCACTCCTTCCCAGAACAATGGTTGAAATTTGGAGGCTGATTCATTATTAATGCCAGGTATCGGCAGATGAGCGTCTGTATAGCGAGAGTGCCTCAGTCACTGTAGTAACCTGGCTGGCATTGATGAATGTGATGTGTGTTGGGGGCTCTAACACCAGTACAGCGCTGCAGCGAGCAGGGGGTAGTGCCAGCTCAGTGTGACAGACTCACGGCGCTCCACACCATACTTATCAGAAAAGGACGCACACACAGCGTCGACGCTCTAAAGCTGGTCGCTATAGCACCAGACGCTGTGTGATTAAAGTCTGTTTTTGAACACATATCCACCTGTAACAAAGCGAAAACACATGGAATGACATTGCTGTAACATTAATACTTTAGTCCCAGACCTGTAATGACAATATAAAACCGCATAAAAAGATAAAAAATCCAAAAAGTTTTCAAAAAAGAATTTTTCTATGCCAAGGGGAGGTCACACAATGATTTGAGCCATTACACTGTTTAAACAAAAGAAAAGTAACGTCCATTGAAATGTATGGGAGAGCGACAGTGAGCAAAAAGTAATGCCTGGAGCTCTGGAAGCTAGAGCATCGGCGATATGTGCTGAGCTGCCTGTAATAATACATTGGGCGCTACACGGCGCTGTTAGACTCACCAGATTTGCTTTCATAAATGGTATTGCGTACAGTGCCGAACGTTCACCAGGAGCTGCCGCTAAGAGGCACTACCTGGCGCAATCCTTTCATGAATAACCCCCCAAATCAAGTGGAAGGATATACCCAACACAGAGTGTGGTGTGTGTATAACTTAAATCACTAAAAAAAAAATTTTTAATTCTTGGCTATATCTTTTTGCTACTGTATAATGTGTTAAACTGACCATTGGGAACAAGGTCAATTGGGGCTGCCCTGCATCATTGGAGGACCTGGTGATGGCTTTAAAGGACACATCAGCAGAAACAGTGAAGTCAGTAGGAGTCACAGCAAAAAGGGCACATTGGTGTCAGCAGATCAGGTAGCAAGGACTAAATAATGATTTGTGGCAGCACAGAAGATAGGGAGGACAATCAGTGGGGGACCCATCAGCAGCGGCAGAGATTATGGCCCTTATTTATGAAGGAATAGCGATAGGTAGCGACTGGTGAGTGGCCAGTAATGACGGGCCCCGCCACGAGAACGCCGGCTCCCCACCACAATCACACATTTATCAAGCAAATCCTGCTTAGCGACTGAGATAGTGCCATATAGCGATCCATTCATCATTATTCCAGCCTCAGCCCACAGCGCCAGCGTCCGACTTTGAACAGCGACAGGTATGACCTCTCGCTACCTGGCGCGCTCCAATGCATTCTTTAAATATTAATAATTAATTGTTATTAATGTGGTTTTTTTTTGAAATGTGAAAAATTCTGTGACCCCTTCTGCCATTTTAGATTTTTTTTAATGGAAAAAAAAAAATAAAAAAAAAAATGTACAGAATTGATATTACAGGTCTGATATTAATGTATTCATATTACTAAATTATTTAAAATACTTTTTTTTTGGTTTCCAAAAATATGGTGGTTTAGGGGTTAAAAAACTACTTTTAACACATCGCCTCCAGCGCTCTGGGGTTTAAACATGCATTTCACAGCGCTTGAATTTTTTGAGCGTGATTTTTTGATGAATATGGTGGAAGCCGGTCGCTCTGACCAGTCGCTATCATGCGCACCCATACATCGCGAAACCTGTCAAATAGCGACTCGTAACCTTGTATTGATCATTACGCCACACCGACTGAGTCGCTGTCAACAACCGAACAACGGCCAAGCACAGCGACTACTAGCGGGCGCTGTGAAAATACCGCTACAGTAGCTCAACTGTCGCTACATGTCGCTATTAATAAATCAGCCTCCCCATTTAGGACTGAAGAATGATTGGCAGCAACAGAAGGAATGAAGACCACAGCAAGACCAGCAGCAGTGGAGGAGAGAAAGAGAAACAAAGAGTTGAGGACTGCAGGATTGTTGGTGGCTTCAGAGAAGGTGGTGAGGATCAGAAGACAATTGTCAGAAGTGGTAGAGATATAAGGAGGGAGGACTAGAAGACTATGAGTAGCAGTGCAAAAGGTGTTGAGGACGGGAGGCCTATCAGCTACAGCAGGGGATGAAGTTGCAAATGGAACAGGTGAAGACATGTAGGGTCAATCAGTGTCTGTGGAGCTGAAAATTAGGCCCCAGGAATGTTTTTTTTTCTGATGGAGCCAAGATACTCGATAGCACTGGCATAAGAAGACAAAGACTTAGGTAACAATACAGGCAAGTGCTGCAGAGGTGTCCCTGCAGGCACCATACAGATGCTGCTCCTTAGCTTTATTTAAGAAAAGCTTTCGGGACGGATGTCCTTCATCAGGTGTACAGTGTGACAATGACAGTAAAACCATTCACTAGCACCTATAGCTAGAACTAGGGGCTTTCCATTTCTAATGTGGAATACATAAGAAACTACCATTAGATATCTAATGTATGTGTTTACATACCAGGACTAATAATGGAATAGATCTCAATTCACACAGCAGCACAACAATAACACCCAGACATCACTGCTGAGTAGATGCACCCGCTGCATATGGATTGGATAAAGGGATGAGCCTGGCTACAGCACAATTGGTATATGGATACCCATCACAACACACAAGTCACATAAGGAAAGAGCACCCATATCGCCATCTTCAGTATGGGCAGCACTGTCCTGAAATCCACAAGAGAATGCATGCTATAGATTATAGAGACTGATACTAGATGCCATTTTAAAGCAGACCAACAGTTAAAAATGACTTAAACCAGACCAACACAACAAACAGTGCTCATATGCATCCTTCCCCAGGAAGTGCTGCTGGACTTCCTGTTACTGTGCATTGCCAGTTATGTCAGTTGAATCCGGGCAGCAGCATTGCTGAGATACTGGGAGAGGAAACTCCAATGGCTGCTACCACTAGAATCGGTGAGGAGGCATTTCACCTTTCAGTGGATGCAGAAGCAAATGTAAGTGCTGACAATGATTCAGTATCATGCATGCATATGGGGCAAGTGAGTTTTGGGGAGTTTTCTATTCCAACTGTGTCAGACTGTTGGTCCGGTTTAAGTATAGATCTCATCTGATGCTCCTCGGATGGACTACAGAGGGCACTTTACTTTATCTTTGTTATGGTAATTGCTGCTTATGGACAGCACACCCGACGCCATCTTTATAAAGGTTATCACCCAAGTGATAGCTGAGATATTTAGACAATAGAGCGTGTAACTTAAACCGGACCTTCAGCATCATTTAATGAAAAGCCCAAACCCTTACAAAACTATTCCCCAGCATCTAAAATTAAAATATTTTATGTTTTTAGTCACTTACGTATTATTCCTTCCCCCACTGGGTTGCAACTATGTTCAGGACTCTAGGATACAGGCGCCACCATCCCATCCCATACTGAGAAGAGGGGGCAAAAGTAAAGGGGGGCGGTTATAGCTGTGACTTGCACAGACAGAGCAGAACTGGGGTCAGGAAAAGGATAGCAATCCCAGAATACAGTCAGAAGGCACTTCCTGTGTGCAGGCAGCCTGAGACTTCATGTGCCGCCACCTTGGGTGTTTAAAGGCTCAGCAAATGCAGTAGATGCAGGTAGGATCATTTTTAATGTGAGCAATCTGTATGTAAAGGGTAAACATATCAAATAGGCTCCTATTCAGGGTGAAGGTTTGGTTTAATAAAAAAGGGTTAGATCCCTGTTAGGCTCATTTTTACTTGCTCACATTTTTAGTTTCCTCTTCATCTTTAGTTTCCAAATGAAATAATCTACTTTAGGGCCTCCACCATATTCACTCATAAGGTGTACGGTCACATTTTAATATAACACAAATAAATGAACCAATAAAATATACCATATAAGAAATAAGAGTCTATTGAAGAATTAAATATCCTGGTGTGTATTTTTTTTAGCAGATAACTTTAATTGCCGTCCAATTTAATAAATTGCGTTCTATTCCTTTGATGAAAAGCCAACAGATCAGGAAATGTGTGAGAAAGCTGACTGAAGCCTAATTAACAGAGTGGTTGAATCTACACATCGGAGTTCTTTTAATGACAATAATTAAGAAACGTTATAGACCAACATCAGACAGATCTGCTTGAGGGTTATGTATTTGTTTTGGCTGTAACTTGCTTTTACATTTGACTAGCAAATCTGTGGCCATTTGTTGTACAGCAGAAATGTTACACGGCATTACGCGTCTGTCCTGATGTCTTATTCAGACGTGCAAATTATTAATATTATTGTTATTTTAAAGCTTCAACAACCCTTCTATAATAAGAACATCAAGGGCCTGATTTACTAAGGGGGTTATTTAAAGTAGGTAGTGCTTCGTAGCAGCAGGAAAGCCAGGAGCTGTATAGGAAACCACAATAAAGAAAGCGAATCAGGTGAGCGACTCTAACAGCGCCATGTAGCGTCCAATGTATTGTTACAGGCGGCTCAGCGTAAAGGTTCAAGAGTTCAAGAGTGCCAGATGTTACCTTTCCCTCAGTGTCGCTCTCCCATACATTTCAATGGGCTTTCATTTGTTTGTGTTTAAAAAGCGTGTTTGGCAATTTTTTTTTTTTTTTTTTTGCTCAAATCATTGTGTGACCTCTCCTGGCTGCAAACAAACACTTTTAGAAACTTTTTGGACTTTTTATATTTTTATGCAGAGTTGTCATTACAGGTCTGGCACTAAAGTGTTACTTGTAATTCCATGTGTTTTCACTTTGTTACTGGTGGATATGTGTTCAGAAACAGACTTTGATCACACAGCGTCTAACGCTCTATGCTACAGCACCCAGCTTTAGAGCGCTAACGCTGTGTGTGTGTGTAGCTTTTTGTTAAATATGGTGTGGAGCGCCGAGTGCCGAACAAACTGACCTGGCACTATCTCTTGCTTGCTGCAGCGCTATACTGTTGTTAGAGCGCCCAACACGCATCATATTCATCAATGTAGGCCAGGTAACTACAGCGACCGCAATGCTAGTTACAGCGCCCGATACCCGCTTACAGTGCCTACTAGCGGTCGCTCTAAGTGCCACTATACAGACGCTCATTTGGCATTACCTGACGCTAGTAGTGAATCAGCCTCCACGTGTGCCAGCACAGTGCCGCCAGCTATCTAGCCAAACAGTGCCAAGGTGATGTCCCGTACAGGCAGAGTGAGGCTTAGGTCATCACACAGTGCACTTAAAGTGGACCCCGGTTCTTGCCCCTGGGGCACCCCAATCGGGGGTGCCCCGCTGTGTGAAACCCCCCAGGTTGCCCAATCTCACTCACCCTTCCCCAGTCCTACGGCACATATGCAGTCCTTTTGTCCAATCAGCACACTCTGATCCATTCCCGCCCCTTCGTTTAATAGCTAGTTTAAGGAGAGTGGATCCAAGTGCGCTGGTGGCTGCCTGCCCTGCAAGTCCCCCCCACAGGGAGCGTGCCTGCACCGGCCATTCACAAATGCCTGGCGTGGGCACGCATCACGTCAAAGGAATAAGGGGATGCGGCCTCAACTTGCAGAAGCGCCATTGGACTGGGTAAGAAGATGAGTTTCTGGATTACCTGGGGGGGGTTTACACAGCGGGTCATTTAGATTCTGGATGCCCTGGGGGAGGGAATCCAGCGGCCCTAGAATCTTATAGATTTCAGGGCGATTAGGGTGTATGTTTTGGTCCACTTTAAAGGGTGATTCCACCCTTAAAGAATAACATTGCAGGTATTGGGGACTTGGCCGCCCTGCCCCTCCGGTTTCACATTTAACAACTTTGTAACTTACCTGTCCGGTCGCATTGCGCTCCAGCATCCCTCGGTCCCACGATGTCTCCGTTGGGCAGCGCTATCTTGCAGAGCAGAGATTCCAAGGGATTGCTTGATAACTGATACACACAAAAGAAGCCAGACAATGGGGTCGATTCAGAGCCTGGTGAGAAAACTCACTTATCTTTAGGAGAGAAAATTGCCATTCACTTTCATTTTCTACCTTGGGGCTGATTCAGAGCCAGGTGAAAAATTACACCCAGTAGACAATGACAATGACACTCAAAATAATTGAGAATTTTCACCTGGCTCTGAATCAATCCCAATATTGAGCTGATACTGGCTATGGCTGTCAGCGAAACTACCCGCCTGTGACATACAGTACCTACAGGGGCTATGTGAAGGATTCTAAAAAATTTGTAAAGATACAGAAGTATTAATACAAATTATGGGATCAAAAGATTCCATAGGCAGTAGGAGTAGAAGAGGCCTCTTTATGCACTCTCTCTGTTTCTCTTTTTTTCTCCCATGTCATGACCAGTGGCCAGGAGTGTTCACCAGGTGGGTGGCTGGGGGTCTAGACCAGCACAGCACTTTTACGGTGCAGGTACAGAGGTGCAGGAGCCTTTCAGGTGCAGCAGCCACCTTGGAGGGTAACAATTTTGCCAATTTTTGGCCTTTATCTAATAGGACAGTGTTCCCATCCCATCTGTTTTGTGGATTTCCCACCTGTGCTCCACCTGTGTACCTGTGTGAAATCCGCAAATTATGGCCTGTTGGTGGCTCTCGAGGAGAGGGTTGGGAAACACTGTAATAGGGCATCCCAAATTGGGATGACTCAGAGGCCCAATCACTGCCCCACTTTAGGTCTACAATGCTAGAAAGTTTTCATTGATGACCTTGCATTTTGATGTGCTGAAAAACGCGTCATGGCCGAGGCAGCGGACTGCATGAAAGAGAGCGACATTCCTTTGAGTGTAATGGTTTTGTGATATGTAATTATCTCTAAAAACTCTATACAGACAGCTGCTCGGCAAAGGGAAGACAACTATGGAATACACAAGTATATTCAAGCGAGTAAGCGTGAATGTCTATACCAATCTGTTTACAGGATTCACTGCAGTTTCTAAACAAAATAGTACTCAGTACGGGAAAGAAAAAAATCAGTCCCCTCCTCACACATCCTATAGTGCTGCTGCCCCATACAGGTCTGCGCCATGCTGTGCCTCTACCTTAGCTGCAGGCAGTGCCTCCTTCCTATGACTGAGTTCAATATGGGCATCTGTCTTGTGGCCTGCACCATCTGCAAAAAATAGGATAGCTGGGGTGAAGGCACCCCCCAGTGGCCTTGTTTCCCTGCTCTTCCTCCCCTAGAAACAACCACAACAGGATCACATAAGTCAAAAGTTCAAGTTCATTTTAAAAGTATTTTAGTTTCTTTAAAAGGATGTTTTTCATCTACTTTCAATTTCATTTTTGAAAGTGCATATTTATACGTGCCAAAAAGATGTCCTCACTGTGCGTAGATGACTATGTTATATTAAGTTTATTTTTAATTTTTTTCTTATGTTATAAAATGTGTGTTTTATGGGAGGACTTTTTACTACTTGCAATCTGTTGCTTTTGGCAATGTACACCAAGCCCCTTATTTATGAAGGAATAGCGACAGGTAGCGACTGGTGAGCGACCGGTAATGACGGGCACCGCCACGAGAACGCCGGCTCCCCACCACAATCACACATTTATCAAGCCGATCCTGCTTAGCAACTGAGATAGCGCCAGATAGCCACTCATTCATCATTATTCCAGCCTCAGCCCACAGCGCCAGCGTCCGACCTTGAACAGCGACAGGTATGACCTCTCGCTACCTGGCGCTCTCCAATGCATTTCAATGGAACAATCTTTAAATATTCATAATTAATTGTTATTATTTTTTTTTTTAAATGTGAAAAATTCTGTGACCACTTCTGCCATGTTAGATAATTTTTTTAAGGTAAAAAAAAAAAAAAAAAAATTGTGCAGAATTGATATTACAGGTCTGATATTATTGTATTCATATTACTAAATTCTTTAAAATTTTTTTTTTTTTTGGTTTCCAAAAATATGGTGGTTTGGGGGTTAAAAAACTAATTTTAACACATCCAGCGCTCTGGGGTTTAAACATGCATTTCACAGCGCGAGAATTTTTTGAGCGTGATTTTTTGATGAATATGGTGGGAGCCAGTCGCTCTGACCAGTCGCTATCATGCGCACCCATACATCGCGGAACCTGTCAAATAGCGACTCGTCACCCCGTATTCAACATTACTGCACACCGACTCGCTATCAACAACCGAACAATGGCCAAGCACAGCGACTACTAGCGGGCGCTGTGAAAATACTGCTACAGTCGCTCAACTGTCGCTACCTGCCGCTATTAATGAATCGGCCTCCCCGAAAAGTGAGGTGACTCCTAGACACACAGAACACTGCTTCTGGGCATGTGTAATTATGAGTGAACTCCCTCACCTGTATGTACAGGGCTCTCTTCTCTCTTCTTGTAGATCTTGGTGTTCAGACTTGTGGGTACTTGCAATAGCAACAGATTTAAGGTAGAGAAAACTGTTTCCATAAAACACACATTTTCGATTTTTTTTTAAACATTCGATTAGCACAGCCCATTAAAGGAAATTATTTTGGCGCAAAAAATATACACTTTCAAAAATTCCACTGGACCTGCCCTTTTAGCCCAAGGCATTGCACACAATGAATCAAAATGTTTTTTATGGCCTCGCCCGCTGCCTAGAAGTAATGGTAATCCTTAGTTCTCTTTTTACTGATTATGAATGTGAGTGGAACATGTTCAGTATCTATGTTGTCCAAACAAGGCTCTTAATGATTTGACAGATTTACTAGTATTTATTGATTTGCTTTCAATAGTTAGGTCTAGGTAGCCCTCAGTAAAATGCTGCTTGTTTGCATATTTTGGATGGATTAGACTGCTATGAACTATGCTAGGGAATATATTAAAATCCCCATATGAGGTGGTGTACCCTAGACATGGAGGCGTGAGGAGCATTGGTCCAGAATATCTGTATAGCCCGACCCTTTTGCATTGAACAGCAAAGCAGCAAGAACAGACATCGCAGCTCAGCTTCAGGGTCTCAGCTCACCCCATCCCCAGGGGAGCACAGCAGCACCCCTCATCTACCTTCAATGGCCAATGCTAAACTAGAAATGTTTGCTTATACCCACAGAGAAGGCTCCAGAGATGGTGGCATCCTAAAGAACATTGAACCCCCCCCCTCAGAAAACCTCTCGCAGGCACTTCCACGGAGACCTCAAAAAGCACAGCCCGCTCAACCACCAGAAGGCAGCTCGGCTGGGATATCCCAAGGGAGAATGCATGCGGTACATTTCCCTACACTCTTTGTCTTCTTCACCGGAAAGATTGACTCCCTCACAGGAGATTAATTTGAGCCCAACATCCCCCTCCCTGAGAACCCTTATTTTTACCATCACTGGAGGAAGTCTTCCCTCAGAATTTGGGGCTCCGTCCTAGCACACTGCCAGCAATGCCTTCAGTGTTACCTCTGCAACAAACTTCTTTTCTCTCAACAATATCGCCAGAAACATAAAAGACCTGCTCCAACAATATTCACTTGGAAACAATCTGTCTACTCAAATCAATCCTATCTTGAACAGATATGGAGGGACTGATAGCCCACTATGAGTCAGGACATAAGAGCCATTACAGAAGTAAAAAAACACATTTCTACAATCGAGACTAGAGTTGTTATACTCGAATCCTTTGAAACTGAGAACGCTAAACACAATGCAGTGCTGGAAGCTAGATGCAATGCACAAGATGCTGTTTTCCAGGCCAAACCAGCTGCACCTAGATGACACTGATGACACTGAAAACAGACAACGGTGAAACAATCTGCAGCTCAGAGGGATCCCTGAATCCTCCACAGGGGAAGACCTCAAGCAAATCGTAACATCTATTTTTAACTCTTCAATGGACATCACAAGACACACACAGAAATTGACCACATTGAGTCCACAGATTACTGGGCCCTCGCAACCTGGACAAATCACACTCTCATGATGTTATCTGCAGATTCCATTTTTACAAAGAAAGGGAGGAGAGCCTGGCAGAGGGGGTCAATTGACTTTGATGGTCTTCTCCTGATTTACCAGGCGGACTTTGCAAATGTGAAGAAACCTGAGACCCCTCTTGGATGTTGTCCTGGCTGCAGGTGCCATGCATAAGTGGGTTTTTCCTTTTCACCTAATTGTTCATGAAGAGTGGAACACCTTCATCCTAAAAATACACCAAGGTATTAACTTTCCTGAGCTGTGACCCAAATACTATACCATCTGGCTTGCAGCCTCACCTACACCACTTAATGCTCTCGTTTGAGACGAATGAACACCCCCCCTCCCAGCTTACCCGACCTCCCCACTTCGCTTTCTAACCTCTGTCTGCACCTTAACCCTTTAAGTGCCAGCCTACCTGCAGCATTTCCCACTCCCTGTTGCCAGACTGAGTTTCACTGTTTCGCGCTACACATGTTCAACTGTCATTTTTGAAAGGATTTCCAGGGATTTCCCAGGAAAATTATATATTGTTTTTTTCAACAGAGTCTGGGCTTTAACATGAAATGTCTTGTTTGTATTTTTTAGGTGTATTCTCAACATTTTTGGGTGAAATGTGTGAAAAAAATTAAAAAAAATATATTTTTTTACAATTTGTAGAGTTTTTTTGTAATAAAAAATGTAAGTTTGTCAATAAAATCTTATTGCGTGAGAAACCCCAATTTCTCCCGGTTACAGCGATACCACATATGTATAGGTAGACACCCTTTCCTGCCCAGAAGCCTTTTATAGCTGCTGGATGACAAATGGTTAATTAAAAAAAAAAAATGACATAGGGTCCCCCTTCCCGGGGAGGGGGACCCCATTTTTTTTTGGATTTTTAAGGGTTAAAAACCCTTAAAAATCCAAAAAAAAAAATGACGTGGGGTCCCCCTTACCCAAAGTAACCAGCCCGGGACCAGCTATGGGGGCTTGTAGGCACAGAGTGGGGGGGCCAGCTTTGGTGGCCCCCCCACCCTGCAGCCTACGAGCCCACATAGCCTATGTGGGCCCGGGCTCTTCTGCCCCCCCCTGGCCTTTGGGGAGGCAGGTAATGGGGGTGCGGGGGTTAATGGCAAGCCACCCGCTAGGGCAGGTGACTTGCCACCCCCCCAGCCTTGTGAACTGGTATAAGGGGTCTCATGGACCCCTTACCAGCTCACAAAGGGTTAATGTGAAATAAAAACACCACACAATAATAAAAAGTATTTTATTCAAAAAAAAAAAAATTTTTTAACTGTACTTACCTTCGATTGCAAGCTCTTGTCCCTCGCCGCTCAGCTGACAGATGCCTGTGATCGGCATCCAGAGAAGGAGAAGGCAGGAGATCAGAGGATCTCCTGTCACCTCCTTCCAGGGCACCGATCACCGGCATCTGAGAAGCTGAGAAAGCTGAAGCCGGTGATCGGGACCGGGATGACGTCATAAGCCCCGCCCCCAAGGGGGCGGGGCTTAGAGGCAAGATGGCTGCCACCATCGTGAAGAAGAGAGGAGAGAGCCTCCCAGGCTCTCTCCTGAAGATCGGTAAGTCCTGGGGGGGGATCGGAGGCCCCCCAGGTGAAGAGGAGGGACAGCGGGAGCCAGCGCACACACAGGTAAGTGAATGTCATTTTTATTTTTTATTTTTTTTTACAGTTAGCAGCTGCTGCTGCAGAAGCGGGGGGGGGGGCGGCCTATTCCGGGGGCTCTCCTGGAGCCATCCGACCCCCCACGGGGGATCGGATGGCACCAAATTAAAGAGGAGACCCGGCCGGATCCAACAAGGGGTCAGGTGAGTATTTTTGATTTTTATTTTTTAAACTAGAAGCGAGGAAAGTCAAGCACGTAACACCTACGGGCTTGGCACTTAAGGCCCAGCCAAGCCAGCACGTAGGTGTTACGTGCTTGGCAACAAAAGGGTTAAGCCATTTCTAGGTAGCATCTGTTGAACAATTTAGGGGCTAGTGTGGGCTAGACTGGGGGAAAATATTTTACTTATTGATAGATACTTGCCATACTATATGGTAATGCCTGAACAAAGTTCAATGGAAATGCTTGTTTAATCTCAGATATTGGTATCATTGCTCCTGCTCCCATGGTACTTTATATGTGCTGCTCTAATACTGTTATTTTACGTTTTAAGTTGTAAAAACACTTTATAAATAAATTTGTACAAAAAAAAATCCCCATATGACGTGGGCACAAAAAATATAGATCAGGGCTAATATATGAATGTACTGGGCAGACATAGAGAGTGCCCGGAAATTTCTGGTGGGCCACACTGCTTTGGGGCTGGCTGGGCTGGGTGTAGACCACAGCATGCAGCACACCGCACCTAATTCATTGGACCTGCATCATCTAACACATATCCCTCTATGTGCCTCATTAGTCTCTACTTCATCCCCTCTCTACCACACCTGTACCACCCTGGTAGAAGAAAATCCACCTAATGCTCTGTCCCAACAAATTTGTACACTTGTACAGTAAACGGTACTCTGAATATCCCTTTTAGTTGTCAGCTTTTGGCTCATTGTGGTCTATTTCTCCCAAGCCTAGCTGGGTCTCCCTAGAATATCCTGCTATAGGACTCCCTAAACCTTACAACAACCATACTTTATATTCATAATAATGTGTCTGTGCAAGTGGCAGAATCATTATTCTGTAAAATATATTGGCTGTAGTTCTTGCACGTACCAATGCCCCCAATGACCAATACATGGCTACCCTCAACTGAAAACCCAAGGCTTCACTCACTCAGGTAACCTGTCACTACCTACTCACCTACAAGTTGTGACCATCCTTATGGAAGAATAACCAACAATTACTTTTCTTTCAACGCAACTAACTAGGGATGGGTGAACCCCCCCAAAGTTCAGCTTCTGCAAGTTTGGCCGAACTTTGAATAAATGGGGACCCAAACTTTGGGGGGTGGCTGTGATGGGGGGGGGGGGGGGGGGGGGGTTGCAGAGTGTACAGCACAAGCATGCTGCTTAAACTCACCTGAGGCGTGTTTCGCTGCATTTCAAACAGGCCCCAGCTGGGGCTTCAGGGAGATGATGGCTGACTCCATAAGAGAGGACACTTCTAGTGCCAGCACTAGGAGTGTCCTTACTCATGGGATCCAGAAGCCATCTTTTTGTAGCCCCTGCTAGGGCCAGTTTGCTAGTTAGGGCCAGCTGCCGCCACTGTCCCTGCTCCGCCGCGCTAATAGGAAGATTATTGGGGCTTAGGTGAGTTACAGCAGCTCCCTGCTGCTGCAACCTTAGGTGAAGCGGGTTGGTTGGTTGGTTGGTTGGTTGATGGGCATCAACCCAAACTCGCAAAGGTACCAATGTGGCCAACCAAGACATTTGTTTTAATTATATTTTAGAGACAAGTTATAGGATTGTTTGCTAGCTAACAGCCACTGTTTAGGATCATCCCGAACCTTTGCGTTTCACCGTGCACCTTAGCTAATCGTCCTTTTTAAAAGGTGCCAGGTAGGCTTTTCCTTGATGGTGGAAAGCCCCATTTTTTGCAAAAATCGTGCCACCACTGAGAGAAAGGCATGGCCGCAGGTACTCGGGGGGGGGGGGGGGTGAGTTGTTGTGGGGGCCTCAAAATGGGTTTCCATCCGCTATAAAACTTCTGCTCAGACAGTCAGTTTTCAGCAATAAGAGTAAGGGGGTTATTCATCAAGAGATAGCGGCAGGTAGTGCCTCGTAGCGGCAGGCAGCGTCTAGTGAACATTGGGCGCTGTATGCAAAACCACAGTTATGAAAGCTAATCTACTGAGCGACTCTAACAGCGTCTTTTGATTTTTTTGTTTTTTTTATCTCAAATAATTGTGTCACCTCTCCTGGTCATTTTTGAAAATTTTTTTGATTTTTTATATTTTTATGCAGAATGGTCATTGCAGGTCTGACATTAAAGTATTATTGTCACAATGTTACAACAATGTTCCATGTGTTTTTTCGCTTTTTTACTGTTGGATATGTGTTCAAAAACTGACTTTAATCACACAGCGTCTGGCGCTCTATGCTATAGCGACCAGATCCAGAGCGCCTACGCTGTGTGTGTCTGTTTTTTGTTGAATATGGTGTGAGTCACTGAGAGTCATTCGCACTGAGCTGGCACTTTTGCTTGCTGCAACACCTGGCACTTGTAATGAATCAGCCTCTAAGAGGCCGATTCATTAATAGCGCCAGGTAGCGACAGATGAGCGACAGTAGCGGTATTTTCACAGCACACGCTAGTATTCGCTGTGCTCGGCCGTTGTTCGGCTGTTGACAGCAACTCAGTCGGTGTGCGGTAATGTTGAATACGGGGTTAGGAGTAGCTGACAGGTTCCGCGCTGTATGGGAGCGAATGACAGCGAATGGCCATAGCGAACGGCTCCCAGCATATTCATTAACAAATCACGCTCAATTTTGCGCTGTGAAATGCTTGTTTAAACCCCAGAGCGCTGGCGGCGATGGGTTAAAGAATTTTTTTAACCCCCAAACAACCATATTTTTGGAAAAAAAAAAAGTTTTTCAAAACATTTTGTAATATGAATACATTAATATCAGACCTGTAACATCAATTCTGCGCAAACTTTTTTTTTTTTTACCTTAAAAAAAATATCTAACATTGCAGAAGTGGTCACAGAATTTTTTACATTTAAAAAAAAAAAATAAAATAACAATTAATTTAGAATATTTAAAGATTGCTCCATTGAAATGCATTGGAGAGCGCCAGGTAGCGAGAGGTCATACCTGTCGCTGTTCAAGGTCGCTCGCTGGCGCTGTGGGGTGAGGCTGGAATAATGATGAATGATTCGCTATCTGGCGCTCTGTCAGTCGCTAAGCAGGATCGGCTTGATAAATGTGTGATTGCGGAGGGGAGCCGGCGTTCTCGTGGCGGTGACCGTCATTACCGTTCGCTCACCATTCGCTACCTGCCGCTATCCCTTGTTAAATAAGGGCCTAAGAGTAAGATCTAATGGTGTACATACAGTGGAGGTGGTTACCAGGCCCATGACAGAAGGAAACCCAATGTAAGCTGCCTCCCGCCTTGCAGTGCCTGTCATAATGTGTTAACCGGTTTTACAGAGTAGAGTAGAGAAGTTTCAGTATAGCAAGTTACGCACAGAAAAACTTTTTGGATCTCAGTGCAAATCAGTAAGCGAGAAATCATCTCCATTTGCTTTTTATTTATGTACCAAAAGATGTCTTCTGAAATTTTCAATTAATATGCAAAGACATAAAAATATATGGTAGCTAATTTCACATAAAGTAGTGTAACCTGCCCATGAAATATTCAATAACACTGAAAATGATATATTAATCAGGGGCTTTTTAAAAATGATGAATGTTGTAAAGAAAGTATAATCAACCCTCAGATGAAAGATTTTATGAAAGATATAAATTAGACAGTTAATCTGACACCAAGGCTCAGTAATGCTGCAAAGATGATGACTACCTTTATGAAGACAAACAGTGATGGGAGCTGCGCTGCAAAACAAACATTCACGGAACATAAAAGCTAGATTTTGTTTAATTCCCAATTAACATATTTTCTAACAAAAGTGATAATTAGTTGCTCAGTCAAACTCCGAGCACATAAACAGAAAATAAAAAGCAGTATGTACCAGAATGTTCTATAGCAGTAGGTCATCAGCCGATGTCTTGCCTTGACCTGCTACGAGGCATTGCCGTTGTAGCAATCGTGTGTGTGTGTCACTGTTTCTGATAGGACTGGTAGTATTGCGATGCAACATCACACTGCTGTCAGATACTTGCTCACCTTTATTTATGTTGAGATTTAGAGGGCGATTCATTAATAGCGGCAGGTAGCGACAGTTGAGCGACTGTAGCAGTATTTTCACAGCGCCCGCTAGGTCATTGTTCGGTTGTTGATAGCGACTGAGTCGGTGTGCAGTAATGTTGAATACGGGGTGACGAGTCGCTATTTGACAGGTTCCGCGATGTATGGGTGCGCAAGATAGCGACTGGTCAGACAGACCGGCTCCCACCACATTCATCAAAAAATCACGCTCAAAAAATTCTCGCGCTGTGAAATGCATGTTTAAACCCCAGAGCGCTGGCGGCGATGTGTTAAAAGTAGTTTTTTTAACCCCCAAGCCACCATATTTTTGGAAACCGAAAAAAAAACATTTTGAAAGAATTTTGTAATATGAATACAATAATATCAGACCTGTAATATCAAATCTGCACAATTTTTTTTTTTTTTTACCTTAAAAAAATTAACTAACATGGCAGGAGTGGTCACAGAATGTTTCACATTTAAAAAAAAAAAAAAAAAAAAAAAAAAAAACATTAATAACAATTAATTATGAATATTTAAAGATTGTTCCATTGAAATGCATTGGAGAGCGCCAGGTAGCGAGAGGTCATACCTGTCGCTGTTCAAGGTCGGACGCACTGGTTTGATTCGATCCAAACTATTTTGGTTATATTTAGGCAAAATCCAATCAGCTCTGTCTAGGAATTGTCTACACTAAGGGATTTATTTATTCATCAAGGAATAGCGACAGGTCGTGCCTCGTAGCGACAGGTAGCGAATGGTGAACGCCAGGCGCTGTACGCGATACTACATTTATCAAAGCGATTCCGTTGAGCGAATCTAACAGCACCATGTAGCGTCCGATTCATCATCAAAGACGGCTCAGCGTATACCGCTGGCGCTCTGGCTTCCACAGCGCTTGGTATTACCTGACGCTACCTGACGCTCTCCCATACATTTCAATGGACGTTACCTTTCTTCTCTTTAAACAGGGTTTTCTTTTATTTTATTTTTTTTAATTAAATCATTGTGTGACCTCTCTTGGCCTATTTAAAGTCTTTTTTAAAAAATTTAATATATTTTTTACATGTTTAATACAGAATTGTCATTACAGGTCTGGTATTAAAGTATTAATGTCACACTGTAATAACAATGTCATTTCATATGTTTTCACTTTGTTACTGGTGGATATGTGTTCAAAAGCGAACTTTAATCACACAACTTCTGGCGCTGTGGGCTACAGCGACCCAATTTTGAGCGCCAGCGCTGTGTGAGGCTGTTTTTTTGATGAATATGGTTTGAGTTGCTGACACTGACTAGTCGCTACCATTTGCTCCTATATAGCTCTGTACTGGTGTTATAGCAACTCACAACTCAAATTCATCAATGCCAGCCAGCGACTGAGGCTCTCGGTAACAGCGACCCATAGCCTATCACACACACACACATTATATATATATATATATACACACACACACACACACACACACACACACACACACACACACACACACACATATATACACACACACACACACACACACACGCACATATATACACACACACACATATACATATATATATACATACACACACACACACACTCCCTCCCTCTAAAAAATCATCTTTTTTTATATTTATTTTAAAATATTAAACAATTTATATTTTCTCCTTACCTTCTCCTCCGCGGTCCTCTGGTCTCTGCTGCAGTCACGAGTCTCATCAGGCGGGTGGAGCCTAACAGCCTCTCTCGCATGTCCCGGCATTGCTTCCTGGAGGCGGGCGGCGAAGCAGCTGACAGCTGATTGGGGGGGCGGTTGGGGCGGGGGCACTTCTTGGTCACACTGGCGACCCCGCGGGCATGCGCGCGGGAGCACCGCGGGCACGCGCATGCGCGCCTGTTAGTTAGGTTAAAAATGAAACTGACAGATGATCAGCGGGGGGGTGGGGTTCCGGCCTGGAGATGGTATGTGCGCTGGTGTAGATTGGATCTGCTTGGCAACCTGCGGACGCGCCCCTTGGCATCAGAGCTGTAGCTGCGCCCGAGGCCAGTGCCTCATTCGCCTCATGGCTGCTACGGCTCTGCATTTATCCGCATCTTTTTCCTTTGATAGTAATAGTTTACAATGGGGAGCATGCACTGCTGCATCCCCTGTCTCTCGCACAGTGTGCGTGTGCTCCCTGTCCCAGCCTGAATGGCGGAGGGTGGGAGGGCGGGAGCATGCACACTGCTGGGGATACGGGGATGCAGCAGCACATGCTCCCCATTGATTTTAATCAAAACCTTTTGCTAAATAACTTATTCAAGGCAAAGGGCTCTGATTGGACAGGAGCCCTCGCATGCACCGAGCATGGGAGTGGGGAAAGGTGAGTTTTAGTGGGTAAAGTGGGGGGATCACACAGTGGGGCATCCCAAGAACATAACCAGGAAAGCCAAATACCCAGGAACATAACCAGGAAAGCCAAATACCCAGGTTTCGTTCCCCTTCAAGCGGGTGTATACCTGGTGTAAGCCTTAACTGTTTTTGTCTTTAGTTGTCTAGCTGTATCCAATTTAGCTACAATACAGGAAAAAAAGTAACTGTATGAGACATGATGGGCCCCATTTGATGTGCACACCAGAGCCTGGCCACATTTAGTGACACCACTGGTAGGATTTTTATTAAATAGCCTTTTACAATGCAAGAGCTGCATAGGAAAACTGCAGTAAAGCAGTTGAACCATGGAAGGGTCAAAGGCAGTGACTGATTACTCTAGTTATGCAAGTGGATAGATAACTAGCTGAAACTGCCTTATTTTCCTCCTAATTGCCCTTTACAGTATGCTATAGAAGATTGATGCTTATATGGTGATTTTTGTGACCTAAAATGATAATGTAATGTGATTAGCCTTCACGTCCTTTAGAGAACATTGCACTCATTTTTACATCTGCATTTGTTAGTCTACAAAACTCTACAATGCTAAAGTATGCGGGTACCACACTTGTGCAGTTAGGTCATTTAAAGCACAAAACTCTTTTCTTACATGTTTTTATGATTATAAAATATGCACCTAATACTAATCACAGAGATTATAAAAGTGATGTATACAGATAGAGGGTATTGTCAGATATCAGTCAGTTTATCTACACTCCACAAATTTTACTTTAGAATTCTGAGGAATATCTTTCAGAAACTTTGGATATCGTCCTTGGAGCCTGGGAATCAACCATGGGAGTGCGGGTGTTGCAGAATGCACTCTAATGGCTGGTGATATTTTACTTCTCTTTGCTATTATTGTAGCTATTGCCCTCTTTTTGTATGTTTTACCTTATCTGCAATTATACCTTGTATAGTGCTATGGAACAAGGTGGCACATATATATGGGGCTTACCTGGCTTGTTTTTTCATTTGCTGAAGCTGCGTGGAGTTTTAAAATGAGCCCCACACTCAACCACTGCAGCAGTATTTTATATTTTCCTCCACCTTTGAGTTGCATATATCCATATAGCTGCTGAATCCACTTCTGTTTATCATCCATGATCTAGCAACCTGTCTGCTCTCCTTGAACTGCTAGGCTCACTCTTTGGATGTTCCTGGGCTAGCAGGCTCTCTCATTTCCTTATTAATTGAGCCCCTACCCTCTCTGTGTTGCAGCAGGCCTCCATTCATTCTTCCAGGAACCTGCTGGCCCTGCCAGTGGTAAGCCCAATAGCAGTACTTTGTGGACCCCTAGGTCTTTGTTTAGTTCCTTGCTTAGTTTTTGTTTATATTGCATGTGTGTCTCCTTGTGTCTGAAGTAAAGTGTTCTGTTTTAATTTTGTAATTCTTCTCTAAATATTTTCAAGCTAACCCATGTCTTCAGGGCAGTCACTTCTGGGCCAGTCTCTGTCCTGACGAGGGGCCCTGCTTGCAGTGCTGCTCCCTTAATAGGTGTCCATGACCAGAGCAGATCATGTTACCCCTCTATAAGTCACTGTTGGGACCCCATATGGTATATTGTGTACAGTTTTGGGCACACAGAAACAGAACATGAGGCAACTAAATTAATAGGGGGACCAGGGTACCCTGAAAGATTAACAAAATCAGGTTTGTTTGGTTTGGAAAAGAGATGCTTGATGCTTGATCTAATAAGTATGCATAAATTATACCCAGGGTCAATACAAAGATCTGTCCTATGATCTTTTTATACCCACGACTGTAACTATAACATGGGGGCATCCACTAAGGTTAGATTAAAGACAATTCCTAACTTGACATACAGGTAGAAGGGTATTATATGCTGTAAGAGTAGTAAGAATATAGAACTATCTGCTAGAGGAGGTAGTCATGAGGGATACACTAAATGAATTCAACATTGGCCTATCTTGCATGTAAGGACATTACCAGCTAATGCTACTGGACAACTGGAAGTGGTTTTTCCTTAGTATACAGGCTAACCTGGATAGACTAAAGATTGTTTTTCAGCCTTACATACTATGTTACTAGGTTATATATATTGCCTCAGGTTCTACCTATGCAATAGACTAATGTCTTTTTTCAGCCTTAAATACTATTTTACTATATTACTCATATTGGCTCTGGTTCTACCCATTCAATACAAGCTATGCGACTGACGTTTCCAGTAGGCCAGGCTAAACTTATAAGGTATTCAATTTTTATATTGCTGTCATGTTGTGTCTAAATAACTAGCTGTAAATGCTTATTCCAAATAACTATCTTTCTATCTGTCTGCACTGACATCTAACTATCTCTAAGTGACACTAAAGCCTCTTCACATCTAAGAATTGGCCCTTGGATTTCCTATTGCAGTATTTGTTCAGGTAGGGAATCAAACCGAGTGTAAAGTTAGCCAAACTGGAACAGAAATAGCAAGTTCAAATGCATTTAAAAAAAACATAATTTAAGGTTTTTTTTTTTCTCCCAGTAAAGGAAAACCACAAGCTTGGCCAGAATACTTTATAGTATTAGATGTGTAACTACCCCCCCCCCCCTTTGCTTTCTAGCAAATGCTTAATATTAGATTATTTTCACAATAAAGCTGCTTTCGTTTATTGGGGGTCACACACAGGTTATGCTTAGCAGACTTCTGGACACTTGCTCAGGTATTTGATTAATAACATTTTCAAGAAGAACTTTCATTATTTCACCTGTAATTCTGAGCTGAAAATCCCGAGGCCTTGGATGATAGACTAGCAGAGGAAGCAATTCTCTGATGTGATAACATACTTTTCCCCAGACTTCTGAAATCCCAAGGGGGTCTGAAATGTAATTCTCTTGAGATAACTCGATTTCCTGTTGCTATCACAGGCCGTTTAGAGCAACTGAATAAATCTTCCATTACTCCAAATGCAGACAGTGCTTTGACATTTGCCAAGTGCCTATACCGGAACAGTATTGTAGTGTGACATAACGTGATGGATGACACGGTCAGAAATATTTACTTTTACTGACAATCCCTATTGTGGCTCAATTTACTGCAATGTAATAAAATCATGGCCACTAGCACAAAGTCATAGATGCACTGTATTAGAATGGGCAAATGGGCTTACCATACCAAAGGGAAATAAATAAAGGAAAAATTTAAGATTTGTACCACTTTTTATTATATTGTTGTGTGTTTTATGTGGTGTGGATCTTTGAATTTATAGCATTATTTGGATATCAAATTGGACGTATCCTGACTATAACTACTAGTGAAATTCAGTGAAAAGTTAAACCAAGTGCGGAGGAGAATCAAAGTAAGTGTTTTTACTCTTTTCTTACAAATTTACTTTGATTATGGTTTTATTGTTTCACCTAGTCCAAGCTTATCCCCCCCCCCCCCCCCAGGTACTGAATGCTGCAATCTTGTTTCTGGGCTCAGCAAGCTGTTGGCTTTATTGTCTGATTCAGTACATTTTCTTTAAAATGTATCATAAAATCAGAAGCCATTTCATGCTTTATTTCAGAGGTATGATAAAAAAGCGAGAACACTGGAGTATAGTGCACATATGTTGCACTATAGTGGAGTATAGTGCACATATGTTGATAATTAATACCTAATGCTTGACTGTAAAAAAAAAAATCCACTGACTCTAAAACTTAAACCAGACCAAAAGTCATATTTTACTTCTATTCACAATGATTCCTAAGGGACATACCAATATGGGATGCCCCACAATAGGAATTGCTGAACATTACAGGAGTTTATAAATGCTTAAAAGGACACATATGCTGGTTATAGTGGACCAAAACACATGCCCCAATGGCCCTGGAATCTATAGATTCCTCCCCCAGGGTCATCCAGAATCGGGATGACCGCTGTGAGAAACCCCCCAGGTCGCCAAGAAGCTCACCTTCTTTCCTGGTCCAACAGTGCATGCAGGTGCATCCCAGCTATCCCTTTAGCATGTCCGCATCCCCCCTATCCTTTTAGCATGCATGGGCGCGTCAGGTATTTGTGAATGGCCAGTGTGGGCACACTTGCTCCCTGTTAGAGGGTAGCAGGGAATGCCACCGCCAGCGCGCTTTTATCCGCTTGCCTTAGAAGAGCTACTAGATGAAGGGCGGGAGCGGATCTAAGCACACTGATTGGACGAGAGGCTGTGCATGCGCTGTAGAATCAGGAAAGGCTAAGTCAAATCGGGCGACCTGGGGGGTTTCACACAACGGGGCATTTCCAATCAGGGTGCCACAGGGACAAGGACCAAAACCCAGGATAGTTAAAATCCTAAGTTTTGGTACAGCTAACACTTTGACTCCTGCCAGGTATAACAATACAGCAACTGTAAAACTTGATATTTACTTTAAAAAGCTAGTGAAAAGGTTGCCACATCACTCTAGTGAAAGTTTTAGTTGCAAATTATTCTATAACTTCTGAATTGCACTTTTTAACTCACCTTATATTGAAATAAAGCCTGAAACACTATTTCAGGTAAAAATCCTCTCTAAAGACAAGGGGACACTCCCTTCGATTAGAAAAAAAGAAATTCAGTCTCCGGAGGTGACAATCATTCTTTACCATTATAACTATAAATGTGTGGAATAGCCTCCCACAGAAGCTGGCAGCTTAAAAAAAAGGATTAGATGCTTATTTAGAAGAAAATAACATTAACAGTTAACAGTTACAGTTACTATTAGCTGTTTTCAGTAAAAAAATAAAATAAAATAAAATAAAACATAACTTTCCCTACCCCAACACCCTTGGTTGAACTTGATAGACTTATGTCTTATTTCAACCATATTAACTATGTAAAATAGTCCTTATTTTCATGAGATATTATTTAAGGCAAGATTACGGAACTGATGACAAAAAAGTGTGCAGTGAGGAAGGGTTGGGGTTCTTGGAGAACTGGACACACTTCTCAAATAAGAAATTATGTTGAGGCAATGCGCATGCCTGCTACAGCATGGTGGCTGTCTGAGCCTGCGGCTCCGCACCCCGCTGCTGCATAAAGCTCTCTACTAAGGCCGCAACACAAGCAGATCAAACAAAAAAAAGTCCTACCTTCCCTCCTGAGGCTCCCCTTTCAGCAGATCACAAATACTGGCAGGAAAAAGAAGCAGGAGTCCAGTTCCCTGAGTCTTTCTTCTGGGAACTCTGGATCCAAGATGGTGGTGAGACAAAGTAAGCCGTGTGCCGCCAGAGCACTCCAGCCCGCTCTGTCCTCATCAGCTGCGGCTCCTCCTGGCATGCACCTCTCATGCTTGCAGAGTCCTCTGACTCTGAAATCTTCGATCTGCAGAGATCTTCAGCTTTTCCCCTGGAAAAAGTGATGGCTTAGATGGTAGTCAGCCAGGGCACGCTGCCTGTGGAACAGCCAGTCCTCCGTTCCACTTCTAAAGACTTAAAGGAATCTTTGTAAAGTCTGAGCTGCTATGACTGCAGACATCGGAAATCAGGGAGATTAGAGCTGATATATGGGACTTTGGGGCAAGACTTGAGACATATGAGTCTAAATTAAAAAACACCATTAAAGTTGTGAACCAGAACTCTGCCAGAATCTTTGATCTGTATACCCACCTTGACATTTCTGATCACAAGTTGGAGGACCTCAAAAATAGGACCAGTCAGGACAATTTCATATAGGTCTCCCAGAAACGATCACACATGTTGATACTCATGCAGACCCTAGTTTAAGACATGGATCCACTACATATGAAGTTAAATTGTGCTCTTACTGTCCCATGCCAGGAGGGCCTACCAAGGGACATAGTGGTTAAGCCGCATTTCGACTCCACTACGGAGGCTATCATGAAGGCTGCAGTAGAATCCCCACACCTCGCGCTGCAAAGTTTTTGAAAGTTTAGATTTTTGCTGATGACTTAAGCCTCTTCTGCTCCTTCTCCATCAACAGGGGGTTACCTTTTAGATTGATTTTCTTCTTTTAAAACAAATCTTATTCATTTGCTTCATTCAGTAGGGCAAGAAGGTGTTATTAAAGCTGGGACTTATCTCCACCTCTGCTTTAAGAGTTAGGTCTCCCAGAAGCCCGACCCCTATCCCTGAGAAAAATGGGAGAAATGGATGAAGATTTTTCAGATAGATAGATATCATTCTTAATAGTCTTAGCTTTCTTGTTGTTTAATTGGGAAGCTGTTACCCCTCCATTGGAAGTCAGCTTCTGGGTTTTTGTTATTATCTGACATTCTCTACATATCCTTCTGTCTGGGTTACCAGTTTGAAGGTTCTGATAATCCCTAGGCCCCCTAAGAACAACTAGCCTGGGTTGCTGTTAACGTTTGACCTTTGTGCTTAAGTAAATGATTATGCATATGGTTCTCGCTCTCTCTCTCATCTACTGTTCCTCACTCGCTATCTTTCTTTATATTTCCATTTTTTGCCTTTATTACTTTAGTAATCAGCCAATATTGTTCCTTACTCCTAGCCTTGTCTCCTTTTCCAAATCTCTTCTCATTTTCTGCACCTTCACCGGCTCTATATTCTACCCCTCCACCAACTCTCATTCTCCTCTTTCCCTGGCTACCGCATTTTCATGCTCTCTCCTTTATCCTTTTTCTCTCCTCTCTTTTTTCTCTTTTCCACCTCTCTCCCCTAACTAGTCCCCCTGCCTAGCTATGGTATGAGGCCTGCCGTTACGTATTATATTAGATTTCTCCTGAAGGGTGTTTTTCACATTTGACAAGGGGTTTGCTAAAAATCCCTAACATTTTTCATAATTGCAATTATTGTTTGCTGTTTTATTTTTACATGATGGTTACTGTGAAGTAGAGACTCGTCGGTTAATGTCTTTATATATATCTCTATATCTTGTTTATTTGCATGCTTCCCAGGGTGCCTGGTGGGGTTTCCTTCCCCTCTCCATTCAATTTCAGGACCCCATGGGAGAGAGTTACTAATATCTTTTCTCCCTTGAACCTTCTTTAAATGGTGTTTGGTTTTGACTATTTATGATGGTCGGGATACCGTTCCTATTCTAAATTGACAGTGCATTATGGTCCAGTTTTTTCTCCCATTTTGTTCCTGCTCGATCTTGAATGTGCCCTGAGTTAAAAGACTCTTTTCCTAACTCTCAATCTAATACTATTCTTGCCTTTTTCTATCTCCCTCATCCCTCCCTCTCCCCTCCCTTGATTAATGGGGGGGTCAATAATATTTCTCCATCTATTCACTATCTTCACCTAACTGGCCCTCTACTAAAGCAACAATTCCCCCCCCCCCCATAAGCTATGACGAAACCTCTTAAGAAGAAAGACTTAATTAAACAAATCTCATATAATATAAAGGAATTTAACTCCCCTAAAGTGGCAAAGCTTTTAACTTTTATAATTCCCTGAGGGCTGATATTATTTTCCATTAGGAAATCCTTTTTCATCCTTTGGATTTAATAGACATCTGGCAGGAACTAAACCCTACCACAAGAGATTACACCTTCTTCTCCCAGGCCCACCAGTCCTACTCTAGAATCGATCATATCTTTGTTTACCCACACACCAACATAACCTCTTGTAAAATAATTGAGGCCCCTTTGTCCAATTATGGTACTTTGTTAGCTCTATCCGGCATTCTTGGAAAAAGCCTAATTCCTTTAGATAGAGGTTAAATGAGTCACTTGCCGACCCGCTAGTACATAAAGAAATTGAAGTCACAACTGTGAAATGTTTTAAAAATAATAGACCTCAGGACACTTCTTTTCAAATTGGGTAGCCAGATAGCGAGCAGAATCAAGAAGCAAGATAGAAAGCATATTGAAGACAAGCTATTTTTTTTCAGCTCCTTAACTGCGCAACACTAAAAACTTCTACCAAAGATTTGAGTTTATAAATTAATTACCTGAGGACTGAAATAAATGTACCACTCTCCATCAGGGTGGAGAAAGACTTAGCTTGGGGAGACATACTGGGTTCCCTTTTTGGCTGGGAGATTAACCCCACAAACCAAGATCTTCTTGATCCCAAAAATAAGATTAGCAGATTTTCACAGAATCTTGAGAAAGGTTGCCAAGAGTTCCATGGGTTCTACTCAAACCTTTTCGCAATTTCCTCAGCCTTCAATCTGGTTCGACAAGATCCCATTTAAGCAAGTATCTGCCCCCTGGAGAGAGATTATGGAGATCTCCCTCAAGGAGGTATCCAGGGCCATTAAACAACTTAAGTGCTCCAAGGCCCCTGGTCCTGATGGCCTATCTAGAGCAATACTATAAGAAATTTGCACATCTTCTAGCTCCTCACCTAAGAGGCTGTTTAAATGATATGAGAGACGGTACCACCCACTTATTAATATTGATATAAAAATTTTTACTAAGATTCTGGCTTTTAGGCTTAACACAATTCCTCCTTGAATCGTCCATTTTGATCAAGGCGGGTTTATACCATGCAGACAGGGTCCCAATCAAATTAGATGCACCATTGACATAATCTCCACCACCAAATTGAGTTGGGATGGGGGATACCGCAGGAGGGACATGTTGCTGGCTTAAGACATTCAAAAGGCCTTTGACTCCCTTTGCTAGGACTTCCTTCTCTATACATTACAGAGGCTTGGTTTTGGCCCCACTTTTGAGGGATTTTAAAGAACTTATATGAAGACACTCAAGCTTCGATTTCTATTGGAGGCTTTGAATCCGAGAATTTTCATATCTTACAAGGCACTAGGCAGGAGTGTCCATTGTCTCCGGCTCTCTTTGCTTTGGCCATGGAACCCATCACACCTGCTATTTGGACAAGTACTGATATGAAGGGCATCTGGTGGGGCGGGATCATAAATGTGCTCTCTTTGCCAATGACCTGTTGTTATATATGTCTGACCTGTTGATTTCCCTACCTAATCTATTTTAAACATTAAAAACATTCTCTATGCTCGTTGGTCAGGAAAATGACAGCTCCAAATTAGAGGCCATAAATATCAGTATCCTTCAGGCAGAGATCAATAATCTGCAAGCCTCCTTTCAGTTTCACTAGAATCCTAGTCTACATTCATATTTGAGCATTAAACTCGCCCCAACCATTCCCTTCTGTATAGAACCAACTTTATGCCCCTCCCTTCATGAGGACCTCAAAAAAGGAAGCTCTAAAATCTGTCCTGGATGGGCAGAATTATGGCAGTTAAAATGACACTTCTGCCCGAAGCTTCTGTATTTCTTAGATTCCTGCCTATATCCTAACCTATCAAGGATTTGAAATGGCTCCAATCCACTATTCTGCTTGAAATTAAGCAAGGTACCACATAACTGAGATAGTCGTGCTCATACCTCATTATATATCAGCTTGCATTTTCAATATACAATGCAACCGTTGGATTTGACCTCTCATTCACCAGATGCTTTGGATCGCTAAAGTCAAGTTAAAATTATGTAATGCTGTTTTTGACACCGTGTTGATTTCACTTTGTATTATTACTTTTGTGTTGTATTTTTGCCAGAAATGACATGTTTTGGAAGCGGCACGATTACACATGTGTACTGCTTGAAACTTTCAATAAAAATTGATTGAAAATAAAATAAATTTTGTGACGGGTAGATACAGCGGTCAACACTACAGATAGAAAAGATTAGAGCCCTATCAGTGGGGTAGGCCCTGATAGTGATAGGAACTTTAATAATAGTGGTTAAATGTAGGACTTGGGTAACATTGCGTCATGAATCCACATGATGGCAGTCTTGCCTAAGGAATAAGAGTAGATAATATTAATTAGTCCAGCATACCCCTTAAAGTAAGTAAATAGAGATTCAACCAGGTGGCATTGGCAACATCACCTGCCCTGCCATTAGTTGAGACTAGCTACATAAATTGTAAAGGCAACATTTCAGAGGTTATATCAGGGAGGACCCTTCAAGAGAGTTCTTAGTCCTGAGGTTCCAAGCTCAAGAGGGGAAGACATGTTAATGTAGTGGAGGCGCCAAGTAACAGTGAGGGAAAAAAACAGGTTTTGGTCACTGGAAGCTGTAGAGTTTGCTGTAACTGCTAAGGAACATTGCCTGTACTGAGATATGCTGTTGAGATGGATGGAAGCCCTCGAATAAAGACCATGTTGTTTGCATCAAGGAGTGTCATGATTGGAGACCAGCGACGGCTGAATCAGTAAGTGCACTTTCACCCCACACATGCCACACCAACCTGAGTCGCCCTACCCTAGGCCACACCTACCCTAGTCGCCCATTGGCCCGGCACGTGCCTGCTACAATTATGTGCATTTGTTTTTACTTTAAAGTCTTGGAACTGACTGCCTGAAGTGACTGGAAGAACAATTATTTGTATTTGCAAATATTTTGTTCTCATACCTCACTAGAGAACAGGAAACATATACAATGAGCAGAGCAAATGAGTATTAGACACAGTGTAATCTACTGTCCAATTAAATAGGACACGTAAATTGAAGCATACTGTAGCATAACTGTTAGTGTTGCTGTGATTGCTAACACTAAGTACCCTGTCCCTCCCCTTTCTGCCCTGGGTGCTGCTATTTCGAAGACTGTACAGAAAATACAGAGCGCTAACATAACTCCTAAATTAAGGCTTCTCAGCAATCACAATTTCTGATAAATTGCGGTGTTTTCTTGAGTGCCTGATCAACGCTCGCCAGAAAATGTCTGTCATGGCTCCACCCCACATGTCTTTCGGTGACCACTGGGCATGCCCACTACACTCACTGCAAAAGGAGGCTGAGGTGGCATCTGTCGATCTCCCTCTGTAGGAAGTGGGAGGACACATGGATCACAAAGCATCCTGTGAGTAAACCCGTACCTTGTGGCCCCGGCTGATGTTACTATCACTGAGATCACACGCTTTGTTTTTTGTTAATACAGGTCCAAATGACCCTGACCAGATGTGGGGATTTTGAGTATACTTAAAAATAAATAATACTTTTTTACATTGTAAAAGTGATAAAGTTTGCCCAAGGTCAGTGTACTGAAAAAATTGTGGTGCTCCCCTGGTAAGCATCTCTTCACTTGAACTTTTAGATTACCCTCACTGGTCTCATCTATGATGCAAACCCTGTGTAAACTCAAAAAAGGCAATCCCTGTCTTCAGTGCATATGCTGAGGTTGGTTTGTCTGTACTGTCAACCATTTTTAACAGACTGACACCTTGAGGAAGTGGTTCTCCATGGAATGTGTGGGTCAAAGAGGTTTCCAGTAGTGACACAGCGGGGATGTCATTCCTGACACAGAGGTGATTTCTTTCTATGTAGTGTGTTTTTCCACTGTATAAGCCTCATTGCTTTATTGGTTCATTGTTGTTTTCTCTTTTCTCTTTTTGATGAGTATAGCACATGTGCACTAGTACTATACTTAGCATTTTGTAACTTTATTTGAGATATGATTTCTCTATAACCAGGCCCCTTCCTACATTCCATCTCTGATCCAGCATTACCAACCCAAGCGCAACCTCCGCTCTGCCTCTGACATTCTCCTGTCCTCCTCCTTGGTTACCTCCTCGCACTCCCGCCTTCAAGACTTCTCCTGTGCCTCCCCACTTCTCTGGAATGCACTTCCCTGCTCAATCTGTCACTCTCCATCACTCCGAGCCTTTAAAAGTGCACTCAAAACTCACTTCTTCAGACATATGACCTGGCTTAAGAAATTCCTATAACCTTCGAAAGGCACATGCAGCCCAACCCTAGCTCTACCACTTGTGATCCCTAACTTTTGTCTCCACTCCCATCCTTTAGACTGTTGGCTCGCAAGGGCAGGGCTCTCTTTCCTATTGTCTCCTGTGCTCACAACACTTGGTTTAAACCTCGTGGCATCTTATTTTGTATTGTTTCCTGTACTATATGTTCTTGTCTGTAATCATACCTGTAAAGCGCTACGGAAGATGATGGCGCTATATAAATAAACAATAATAATAATAATAATGATTTGCACATTCATTTTATGGACAAAAAAATAGTTTTGAATATGAGAATATGTATAGGGTTTATTTGTGGGATGCTACACGAACATCAATTTTAATTTATTATGTAATTTTATGTCTGTCTGCTATGGTCTTAAATTAAATTTAGGAGGATTATCTAATGTAGTGATTTCATTTGATTATTTGGAGTGATTGGTGCTGATCTGTAGTGTGATCCATCTGTGGCAGCTGGGGCCACACAAAACTTTGGACCATTAGGTGTATGGTAGTTTGGACACCCGGTCAGGCACAATATACCCATATATCTAAGATACTGAGGTGGTGCAGGGTCTCTTTTTTCTTTTTTGCACAACCCTTTTTACCAGTGGTTACGGAGCTCAAGTGCTAGCAGAATAAAAAAATAGAAGAAGAAGCTGTGCCTCTTTATGTATTTCCATGTGCAGCCTTGACTAATGCAGCCAATTTGAATGTAATGTTATAACACAAGGTGCTTAAGCAAATAGTAAAAGCTCCTTTAGCTCCATAATATAACAGTGCAGTCATGGTTATTATTAGTCACCAAGATGTCTTACGCTGGTTTCAGCTTAGATAGCTCAGACAGAATAGAAAACTTTGAGAAACAAAAGGTCAACAGATGCATGTATTTGCCCTGACATTCATTCTGATGCATCCTGTCAAACCTAAGAATCAAAAGGCTATCGAGAAGAAAATTATTTTTGCTTTGTGACTGCGAGATAAGGCACAACCGGCTAAAACAACACTCCAATAATGTTTCCAACAAAGACGGTTTCAGATAATGTATGTTTCCATCAGGAGTAATTCAGAGGTTCTGAAAACAAATACACATGGGGCTTTATTTATCAAGGTGGAGATGGTGTAATTGTAAGCTAGAGAAATGATGCTTTACTTATCAGTCAAATGCATTCAACTTAGGGCAGAAGGACCTTTTAACTGATAAATATGAAACATTTAGAGAATATTGGCCAACAACTGCTTTATCATGTTGATATGACTTTAAAATTGTTATATTTTTCCAAACAGATGAGAGCAGTATGCGCCAAGATCAGTCCTTAAGGTCCACATGCAAGAAGCTTAAAGGTCATATTAATACCAGGCATTGTGTAATTTTTCTCTGGCTCATGGTATTGTACTTCAGTCATAATAATGTGATCCTACATCCTTAAACTCTTACAAATGCCCTCTGTGGCCTTGGGCTGAAGGGCCTCCTGTCCATTGACCATACCACTGATGTGTGAGCCCATCTGGCAAACCCAAAGGCTGCTGGTGGTCAGGTCACAACAGCAAACCCGGGAAATGTGGAAGTGTTAGGTATGGACTGTCTGATTGTCTGGTCTTAGGCTTCCCATGAGGACACATGCACACAAAAACTGTAGAGTGGACCCCTAAATTCAATTCTACTGAACCCAGGACAACCCACTCTGATACTGAAATACACCACATGTTCCTGCATGGCGCCTACCGGCTGTTGCTCATCTGGTCACAAAGAACATCTGCAACTGTGCCGGCAAACATCCAGGAGCTGGCAATTCATAACCTATTACACTAGTCTAGCAGCAACTTGCTGGTACCCTGATGGATAATGGTTGGCAGGGTACACACAACCCTGCTAATCATGTTCAACATCTGGTCCTTATCATGGTGAAAAACACCTTCACGCTTTCTGCCCAGCAGCCTCCTAATGCATGGTTTTCAAATGGGTCCTCTGTGGTGCCACATGCACAGAAGCTTTTAACTGTCATCTGTTAACACATTACCTATAGGCACATGCTTCCCCTCAACAGCAGAAATTCCTTCCTGCCTTCCACACTTGCCATTTTCACTTGCTTCATGTTCTTCAAGCAAGAACTTCTCCCGCAGGTCTTCCAATGTATTTTATGTATAAAATTATGCCAGCATAATATCCCTTCTCAAGCATATTGAGTAAACAAGGTCAAGACTTAAAAGAGGAACTCCCTCTTTAGTAGGCAGCAGTAGGGCAGCCCAAATCATGCTCCCCTGCTGTTCATTAGCACTACTAAACTAGAGAATGGAGCCATTCGAATACTCCCGATCCGGGCTGCCACGCCACTGCATATTGAAGAGGGAGTTCAATCATTTCTGACAGGTATTCCTCATTAATTATTACATTAACCCATAGCTAATTAGTACTATCAGGAGCAGCTGGACATACCTTTCAGTGCTTGCATAAGCATATACCAGTTATATTAGGATTGTAAGATCACATTTGTCATGGATAAATGGATAACAAAGGGAGTTGGAGCAATATAAATATAAATATAACATGGCCTTAAAATTCAGGCCAGTTTGATGTTTTACTGTTTGTCCCATTAAACCTACAAATCACCCAGATAACCAAAAGGTCACATAGGACATGTTACTGGCGTTATTTCCAAGGTCCATAATTTACTTTCAGGTACTGGGCTACTTCCTGTTAAAGTGGTGAGAAAGCTGCAGAAAGTGCTTCAGATATGAATGTGTTTGTGCCAAGAATACGTTTACACCGGGTATAATCACTCACAGATCATAATTATGAGGAAGGTTGGAAGAGAAACCTCGAGTCCACAAAAACCTATAAAGATTTGTCTAAGTTTTGGAAAACCGTAACTAAATGTTCAATCAATGTCTTGGCAATGGAGTCTGCCTTGTATTTGTAGAATGTTTCCTAACTAATGTACCTAAATATATGTTTCAGACTTAGTACAGATGGCTTTTTTTAACTGTCCATGTATTGCACTGGTGCATCGTGCTATCTTGAAATCTTAAATGCTTTTCAATGGCCTCTTTGTGATGTATGTATGACAATGGGATGAGCTGGGATGTGTTGGTTAATGATTGCTACATCTGTACCTGCAAGGGAGATGTTTTTCATATTTGGTAGTCATTTCCATCCTGTTTTTGTCACAAGTATTCCATAATGATAAGTTGAGTGTTTGGGACTTCCCTGCCACATGGGTGACAGTTTTCCATCAGAAGGTATCTAAACTTACCATTATACAAAACAAATGCTTCACATGTATATTGTTATTGGCCAAATATTGCAAAAGCTTTGAAAATTCAGTTTATCTCTATCGCTTAATAGAAATGCCTAACTAATTGGGAAGCCCTATTAAAATGTTCTATTTTAATCACAACTGTGAGTCAGAAAATATACCGGGCCTCCCCTTCTCTCTCTCTAAGACCCTCTCCTGTCCTACCCAAGCTCCCTCTTTTCCATTGCTACATGTCCACCCAAAAAATGTGTGCAAAGGTGCAAAGGTACTGTATAGTACTATACAGTACTAAAAGTATTTATTGTATTTATTATGTCTTCTGATAAAAGTATATCGAAATAGGAACTTTGTCCCCCTCACTGTGCGGTGTTCACATTGTCATATGAGAATGTTAAAACACTAGGCTAACTATTTGATGACCCGCACAGCTCAGAGAAAAGAATATTGGTGCTGGCTTGGTGAGTGAGGTCCCCAAAAAGGGGGGCCAACATACATTAATATTTAGATTTTGTGGTCTCCCAGTGCAGACCGCTGTATCTCACTCTAAAGTACAGCCGCAATACAATATGTATTTCAAAATAATTCTATGCTTTATTTGAGTAATCTCTCAGACACATACATTTCTAAGACACATACATTTAAAACACACAATTTAAAATGGTATTAAATAACCAAAGAAATGCAGGTGGTGCAAGCGGACCCAAATCAGACTATTTAAGTATATCAAATCTCTATAAAGGCCACATGCATGTTTACAAAATGTAACGGAATGTACTTTAGAGTGAGATACAGCGGTCTGCACTGGGAGACTGCAAAATCTAGATAAGAGTGTGAAAACAAGTATAACTTTAATGAAATGACATTCAATACAAATTTTGAAAAAGGAAAGTGCCATTTAATTAAAAATATATCGATACAATCTTGAATAGAAAGGGAAGTGGAAATTCATTCATTAAAGTTTTGCAAACTGTCTCAAATGAATGAGCTCTACACCTTATGTCCTCTTTTTAGGGCATCATAGTCCTGCTGCTAACCAACAGTTATTTAAAGCAGACCCCCAACAGACATTCCTGCATCTGAGGCCCAAACCGAGTTGGACATGGAGGCTTTTCCAGTTACAGCTTTGCATGGGGTCACTTGTATTTTAAGGTCCACTATAACGTTACACCAACTTCCCTGAAAAAAACTATTTCAAACTCGCGCACAAGCAAATCTCAGCTGGGATCTGATTTAATGCTATGGACAAAATGTTATTTCTTTCTACTTAACTTTTTTGTGAACTTGTCCCTTGAGCTTCAACCTTCAAAATATTCTTCTAAAGAGAACATTTTATTTTAAAGCAAGTGTGATCTGTTTGTATTTAGAGGGTGACATCTTTTCGGCTACACTTCAAGTCAGATTCACAGAGAAGACATGAAGGATGTGTCAATGTTTCTAGACAGTGAAAGCTGACAGATTGTTTGAGCCATGAGCCTGCTATATATTCATTAACACATAGCTGAGTGTTTGATGGATGTCACCAACTGCAAAAAAGTTATGTCACTTAACAGATCTAATTATACAATGTCAAATGAATCAACAGGCTGTCTTTGGGGTTCTCAGGTCTATGTACACTTTTCTAAATAAACCAATTATTAAAAAGGTGTAAACACGGATCAAAAATAAGGATTCAAAATAAGAAAAGGAAACCGTCCATTTCTGGTGATGTGTCTTTTATCAATTGCTCAATATTGGGCTTTTTGGGTTTGGGAAAGCATAGAGAATGCAAAGTCATCTTTCAGTTATCAACAATTATGTCTAAACTGTTGCAAGAGATACTGTGCAACTGCGTACAGCTTGTCTCTGTGCGTGATCTGCATATATATTGCTATGGTAATGCAATTTACATTTATGGCAGTAGATGGCACTGTTACATACGTATATCTATGTGCAACTCTCTGCTGCATGTTGTGTTTCCTGTACATTGAGGTGATCTCTATGACTTTTTTTTACTGTTATCTACCATGTAAGGTGATCTTCTGATACTGCACTCATGTTCCAATAGAGTCAGTTCTTGTTAAACCACAAATGTCTATCTGGATTTGACTCCGCTGTACCCAGCACTCACACTCTGCAACATATACAGCTTCATAGTTGTAAACACCAAGATGTCTTTCAGATGTACTATTGCAAGTTGAGATGTTTATGGACATGCATTAAGCTCGGAAGAATTCTGGTCTGCAGGGTTCCTAACTAAAGTTAACAGTCAACAACACAAAATATTGGCTGGCATTGGTATTTATAGGGACTGTAAACCCAATGGAAATAATAAAGCAGCAAGAAGCTTCATTTTCTGCAGCCCTCCTTTTAATCTCACCACCCCCCCAGGACCACTAAAAACATAAAAACCAGTCTGTCCCTTGAGTCCTTTATGGGCTCATTTCAGAGCCAGGTGAGAATTTTCACCCCCTTGCTAGGAGAGGAAACTGCCATTAATTTTCATTTTCTACCTTGGAGCTGATTCAGAGCCAGGTGAAATGTTATACCAGGTAGATGATGAAAGTCAGTGACAATTTTCTCTCTTAAAAAAGGAGTGAAAATTCTCAACTGGCTCTTAATTGACCATGCTCAAGACTTGTGAAGATGCACCATAACATGCCTCAGTCATGACATAGAAATTAAGGAAAAGAATGCAGCTTTAATAAGAATTCATAAGCTGCTTACATATACTGTATTTTTCGCCCTATAAGGCGCACTTATTTTTCCCCAAAAGTGGGGGAAAAATGTCTGTGCGCCTTATCGGGCGAATGTAAAAAAAAATAAAAAAAAAACTCACCCGTTCCCGGCGCTCCCGCGTTGCCTGTCACTCTACAAGAGGCCAGATAAAGACAGAGGAGTGGCGGGCTGTGTCCTGGGCCCGCCGCTGCGATCGCTGTCTTTTCTGACAGCAATAGCAGCGGCGGGGCCAGAGACAGCGCCCGCGGCTCCGCCATCTGCTGCCTCTTCCGGCTAAGGCACACGCGAGCACCCAGGCCAGGACAGCAGGTGGGCAGCAGGTGGGCGTGGCCTGCACCGACTCAGTGCAGGCCACACCCACCTGCTGCCCTGACCTGGGTGCTCGCGTGTGCCCAGGAAAAGACAGCAGATGGCGGAGTGGCGGGCGCTCTGTCTGGCCCCGCCGCTGCTATTGCTGTCAGAAAAGACAGCGATAGCAGCGGCGGGGCCGGGACACAGCCCGCTGCCGGCTCCGTGAATTGGGTGGGCGTGGCCTGCGCCGGCGTTGACGCGGCGCAGGCCACGCCCACCCGATTCATGGAGCCGGTCGCTCAGAGAAAGTGTGAGTTTTACTTTTTTTTTTTTGCTTAAGCCGACTGGGGGGAAAGGGGGGTGCCACACAGCCTATGGGAATTGGGGGGAGAGGGGAATGCCACACAGTCTATGGGAATCAGGGGGAGAGGGGGATGCCACACAGCCTATGGGAATTGGAGGGAGAGGGGGATGCCACACAGCCTATGGGAATTGGGGGGAGAGGGGGATGCCACACAGCCTATGGAAATGGGGGGGAAAGGGGGTGCCACACAGCCTATGGGAATTGGGGGGAGAGGGGGATGCCACACAGCCTATGGGAATTGGGGGGAGAGGGGGATGCCACACAGCCTATGGGAATTGGGGGGAGAGGGAGATGACACACCCTATGGGAATTGGGGCGAGAGGGGGATGCCACACAGTCTATGGGAATTGGGGAGAGAGGGGGATGCAACACAGCCTATGGGAATTGGGGGGAGGGGAATGCCACACAGTCTATGGAAGAGGGGGATGCCACACAGCCTATGGAAGAGGGGAATGCTACAAGCCAATGGGAATGGTGGGAGAGGGGGTTGCCACACAGCCAATGGGAATGGGGGGAGAGGGGGATGCCACACAGCCTTTGGAAGAGGGGGATGCCACACAGCCAATGGGAATGGGGGGAGAGGGGGATGCCACACAGCCTATGGAAGAGGGGGATGCCACACAGCCAATGGAAATGGGGGAGAGGGATGCCACATAGCCGATGGATGCCACACAGCCTATGGAAATGGGGGAGGGGGATGCCACACTGCCTATATGGGGAATGGGAGGGGGGTGCCACACTGCCTATATGGGGAATGGGAGGGTGATGCCACACTGCCTATATGGGGAATTGGGGGCATGCCACACTGGGTATACGGGAAATTTGATAGGGGCATGCTACACTGTCTATGGAATGGGGGCATCCCACACGGCCTATGGGAATGGAATTGGGGGAATGCCACACTGTCTGTAATTGTGCGTTTTTAGTTTAAAATATTTTTTTCTTATTTTCCTCCCCCAAATCCTAGGTGCATCTTATGGGCAGGTGCGTCCTATATGGCGAAAAATACGGTAATCAGAGATTTTGAGATTCATTGAAATGACTTTTTTACACTGTTTACAAGGGAGATAAGAAAGTAGGAAGTTAGTATGTGTCTAAAGCAAACCTCTATGGTTCACATGCCAAAAAAAACTCCCAGTTCTTCTCCTTTACTTCCCTAATTTGGTATATGAAATAAAATCAATGCTTAGCTTTTTCAGGCAGAGAACCCTTTCCCACAAAGGACTGGCTGCAGCAGTGATTGGGTGTCAAAATTGTCAGACATAACCTCCTGTGGTGCAGAAGCAATTGCGGGCACATCTATAAGATCCAGCTTACAGTGGTAGTAAGCATTAGTTGAGCAGGTTTTTTTTCTTGCTTTGGTTTTTTTCCTTTTATAATTCTTCAGTTACTGTATTTGTTCACCATTTAAGACACACCTGATCATAAGATGCACCTAGGATTTGAAGGAGGAAAATAAGAAAAATATTCTGAACCAAATGTTGTGCTAAAATAACTTCCTCCTCAAGGACCAAATAATAGTCAAGGTTCAGGATTTCCCAATTACAGGCTGTGTGGCATTCTCTCCCATCCCATTCCTCATAAGCAGTGTGGCATTCTCCCCCATCCCATTCCCTGTAAGCAATGAGGCATTCTTCCTCATCCCATTCCCGATAAGCAGTGTGGCATTCTCCCATCCCATGCCCCATATAGACAGTGTGGCATTCCCCCCCCCCCCCTTTCCCCATAGGAAGCGTGGCATTCCCCCCTCCCCTTTACCCATAGGCAGGCTGGCATTCCCCCCTCCCCTTCCCCATAGCCCATCAACCCACTTAACCTAGGAGTACAGCAGCAAGAAGAGCCAATGATCCTCTTCCCCTAGAGGCAGCATACCGGAGGAGCAGCAGAAGAATTTGAATTTGGCCCCAGCCAGGGCTACAAAAATATGGCCGCTGGCTTCCATGAGTGAGGACACTTCTAGTCCAAGTCACTACCTTATCCAGCCTCTCAATAAAACGTAACTTTTAATATCCATAATTAAAAATGCCAATCTTGGAAAAAAGTGGCAACATGCATAATAGCCACAGATGCCACTATGTCCTATTGTTTAACACCCATACCGCGTTTCTGGCCATTAGGGCCCTTAATCATATCATTAAGGGCATGATTAATGCATGCTGGCACTTTTTCCCAAGATTGGCAATTTTTTTATTTATATTAAAAGTTACTTTTTTTTGAGAGGTTGGATAAGATACTGACTTGGAGTTTACTGGGGAGGACTGCTGCGGATCTCCTTTTCCGTGCCTTGTGGTGGATATGGTGAGATGGCTTTTGTGTTTTTTGCACAAAAAGTGTCCTTGCTCATGGAAGCCAGTGGCCATTTTTCTTACAGCAGCACGCTCCCTGCTGCACACTCTACACCTACACCCCCCCCCCACCACCACCACAGCCACCCCCACCCATCAATTTCAATTTAATTTATTCAAAGTTCGGGCATGCTGGACCTGAACTTTGGGGCCTTTACTCATCTCTAGTCCTAATGCAACCCCTCTCCAAAATCTCCAAACTGTTGAAGGGCTGGGACTTCTCCCTAAAGGCTTTAGCTCAGCTAAAATAGCATGCAAAACGATTAATGGGTGCAATTTACATTGCAACTACTAGTGGGGAATGTAGTAGAAAATGTTATTTTTTTTTAATTGCAAAACCATTGACAAACGTAAATGTTATATAGTGTAATTAAAGAAGCATTACAGTGTATGTTTGCTTCTGGTCCTAGTCATATGTAGTTAGGATAGTTCCTTCACCACCTGCTGAATTGTAGCTAAATCTAATTACAATCTCATTAACTATTAGAAATATGGGGAAATATTTGGGATTTCAATATCTTAACCGAGAATCTTTAGCCATGATAAAGGTGAGCCCATCTGCATTTGGACCCATACTGGCCGATTAGAGAGTAAATGGAGCAAAGTGTTATGGAAGGCCCTTAAGTAGTAGGCCTGACCCCAGGATGGTAGAGGGGCCTGTTTAATGAGTAGGCCCCCAGGGTTGTCCTTGAGAGATGTGTAAAAAAAATGGTTTGAAATGGATGTGTAGTTAAAAGATCATTGAACATTATGGGTTCCCCCCAGAGTTTTTCTTCATCAATCTTTTTATTGTGCTTATTCTGAACAATATTCTATAAGCATAATACTGTTCGTACAAAGAATTTAAATGTTACAGACAACTTAAGTCACAATCAGATGCTTATTCACTGCATACAAGAAAAGCGATTCAAGAGTTACTAACAAAATTAAATTCAAATAAATTAAAGAAAAATAACAACCCCTATGAGGGGGGGGAAGGAAGTAAGGAAGGGGGGGAAGAGTAAAGGAAGGGGTCGAGGAAGGATCAGATGCTCATTAGGTCTACATCAAAATATGTAGGCAGAAAAATTTCAAACCCAAGGATTCCACACCTCCCTGAACAGCTCCAAAGTCCCATTGTGAATGGTGGACATTTTTTCCATGGCCATAATGCAGTTGACCTTGTTTTTAAAGGCGTTCAAGCTCAAGGTGGGGAACCGCCAAGCCCTAGCTATCACCAGCTTTGCCCCTAATAGGATATAATACACCGTATTTCCGCTATCAATCACTTTTTCAGTCTAGAATTGTGGGGGATTGGGGCGTTGAGGAGAGCTACCCAAGGGTCTCTGACCACAGATCTACCACATACCTTGCTGAGAACTCTAAATATTCCTGACCAAAATCCCTTAACTACTGGGCAATCCCACCACACATGCCGGTACGACCCCGGAGAGAGGCCTCCTGGAAGCAGTTCACCTGGAACTCAGTGGAAAAATGTTTCATTCTCTCTGGGACCATATACCACCCCCAGAGTTTTTAAGGGGATTCTAGTATCAGGGAAACCTTAGAGGTTTAGAGGTAAAATAGTAGCATGGGAGGCTGCACATAAATTAGGTAGATAAAGAAAGGCTTTGACAGTTTGCCTTTGTGGGGCACAGGTATTACTACTAGCTATTACTGATGGTCCCAGTTGGTGGACATACAGAGCTTAGACCTCACAAACCTCCTAAATAGAGATGAGCGAGTAGTGAAATATTCGAAATTTCGAATTTCGATTCGAATAGACCGCGTTACTCGACTACTCGACCGAATATCGAATCCCATTATAGTCTATGGGAAAAAAATGCTCGACACTTGGAAATCTCAATTCGACCACTTGGAGGTCACCAAGTCCACCCTGAAACATCAGAAAATGATGCCAACACTGCTGGAATGCAACTGGGACAGCAGGGGAAGCATGTCTGGGTGCATATAACGCGCCCAAGTCGCACTATTACGCCACTATCACAGCCTCTCAACAATACACTCCAAACACAATATTACTTCTACGTAAAGTGAGACAAGACAAGGAAACCTTCTTTCCTCTACATTGCCATGGACCCCAAGCCAAACTGTACAAAAAAGAAGAACAAAATTCTGCACCCCTTAAAATCACGTTGCCTAATGACAACCACAGATGGCATAGGCAAGGGGGAAAATAAATATACCCCACCCCTAATTGTCATTGTGTGTGTGTGTGTGTGTGTGTGTGTGTGTGAGATGTGGTCAGACATGTCCTCTTGTGTCATTGTGTCACCCCAGCAGTAAGGGAAGCTTAAAGGAGGAGGTTTGTTACAGTGTGTTACCCCAGCAGTAGGGGAAGCTTACAGGAGGAGGTTTGTTACAGTGTGTCACCCCAGCAGTCAGGGAAGCTTACAGGAGGAGGTTTGTTACATTGTGTCACCCCAGCAGTCAGGGTAGCTTACAGGAGGAGGTTTGTTACAGTGTGGCACCCCAGCAGTAAGGGAAGCTTACAGGAGGAGGTTTGTTACAGTGTGTCACCCCTGCAGTCAGGGAAGCTTACAGGAGGAGGTTTGTTACAGTGTGGCACCCCAGCAGTAAGGGAAGCTTACAGGAGGAGGTTTGTTACAGTGTGTCACCCCTGCAGTCAGGGAAGCTTACAGGAGGAGGTTTGTTACAGTGTGTCACCCCAGCAGTAGGGGAAGCTTACAGGAGGATGTTTGTTACAGTGTGGCACCCCTGCAGTCAGGGAAGCTTACAGGAGGAGGTTTGTTACAGTGTGTCACCCCAGCAGTAAGGGAAGCTTACAGGAGGAGGTTTGTTACAGTGTGTCACCCCAGCAGTCAGGGAAGCTTACAGGAGGAGGTTTGTTACAGTGTGTCACCCCAGCAGTCAGGGAAGCTTACAGGAGGAGGTTTGTTACAGTGTGGCACCCCAGCAGTAAGGGAAGCTTACAGGAGGAGGTTTGTTACAGTGTGTCACCCCAGCAGTCAGGGAAGCTTACAGGAGGAGGTTTGTTACAGTGTGGCACCCCAGCAGTCAGGAAAGCTTACAGGAGGAGGTTTGTTACAGTGTGTCACCCCAGCAGTAGGGGAAGCTTACAGGAGGAGGTTTGTTACAGTGTGTTACCCCAGCAGTAGGGGAAGCTTACAGGAGGAGGTTTGTTACAGTGTGTCACCCCAGCAGTCAGGGAAGCTTACAGGAGGAGGTTTGTTACAGTGTGTCACCCCAGCAGTCAGGGAAGCTTACAGGAGGAGGTTTGTTACAGTGTGTCACCCCAGCAGTAAGGGAAGCTTACAGGAGGAGGTTTGTTACAGTGTGTCACCCCAGCAGTCAGGGAAGCTTACAGGAGGAGGTTTGTTACAGTGTGGCACCCCAGCAGTCAGGAAAGCTTACAGGAGGAGGTTTGTTACAGTGTGTCACCCCAGCAGTAGGGGAAGCTTACAGGAGGAGGTTTGTTACAGTGTGTTACCCCAGCAGTAGGGGAAGCTTACAGGAGGAGGTTTGTTACAGTGTGTCACCCCAGCAGTCAGGGAAGCTTACAGGAGGAGGTTTGTTACAGTGTGGCACCCCAGCAGTAAGGGAAGCTTACAGGAGGAGGTTTGTTACAGTGTGTTACCCCAGCAGTAGGGGAAGCTTACAGGAGGAGGTTTGTTACAGTGTGGCACCCCTGCAGTCAGGGAAGCTTACAGGAGGAGGTTTGTTACAGTGTGTCACCCCAGCAGTAAGGGAAGCTTACAGGAGGAGGTTTGTTACAGTGTGTTACCCCAGCAGTAGGGGAAGCTTACAGGAGGAGGTTTGTTACAGTGTGGCACCCCTGCAGTCAGGGAAGCTTACAGGAGGAGGTTTGTTACAGTGTGTCACCCCAGCAGTAGGGGAAGCTTACAGGAGGAGGTTTGTTACAGTGTGTCACCCCTGCAGTCAGGGAAGCTTACAGGAGGAGGTTTGTTACAGTGTGTCACCCCAGCAGTAGGGGAAGCTTACAGGAGGATGTTTGTTACAGTGTGGCACCCCTGCAGTCAGGGAAGCTTACAGGAGGTTTGTTACAGTGTGTTACCCCAGCAGTAGGGGAAGCTTACAGGAGGAGGTTTGTTACAGTGTGTCACCCCAGCAGTCAGGGAAGCTTACAGGAGGAGGTTTGTTACAGTGTGTCACCCCAGCAGTAGGGGAAGCTTACAGGAGGAGGTTTGTTACAGTGTGTCACCCCAGCAGTAGGGGAGGCCCAAGAGCTGAGACCTTTTAAAAATTGTGTGGAGGCCCAAGAGCTGAGACCTTTTAAAAATTGTGTGGAGGCCCAAGAGCTGAGACCTTTTAAAAATTGTGTGGAGGCCCAAGAGCTGAGACCTTTTAAAAATTGTGTGGAGGCCCAAGAGCTGAGACCTTTTAAAAATTGTGTGGAGGCCCAAGAGCTGAGACCTCTCAAACATTGTGTGGAGTCCCAAGAGCTGAGACCTCTTAAAAATTGTGTGGAGTCCCACGAGCTGAGACCTCTTAAAAATTGATTGTATTAAGCCCAAGAGGTGAGCCATAATTTTTTTTTATTAATACAGCAATTCTACGGCGGTTAAGGAGGAGGAGGAGGAGGAGGAGGAAATGGCACTTCATACAGATGGCACTTCACTCTTGGCTGCTTTCCACTGTTGTACAAGCAAAGTCCGGGTCAATCCACTTGCTGTTCATTTTGATTAGCGTCAGCCTGTCGGCACTGTCGGTTGACAGGCGGCTGCGCTTATCGGTTATAATGCCCCCGGCTGCGCTGAACACCCTTTCTGATAGCACGCTGGCGGCAGGGCAGGCAAGCACCTCCAAGGCGTACAGGGACAGTTCCAGCCACGTGTCCAACTTGGAGACCCAGTAAGTGTAGGTCGCCGAGGGATCGGGGAGGACAGGAGTGTGGTCTGCCAGGTAGTCCCGCAACATCCGCCGATACTTGTCCCTCCTGCTGATAGCGGGCCCCGCAGTGATGGAAGTTGCACGAGGGGGTGACATGAACGTGTCCCACACCTTGGAGAGTGTTCCCCTGGTGGCTGTGGGCCTGATCGATGTTGTCAGACTCTGGGAGACACTCTCCTCTCTGCCGCCAGCGATGCTGGGTGGGAAAATCTGCATCATGTTCTGCAAGAGTTCCCTCTGGTATTCCAGTAATCGATTCGTCCTCTCCTCTACCGGAATAAAAGAGGAGAAGTTATCTTTATACCGGGGGTCCAGGAGTGCGAAGACCCAGTATAGTTTGTTCTCCAATATCCGGACAACACGTATGTCCCGGGAAAAGCAGCCCAGCATGAAGTCAGCCATGTGTGCCAGACTCTGAGTAGGCATGACCTCACTGCCCCCACCAGAAGGATCATTTTCCATTTCCTCCTCTTCCTCCTCCTCTCCGCCCCATCCGCGCTGAACCAATGGGACGCACACAGCCTGACTGCTACCCTCGCCGCCAGCATCCTCTTCCACAGCCACCTCCACGTTGTCCTCCTCCTCCTCATCCTCCTCCTCCTGCAACTGCCACCGAGCAGCAGACAAAAGTGTGGTCTGACTGTCTACCTGCGTTGCGTCTCCTCCTACCCCCGTCTCCTCTGTGTGCAATGCGTTCTCCCTTATTGCGATGAGCGATTCTTTAAGGACGCATAGGAGCGGGATGGTTACGCTCACTATAGCGTCCTCGCTGCTGACCTTCTTAGTGGACTCCTCAAAGATACGCAATACATCGCATATGTCTGCCATCCATGGCCACTCGTGGTTGGCAAACTGAGGGAGCTGAGTTGGAGGCACGCGTGGATGCATCATCTGGTACTCCATCAATGCTTTCTGCTGCTCACACACCCTGGCCAACATGCAATAGGTGGAATTCCAGCGAGTGGGCAGGTCGCACAACAGCCGATGTTGAGGCAAATGGAGGCGTTGCTGGATTTTTTTTAAGCTAGCAGCAGCTACAGTTGACTTCCGAAAGTGAGCGCACAAGCGCCGCACTTTGACCAGTAGCTCTGCCAGGTTGGGGTAAGTCTTTAGAAACTTTTGTACTACCAAATTAAAAACGTGGGCCAGGCATGGTACGTGATTGAGTTCTGCAAGCTCCAGAGCCGCCACCAGGTTACGGCCGTTATCGCACACGACCATGCCTGGTCCTAGCTGCAGCGGCGACAGCCACATCTCTGTCTGCTGCAATATGGCGTGCCTCACCTCTGCGGCGCTGTGCTTCCTGTCGCCCAAGCTGATGAGCTTAAGCACCGCCTGCTGACGTCTCCCCGCGCCAGTGCTGCAACGCTTCCAGCTAGGGGCTGAGGGCGATGTTAAGGCAGAGGAGGAGGAGGAGGAGGAGGAGGAAGAGGAGGGGGGTCTATCAGAACCCGTGCTGGCAATCTTGGGCGGGGGTGGTATGTAGGCCGTCCCTGTTTGCGACCCCGTCCCCGCTTCCACAACATTCACCCAGTGTGCCGTCAAAGAGATGTAGCGTCCTTGGCCGCAAGCGCTTGTCCACGAGTCGGTGGTCAAGTGGACCTTTGCGCTGACTGCGTACCTCAGGGCCCGCCTGATGTTACGCGACACGTGCTGGTGCAGGGCGGGGACGCCACACCGGGAAAAATAGTGGCGGCTAGGGACGGAATAGCGAGGTGCGGCAGCCGCCATCAGGTCGCGGAAGGCCTGCGTCTCCACAAGCCTAAACGGCAACATCTCCAGGGCCAGCAGTTTGGAGATGAGGCAGGTTAAGGCTTGGGCTTGGGGGTGACTGGAGGCGTACTTCCGCCTGCGGTTGAACGCCTGCGAGATGGACAGTTGATGGGACGAAGAGATGGAAGGTGCAGACGAAGATGCGGGGGAAGGTGGGGCTGAAGGAGAAGGCCCCAAAGTAGCCGAGGCAGAGGCAGATGTGGAGGTGTCCTGGCTGGAGGTCTGGACCGCAGTGGCAGCACACAACAAAGGGGAAGAGGCAGTGGCAGCAAGACGGGGCGCAGGTTGTATTGCGTTTGCTCTCTCCCACTCAGCCCAGTGCTTTAATTCCAAGTGACGGCGCATGCCTGAGGTGGTCAGATTGCTCTTCTCAGAGCCCCTACTCAGTTTTGAGTGGCAGATTGCGCAAACCGCGCTCAGTTTGTCATCCGCGCAAACGTTAAAAAATCTCCTCACCACAGAAGTACGAGGCCTCGATGGGGGAGCTTCGCGCGACTGCCTGCTGCCGGGAAGAGCTTCGGCCCTGCTGGCTGTGGCCTGCCTTCTCTGTCTGGACTGTCCTCTGCCTCTGGACTGTCCTCTGCCTCTTGCTGCCTTATTCGGTGATGCGCAGACCGCATCTCCACTGCTTTCCCCGCTGGACATCACCCCTGTCCAAGTGGGGTCGGTCATTTCGTCGTCCACCACCTCCTCTTCCACTTCCTCTCTCTGCTCCTCCTCCTGCCCACTGGACATTCCAACAGCCTCCCTTGATGGCAACTGCATCTCATCATCATCGCTCATGATAGCAGATGCTGGTTCCGGGTCCACATCACTAGCAGATGGCGGATACTCAAGTGTTTGGGCATCACTACAAACAAATTCCTCTGCTAGCTCCTGGGATTCTTGCAGCACATCTGGAAAAGGACCCGAAAAGAGGTCCTGGGAGGGGTCAAGGTTGGGCTGACTCTGTTGGCCAGGTTGGGAGGAAGGAGGGTCAGAGTGAGACTGTGTGGATGACTGGGTGGTGGACAAGTGACTGGAAGCGTTATCGGCCATCCATTGCACCACCTGTTCACGCTGCTCAGGCCTTAACAGAGGTGTACCCCGCCCCCCGCATAACTGTCCCATAAAGGCAGGGAAGCTGGATGAGCGTAATGCTGGCTGCCCCTCACCAGCACGCATTGTATCCCCACTGGCTTCAACGCGGTTTGTGCCCCCACCAGCATTTCCGCGCCCCCGTCCTCGTCCACGTCCCTTTGCGCTAGCCCTCCGCATTTCAGACGTTTTACTTTTTTGGCCACGCGTTATGCCAAATATAAAAATATTTTTAAGAAGAACACATGGCTATACAGCCGTATACTGCCAGAAGGTGAAATGGTGCCTATACGCACCGTGTATAAAACAGTGTTTTGTTGGCACAGAGGACACAAAACAGTAGTTCCAAATATCAATATATTTTTAAGAACACCTGGCTATACAGCCGTATACTGCCAGAAGGTGAAATGGTGCCTATACGCACCGTGTATAAAACAGTGTTTTGTTGGCACAGAGGACACAAAACAGTAGTGCCAAATATCAATATATTTTTAAGAACACCTGGCTATACAGCCGTATACTGCCAGAAGGTGAAATGGTGCCTATACGCACCGTGTATAAAACAGTGTTTTGTTGGCACAGAGGACACAAAACAGTAGTGCCAAATATCAATATATTTTTAAGAACACCTGGCTATACAGCCGTATACTGCCAGAAGGTGAAATGGTGCCTATACGCACCGTGTATAAAACAGTGTTTTGTTGGCACAGAGGACACAAAACAGTAGTGCCAAATATCAATATATTTTTAAGAACACCTGGCTATACAGCCGTATACTGCCAGAAGGTGAAATGGTGCCTATACGCACCGTGTATAAAACAGTGTTTTGTTGGCACAGAGGACACAAAACAGTAGTGCCAAATATCAATATATTTTTAAGAACACCTGGCTATACAGCCGTATACTGCCAGAAGGTGAAATGGTGCCTATACGCACCGTGTATAAAACAGTGTTTTGTTGGCACAGAGGACACAAAACAGTAGTGCCAAATATCAATATATTTTTAAGAACACCTGGCTATACAGCCGTATACTGCCAGAAGGTGAAATGGTGCCTATACGCACCGTGTATAAAACAGTGTTTTGTTGGCACAGAGGACACAAAACAGTAGTGCCAAATATCAATATATTTTTAAGAACACCTGGCTATACAGCCGTACACTGCCAGAAGGTGAAATGGTGCCTATACGCACCGTGTATAAAACAGTGTTTTGTTGGCACAGAGGACACAAAACAGTAGTGCCAAATATCAATATATTTTTAAGAACACCTGGCTATACAGCCGTATACTGCCAGAAGGTGAAATGGTGCCTATATACGCACCGGGTATATAACAAGGTTTTGTTGGCACAGAGGACACAAAACAGTAGTGCAAAATATAGTTTTGTATATAGGTGCTAATACACCACTGAAGTCTTTCTGTCCCTATTCCAGCATCAGCAGCTACCCCTCACTAAAGCAGCCGTTTTGAGCAGAGTGTATATAGTTTTGTATATAGGTGCTAATACACCACTGAAGTCTTTCTGTCCCTATTCCAGCAGCAGCAGCTACCCCTCACTAAAGCAGCCGTTGTGTGCAGTGTGTATATAGCTAGAATGAGCTATATACTGTTCAGCATAGTAGCCCTAATAAGGGCTATTAAGGACTGCCTTGTCTTCTGGTAGCTGGTATATATGGTGGTAAAAGGTATATTCTGAGCTTCTGGGGCCCTGCCAGACTACATAGAAAATGAGCTATATACTGTTCAGCGTAGCAGCCCTAATAAGGGCTATTAAGGACTGTCTTGTCTTCTGGTAGCTGGTATATATGGTGGTAAAAGGTATATTCTGAGCTTCTGGGGCCCTGCCTGACTAAATAGAAAATGAGCTATATACTGTTCAGCGTAGCAGCCCTAATAAGGGCTCTTAAGGACTGTCTTGTCTTCTGGTAGCTGGTATATATGGTGGTAAAAGGTATATTCTGAGCTTCTGGGGCCCTGCCTGACTAAATAGAAAATGAGCTATATACTGTTCAGCGTAGCAGCCCTAATAAGGGCTCTTAAGGACTGTCTTGTCTTCTGGTAGCTGGTATATATGGTGGTAAAAGGCATATTCTGAGCTTCTGGGGCCCTGCCTGACTAAATAGAAAATGAGCTATATACTGTTCAGCGTAGCAGCCCTAATAAGGGCTATTAAGGACTGCCTTGTCTTCTGGTAGCTGGTATATATGGTGGTAAAAGGTATATTCTGAGCTTCTGGGGCCCTGCCAGACTACATAGAAAATGAGCTATATACTGTTCAGCGTAGCAGCCCTAATAAGGGCTATTAAGAACTGCCTTGTCTTCTGGTAGCTGGTATATATGGTGGTAAAAGGTATATTCTGAGCTTCTGGGGCCCTGCCTGACTACATAGAATATGAGCTATATACTGTTCAGCGTAGCAGCCCTAATAAGGGCTATTAAGGACTGTCTTGTCTTCTGGTAGCTGGTATATATGGTGGTAAAAGGTATATTCTGAGCTTCTGGGGCCCTGCCAGACTACATAGAAAATGAGCTATATACTGTTCAGCGTAGCAGCCCTAATAAGGGCTATTAAGGACTGTCTTGTCTTCTGGTAGCTGGTATATATGGTGGTAAAAGGTATATTCTGAGCTTCTGGGGCCCTGCCTGACTACATAGAATATGAGCTATATACTGTTCAGCGTAGCAGCCCTAATAAGGGCTATTAAGGACTGTCTTGTCTTCTGGTAGCTGGTATATATGGTGGTAAAAGGTATATTCTGAGCTTCTGGGGCCCTGCCAGACTACATAGAAAATGAGCTATATACTGTTCAGCGTAGCAGCCCTAATAAGGGCTATTAAGGACTGTCTTGTCTTCTGGTAGCTGGTATATATGGTGGTAAAAGGTATATTCTGAGCTTCTGGGGCCCTGCCTGACTAAATAGAAAATGAGCTATATACTGTTCAGCGTAGCAGCCCTAATAAGGGCTCTTAAGGACTGTCTTGTCTTCTGGTAGCTGGTATATATGGTGGTAAAAGGTATATTCTGAGCTTCTGGGGCCCTGCCTGACTAAATAGAAAATGAGCTATATACTGTTCAGCGTAGCAGCCCTAATAAGGGCTATTAAGGACTGCCTTGTCTTCTGGTAGCTGGTATATATGGTGGTAAAAGGTATATTCTGAGCTTCTGGGGCCCTGCCTGACTAAATAGAAAATGAGCTATATACTGTTCAGCGTAGCAGCCCTAATAAGGGCTATTAAGGACTGTCTTGTCTTCTGGTAGCTGGTATATATGGTGGTAAAAGGTATATTCTGAGCTTCTGGGGCCCTGCCTGACTAAATAGAAAATGAGCTATATACTGTTCAGCGTAGCAGCCCTAATAAGGGCTCTTAAGGACTGTCTTGTCTTCTGGTAGCTGGTATATATGGTGGTAAAAGGTATATTCTGAGCTTCTGGGGCCCTGCCTGACTAAATAGAAAATGAGCTATATACTGTTCAGCGTAGCAGCCCTAATAAGGGCTCTTAAGGACTGTCTTGTCTTCTGGTAGCTGGTATATATGGTGGTAAAAGGTATATTCTGAGCTTCTGGGGCCCTGCCTGACTAAATAGAAAATGAGCTATATACTGTTCAGCGTAGCAGCCCTAATAAGGGCTATTAAGGACTGCCTTGTCTTCTGGTAGCTGGTATATATGGTGGTAAAAGGTATATTCTGAGCTTCTGGGGCCCTGCCTGACTAAATAGAAAATGAGCTATATACTGTTCAGCGTAGCAGCCCTAATAAGGGCTATTAAGGACTGTCTTGTCTTCTGGTAGCTGGTATATATGGTGGTAAAAGGTATATTCTGAGCTTCTGGGGCCCTGCCTGACTAAATAGAAAATGAGCTATATACTGTTCAGCGTAGCAGCCCTAATAAGGGCTCTTAAGGACTGTCTTGTCTTCTGGTAGCTGGTATATATGGTGGTAAAAGGTATATTCTGAGCTTCTGGGGCCCTGCCTGACTAAATAGAAAATGAGCTATATACTGTTCAGCGTAGCAGCCCTAATAAGGGCTATTAAGGACTGTCTTGTCTTCTGGTAGCTGGTATATATGGTGGTAAAAGGTATATTCTGAGCTTCTGGGGCCCTGCCTGACTAAATAGAAAATGAGCTATATACTGTTCAGCGTAGCAGCCCTAATAAGGGCTATTAAGGATTGTCTTCTGGTAGCTGGTATATATGGTGGTAAAAGGTATATTCTGAGCTTCTGGGGCCCTGCCAGACTACATAGAAAATGAGCTATATACTGTTCAGCGTAGCAGCCCTAATAAGGGCTATTAAGGACTGCCTTGTCTTCTGGTAGCTGGTATATATGGTGGTAAAAGGTATATTCTGAGCTTCTGGGGCCCTGCCTGACTACATAGAATATGAGCTATATACTGTTCAGCGTAGCAGCCCTAATAAGGGCTATTAAGGACTGTCTTGTCTTCTGGTAGCTGGTATATATGGTGGTAAAAGGTATATTCTGAGCTTCTGGGGCCCTGCCAGACTACATAGAAAATGAGCTATATACTGTTCAGCGTAGCAGCCCTAATAAGGGCTATTAAGGACTGTCTTGTCTTCTGGTAGCTGGTATATATGGTGGTAAAAGGTATATTCTGAGCTTCTGGGGCCCTGCCTGACTAAATAGAAAATGAGCTATATACTGTTCAGCGTAGCAGCCCTAATAAGGGCTCTTAAGGACTGTCTTGTCTTCTGGTAGCTGGTATATATAGTGGTAAAAGGTATATTCTGAGCTTCTGGGGCCCTGCCTGACTAAATAGAAAATGAGCTATATACTGTTCAGCGTAGCAGCCCTAATAAGGGCTATTAAGGACTGCCTTGTCTTCTGGTAGCTGGTATATATGGTGGTAAAAGGTATATTCTGAGCTTCTGGGGCCCTGCCTGACTAAATAGATAATTAGCTATATACTGTTCAGCGTAGCAGCCCTAATAAGGGCTATTAAGGACTGTCTTGTCTTCTGGTAGCTGGTATATATGGTGGTAAAAGGTATATTCTGAGCTTCTGGGGCCCTGCCTGACTAAATAGAAAATGAGCTATATACTGTTCAGCGTAGCAGCCCTAATAAGGGCTCTTAAGGACTGTCTTGTCTTCTGGTAGCTGGTATATATGGTGGTAAAAGGTATATTCTGAGCTTCTGGGGCCCTGCCTGACTAAATAGAAAATGAGCTATATACTGTTCAGCGTAGCAGCCCTAATAAGGGCTATTAAGGACTGCCTTGTCTTCTGGTAGCTGGTATATATGGTGGTAAAAGGTATATTCTGAGCTTCTGGGGCCCTGCCTGACTAAATAGAAAATGAGCTATATACTGTTCAGCGTAGCAGCCCTAATAAGGGCTATTAAGGACTGTCTTGTCTTCTGGTAGCTGGTATATATGGTGGTAAAAGGTATATTCTGAGCTTCTGGGGCCCTGCCTGACTAAATAGAAAATGAGCTATATACTGTTCAGCGTAGCAGCCCTAATAAGGGCTATTAAGGACTGTCTTGTCTTCTGGTAGCTGGTATATATGGTGGTAAAAGGTATATTCTGAGCTTCTGGGGCCCTGCCTGACTAAATAGAAAATGAGCTATATACTGTTCAGCGTAGCAGCCCTAATAAGGGCTATTAAGGACTGCCTTGTCTTCTGGTAGCTGGTATATATGGTGGTAAAAGGTATATTCTGAGCTTCTGGGGCCCTGCCTGACTAAATAGAAAATGAGCTATATACTGTTCAGCGTAGCAGCCCTAATAAGGGCTATTAAGGACTGCCTTGTCTTCTGGTAGCTGGTATATATGGTGGTAAAAGGTATATTCTGAGCTTCTGGGGCCCTGCCTGACTAAATAGAAAATGAGCTATATACTGTTCAGCGTAGCAGCCCTAATAAGGGCTATTAAGGACTGCCTTGTCTTCTGGTAGCTGGTATATATGGTGGTAAAAGGTATATTCTGAGCTTCTGGGGCCCTGCCTGACTAAATAGAAAATGAGCTATATACTGTTCAGCGTAGCAGCCCTAATAAGGGCTATTAAGGACTGCCTTGTCTTCTGGTAGCTGGTATATATGGTGGTAAAAGGTATATTCTGAGCTTCTGGGGCCCTGCCTGACTAAATAGAAAATGAGCTATATACTGTTCAGCGTAGCAGCCCTAATAAGGGCTATTAAGGACTGCCTTGTCTTCTGGTAGCTGGTATATATGGTGGTAAAAGGTATATTCTGAGCTTCTGGGGCCCTGCCTGACTAAATAGAAAATGAGCTATATACTGTTCAGCGTAGCAGCACTAATAAGGGCTCTTAAGGACTGTCTTGTCTTCTGGTAGCTGGTATATATGGTGGTAAAAGGTATATTCTGAGCTTCTGGGGCCCTGCCTGACTAAATAGAAAATGAGCTATATACTGTTCAGCGTAGCAGCACTAATAAGGGCTCTTAAGGACTGTCTTGTCTTCTGGTAGCTGGTATATATGGTGGTAAAAGGTATATTCTGAGCTTCTGGGGCCCTGCCTGACTAAATAGAAAATGAGCTATATACTGTTCAGCGTAGCAGCCCTAATAAGGGCTATTAAGGACTGTCTTGTCTTCTGGTAGCTGGTATAGATGGTGGTAAAAGCGATATTCCGAGCTTCTGGGGCCCTGCCAGCGACAGCCTGTCTTTCCCTGCTGTGAGCGTCTGTCCCTCACTAAGTTCAAGCTGCTAATGCTGACGAAGAGGAAGTGCTGAGTTTTGTATATTCGAGGTCACATGGTTTTTCCAGCCAATGCGTGTAGACGCCGTTTTCGCGATGCCAGCGTCCTCCCAGGACCTGTCCCACCCCCCCTGCATGGTGATTGGTGTAAAAAACGCGCCAGGGAAGGTGGGAGGGGAAACGAATTGTGAGTGCGCCATCGCCGCTGTACTCGATCGAAATAGAGTATGACGAACAGCGTAGTATTCGATCGAATACCGGCTCGGTCGAATACTACTCGCTCATCACTACTCCTAAACAAATAAGTACTAAAATCTAAACCAAATCCAATGAGCTACGTGAGGTGTAAGGTTAATATTGATTTTACTTGTTTATTTCTGCCTCCAGCCTTTACAGCAAACAACTAGCAAGAAAAAGAAAAAAATGGTTGTTTTCTTACTGTAATAACCTATTATCCATCTCATTCTAGATTTAGCAGTTCATAATATATCCCACTGTTTATTATGAGTCCTTCATCATTTCAAGAACATTACCATGGCTGCTCCTCTGAGCATGGATATATGTACCAATACATCTTAGCTGCACTTCCATTTTCAGAGAGAAAAAATGCTTGAGGACTGGCAATGTAAAATAGTTTAGACTCCATTAGTAAAAGTATTAGAATAGAATGTCACAATCTTTTTTCTTTATATAGACTGCATGGCAACCAGCATAATTCAAAATAAATATTATTCTCCATTAGCTCTCCAAGGTATGGAGAAGCAACGTGCAGATGTCGGAATTTTTTTTCTAAAATTGCAGTTCACTAAAGCATTTGGATAGGAGGAGATTTATTTGAAGGGATTTGTAGGGCGAGAGCTTAGAATTCAACAGCTCTAAAAAAACATTTGTTGTTATCGCTGGGGCGATTATCGCTAGCGGACACCAACTCTAGGCAAAAATATCTTATCTTAGATTCCTAAGTTTTAGAAAACCACATGATCCACTTTGTAGCAATTTGTATAACATCTTTCCTTCTATGCCCCTTGAGGGAGAGTGGCACACACTATAAAAAGTTTTAAAACCAAAATGTTTTTTTTATTTTTTTTAGACTTTCTAAACTTAAAATCCTGCATTTAAAAAAAGACCCCCTCCAACTCTCTTTTACCCTTTAAACACCAAGCCCATGAAATTCACAAGGTTGCCTCTCCAACCATTAACCGGCAGCCATGAGAATTTCGCGTGGCTGGAGTTTTCCACTGTCTGCTGCAAAAAAAATCCTCACCTCTTTTGCCGAGGGTCTCCTCTTCATCTGGGGGAGACATCTGATCCCCTCCTCTGGGGCCTTTACCTCCCCCCCCCCCCCCCCCCGCGAGCCGATTCTGACAACTTAACCAGCAAAGCCAGTCCTGCCTTTTATAGGGGGCGTAAGATGACGTTTTCAGGTCACACTGCAGACATAAACCAGCCTAGAAAGTGCTCTGGGTCCCGTACTGCGCATTAGACTGTGCTCCACCACCACCGCTCCTCATACTTACAGTGTGTGCTGAGGTGACCTACATTTTCTGTCATTCCCTTATCTGGCTTTGTGTACCTGTGGCAGATACGGATTGCAGAAATTTGAACATGCCTTCTGTCTTGAATTATTGCCAATTTTAAAAGGGTATAAATAGAGCTCAGTAACACTTCTTTCAGAAATCTCAATTTCATAAAAACAGTTATGGCTTTAACAATATTTATGTGCGGATTTACACACCTGCGGAAGTGTACTATTTACCTTGTCAAACAGTAGGTGCCATTTTCTTGTTGGCTCTTTGGCATCACAACAGAAACGATAATAACAGTAACTGAGATTCTCACTTTGCTTACACAACAAAGATGCTCCAAATGTGTTTGGAGAATAATGAGGGTTCTTTTGTTAGGCAGCATTTATCATAGTAATTTTCTGGTTATTATTATAAAGCAGGGGTGTCAAACTCATTTTCACTGAGGGCCACATCAGCATTCTGGTTGTACTCAAAGGGCCAGTTAACAGATGTAAAACAAAATCAAACACGACGATTCCCATGAAGGGTTTAGTTACAGACACACATTTATTTTGCCCAGGACAGATACAGACAAGCACTGAAAAATTTTGCCCGGGACAGCTACAAAATTATTTTGCCCAGGACAGATACAGGCAAGCACTGAAAAATTTTGCCCAGGACAGCTACAAAATTATTTTGCCCAGGACAGATACAGACAAGCACTGAAATATTTTGCCCGGGACAGCTACAAAATTATTTTGCCCAGGACAAAGGCAGACAAGCACTGAAATATTTTTCTCAGGACAGCTACAAATTTATTTTGCCCAGGACAGATGCAGAAAAGCACTGAAATATTTTGCCCAGGACAGATGTAGACATGGAATTATTTTGCCCAGGACAGATACAAACAAGCACTGAAAAAGTTTGCCCAGGACAGCTACAAAATTATTTTGCCCAGGACAGATACAGACAAGCACTGAAATATTTTGCCCGGGACAGCTACAAAATTATTTTGCCCAGGACAAAGGCAGACAAGCACTGAAATATTTTTCTCAGGACAGCTACAAATTTATTTTGCCCAGGACAGATGCAGAAAAGCACTGACATATTTTGCCCAGGACAGCTACAACATTATTTTGCCCAGGACAGATGTAGACATGGAATTATTTTGCCCAGGAGAGTCACAGGATTATTTCAGCCTGGAAAGATACAGATGTAGAGCTATTTAGCCCAGGACAGGTGTAGCTGCAGAATTATTTAGCCCCAGAAAGTCACACAATCAATTTTTCCCACCCCATCTGGTGCTAGCAAGCAATAACCCTGCAGCAGCTGTAGCAGTAAGTTGGGTGGGTTAGGCAGGCCCCCCTTGCGTGGTGCAGGAGACACAGTTGCAGGCACGGCTCTCTTCTCCCCCAGAATGTTAAAGTTGACCAAAACCTGTGATTTTCACTATGGTCCTTCCCCCTGGGGCAACTCTCCTGGAGCCAACAGCACAGACATGGCCACTCATCCAATCAGCTTCTCCCATTGTGCATATTAATGTGTGGTTAGAGAAGCTGAATGGAATTCCTAGCCGCTCTTACAAGTGGCGGCGGCAGCGACAATGTCACTTACTTCCTTCGGCTGTGCCCGGCCACGCACAGCCATTCAATTGCTATGAGCAGGGCTGCGCACAGCCAAGAAGGGAGGTCAGTGATGTCGGCACTGGCGATGCATGCACTGTGGGTTTGGGGTAAAGGTGAGTTAACTGGGAACCATGGGGGGGTTCACAAAGCAGGGCATCCCCGGGGGAATGAGCCTGCCCTGCAGTCTTGTAGATGCCAGGGAGGGTTTTTGTCCACTTTAAAACTCACTTCCATTTTTATAGGTACATGCAAGCAGGATGCACTCCACATTTTAACGTAGCATACCAGCACATCACTTGGCTGCTCCACACACCGGAGTGGAGACGTACGGGCCAGTGTCAAAAGCCTTGGAGTGATGGGGCAGGTCTAGCACCTTTCAGAGGGCCACATAAAAAGTCTTCGAGGGCTACATCCAGCCCCCGGCCTCTAGTTTGACATGTGTGCTATTCAGTGGGCTACAAATATTGGGACATTTATATTTATATATGGAATTGTATATTTATTTTAGGGGCATGCAGCACTTATCAACAATAAGAGCTGTTTGCCGAATGACAGTCACGGCAGACGGCTCCCATTGGAGGAGAGCCCGCACATGCGCCGTTGGAACAATGAAGAGGTAAGTGAATAGCAACATTCACACAGTGGGGGAATCCAGTTTGGGGTGCCCTAGGGGAACCAAAAGGAAAATCACATTATAAAGGCAAGACATTCCACAAACTAGCTTTTGACAAGGCATGCCTGGTGACTGAGGACTATTCTAGGTCACCACTTCTTGAAGCTGGATACAATCAGGTGTAAAAAAATACCAAAGCTACACCTTAGTGGAATTATTTTTTGATACATTTTGATGAACTCCATCAAGCTGGAATTTTGTTTTTAGACTATTTAATAGTCTTTAATATTGTTGCCAATTATTGAACGGATAGAGGGAATGCCAAGTGTGCAAAGCTGTCATCAAAACAAGAGGGGGTTACATATTGTATATAAAACAAATTGTAATTTGTTTTATCAACTCAATAAGGGTTGACAAAAAATATCTAAAATTAGAAAAAAAATTCTCTTTAGGTGAAAAAAGCATGAAAATGTCACTTTCTAAATCCCCAGCTAGGAAGACAATACAAGTCAATGACACTTTTTATACCTAAGAAAAGTGATGAGCTTTTAACACTGTAGTAAAAGGTGCCATTGCCTTTTAGTGTCTGGACAATCCTTTTAAGCCTAGACATCCAAGATTTAAGGAATGGAGCAAAATATTCCTCTAGAACAGGAGTTTTGAACTTTTTTTCATCAAGTACCATTTTCCATTTTCTAAATTCTTTGAGTATGACATGAGTGATATTTATGGGTTGGCATTTACCTAAAACCTTAGAAATTCAAAACTACCATTTAAAATGCTAGAAATACAAAGACACATAAAACTATTTGTATTGCCATAGGCAGGTTTTCTGACACCTGGGGCAAAGATTTGAAATGGTGCCCCCCCACCTGTGCTCAGGCCCCCCTTCGTTACCCTGCTGACCTGCTGCAACCGGAGCACGTGCCCCCTGCCCCCCCCCCCCCCCCAGCTACCCCCTGGTATTACTTTTTGGAGCAGTTTTGTACTTATGGTGCAACTCGAGCTTATGTGAAGTATAGACAGCAGCGATCATGTTGGTTTTTGCAGCCTCTCTGAGTACCACGTGAAAGAATCTCACGTACCACCAGTGGTACACACACCATTGGTTGGGAAATTCTGCTCTAGAACACTTTGTAAAGTCTAAGGTGCACCAAAACCCGTGATTTTGGACTACCCTGGGTTTGGACCTTGCTCCCGGGGCACTCTGATGGGAGATGCCTCGCTGTGTGGAGGTTGCTCGAATGAACTCTCCCTGGTCCTAAGGATGTTGTGTGACCTCTCGTCCAATCAGCGCGCTCAGATCCGCTCCCATCCCTTTGTCAAAGCCTTCGTCTAAGGCAAGCAATCTGGCGGCCGCATCCACCGCTACCCTCTAACCATTAAAAAATGACTGTTGCTGGCACTTGCCCTGCTAACAAGATATCGATCACTGCTCACGCATATGCCGTTGGACTAGGAAAGAAGGTGAGTTTCTGGGCGACCTGGGGGGATTTCGCAGAGCGGGGCATGCAGATAGGGTGAATTTTGGGGAGTTTTTTTTTTCCAGCTGTGCCAGGCTGTTGGTTTGGTTTAAGAATAGTAAAACATCTGTGTGTTCCCTTAAACCGGACCAACACTCATTTTACAAAACATGGATGTTGGTCCATTGCAGGGGGGGGGCACCTCGATTGCCGAGCCCCCCCCTTGCCTGTCAGGAATTTGCCTTGAATCCGAGGGACCCAGAATATGGATGCCCTGGCGAGGTGAGTAAAAACTGCCCAAAGGAAAAACCGGAGGGGGGCAACAGATCGGTGAGGTTCTGGGGAGGTTTTAACCTTCCCTGATGTTCCTTTTTAATTTAAGGGGCAGTCATTGCCTAGTGGTAAGGGAACTGATCTTTTGAATGGAGGGTTTGTTTCACAGCTGGGACATGACTGAAGTGCACCTAACCCCCATTTGCTCCTTCTGCACCATGGCTGGGGCAGCCCACATTTCTGGGCATGTGTATGCACTTACTTACCTTGCGTGTGTTCTCACTGCATTGGTAGGATAAATGTGCAAGCATACAATGGCAATATAATTATTTTTATTATTTTATTATGAACCTCTCTAAATAGGTTTTAATTACCAATAGACTGCAGTTATTTCCAATAAACTATTTGAATAACCCTTCAAATTGGTATTATATTTAGAGGGGGAATCAGGATTTTTTTATTAGGGATGGGGGGTCTAGGTGGGAGGATTTTTCTATTTTTTCTTTTGTACAGTTGCCCATTATATACCATTGAGGTTTTAACAATGTTTTGTTCTGTTTCCAATATAATTACAACAACACAAGATTGACTGTGTTTTGTGAGTATGACCAAAGGTGCTGCAGAGCTACAACAATATATGGTATTATATACTGAACACTGAGATTCGTAAAGGGGACTAAAATCCCACCCCCCAGTTTTGATGTCCCCCCCTTGAGGGATCCCAATTCAAGATCCTCTGCTGTGCCAGTGCCAGCTGCGAGCCTGCCCCTCGGGGCATCCAAAATTAGGCTGCCCTGTAAACTCACCGTTCCTTGTGGCTCTCACAGCACTTCTGCTGCCTGTGGCCAGATCCCCTGTAGATGAGGAGTGCTTTCCAGGCCAACTGGCGTTATCAAAAGTGCCCGGCGGGCATGGCTATGGCAGTGGAAAACCCACATTGTTTTTATAACTTCACCAAGGCCACTGATGCAACATCACCCAAGGTACTCATGCAGAGAGGACAGGTAGGTGTCGGTGGAGGACATTAAAGGGTTTTGTGCCTCTTTAAGCTTAGCCTCACTTTGCTTAGACATGCACCTCGTGGATTCCCCTGCTAACTCAGCCATACATGCACGTAGCTGCAGACATTCAAGATAAAGTCCACTATGCCACCCTGTCCTCCCTCCCATGTCTCTGAGACTGGACCAGGTGTTAAAAAAAACACACCAGTTCCGCTCTCCCCAGCTATTTCAGCAATGGGCACGTCCATCTTGGACTGGCTGCTGAGAGCAGCATCGCCCATTCTGTGCATGGTCATTCACTTGAATGGATGCTGGTGACACCTCTAGATTTCCGGGACAGGTGAGGTGGTTTATTTTTTTAACCCATCCTGTCTCTGTAAGGGGCGCTGGGGAAGAAAGGACAGGGGGTGGGGGACAGGATGGACTTCTGACTACTTTCAAGTCTGGCAAGCTGAGTACACAGAGCGAAGATGCCGTCAGAGACCCACACATGCAGGGTGGGATGTAAACTCAAGGTGAGTATAAAGGGGGACCAGAGGTTTTCACACACAGTCGGGCATCCCAAACAACAGGATTTTGGTCCTTTTGATGACCTTTAGTGTTTTCAGCTTAACCTTAAAATAAGATGGCTTCTGTGACTTAAATCCTTAAACCCTTAACTTGACCCTCTTAAAGGCTGCAGGATGTTCTGTCTGTCCCTTTTATCAACAGCTAAAACATGTTTGTTGTTTTTTTTTCATTTAAACTCTTTCATCAATATATTGTTCATATTTATTTTTATACCCTGAATGTATTTCTTTTCAGCGTTTTGGTATTTTCCTATCCTCTGGTTTGAGGGTTGGGATGTGTTATAAACAAATATTACAAGATTTTTAGTGCGGGCCGGGGGGGGGGGGGGGTTAAACTGGACTTGAACACCCTGAATATAAGACTAGACAGGAAGTGTCTTCTGACTGTGCCGCTCTGCATTCTGGGATTTCTGTCCTTTTCCTGACCCCAGCTCTGCAAAGCACAGCTATAATCTGCCCCCTGCACTTTCGACTCTCTCCTCTACTCATTATGTGATGCTTCTGAGGGAAGATGGCGGCAGATGTATCCTGAAGTCCTGAACAGATTTGCAGCCCAGCAGGGGAAAGAATAATATGAAAGCAGCTAAAAACTTAAAATGTATTAACTTTAGATGCTGGGGAATAGTTTTTAAGGGTTTTGGCTTTTCATTAAATTATGCTGATGATCCGGTTTAAGAACTGTGAAGTAAAACCATACTTTTCTAGCTCACAGTAGAATCCTTCCAGTCTGTGTCACGGAAAAAGCTATGTTTCTGAGAATCCCCCAGCATGCACATTCCCCAGAATTCCTTGGGCTCTCCACCAACACTTACCGTCAGTCGTGGCTCCTCCTCTGGCTCCATCCCTGTCCAGCTACATTTACTGCAATGGAACCAGGCAACTATTACAGTGAATTTAATGGGTCTACACATTCTCTGTGATTGACATGGAGGTGGCAGGAGCACACAAGGATGTCAGAAAACTGGGAGTAAGCAATTATAAGGGAGAAAGCCCATGTTAGACTTAATATGAGGGGGGGGGGTAAAGAGACCAAAAAATCCTCTACTCTTTGCAAATTACTAATGCCCTTATTCATCAAGCGATAGCGCCAGGTAGTGTCTGACGAGCGCCAGGTCCCGCCAGCTAACGGCGGCTACCGACTCAAGTACGCCCGGCGTCGGCCACAATGACGCATTTATCAAGCTAAATGAGGCTAGCGCCGGCGAGAGCGACAGCTACCGGATTCATCATGTAGCCGACTGCAACGAACAGCGCCGCTGCTAATCCCATCACAGTGCCAGGTATGACCTGTCGCTCCCTGGCGATGTCCAATGCATTTCAATGGAGCAATCTTTAACTAATCATAATTAATTGCTATTAATGTTTTTTTTGTTTTTTAAAGGCCAAAAATTCTGTGACCACTTCTGCAATGTTAGGATTTTTTTTAAGGTAAAAAAAAAAAAAAATGATTTTGTGCAGAATTGATATTACAGGTCTGATATTAATGTATTCATATTACAAAATGTTTATAAAAACTTGTATAATTTTACAATCAAAAAATATGGTTGTTTGGGGGTTAAAAACTATTTTAAATCCATCGCCGCCAGCGGTCTGGGGTTTAAACAAGGAATTCACAGCGCGAAAAAATTCGGAGCGTGATTTGTTAATGAATCTGCAGCAAGCCGTTCGCTCTGGCCATTCGTTGTCAGGCGCACCCATACAACGCTGTACCTGTGAAACAGCGACCCCTAAGCCCGTATTCAACATTACCGCACACCGACTGAGTCGCTGTCAACAAGCAAACCCCGGCCAAGCACAGCGAATACTAGCTGGCGCTGTGAAAATCACGCTACTGGCGCTCATCTGTCGCTACCTGGCGCTATTAATGAATCGGCCTCCCCGTCAGGTTAGGAAATCTTTCATAATAAATCAATAGGAATATTATGCTTTAAAGCTTCAATCTAGACACATAAGGGAGTTAATTACACTTTTATATGGAATTAAGTTTATATTTATTATTTAGGAATTAAAATGACCAATTATCTTATAGATGTATTTGATTTTAATTATCTTTAACATTCACTATAAAAATGTCTGAATGGCGCACAATGAATGCAAATGTAATCAGTAGAACAGCATTAATTAAGATGCTAATTTTACTTTGCTTTATTTATTTATTTGCTGCAAAATCCACCAAACAATGTTTCCCCATATCTACAATGGAATGATTTATGAGCCAGTCGCTTTCTTAGCTAAGTGCATGATCTTTTATAAAACCATTTATCCATACTTCTGTTAAATAATATACTTTTCCTACTTATAATAATCATTATTTTCTCCTTCCTGTAGGAACACAAATGGCTGCTTTGGCTTAGAGTGTAGGATATTTCTTCTTTGTGCTTAATACTGACCTTGTTATTGTCTTTAAGCTCCTGTCATGTACAGAAGTCAATAGCCTATTACTTACTATAGCCTATTTGAGTTTTCTAAAAGGATAATTCTGTTTTGACGTCTGCAGACAATCCTGCTGAAGTAGGTAAGGAAAGTTAGTTTTTATTATCAGAAAACTGCACTAATCTATCTGCAATATTAACCCATACTGAATCTTGCTACCGGACTGTTTTTCTCAAAAAATTCAATTTGCCAATTAGTTGAGTTACAGACATGTCCATCATTACCTTGTGTAAATAATTATGGACATTATTTATGAAGTGTACCATTTAGCAACATTTTGTAGGCATAATGCCTATTTTTGAGCTACTGCATCTATTTATATTTTGGAGCTGTTATTTGTACCGTATGGCGCTGCAAGTCACCATTGGCGCAGGGCAAGTGAGAGGCGAAGAGGATCCGAGCCTCCTCGCCTCTCATCCGCCCTGCTCTGATCACCACAGGCATCTGACAGATGCCGGGTGTGGGTATAGGAGGAGCGGGATGACGTCATCCCGTTCCTACCACAAGGGGCGGGGCTAGGGGGCGGAGGCCGCCATTAGAGGAAGTGAGGACCCGGAAGAGAGTCCTCACTTAAAGCGTGCGGAGCCCAGGGAGGGCCTGCGGACCCCCCCACAACCCCCCCCCCCCCGGTGAAGAGAAGACCCGGATGGAGGGATCAGGTGCGGAGGTGAGTAAATGACATTTTTTCTTTTTTTTTTTTTTTTACAGATTACTGTCAGAGGTGGAGACAGGTGGAGACCTGTCAACCGGTTTCGGGCCCCCTCCTGAAGACGGAGGACATCAGGGGAGGGATCGGATGCCCTCCGGAGGATGAGGGGACCTCCAGCTTTACACACATACCAGAGGTAAGTGTTTATTTTTTTCAATTTTTTCATTTTTAATGTCACAATGTTACAACAATGTATCTCCATGTGTTTTTGCTTTGTTACAGGTGGATATGTGTTCAAAAACAGACTTTAATTGCATAGCCTCCGGCGCTCTGGGCTACAGCGAAGCATTTTTGAGCACTGGAGGTGTGTGAGGCTGTTTTTTTGATGAATATGTTGTTAGTCGGTCTGACCAGTTGCTAACATTCGGTCCAATACAGCTCTGTACTGGTCATATAGCGACTCCCCAAAATGTATTCATCATTGCTGCACAGCGACTGAGTCGCTCTGAACTAGCGAACCACGGCCAAGCACAGCGACTACTAGCGTGCGTTCTGAAATGCCTGCTACAGTAGAATCTACGTGCCTGACTTCCCCCCTGCTACAGCAAGACTAAAGTAAAAAAACACTCACCTGACCCCTTGTTCGATCCGGCTGGGTCTCCTCTTCATCCGGGGGGCTTTGATCCCCCACCCAGGCGCCCCCGGCTGCAGGGGAGTGCCCGGAATAGCCCCCCTCCCTGCCGGAATTACATGTAAAAAAAAAAAAAAAATAATAAAATTGACATTTACTCACCTCAGTGTTCGATCGCTCCCGTCGGGTCGCCTCTTCACCAGGGTGGCCTCCAATCACCCCCCCGGTTCCTCAGCTTTAGGAGAGAGCCTGACAGGCCCTCTCCTCCTCCTCTCTCGACGGGCACCGCCATCTTGCCCCTAAGCCCCGCCCTTTATGACATCACTCCCGGGTGTCGTCCTGGCTCCGGGCTGTCATTTCTTTCACTTGTCATTGCTGGCCACAGGAGGGGGAAGGCAGGCGATGATCTGATCGCTTGCATACCCCCTCCAATGGCCAGCGATGACCCCATCTGCAATCGGAGCTGCGAGGGACACAGGAGCTGAAAGTAAGTAAAGTAAAAAAAGGTTTTTGTTTTTCAATAAAGTCATTTTTAATTATGTGTGTGGTGTGTATTTTTACATTTAACCCTTTGTGAACTGGTAAGGGATCCATGAGACCCCTATACCAGTTCACAAGGCTGGGGGCTGGCAAGTCACATGCGGCTAGTTAACCCCCGGCACCCCAAATTACCTGGCTCCCCAAAGGCCAGGGGGGGGGGCAGAAGGGCCTCACAGAGGCTATGTGGGCTTGTAGCCTGCAGGGCCAGGAGCCGCCAAAGCTGGCCCCTGAGCCCTGTTCTACAAGCCCTGCATAGCTGGCCCTGGGTCGGTTATGCTTGGGAGGGGAGACCTAAAATGTGTGAAAGTTCAATAGCTCAAGTACAGGCATCACACTCACCTTTTTATTCCAGGCCGGCTTCTTATTCCGGTATATTCCGCAGTAATGGCAACTGCACACACGTTCAAATTATAGCCTGCAAACTCTAAATCTCTTCCTTTTGAAAACTCCCCAGTTGTAGGTCTAACAGGGTGAGGTCGCTGGGAAAGACTGGCCCAGATTAGGGATGGGAACCCTCACCAGGAACCTGGCTGGGATATACACACCATTTAGCTCTCTCCCACCCACTTTCCTACATTAGGGTTGATTCAGAGCCGCTTTCTCACCATTTTTTGCATGAAAATTTCTGGTCTCATCCATATTTTCCCCTTGTTTGATTCAGCGGGGCCTTTCTAGTGTGAAATGTTTTTATTTTTGTGTGTTTTTTTTGCTTGGTAGCAAGACCTCCAAAAAAATGTCGAGAAAGGGTCTCTGAATTAACTAATATTTATTTATATTTACACATATTGAGGCATTGAAACCATATCATCACTACGAGGCTTAGCTAAAGGTATGGAAAGAGAACTGAGATTTTACTTTCTTTAAATGTTTTTGGACTGCAATGTAAATTACCATTGATCAGCACATTTTGCAGTTTCTGTTGCAGGGATAACTTTTGTTTTTCAGTAATGGCTTTCTGTTCAGCTTTTGGAAGCCAAATCAATCCTTTTATATTGTAAATTAAATTACTTGGTGCTGGCAATGTCAATGGTCTTGTAAGTAAACATATGGCTTCTATACTGGGTCAGCTATCACAATATCATGTAGTGTCATGTTCACATTTATCATATCCTGATCATTTGCTGACTGACTGGATAGAGTTTGGGCAATGGAACCAAATCCTTGTTGCACTGGCACATGTATCGTAAGATCTCCATTCATTTCTACAGTTCTTTCTCTTTTCATATACTGTCCACTCTTAAAACTTTTCCCTTTGTTTATTAATTTCTCTTTTCTCCATCAACACTGATTATTTTTGAAATTCTACTTCTTCTTCTTCTCCCCTTGAGCCCCCATCAGGCATCTCTCTAATTGGCAAATCTGTTGCCAGTGACCCCCCCCCCCCCCCCCCCACTTCTGACTCATCAAAGGATCAGGGCTGTATTTAAGGCAAGGCAACCCTAGGCCTGTGCCTTTGTATTGAGTATTTTCACAAACAAATTTGGGCAAAAATTATAATAAATGTAGACTAATTATCTATGTAAATGTAGAAAATTATCTATATATCTATGTCCTAATTATTACAACGTTGTTAATGGAATTTGTGAAATAACCTTTTTTTTACAGTAATTGTCACTTGAGCAACATCCAAATATAGCCTAATGTTTTTTTTGTGCCATTATTGCCAGTTCTATGGCACAAACAACTAAAGGCTTTTCAAGATCTTTTCAGTCAATTTAGATATATCCCCCTGGTGAGCTTAACAGAAATGCACATTGGCACGAGTCATTGATTGACTACAAACATGAAAATGATCAAAGCAGCAATTTTCCAAGGATGGGAGTGCTTTTATATCATCTCGGCATGCTCCTAGAAAATATAGGATATAAACAAAAAGAATTGGGACATTAATATTGAGATTGTAATTTAAAAGTCGGTGAAGATTTCTCTATGCCTAATATATTACAGAAAAGAAAGAAGTTAAAGGTGTTATATTTTTATGCACTGTCAAGCAAGGTGATTCTCAAACATACTATGACACCCGAAGTTACACAACGCTGTACGCTCAAAAATAGAAACTAAACTGTAAAAATGGATTTGTCTACAAGAAAAAAGCAGAACTCATAAGCAATGGGTATGGGAGAATTAGTCCAGGTTCCTTGACATGCTTTTACACTGGAAATTACAAGATCCATCAACTGGACTAAAATGTATTTTGCCAGTGTACTTTTAAATGCAGTGGGATCCACCAATAACTGACCATCTGAACAGATGCCTAGGAGGTTCCTGGTACAATTGAGACTAAAGTTGACATGTATATTATATTTTGGCAAGGGTATTTGTTTTTGACTTAGTATAAAACCCTACATTGGTACAAAATACAACTACTTAAAAAATGCATAACCTTCAAGCCAAAGAACATTATACTAATCCTAGCTCCTACAAAGTAACAACTGACTAATGGCAAGACATAGGCGGGGGAAACAACCACCACAGGCATCAGAATTGGAGTGTGGTGCACATGGAGAACCCTGGTCTTAACCAGTTCAGCTCCTGATCATGTAGATGCCTGAGCTGTATGGAACTCTATAAGGTTGATTCATGGTCGAGAGCCAATGCATTAGTGGATTGGTGCACAAATTTGATAACTGCCTTTCACCTGATTCATGGCACTTGCAATTTCATTCTCATTTTGAATTTGTAAGTTTGCATACAATCCAGGGTGGATGCACAACCTTGTGTCTGAAATTTTACTCATTCGCCAAATTAAGCCTTAAATTTGGCACCTGCCCATGATTCTTGGGGCAAAATTAGTTGCCTCAGATGCCTTAAAAGTGTTTTGAGTGGAATCTTGATAAGTACAAGTATCGTTGAGTGTATTCGTTTATTTGCCCATTTATTGCTTCTGTCTTTATTGTCTCACTGATACTATATTGTATCCTTATATCCCAGACTTACATGATTTTTCATCTTCCTTTTGTGCCCCATTTGTGTATTTTGGGCCCAGGTCTTTGTTTCTGCAAGTGCCTCTAAACTGTTTCATCTGTTTGCTGTGCTTAGAATATGTATTATTTGTGCATGTTTGTAGCCTCCCTCCTCCTCCCCTAATCTATGCATTAGCTTGGTGTATTGTGCTCCATTGAGCCCTGTCTGCGTTTGTGTTGTTTTCTCATTGTTCCACTCATATTTGGTTACTCATGTCTGTCTTCCCCACCACACAGAAATAGTAAGCTGGGACATTTCCTTAATGTCCACTTTATCTGTAACAGCCTCCTTAATTTCCTGAGTGTTGTTGCGAGGTTCCTTGAGTCGTGCCACAATGTCCACATCCTCCAGAAAATGGCCGTCTCTTGGAAGTTTGCCAGTGGCAAGGTCTATGCTGGATGGCTACTTGGTGGGTGTTTTGTGTTTCCATATATGTGTATTCTGGTTGTTGTGTGTTCCTCACTCTGCATTGTGTTGTTCTTCACCTTCCATTTTGGTCTTCTGCTGTCCTCCAGCTGGTTAGACATTTCTGGCCATCCCCATCTCCCTTTGCTATCCTCCTGGGCCCCCATAACCCTGGGTTCAAATTGTATGTGGACATCTTCCAGCTCTGTCAGCTCTGTCATTTCTGGCCATAATGTCATTGCTCGTGATAGCTTTTAGCTGGGTGTGGTATTCCTGAGACTTCAATGTTGTTTCTCAGTTGCCGACCTTGCTAGCCTGATTATTTCTGACTGCTGCCTGTACCGACCTCAGCCTGAATTACGAATACGTACCCATTTCCCTGGTGCTGCGAAGCTCTCTGATCTACTAATTTGCCCCTTGACACGACCTTTGTCCTTAGCTGTATTCTCCCTCGGAGTTGCCATTTCAAGAACTATAACCTGTATGTGTACCCCGATTACTCCCAGACTTATCTTCGGTTCATCTGTCTTCACCCCCGTGAGTTTACATCCTTTGAGCTAATAAGTCCTGGGGGCAACCGTGTCTAATGAGGCGTTTAAAACATCACCGGCAAACGTGGGCTTGGCTAAAGGTGAAGCTAGCTGCGGAGATTGGGGGTTGTAAACTCACAAAGAAGACGGGTGTCCCCAGGGTTTGACATTTTGCTTGCTTCATGGATGATGATCTGGAAAAAATATGACTACCTACCCAACACATTCACCAAGGTGGCAACAGGTGTGACGGAGTAAATTCATGGAAAGACTGAGACATGTTATTGGCTAGGGCAAAATAAGACAGGCGGTAAAGTCGGTCCGGCACCATTATCTAAGTAAGTAACTAGGCCGACGCACAGATGTGTACGTGATCAGTTAGATGGTGCAACAACATCCAACTTGCCAAATGCCTTTGTCAAATGCTGTTTCAAGTACTGACATTTGGCAGCACATTTGTCACATCCAGCAACGGAAAAGACAATGGACAACCCAACCACGCCCTCTCTACACAACCCGGCGGTTACAACAACTGACACGCAGATAAACTCACTCACGCCATTGGCCCACATCTTTGGCTCAAGCACGCTTGTCTTCTTCTTCGACAGAAATCCAAAGAGACACATTTGTTGTTGCGAATTTGTTGAGCATGAATCCGATTGGATAAACGCATCACCAAGCATCAGTACATTGAAAAGGAAAACACAGAGAATACGACATTAACATCACACCAAAACACGGTAGCCCATATAGGAAGAACTAACAATAATGCGGGAAAGGATGTGAGTGCTTACAAGGGTCACTCCAAAAGCCATTGCACTTGACATTAATTAATATCTTTAACTAAATAGATGAGGAGGACCCCAACGAAAGGACATAAGCAGGCCCATCGCTCCCCAAGAACAAAGCCCGAATCAGCCAAGTAAGTGCAGTGAAGCAACATTCACAGAAACATACAGAATACAAAACACAGACACAAGACAAAACACCAGATGCCAACACTGAATCGAAGAACCTGGGGGTGCGCTGGGAGCAAACAAGAAACAGCCAAAATAAGAGGGGGCGGGGGGTAAGCATATTCTGCACCACCAAACACATGACAAGACACACAAGTTAAAGTGAGTGGATGGAAAGGACGAAAGGGAAACAGTAAACAGACTGAACAAAACAGCAAGGGGACAGCAAACACTTCGGGGAACATGCATTCTAATGGTTTACACACTTGGAGGGGCTAAACTAGCCAAAATATTTGTGTGGTGCACAACAAGCAAAGAAACACTTTAGCCAGTAACAACAGTAGTGTGGGTGACTAAGGTTAGGGAAATGTAGGTGATGGGCACACGGCAGACACACCTAAATGGCCCAAACACTAAAGCCTGGACAACAGGGTGTTTATGGAAACAAATTAGATAGGAGAAACAAAGGGAACACACAACCTCAATCAGTTTCTGCAGGACTTAGGGATCTATGCCCGAGGCAACCATTAAGTTGGACATTGGCCGGAGACAAGTTTGTTCTGATTTTAAAGCACTTCAACAATTTTAAGACATTTTTACCACGTTTGACCTAGTTGGCAAAATGTACATGTTACACACACACGCACACACACACGCACACACACACACACAAAATAGCCACATTGGCCCCACTCGTTTAAGAAAATACAAAGGACTTTTCCTAACAAAAGTCACTATGCGGGCGATTACCAAGCATACTATATATATAATTTTTGTGCGATCGTGTGTGTGTGTGGAGACGGACAGCTGTGCCAGGTCACCAGGCTGGCTCTGTGATGTCAGTGGTTGCTAAGCAGAGCATCCAAAGCTGGGCATGGCATCCTGGGTGGCTTGTCAACCTAGCTGACTAGCAACCCAGGAGGTGGTGTTTATGAGCTGGTGCTTAGATGGAAACATTTCTTCCTCCTGGGATAGATACATTCGGGACATAGGCAAACATGAGAGCCACTGGCTCATGCCAATGATGGGGGGGAGCATACTCTTTCAACTGAAACAACGAAATAATTCATAAATAGTGTAAAAACATTACAAATGAAATTCCCCAGTAAAAATATAGTTTATTAAAATACATTTCCTATGGACGTTACCATTGGACGTTAACCTCTCTATACGGTCCCTTTGGCTCCAGCAGCGCTACAGGTTTCAACAGTGGTGGCAACATCCCCCTTCTCTTATATTTGTCATACCTCCAGGTGATAACTGACTGTCTTGGGGAAAGGGTTTTATGCCTCAGGTGAGTGGCTTATGGGGATTCCAACAGTGGTCCTAGTGGCACACCTTCAGTTGAACATCCTATGGATGAAATAGGGGGCTGTTTGGCTTATCACTATAGGAGATTCCTCTCCTCCATTAATGATCTGGGGAGTCTCTGTTTTGCTGAGATCATTATGTATATAGATACAGTGCAGTGCACAGAGCGATGCCTATTTTACAAACCCGAGGCATGATATTGCTGTCAGATTGGTTATCTCTCTAGAGACCTTTGATCTTGGTATTGGGACTAAAAGTCCATCCTTTCATTTTTCCTGAGCCCAAGAGATTTTTCACTGTCGTTCTTTTTTATATGACTCTTGTTAAGTGACTTGCGAGAAACCGAATCTGTGTTTTACAGAAAGGCTTTTTGTTAATCCTGAAAAAGACACCAGTTAAACTTCTCAGCTGTCTCTGTGGGTGAGCTATGATTTCCTTTTTATTGTGAAATATGTAACAAGTAACATTTTAATGACTGAATGCAGAATACCTTCCCTATCAATTTGTCAGAACTATTGGTGATGGCAGAGAGATGGCTTGTGTTTTGCAATTTCCTGTTTGATTATTGTGACGCATGATCATTATTCAGAACTTAGAAGCACAACACAAGATCAGCAGAGATTACGATACAGTATAATACTGTAGGGGTACATCTAAAATGTTCTCCAGCTTGGGAAATGCATTTATTGATTTCTTTTAAAAAGCACATCTATGCAACAACAGGTTTAATTGAAACATGTTCATACTAATAGGTAAAACTTAAGGGAATGAAATAAGTTATTCTATTACTTTAATGAAGGCATTGAATACACATATATGTATTTTTCCCCTATCTATCCTTTGCCCGCTGTATGAGTGATTGGTGTCTGTGGGTGGGCATACAATTTCTGACCATATTTTTTATTGTGCAATGCTGTTGAATTTGTATTGGCAGAGTTTTGGGCTTTTTGGGAGCCTTTTTTGCGTTTTTGTTGAACTATCTATGGGGGTTACTTAAGAAGCAATAGCAGCGGGTAGTGCCTCATAGCGGCAGGCAGCGTCAGGTGAACGCCAGTCGCTGTACGCAAAACCTCATTTATGAAATTGAATCTGGTGAGTGACCCTAACAGCGCCATGTAGCGTCACATGTATTATTACAGGCGACTCAGTGTATAGCGCCGGCGCTCTAGCTTCCAGAGTACCAGATATTACCTTTCACTCATGAATAAAGCTTGCTCTCCCATACATTTCAGTGGGGAGTTCATTTGCTTGTGTTTAAACAGCGTGTTTGACATTTTTTTTCAATATTTTGCTCAGATCATTGTGTGACGTCTCCTGGCTGCAAACAAACACTTTTAGAAACTTTTTGGACTTTTTATATTTTTATGCAGAATTGTCATTACAGGCCTGGCACTAGAGTGTTAATGTCACAGTGTTAAAACAATGTAATTCCATGTGTTTTCACTTTGTTACTGGTGGATATGTGTTCAAAAACAGACTTTAATTACACAGCGTCTGGAGCTCTATGCTATAGCGACCAGATTTAGAGCGCCGACACTGTGTGTATGTCTCCTTTTTTGATAAATATGGTGTGGAGCGCCGACAGTCGGTCTCACTGAGCTGACGCTACCTTTCGCTTGCTGCAGCATTGTACTGGTGTTAGAGCGCCCAACATACATCACATTCATCAATGCCAGCCAGGTTACTACAGCGACTGAGGCTCTCTGTTACAGCGCCTAATACCCGCTTACAGTGTCTACTAGCAGTCACTGTAAGTGCTGCTATACAGATGCTCATCTGCCAATACCTAGTGTTGGTAGTGAATCAGCCTCCTAATATTTTTATTTGTATAAAACATGAATAAAGCTTATTTTACTTTATTTCAAGCCTTAGAGATAAAAAACGTTTGTGTGTGTACATTTGGCCATAGATTCCTCAGGTTGGTGATCAGTCCCTGCAGTGTTGTGTAGTATTTTAGTGGCTTAGGTGGTTGGTAAATTGGGGTATGGCATTTCAATTAGACAAACATGTGCATTAGTGATATGCATTCTACATTTAGTGTCACTCAAGGGGCATCCACTGCAGGAGTGAACGCCGAGGTTCGAGATCTATTTAAATCATATAAACAACTGGGGATTAAAGTGGACCAAAACCCAGGATTTTGATTATCCTGGGTTTTGGTCTTTTCCCCCTGGGCACCCGAACAGGGGTGCTGCGCTGTGTGAAAACCCCCAGGTAGCCCGATCTCACTCCCCCTTCCTTGGTTCTACGGCACATGTACAACCTCTCACCCAGTCAGCCGCTCTGATCTGCTCCTGTACTTTCGTCCTAGAGCTAGTCTAAGGCGAGCAGTTCCGAGCGCCCTGTCAGCTGCATCCTGTTACCATATAACAGAAACATGCCCACGCCGGCCCTTCGCAAACGCCCTGCTAAAGGGAGAGCGGTGAGGCGGCCGCTGCTTGCGTATGTGTCGTAGGACCTGGAATGTAGGTGAGTTTTGGGCGACCTGGGGGGGTTTGACACAGCGCGGCATCCTGAATCTGGATGCCCCATGGGGAGCGAGTATGCCTGCCCTGAAGTCTCGCCTCATAGTCTCCAGGGTGGGTTTTGGTCCACTTTAAGCAGTTAAAGAGAAATTGGGATGACTGTCAAGCATACATCGGGGACCATATTATCCCAAAGAGGCTAAGAGAGTACATTTCTATTGCAGAGCATTGAAAGACAAAGCTTTCTATGAAGAAATGGCAGGGTGACTGTATTGACCGTAGAATTAAGATTATAACTATGATAATGAAGGAAACAGAAGAAATGAAGAAACAGATCTAATTAACAGAGTTGGAACAGGAAATCTTAAATCCCTGATCAAATAAAAGTGCAAAAGGTGCAGATATTTTTGAAAGATACAAAACAGCAAAAATGTAAAAAAGATACATTGGACTTCCAGAGAGATGATTCTTGGGGAGTGAAAACATTAGAAGAATAGACGAATTTGTACAGAAAAACATTTAGGAATTTTTTTAATTAGCAATTAGGTTGGGACAGGAGTATCATGGTCTAGGAAACACTGAGTTTTTTAGTTCCCCCAACCCCCCACTGTGGTGGCATAGAAGATGGAAAATATGCCACCAGAACATAGGGAACCAGTCGTAGATATCCATCCAGGTGCCAATGACAGAGGATGATAATAAATCTTTAAATGTTAGCAATTTCACTGATTTTCCACTGGTTGATGATCATTTACTGTTACTAACCAAGGGATTAATTTTCTCCCTGGTTTCTGGAGGGGATAGGTTCACCCTGTATAAGGATACTTCACTCCTCCTCAAGAAGGTGCTCTTTAAATACATGTATCCTGGTGAAGTTGGTAGTGCAGTCACTGGAAATAGTAGTTTTCTTATATGAGAACAGTCTGAAAGACCCATCAGGTCTACATGGGAAGAGCCAGTAGTGAGGCCCCTTGAGCCTGAAGATTCAGAGTCAGGAGAGTATCTGATTTCAGGTCTAGTGTCGAACTATACATGCTTGAGAGTACTCTCTAAGATCTTGCAAACCTTGAATTTTAATAAAAGTGTGTCATGCTTCATGCAATTGGTACAACAAAACATAGAATTTAATAAGTATCGATGCAGAGAGCCTCTACACCTCAGTTCCCCATGAGGTGGGAGTGGAGGCAACCATCCACCTTCTTGATGTCTTAGGTATGGGTGCTGTGGTTTGTACTCACCAACAATTTCTTCCCGTTTGGTGGCCAGTTTTTCTCTCAGCAACGGGGACAGCGTGTGTGCCATCCTACACCAGGCTTCACCTCGGTTGGTGGGAGGAACTCAGGATCATTGATGATGTCCTGGATCATTGATGATGCAATAACCACCTTACGTTTAAGATGGATAGTAAGCTCATTGAGTTTTTGGATTTGCTGATCATCAAGAATGGATAGGTTATCAGTACCTCTACATTATGGAAGCCTATGGTGCGCAACACGCTTCGTCATTATGGGAGCCATCACCCTACCTCTTTGCTTTGGGGCAATTGTAGCTCAATATCCCAATACATCATGCTGGTATAACACGGCCCAATCACATTGAACTTAACTAGGTAGAGGTCCACATTTTCAGAACAATACAAAACAGGATGCAATGAAAAATGGGGACTTTGTACGTTTGATTACCAGGTTTGGTTGCCATTTGGGACTGTCCCAGGATGTTCTGTGTAAACATTGGCACGTGTTATTATTTGATCCCCTAGTGGTCAAAGCAATGGGCCCATGTCCCATGAAGGTGGCATGTAGAGCCAAGAATTTTAGGGATCATGTAGTAAGGAAGGAAGTAAAAGGTGGAAATGAAATTTACTATAGTGAAATAAGCTTGAGGGCTCCTTTAAATGTGGACATTGTAAATATTGTAAAGGACATCTGCAGATAAGAAATTGCTGAATAAATATTGTAAGAGGTTCATTATTATACTCACCTGTCCCTGTAAAAAGAAATAAATAGGAAAAACAAAGCGGCCACTGAAGGTTCGATTAGGCAAGCATGTCCATGACATTCTGTCACATAATGAGAAAAACCCCGTGGCCACATATTTTCTGGCTGTGCACAAAGTCTCCCATGAGGGTTTGGAAGCCTGCGGCATTCAGCTAGTTAAAGGAAATTATCATTTTAACAATCTTGAACCAGCTTTAATAGAGCAGGAGGCACACTGGATCTTCGTATTAGACTGGCAACTAGGGGCCTTAATATAGACTCTGGTTGGCTGGAAGAAATGCATTGACGGGAGCTCAGCCATGCCCCCCCCAACTCAATCCCCAGGTTGGAGCATTGTATGGAATGCTATGGAAGTGGTCGGGGGGGGGGGGGCTGCTTAATTGATGGAGGGCTGCAGTGGTGACCAGCTCATAAATTTGTTGTGGGTGAGAGTCACGCCGGCCAAGGAGCATTTTCCACTAAGGGACAACCTGGAATGCTGATGGTGCAGTTCCTATTTACTTTACACAAGATACTTACATAGGCCACTGTGCCAGCTGGATGCTGTCATAAGCCGCTTTATATATGTAGGCATATTTGTGCCTTTATGATTAGACTATGAGTGTAGGACAGTCAAATCTACTGTCATTGGTCTTTGATTATGCTGCTACAATTGCTCCATTTTTATTCCCCTTCATTTAATTGAACAGCCTTGTTAAATTTGCATTAGGAGAGTTTGGGGACTTTTTGATTTTTTTCTTTTTTTACCTTTTTCTGGCCTCGATTCAATAAAAGTAGAAAAAAATTCTCATGGTGGAAAAAAATCAATTCATGAGAAAAAAGCCCGAGAATGTCACTGTTACTGAATCACTAGATAAAAAGACAATGAAAGTCAATGGCAGCTTTTACTACAGTGTAGAAAGGATTAAACAGTGCTCTACCTTTCTTAGGAGTAAAAAATTGCCATTGACTTTCATTGTTTTCTTATCTGGTGATTCAGCAACAGTGAAATTCTCAGGCTTTTTTCTCATGAATCGAATCTTTTACTACCATGAGAATTTTTTTCTACCTTTATTGAATCGAGACCTATCTGTGTATATTACTGTGAATAAAACATTAATCCAGTTTTTTCTACTTTATTTCTAGCCTTGGTCATCATTGACTGCACGGAAGTAGAATCAGGGGCGACAGGTTTATGAATGTGCCATTCTGCTTTTAAAGAGAGGAACATTTCATTTGAGGTATTCTGTGCTGGAATAAAAACTTATTGCTATTTCAATTCTTCTGATGTTTTCAGATGTCTTTAATTAATGTTGCTGTTCACCACAGGCTAAGGATATTTACTTAAAGGTTTGGAAATAACCTCACCCTATGGGTTATGCTAAAGAATTAGCAATTTTTTTTCTACATAGCCCATGTCAGGCCCCATGGGACACCTGCCTTCAGGTGAGATCGCAACCCCCAATCTCCGCTGCTGCTTCTGCCTATAGACAAGCCCCCATTTGCCAGGAAGCTGGATATGCCTCACTGGACACGGTTGCCCCCAGGTCTTAATTAGCACAAAGGATGCAGACTTACAGGGTGAAGGCAGATGAACCAGGGACCAGACTGGACAGGAGTCAGGTTGGCTGGAGTCATATACTGAAACGGGGAGGCCGATTCATTAATAGCGCCAGGTAGCGACAGATGAGCGACTGTAGCGTGATTTTTTCAGCGCCAGCCAGTATTCGCTGTGCTTGGCCGGCATTAGCTTGATGACAGCGACTCAGTCGGTGTGCGGTAATGCTGAATACGGGCTGGGGGGTCGCTGTTTCACAGGTCCAGCGTTGTATGTGAGCGCCTGACAACGAATGGCCAGAGCGAACGGCTAGCTTCATATTCATCAACAAATCACGCTCCGAATGTGCTGTCGCTGTCCATTCCTTGTTTAAACCCCAGAGCGCTGGCGGCGATGTGTATTAACTAGTTTTTAACCCCTAAACAACCATATTTTTTGAATGTAACATTATACATGTTTTTAGAATCATTTTGAAATATGAATACATTAATCTCAGACCTGTTAGATCAATTCTGCACATTTTTTTTTTTTTTTTTGACTTAAAAATAAATCCTAACATTGCAGAAGTGTTCTCCGATTTTTTGACATTAAAAAAATTAAAAAAAAAATTAATACCAATTAATTATGATTAATTATAGATTGCTCCATTGAAATGCATTGGACATCGCCAGGGAGCGACAGCTCATACCTGGCGCTGTGAGGGAATTTGCAGCGGCGCTGTTCGGTCCAGGCGGCTTCATGATGAATGCCGCGCTAGCCGTCGCTCTCGCCGGCGCTAGCCTCATTTTGCTTGATAAATGCGTCATTGTGACCGCCGCCGGGCGTACTTGAGTCGGTAGTCGCCGTTAGCTGCCGCTACCTGGCGCTCGTCAGACACTACCTGGCGCTATCGCTTGATGAATAAGGGCCATAGTCATATACTGAGACAGTTCTCATGATATGTGGCACCAAGGGGGGTAACAGAAGAAAGGTAGAATGTCAAGCTAAGAGTAAAAGCCGGGTGGTCAGAGAGTTCGTGGTACAGAGGATGAGACAGGCTCAGGGTCAGGCAGGCTTTGGTCCAGGCAGCGATAAAAGGAATGGTCAGGCAAGGCGAAGTCATCAACAGATAACAATACGCAATTCAGAGGCACTACTAAAACCAGCAGAATGCTATCATGGGCAGTGAGCAAGTGACATGGGAATGCTTATGTAGGACATGGGTGCAGGAGATTGGCTGTGGGAACCCTTGGCTCATTGGCCCAACAACAAGCCACAGGATGTTTAGCCCTTCAGATCAAGGACACCCTGCTCCGCACTCGACGATGGGTTTCATAGACCCATTTAATCCAGCCTTTGGCAGGCACGCTGCCTGCAGCGCCATCTGAGGCCATAATAACCATGTGTACGCACACGTACACAGACAGGGACGCGAAGGGAGGATGCAGTGACGCTCCAGCCAACGCTGCCTGAATCAGTCTCTGGGGCTGGTGTGCTGGCCAGGAACAGCTGCCAGAGCGCGCTGCTCCAAGACAGTGCTGGAGCCACGGATAGGTGACTGAACCGTTGTGACAGCCCATAGGAGGTTGCTGTTTCCAAACTTCAAATAAACATCCTTATGCACCTGTTAAAATCCCCCATCACAGGTACAGGTAATTTTTAGGGCTGCACATTGCATGTCACACTGGCTGCACCAAATAATTAGCATGACTCTCACTGAATGGAAATACATATTAAATACAGTAAGTAAAAAAAGTATGGAAAGAGAAAAACAAAACAAGATGGAGGTAATGTGATACACATTAAAACATATAAGGGTTGATTCAGAGCCCTTTTCTCAACTCAACTTCTCACTAGAGTGAAAGGCAGGAAGAAAAAGGAGAAATATGTAAGAAATTGAAAAAAATTGGAGAGAATGTAAAAGAGAGAGAAAGACGGATGGAATGTGATAAATTGAGAAAGATGTAAGGAATGAAGAAAAGAGAGAAAGATGACGAGAAGGAAATAGGGAAGTGAAAAGAAATGGAGGGGGGAGAAAAGGCAATCTGCTATTCTACATAACAAAAGTGGCCGCATACCCACTATCCCTTTAGCTGGGCACATGCCCACACCAGGTATTTGTGCAGGCACACTCCCTTATTAGTGGGTAGCGGGGAATGTGATTGCCAGCTCCTGGCCGAGGGGGCTCAAGCAGATGTGAGCGAGCTGATTGGACAAGCAGCCGCACATGCGTCATAGGACCGGGAAGAGGTGAGTTTGTTCGAGTGACCTGGGGGGTTTCACACAGCGGGCACCCCCGATCAGGGTGCCCTGGGGGCAAGGACCAAAACCCAGAAAAGCCTGGGTTTTGGTCCACTTTAAATCTTAATGCCCCCTAGGAATCAACTATGACTTGGCCCTGATTAAGTTCAAAAATCAGGGAGGGGGCTAAGATATATATAGAGAGACTGTAGATCAATGAGCTTTAATGAGTTTTGACAAAAACAATTTTTTTTGCTAGTGACTTTCTTTCAATTTCGATATTCTCCAGTTAATATAGAAGGTGTTTGTGAAGATGTGCCTGAAATGTTCTTGGATTCACTCCCACAGATCTACATGGGACCAATTTGTGCATCTCAATTGGGAAATGAGCTATAAATGCCGCTCTGTGATAGGAGATATTTAAAGCTGTTTATGGTTATGAACGTATAATAAAGCTCTCAGAAACTAATATGATTACTAAAGCAACGCCAAACAAGATTCTGCCATTAAACAAGTCAAAGCCAGAGGACATTTTGTTAATTTGTGAGTTTTCATTTGATATACCAAATAAAATTTACTGTTTATAGAAAAGATTTTATTTTTTCTTGCTTACTTTTTGACCTGAGGTGGTTTGTGTTTTTCAGTCTGTTGGTGCTTTTTTTTTTTTTACATTGCACTTTTTAAACCGTAAAAAGCTTCCCCTGACATGGACATTGCGTGGCAATATGCCGTTTTTTTACCGCACCACATCTTATTTAACACTAGCCTTGCAGGGTAAGACACTTTGCTTGAAGCAGCGCCAGATGAAACCTGGCGCTGTAGGTCAGAATCCCATAGATCAGATGGGCAGAACTGGATTGAAGTGTTTAATGCTTATAATTAATATTCCATTCATTTATTTGTACAGAACTTTCATTGTGTCTTGTCATTAATGGAAACACAGGACCTAGATATATTTGGGGGGTTATTAAAATTGAGTTTTTTTTTTTTGTCCTCAACAGTGATTTCCTGTAACTGTAATGATGAAATGCCTGGCAGCACTAAAAAAAATACAGCGCTAAAGATTTCAAGGAGGAAAAAAATCATAAATATGCTGAGGAGCACCAGAAAAGCTGGGATAATCAGTGGTAGGGTCCAACAGGCACTGAAAAAAGCCAGCTAATCAAAGTCAATATTAATCAGCACAGAACCACAAAAATCTGTTAGCAATAGTTATAGTTACCGATTTGCTTAATTCCGAATGTGACACAACAACGAATACGGACAGCAGCAATGATGGGTCAGCTGCTGTGCCCTAAACTTTAGAACGGAGCTTTCCATAAGTCTCTGCCCATAAATGGTGATCATATAGCGCTGCAGCCCCGCAGCTCTCATCTCCTGAAAACAATTGCATTGAAGCACACGTAAGCACAACAAAGTAGAGTTTATAAATCAGGTCCAACGTTTTTACGTTTTTACGTTTTTAAGATGGCAAAATCATAAATATTTATTGCAAAATTATATCTACACTTAATCTTACATATTAAAAAACATATAACACATAAGGATAGAGCCTTAAAGGAAGGAGGGGGGGGAATAAAGATGACAAATTGCTATTTCATGGTCATATATATAGTATATGTATAGTAAATAATACCAGGCTGGCAATATTAAAGTGCTAAAGTGCTATCATACAGAAATTGTATGCAATATATAATATATACAATAAAAAAAAAATATATAAGGAAAAGTGCCAATGCTAAAGTGCTGCAATATACATAAACCTATCCTACAGTGTCATCAAGTACATAAATGAGGACCAGCCGGGTGAGCATCAGAAGAAATATACATTCAATAGCAGACAGATCTTACATGTGAAACAGGACCAAGCAGCCCCCCCGTGCGCCTACGCGTTGCGTGACGTCAGACCGCGTCACTTCCTCAGGGCGGACAATAAAAACTAACATAACCTAACACACTACCTTTTATATTCACCTAACAGGCTCCAGCGCCACCCGCCACACACCATGCCGGCCTCCAGACATGCCCCGGCCGGAAGTGTGCCTGGCAAGGACAACGCTCTGACGCGCCTCGGCCGGAAGTGTGTCAGAGCACCGGCGTGCACTCCTCGAACAGGAAGCGCGCGCCCCACAGGGACGCGCACATTCAGTGGAGACAAAGGCAGTGAGCATGCGCGGGAGCCCGAACAGGTGGATACAGGGAAAATGTTCAAACATATTTTTATTTTAATCATAGGGCTGCGCAAAAGTAATTTGGAAAAATCTCCTATATACAACATATAATACACAAAAAGGGCAGGAGCCCAACTCTATATGTAAAACTATATACAGTGTTCATATACAAAGCCTCCAGCAGTATTATAATACAGTGAAGAATACATCTCTTCTACATAGTGGTGGAATCTTCAATATACTCCATAACAAATGTAACTATTAACTACCTATGTGAATAACACAAGCTCAATCTATCGAGATGTGAGGCCCAAGAACACAATCATGATATGACTACAAGCTGGCCAAATAAAGCCAAAGGCACAAACTAAATCTATCGGAGTGTAAGACCCAAGAACACCATCTTGATATTAATACAGGTCATCTAAATCCAACCAGGGACAAAAGCTGTAAAAGAACTTTCAGCCCCAAACAAAGGCAGTATGAAAATTACATTCCTCAATTAACCATTAGATCACAGAGAGGAACTCGCATACCTAGAGGAGCGGATTAGATAAGCTTAAGGCCAAACTGAAGGGTGTATGTTACCCCATAAGTCTGATCATATAAGTGACTTACTGATGCCATATCTGGCAACTGAAACACAGAAAGTCAGAGAGGCAATACATGTAAAGCAAGGAATCAACAAATTAGACACAAGATAAAGTAGACGGTTTGTTCACTCTTCCTCATCATTTTGCTGGTACACCATCATCTTCATTATATCTTGTCTTTTATTGCCTTCTACGGTGGACCCATAAAACGCCAACGGCTGTTCTGAACTGGAGGAACACATGGTGACTCAAGGTGCAAACATGTGACTGTAATAAAAAAACAAACAACAACATAAACACCATATTCCCACAACAACCCCTAAAAACCTATAAAATCAATGGATGTAACTGAACCCCCAAGTGAAATACTGTGAGAAAAAGTTTTTTAATTAATATTGCAAAATTCCAGAATGTGTGCCCTATGTGCCCAAAAACGGTGTGAAAGCTAGGTCCTCGTTCAGTCCCACGGGCGTTTGGGAATCAAGATTAAAAATCCACCGTAGTTTTTTTTGTTGAAGCACTTTTTTCATATTGCCCCCACACGGTCCTACCCTGACCTTCTCGATGCCATAACCTTCAGGCTACTAAAGTACTACTACTTCATACTACTAAAGATGACTCCTGTAGATCTACAATTAATTAGCTGCCGTACAGAAAATTGTTTGCCCGTTTTTAAGTTTCTGACAGACTTCTGTCTAGTCATATGTGGACAAATCGAGCACCCCCACAGGGAAAATTCCCACTAATCTCTTTCTGTTGCCCCAACCAATTTGGGAGTACATTAAAGTGACTACTGAAAACCCTGTCCCGTAGGTTAGGGGCCCTGCGTGCTGTCATACGTGCCCCCCCCCCCATATCCATCTAGCCAAATGTGGATCTGTCTTTAATATATCCCAATGGTTTTTCAACAGACCTCACCAGCTAATGGAGTATATTGAAGATTCCACCACTATGTAGAAGAGATATATTCTTCACTGTATTATAATACTGCTGGAGGCTTTGTATATGAACACTGTATATAGTTTTACATATAGAGTTGGGCTCCTGCCATTTTTGTGTATTATATGTTGTATATAGGAGATTTTTCCAAATTACTTTTGCGCAGCCCTATGATTAAAATAAAAATATGTTTGAATGTTTTCCCTGTACTCACCTGTTCGAGCTCCCGCGCATGCTCACTGCCTTTGTCTCCATTGAATGTGTGCGTCCCTGTGGGGCATGTGATTCCTGTTCGTGGAGGGCACACCGGTGCTCTGACGTGCTTCCGGCCGGGGAGCGTCTGGAGGCCGGCGCGGTGTGCGGCGGGCGGCGCTGGAGTCTGTTAGGTGAATATAAAAGATAGTGTGTTAGGTTCTGTTAGTTTTTGTTGTCCGGCCTGAGGAAGTGACGCGGTCTGGTCACACAACGCGTAGGTGCACGGGGGGGCTGCTTGGTCCTGTTTCACACACATATATATATATATATATATATATATATATATATATCACAATAGATTTAAATCTCAACGTGTGAAAAAGTAGTTCTTCTCAGTCTGAAACAGTCAATTTCATGCAACACAGAGCTATTCACAACAATGTACAGTTCCTGCGATGAAAACTGTCCCAAAACACATGCCTCTCCACACACCGTGAAATCCACCATCTATAGTGTTTGGATTCCTACCAAATAAATGGCAGAAACAGAAGCGAAATAACAATAATCCCCCAATGGGTGCTCAATTAATCCAATATCCAAAGATCATGGTGTCCAATGATTTCAATATCCAAATATAACAGGCTTTAAATGACACTTGGTAATTCAGTCAAATTGGTCAATGAAAAAGCCATCCAGTGCACCAAACATGTGAAGATAAAAAAACAATCTAGTGCAATGCCATTAAAAAACTCCAAAGTAGTTTAATATATAAAGATTTGCACTCACAAAGCTAAACAAAATATGACATTTAAAAATGTATGACAGGCTGATTCATCACTAGCGGCAGGTAGCGACAGATGAGCATCTGTAGCAGAGTGCCCGCTAGTAGTCGCTGTGTTCGGCTGTGGGTCGCTAGTTCATAGCAACTCAGTCGCTGTGCAGTAATGATGAATACATTGTGAGGAGTCGCTATTTGACCAGTACAGCACTGTATGGGAGCACATGTTAGCGACTGGTCAGTCCGACCGACTCACAACATATTCATTAAAAAACATCCTCACAAAACTCTGGCTCTGAAAAATGCTTCTCTGAAGCCCAGAGCGCCGGAGACTGTGGGTTTAAAGTCTGTTTTTCAGCATCTATCCACTATTAACAAAGCGAAAACATATGCAATTACATTGTAACATCATTGTAACATGAACACTTTAATGCCATACCTGTAATGTCAATTCTGCAGAAATATATAAAACATGAAAAATATTTGAAAAAACTGCTTTTTCTATGCCAGAAGAGGTCACAACATTATTTGAGATTTAAAAACAAAAAAAAAACCCTGTTTAAATAGAAGAAAAGGATCGTCCATTGAAATGTATGGGAGAGCGACAGGTAGCCAGAGGTAATACCTGGCGCTGTGCAAGGCTGAACGCCGGCGGTATATGCTGAGGCTGGGATAATGATGAATCGGACACTACCTGGCGTTATCCCAGTCGCTCAACAGATTCTGCTTGATAAATGTGTAATTGCGTGCCGTGTCTGGCGTTCACCTGTCGCTACCTCTCATTTACAAGGCACTACCTGATGCTATCCCTTCATGAATAAGGGCCTTATATTAAACTATTTTGGTTCTGTTTCTGCCATTTATTTGGTAAGAGTCCAAACACTATAGGTGGTGGATTTTACTGTGTTTGGAGAGGCATGCGTTTTGGGGCCGTTTTCATCATGGCAACTATACATCGTTGTGAATAGCTCTGTGTTGCATGAGATATTGCTATATATATATATATATATATATATATATATATATATATGTAGCAATATTGAAGTTCATTGTGCAATGATAACAGCATGCACTTATGAGCTACAACATTTACAGTATTAGGCCTCGATTCAATAAGAGTTGAAAAAAATTCTCATGGTAGTAAAAAATTAGAAAAATGAGAAAAAAGCCTGAGAATGTCACAGGCCCTTATTTATGAAGGAATAGCGACAGGTAGCGACGGGTGATCGACCGGTAATGACGGGCACCGCCACGAGAACGCCGGCTCCCCACCACAATCACACATTTATCAAGCCGATCCTGCTTAGCGACTGAGATAGCGCCAGATAGCCACTCATTCATCATTATTCCAGCCTCAGCCCACAGCGCCAGCGTCCGACTTTGAACAGCGACAGGTATGACCTCTCACTACCTGGCGCTCTCCAATGCATTTCAATGGAACAATCTTTAAATATTCATAATTCATTGTTATTAATTTTTTTTTTTTTAAATGTGAAAAATTCTGTGACCACTTCTGCCATGTTAGATAATTTTTTTAAAGTGGACCAACACCCACGGGTGATCGGCCCGGGAATCTATAAGATTCCCGGGCCGATCACCCCCCACCCCGTGGGACATCCGAGATCGGGATGTCCCGCGGGGTGAAACCCCCCCAAACACCCCAAACTCCTTACCTTATCTTCGGCGGCGGCCGGCCGCCGCCGCCTCCCTCGCGCTCCTGTAGGCGTGCGCGTGCCCGCGCCAGCCGTCTGCGAATGGCCGGCGGGGGCGCGCGCGGGCGCGCGCCGAAAGTGACGCGAGGGAGGCGGCGGCGGCGGCTGCCGCTTAGACGTTCCTGATCCTCGCTTGTACGTCAGCGCTGGGAGCGGGGAGAGGTGAGTTTTTCGGGGGGTTAGGGGGGTTTCACACAGCGGGGCACCCCGATCGGGGGTGCCCCACCGAAGTGGACCAAGACCCAGGATAGTCAAAATCCTGGGTGTTGGTCCACTTTAAGGTAAAAAAAAAAAAAAAATTGTGCAGAATTGATATTACATTACAATTGATATTTCATTGTCTTCCTATCTGGTGATTCAGTAAGATTCTCAGACTTTTTCTCATAAAGTAATTTTTTAACTACATTGTTTTCAACTCTTATTAAAATGAGGCCTTAGCCATCTATACATTACAGTCAAAGTTGGGTGTTTTACCAAAACAGAGAAGTCTATAGTTTATAAAAAAATTAATATTAGAAACAGGCTTGGACTGACACCACTGGGGTCCCTTTGAGGGCCCTCATCACCTGAAATAAAAATATCTTATCTGTGACATCCCAATTCTAAACACAGAGACTGGCATAAGATTTCTGTGCATGGTCCCTGGATATAAGCCAGTGATACTTTCATCTATGTGTGTGGTGGACCCTCAGACTAAAATCTACTGGTGGGCCCCACACACCACAGTCCAAGACTGCTTGGAAATCACCCCATAACAATATTCACAAGTCTCACAACAAGTCAGGTTTCATGTGACTCCTTCACTCCTCTTTTCAGTCATTATGACTCTTCCATTCACTGCAATGGGGTGGCATGCCGACAGTCCCTGGCACGCTATCTATATCGAGGGTTGATCCTGGCCCAAAGAATTCTGAGGTGCACCTCCCCTCGTTAACAAAACATAAGAGGCATGCTGACTCAAAATGAAATGTAACTAGAAAATATGCTATTCGTGTCAGCAGTAAGAGGGAAAGAGCGCACAACCAGCAACATCCGTGCATCCATGGCTAACTATGCAGCTTTTAGGGAGTGATACGCCACTGCCTTACCCAACCATATATAAAGAACACCTGACATTCCAATAAAGCAGCAAAACACTGCACAAGGTGAATGTAATTGCTCTTCACAATGCACCCATACTTACCCATCGGCCATACTTTGGTCTTTATTGTCATGCTTACACTGGTCCACCAGGTTAACAGGGAATCCTCCAGTGGGCCCCCAAACCTGCGGGTTCCTTATTTCCATTTAACATGGTGCACTGTGTGTATATTGTATACTAGAACAAAATATATTAAAGGGGAACTTCAGTTAAAGAATGACCCCTGTCCTGCCACCCTACCCTGGCACAGAGATATGATGGTGAGTTACAAAGAAAAAAAAACCCTTACCTTATCAAGAAACCCATGCCATCCTCCCAGTCTCCAGCGGCCTCAATAGGAAAAGAAACAAAGATGCATTCCCCTGCTCTGCACGTGCTCCCGCCGCCCAATCACTTGAATGGACTGGAGTGTACATGGAGTGGGGGGGTGCAACTCTGTGTCTTCCATCCAAGATGGTGGCACACCCAGGGTCTGGAAAGCCGGCGGAGTGGCTTGGGCCCCTTGATAAGGTAAGGTTTTTTTTTTTCTTTGTAACCCTCCCTCCTGCCTCAGTGCCAGGGTGGGTTAATGGAGCAGGGGTCATTCTTTAACTGAAGTTCTACTTTAAAATAAGTGTGTGTACTATATATTGTATACTAGAACAAAAAAAGCTATTAAGATAAGTGTGTGGTTTAATAAGAAACATTGCAAGATATGGGCTAAAATATTCAGAGAGATTAAGATTACGAGCCTAATTTATCAAGCATTTATGCAACACAGTGCCAGATCGGTGCAAATTAATGGGGTGCAAAATATAATTTATAATTTTTTTTCACACTTGTTGCTGCACTGCAAGAAACACATTTACCAAAATATTAGAGGAGCAGCAACATGCTGGAAAAATTCTATTTCACATTTTTCACTGAAATGGCATTGTCTGGCATAAGTGCGGGATAAACTAGGCTCTTAGTTACCATTCCTTGATTGCATTAATAGATTGTGTTTTTTAAATATGACCAATAAACATACATATTTTTAGCAGTAAAGCCTGAGGCCATATTTTTAGCAGTAAAGCCTAAAAGCCAGATTGCTTCCATTCACTGCTCAGGGGCAATAATCAGGGCATCTGGTAAATCTGGTTGTGAGGAATAGGGCAAATATTACATTTTCATTTCACAATTTCATTTTGTCACTGATGCCCGGCGTCCCCCTCTAAGATCCTCTGTATGTAGCAAATGTCACCCTTACAAGGCTAGCAGGAAAAGGAAGTCCATTTATGGGCATGAGGTACTCAGAATAGGCAGTTTGAGGATAAAAGCCCCCCTGGGCCAGACAGAGAGGAGCCAGAGAGGAGCTAGGATCCCTCTCTGCTGAGGTGTGATAGCATATGGGAGCTTCAAAAGAACCTGTGCCTGGGAGGAGGGGGGGTGGAGGGGCAGGGACCTTGCTTTAAGGTTGGCCAAGTAGACGAGAACAGGGTCATCGCGCGGCAGCATGCTGGAGGCGGCCAAACAATCTATAAGCTCTTGACATACCCCTTGTGGGAGCTCTTCATCACCACTCTACAACTGCTTCTTAAAGTAACTGACTATTATATTTCTGTAACCTGTAACCTACTACTCAGAACATCATTTGTATTTATTCATATTCCATCATAGCCAAATGTTTGTTATCACTGCCTAGTGCGTATTGCAATAAAACCTATATTTAACTTGAGCGATCTGTTTGCCTTAGCCAAGAATCTGGGTGTCCGCAGGCTTTGGGCCTGGTAGTCCAGCTAGGCAGGCTCGGACAGAGTTTTGGAAAAGCAGTCTGTGTGTCTGGAGGTCCCTGATTGATAGTTGGATCACGTGACCCGCGGTTCCATGACACTGGTTATATTTTCTGTTGCAAAATAGCTGCATTTCTCTGTTGCGTACCTGCCTTTACATGTTTTTTTTATACTTTTTAAGGGTTACATTTAACAAATTTCAGTCAACGTAATTACCCAGTCTTGCTAACAAATACACATCTCTCTAAAGTTGTGACTTAGAGGTGTTAATAGAGATCCATAGTGAGAGCTTTAAAGGAGAATTATCATACATTAAAAATAGTAGCCTTGATGTATTAAGCGGCTGATCGACTAATCACTTCCCATTATTCGCAACATATTTATGCTGGCTTAATGGACTTGGATGAATACTAACGAACACCTGTTCTGTTCTACAACTTTTTACAGCAAATACTGTTGCAATCAAAGTTTTTGCATTGACAACTGATTTTTGGAGCTTGAATATATATATATATATATATATATATATATTATATAAGACTTTTAAGACACTACACATATGTGTAAGACCCGTTCCATGCTACCATAAACTATAAAAGTACGTTTTCTACAAGATTTCTTTAATTTCCCTAACCTAATCTGCTGTGGCAGTTTGATAGCTTGAGCTCAACAGTTTTTCTAAGAAAATACCAATATTAAAGCCCCGCGAAATGCTAAACCCATGAAAATGCCAGCAAATAGTTGGTTTTCTATATGTCCAATGCTAGAAATATACAGCTCTGTTTGCTAAAATTGTTGCTCAATTCTTTGCTTTTCCAAATGCACATAGAAAACTAAAGACAGAGCAAACTAACCAAAAATCACAATGTAAATCAGGTCCTAAGTCTAAATCATTGATGTTTCAGGGGTTTATTCATCAAGGTCTAGCGTCAGGTAATGTCTCGTAGTGGCAAGCAGCCTCTGGTGAACGCCGGGCGCTGTACGCAATACCACATTTATGAAAGCAAATCTGGTGAGCGACTCTAACAGCGCCATGTAGTGTCCGCTGTTACAGGCAGCTCAGCATATAGCGCCGACGCTCTAGCTTCCAGAGCGCCAGGTATTTCCTGTTGCTACCTGTCGCTCTGCCATACATTTCAATGGACGTTCCTTTTCTTTTGTTTAAACAGGGTTTTTTGTTTTTACATTTTTTTTCTTTCACCTCTCCTGGCCTAGAAAAAGTCAAACTTTTTTTAGATTTTTTATATTTTTATGCAGAATTGTCATTACAGGTCTGGCATTAAAGTATTAATGTCAAAATGTTACAACAATGTCATTCCATGTGTTTTCGCTTTGTTACTGATGGATATGTGTTCAAAAACAGACTTTAATCACACAGCGTCTGGCGCTCTATGCTATAGCAACCAGATCCAGAGGGCCTACGCTCTGTGGGTCTGTTTTTGTTGAATATGGTGTGAGTTGCAAGAGTCGGCTGCACTGAGAAGGCGCTACCTTTCGCTCGCTGCAACGCTGTACTGATGTTAGAACACCCAACATACATCTCATTCATCAATGCCGGCCAGGTTACTACAGCAACTGAGGCGCTCTGTTACAGTGCCCAATACACGCACAAGTGCATCTACTAGAGGTCGCTCTAAGCACCGCTATACAGCCGCTCATCTGCCGATACCTGGCGCTAGTAATGAATCGATTCTCTATCGATTTTTACTAAAACTTCACAAAGATTAAAATCAAGAAAGACCTTTGCTGCTTTTCAGCTGCTTTGCGGCTTCATTTTTATACCAAGCTGCGAACAGGCTCTCCTCTCCGCTTGCCTGCCCGCCACCTTACCTACGGTCACCAGCTCAGATCTGACTACCCAAGGCAGCCAGACCAACGTCCCCTACACTTCTCCAGCCCAGAGGAAACCTCAGCACTTCTCCTGCCTGCCCCCTCTGCAATAACCGGCTTTTCTGTTTTTTCCCCTGCCCTCTGCACTACAACTAATACCACAGCCCATCCAGTCTGTGGTGGTGAGTGATTAGCACTGAGCATAAACTGTACTAATTGTTCTATCAACTTTGATCAACTTACTAATTCTGCAAGTCTCATAACCTCCTTATATTTGTTTTACCTTTATTTAGAAGTATTTTCACATTTCCCCCACAACGGTTACAAGCCTCAAAACTAGAGATGAGCGAACTTTTCAAAAATTCGATTCGGACGATTCGCCGAATTTCTCAAAGAAATTCGGGTTCGTCCGAATCGAACTTTAGCGAATCGCTCATCTCTGGTGGGAGCGGGGAGGCCGGCTGCGCTGTCAGCGGGCGGCGGAAGCCGGCGGAAGCCGCCCGCTGACAGCACAGCCGGCCTCCCCGCTCCCACTATACAGCAAACACTTACCGGCATGGTGGGAGCAGGGAGGCCGGCTGCGCTGTCAGCTGTCATCAGAGGACGCGTCATCAGAGGAAGCCGGCTTCCGCTGATGACGCGTCCTCTGATGACAGCTGACAGCGCAGCCGGTCTCCCCGCTCCCACCATGCCGACATTTTTTTTTTTTTTATTTCAGGGAAAGTTCGATCAGCACGAACCACTAAAAATTCGGGTTCATGCTGAATCGAATTTTCCCTGAAATTTGGAGCGAATTCAGGTGCGTTAGAACCAATTCGCTCATCCCTACTCATAACACATCTCTGATCAGAACATTAAAGCAGACCTCAACCAATTAACCCGCACTAACCACTAAAACCCTCTCTAACAGTATAAGCATCTCAATCCATCCAGAATAATCATCTGCCTCAACCCACACTGCTTACTTGGACTTTTAGGAACAGTACTTATTTCGACCTACAACCCCTAAACCATCTAGGACCCACCTACCACATCGCTCCACCCCGCTAGAAACTCACCTCACACTGAATAAGGAACCATCCACCACAAACCAGCTCAAAGAACTTAAAATACAGGGCTAATAGTGTAATAAAGACTGACCAATCTGTATAACGCTATCTGAAAGGGGAAATCCCTCACACAGCAAGATTAAAAATTCCAGCAATTTTTTAGGCCTACTTAGTCAGAGGCAATGATACCTAGTTGTTTCTGATTTAAATAAAAGGTGGAAACACCCCCTCAAACAAAACTTTGATTTGTTAATATTATTGCATTTATTTATTCATGTATTTATTTATATATACTTCCCTTTTTTCCCTCACAGGATCACGGAGAACATTAACCCTCTATTGACTCTCCCTATTTAACCTGTCATTTCTAACAAAACCTTTTTATCCACAGCGCACCTACACATATCTTTTCTCCACCTAGGCCCACACCTAAGTTGGATTAGATTAACCCATCTACATTTTCCCCAGGGTGGATACAGGTTTTTCCCTCAAGTAGGAGCTGCTCAAATTATCTAATTGTGCTTTCCTCAAACCAACTTCTGCAGGCAGAACATCATGGTTGCAATTGCAGGGATGCCTATAAAAGCACCACTGCCAGAAATACAGGAGCTAGCCAGCACAGTTAGCAGTTTCTTCTTCTGTCTGATACTAATCAGAGCAAAGGAAAACTAATTGGTGGCTGCCTGGGAGGTGTAAATGAAAGATTGCAAAAGTCTGATTTATACAGTACTTAATACAAAAAAAGATAATTCTGATTCTAAGGCTTGTTAACAAAAATGTTTTGGCACTAAACAGAAATGAATATTTAAAATTTACATTTTCTAAAAAGTCCAAATCTAAAATTGGCACAAACTGGTTTAGGACAAATCATTTGGCAGTGGTGGCCATACATTTCATAGAAACATAAAATCATTGAAGGTTGATGGCAGAAGAAAACCATATGGTCCATCTAGTCGGCCCTTATGTGTATACTGTATGTTCTCTTTATCTTAGGATAGATGTGTGCTTATCCCAGATATGTTGAAATTCACTTACTGTCGATTTTTCAACTCTCTATCTCTGCTGGAAGCGCCCATGAATGGGATGCAATGAAGCTGCACAAAATCCCATGAGACTCTAATGAGCGGCACAGGACTTTGAAGAGCACGGCTAAAGCCATGCTGTCACTTACAGACCGCCAAGCCAGGGGGGCAGAGGATCGGGTACTGAAGATGCCGGATATTGTCAGGCAGGTAATGGCGACATTCAAATGATAAATAAGGGCTGATTGGGGGGAATTGCCCTGCTTTTATTTTTGGTCCGATGTTCTTCTTTAAACTCCTGTCCAGACATGTGCTAAATTCCTCCCACCTCATTCCCTGTGGGAACAGTGTTAGGCAATCAATTTTAAAGAATCTTAAAATCTCACATTAGGGGGGTTATTTACTAAACGTTCACTGGGCAGTCACCGTGCTAATGTAACAGTGGCCTATTCGCCAGGCTAAGTCCGTATTTTCCATAATTACGTCCCATTGTTTTAACCGGGCGAATGCTACAGAGCGGCTTTCAGTGCGCCAGCTTTTAGCAGTGAATCCCATAGGAATCAATGTTATTTTCGAGGAGAATGTTGATTGATGTTGATAGTATTTTACCTTATCTTTCACTAATACATTGAGCGTGAAGGTCAGATAGCTAACTAGTATTGGAGTAACAACTAATGCTTTCTTTTTTTTTTATAACTATTATTTTTTGGCTTCCCAAACAACCCAAACACTCCAGAGGCACCACACATACATTCTGAGACATATTCCATGCTGCTATAAGTTGATAAAGGAGCACTATTGCGAAATTGTGTAATATTAAAACTCCATATAGGCACGTCGGCTAATGAGAGGAGGGGTCACTTATACATGTGAACTGAATAATACTCCCTCCAAGCTTGTAGTTTTCTTTTGCTGGGAGGAGTAAAATTCAGGGGTGACAAATTCTCTTCTTTGCATTAAAATAAAAAAAACAAGCCTTACTGGCTATTTCTTGATACCAGGTATATAATTAACCCTCCTCCTGCTATCCAGCATATTTAGATGGATTTTTATCATTGGGCCATTTTTCATGATAGTGCTCCTTTAAGTGAGTTTTTAGCAAAATGTCTTGTTTTGTCACAGCAAAATGCACAACCACACGTTGCCCGGTGTCAATCACACCCTTTTCACTAGTAAATGCTACACATTTTTTCCAGTGAAATGTGACGAAGACACAGCAAAATTCAGACAATTGTCAGTTATTCCTCATGTTCACCACCACAATATAGCTAAGATGCTTACATGCTGCGACCACTCCAGCCAATCAAAGAAGAAGCCTACTCAATCATGACAGGCATCAGAGACATACACTGAGGCCAGTCGGGTAGCTAGCTGTAAGCATCAGAGCGGACTGGGCTGAAACCAGAGCCAATGATTTAACCTGCAGGTTTTGTGCCTGTAAAGCAACTTTAAAGGGTCAATCAAACCAGACTGCCCATTTTTTACAGTCCCCCCTACCTGCCACCCTCCCCATGCTGTGTGCGCTCCCACCTGTCTGTTCACTTTCATGGGCAGGCAGGAGCGCACAGCGCAGGGAGCGAACTCTCCTGGAGACGCCTGCCATCTGGAGGGGCTTGAGCAAAGATGGCGACCAGCGCTGGAATTACCCAATGATTGGTACTGGATTGTGGGCAAGATAGTTTAAGTGTTGCAAAAAAATGGGCAGTCCGGCTGCCTGATTCATTTCCTGTTGCATTCCTATTAGGGCAATAGGTTCTTCCTACCCTATTCTTTTCACTATGTTTTAGGAGACGTGGAGGCTGATTTATTACTAGCGCCAGGTATCGGCAGATGAGCATCTGTATAGCGGCGCTTAGTGCGACCTCTAGCAGATGCTGTAAGCGGGTTTCGGGCGCTGTAACAGAGAGCCTCAGTCGCTGTAGTAACCTTGCCGGCATTGATGAATGTGATTCGCTTTCATAAATGTGGTTTTGCATACAGCGCCCAGCATTCACCAGATGCTGCCTGCCGCTACGAGGCACTACCTGGCGCTATCCCTTCTTAAATAACCCCCATAGTCTCCAAGGCAGCTACCTGGTTCCCTTTGCATAGTTTCTTCAAGCTGGATTTGTGGGTGTAACAAGCGGCAATGGTCATACTCACCTAGTCCCCACCAATTTGTTACGTTAGTTTTTTTGTGCCATATGGGAACATTTTCAGAATAAAACATAGATTCTCTTTATAATTTGCACATACACAGTAGAATTATAGCATTCTAATAAAATGTCTCACCTCTGTAAATATCAGCTTTATATACGATGTATGTTGCAGTTACATAAAACCAGCATATACCGTAGCAGGCAATTCTTGTGTTATTTTATAAAAGTCATTTTGTTCCTGAATAGTTCTACAGACAATCTCTAACAGACAAAACACATTACCTCCAGAGGAAGGTTAGTAAACAGATGTCTTATGCAAATTTAATGTATACAAACCTTATCCGCACATGTTTAATTCACAAAAGAGTGCTCTATCCTTAGAAGTGACACGTGTGTAAATCCCACCGTATAATCTGCATATAAAAATCTAGGCGGAACTAACACATAAAAAAAAAAAGAAAAACAAGTCCGATTTTTTCTGAACATATTGGTCTTCTGAAATAAATTAGCACCACATTAATAAACCCAGCGAACACATTGCACAATTAAATAGAATGGAAAGTTTTACATTTCGCACAGTATGTGTTAAAGTTAAGGGAAGTCAACTAAATGTAAGTAAAATGAGATAAATGCTATTAAAGCAGAACTATTTTAAAAAAATGACCATAGTTCAGCTGTACTACATAGCAGCGGGTCAGCGCGATACACTGGCCACGCTGATAGGCTACTCAGTGTGGCGCTCACACAGGGCCAGCAAGACGGGGCAGCTGCCGGGGCCCCACTGACAGGGCCGGCCTTTGGAGTGTGCAACGGTGCTTGCCTGACGGCAGACTGGGAGGGCACCGCCACAGCTGATGCCCACATTTCCTCGAATGGTGGGGTTCCACACAACGGGGCATCTCGATTTAGGGGAGGAAGTTCTGCTTTTAAGCTGCCCACCCCTGCTGATTCCTATTCCTGGAGCATCCCAATCTGTGATACCCTACTGTGCGACTTGTGAAAGATCCCCCCTAGTTTGGACGTTTACTCAAATTGGCGATCCCACACTGTATTCACCAGTTCGAGGAAAGTTCAAACAAAGGGGGGAGGGTCACACACAGATTAATTTAGGCAGGTTTGAGGTCAGGTTTAAAGGGGTTTGGTGTGCTTCAAAATAGCATGATCCTTAGGGGGCATCCAGATTTGGGACGTCCCTCAGTGATGTGACTCGATTCTTCACCACAAAGGGGCCACTGAGACCATGCCGCCCAAGGACCCACATAAACCTGGAGCTGGCCCTGCACTCACATGTGACCGCAAGTGGCCCATCAGCGTGGCCAGTAGCTGAGCCTATCAGCTGACCGCCACTGGCCCTGGAGGCTGATAGGTTGCACTGCAGTGGCCCCAGAAGAGGTCCAGAAGCGGTAAATATCCCAGCACCCTTTGTTTGTTTTATCAGTGGCGATGCGCAGTGGGGCAGCCCAAATCGCGCTCCACTGTTCTATATTAAAGCTGAACATTATTTACCTTAGTTCCATTTTAATACTATGTCAATAATAATGGTCTTGGTCCTATCGAATTGCTTATAAGTAATGTTTTCGCACCTATGAGATATCTTCAGGTTCGCTAATGATCCCATCATCTTAAATTCGAAGCCCCCTTTAAAAAACCTGATTGGACTTTTCCGTTTACTGTTTTAGAATAGGTTGTTGGGGGAGATACCATGCTAAGAATACTGCGTGCTACAGTATGCATAATAAGTACTTACTGTGTATTAAAGAGGTCCACTGCACAGAGAAGAATCACATTTAACTTTGGATAAAAGAGCAGAGAGATGGTATGTTCCCACCAATTTCCCTGTCCTCCCCCCTCCTTCACTTCTTCCCTTTTTTCTTCTTCAATTGTTGTTCTCTTTGTACCTTTCAGGTATTGACTTTGCTTACCTTTATTTTTTTCTTGGCCGCCATCAAACTCCAGCTCCAAGTCTATGTGAGCTATCGGGTCAGAGAGTCTAAGTGGGTCCATTATGGTGCGTCATGTCACCCTTCAGCTTTGATAGCCTTTGCCAGCTTTTCTGCTGCCATTATTGTATGGCTCTGGTTCTTGCCGCCATTCACACTCCAGTCTTTTGTACTTTTTCTGTCCTTGATTTACCGGCCACTGTTGCCGATTATCCTCTGGTTTGCCCAACTTTCTTGGCTACCACTGAAGGGCCCTCCACTGCTGCTGATCGCTCTCCTGTCCTCACCACCTTCTCCATTGTTACTGATCATCCTATGGTCCTTGCCTCCTTCTCTTCTGTTGATTGCTCCTAAGTCTTCGCCAATTCTCCACTGTAGCTACCTGTATTTATCTAACAGCCCTTGTTGTTTACTCTACTGCCAATGGGGGCATTCGGGGGTATACATAATATAGAAGCAGGGTAGGCAACCGCTACTGGGCCCAGGGCATTAGGGGGCCTAGTGAAAGCTGGCCGCTCCTGCCTGCTGCTGCAGTATGCAGTGTGCAAGCACTGTCTGCAGGGAGCATCAGGAGCCAGAGCACTCTGGGAAACAAGGTGCTGACATCCTAGTTCCACCCTGCAGAGCCTAGAGTCCAGCAGAGAGCTCCCAAACATGGCATACTGCATCTGCATCCTAGAAAGAAACTGGCATCAGAAATTGACTGGCCCCACCGCCATCATTCCGGGCCGCACAACGCACAGACATTGCCCAGACTAGTTTCTGTGTTTTGCTCACAAGGCTTTACTGCAAGTAATTTACCTAATGGTGGGGTTATGTTTTTTTGGGGGTCCAATATGACTTTTGCTATGGGGCCCTATGAAACCTATGTATGCCCACGGTGTCATCCACCTTCTCAGCTACCTCTGAAGGGTCCACCACTGCTGCCAATCAATATCCAATCCTCACCACTATCTCCATTGCCACTGATCATTCTCTGGTCCTTACCTCCTTCTTTTCTGCTGCTGATTACTCTGTTTTTGTCACTTCTCCACTGTAGCTATTCATCTGACGGCTCTGGTTGCTTACTCTGCCACCAAGAGGCCTTTGGTTGTAGCCACTGCAGAAAGCTGGTGAGGGCTGTGCTGCTTTGCGAGTGCCACTAAATTAAAGTTATACTAAAAGCAAACCCGATTGGTGTCCTATTGCACTCAAACTTCAATCTGTTCTCAAAAAGACCCTGTTACATAGTTACATAGTTAATACGGTTGAAATAAGACATATGTCCATCAAGTTCAACCAAGGTTGTTGGGGTAGGGGAAGTTATTTTTTTTTTATTTTTTTTTTATAGGTGGAAGGTATTTATTTTTTTTTTATTTTATTTACCGATAACCGTTAATATTAACTGTTAATGTTATTTTCTTCTAAATAAGCATCTAATCCTTTTTAAAGCTGTCAGCGGTTGATACTATAACTAGCTTCTGTAGGAGGCTGTGGTATTTATAGTTCTTATGGTAAAAAACGATGGCGCCTCCGGAGACTAAATTTCTATTTTTCCAATCCTTTTTAAAGCTGTCAGCGGTTGATACTATAACAAGCTTCTGTAGGAGGCTGTGGGATTTATAGTTCTTATGGGAAAAAACTATGGCGCCTCCAGAGACTAAATTTCTTCCAATTGAAGGGAGTGCCCCCTTGTCTTTATAGAGTATTTTACCTGAAATAGTGCCCCCATATTTTTTGTATTGGCCATTTATATATTTATACAAGTTAATCATGTCCCCCCTCAGTCGTCTCCTCTCAAGACTAAACAGATTTAATTCTCGTAATCTTTCCTCATAACTAAGATCCTTCATTGCTTGTATTAGTTTGGTGGCTCTCCTCTGCACCATTTCTTTAGTCAGAGCATCCTTTCTATGAATGGGTGCCCAGAACTAGACGGCATATTCCAGGTGAGGGCGCACCAGTGCCTTGTAAAGAGGAAAAAATAAATCCCTATCCTGTGATTCCATGCCTCATTTAATGCAAGATAATATCTTGGTGGCCTTGGAAGCAGCTGCTTGGCATTGCATGCTGTTATTTAGCCTGTGATCTAACAGTACGTCCAGATCCTTCTCAACAAGCGACTCTCCCAATTTTACTCTTGTTGTCCCTAAGTTATTTGTAAAAGTATTAGAGCATTGGAGATGCTTTTGACTTGCCAATTACTTACTTAAATGAATGTATTATAATATTGTTGTTTTGTTCAAGCATCCACTCCTGATCTGTTATATTATTAGCAGACAGGGGAGCACTGTCAGTTTTGGGGCTGACATCTTAAAAAAGGCTGCAATCAATATGTAGCAATAAGTCTGTGGGCGGGATGTCTGGACAATCCTTGATTAGAGCAACACAGAATTGTAGAGAGCTTCTCTATATACTGCTGAAATTCCCCCATGCTTATATTTATCTCATAAATATTCAGTTTGTTGATAATTTGCACTTTCTTTTTTGCTCAGACATTCCTTCCACATCAATAGCCATATAGAAAAGTTTATAACGGGAGCGCAGTTTCCCGAGCTTTGACTACCTTCATTGAAAACATTTCTTTTGATGAACTCCCCACATCTTATCATTTTTAGTATTATTATTTCTCATGTAGAAAATAATAAATAGCACAAGGCTTTTAAAACAAGCCTGTCACTGATTTGACATTGATGCAGATTTTTTCAGTTTATGCAATCATTATAAACATTTTTGAGTGACTCTAATAACTGTACCAAGATCGGCTCAAACATACATTACCTGCCGCGATGACAGAGATTTAGTACATTTTGTTGATGGAAAATTACAGATAAGAACATATCCTAAAACTTTTAAAAAGGCACATTTATTCCATCTAAATAATTCATAACTTAAAGTTTTATTTTTGTTCCTGTAAGATATTGGGGGCTATTTCTTTCTTTTTTTTCTAAAATGCTAACAAGGGTTAGAGAAAGCTGGCACCGTGAAAACCTGCCCTCAAGGGATGGAGTTTTAGATTTGGATTGTTTCATTTCATTAGGTAGCAGATAATTAGAATTAAGTAGATTTCTGGAAAAACATTCTGCAGTAATGTGCCTGATTCTATTATCTGATCTGTATTGCTGGCAGGAAAATCATACATTTCACCACTATATGGCTTGTTTCTTTACAGCCCCCCCCCCCCCCTTTTCTTACTGGAGCCTGTTTAACTAGATAAATAACTAAGAAAAATAAAACATTACAAAGTTTTATTTTAATTTGGTGTTCTAAGCATAATGGATTGGGGAAGATATTAAAGTGAAAAAGAAGTGTATTGACTTGTTTACAACACATTACTGCAGCAAGGTTCATTATAAGTTATTGAATATTGTTGCTCTAATATGCTTTGCTTTGTCTTTTGGACATTTAACCAAATTATTTAAAAATAAAGTAAAACATCTGTATACAATGCAAATAGTACATAGAAAAAAGAATCACTGGAACAGCAGGCAGCAGAATAGGCATGCTATATGTCTCCTAATTGCTAACTCTACTAACTTTTTACTCAATCCCCTCCAATCTAGATTCTGCCCTAATCACGCCCCTGACTGTTCTTACGAAAGTCACCAACGATCGACTAATCACTAGTGTTGGGGAAACTGGTACAGGTTTGGGTAAGGCAAGTTAGGCCCAACCTTGAACAAAAGTTCTATTTAGATACTGAACCCGAACAAGAATCCAAAACTGGTCCTGATTGAAATACTGAACTGAACTTTAGAAACCAAAAATGACAGGGGACCACCCTCCACACAGGGGGGGGGGGGCAGAGAGGGGTCCCCAATGCAAAGTGCAGCAGCAGGACAGCAGCGGCTGTACAACTGTGCTTGTGATCCGTCTGTCAGGTCAGCGTTCTGTTGTCAACATGTCCACAGCTGGGGGCTTTAGACAAATGGCCGCGCGCATGGGTGAGGACACTTTGGACTACATTGTAAGCTGCTGCAAGTGTCCTCACTCATGGGGCAGCCATATCTTGAAGCCTCTGCTGTGGACATTTTGACAGTGAAACGCCGACCGCCGATGAGGTTACGGGACTCAGGTAAGTTGCACAATGGCTTCCTGCTGCTACACACTTTAAGTATAGAGGGTTGGTGGGCTGCTCAGCACACACATATAGCTGAACCCGTACATGGACGTCTGGCTGAAGTCTGTTTTGAGGTTTGGGAACCCAAACTTGCAAAGTTCGGTATGAACCCAAACATTGCGGTTCGGGTCCGCCTAACCACCATATCAGACACTACTATATCATCATTCTGCTTGACCGGTCCTTTTCCATTAACATTGCTGCTGACCATTCTCTCCTACTCCAAATACTCATCTCTCTTGGAATTCAAGATCGTGCACTTTCATGACTTTTATCTTGTGTCTCCGATAACACATTTTACGGTCGATTCAGCACGGTACTAGAATGCATTCTTGAATAGCTTCAGGCAAGAAAAAAACATTCTCATCCATATTCCCCTCTCTCCCCATTCAGCAGCCTTTTTTTTGGTGCAAGATTTTTTTTGTGATAAGTCACATGAAAATTCCAGCTCCTATGCACTTTGATATGAATCTGATGCTCTCCCAGGGGTGCACCCCCTGAACCGCAGACCCCCTGAGAGGCGGGCTACCTGAGTTTGTTGTTTTCTCACCATCCATTTTTCTTCTGTCTACCATATAACAATATCTGTCAATCATTGCAATCATCTCTAAGCATGATAGCTTGGTGTTATACTGAAATTGCATTTACACCTCCTATTCAGTCACTAACCTTTTCTTCCTCCCATCTGACACCACTAAATTTCTAGTGCATGCCCTGATAATTTCCCGACTTACCTACCACAACACCCTCATGCATGGTCTACCAGCTAAAAGACTGACAACTCTTTAATCTATTCCGAACTCTGCTGCTCCCCTCATCCAGCCCTCCTCTTGCTTCTCCAGTGCTGCCACTCTGTGTAGACTTACAGGTAACAGCTTTTTTAGGAATTCTTCAGCATGACCACATGGAGAGATTATGCTATGGGAGGAAAACAGCAACAGAGCTTAAAAGCCCCACCCCTTCCTCTCCACCTCAGTCTTTGTAAAGTAATTGAAGTAATCCTTGGACTATGGACAGGTAATAAGCGGTCACGCTGAAGGATTCCTAAAAAAATCGCTACCGGTAGGTCTAACAGTGTTTTTTCCAAGTCATCCTTCAGCGTGACCACATGGAGAGGATTAGGCAAGTAAGTATACCCAAGGGGAGGGAAGCTGCAAGTAGTAACCTTCTACCGAAGGCCTGGTGTTTTGCAGATAGTAAATCAAGTCTATAATGTTTGAGGAATTTGTGGGGTGATGACCACGTTGCTGCTTTGCAGATTTCTTCCAAAGAAACACCAGTCGTTTCTGCCCAGGATATGCACATAGCTTGTATATAATAGGCAGACACTTCTGGGGAAGAGACTCCCCAAATAGAATAGGCTGATGCATTAGTCTGTTTTATCCATCTGGCTATAGTGGATTTCGAAGGCTGCTAAGGCCTTCTTTTTTGCAATGAAAGTTACTAAAAAGTTAATTCACAAGAGCACACTCTGTCCAGTGGTTTCCCAGCTAAACAACAGGATTTATGACAGTGAAACAGCAGCAGGTCAGCTGATATTATTATTATTGTTTATTTATATAGCGCCATCATCTTCTGTAGCGCTGTACAAAGTAGTAATTACAGACAGGGTAGAAGCATACAGTACATAGACTATTACAAATGCAGTGTTACAAAGTTTACAATGAATATTCTGAATACAAGATACAATAGGCGAGAGAGCCCGGCCCTTGCGAGCGTACAGTCTAAAGGATGAGGGGTGAAGACAAGCGGGAAGGATCACAGTCAGTATTGAGCTTGTGGCATGTGCACTTTAGAGAATTTCTTAAGGCAGATTGTATGCTTGTCTGACTAGGTTGGTTTTAAGGGCACCTGTAAAGGTTTTGAGACTTGTGGAGTGGCGGATTGGGTGGGGGAGGGCATTCCAGAAGATTGGAGTTGCATGTGAGAAGTCCTGGAGACGGGCGTGAGAGGAGGTGACCAGGGTGGGGGACAGGAGAAGGTCGGCAGCAGAGAGAAGGCTTCATCTAGGTTGATATTGTTGGATTAGAGATGAGATGTAGGGAGGGGCCTGGTTGGAGAGAGCTTTGTAGGTGAGAGTTAGAGTTTTGAACAGAATTCGCTGTGGGACTGGCAGCCAGTGTAGGGATTGGCAGAGAGGAGCAGAACTGGAGGAGCGAGAGGAGAGATGGATGAGGTGAGCAGCAGAGTTCAGGATAGATTGAAGGGGTGCCAGTCTGTTAGTTGGTCAGCCACAAAGAAGGATGTTGCAGTAATCCAGTCGGGATATGACCAGGCCGTGCACTAAAATTTTAGTGGTGTCAGGTAATAGGAAGGGATGGATGTGGGAGATGTTTTTAAGTTGAAGGCGTCAGGAGGTGGCTTGGGAGTGAATATGTGGTTTGAAAGAGAGAGAGGAGTCCAGAATGACTCCCGGGCACCGAGCTTGGGGAGTTGCGGTTATTGTGTAATTGTTGATAGACGTGTTAGATAGGGTAGGGGGGTTAGATGGTGGGAAAATGACCAGTTCTGTCTTATCCATGTTTAGCTTGAGGTAGCGAGATGACATGAATGAAGAAATAGCTGCAAGGCAGTTGGGGAAGTGAGATAGGAGAGAGGAGAGATTGGGGCCTGAGAGATATATCTGAGTGTCATCCGCATAGAAGTGGTATTGAAAGCCTAATGAAGTTATTACTTATAAGTTTGCAAGACCATAAATGTAGACTGAGGAAAGTAGGGGGCCTAGGACAGAACCCTGCGGCACACCGACAGAAAGAGAATAGAAGGATGAGACCGTGTTAGAGTAGGATACACTGAATGATCTGTCAGAGAGGTAAGAGGTGAGCCAAGAGAGTGCAAGACCTTGAACCCCAAGAGAGGAGAGAATATCAAGAAGCAGGGAGTGGTCAACAGTGTCAAAGGCTGAGGAGAGTTCAAGAAGGATGAGAATGGAGTAGTGACATTTTTTAACAGTGTGCAGATCATTAGCGACTTTGGTGAGGCAGTTTCAGTGGAGTGGTTATGATGGAATCCTGGTAAGGGATCAAGGAAAATGTTGGTAGATAAGTATTGTGCCAGTTCTGAGTGGACATTTTGTTCAAGAAGTTTGGAGGTGAAGGGGAGTAGTGAGATAGGGCGGTAGCTGGAGAGGGCAGAGGGGTCAAGAGAGGGTTTCTTGATTATCGGAGTAATAACTGCATGTTTGTAGGAGGAAGGAAAGGTGCCAGTGGAGAGGGAAAGGTTAAATAAAGAGGTTAAAGCTGGAGTGAGGGATGGAGACAGATGAGGAATATATATATATATATATATATATATATATATATATATATATGTAGATATTTATATTGTCAGACTACCGGGTGTGAACCCTGATTGTGGAGACTAAGAACCGGCTCATCTCTCGACCGGGTAGCCTGGAATCTAAGGACCAACCTGGTTTTCACTAGAGCCTCTAAAGGTGAGGGTAGGCTGGGCTGCAGGAAGGCCCCAGGTAAGGCAACCTAGGAGTGAATTTGCCAAGTTCTGGGTATAAGACAGACCAGAGCTGGGCTGAAAGTGTGGAACAAGCTGAAGTGGTGGGCAGGCAGAACAGGATCGAAGTTATAAACAGGCCGAGGTCATAGGCAGGCAGGACAGGATCGAAGTCGTAAACAGGCAGAGGTCGTGGGCAGGCAGAACAGGATCGAAGTCGTAAACAGGCCGAGGTCGTCAAGAGAGCAGGAGTGTAGTCAGGAACAAGCCGGGTCGGTACACAGGAATAGAAGACTGGAACTCAGGAGCAGGCAGGAGAAATGACCAACTGGCAATGGAGCCCAGGGCTTGCCAGTATTTAAAGGCCCCTGCGCATGCGCAAAAGCAAGCGCATTTTCGCACGATTGCAATGCGCATGCGGGCGCATAATCACACATGCGCACGAATCCCTTGAATCCCACGCCGCACAAATGCACACACATATTAGCATGCTTACTGGCCCTATTATGTCACACAATGTCTTTTGCTATGAGAACGAGTGACACAAGCAATCTCTAGCGATGACTAGCAACAGTCACATCTTCGGCTTCAGAACATCAATCGCAGAAGATTTGTATGGTCGGTCGCTTACTGAACAGCCAATTTATCTGCTCATGTAAACCCAGCATATGTACAATCTTTGTTGACCTTAGCGTCTAATTATCAGTTTCATTAGCATTGCCCGACAACATGATAACATTGTGATGTGAAGTGTTCTCAACTTAATAAAATGTTCAAATGCTTACATTGAATGTACATTCAATTCACATACCTGAATGGTCATTTGGGAAATCAGGCTAATTTAGCACACAAAAAGAAGTCACAAAAAAAGTTACTGAAACAAAGGGGGGGTGGCAGCCGCTCAGACCAATTTATAACTAACCTGGGAGGTGCACGTTAGCAGGTGTGTGGGTGTGTGGGGTCTAGGCTGTATTGCAAGGTCTTTGACCCTTCCACCCCATGGCTTGCACTTGAGAGGTTTAGGGCAACCTCAGGTAAGCCTGCTCCCAATTTATCTATTGCACTGTATGTCCCAGATGGGCTCTCAGAGATTAGAGTTAGGACTGCACCCCACAGAGGCACTTTGGCGTAGTGGTGCAGCTTAAGCATACTTCTGCAGATGTGTGTGAACGAGTCCTCTGTTTTTAACCAAGTTTTAACCAAGAGACAGATTATAGGCTGGCCTGCAAGCTAACAGGGTTGAGTGCTGTGGCTCCTTTAAGACTTTTAAAAGAAGTTACTGGTAACATTGTAAGAACACTTGGAAGGAAAATGTTAACCTCATTTATTTAAGTACATCTTCTCAAGGACATGCCTTAACTCTGGTGATCTTGATTTATTACAGCAAAATGTAAAATACTGAAACTCAAGTTTGAAAAGTTTAATGAAAATCCATATAAACATGCTAGATGTCAAGAGCGGCGGTGAATTATGAAGCATGTATGAAAGAAAATACTGTTTCCTTATTTCCCTATGTTTGTGAAGATTTCTATTATTAGAGCACGTTGTGTGGCAGGCCCCATTACAGAACCCCTAAAGTCTTGTTATAAAATCATTTGTTTCAGCTCCCCAATTATTTTGGTAGTCTGATTCATCAAAAGATTGTAGTTAATTATTTTTATCACCTTTCTTCTAGCCAGTATTCCCCAAACCTTATCTGGAGAGCCACCAACAGGTCAGGTTTTCTAGATCTTCATACAGATGCACAGGTGAAGTAATTAATGCAGCAGAGGTATAGTGACAGCTATGGAGAGATGCACAAAACCTCACCTGTTATTGGCTCTTGAGGGGAGGGTTGGGGAACATAGTTCTTAGCAATGCCGTACAGTGTTATTTCCAGGTCCTGTATATCACAGACGAGGAACATTACATGAAACCAGAAGTCCAATCACACTGGACCTCAACATCCTGCCAAGTGTTGAGATAGATTTGGCATATAAAACAAAAAATGAGGCTTCTGGGAGAAGTGTCCTGACTGTAACTGAGTATATTTAGCCAATCAGTGTGGAGCAGAACTGATTGGCTGACAAAGTGTTCTGTCATGTGGGGAAGTCTGTTTAACCTCCATCTAACCACCAGTAAGGGTGGTTGGGCAAGGGCTGGACTTCTGCTTCATTTTGTGAAAAGAAGGAGCCCTGTCTCAGCCATCTGCTTATTTGCTTCACTATACCTCCTCCCCCAACCTATACCAGCAGGTGTCTAACACCGGTAGGATAGCGTTCACATCTTGGTGTCTTTAAAAAGGTGATCATGTTACAAAAATAGTGAAGACTTTGAGGCCGATTCATCAACAGCGGCAGGTAGCGACAGTTGAGCGACTGTAGCGGCATTTTCAGAGCGCCCGCTAGTAGTCGCTGTGCTTGGCCGTTGTTCGGTAGTTGATAGCGACACAGTCGGTTTGCCGTAATGTTGAATATTGGGTGAGGAGTCGCTATTTGACAGGTTCCGCGCTGTATGGGAGCGCATGATAGCGACTGGCCCTAGCGACCGGCTCCCACCATATTCATTAACAAATCACACTCAAAAAATTCTTGCGCTGTAAAATGCATGTTTAAACCCCATGGGTTAAAAGTAGTTTTTTAACCCCCAAACAGCCATATTTTTGGAAACCAAAAAAAAACAAGTTTTTAAAATAATTTTGTAATTCTGTACATTAATATCAGACCCGTAATATCAATTCTGTACATTTTTTTTTTTTTTTTACCTTAAAAAAATATTTAAAATGGCAGAAGTGGTCACAGAATTTTTCACATTTAAAAAAAAAAAAAAAAAAAAAAACATTAATAACAATTAATTATGAATATTTGAAGATTGTTCCATTGAAATGCATTGGAGAGCGCCAGGTAGCGAGAAGTCATACCTGTCGCTGTTCAAGGTCGGAAGCTGGCGCTGTGGGCTGAGGCTGAAATAATGATGAATGAGTGGTTATGTGGCGCTATCTCAGTCGCTAAGCAGGATTGCCTTGATAAATGTGTGATTGTGGTGGGGAATTTATGCAAATTGGTGTGCACAGCTAAATAGTAAGAAAAAATATATATAAAGGGGGTGCTGGCAAGATGGAACGCATAAACACTACAGATATATCAAACCCACAGGCCCTAGATCAGCCCCACGGTTCCTAACAACATGCCGCACACAAAAAGATTTCTTATTAATAAAAATCTATTTTATTGAATCAATACCAAATATGTCTCTACAAACAACATGAAAGACTTAATAAAAAACATATATAGACAATTTAAAAACAGATGGAGGATTGTCCTGCTCTCAGAATAAACCAATGCATGATTGTGGTGGGGAGCCGGCGTTCTCGTGGCGGGGCCAGTCATTACCGGCCGCTCACCAGTCGCTACCTGTCGCTATCCCTTGGTAAACAAGGGCCTTTGTCTATAGAAAAGGATACCTTGGGGTTATGAGTTCAACAGAGAGTGTTCTTTCTCAGTGCTCTTCTTGCATTTATATGAGCTATGCTTTTATTTTTTTTTTTCCATTTGGTTTGAGGGAGTGACCACGAGCCATTAATATAGCCAGGGCCAGCATCAGCACACGGCAAGGCGGGGCAGCTGCCGGGGGCCCGTGGACTCCAGGGGGGCCGCTCTCAGCTGTCATCAGAGGACGCGTCATCAGAGGGCGCCTGAGAGCGGCGCCAGCCTCAACGATCCGACCATGCAGGTAAGTGTTTGCTTTTTAAAAAAATGCCGGCATGGTGGGAGCGGGCAGGCCGGCTGCCACGTCAGTGGGCCGGCGGCATTTTTGCCGGCATGGTGGGAGCGGGCAGGCCGGCTACACTGTCAGCGGGCCGGCGGCGGCCCGCTGACAGGCGTAGCCGGCCTGCCCGCTCCCACCATGCCGGCATTTTTTTTCAGATGAGCGATTCGTGAAAGTTCGATGTCTTGGGGAAATTCGGCGAATCGCCCGAATCGAACTTTCAAGAAGTTCGCTCATCTCTAGTGATGTTACTCTTCACCACAAAGGGGCCACTGAGGCCATGCCGCCCAAGGGCCCACATAAACCTGGCGCTGGCCCTGAATATAGCAGAAAAAAATTGGAGCATCTGCAAATAGAGAGAAAAGAAAGAAAAAGGACAGAGGTAAGTTGGGGAAAAAAAGCTAGAGAGCTAGAATATGGAAAAAAAGAGAAAACATGGACAGGGAAAAAAGAAGAGGGAATGTGAAAAAAGAGAGACTGGTAGAAAGTATAAAAAAAGTGAGAGAATGTGAAACAGATGAGGCGCAAATGTGAAAAATGTAAGGTGGGCTAAGGGGGTTATTTATGAAGGGATAGCACCAGGTAGTGCCTCGTAGCGGCAGGCAGCGTCTGGTGAACAAACTTTTTTGACTTTTTATATTTTTATGAAGAATTGTCATTACAGGTCTGGCACTAAAGTGTTAATGTCACAATGTTACAACAATGTAATTCCATGTGTTTTCGATTTGTTACTGGTGGATATGTGTACAAAAACAGACTGTAATCACACGTCTGACCAGATTTAGAGTGCCAACGGTGTGTTTGTCTTTTACGGTGTGGAGTGTCGAGAGTCGGTCGCACTGAGCTGGCGCTACCTTTCGCTCGCTGCATCGTTATACTGTTGTTACAGCACCCAACATACATCACATTCATCAATGCCGGCTAAGTTACTACAGCGACCGAGACGCTCTGTTACAGCGTCTGATACCCACTTACAGCGTCTACTAGCGGTCACTCTAAGCACCGCTATACAGATGCACATCTGTCGATACTTGGCGTTAGTAGTGAATCAGCCTCGAAATGTGAAAATGAGAAAGATTGAATGGGAATGCTCAAAGAATGAAAGATACAACAATCACAATTAAGAAGAGAAAAAAAAGAGACAGAAAAGCAAGAGAGACCCGCTGGGCCAGCAATGAGCCTTCTCTCTAAAAAGGGTGTCCTTATGCCCCCCCCCCACAGAGAAAATGGGATGGTGCCTGAGGCAATTGCACAGGTGTATAATCTGTGCAATCTGTGCCTAAAGCTTGCTTCAAAGAAAATAGTTGTTGCAGTGGTAACATTGACACCACTAAAGTGGCTGCTGTTCACGTGTAAAAAGCTTTATGTGCGCCCGGGCTACACACATTTATATTTATATAATTGTAATACCTGATGAGTTACTGTTTGCCATTTCAAATATGATCTAGAAATGTTTCAGGTATAAGCTGATTACTATAAGTGCCCTTCTATTAGAAAGGAAATCATTTCTCTTTGAAAACCAACGCTCTGCTAGTTTTCTTGTTGAGCTTTATAAGCTGAATTCCGGCACTAGGTATCATTAAGTACTCCCCCGGTGATCGTGATGATGTTTCAAAATGCTAGGCTGTACCCAAGGGGATGGATGCAGTCATTGCTTTTGCACATACATTACGCTCGGAAAGTGTACATTTGGCAAAAGTGACATTTAATGTTTTCCAGAGATAAAGTCGATTTGCTTTTTTATTTTCCCTTGCAACCGAAATTAGATAATTCTTCAGAGTAAACTCCTATTTTTGCTTAGCCTTAGTGTCATTACCATGTAAATGGTAAATAGCATCTGTCTGAACTGAGCAGTTTCTGAAAATGCAAAATATTTTGGCACAGCTGCTAGGTGTTAAGAATTGAGTAAAGGGAGAAAAAGACAAATAGGTTGTCAGCTTCTGATTACTGGGAATCAAACATATTTTCAGTAAATGATGGGCAGCAATGTAATTGTGTACAGGAGAAATTAAAAAAAAATTATAATGAAATTGAAAAAAAAATGATAACTTTTTTCATTCTAGTAGAGTCAAATATTAAATTAGAGGCTAATTTATTATTAAAATGCAGGTGGCTCTTGAGCGCCTCGTCCGAGACGCTCGACAGCGCCCACACCGCAACGTTGGCTTCAGCTTGTAGCGCTCCTGGCCAGGCAGTGTTCACAGCGCACGGCTTTTATATGCCTATTCGCTAGTGACACATAGGCTCTTATTTATGAAGGAATAGCGCCAGGTAGCGACTGGCGAGCGGCCGGTAATGACGGGCCCCGCCACGAGAACGCCGGCTCCCCACCACAATCACACATTTATCAAGCCAATCCTGCTTAGCGACTGAGATAGCGCCATATAGCGACTCATTCATCATTATTCCAGCCTCAGCCCACAGCGCCAGCGTCCAACCTTGAACAGCGAAAATTCAGTGACCACTTCTGCCATTTCAGAAATTTTTTTTAAGGGAAAAAAATTACAAAAAAAAATTGTACAGAATTGATATTACAGGTCTGATATTAATGTATTCATATTACTAAATTATTAAAACATTTTTTTTTTTTTTGTTTTCCAAAAATATGGTTGTTTGGGGGTTAAAAAACTACTTTTAACCCATCGCCCCCAGCGCTCTGGGGTTTAAGCATGCATTTTATAGCGTGATAATTTTTTGAGCGTGATTTTTTAACCCTTTCGCTGCCAGCCTACCTGCAGCATTTGCCACTCCCTGTTGCCAGACGATGTTTCACTATTTTGCGCTGCACATATTCAACTGTCATTTTTGAAAGGATTTCCAGGGATTTCCCAGGAAAATTATATATTGTTTTTTTCAACAGAGTCTGGGCTTTAACATGAAATGTCTTGTTTGTATTTTTTAGGTGTATTCTCAATTTTTTTGGGTGAAATGTGTGAAAAAAAATAAAAAAAAAATATTTTTTTACAATTTGTAGAGTTTTTTTGTAATAAAAAATGTAAGTTTGTCAATAAAATCTTATTGCGTGAGAAACCCCAATTTCTCCCGGTTACAGCGATACCACATATGTATAGGTAGACACCCTTTCCTGCCCAGAAGCATTTTATAGCTGCTGGATGACAAATGGTTAATTAAAAAAAAAAATGACATAGGGTCCCCCTTCCCGGGGAGGGGGACCCCATTTTTTTGGGGATTTTGAAGGGTTAAAAACCCTTCAAAATCCAAAAAAAAAAATGATGTGGGGTCCCCCTTACCCAAAGTAACCAGCCCGGGACCAGCTATGGGGGCTTGTAGGCACAGAGTGGGGGGGCCAGCTTTGGTGGCCCCCCCACCCTGCAGCCTACGAGCCCACATAGCCTATGTGGGCCCGGGCTCTTCTGCCCCCCCCTGGCCTTTGGGGAGGCAGGTAATGGGGGTGCGGGGGTTAATGGCAAGCCACCCGCTAGGGCAGGTGACTTGCCACCCCCCCAGCCTTGTGAACTGGTATAAGGGGTCTCATGGACCCCTTACCAGCTCACAAAGGGTTAACTGTAAAAAAAAAAACACGACACAATAATAAAAAGTATTTTATTAGAAAAAAAAAAATTTTTTTTTACTGTACTTACCTTCGATTGCAAGCTCTTGTCCCTCGATGCTGTGCTGACAGATGCCGGTGATCGGTACAGGAGAAGGAGGAGGCAGGAGATCAGAGGATCTCCTGTCACCTCCTTCCCCTGTGCCGATCACCGGCATCTGAGAAGCTGAGAAGGCTGAAGCCTGAGATCGGGGCCGGGATGACTTCATAAGCCTTAGAGGCATGATGGCGGCCGCCATCAAGAAGAACAGAGGAGAGAGCCTCCCAGGCTCTCTCCTGAAGATCGGTAAGTCCTGGGGGGGGATCGGAGGCCCCCCAGGTGAAGAGGAGGGACAGCGGGAGCCAGCGCACACACAGGTAAGTGAATGTCATTTTTATTTTTTTTTTTTTTTACAGTTAGAAGCTGCTGCTGCAGAAGCGGGGGGGGGGGCGGCCTATTCCGGGGGCTCTCCTGGAGCCATCCGACCCCCCACGGGGGATCGGATGGCACCAAATTAAAGAGGAGACCCGGCCGGATCCAACACTACACTACAAGCCAGGAAAGTCAAGCCCGTAACACCTACGGGCTTGGCACTTAAGGCCCAGCCAAGCCAGCACGTAGGTGTTACGTGCTTGGCAACAAAAGGGTTAATGTATATGGTGGGAGCCAGTCACTAGGGCCAGTCACTATCATGCGCTCCCATACAGCGCGGAACCTGTCAAATAGCGACTCCTCACCTAATATTCAACATTACGGCAAACCGACTGAGTCGCTATCAACTACCGAACAACGGCCAAGTACTTTTCTTTATTTTGTCATTTTGTATTTGCACTTGGCACTTTATTTGGTTACCATATTGCATACTGTTACCCTTGTCACATTATTGTTTATTTATAGAGCACCCTCATCTTCCATGTCACTGTAACCAATAGAAATGACAGAGATATTACAAGTCAGATGTGACAGAAATGTGCTGCAGTACTGTAATATAACTTGTACAAAGCATAGCGGCAAGTGTTCTGTCAGGTCAGATGATAGGCTTGTCTGAACTGTTGGGGAGTGGTGAATTGTATAAGGGAAGGAATTGCAGAGGCATGTCCTGAAGGCAAGAATGGGAGGAGGAGATCAGGGTTGAATATAGGAGAGAGTAAGAGTCAGAGCCAGCCTATAACTAGATCAGTATTTTTTGATGAGCTGGTAGGAAAGGTACTTTGTAGATTAAGGTTGAAATTGTAACCTGAATTCTCTCAGATATCAGCAGACAGTGGAGAGACTGACTAAATAGAGCAGCACTGGAGAAGCGAGGGAGGGATGAGGTGAGTTCAGATTAGATTGGGGACCAGTCTGTTTGTTGGTAGACCACGATCAGGGCATGCACTAGAATTTTAGTGATGTCATGTACAGTATGAGGAAGAGAAAGATGTGCTAAATGGTCTTGAGTGGAAGATGACATGAAGGAGTGAATTTGACGGAGGACCCAAGTATAACATGAAGATATTATGTTTGCGGAGCTGCAGTGATTGTGATTAATGGTAGGGGGGCAACCTCAAGTAGAGCTGTGTGGTTTCCACATCCATTTGCCAATATGTGAAACTTAAACATCTGTTATTAACCACATTCTGGAAAAATAGGACCTGTCGGCCAGTTTTATCATTTGGGCTCCTTTAGGGGTTGTCGTAAGATTGGGGCCTGGTGTTAAAGGCAAACAAAGAGAATATTTGCTTTATTTTATGTAAGCTATACTTATATTAAGGTATATTACGCGCTTTAATGGGATTTATAGGTTAGCAAAAAAAGTACAAATTCTAAAAATGTGGCTTCACTATCCATATTGGTCGATCTACCAACGGGGATAGTAAGGACCCATTTTTAGAATTTGTACTTTTTTTGCATCCCTTGTCAGGTGTATTATCCTATTGATGTACAAACCCTGTTCTGCTCCAACCAATTTATAGATTAGTCATGTTTGTACTCTCTGATCTGTCTAACATCCAGCTGTAAAAGTTGAGTAGGGTGTCTCCTTTTCTTTTAACTGGGTGTGTCTGTCGTAGGGACTGGATGTGATGCACTTTAATCCGCCTCCACCTTATCTATTGGCTTAGGTGTGGGCCTAAGTGGAAAAGTGGAGCTTTGCCTTCAACGGTTTCTTTTTGCCCCTATCTACTGCACTACCAAGGGATTTATTCATCAAGGGATAGCGACAGGTAGTGCCTTGTAAGCGACAGGTAGCCGCAGGTAGCGTCAGGTCAACGCAGGCCGTGGCACGCAATACCACATTTATGAAGGCGATTCTGGTAAGCTCCGCTTACAGCGTCGCATAGCGACTGATTCATCATCACAGACGGCTCAGTGGATCCCGGCGACGCTCTAGCTCCCAGAGCGTCTGTTATTACCTGTCGCTACCTGTTGCTCTCCCATACATTTCAATGGACAATACTTTTCTTCAGTTTAAACAGGGTTTCCTTATTTTTTCTTTTTTTTTTTTTTTTTTTATCAAATCATTGTGTGACCTCTCCTGGCCTATTAAATGTCATTTTTGAAAACTTTTAAGATTTTAATCACACAGCTTCTGGTGCTCTAGTCTACAGCAACCCAATTTTGAGCGCTAGCGCTGTGTGAGGCTGTTTTTTTGATGAATATGGTCACACTAACCAGTGGCTACTGTTCGCTCCCATATAGTGCTGAACTGGTGTTATAGCGACTCACACATCATGTTACTGCATGTTACTACAGCAACTGAGGCGCTCTGTAATAGCGACTCGCGCCCGATCAGAGCGACCACTAGTGGTCCCTCTTTGCGCCGCTGTAGAGATGCTCATCTGCCGTTACCTGGCACTTGTAATGAATCAGCTGGCTGGTCATCTCCCCAAACCACTGTACCTCCACGGCAAAACATCTCAGCTTATGTTCTGCCCTATCCCTTGTAGGGCGACATGACCACTACTGCCACAATATCTACCCCTATAAAGCTAAAGCTTCAGTACCATCACTTTGTGTGGCCATAACCCCTGCAAAGCTATAGCTTTAGCTGATAAACAAACTTGTTGACTAGCTGGGAAGCGCAATGGAGGCAGGGCTCAGAATCTCGTGGGCTGGTCATTGGCTGGCTTGGGGTATGGAAAATCTCTAGCTAATTTTTGGGCCCAAACTATCCCTGCTCAGAATACATCTATGCCTGATAAAATGTAAGGAAAGACACATAATAACAGGATAAAAGTATTTTTGTTCCTTCCCTGCAACACTGTTTTCAATGTTTGCTCGTTCAGCTTTTGTTCACTCTTATTAAGATTTCAGATATCTTGAGCATGTGATGCTTTATCTGCATTAGCTACATTCGCATCTTTCATTTGCATTTTAACAGCCTTATACAGACCCTGTGTTTCAAAGCTCTGAGGGATCTCATCAGCCTGATAATGTGTCGGAGTTGTTAATATTATTTTAGTAATTCTCCATATTTCTCTCTGTGTGAGATGATTCTATTTGCCTTTCCCTACAAACAGCGAGGACGCCTTTTTTTTAGTAAGAGGAAATTATAATGATAAATGGTTCCTGTAGTGTTTATATTATCTGATTTCCTACTTAACCTGTTCAGATAAAATATAGCTTAAGCTTTAAAAGTACATTCCTTGATTCATTTGTATTAAAAATACTCGCTGCTGGCTTGGTTAATTTATTTAATTCACCATATAGGCATTTCCTGGGTCTAAAGCTGAACATAAGAAAATGCAGTTGTGTGATTATTAAATATTTGTCTCATGGAAAATTGATCTGAGCGTCTTATGAAGAAATGAAAGAAGTTCTCAAAAACGATGGAGAGTAGTGGTTGGTGGAGAGGCAGGAAGTAGATGAGTAGATAGCCCCCCCCCCCCCACTCCTAGTCTTGCTTCTATAGTATACCACCATTCTTATATCCTTGTTATAATATACTTTCCTTTAAAAAAAAGGGCTGCATTCAGGTTGTATTTCAGAATAAGACATGAGGTAAGGTGTGGCCAACAAAAGAATTGAAATAACCTAGGAGTAAAAGTGCCGAAAAGTGACTATATGCTGATTTTTTAAACCTAAAACTTTTATATAGGGTAGCAAGGGGATGGGTTGCTTATACACCCTGGACCAAGAAAATACAATCAAGTCTTTATTTTAAGAGAAGAAAGAAGATTCCAAGATGAACAAATGTACCACTCTGCTTTTACATGGGAGAACTGCACAGATCTAAAGTTCTGTCCTTGAAGTTAGCCACTGCTGAAATAACAACTTATTATTCTCTGGAGCATTTCTCTGGAGTGTGTAGATACTTTTACCCTTGATATATAGAGTGGTCAGTGCAGCCAGGGGTGTAGCTAGGGGGGAGCAGGGGGGGCACTTCCCCCGGGCGCAGCAAGTCAGGGGGGTGCCAAAGGGGGGCCTGATAACAGGTGGGGGCGTCATTTCAAATCTTTGCCCCGTGTGCCAGAAAGCTTAGCTACTTCTTTGAGTGCAGCTTCTCCCCACAGGCTAGCGCAGGAGACAGGCATGGTCATGGGATTGATTATCCCTATAAAAGGGGAGCGGTATACTCAAAAACCTGTCACCCCTGGACTTTATTTCTACCAGTAGAAGAAAACACAAGCTTGGTTGGATTTTATTTTTCATTTGGGGTGTACAAGTAATTCCTTATATTAGGCAATTGAGCAGCATTAAGCAATTTCATGATATAGCTTCTTTATTAAAGTGGAACAAAACCCTGAGTGGATGGTCCTAGAATCGAAAAAATTCTACTTGCATCTGCTGGCCTTCTGCGGGGGCATACCGTTTTGGGATGCCCTGCTGTGTGAAACTCCTCAGATCACCCATAATACCTCTCCTTCTGGTCCAACGAAACATGCTCTGACTCTCGTCCAATCAGAGTTATTTGCCGTGTCATTTGGCAAATGGCTCTGATTGTTTTCAATGGGGAGAACAAGCGGGTGCATCCCCTGCAGCTTCAGGCTGTGCGAGTGCTCCAGTCCCAACCATTCAGAAAGGCTGAGATGGGAGAGAAGAGGATACGACTGCTTAAGCTCACTGATAAAGCCAATCTGAATGACATATTCATGGCAAACGGCTCTGATTGGACGAGAGACCACGCATGTGCTGTTGGACCAGGAAGAGGGGAGTTATTATGGTCGATCTGGGGGATTTCACACCCCCAAAATGGGATGCCCCCAGGGTACGGAACAAAGCCAATATTCAAAATCCTGGGTTTTGTTCCGCTTTAGGGTATGCATTTATTGTAAACAAAATGATCAACACATTGAGGGCCTGTGCTAAATGTTTAGTGAAGCAAGTTCAAATTCATATTGGGAAAATGATGCACCTCGCTCAAAGAAATGCCATCACATGTGCGGGTGATTTTTTTTTAGGAATAATTAGAACAAATATTTTTTATTGGATATTTTTGTGTATTAAATTAGCTCACTGAGATGCTGGCTGCAATGCACACCCAAATGTGCACCCAGCTGCAGCTTGTACCCCCCGCTTATCTCACCCTATGTACCCCTGCTGATGGGGATTCATGTAATCCACACACAGCAGGGGTGCCAGGTGCAGGATGTGAATGCAATGTGGGATCCAGAAATTAGGTGAGTATAGAGGGATAAAGGGGGGTGGGAGCAGCTCAATCACTATTATTTATACAAAATTATTATTCAGGGCCTGGGAACTAATTTACCGCCCAGTTTAACCCTCTCATCAACTAAATATCAAGCACCAAACATGTCTAGCTATGTGGAAAGACAGAGATTTGGTTGCATATATCTGCAGATACATGTGGAAGCCACACTGCCCCGGCAAGGCACTCTGTGTTTAGTGTGGTCCCTACTCTTAATTCTGAGTCCCCAAAGTTGGGACATGCAATGCAGACAAATATCTGAGAGCTACTCACCTGGGAAGCTGCCAGCCTCCCTTTAGAACACTTCACAGGGAGAAATCCATATTGACTGAATTGCTCCCTGTTTGTGCTCATGGCAATTCAAATGAATAAAGGGGGGTGGGAGCAGCAGAGTATAGAGGGACACAATATCGGGGATTTACATAGCAAATTGGGGTGCCCCTAGGCTTGGTTTTGGTCCACTGTAAGGGACATTTAGGACGTACACAGAAAACAATAGATTGGGATCTAGCCTACCTGAAGCGGTGCCTTCCTGTTGGACTGCACATGGAAAGAGAGTTCACATTCCAAAAAGATAAAAATAAAAAAGATCCAGCTTCTGACCTGTGGTGCATCATTTTAAGAGGCTGATTCATTACTAACACCAGGTATCGGCAAATGGGCGTCTGTATAGTGGCGCTTAAAGCGACTGTTAATAGACGCTGTAAGTGGGTATCGGGGTGCTGTAACAGAGCACCTCAGTCACTGTAGTACCCTGGCTGGCATTGATGAATGTTATGTATGTTGGGCGTTTTAACACCAGTACAGCGCTGCAGGGAGCGAAAGGTAGCGCCAGCTCAGTGCGACCGACTTTCTGCGCTCCACACCATACTCCTGTAGCATAGAGCGCCAGACGCGGTGTGATTAAAGTCTGTTTTTGAACACATATCCACCAATAACAAAGCGGAAACACATGGAATAACATTGTTTTAACACTGTGACATTAACACTTTAGTGCCAGACCTGTAATGACAATTCTGCATAAAAATATAAAAAGTCAAAAAAGTTTCTAAAAGTGTTTGTTTGCAGCCAGGAGAGGTCACACAATGATTGAAGCAAAATAAATAAATAAATAAAAAAACACGCTGTTAAGTGCCAGCCTACCTAGATTTTTTGTCACCCTCTGTTGCCAGACCATGTTTCACTTTTTTGCGCTATACATGTTCAACTTTGATTTCCGAAGGGATTTTCCAGGAAAATTACATATTGTTTTTTTTCAGCAGGGTCTGGGCTTTAACATGAAATGTCTTGTTTGGCCGTTTTAAAGTGTATTCTTAATACTTTTGGGTGAAATATGTGCAAAAAAAATAAAAAAAATCTATTTTTTACAATTTGTAGTGTTTTTTGTAATAAAAAATGTAAGTTTGTCAATAAAATCTTATTGCGTTTGAAAGCCGGTTACAACGGTACCACATATGTATTGGTAGACACCCTTTCTTACCCAGGAGACTCCCCCAAACTGAAACAGCACTTTTTCTGGTAAGCTAAAACTATGCTGTTAATTTAAAAAAAAACGACATAGGGTCCCCCCTCCCCAAAAATCCCCCCCAAAAAATTACGTAGGGTCCCCCCTACCCAGCATAACTGACCCGGGACCAGCTATGCAGGGCTTGTAGAACAGGGCGCAGGGGGCAGCTCTGGTGGCTCCCCGCCCTGCAGGCTAAAGCCAGCATAGTACCTACAGGCCCTTCTGCCCCCGCCTGGCCGTTGGGGAGGCAGGTAATTGGTGAGCCGGGGGTTACACTGACAAAGAGTACTTTACTTACTTACTTACTTACGTACTTTAACTTTACTGTTCTCTGTCCCTCGGTGATCCATGATGACAGCTGCTGGGTGCTCAGTGGAGAAGGGCTGGAGGGGGAGAGAACGATCACAACCCTCTCCCCCCTCCAACCTACCTCTGCTGAGCATCCAACAGCACTGATCATCTGTATCAATGTGGATGGAGATGTAGGCTGCTGAGTGACATCATATAAACGTCACTTTTCCCCGCCCCCAAGGGGCGGGGCTAGCAGCCGACATGAGGAAGGGAAGGAGAGGGCCATCTTGGCCTTCTTGTTCTATACAGAAGAGCCTGGGGGGCGATCGGAGGCCCCCCCAGTGAAAAACAGAGGCAGCAGGAGGGATCGCGAGCGCAGGTGAGTAAATGTCATTATTTATTTATTTTTTTCTTTACAGGAAAGAAAATCGCCAAATCGCGGGGGGGGGGGGGCGCTATTATGGGCGCTCTACTGAAGAGAGGAAAGCCCCAGGGGGGGGATCGGATGCCTGGGTGAAGAGAATCGCTGGCACTATCAAACAAGGGGTCAGGTAAGTCTGTATCTTTTATAGTTTTTTTTTTTTTTTTAATGGGGGTTTAAAGTCAGCTATGTGAGTCTCACGTAGCTGGCACTTAACGGTTGGAGAGGCAGCTACGTGAGAAAAAACACGTTTGCCGCCGCACACCTACCAGAATTAAGATAGGGGGTGCACTGTTAGCGGTGACGCAACTTGCAGCTACGTGAGACTCACGTAGCTGGCACTAGAAGGGTAAAACACAAGCAAATGAACGGCCATTGAAATGTTTGGGAGAGCGACAGTGAGCGAAAGGTAATACCTGGTGCTCTGGAAGCTAGAGCGCTGGTGCTATATGCTGAGCCGCCTGTAAAAATACATGTGACGCTACATGGTGCTGTTAGAGTCGCTCACCAGATTCGCTTTCATAAATGTGGTTTTGCGTACAGTGCCTGGCGTTCACCAGACGCTGCATGCCACTACGAGGCTCTACCTGGCGCTATCCCTTCAAGTTGTGAGATTCTCAGATATGGCTTTTTTCAGAACCCTATTTCTCCCACTTGTGTACATATTTATGGGTGTGTTGGTCCTCATTAGCACCAGGTATTGAATTTATGGCTCTGTGCTAAGACTAGTGTAGCAGGATACATGGCACAGCCTGGCCTAATGAGGTGGGTCAAATGAGAACGAACAGACCCCTACTGACTGGGCTTAATAGGAAAAAAGAGCTTTCCCTAAAGAGAAATGCAAATCATTTAACAAGCTGAATAGTCCGCATATGAATACTCTCCTTAGCATTTAGCTTTAACATGATGCTAGAAGCCTTTGTAGACATCATGTGACAGTGTCATTAAGAAAACATTCATACGAGAGATTAATTTCATGCCTGTGATGCCAGCAGATAAGAACGTTATTTCCCCAAACACATTCTATGTCTACAAGGATCACAGCATTTTCCATCTACTGTCACCCTGAGATCATACAGTCATCAGCTAGGTCACAAATGTTCATGCTGCAATTTCTAATTAAAGAAAAAAAGCTAAGAAAACTTTTATGTAACCGAATCGTAATGCTGGTATTACTTGTAACATGCTCCTAGATTAGTCGAATGATTTCCACAGTGCCTGATTAGATGTTCAATCTAATTCTTCTACATTCAGGAAAAAGTAAGCCTGGTGCTTGTTTAGTTAACCGTAACTGATCTAACTGTGAAAACAAGACAGTCAACAATTACAGTCTGCCATTCTTCCAAAGACTTTGAAAAATGACCAACTCCAACCAGGGCAGGTGTCAGCACTAGGCATACCCGGGCAGATGCCGGGGGCCCCTGCACCTTGAGAGGGCCCACCTCATTCCCTATACCCTGGGAAGCTCCTATGCAGGACACATGGCCTTACAGTAACCAGGACAAAAAACTGTCAGGCAGGGGCAGATTGGCAATTGGGAGAGACTTTTTTTCTAAATACAAAGAATGGTAGGAAGAATGAACACCCATAATACCAACTATGCATTAAACAAGGTGATTTAATACTGTGAATCACATCTAATAACATATAAGGTATTAATCAAGATAAAAAGTAACTATATACATAAATGACCACTAGGTGGCGCAACTGGTTCCAGCATTAATATGGTATTGTCCATGGAAAAGAATAGAGAGTATGGCAAAAAAATTCAAATGTCCATAGTAAGTACAAAAGCAAAATAAATCATATGGGCGCAGTACCTGGTTCATCAAGTTCAAATGCAAGTAGTAAAAACAAGCAATTCAATGATCATACAAAATACAGAGCTTACAGGCTGGGGACCAGGTGGATAACAGCAATAAAACACTCAACGTTTCGGTAAACTGCCTTTATCAAGAGATGCAGTGAAAGACTTTCTTTCTGTCAGTCCGTCTGTTTCTTTCTTATATTCTTTTTCATTCATTCTTTCTTCCATCAATTTTGTGTTTCTTTCTTTCGTCTGTTCGTTCTGCTATTCCTTTTTTCTTTTTCTTATTTCTTTCCTTCTATTTTTTCTGTCAGTCCTTCTATTCTTTCTTTCCTCATATCTCTTCTGTTTTTTTCTCCCATTACTACTTCCTGCCTTTCCTGCTTTTTTTGTCATTTCTTTTATCCTTTCTTTGCTTCTGTCATTAATTCTATGCTTTTGTTATTTCTGTTTATTTCCATTTTTTTTTAATATTTTATATTGCAACTTTTATCTCTATATATGGAGGATCATACCACACTGGCAAGGGGCCCTCTGAGACTCAATCACCCAAGGGCCTGCATAAACCTGGAGCTGTCCCTGACTCTAACCATTGGATCACGGTGATCTCCTGCTGGTCAGGGAGAAAGCCTGCCCATGGCTGTCGGGCAGCTTGATGGTTGAGTGACATATCATTTACTCAATCTGTGCTTGCAGCCGCATTTTGGTGACTAATTTGTCATTCATGGCCTGCAGCTCTCATGGAAGCCAGAAGCCAAGATCCAGTCCTGGCTAAAATCAGTGTCAGATATTGGACTGCAGGTGAGATTTGTTTTTTCCTACCTCCCATATTGGTCTCAGTGCTTGGTGGTCCTCCTTCAAGGAAAAAACTGCTTTCATTTACATTTTTTAAAGTGCATTTTTTTGGGTGCCAAAAGGATGTTCTTATGTTATTGTTATGTTCTTATGTTATCATATGTGTGTTTTATAGAAGCTGTTCTCACTAACAGCAATCTGTTGCTACTAGCAATCATACACTTCTATACCTGGCTCTCTTCTTATAGATCTTAGAGTACACTCAAACAACACTGCTGCTATGGCCGCTGCTGAGTGGAGAAAGCTCACTCACACTTCCACATACCCAGCAGCAGTGTTCTGTTTGTACAGGACTCAATTCTCTCTTTTTGTAGACCTTGGTCTACAGACTTGATACACGGTGGCCAATAGCAACAGATTGCAGGTAGGGTTGCCACCTCGCTGATTATTTTTTTTACTTTACATTACTGGCCACTGGTCTGGCGGTATTTTTTTTTTTACTATTTACTTTGTTTTTACTACAATTACCAGTAAAAAAAACAAATACTGCCATCACCAAGCCACTGGCCATTAAAATAAAAAACAAAACGACCAGGTGGTAACACTAATTGCAGGTAGTAAAAACTGCTTTCATAAAACACACATTTGATGAGAAAGAAAATTCTAGATCAGTTCTAGATTAAAAACTTTGAGTTCATTATTTTGGCACTAAAATATAAATATAAAAATGGAGAGACTATGGACTACTGTTAAATTTAATGTATAAAAATGTTTTATATATAATAAAAAGGAAAAAAAAATAAGTAGTTTTTACAAATCTAGCAGTTCCGGCCACAGACAGGGTCAGCACTGCTTTAAGAACAACCAGAACCCCTTAAGCAGATTTCTACTTTACAATCTTTTTTCAGTTTCATTGAAATCCTGATCAACTATCATAATTGGGTATTAACCTCACCCACGACCTCTCCCATTTCTAAAGGATCAATTTCAAAAAGATCAATATCTTAAAAAAAAGGATGCCCCATATTTCTCTCTTGGACAGGAAGGATCGCAGTATTTAAAATTATACTTCTCCAAAAGCGACATTTTTTTAGATCGCGCCCTGTAAATATCGCTAGAAAGGACTTGAAAATGCTTCAATTCAAAATTCTTAACTTCATCTGAAATGGGAAATCAAGGAATGTCTCCCAACGCACTCTATACACCATCAAAATGAGGGGGGCCTGGCCATTCCTAACAGATATCTCTCCTCTTTATTTGTAAACACAAACCAGATTGTCCATTCACTTCTCTTGATCTACTTATGTTGATATCTCTAAGAAACAGACACAAGATTCTATGTCCAACCCTCTAATTCTTTTGAGATATCGGATACCCAATGTAGAAGATTCCCCCTGAAGCCTGAACATGTACCATTAGCACCCTTATTTGGAAACCCAATGTTTACTATGGGAATATGCAAAAGGAGTTTTAAATGGTGGTTAGACAAGGGTTTCTTTTACTCAAAGTTGGGACCAAGGAATTCAGGCACTTCTGTGATATCATCAGACCTCCTCCCCTAGAGCTCTTTAGAGCCAGCCAGATTTTCCACTTCTTTCCTAAAGAGTAGAAATCCTGATTTTACCACTAGATGACCATTTGAATGCTATCTTTCCAATTCACCTAGCGGGCCTGGGTGAGTATCTTTGGTGTATAAAATACTTTGAGATCCTCCCATTAAACTATCATAAATGCAAGCCTAGAAGAAGGACCTGAACTTCACATTTGATCCTGAAAACTTGAGGAGTCTGGCCAGACACTCTACTGGGTGTTTTATTAATATATTCATAACTGAAGCCTGCTATAAGGTCCTCTTACACTGGTACTTATTACCTACCAGAATTGCTAAAGCGTTTCCTGGTCAATCGGGGGAGAGCTTCAGAAATTGTGGAGAGCCTGGAGATATGATTCACATTGTTAATTTTTTTGAACAAATTTCTAAGATAAAACTTCCCAAAATCCCATGTGATCTTACTCCTTGTCCAAAAGCCCTCAGACATCCCCAAGCACACGTCCTAACTCATCAGACTTATTTTAGTAGCTGAAAAATTGCTGTAGCTTATTCTTGGAAACAAGACAAACGTCTCCAGCGTTCACTAACAGAGCCATGCTGCTGGGTAATTTCTCTCCTTTACCCTTCTCCAAGCCCTGGAACAGTCCGAAATGGGGGTGGAGGAATTACTTAGGACAGCAAGAGACTTGCTCTTTTAGTAGAAGCTTGTGACTGAGGCAACCCCAGAATTTCTTATCTGTAGTCAGATAACATTAATTGAAGTCAGAAATAAGATATTATATTATGGAAAATGTGTCAGAGGAACTTTGATCAGAGCCAATTTTTGACTAGAATTCTGCTTTAATGAGTTTTCTTTATCAATCTTTTTATTGTGTATATTCTGAACATTATTCTTTAAGCATAATACTGTTCATACACAGAATTTAAAGATTACAGACAACTTAAGTCATAATCAGAAGCTTATTCACTGCATACAAGAAAAATGAATACAATTCAAGAGTTACTAAAGAAGTTCAATTCAGATAAATTAAAGAAAAATAACAACCCCTATGAGCGGGAGAAAGGAGGTAAGGGGGGGGGGGTAAAGGAAGGGGTCGAGGAGGGATCAGATAATTAGGTTTACATCAAAATCTGTAGGCAGAAAATTCAGAAACCCAAGGATTCCACACCTCCCTGAACAGCACCAAAGTCCCATTGTGAATGGCGAACATTTTTTCCATGGCCATAATGCCGTTAACCTTGCTTTAATGAGTTTTCAATGAACTGATCCCAAGTCTGCAACCTTGACTCTTAATATTAGTATTCTTCTGGAGCACTTGTATACTTCTGTCCAATAAAGTTAGGGAAAAAAAAACTCTGAGACACAGTGCTGTGTTCTTGGTTGCCTGGCAACCGAGCGCTCACGAGGGGTAGCAGTGAGGCGGCCATCCTGGCATCATACCTGGTGTGACCGCGTGACAGGTATTTAGACCCCACTCTGGGGTATTACTTCATGTATTAACAAATATTGAGATGCTGTTTGTGCATTACTATTCAGGCAGCTAAGGCTGCTGACATCACCAGTGACATCATTAATTATGTCAGGCGGGTTTTGTGCTGTTTCTAGGGTATTTAACCCTTTCTTTGGGGCAGATCCTCTGTTTGTTTGTTCAACCCCGATGAAAGAGGGCATGCCGCCCCAAAACGTCGGATATAGATTATTTGGACTGTATCATTCGCTGTATCAAGATTGCATGGATTATATGACCTTGATTCAATATACTTTATTTGCAAATGGAGTGCTGGCTTCTCGTTTGATTTCAATATTTATGTGTAGCAATCTGAATTGCCCCCCGAGATGCTTATGATCCCTGTTTCTTGTATGGGTGTCAGTCTGGTTTAAGTAAATAGCACCTGGTCCAGATTTTCAATATTTATTAGTTGACACCCCAGCTGGCACTTCCAGACATACCATGGTCTACTGTGAGTAAAGTCAAAGCCAAGGAGCCACCCCCTACAGATATCACAATGTATAGAGCAATTAGAGCCATATATTGTTTCTGAAGGGGTCGGTCATGGTAGGTGCTGCTCCCTGCATTGGGGCTGTGATTGATGCCTAGGCCATGGATCTCCTGAGCAGGTACCAATGCAGCATTATTAAAATTATCTGCTCCATCACAGCAGCCCAATAAGGAGATCACTTTCATGCCAGAGACAGCTGTGAGGTTGATTCCTTTTTTGACCGCAGGTCACTATACAGTGCAGTATCAGTACTCTTGTCTTCTTTGGGCCTGATTTATCAAGCACTTCTGCCTGATAATGCCATATCAGTGAAAATTAGAGTAGTGAAGAAAAACATTTCTAATTTTGTTTGCATGTTGCTGCACCACTTGTGTTTAAGTACATGTATTTCTTGTGGTGCAGCAACATGTGCCAGTGTAAAAAAATATATAAAAAATAATTTACACTAATCTAATTTGCACTGATCTGGTATTGTCTGGCAGAAGTGCTTGATAAATATGTACATATAAGGAGGTTATTTAAGAAAGGATAGCGCCAGGTAGCGGCAGGTGAACGCTGGGTGCTGTACGCAAAACCACATCTATGAAAGCGAATCTGGTGAGCACCCCTAACAGCTGGCGTATAGCGCCAGCGTTCTAGCTTCCAGAGCGCCAGGTATTACCTTTTGCTTAGGCCCTTATTTAACAAGGGATAGCGCCAGGTAGCGAATGGTGAGCGAACGGTAATGACGGTCACCGCCACGAGAACGCCGGCTCCCCTCCGCAATCACACATTTATCAAGCCGATCCTGCTTAGCGACTGACAGAGCGCCAGATAGTGAATCATTCATCATTATTTCAGCCTCACCCCACAGTGCCAGCGAGCGACCTTGAACAGCGACAGGTATGACCTCTCGCTACCTGGCGCTCTCCAATGCATTTCAATGGAGCAATCTTTAAATATTCTTAATTAATTGCTATTAATGTTTTTTTTTTTTTAAATGGCAAAAATTCTGTGACCACTTCTGCAATGTTAGATATTTTTTTAAGGTTAAAAAAAAAAAAAAAAAATTGTGCAGAATTGATATTACAGGTCTGATATTAATGTATTCATATTACAAAATGTTTTGAAAAACTTGTTTTTTTTTATCCAAAAATATGGTTGTTTGGGGGTTAAAAAACTACTTTTAACCCATCGCCGCCAGCGCTCTGGGGTTTAAACAAGCATTTCACTGCGCGAGAATTTTTTGAGCGTGATTTGTTAATGAATATGCTGGGAGCCGTTCGCTATGGCCATTCGCTGTCATGCGCTCCCATACAGCGCGGAACCTGTCAAATAGCGACTCCTCACCCAATATTCAACATTACGGCAAACCGACTGAGTCGCTATCAACTACAGAACAACGGCCACGCTCTGAAAATGCCGCTACTGTCGCTCATCTGTCGCTACCTGGCGCTATTAATGAATCGGCCTCTAAGTGTCGCTCTCCCATACATTTCAATGGTCTTTCATTTGCTTGTGTTTAAACAGCGTGTTTGACATTTTTTTTGTTCAAATCATTGTGTGACCTCTCCTGGCTGCAAACAAACACTTTTAGAAACTTTTGGGACTTTTTATATTTTTATGCAGAATTGTCATTACAGGTCTGGCACTAAAGTGTTAATGTCACAGTGTTAAAACAATGTCATTCCATGTGTTTTCGCTTTGTTACTGGTGGATATGTGTTCAAAAACAGACTTTAATCACACAGCGTCTGGCGCTCTATGCTATAGTGATCAGATTTAGAGCGCCGACGCTGTGTGTGTTGCTTTTTTTGATAAATATGGCGTGGAGCACCGAGAGTCGGACGCACTGAGCTGGTGCTATTTTTCACTGGCGCTCTATGCTATAGCGATCAGATTTAGAGCGCCGACGCTGTGTGTGTTGCTTTTTTTTGATAAATATGGCGTGGAGCACCGAGAGTCGGACGCACTGAGCTGGTGCTATTTTTCACTTGCTGCAGCGCTGTACTGGTGTTAGAGTGCCCAACATACATCACATTCATCAATGCAGGCCAGGTTACTACAGCAACTAAGGCGCTCTGTTACAGTGCCGGATACACGCTTACAGTGTCTACTAGCAGTCGCTCTAAGCGCCGCTATACAGACGCTCATCTGGCGATACCTGGTGTTAGTAGTGAATCAGCTTCCCCCTTTACATTGCACAGCACATCAGCAGTACAAGTTTTAAAACTACCAGTGCAAGTTTTATTACTCTCAGTGCTTCTGTACATATTGAAGGTTAAAGAAATGGATGTGATGTGCTGTGAATTGATAAGGTTATTTTTCCCTGCAGAAGAACTTTGTCAACTGGAGTGGTTAATGCCCCAGCTGTCCCATCTATCTGTCTATCTATCTGTCTATCTATCCATCTATCTATCTATCTATCTATCTAATAAAAATTGCTTTGCGTTATGCCTTTTGTTTTCTTTCCAACTCACCATGTTAAACTTTACTAAATGAAGCTTAATTCTGCTATCCAGGATTTTTAATTCAAATCCAAAGTATAAAGTGCTGTAGCATTTTTATTATCATTAGGATTCTACTTTCTCGAGGCTCAAATCTGAAACAATTAGGAGCTCTATTGTACACTTTAAATTTGACTGGAGATTTCAGGATTTGTGTCAAATCAGTCATTCAAAATAATCTGCATATTAACAAAATAATTTGCATTTTTATTAAACTGACAAAAATAAATGGAAGAGTGTCACTGTTGTCTCTGCTGGCCGAAACATGCTGCTCCTAATTTTAGTTGTCAAACAGATTTAATTTAGGGTAAATATAAATATTAGACTTTTTTTTTAATTAAAAAGTTTAAACTTGAAGATTATCATTTAAAAAGAAAGAGCACATGGACAATTGTAGTCATTCAGAGAGGCATGAGGATCATAATTTTTATCATTAAAGCGGACCAAAACCCACTGAACTTGTGAAATACATTTGGCCAAAGTCCATGCCTATACTCTCTTCATAGGGTGTAGAACTAGAAATGGATATTTCTGCTTTTAGAATTGCCCTGAAACACTGATTTTTTTACTGTTTCTCTCCTAAGATGGCCATTGATCAGTCATTGCTTAGGTGTGACAATGACATCATTGCCCACACAAAACAGTGGCAATGAATGGAGGAGGCGGAGCTTTACAGATAAAACAGGCGACATTATCTGAGATTAGAGTGAAGCAGGGGCAGTGAAAATTAGCAAAAGGTGCTCTTCATGGGGGAACAATTCAGGGGATGCTAGTTAAAATGTGGGGTTTGGTCTGCTTTAACTTAGTCACGAACAACAGTAATAGGCTCCCTTAATTAAGATTTAAGTTACTGATTTTTATTTTACATCTGCTATAAAAATGCAGCATACATCCCGTTCTTCAAACTGACCATCTCAAACATAACAGACTTGTAGGTCATCAGCTTTCCCTGGCTCCCCCCCAGGGCCAGTTTGAGCACTGGGCACAAGGAGATCCATCCCGGGCCTCCACCACTGATGTGCAAACCCGATAGGCTGCTGGTGGGGAGATGGAACAGAAAACTGGCAGGAGAGTGTGGGCATAGCAGGTATAGTACAGGCTGTCTGGTTGCCTCCCGAGAGAGGTATGTGCAGGAAGGCATCACAAACTGTAGGGTGGGCCCCCAGAGGCATTTTTACCGGCAGGCCTAGGATACCTCCTTCTGACATTGGCCTACACCACATGTTCTCACATGTTCTACCAACTGCCTCGATTATGTCACAATTGCACAATTTCACACATCATGATTTGAAAAAGGGAATCAGTGTCCCCCTTAAGCTCCCTGAATACCAGGACCCTTTCCTAACCCAAAGGTTTTGGCTTTTAGGAACCTAAAATGTACCTTGCCCACCTCCAGCCATGTGTGATTCTGACATTGAATGGATACTTACTTTTTCATTTTTGATGCTCTGTCTACAAGGAGACTACAAAATGGCATAGTGTCCAGCCACTTCCAGGTCATATTAGAGTTAGGGGTGTGGTATGGGCATGGCCAGGGTAGGGCAAAGGGCTGCACGTGCCTATCCTCTCCCTACTCTTTTCTATTTTAAAAAGTTGAGAGGTATGCTTCCTGTGAGGTGCTACACCTCTGCCAGGACACATGTCTTCTATGACCATGCCCCCATTGCCAAACCAGACGCCCCAGGGCAGAATCTTGGGTGCACCACTGATTACAGCAATAAAAATGATGAGGTGGAAGGGTCGCATTTCCCATTACATCACCCTAGGCCTATGCCTAGAGCAGCCACCTCATGGGTCAATGTATAGTTAAATGCTGTCTGTAGCTTGAGCATCTCCCAGCTATCAACAAGACCTGCATCATCTGCTGTAGTCATGTTTTTCTTTTGTGTCCAGAGCCAGGAAGCTGGTAAGAATGATATGCTCCTGCAACTCTGTGTTAATCTCCTTGTGCCCTCTCCATCTACATTAACACAATTTGTCAGCCCCTTGCACTCCCACACAAATCCAGATTGCTTTTAAAACCTAAACCCTTCCCCCTCCCTTTACTTAGACCATCCACATTCAAAAGTGTGCATACATTAAAAGTGCCTAGGACAGCCTGAACACCAAATAAGTCCCTGGTAATAATTTGTACTTTTTATTATCTATCCTATATGACAGTTACACATATTCATTGACCAGTATTTGATGTAAACACCTTAGACTAGATGTGCCAACAGACACAAGGCGACCCACTTACCTGCCACCCGATTCTGCACTGCCAATCTCCAACCCGCAGCTTCAACATGTGAAGGCTTGGCTCCGAGGGCTCCCTTTGAGCTCAATGGCCGACTTGGTACATAAGGTACTTCTGTGTATGAAGACAACGATTGTAATCAATGGGAGCACTCTGGACTAAGGCCAAGAATATGCTTCACATACCAGCTGTCACGCTCCGGGTACTACAGCAACCCACTTGGATAACTCCAGCCCTCCCAGTAAGACCTCAACCCCCAATCTCCGCAGCCAGCTTCACCTTTAGGAGCCCCCGCTTGCCGGGACGCAGAGAACGCCTGCCCGGGATCGGTTGCCCCCAGGACTTCAATGGCTCAAAGATTGGGGTCTTACTGTTCAGAGGCCTGGAGAACCCGCGGCTGGAAGTGGCGCCGAGCAGCCCTATTGCTGAGCGTGTAACGGAAGTCCAACAGGCTAGGAGTCAGCAACAGAAGTTCCGAGATGGCAGCAGTACAAAGGATTGGACAAGACGTGGTCGAGGATCAAGCAGAGGTCGGCAACAGGAGATCAGATCAGCGGTGGTCAAAACAGGCGAAGGTCGGCAACAGGAGATCAAATCAGCGGTGGTCAAAACAGGCGAAGGTCGGCAACGGGAGATCAAAGTATTCTTTAGCGACAAGCAACTAAACTGGGTACAAGGCACTATAACAGGCAATGACACACTGCAGTGGAAATCCCTTTATAGTGGGAAAACCGGCAGGATTGGACAGAGAGACAGTGGCTGGGATTGGTGCACTTAGGATCTGGCAGCAGATTGGAGCACTGGCCCTGTGGTCTGATTGGTGAGCTCTGGGCTGATTGCTTCAGCTGAGCTTCCCAGGCAAACTGCTCAGAGCTGCACCTTCTAGACTTTGTTCTCTTAAACAGCCTCCGGTGGCCATTCTGAGTATTGCACCCCCGGAAGACATGAGCTGACTGTAAAGGCCAGCAAGCACAAGCTGAGTGACAACGGGCAAGGGGGGAGGACTTACTCGGCGACACATGCGCCGCTGGGGATGGCATCGGAGGCAGAGGCGGCTGCTGGGCAGGAGAAACCCTGGCCAGTTGCCTAGGGACACCACGGGCACGGACTGAAGGCAAGTTATTCCTGACAGTACCCTCCCCTTCACGAGGGGCCTCCGGACCCTCACCAGACTTAACAGGATTATCACCCTGAATGGTTCCGGCGGACTTCAATAAAGATACATGGGGTACCCTCATGGATGGAGAGGCAGACGGACAAATAAGCTCTGAGACTTGGGTTGCTCCAACTGTGATACTATAGCAATGTTCTGCACAGTGCGGGCTCCATCCTGTCAATTCCCCAGTTTCCCAATTAAAGGTAGGGTTGTGCACCTTTAACCAGGGGAACCCTAAGACAACTGGGGCTTCAGGGCTGTCTAAGACAAAAAATTCAAGGTTCTCAGAATGGGAAGGTCCCACAACTAGGTTAATTAAAGGGGTTTTGGAGGTGACAGTTCCTCTAGGAACAGGAGTATTGTTTACTGCCAAAATCTGAAGGGGCTTCCCAAGGGGGATTAAGGGAATGCCTAAGGCGGCTACTATGGATTTATCCAAGAAGTTGCCAACTGCTCCGCTATCGACAAAAGCAGAGACAGATTTCCTGGACAACTCCCAACCCACAGTAGCAGGTAACAACATTTTATTTCTATGAAGGGAAGTTACCTGACCGTCCTGACAAACTTTCTCTATCTTGTCAGGACGTTGCAATCCCGCCAAAGGTCTTTTATTGGGGCAGGTCCTAACCAGGTGACCTGAAACCCCGCAGTACATGCATAGGCCTAAGGTGCGACGTCTACTCTTTTCAGCCGGGGAAAGGTGAGTAGCACCAAGTTGCATAGGCTCTTCTGGGGGCGAAGATGAGACAACACCCATAGAGGATGACTCCTGGTGGGAAGATTCCCAGAAGTGAGAGTGATTCTTCTCTATATGTCTCTCCCGTAGCCGTCTGTCAATTTTAATGGCCATAAGCATGAGTTCATCCAGGCTTTTAGGGTAAGGAAAATTTGTTAGAACATCCTTAACACCTTCTGAAAGACCAATTCTATACTGACTACAGAGAGCAGGATCATTCCAACGGGATTCAATCGCCCAGCGGCGGAATTTGGCACTATATTCCTCTGCTGAGCGTTTCCCCTGTTTCAGGCTTCGAAGCCTGGCATCAGCGGTCGAAGTCCTGTCAGGGTCCGAATATAGGATCTCCATAGCGGAGAACAAGGCTGAGACAGATTGCAAGGGCTCATCTGTGGGCGCTAAGCCAAACGCCCAGGACTGTGGATCACCCTGGAGCAGAGAGATAACCAGGCCCACCCTCTGCATTTCTGTGCCTGAAGAGTAGGGCCGTAGTCTGAAATAAAGTTCACAGGAGTTCTTGAAGTTGGAGAATCTTGTACGATCCCCATCAAATTTCTCAGGAAGGGGAACCTTCGGTTCAACAGGAGGTGAGGATACAGGTGGTGCAGGCAGCTGGCGATTTTCTTGATCAGCCACACGTTGGGCCAGCTGGTTAATGGCGGTAGCCATGGCCTGCACTTGTTGTACAAGTTCTTCCATATCAATTTTTGGGCCTGTTATAATGTAAGGACTGTACCGGACACCAGTCTGTCTTGAGCTGATAATCCCCAATCTCCACCGCCTCTTCTGCCTATAGACAAGTCCCCGCTTGTAGGAGACGCGGGTAATGCCTCTCCTACTCGGTTACCCCCAGGACTTATAGGGCGCAAAGATTATCAGCTTAAGGTGGAGTCTGATGAACGGCAGGGAGTCCCAAGCGAGGATGCCGGATGGCGGAAGTCCGATTACAAGCCGAGGTCAGAGCCGGGAGGTCACGGGGCGAGGTATCAGAGGGGTCAGGCGAAAATCGTGGTCAGGCAGGCAAAAGGTCGGTTCAGGCTGAGGTTGACAACAGGAATCAAACGAGCTTCAATGCTAGGTACTAGGCGCTATAACAGGCCATGACACACTGCAGTGGAAATCCCTTTATAGTGGGAAAACCGGCAGGATTGGACAGAGAGACAGTGGCTGGGATTGGTGCACTTAGGATCTGGCAGCAGATTGGAGCACTGGCCCTGTGGTCTGATTGGTGAGCTCTGGGCTGATTGCTTCAGCTGAGCTTCCCAGGCAAACTGCTCAGAGCTGCACCTTCTAGACTTTGTTCTCTTAAACAGCCTCCGGTGGCCATTCTGAGTATTGCACCCCCGGAAGACATGAGCTGACTGTAAAGGCCAGCAAGCACAAGCTGAGTGACAACGGGCAAGGGGGGAGGACTTACTCGGCGACACATGCGCCGCTGGGGATGGCATCGGAGGCAGAGGCGGCTGCTGGGCAGGAGAAACCCTGGCCAGTTGCCTAGGGACACCACGGGCACGGACTGAAGGCAAGTTATTCCTGACACCAGCGCTACTGGTGGAAGATGACACATCTCATTTGAGGAAAGCCGCAAAGGTATTTTATCCATTTAGGCCTAGTGGTGGTACTAAAGCCTAAGTGAATAATATTTTAGGAATGTATGTTGCTTAAGATGATCTATTAGGCTTGTTTCTCTGGATAGTATGCCTGTTTGAAATCATTTAATAATGTTACATATTTACCGACCATCACACCACTTAATCATTCTGCTTATATTTGAATTACAAATATTAAAACAAACCCACAATGCAAAGGTGAATCAGATAATCAGAATCAGAAAATAATCAAAACATGAGTAACATTGCAGAAAAATGCACCTGCATACCTGTTTACACCTGCTTTAGGGAAGAAAGAAAATAGTACTTTGCACTTATACAATAGTACTTTTTATTAAAGTCCACTAAAGAGTTGTGAGTCTGTGCATGGAGGCTCCCATTGCAAATAAGTTAAAGACAATTTCCAACCCCCAAAAAATGCTATGCTCACTAGAGATGAGCGAATCGAATCTGACGAACCCGAATTCATTACGAATTTCAGGAAAAATTTGATTCGTAACGATTCCGAATATCGCTGCGATTCGATCGCTCAAATCGCTTTCTTAAAACTCCATTTACTACTATCCAGGCTATCTAAAATGGTGGATCCACATGTCAGGACATGTCCCATGGGGCAAGGAATCCTGGGTAGGCATCACATGCTACCTATCAGCAGCCAGCCTTCCTGACGATGTCACAGCCCTATATAAGCGGCGGTCATTTTGCGGAAGCTCATTCCGACACTGTATTGCGGCCAGAGCGGGACACGCAGAGAGAGCAAGGGATAGATAGATAGATACAGCGAGGGAGAAATAGAACAAGTAACAGAAGGAGCAAGGGACAGATAGAGCCAGAGAGAGAAGGAGAGAGGCTGTGACAGTGACAGAGAGAGACAGTTTATAGTGTTTGTGTAGTGGCCCGCACTGAATGCTGCAACAGCTGCCTTACAGCTGAAGGTTTGTCATAATTGCACCACAGTGCTTAATGCACATTTGCCATGCATTCGTAGGTTTTAAGTATAAAGGTTTCCCCCCAGTGGTTAAGAAGTGTATTACATGTCAGGCCTATGCCACATACTGTATGTTATTTATTGGTTCCTCCAACTGTCAATTAGCTGATGCAAAGTGAAGTCTATGACTCCTCTGTCACCTGACCATTCCAACGAATGGCAGGCCAGAGGGAGCCAGTTCCCTCCAGTCAGCCCCTGGTGGGCGAAGGGGGAGCAGCTCCAGCCCCTGTGCTGGCTGCATGTGTTCCAGCTTTCTTCAGAAAACCTACTTCAGGCTTAGGCCTATGCCAGCCTTATTCTCCTACTCCTCTCCACCTGTAACCAGTCACCCAAGGATGTTCACAGGACAGTTCTACCTCAGTAGGATAACTTTATTGTGTAAGAAGCCTACTGTCCGGATCGTCTGGAATTGGAGGGTCACCCGCCGGCGACCAAAACTAGTCTAGCTCCCATGCTAGTAGTCCACGCGCCTCTATGCGGTCACCGTGTACGAGAGCAGCTTCATGGTCAGTAATTCTCAAGTTAAGTAACTCAAGTCGTCTCTACCTGTGCCCTTGCGGTGGGAATCTCGATCTACAGGATCAGGTCTGTAAACTCTTCTAAAATCTTCTAACGTCATCCCCAGCTAGTATTACTACTCCCAGCACCTCTACAGCCCTAAGGCTTCAGCATAGACTCCCTCACTCTGCATCAGTAACCACTAAAGTCCTGTTTAAAGTTACTAAAGTTACCCTGGTTGCATCCAGAGGAAAGGACATTTACTTTGACACTTGTTCCAGCAATAAAAGCAACGTTGTTTATCCGAACCCTGGCATTGCTTTCTTCAGTGGGTGCCTTGACTAGGATACAGCGGGAACTGCAATGGTTAACTAGCCCTGGGGTCAAGACTACCAGCCACCAAACCCTCGAGCCATACACCGTGACAAGTGTACTCCATAGGCTATCCCCAGGGGGTTACTCCATTTGCATTAGCTTTCAAGCCTATTCAGTGTTAATAACACACCTGCCTATTTAGCTTTTCCTTTTCCTGGTGTCATTCTTCTAGGGGGGGTCATCCCGCTCCCCCTACAAAAGGCGGGGCCAGGGGCGACGGCCATCGCCACCATTAGAGGAGGTGAGGACCCGGAAGAGGGTCCTCACCTGAAGCCTGCAGAGCCCAGGGGGGGATCGGACCCCCCCTGGTGAAGAGAAGACGTCGGGGAGGGATCGGGCAAGGAGGTGAGTGACTGTCATTTTTTTTTTCTTTTACAGGCGCAGCGGTGAAAACGGGGGGGGGGGCAGTTTTGGGCCCCCTCCTGAAGACGGAGGATAATGGGGGAGGGATCGGATGCCCCCCCCCCCAGGAAGAGGAGACCCCCAGCTTTACAGAGATACCACAGGTGAGTTTTTTTTTATTTCTATTTTTACACTAGCAGGGGGAAATTCTAGGCACGTAGTTACTACGTGCTTGGCACTTAACGGTAGCAGAAGCAACCACGTAGAAACTACATCCTTGGCATTTAAAGGGTTAAAGCAGCCTTTGCCTTTCACCTGGGGGCATCCCAAATACTAGCATAAATATTTTAAGAGTAACTGTCTACTAACCTTTTGCATTTTGTAAAGAAAGTAAATTTTTCACTTTAAAGCAGCCTTTGCCTTTCACCAGGGGGCATCCCAAATACTAGCATAAATATTTTAAGAGTACCTGTCTACTAACCTTTATCATTTTGTTCTAAGAAGTCACTTTTTCATATTTAAAGCAGCCTTTGCCTTTCACCAGGGGCATCCCAAATATTAGCATAAATACTTTAAGAGTACCTGTCTACTAACCTTTTGCATTTTGTTAAAAAAAGCACTTTTCACTTTTAAAGCAGTCTTTGCCTTTCACCAGGGGCATCCCAAACACTAGCATAAATATTTTAAGAGTAGCTGTCTTCTAACCTTTTGCATTTTGTTAAGAAAAGGCACTTTTTCACATTTAAAGCAGCCTTTGCCTTTCACCAGGGGGCATCCCAAATACTAGCATAAATATTTTAAAAATACCTGTCTACTAACCTTTTGCATTTTGTTCAAAAAAGTCACTTTTTCACTTTCAAAGCAGCCTTTGCCTTTCACCGGGGGGCATCCCAAATACTAGCATAAATATTTTAAGAGTAGCTGTCTACTAACCTTTTGCATTGTCTTAAAAAAAGGCACTTTTTCACTTTTAAAGCAGCCTTTGCCTTTCACCAGGGGGCATTCTGAGTGCTACCGCTTATCTAGTAAGAGTGCCTGTCTACTTACCGTACCTTTTGCATTTTGTAAAAAAAAGTCACTTTTTCACGTTTAAAGCAGCCATTGCCTTTCACCGGGGGGGGGGGGGGGGGGGGCATTCTGAGTGCTACCACTTATCTTGAAGAGTACCTGTCCCCAAACCTTTTGCATTTTGTTAAAAAAGGCACTTTTTCATGTTTAAACAGCCATTGTCTTTTCACTGGGGGGCATTCTGAGTGTTACCACTTATCTTGTAAGAGTGCCTGTCTACTTACCTTTTGCATTTTGTTAAAAAAAAGTAACTTTTTGATGTTTAAAGCAGCCGCTGCCTTTCACCGGGGGGCATTCTGAGTGCTACCACTTATCTTTAAGAGTACCTGTCTACTTACCTTTTGCATTTTGTAAAAAAAAAAGTCACTTTTTCACATTTAGAGCAGCCATTGCCTTTCACCAGGGGGCATTCTGAGTGCTACCACTTATCTTTTAAGAGTATCTGCATCTTTACCTTTTACATTTTGAACAAAAAACACTTTTTAAAACTGCCTGTGGTGCATTTAACTCTGACCGGGGGCATCCTGTGTAAGACCATCTGACAGTGTCTTTTTGCATTAGCTTTTAGCTACAGTGTCTGCCTATTTTGCTCCAACTTTTTTACACACCTACTGTTAAAAAATACTGTTTTAGGTGTAGTGTATTGTTTTCCCCTCCTAATTGCAGTAAAAATGTCAGGCAGAGATGTGCCAGGATGTGCACTGAGGAGAGGCCTAGATTCATCAGGCAGAGGTTGCAGCAGACTAGGGGCGAGTGGCAGCAGGAGTTGCGGTGAGAGGCCTGATCTCCTGCTATCTGCTAGCGGTCGCGTCTCGACCAGCAACGCATCTGCCGTCATCGATTGGTTAGCGCGGTCATCCACCTCATCACAAGTGACATCTGAGACCCCCAGTCAACAGTCAGTAGGTTCCTCGGACACAACCCTGAGTTGGCATGGCCCGGGAGCAGCCCCTGTCCTTCCATTGCCTCTGTTCTACGCCCCCCCCCCCTTCAGCCGACGTATCTTATGCTTTGGGTTCAGCTCCACTATTCAGTGAGGACGATGTGTTAGAGGACAGTCAGCAGCTACTGCCCTGCCAAGAAATAGAGGAGACATCCGCAGTTTCTTTTGCTAGGCAGACAAACACTGAGGAGGAGAGTGGCGTGGGAGGTAGTGTGGCGAGCGTTCCAGCTCCTGCAGCAGACGCTGTTGAGGAAACTGAGGAGGACATCAGTGACGTGCAGACACAACTTGATGATGATGATGATGATGATGAAGCCGATCGCACTTGGGAGCCCGGTGCAGACGGGGCTTCATCATCATCAGGAGAAGAGGGTCCCAGGTTGCCCCTGAGTCAGCAGCTGAGGCAGCAAGGTGGTAGTATGGTTGGCAGTCAGCATGGTGGCAGAATTGGGATGTCTGGAGCCAACCGTGGCCAGGGTAGACTACCTGCTGCGCGGCAGGCTACCTTCCCGGGAGGTAGTGGAGCAGGGGTTCCTGGAGTTGGCGGCAGTAGCAGTGAATTAGTGCGGACTGTTGGTGGAAAAATTACCTAATCGGCAGTGTGGCAGTTTTTCATCAAGCATTCGCAGGAGGGTAACCTGGCCACATGCAAGATGTGTAGACAAAAGGGCAAGCGTGGCCAGGGCCCCAATGTTGGTACCACGGCCCTGCGGCAACATATGCAGCGTCACCATGAAGCAGCCTGGGAGAACCAAGCCTCCGAAGCGGGGGTCCAGCCTGCTGCGTCAGCCAGTGCCATGCCGCTCCCAATTTCAACCAGTCAAGGCTCCAGCACCTCAGTCGAATGTAGCTGTGCGTCATACCCATCCTCTGTCGCTCCAGATGCTCCTGCTCCTCCTACTACAGGTCAGTCATCCTGACAGCAATCCATCAGCGAAGCCATGTCCAAGAGACAACAGTATGCGCCCATTCATCCTATGGTGCAGAAGCTAAATGTGCTCCTGTCCAAGTTGCTAGTGCTGCAGTCCCTCCCTTTTCAGGTGGTGGACTCTGCACCTTTCAGAGAACCGATGGCTTGTGCCGAGCCGAGGTGGAGAGTCCCAAGCCGTAATTTCTTTGCAAAGAAGGCAGTACCAGCCCTGCACAAATTTGTTGAACAGAAGGTGGGCCAGTCCTAGAGCCTGTCGGTGTGTAGCAAAGTGCATGGCAGTGCCGACATTTGGAGCTGTAACTATGGTCAGGGGCAATACATGTCTTTTACGGCCCACTGGGTGAATGTGGTTCCTGTACAGCCACAACAGCAACTTGGACAGGTTGCGCCGCTTCAGCCTCCACGCTCCAAGGCCGTTGTGCCTGTGACTCCAGTGCGTGATTCCTTCTCCTCATCCTCTGCCGTCTCCTCAGCCTCCACTGTTCGGTCAAGTCTTGGGGCACCTCCAGCCTACCATATGTGCAGGGCACGGCAGTGTCACGCTGTGCTTCACATGGTTTGCCTCTGCAAACGAAGTCAGGAGGAGCTGCTAAAATTCATTCATCAAGAAATCAGAACATGGCTTACTCCGCGAAAACTGCAAATGGGAACCATGGTGACTGACAATGGAAAGAACATCTTGTCTGTGCTGCGACAAGGAAGCCTGAGCCATGCGCCCTGTATGGCACACGTGTTCAACCTAGTTGTCAAGCGTTTTCTGAAGTCTTCCCTCCATCTGCAAGACATTCTAACAATGGGAAGGAAACATTGTATGCACTTCAGCCACTCCTACACTGCCAAGCACACCCTTCTTGAGCTACAGCATCAGAACGGTATCCCCCAACATAGTCTGATTTGCGATGTTTCCACCCGTTGGAATTCCACACTACATATGTTGAATCGACTATACGAACAGAGAAAAGCCATCAATGATTCCTTGATGATTCAAGCAGATAGGGGGACTCCCCTGTGTAACTTTAATGTAAACCAGTGGCAGCTCATACGTGACACCTGCCGTTTGCTCAGGCCCTTTGAGGAAGCCACTTTATTTGTCAGTCGCCAGAATTTTTGGCGAAATGGGCGGTTTATCTAGTCATCTGACAGGAGAGGAGGAGTAGGAGCAGCCAGAGGAGCTAGAGGGTTGTGAGGAAGGCAAGACAGAGGACCTAGACACACCGTGGCAGTATGCAGTGATGATGGAGACAGGTAGTCCCTCCAAGTCACTTGCACAAATGCCACGATGCATGCTCACATGCTTGATAAGTGACCGCAGAATTGTCTCCATTTTTAATGACTTCTGGCTCTCCACCTTATTGGACCCTCGCTAACGGCACAAAATGGGAGCATTTTTTGCACTGAGAGGGAGGACAAACTGACCTACTACAAAGACATTCTACGTAGTCAGTTGGCCGATGCCTATCTGTGCCATCGTCCATACTCTTGCAGGTCTGACTCGGGGGGACCTCTGCGTTCACCTTCCACTGCCATGGCTGCTGGGGGGGTGGCAGGAGCAGCAGCAGCTCCATCAGCAGCAGCCTCAGTTTTCAGTCGCTAATGAGTAGCTTTCTTCACCCGCATAGTGAGGCTACTCATGAGCAGCAGGAAGACCTGGAGCAGGGCCTGAACCAGCAGGTCGTGTCATACTTTGAAATGACCATGCCAACGCACCTTGAGGATCCTCTGGGATCTTTGCCCTGGGAAAGCTGTCCTGCCCGGCTAGTAGTGTGCCATCTGAACGGGTGTTTAATGCGGCAGGGGCCATAGTCATGCTAAGGAGAACTCGTCTGTCCATGAAAAATGTGGAGAGACTCACCTTTGTGAAGATGAATCAGGCATAGATCAGCCAGGATTTCCACCCACTAATGGCTGATCCATGGTAGTAGCTGATTCATGGTAGCTCCTAATGCTGCTGCCAACTCCAGGGTGTGTCTTTCAGGCAATATATGGGCTCCTTATGCTGCTGCTGCTGCCAACTCCAGGGTGTGTCTTTCAGGCAATATATGGGCTCCTTATGCTGCTGCTGCTGCCAACTCCAGGGTGTGTCTTTCAGGCAATATATGGGCTCCCAATGCTGCTGCCAACTCCATTGTGTTTTTCAGGCAATATATGGGCTTTTAATGCTGCTGCTGCCAACTCCAGGGTGTGTCTTTCAGGCAATATATGGGCTCCTTATGCTGCTGCCAACTCCAGTGTATCTTTCAGGCAATATATGGGCTCCTAATGCTGCTGCCAACTCCATTGTGTTTTTCAGGCAATATATGGGCTTTTAATGCTGCTGCTGCCAACTCCAGGGTGTGTCTTTCAGGCAATATATGGGCTCCTTATGCTGCTGCCAACTCCAGTGTATCTTTCAGGCAATATATGGGCTCCTTATGCTGCTGCTGCCAACTCCAGGGCGTGTCTTTCAGGCAATATATGGGCTGCTTATGCTGCTGCCAACTCCAATGTGTTTTTCAGGCAATATATGGGCTGCATATGCTGCTGCCAACTTCAATGTGTTTTTCAGGCAATATATGGGCTCCCAATGCTGCTGCCAACTCCTGGATGTGTCTTTCAGGCAATATATGGGCTCCTAATGCTGCTGCCAACTCCAATGTGTTTTTCTGGCAATATATGGGCTGCTTATGCTGCTGCCAACTTCAATGTGTTTTTCAGGCAATATATGGGCTCCCAATGCTGCGGCCAACTCCAGGATGTGTCTTTCAGTCAATATATGGGCTCCCCATGCTGATACCACCTCAAGGCTCTATAATTGTGCAGCTCTGCGACTGTGATTCTAATAGCGATGCCTCTGATCTTCATGTCATACTTCTTTACAGTTTTATATCACTAACCCAGCACGCAACCTATGCATGTTACAGCAAGGCAAAATGTTCTACAATCCTATTGAGGCTCTCGGAAGGCCAGAAATAGCCATTTTTAATAACGATTCGCCACGAATAAATTCGGCCCGAAACAAATTTTTCCGGAAAATTCTGCGAATCGGCCGAATCGAACTTTTCAAAAATGCGCTCATCTCTAATGCTCATCTTAAGTCCCACGTATCCTGATTGTCCAGGGCTGCAGGGCTTTCCTCATTGTTAGTTCCACATCCAGCGCCTCCCAGCCGATCACCTGTGCTCCTCACGCTCATCTCTTCCTGGGTCCCTCAGATGAAGCTGTGCCCCCACAATCAGTCACGGTGAGCTACCACGCCCCCTCCATTCATTGTAATGGGGGGAGCATGGCAGCTCACTGCAACTAATGGTGGGTGCGTCACCATGGCTGAGGGATCCAGGAAGGGACGCATGATGAGTGAGAGGAGGCCGGCGCTGGATGTGGATCTAACTATGAGATAAGCCCTGCAGTCCCGGACAAGTAGCTATGGTGTACGTGTGTCTTAAAGTGAGCATTTTATGGGGGGTGTGAAAAATGACCTTAATCTGGTGAAGGCCAGTTCATGAGTTGTTAACGTAAACACACACACACACACACACACACACACACACACACACACACACACTTTTAAAAAGTATTTTAATAAACCTTAATTAACAATAGCTGTCACCAATTTCTTTCCTTATGTCCAATGCAATGTCCTTTTCAAGTTTTACCATCCATTCATCGCTCTAATTTTTAGACATTGTGTCACTGTTTTCCCAACCGGACCAGTCAGAACCAGAACCGGAAGCAGTTGGAACCAGAAGTGATGTTCCTGATTGGTAAGGGGCCCACTAGCAGGGGCCTTGTTCAGATTCCCGCCCTTAAGGAAGCACTACAAGTCCAAAACGCAGCACAAAATATAACTTCAATAATTGCAAAGATAAAATGACATCTTAAACCCCAGAATAGCATGGAACTTGGATAATAGCAAAAACATAAAAACTTTTCATAACAACTTCAATCCACACTGCTTAATGGTACTGCTAAGTTATTCAAAATGTATCCTATATCCTTCAGATACAACAACCACATGTATCCTATATCCTTCAGATACAAAATCTAGTGTCCTGGTCGCTGAGGAGCTCCATGGCCGATACGTTCACATAGCACAACGATGTCAGGATCAAGCTTGGTAGGTCGGCGAGCCTTCAGCCCCACAGATCACTCTCCATGACGGGCGTCCTTCGTCATTGGCTCCCGAGCATCCTGAGAGATCTGGTTCTCATATTTATGCTGTTCAAGAGGGTTGTTGCCCGCAAGAGTTGGCCGAACTCCAAGGGGTACAAGCAATTTGTTTTTTTTATAAGAGTTTATCTAGTCTTCCATAGCTATCTCACCCAAGAATTGGCCAAATTCCCAGGTAAGATAAGCAAGGAACGTAGGTCATAAATCCATATGCTATACTGATAAGCCCCCCCATGCCCTGTTATAGTTGTTTTTGAAGCTGTATATTTTGAAAATCATGTGTTCTACTTAAACTTTGAAAAACATGATTTTTGCTTAAATTTGCTGTATCATAGTAGTTTCTGACTTGTTTGCTACGCCATAGCACAATGGTCACAAAATGTCTGCCAGTTGTACGATAGCGTCCATTGTCAGAGCACAAAATGGCAGAGCAAAACTCAAGTGGTGGATGAGATCCAGACAAAATGGTTGCCAGATTGCCGCTTTTACCTATTACACACAGTCGCCAAGTACCCCTACACAGTCTGGCTAGATGTCAGCCAGAATATAAAGGATCATAGAAAACATCTCTACTTTTTTAGTCAACATGGTTATCGATAACCTGACATGGTTATCGATAACCTGAATTTGTGGTGTACATTACGCAAGCATGGGCACCATTATGAATTAGTTATTAAGAGTGTCCACTTTACGATTCTGTTCTGACTGGTCAATTGTTTACACCATGTAGAAAAATTCAAGGGTCTAGATCTGCTCTTTACAAAAGGTTTTTTTATGGGAACCTCTGGTACTCCTGAAAGAACACCAGGCCCAAGGTAGACAGATGCAGATGTTTTTTTTCCTCAGGGCAGATGCTGGAATATTTTCCCCAGGACAGGTGCAGAAACTGAAATATTTTGCCCAGGACAGATGCAGATAATTGAGCACATATCAGATGCAGATCCAGAATTATTTTGTCCAGGGAAGATGCGGACACAGAGTTATTTTGCCCTTGACAGATGCAGATGCAGAATTATTTTGCCCAGGACAGATGCAGATGCAGAATAATTTTGCCCATATCAGATGCAGAAATATTTTTCCTACAACAGATATAGGCACAGAATTATTTTGCCTACAACAGATATAGACAAAGAATTATTTTGCCTAGGGCAGACACTAAATAACTTTGCACAGGGCAGCACTACAGCTATTTTTTTCTGATCCCAGCCCTCTGCTTTGACAGGAAGTTGGGTAGGTTAGGCAGGCAACCTTTGTGTGTTGAAGGTTGATTGCAGGGCAGTTTTAGACACTACTTTCTTCTCCCCCATAATGTTAATAAGTCACACACCAGGTGTTTTTATAGGCACCACTGGTGTCAGAAGTCTTGAAGTGACCAGACTGGCTAGAAGCTGCCACCTGTCAGAAGGCCACATAAAAAGGCTTGGAGGGCCGCATCCGGCCCAAGGGCCTTAAGTTTGACACGTTAGCTCTAGAGAGACCAGATGGGTGAGCCTGTGGCTAGATAAGTAAAGGGCACAGAGCTCCACTTTGACAATGCCAGTATGTTGAAAAAGGGGTACTGCTATGGGCTTGTATTTTTAAATATAAGATAGTTGGATTAGTTACTTAACTTGCTGCTAGTTTTTAGACAACATATTCTTTAAGCAATGGTACAGGAAAATATCTGCATCTTTTAATAAAGCAATGATTTCTGTGCAGGACAATGCACTTTTATGCATACATCAAAGAAATTTAAGTACCCCAAGAAATGTAAATACCCCCAACAGGTCAAGCTTTTGAATATCCAATAATCCCTATAGTGACACCTCTCTGAACAGTGTCCGGGGGGCTCTAGTTATTAACAGTTTAAGAAATGGACTCCACTGTGGGGAGAAGGATGAGCAATAATTGTATTTTTCTGGGTTTCCTTATGTCTTGTTCTTCTTCTTGTTAGCATCTCTTTTTCTTATTATCGTCTTTGGAGGGGAGACATTTATATGTGTACTGTTTTTTTGTTTTTTCTCTTTATTGTTTTTGTATTTTATTGTTTAGTTGTGCTGTTGAATTGGGAGGTGAAAATGTAATACTATAGAATTAACAGGGAGCATTATAAATAAACAGTTGGAATTTAATGATTTTACAGTGTTAATGGCTATAGAAAGTTGTTTGAAATTTTAGAATGTTTGTACAAGAGGTTTTTGGAAAAATATAAATAAAAAAATGTAAAAAAATAAAAAAAAAGTGATTCCATGGATGTAAAGCTTATGGTTTTTGAAAAGGCTGGTATATTGGTCAGTTTTTTTTCATTGAGTTGTTCAATAATAAAGTAAATTCACAAAAATTCAACAATAGTCGCACACACAGTATATTAATGTGAGAACTTCTCAAACTCAAAATACCCAAGTTCATAATAAAGCTGGTTAACAGCAACCTTCTAGATAAAGCCTAAAGATGGCTGGATGACAGACATCCTCAAGGGATGTAGGATCAGGTCTAAGTCTTTAGAAAAGCTGGCTGATAAACATCCTCAGAGAGGTAGGATGAAGATTAAGTCTGTAAGAAGACTGTAAGACAGACGGCCTTGAGGGAGGTTGGATCAAGTCCTTATGAAATTTGCCTGACATACATTGTTGAGACAGTAGGGGCAAGTCTGAAACTATAAGAAAGCGCAAAGAATGACATTCTTGGGAGATGTAATCTAATTAAACCTTTACATAGATATATTTTTTTAATAAGGGCACAAAAATAAGTAAGTAGTATGCAATGAGAGTACGAGAACCAAACATGTAACAGTATTTGGGTTGCTAATAAAATGTTAAAACATGTTGCAAAAGACATTGTTAGGCACTAAAGATATCAAGAAAACTTGAGCCGACGATCAGGCATTCATCATTGCTCCAGTTCCGCAATGTGCTATCTGTGGTGGTGGTGCTGCTGTTTCGAGATTTTGGGCTTATCGCTATCTTGTCCTTACTGGACTTTGCGGTTCACAGCTTGTCTTCATATGTATTGGGCCTGCTGCCCTCATAGTGGCTTAGCCGTGTGTGTCTTGGGCCTACGGCCCTTCATTGTCAGTCTCATAGCCTGCAATGGGGCCCAGCTCCACTACAGCCCACACTGGGGCTCAGTTCTGACATAGTCTGCACACTGTCTTGTGTATGTCTGCCCTGTGTCTCCTCTTCTCAAGTCTGCAACCACCAAGGGACTACCTGGGGCCTACGCATCTTGAACTACAGTACCACTGCTGAAGAACTGGATGGATTACAGGCTCCCCAAGTACCGGCCCACCCATGCTCCGGTGGTCGGCTGCTTGCCTTTGTGGCGCAGGTGGGTTGTCTGTCCTTTGTCCTTTCCAGTCAGCTACCTAGCTTCTTTTGTCCCCAGACAGTGACCCCTGACTATAGCCTCCAGGGAAGAATTAACAGCCTGGCTGAGAGCCACCCCCCTGTCCCGAGTTCCGATCTCTAAACTGTGAATTTCCCAACACAACTTGAATGCCCAGCTATGTTATTCAACTGGGCCTGACAACACGTTTCACAAAAGATGTTTTTGCTTTATCCCTAGTCTTTTATTAAAATCATTGTTGATTGATTACCAAAGCATAATCAGCCCAGGCACCAGTTTTTAGACCAGGTGCGGGGGCCAGAATTGGGGCCCTGGCCCTGAAATCTACAAGCCATAGAAGAAAAAACAAGGCAAAGAGTAGTGGCACAACCCCTAAACTCCTTTGACAAAGACCACCATCATAGGGTTTGACTGGTGTCCATAGCTCTGCCCCATTTGTCAGCTCAGCAAAAGTGAGCACACCAGTATTCTTCAGCCATCTTTCCAATCAGCCTTTCTCCCCTCTACCCATCTTGTGCCTTTCACCCTAGTTAATGCTAATTAGCATATGCATTGCCATGGGTGCCTGTGTGCTTGTGTTTAAAGTGGGCAAAACCCAGGATTTTGGCTACACTGGGTTTTGGTCCTTGCCCCCGGTGCACCTCTGATCGGAAACCCCCCAGGTCACCCAAACAAACTCACCTCTTCCCGGTCCTACACTACATGCATGGCCACTTGTCCAATGAGTGCGATTGGATCCACTTGGGCTCCTTCATCCAAGAGCAGATCCGAGCGTGCTGGCGACTGCATCCCCTGCTACCCTCTAGCAGAGAGCATGCCCACACTGGCTATTCACAAATGCCTGGTGGGGGGACGCACCCTGCTAAAGGGATACTAGAGATGTGGCGCTGCTCGCGCATGTGCCGTTGGATCTAGCAAGACAAGTTTTCATGCGACTTGGAGGTTTCACACAGTGGGGCACCCCCGATCGGTGTGTGACAGGGGAGCGAGTATGTCACTAGGAGACTCCAGGTTGTGTTTTGGTCTTCTTTAAGTGGAGCAATAACAGCCTTGGAACAAGACAGCCTTGGAACAAGGGCCTGCACCTCCTCTCTTATTGATCATCAGACTGTGTATATGTAAGTAATGACTCTGATGGTGAGTATAAACTGATTCTAACCAATGTATAAGAACATTAGCAACAGGAAGAAAGGGAGGATCACAGCCAGGGTGTTTGAAGCATAGAATCAGGCTCTTACAGTCCTTGCCTATTAGGTTGATTATTATGCAGCCACCCCTCTTTTTCAAAAAAGAAATCATAAGGTGAAACTGTAAACCTTGATACCTTGGTCATTTCTTCTTCAGTTTAAAAATGGAAAACAGTTTAGGACACGATGGGCTAACAATTGCCTTTGCCGGCTGTATCCATTTAAGATCTTTGAGTTCAGCAAGTGTTGAATTTATATTTTTGTTAACTCTAAATCACTGCTGAGGTGATATCATAAAACAACTTGGAATGGCCATGTAGTCTACTAAATAGATTTTCAGGATGCATCAATCCTGATCGGGAGATGCCCTATGGTTGGTAGACACTGGTCTAATGTTTCCTGCCTAGACCAGACATTGTTTGGAGTCTCAATCAAAAGAGACCCTTTGGTGGCTTTGCTGCATGGATGGGATGAGTAACCTCTTGCTTAACATAATCATTGATTGGTCTTTCCTTTGTTGGCAGTTAAACAGGCTATAGTAAAGGCATAGAAACAATGTGTCATCTCATCCAAAACAGAATGGAGATTTTTTTTCATAATCTAAAATTTACTTTCAGACACGCAAAAATAAATTCTTTAGTATTTGGATGCCATGGGTTGAATATGTGCAACCCAACCTGAACCGCTTAGCATAGAAGGATATTTTGCATTTTTATGACAGGTGTGTATAAGTTAAGCAGGGGCGTCAAACTTATTTTTGCAGAGGGCTACATCAGCATTATGGCAGCACGACCATTTAACTATATGATTACAAACACAGAAATATTTGGGCCCGGACAGCCACAGAATTTTTGCTCAGGACAGAAGCAGACTCTGAATTGTCCACCATGGACAGATCCAGAAACTGGAAATTCTAGGCAGAAGCTATACTAAAGACTTTATTTAGAGAAGTACTATTGCGAAATTGTGTAACATTAAAAATCCATATAAACACTTCAGCTAAAGAGAGGAGAAATCCCAAAATACAACTCCCTTCAAGCTTGTAGTTGTCTTCTCCTGGTAGAAATAAAATCCAGAGGTGACAGGTTTGAGTGTAACAGAACCCTGATGTCTGTTTACTTCCATATATTTTGCTTCCATATACTTCCAGATATTTCTTGATGCTGGGTGTATAAGTGACCACTCCTCCTGCCATTCAGCATATTTATATGTATTTTTATCATTGGGCCATTTTTCGTGATTGGGCTCCTGTAAGGCCAGGAAAAGCCAATCTCACTTGAGCAACACAGAGCCACAGGAACATTTGGAAACTTGGAAACAGAAGTAAATCACAGGTCTGAGTGCACAATCCTAACACAAATGTTTATTTTACATTCCCAAAGAAGGCAACAATAAGGTAGAAAAAAAAATGGCAGACAAAAGGGGAGATTTCCTTTAAAGTGGACCAAAACCCAGTATTTTAACCATCCTGTGCCTTGGTCTTTGCCCCCTGGGCACCCCGCTGTGTGAAACCCCCACATCGGCCAATCTCACTCACCCATCCTATGGCGCATGTGCAGCCTCTCGTCCAGTCAGCCCACTCGGATCTGCTTCTGCCCCTTCGTCCTAGAGCCCGTCTAAGGCAAGTGGATCCGAAAGTTCTGGCGGCCGCATCCCCTGCTACACTTTACCAGGGAGTATGCCCGTGCCGGGCATTTACAAATGCCTGGCGCAGGCACACACCCTGCTAAAGCGATAGTGGGAATGCGGCCGCTGCTTGCACATGTGCCGTTGGACCTGGAACGAAGGTGAGTTTTCAAATGACCTGGGGGTTTGCCACAGTGGGGCATCCTAAATCTGGATGCCCCGGGGGGAGTGCGTATGCCTTCCCTGGAGTTTCATAGACTCCAGGGTGGGTTTTGGTCTACTTTAAGGAGAGCTAATCGGTTGCTACACATCTAGACATCTTTACACTAAAGCACTCTATTGACATGACCCATATTTGGTGGGGCTGTCCGGCTATTAAGGCCCTATGGGACCAAGTTCTTGCTATTTATGAACAGATCTCAGGCTCTAGGGCAATAAACACACCCCAATTGGCACTGATGTCTCTTGCCCCTGGCCGCTTGTCTGACATAAAAAAAGGTGTTTTGGCCATGAGAGCCATTATCCCAAGGCACTGGAAGTCACAGGAACCCCCCACACTAATGGAATGGGTTCAGGAACTGGAAAGGATCCTCTACATGGAAGACCTAATTGCCAGAGACAGAGACCTCACAGACCGACTCGCTAACCTGGACTGGGTGGATAATGTACAGAGATTCACGCCTTTCAGCCCTACTCCCCTGTGTGGGGCAAACTTGAGAATTAGCACAAGACTGACCTCATGCCCCCCTAACTCTGATTGAGATTATAGGAAGCCACACATACCTTAAATGCCGTAGGCGTCAAGGTCCTCGCTAGCAGAAGGGCCAACACAGGAAACAATGAAACTAGAGCGCAGAACTACAGGAGCAGCACTGATGGTTACCCTACTTAAACTCTAGCACCCCCCTACTGATATTCTTGCCCCCTAAACCCTCCCAGTCCTCCAACCCACTCGTAGGCCTATCCCCCCTCCCCCCAGCACCCCTTGTCCCCCCCCGTTTTCCTTTCTGTACCCCCATGTTTTCTCTTTTTGTGTTTTGTTTTTTCTTTGAAAACCAATAAAACTTGAATATACAAAAGCACTCTATTGATTCTCACACAGATCATTTTTTTTCTGTAAAAACTAAAATACAGTTGAAGCGATTTTCTAATCTTTTCATCTCTATAAATTGCTGCTAATATGTTTACTCTGAAATAACTGAGAAAAAAAATGCATTTCAGTGGAGATCTGCCAAACAATTTCTCAGCCCCAGATAAAAACGTGTCAAGCAAACATACTTCATAACAAAATGTAAAGAATCCATTAAAGCAGACATTTATGCTCCTTAATTGTTGCCTTGGCTAAATTGGATTGACACAGCAAAAAATAAAATAACCCATAGGTCTTCAAAGTATCGCATATATAATAAAATTTATGGACCAGTCAAAGGTTAATTCACCACAACTGCAAAGCTTTCAGTCTCAATGGATATCACTGCCGATTACTATGTAGAATTCTTCCATTATATGATTTATTATGAAAAACTAGAACAGCTGCAGAGTCAGTTTTTTCTTCTGTGCATCTTCAGTTCTGTCTGCCACCATTCAGTTTACTAAGACCTCAATAATCAAATTATAAAAATCGACATCCATTAAAAGCTCAAAAGACATTGTTTTGAGACAAAAATCAGATTCCCTTGGTAATCCCATTAAAGCTAATCCAAATATCAATCTGAAGAACAATAATACCGAAAAAGAAGAACTAGAAAATTGGATATTGTTGTGTAATTCTAGAGCTTTGAGGTTATGGCTCTGTGTGTTATTACTTTCATTTAGATACTAGTCCACTCTTTGAATTTAAAAGGACAGTCCATGTTAATAATAAGACGAGAAGAAGCTCACCTAAAGCCGGTCCCATGTGCTTTTCCTCCATTTCCTGCTCTACATGCTGTAACGAAACTCGAAACATTGCTGGTCCATTTGGAGCGTAGTTCTGGAGGAGTAGAATTAAAAAGATTATTCCTCCATGATCACACTACAAATGTGATCACCTGGCTGCCGATGTTTCCTCAGTGGCCCCACAGTAAGCAAGCTTGGCAAGCAACAGTGTTCGCACATGCTCACACTGGGAGCACTGAGGAACAGAGGCAGCTGTGAGACCACATTTGGAGTATAGTCATGTAAACTGGAAAAGAAAGTAGGAGCAAACTTTGGAGACTACAGCAACCTAGGCATTATTGCGAAAAATAACCCAATTACAAAAATCTATATAAATATGCTGGGTGGCTGAAAGGTTTGATTTTTTAATTTTAATGAAAGAAAGACAAATTTTGGGGTGACAGAGACTAAACCTGTCACCCCTGGATTTTCTTCCTACCAGGTGAGAATAATTACTGGATTCTGGGAGGGCCTAATCCCAGAATACAGTACTTATTCTCAGAATTTATTGTAGCTGTCAGGACTGTACCGAACACCCGTCTGTCTTGAGCTGGTATCCCCCAATCTCCACCGCCTCTTCTGCCTATAGACAAGCCCCCGCTTGTAGGAGACACGGGTAATGCCTCTCCCAGTCGGTTGCCCCCAGGACTTATAGGGCGCAAAGGATACCAGCTTAAGGTGGAGACTGATGAACGTCAGGGAGTCCCGAATGAGGATGCCGGATGGCAGAAGTTCAAGTACAGGCCGAGGTCAAACCGGGAGGTCACAGGGCGAGGTATCCGAAGGAGGTAACAAAGAGTAGTCAAACGAGCCGAGGTCAAAATCCAGGAGGTCACGGTGCGAGGTATCAGAGGGGTCAGGCAGAATCGTAGTCAGGCAAGCGAAGGGTCAGGGCAGGCAGCAAGCAAGGGAAGTCGAGGTCCAAAAGCTGAATTATAACAGGAGACACTTTAACACACATCCAGAACCCAGAGGCTATAACGGGCACTGGGAACCCGGAGCCGAAGGGCTTTATAATAAATGCTGGCCATTGGGGAAAAGGGAAATTGGAGGGAACCTGGGTGATTGGTGCAACACCGGATCATGGGATAGGTCCCGGGAGCTGGACGGCCCAGGCCAGACAGGCCGACCAGTCCCTGGGCTCAATCCCAGGATCCAGCCAGAGACTGGATACTTTAAACTTGCCCCCGGCGGGCGCGCTGGGGAAAGCGCCGCCGGGAGGCATAAAGGAGACGTGCTCGCGCGCGCGCGCGAGCACGTTGAGTGTCGGGCGCGCCCCCGCCAGGAGGGGGAAGCGCCGCATCCCCGGACAGAATGGCAGGCCCGCGCAGCCGCGCGGAGCACGCCGCAACACCGGCTCCAGCAGCGTCCCGCGCCGCCAGCCCCCGGACCCCACGACGGCGCTGAGGAGACGGCGGACCCGGGGACAGCCGGACAGCAGCCCGCCGGGAGCCACCTGACAGCGCGCCGTGGGACCAGGAACGGCGATGAGGTAAGTGCCTAACATTACCCCCCCCTGAGGAGGGGCCACTGGACCCTCCAAGCTGGGTTTCAAAGGATTCTCTCTGTGAAATCTCTTCACCAAATTCTGCGCATGAACTTCTCTGGCCGGAACCCAAGATCTTTCTTCCGGGCCATACCCCTTCCAGTCAATTAAATACTGAAGAGAGTTTCTAAACAGGCGGGAGTCAAGAATGCGGGCAATCTCAAATTCCTGATGCCCATCGACTAACACAGGCCCAGGGGAATTATTGGGTTCATGGTTTCTTGCAGGCTTAAGAAGTGAAACGTGAAAAGATTTACAAATTTTCATGGAAGAAGGGAGGGCTAACTGATACGTAACCTGATTGATCTTCCGTGTTATGGGGAAGGGACCGATAAATTTAGGCCCTAACTTAGCGGAGGGCTGGCGTAAGGCTAAGTTCTTGGTTGAAAGCCAAACCCAATTTCCCACCTCATAACTAGGGTTAGAAGAACGTTTGCGATCTGCAAACTTTTTCTGTTGAAGAACAGCCTTAGTTAGATGTTGCTGGATCTTATTCCATTCCCCTGGCCATTTTGACAGCCATTCATCCATGGAGGGAACTCTAGAGGGTTGGTCTGAAAGGGCAGAAAACTTCAGGTCCTTGCCATAGACGCAATGGAAGGGAGAAACCCCCGTGGAAGAATGTGAAGCGTTGTTTAATGCAAATTCAGCAAACGGTAGGAAGAAGGCCCAGTCCGTCTGAGTATCGGCCGTAAAACAACGCAAGTACTGTTCTAAAGATTGGTTAGTTCTTTTGGTTTGTCCATTCGATTGAGGATGGAAAGCCGAGGATAAAGAGACGGTGAAACCCAACTTAGTACAGAAGGCCCTCCAAAAACGGGAGACAAATTGGACCCCCTATCCGAAACAATATCTACTGGAATACCATGAATTCTAAAAATGTGAGTGACAAAGAGTTGAGCTAATATTTGAGCTGAGGGAAGTTTTTTTAAAGGGATAAAATGAGCCATCTTGCTAAAGCGGTCCACTACTACCCAAATAACTGTATATCCCTGGGAAGGGGGAAGATCAGTAACAAAGTCCATGGCCAGATGGGTCCATGGGGAGGCAGGAGTGGGCAACGGTAGAAGTGGGCCTTCAGGAGAATGTCTTAAAGACTTACTCCGAGCACAGACTTTACAGGCTAAGACAAAATTCTGAGCGTCCCTTCTCATGGATGGCCACCAACCTTGGCGCGTCAATAGAGCAATAGTTTTCTTGACCCCCGGATGACCCGCTGTTTTAGTATCATGGAAATGAGACAAAAAGGCAGTGCGGTAAAGAGAGGGAACAAACTGGACAGATTCAGGTTTTTCAGGTGGAGCTTCGGCTTGGAACCGAGCTAGATCAGGAAGTTGGGGTTGGATGGCGGCTACCACCAGGGAGTGGGGTAAGATGGGAATATCCACTCTTTCAGGTGAGTTAGGGACAGAGAAACTCCGAGACAGGGCATCCGCTTTAACATTTTTGGACCCAGGTTTATAGGTGATAGAGAAGTTAAACCGGGAAAAGAACAAGGACCAGCGAGCCTGTCTTGGAGTTAGTCTTTTTGCAGATTGAATGTATTCCAGATTTTTATGATCCGTAAAGACCGTAACTGGGTACTGAGCCCCCTCCAGCCAGTGTCTCCATTCCTGGAAGGCTAGCTTGATAGCCAATAATTCTCTGCTGCCAATATCATAATTTCTCTCGGCCCCAGAGAACTTCTTGGAGAAGAAAGCACATGGATGAAGGCGTTCAGGTGACCCATGATATTGTGACAAAACCGCCCCCACTGCAAATTTCGAAGCATCCACCTCCACAAAGAAGGGTGATTGCTCATCCGGGTGAACTAAGACCGGGGCGGAGCTAAAGACTCTTTTCAGATTCTCAAAGGCCTGAACGGCTTGAACTGGCCAAACTGAGGGATACCCGCTTTTCTTGGTAAGATTAGTCAATGGAGTTACTAGAGAAGAAAAGTTCTTAATGAACCTTCTATAAAAATTAGCGAAGCCCAGGAACCTCTGCAGGCCCTTCAGATCCTTGGGCTGCTCCCATTCTAAGACTGCCTTCACTTTAGACTGATCCATGGACAGACCAGACTTAGAAATAATATAGCCGAGAAACGGAACCTCAGATACCTCAAATTGACACTTCTTTAACTTGGCATATAAACAATTTTCCCTGAGTTTTTGCAACACAATACGCACATGTTTGCGATGTTCTTCCAGGGATGAAGAAAAAATCAGAATGTCGTCTAAATAAACGACCACAAAACGGCCAAGATAGTCCCTAAAAATTTCGTTTACGAAACTTTGAAAGACCGCGGGGGCATTGCACAAACCAAATGGCATTACCAAATACTCATAGTGCCCCTCAAGGGTATTGAAGGCCGTTTTCCACAATATATTCCCGCATGGCGATGGTTTCAGCTCGGGTTAAATTAAATATTCTTCCCCTCGGAGGCATGGTACCGGGGAGTAGTTCAATAGGGCAATCCCATGGTCTATGGGGAGGAAGTTTGTCCGCCGCCTTTTCAGAAAAGACGTCGGCGAATTCTAAGTACGGAGTGGGAATTCCAGCTGGGGACAGTTGCGCAACCCTGACCGGGAGTTTCAAACAATTCTGAAAGCATTGGTGCCCCCACTTTATGATTTGCCCTGAGACCCAATTTGGGGATTGTGCTCCCGTAACCATGGCAATCCCAGAATTAAAGGGGTGCTAGGCATACTCAAGACCAAAAACTAATTACTTCAGTGTGATTAGCTCCCACCTTGAAGTGTACGGGAAGGGTTCTGAACTGAACTAAACCTCCAGCCACAGGTGTGCCGTCAATGGCAGAGACCCGGATGGGAGTTGGCAAGGACTGGAGCGTAATTCCTAAACTTAGAGTCAAGGAAGTTCCCGGCTGCTCCGGAGTCTTTAAATTCAGAAATTTAAAATTAATCTTTATCTGAACTGGAATAAGAACTGGAGACGATACTTGAGGTGATACCTTACAGCCTAGGAGGGCCCCCTCGAAACCCCCTAGGCTCTGGAGTTTCCCGACGGCTTTTTTGGGCATAGTCTGACCATATGGCCGGTTCCACCACAGTACAGACATAGCCCCTCGGATAAGCGTCGACGTCTCTCGACTTCGGTGAGCCTTGTGGCACCCAATTGCATGGGCTCTTCCGAAGATTGTGCTACTGGGGCCTCAGACCTTGAAGCTGTCTCAGCATGCGACCCTTTTTCTTGGCGTCTTTCCCGAAGCCGACGGTCAATGCGAATGGCGAGGTGCATTAACTCGTCTAGGGTCTGAGGTTCCGGATAATTCACCAAGGTGTCCTTGACGGATTCAGCCAATCCAAGCCGGAATTGGCCGCAGAGGGCAGGATTGTTCCAGCGGGAGTCTACTGCCCAGCGACGGAATTCCGAGCAATAATCTTCGGCTGGACGGCGTCCCTGGCGAAGAGTACGCAACTTAGCGTCAGCTGTGGCCCCTTTGTCGGGATCATCATAAAGAACCTCCATCGCGGAAAAAAAACTGTCCACAGAGAGACGAACTGGATCCTGGGATGACAAACTAAAGGCCCAGGACTGAGGGTCTCCTTGAAGGAGGGAGATAATCAACCCGACCCGCTGCTCTTGTGACCCTGAAGAGACAGGACGGAGCTGGAAGTACAATTTGCAAGAGTCCCGGAAGTTGGCAAATTTTGCCCTGTCGCCGTGAAATTTTTCCGGGAGTGGAATTTTTGGTTCCACAAACATTGCGGCCGGAGCCCCCTGAGGACTGGGGACGTTAGGAGCAGGACGGTTCTCCTGGGCCGCAACCCGATGAGCCAGGTGCTCTACCGCCGCTGTTAAGGCTTGCACCTGTTCCAGGATTTGGTCCATTCTTCTGGCCCGTTATACTGTCAGGACTGTACCGAACACCCGTCTGTCTTGAGCTGGTATCCCCCAATCTCCACCGCCTCTTCTGCCTATAGACAAGCCCCCGCTTGTAGGAGACACGGGTAATGCCTCTCCCAGTCGGTTGCCCCCAGGACTTATAGGGCGCAAAGGATACCAGCTTAAGGTGGAGACTGATGAATGGCAGGGAGTCCCGAATGAGGATGCCGGATGGCAGAAGTCCAAGTACAGGCCGAGGTCAAACCGGGAAGTCACAGGGCGAGGTATCCGAAGGAGGTAACAAAGAGTAGTCAAACGAGCCGAGGTCAAAATCCAGGAGGTCACGGTGCGAGGTATCAGAGGGGTCAGGCAGAATCGTAGTCAGGCAAGCGAAGGGTCAGGGCAGGCAGCAAGCAAGGGAAGTCGAGGTCCAAAAGCCGAATTATAACAGGAGACACTTTAACACACATCCAGAACCCAGAGGCTATAACGGGCACTGGGAACCCGGAGCCGAAGGGCTTTATAATAAATGCTGGCCATTGGGGAAAAGGGAAATTGGAGGGAACCTGGGTGATTGGTGCAACACCGGATCATGGGATAGGTCCCGGGAGCTGGACGGCCCAGGCCAGACAGGCCGACCAGTCCCTGGGCTCAATCCCAGGATCCAGCCAGAGACTGGATACTTTAAACTTGCCCCCGGCGGGAGGCATAAAGGAGACGCGCTCGCGCGCGCGCGCGCGCGAGCACGTTGAGTGTCGGGCGCGCCCCCGCCAGGAGGGGGAAGCACCGCATCCCTGGACAGAATGGCAGGCCCGCGCAGCCGCGCGGAGCACGCCGCAACACCGGCTCCAGCAGCGTCCCGCGCCGCCAGCCCCCGAACCCCACGACGGCGCTGAGGAGACGGCGGACCCGGGGACAGCCGGACAGCAGCCCGCCGGGAGCCACCTGACAGCGCGCCGTGGGACCAGGAACGGCGATGAGGTAAGTGCCTAACAGTAGCCTTTACATATGACCACACCCGCTTGGTTTAGATTGAAATCACATACATTTTATTGGTTACATTGCTTAAAAACATCATATTGTTCGATTCCTCGCAATCTCTATACTCTATTTTGTAGTATGATAAATTCACCATCAAAATTCAGTCTCTTTCCTCCTGTTTCAGGGCAGACATGTTTCACCCGTATTGGGCTTTTTCAATTCCTCTATGTATAGAGATAAACATTGTATTGCATGTATGAATAAATGAAAATACAGATATATAAGCTAGCATTTCATCATTTTAATATCATTTATCATCTAAACCAAGTGGGTGTGGTCATGTATAAAGACTACAATAAATTCTCTGTGAGGGCCTAATACCAGAATCCAGTACATATTTCAATGCGCCTACACATCAACCAACCAGTATAGATAGTGAGAATGGCCATTTGACCGAAGACAGGTTCAAAATAAAGGGTCACAAAACAGGAGGGAATCTATCATTAACCTCCATAAGTATACAGGTGAGAATAAACCATATGCTTGGTGGGAGTATTATTAAATAAGATCGAATGCACAGAGCAATCCATGTTCTTCAGATTTAAAGTTCAACAATCGAATCTCTGTAGTCAGGCTAGACGAAGCCCCGTGGTTCATGCATCACAGAAACTCGAGTGTCCTTAACCGAGCGGTTAAACTCTTACCAAATTTAGACAATAGCGTATTTCCAACTTTAATATTACTTGTGTTAAGATGTATTATATAATAGCAGGTAGCTCCATAGAACTCATCTCATTACTTTTGAATTCAAGCTGATATTTTTAAACACGATGTTGTGTTCTAAAAAAATGGAATCATCTTACATCGAAAATACATGTAAGAATGGACAATAAAAGCAGGAGTAGTGCATTAGCGTTTAAAAAAAAAAAAACATTTAATAAATAGTAGATATGCACTCACAAACACTAAGATCCAGAAACCACATTTGTAAAAAAAACAACAGATTCAGCCGTCTCACACCAACTTCTTGGCAATAAAGTATATGCATATAGAGGAGATGCCACGTTGTGCCACGTTGTCACAAATGGTTAATCCTCCAAGGCTCCCAAAGATAACCGCCGATGCCAGAGCCAACGCGCTTCGTTGGTGGTGCGGAGGTAATTAATAAAGAACGTTTCCTGGGAAGGGTGTATTATCTAGTTTGGGTGTATAAGGGACCCCTCCTCTCATTAGCCAACATGTTTATTTGGATTTTTTTTATTACACAATTCTGTGATAGAGCTCCTTGCTCTCTGATTATTGTCATAGCCTGGAAAGGGTAGGGGGCCAGCTATCCATGCCCTGACATCTTCAGCATGAAGTAACCTGCTCCTTAGATTTCTAGGAAGGATAAAAAGAAACCACAGCTCATACCGCTATGAACATTGCATTCGATTCACCACATCCGCAACACAGGGAGCCTGCTAAACTCATAAGTATATGAAATTATATTCTGGCTCATTGTATCTCTTTCCATAAAGAAATGACATACTTGTAGATTAAAAATGCCAAATTTCAGTGGAATCCAGCATTTCAGACTACATCTGTAAAATCACATTATAGTGACCATATATAAAGCAATTTAGACAGAAGCCATTGCAATATTATTTTTATTTTATTAGCATCATCATCATCACTGTACAAGACAGAAATTACAGACAGGGTAAAACCAATAATTTACCTATAATTCAAACAAGGTAATATAGGTAAGACGTGATGAAGATACAGAAAAAACATATTTATACTGAATAAGGGTGAAGGTCCTGCCCTTGAAAACCCAACCTAAAGAGTAATGCTGGGTTTACACGAGCAAATAAATTGGCTGTTCGCTCAGTGAGTAAGCGACTATACAAATCTTGTGCAATTGAGCGACTGTGTTCAGTTGCTGAAGATTCCTCGGTCAATCGGTCACTAAATCAATCGCTAATGGGATTGCTTGTGTCTCTCGTTCTCATAGCAAAACACATTATTTTAAAAAGTGACCTCTGTTTACACACTATAACCATCAAGCGGTGAACGAGAAATATTTGGTCAGCCAAAACGTTCAGATGGACGTCTGATTAACCAATTCTCGTTCATCACTTAATCGCAGCGCCCATTTCCATGGAGTGGTTGTAGCTAAATTGTGGTCTCACTCGATAATCATAGGCCATTAGGCTGGAGACAAGAGGTCGAGTCACAATTAATAGTTAAATGTAGGAAGAATGGTGATAAGTGTTTCAAAGGTTGTCCAGATTGTGAAGTAGATTACCTAATCCAGGTGATTTGTCTGAAAAGGTGAGTTTTTATGGCACTTTTAAAGGTGTGAGGGTTGCAGAGTGGCAAATTGTATAAGGAAGAACATTCCAGAGGATTGGAGCAGCAGGGCGAGAGCGGGAGGAGGTGAGCAATGTTGATGACAGTAGAAGATAGTGAGCAAAACAGAGGCTACTTGTTGAGGCTACTGAGTTGCTGCTCACTAGCAGTGAAATGTAGAAATGGATGCTTTTGGATTACCTTGTATTGCTTGGATTGCTCTCTTGATACAACCTGAACTGTCTGACTATATTTCCTTTTTAGACTGACTGTGTGGCTTGCCCTGTCTTATGACCCTATGCTGCATCCCAATCTATCCTCTCTTACACGGCCATAGCTATTTCTAGGGGAGGAAGAGCAGGGCTGTTGCTCTGGTCACCAAAACCATAAGGGCCACCTTTGTCCCTTTAATGTTGTTTTCTGTAAATGAGTCAGAGCCAGTTGTGCAGGCCATAAGACAGGCCCCTCATGCCTCCAACTTGGGCTAAGTCATAGTGGGCGGCACTGCCTTCTTCTAAGGAAGAGGTACAGCAAATTATATGGATAATGGACAGCAGCAGCATCATAGGACAGGTGAGAAGGGGCAGAATTTTTTTTCTCTCCCTCTGAGGGCAATTTTGCCTAGAAACTGCCCTGGCTTAAGTAACCCCCTAATACATTTTTCTCCTCCAACTCCAGTGCCAGCTGTTTCTTCAATGTACTTTCCAAAGCCCAAAATTAACTTTACCAGAAAGCTTTTCTGGGGACAGACTAATGGGAGCATTAATGCAATTGGGGCATTTAAGACCAGCTTTTCCTACAGAGTGTGTGCGCACTTCTGTGCCCAACCTGAATGGCTAGGGGACCCTGGGGTTTTCACATTTAGGATGCCAAGGGGCAGGCAACTGGCTCTGTATTCTGACTCCAGGCCAGCGCTGCTTTTGTGCCACTTTAACATTTCCCTGGCCATAGTTTATGCTATGCTGCCACCTTTGCTTTGACACCTTGCTGAGCCAGTGTTGTTGGGGGTCATTTGACCATCACTAAGAAAAGAAGAGAAACTACAACAATGTAGGGCTAACTTATGCTTGTGTTGTGGGACACCAGAACCTTTCTGCATTAACTGCTCGGTACACCCCATAGACGAGAAACATTAAAAAAACATTTTTCATGGGGTTGAGTGGCTGAAGGCTGTTGGAACTATTTTCTCATGTTTGAAATCATCAAAAATACTTGATTTTGACTATCCTGGGTTTTGGTTAGCTCCATGGGGGCACCCCGATCAGGGATGCCACGCTGTGTGAACCCCCCCAGAGATCACGCATTAACTCACCTCATCCCGGCCACTTGTCCAATCAGCACACTCAGACCTGCTGAGCTATGCATGTCTGAACGACGTCTTAGCTCAGCGGCTCCGAGCTGGCGGCCGCATCTCGCGCTTCCCTCTAACAGGGAGCGCGCCCGCACCGGCCATTCACGCACCCTGCCAGAGGGATGCACCCGCGACCCGCAAATGCGCAGTTGGGGATTAAGGTAAGTGTTGCAGGCGAGCTGGGGGGAGGGAATGGATCGGCCCAGGAATCTTATAGATCCCCGAGCCGATCCAGCTGGGTTTTGGTCCACTTTAATCCCCCTCAAGCTTCATGCATTTGTGTATCTGTGTGGAAACCTGCATTCCATTCAAACAAGCAGTCCACTTGCGGATTTCACTCATGCACTCATCTATTCAGAAGCCCATATTCCTTTTCCTGCACATAGGACTCAGGACCTACAGCAGCCATAATGCGCTCAAACGTGCAGCAAAAGGCATCTGTAGCAGTGCTGTGCTCTACCAGGTCTGGGGGGTATGTTCCCCTGTACACACAAATATAGGGTACACTACTTTCTTCTACCTTTTTATTTACCTTTGATCTCTTCCATCCAACAGACTCTTAATTTTTTTAATTTTGCCTCTGGATCTCCTGCGCTCATATACAGCATTTATCCCCGCCATCATACGCTCACTTTTTTTTTTACAAACATGAAAACTAAATTTGCATCCTTTGTTCTATACAATATAATTTTGAATATATTTTTCACTTTGACAAAATCATTCAGTCGTATTGAATTATTTTATGTAAGTCATTTTAGTTATTACTGCTGCAATGCTGTTTACTAAGCTTGAAATAATCAAATTAAAAGTGTCCATTAAAGGCTCAAGGGACAATGTGAAAATACAAAAATCAGATTCCTCTGGTAATCCTATTAAAGCTAATCTACAGATCAATAAAAAAAACAATAACATCCAAGGGAGAGAGTAAATGCCAGTGTTATTTCCATTTTTGGGGGGAAAAGCTCTGTGAACATTTTTATTTCAACATTCAAATAGAACCCATCCACTTTCACTGTAAGTTTTTCAACCATATTAACTGTCACATCAGGTAACAGTTAATATGTTTTAAAATTGATTGATAACATGGACACTGCCCCACAAATAGTTCAAGATCTTTTGCTGTGCAAAAGTTTTAGGCAAGTGTAGAAGAGAAGCAGCAAAGTAGGAATGTTTTTGGAAAAAGTTATAGTAAATCTTGTGGTTTCCTTAAACCGGACCTTCAGCGTGATTTAATGAAAAGCCCAAACTCTTAAAAATGGTTCCCCAGCATCTAAAATTAATATATTTTAAGTTTTTAGTCACTAACTTATTATTCTTTCCCCCACTGGGCTGCACCTCTGTTCAGAAATTTAGGATATGGGCGCCGCCATCTTGACTCAGAAGCATCACACCTACTGAGGAGAGGACAGTGGGATAAGGTACAGGGGGCGGGTTATAGCTGTGCTTTGCTCAGACAGAGCAGACCTGGGGTCAGGTAAAGGTCAGCAGTCCTAGAATGCAGAGCAGCACAGTCAGGAGGCACTTCCTGTTTGCAGGCTGCCTGATAAGATGGTGGCTTCCATAAGCCGCCATCTTGGATGTTTAAAGGCCCATAACATGCAGTAGATGCAGGTAGGATGATTTTTAATGTGGCCAATCTGTATGTACAGGGTGTGGGAAACATACAAGATAGACTCTTATTCAGAGTGAAGGTCCGCTTTAACTATCATTGGGATCTCAGTACTGTCATGCCATTTAATTTAAAAAAAACATAATATTTTCAATGCCACTATAACATTCTACTTTATTCTTCTAGTGGGGAAAATTGCTATCACAACCACATGTAGGTGGGCCAATTTACAATTTGATGAAAATTATTAATAATCTGGACAATGACAAATGATAAATGGGTTAATATATTTTTGAACAAGGAGGAACAAGTCTGCAACATCTGGAAACATTAAGGAAGGACCCTGTGAGGTCTCAAAATAGGAGACCCCATAATAAGTGAATCTATTTTCAGTTCATAATTTCTGGTGAGAAAAGGGACTTATTGAGCTGATGATTTTTTATTATGTCCCTTTTTAACATGCATTCCTGCATGTTTGAATATGTATCAAATACGTGACATTGCCTCTTGCGCCTACAGTTTATTCTATTTATTTATTCTTTATTCTACATATTTTCTATATAAATGTTGAAACATAAATCAAATTTTAGCAGGATTATAAGCAGGTGTGAAATTAACCATATAAACAAAACGGGTAATAATAAATCACAGTCTATAACTGAAACTGTTGTGGCAAGACTGAGCACAGCAACAAGACACAGATACTGCATTAGCAATATCTCACCCAGGCAGAGAGTTCGAAGCATTGAGGATTCACAATGTGCTGTTCAAACTTTTAGAAAGAAGCACAAACAATGATGAGGATTGTATATGACAAGTATGTAAGTGGTTGGCTCAGGAAACTTGCGCAGCAATCAAAAAAATTAATCTCAGGTACATCTATATACTGTTCAGAGACATATGTATAAAGAAGGTTTACTCATAGAAGAAATGCATCAAAAATGCATGTCCTTTGACATGGAAACAAGGCCAATCAACAATTAATGTAAAATAGGAACTTGGGTACCGAAAAAAGGTAGCAGATGGTCTGGACCAATTCAAAATGTGATATATCTGAATGTAATAAAAGGCAGTTTGGGTCAGGATTAATGGTGTCCTCAATGTGGGAAATACAGGCAGATAATTCTCCATGATGCAATACCATCTGTGAGGGGTCTCGAAATGTATTCTGCAGTAGGACAGCAGCCTCCAACATACTGTACAGCCAATGCCATTAAGATCTTCAGTCTAAAGAACAAGGAATCAAGTGCTCAAATTGCCCAGTGTCCTGATTTCAACATCATCAGGGCTGTCTGGGAATTGAGGAGGGTTTTTAAGAAGAAACTTAATTATATAATGAGGGGGTAAACCTGAAACTAGCTAGTAGGAAGATAATGCTGATAAACATTATTTTACTAAAAAAATACCAGATGCTTGAACAAACATCCTGCAGTCGTAGTTGGAAAATCAAGGCAAATTTAAACATTCATAGGATGAGCATACATCTATCTCAAGATAAAGATTGTTGTATTCTTCTGCCATCTACCATCTATGCTTCTATTACAGGAAGAGGCAGAAGAATCTGAGAAAGTCAGTATTTTTACAGTATTTATACAGTATTTTTGCTCCTTTGTAGCATTTTCCCACATGTGCTTTTGATCAAAAGTGGATAGACATATACATTTAATCTCACTGTAGAGCCACTCTGTCTATTAAAATATGTGTCAGATGTTATTGAAAGGGCATGCCAAGAACTCTCCTCTCTCATTTTCTTCATTGATGTAGAACTATATAAAAATGGTTTTGCTATTAAAGCAGGGGTTAATTGTCCACCCCACTTAAACTTGTACACTTTTATAGAACATCTCCACTGAAAGATTAAATTGGATAGATAAGTAGCAAAACCACGGTTGAATATACAGTTGGTCATCCAGGCTTTAAATTAAATTATAATAGTCATTCTCAGTGTACAGTAATTGGCAGTTGGCCCTATTTCATCACCTTTATATTACTCAGATTTCCACTAAATGGCATGATCTGTGAGAGTGAGAGTCCATTCCAAGTTGATTATTTTACTACACAATGTACTACTTCAAGAGACGACAAGTAAGATTTCATCTCGAATGCTTCCACATTGTTTCTAACTCCTGCATATGCTGTTAACAACTCTACTGTGTAAATTGGCTGATTAGTGTTTCCTATCTAGCAACTGATGGGGCCTTGTTCCTCTGGGGCTCTTGACTAAACACTCTTCCTGGACATCTGCGGTGTCGGAAATGGAGGCCTGGAAGCTGTTGCTTTCACTTTCCTGGCCATGCTTCATACACTTTCTTCTGCTTGGGGGAAACAGTATGGAGCTAAAGCAGGTTCTCTAGCAAGTTGGAGAGCAGCATGTGGTTACATACCAGGTGGGAAAAAGCGCAGTGGTGAAGAACTTAAGAATGGAAAGAAACAACAGAGACTGGCAGTGGTAAGTTGGAGGCAGCAGTGAGTATCTAACTGCATCACCATGTGCGACAAGTAAAGCGCTGTAAATATGCTTCACCTGCACTGCCCATAGACCTTTAAGGTCTGTGTTGCCCTCAGGCAGTGGCCTAACTGCAGTTATATAATTTTATAAAGAGTTTTATGTCATATTTTCCCTTTGTTGACAATAAAAAGTAAAAATGACTTAAAACAGGGATGCCCAACCCGTCCCCTTAAGAATCACCAAAAGACCATGTTTCGGGGATATCTACACATATACACAGGTGTAGTAATTGGTGCTCAATCTCTGCCTTAGATTATCTTGACTCAAAAATTCCAATATCTGATTAGGAGTCTATTGGGTGCTTTTGATATTCAATGCTCTTTACACATTTCCCCAACTATTGCCCGCCCCTCTCCACCTTACCCCTTCCTGTTCTTTCTTCCCCATCACCTTTTTCTTTTTTCTCTTTTTCTTTGCTTACCCCCCTTCCTTTCCTCTTTCTCTCTTTTCAGGTTCTATTACCTTTACTTCTCTGCTTCACTTCTTCTACTTTGCTTTAGAGAATTCAACTCCCAGATGGAATAGGATGAATGTTACAGAAATTAGATTATCTCCCTCCCCCAGTTAAGACAGGACAGGTAGGTTATCAGAAAACTTTAAATAATATACAATGTTGTAACTAGTTAGACATGGCCCTCTTAGATCAGCTAATTGAGTATGAGTAGATCTGATAGACCTGATTGGAAGCTGGGCCCTGTTGTGATTTGCACATCTGGAAAGTGTCATGGTTGTATAGTGGTCCCTCCTGAGGGCTGTCTAGTTGCTTAATACAATATGTGCTTATAATTTTTCACTTTTGTCGGTATCTTAAAATCTCAATAAAACTGAATTATAAAAAAATTAAATTTCTCATGATATGCATTCATCACAATATTGGGATATTAACGAATTCCCTGTACATAACAGTAACTATATCTAGCGTTATTTCGCCCACACCCCAAGCATGCATCATTAAGTGGCCTTAAGAGCTCCCAACCTCATATGGGAGGTACATTATTTCTGCCTCATGTGGATATGTGCACATTTTGAGAGCTCATTAGTTTTAACACACAATTAAACACTAAGAACTTTATTTTGTTTAATTCTTTGCACACAAATTGAGAAAAATACACTAAAAGGGCCATATTGTTTCTCCTCTGCAGGGTAGAAACAACAAGTCTATGATCCCAGTATCCGAAGAAACAATTTTTGGTTGTGGAAGCAGGAGATTCCAGGACCAGCACAGCTATAAACAAAGCATAAACTGAAATAAGCTGCAATTGTACATATCAGCCGGGGTCATGCTAAAGAGGTGGTGCAGCAATTTTAGCTTTGGGTGTGCTTTTTGGTGAACTAAAGTTTCCTTCTGGGTGAGCTTTTTAACTTGAACACTCAAAACACTCAAAAAAATCACCTGTTCCTACAATGAGGCATTTGTACAGGTGATGTAAATAATTTTTTCAAAGATGTAAGGATCTTTTTTATGTTTCGAAAAAACAGCCAAAGAATTTTCCAAATTGTTCTGCATAGTCCACAGGGTTCTGTTGTTCCCAAATTTTGAAACAATTACCTCATTGGAAAAAAGATGTACCACACCAGTAAAAATGCCCCATCACAGGGTAGGTGATTTTTGGGGGAAATATTAGAACAAAAAGGTTTTATAGAATTTATTAGTGTGTTCAAGTTAAAAATCTCACTCAAGATATTCTTATCACAACCGAAAGCCCACCAAAAGGAAAACTCTCTAGGAAGGGGGAACCTAAGCCATTTTGTTTTAATTTTTAAGGGTTAAAACCTGCGGGATCCCCCTATCCAAGTAAAACCATCTATAAGGTCTGGTAGACCAGGGCACGGAGGCTGAGCCGCCTACCCCACCCCCCCCCCAGCCCTGGAGGATACCGGCCTGCATAGCCCTCATGGGCTGCAAGGGCTTCTGTGCCACCTTGGGCTTTGGGGATGCAGGTAATGCGGCAGCGAATTATGGAAAGTTACCCTCTTGCTGGCAGGTGACTTGCCAGCTCCTCCTGTACTTTAATTTCCCCCCATACCGCCAATCATATTTCCGCCAATCACTCCGGCTTCTGACATCTCGCTGCAGCTACAATGAAGAGCCTTTGATAACAGCACTGAGCTGACCTCAGCTGACTCAGTGATATAAATAGTCCCTTCCTGCGGTGGGGAGCCAGATGCCGGGAGCCCAATGAGGGGCAGAGAATGTGGGTCCTCTGTCCCGCTGAAGACATTGCCCAGCACTGGAACAGGCACTACGGTAAGCTTATTTTTTATTGTTTTACGTGCGGAGTTCATTAAAAGTTCAATTCGGACTAACACAAATTTCTTGGGGAAATTAAGTGAATCACCCAAATTGAACTTTTAGTTTGCTCATCTCTAATCAATATGTGTATCAAAATGAGGGCAGAGGATGAGGACAATAAAAAAAGATGGAACATTTATTGAGCATCACCAGTCTAAATTCCTCTGTAAACCTACATCTCCCACTGCACCAGACATCCTAGTTTAGTTCTACTGGATGCCCCTTGGAAATCCCAGAAACTGCTGGCACATGCAACATGACAGCTGTCAATGAGGTTTGTGCATCATCAAACATAGGCCCTTATTTAAGAAGGGATAGCGTCAGGTAGTGGCTGGTTAATGAAAGGTAGCGACAGGTAGCGACTGGTGAACGCCGGACACGGCACGCAATTACACATTTATCAAGCAGAATCTGTTTAGCGACTGGTATAGCGCCATGTAGCGTCTGATTCATCATTTTCACAGCCTCAGCGAACAGCGCCGGCGTTCAGCCTTGCACAGCGCCAGGTATGACCTGTCGCTACCTGTCGCTCTCCCATACATTTCAATAGACAAACCTTTTCTTCTCTTTAAACGGGGTATTTGTTTTTTGTTTTTTTTACAAAAATCACAGTCAAAATTCTGTGACCTCTTCTGGCATTGAAAAAGCAGTTTTTTCACAATTTTTTCATATTTTATATATTACTTGTCAATGACATTACAGGTCTGCTATTAAAGTGTTCACGTTGCAATGTTATTACAATGTAATTCCATATGTTTTCGCTTTGTTACTAGTGGATAGATGCTGAAAAACAGATTTTAAACACACCGCGCTCTGGGCTTCAAACAAGCATTTTTCAGCGCCGAGATTTGTGAGGCTGTTTTTTTTTGCTGAATATGGTGTGAGTCGGTCGCTATGAGCAGTCGCTAACATGCACTTCCATACAGCGCTGTACTGGTCAAATAGCGACTCCTCACAATGTATTCAAAATTACTGAACAGCGACCCACGGCTGAGCACAGTGACTACTAGCGGGCGCTCTGAAAATGCCTGCTACAGACGCTCATCTGTCACTACTTGGCATTAGTGATGAATCAGCCTGCCCGTGTCCATTGTTCCCTGGCACATTGGCATATGAGTAGAAGTGACTGTCACATATGTGCAAATGAACTGATGAGAAATTCAGATTTCAGCTATTGTACAAATTTCTAAAAGGACGAGTATCTCACTCAGGTAGCCTGGGGGTAAAATTTGCCTTTCGTATTTTTTATAAAATTTAGGTTTGCGTTCTCCCATTCAGGTAAAATGCAAAATAAAAACATATTTAAAAGGTCACTGCTTGGAAGACTCTGAAAATAAATGTTTTGTATGTTGTGCTAGTGTTGAACACTAATCACCATTTTAATTTACCATGAGTATCCAACTTTGAAGCTAACAGAGCAGTGCTATATGATTCTTATGTACCTTTTTGTTTAATAACTATTCTCATTAAATAAGAAATCCCTCATTGAAGGTTTGAAATAGTGTGTTGATTGTTCATTTTTTTACGTGGTTGAGACATGGGACAAGTTCTTTTTTAATTGCAGCACCTCTGTATATAACTTGTTTTTCCTCTCTGTAGCAGCATCACGAATTGGGATGCCCACTGTGCGTATCCCCCTAGGTCGACCTGTTTCACTGACCTTCCTTCCACTCCCATGGCGCAGATTCGGCGAGAGCGAGTGCGCTGATTGGATGAGCGACTCATTTAGCCAATCAGCTCACTCGCTGTCACTTGGCTTTCTTCGGCCAAGGATGGCTAAGCCAACCGGGTAGCTAAGTAGCCAAGCGGCACCGAAGGGAGCGCCACGGCCAGTCGCATCCCCCACCCACCTGGCAGCTGTGGTGTGACCGCGCCACTCATTCAGGAAGGCCGGGTATGGGCACATGCATGGCTAGGGGTGAGCGGGGCAAGGGCTCCAGGACAGGACAGTGAGTATTCCGGGGAGTTTCACACATAGGGTCATCTGAATTTGGGATGGCTCAAGGACTGGAACTAAGGAGGTCCTGGAGTTGTTTAGACTCTAGGGCCTCCGATGTTCCTCTTTAAAGCTGGGGCTTCATAAAACAGGAGACCGAAGGCTGCAGAACAACTACAATAGTAACTTATGCAGAGGAACACTGCACACCACTGGCCACCAGTGTGGCTACAGAGGCCCATCCTGGGCAAGGTGAAAATAGCCGGCTGCTGCCTGGGGGGGGGGGGGGTTGTGTAGCCGTTGCGTTTATTTTTTGCTTCGGCTTACCCTCCACACTACTATCACAAGGTTTTATAAGCAAAAGCGATTACCTAGAAACTCGCTTCATTTGTAAAATTAGACGTTTCCTTAAAACATTTTGACAAGTTAAAAATATTGTTGTAGCGTAAATTATGTCAACCACCTGGTATTTGCAGTATCTTGTGAGATCCATGTCGTATATTTAATAACAGGATGTCATAATAAGCAGACTGATGGCAATCCCTCGCTGCTTAAATTAATGTTTCAACCAATCTGAATTATGTTTGTTTTTTAAGCTAAAATCTGTTGCTGGTTTGCTGCTGTAAAGTGATAGCATGAATAACATCTCTATAATTACCGGCTAAATTATACAGACAAGCCAAGACTGTCCATCTCAATGAAGGGTTTGTTTCTTTGGCTTAGTTAATACCTGCTGTTGCTTTTAAATATACGTAGGAGTAAAAATCTGGTCAAGGTTTGCCTACTAATATGCTTTATGCTAAAATGATAAAAGCAGCAATCAGCTGGCTCAAGTATGATGTACCTAGTATGAAGATTCTTTTATGTTGGCAGATAACTTGACTGGACCAGCTAAAGAGATGGTGGTTTTGGCCTGTTGGAAGCAAATTATAAAAATGTGTTTTGTCAAATTAAAGCAATTGCTTTTGTTAGGATCTCCAATGTTTAAACCACCAATGTTCTGTTTGGATTCATCTTAGGCTTTTTGTGATTCCTTGGCTTATTCCCTGTGTTGTCTATATGGTGTGTTCTACCTGATCTCCTTGGTGCTTCCGTTACATGCTTCTGTGTTGCCACTTTGTTGTGTTAATCTTGTCTTGAATATTTCATGTGCTGTCTGCAGCTGCACAGCCAGCTCCACTGTTGTGTTGGGCTCTAGACCCTTTGAAATATGTTTAGGGTCTTAAATATTTAGATTTTTGTTCTGGGCCTAAGGTCTTCCAATCCCAGTGTTGGTTACCTTATATGTTAGGCTGTGCTTACATTTTTGTCTGTGTTCCTGTGTTAGTGTTCTTTTACTTAGCAGCCCTGTTTCCCTTTCTTCAAGTCCGCAACCACTGAGCCTGTGCCTCCCCACCATCAAAGGTTAGGCTGTAGAAGCCTACAGGTACAGACAAGTTATCCCTGCGTATCCTACCTGTTTTGAGCCTGTGCTTCTCACACAAACTACCAGTTAAAATCAGAGGGGAATAACCTTTACATATTCAACAAAGTCCAAGTGTGCTGTTTCACCAGAAGAAAGGACCAGGGGTGATACCATAAATGTATAGGGGATGAACGTTTGCTCGATTCAAATAATTTTGCTGTTGCAATTGCCCAGCAATGATTTTACCTATTATAGAAAGGCTATGCAAAAATATCAGCTGTCAATGCTTCTGTTTATAACTGTAAAATTGTAAAGTAAATACCTGCCACAGTTTTATTCTTTCTTCCAGGAGAAGGAAAACCAAGCCAGATTTAGATCTAGATTACTAAATTTTCTTTGTACCATGTACAATGTACAAGCACTCTACACTTGGGATCTTGTATTGGGATTTTGTCTTGGGATTTTGAATATTAGACTGATCTCCTTTAATTTCTAGGTTTCTAGCCTCTTTTCCAGATAATTATAGACCTATAAACGTAACATCCATTATGGGGAAATTGCTTGAGGGGCTCTTAAAGTGGACCAAAACCCACCCTGGAGTCTATAAGACTTCAGGACAGGCATACTCACTACCCTTGGGTCATCCAGATTCGGGATGGCCTGCTGTGTCAAACCCCCCAGGCTGCCCAAAAACTCACCTCCATTCCTGGTCCAACGGCGCATGTGCGAGCAGTGGCCACATCCCCACTATCCCTTTAGCAGGGCGTGTGCAAGGAATTTGTGAATGTCCGGCACGGGCACACTACCTGTTAGAGGGTAGTGGGAGATCACCAGCGCGCTCAGATCTGCTCTGCTTAGACGAGCTTGAGGACAAAGGGACGGGAGCAGATCTGAGCGCGCTGAACGGACAAGAAGGCGCGTATGTGCCATAGGACCAAGGAAGGGTGAATGAGATCAGGCGACCTAGGGGGTTTCACACAGCGGGCATCCCCTATTGGGCCTGGGGGCAAAGACCAAAACCGAGGATAGTAAAAACCCTGGTTTTGGCCCACCCCCGGCTTTGCACACTCTTCCTGTCTGAAAGGCCTGTGCATGGCTGGGGGTGCAGCAACGTGTGCTCCCCATTCAAAATAACAAGAGAGGCCTGCCAAATTAGATATTCCGCATTTACAGAAAAAAAACAAGGGAGTGTTAAACAACTTCCCAATGTTTACAGAAAAAAATATGAAGAATTGCCCAGCATTTATACTATTACTTTAGACACAGTGGACAGTGGCAGGTCTTTATGTTTTTTTGTATGACGCTTCCTAGTCAGTTTGGTATTTTTCCACATTCCACAAAAGAATTTATAAGGCACTCGTATTTTTGTTATATTGATGTGCAGATAGAATTCAGCAGATTTGACAATGTTTGAACACAATCTGTACAGTTTAGTATAAATGCTTGATAACATTTACAGAATTTCTGGGGAGGCTGAGGTTCAGATGAAAGCAGGGATTATCGAGTAATTGCCCAGCTTTGCCACAAATCTGTTCCAGTTAAGGGGCTTTGGCAGACCAAGTGTGTTATTTTATGACCCATCTTCGTAGCAATGACTCTTGGTTTTTCTAGCATTAAGCAAAAATATTTTGATTGTCGGTCATGCATTTGTATTCCTTGTACATACTGATAACAGTAAGCATCGTTTAATTAGCATTAACAAAGTTATCATAATTTACTACATCTTGGTTAACAAATATTGTTAATTACAATATAACGCAACATGTTTCCCTGACACCAAAGTTGTTGCTTGAACTGCATTGTTATACGTAAAAGGAACACACATCCCAGCAAATGTCAGCCTGAGCTATAATTTATATTTTGCTCTGAATGTTGAGTTGTAAGGAGTGTGACATTCTCAAAGTTCACCATAAGGAAAATACATTGTTGAGATCTCATTAGTACAGTGAAAGATCAATACAGAATTAGCAAATGCTGCCATGTGGGATTTCATTTATTTGCATAATTATATTAGTAATCAACCTCCGTGGTTCAGTGTGATCTATAATTAGACTGCCTTAGTCGAGTACTGCTAATTTAAGTTTATTAAAGAAATAGCATGTCACAATTTAATGCATTTATGCAATTTTTTATTAGATTTAAAGCTAACTAATGTACTCATACAAAAATAAATGAAAGGTTTTCCCCATCGTGGTTATGCTTACTATGATTATGAAGGCATTGCCCTTGGCTCATGTACCTGTGAGTGGATTGACTCTCCGACAAAGTAAATTATGACGAAATGCATAAAGGACGTACACTTTGTGCAGAAATAAATAAGCATCTAATTTTTCCATTTTATTGGTCAGTGAGTCAATCTTTTGATTGGCCAATTGGGTTAATCTTGCATTATGTGCTAGATTAATGATGCAAGCGGATTTTCACTAACTTAACTGGGCAATATAACAGCAAACTGAGCTATAATTGTAGCAAACAATGCTATAATTGTAGCAGCTAATGCAGAAAGAGCTGACTATTTGCTGGCATTTTGCTGCACTTCGCTTGGCTGGAAGAGTGGTAAAAAAAGCAAAAAGTTGCACTATAGCCTCGATTCATAGACACATTCGTCTGGACTTCCGTAGCTGTCTGTGTATGATTTTGTGTGTGTTTTTCATTTTTTTCGGATTTTTTGTTGCATTTTTCATTATACGTTCATTTGAGCTCATGCGTATATGCGCTTTCAATGAACGAAAGTAAATCGGATCCTTTGTGTTAGTTCGGATCATTTTCCTATCTAAATCTGATATTTTGCGTTCGTTCAGATAACTTACGTTATTGCTATGGGCTTGCATCTCATTCAGAGAGCTGATTGCCGAGGGACCACCACCCTATAAAACCGTTTAATTTGCGTTCCCCTTACGGGACCATTTTGATCTCGGATACCTTGCTTTCAACATGTTTTGTGCCTTTGTGGAGGAACATCACCAACTCCAGCTAATGGGCATTGAATGTATCAGCAGGGCCGAGACCAGATTGCACCGGCGATGCATGCATATCGATCACATGCATGACGTTGAGCTGTTCGAGCTGACCAGACTTAATCGCGCTTCCCTCCATAAGTTGTATAGTGAGATGCGGCCATGGTTAGCCCGCACCACAAGGAAGGGGCAAGCAATTTCAAGTATGACCAAGATGCTTGGCTGCCTGCAATTTTTGGCGAATGGCTCGTTCCAGAGGCTGGCCCTCTCCGCTATCCAAGCTATTGGAAGGCATGGCTACCATTAGTCAGAAATATATATTTTTTCCTGACAACATGATAGCCTGGAACGCGCTTAAGCTGGCATTTTATAATATCGCCGACATGCCCAACGTCATGGGTGCAATTGATTGCACCCACGTTGCATTGGTCCCTCCTGCAGCCGACGAGTACATCTATAGGTTAGTTCAATTGGTCATTTTGTTATATAGTTTAGAAAAATAGTATTTTAACTATCTATCAATCCCTCCTTGTAAAGTGTCCCTGTGAAACAGCTTACACTGTATATGTATTAATCCCTCCTTGTAAATTATCCCTGTGAAACAGCTTACACTTTATATCTATTAATCCCTCCTTATAAATTGTCCATGTGAAACAGATTACAATGTAGATCTATTAATCCCTCCTTGTAAATTGTCCCTGTGAAACAGCTTACAATGTAGATCTAATAATCCCCCCTTGTAAATTGTCCCTGTGAAACAGCTTGCAATGTATATCTATTAATCCATCCTTGTAAATTGTCCCTGTGAAACAGCTTGCAATGTATATCTATTAATCCATCCTTGTAAATTGTCCATGTGAAACAGCTTACACTGTATATCTATTAATCCCTCCTTGTAAATTGTCCCTGTGAAACAGCTTGCAATGTATATCTATTAATCCCTCCTTGTAAATTGTCCCTGTGAAACAGCTTATACTATATATCTATTAATCTCTCCTTGTAAATTGTCCCTGTGAAACAGCTTACACTGTATATCTATTAATCCCTCCTTGTAAATTGTCCCTGTGAAACAGCTTACACTGTATATCTATTAGTCCCTCCTTGTAAATTGCCCCTGTGATACATTTGACCGTCTTTAGCTGCATCAATTTTTTTCTTGTCAGCCAAAGCCAAACATTGCCCAACATGTTTTTTGGAAGATGTTAGGAGTTATTGTTTGAGTAATTTACCTTGCCTTGTTAATTTTTTTTACTTTTCTTATTTCCCAGGAAAAGCAAAATGGGCCACTCACTGAATGTCCAAGCAGTGGTGGCCCCGGACATGCAGTTCCTTAGCGTCCTCGCCGGGTTTCCAGGCTCATCCCATGACGCGTACATATTGCGAGGATCTGGATTGTACCGTCGGTTTGAGTCTGGAGAATTCTCCGGTGGATGGCTCTTTGGTAAGTTGACGCAAATAACGTCATTCACTTTTCAATGTATGCCTATGAATATAGTTGATGACCCATGTCTGAACCTATGGCTGTTTTTACCCCTTGATGACATGTTAAACCGGACCTTAACCATGATCTTTAGCAAAGCACAAACCCTTAAAAACTGTTTTCCCAGCATTTAAAAATAAGATATTTCTACTTTCTAGTAAATTACTTATTATTCTTCCCCACACTCGGCTGCAATTCTGTTCTTGACTTTATGATAGGGTCTGCGCCATCTTTGCTCAAATGCATGACACTTACTGAGTAGAGGAGAGCGGGATAACGTGCAGGGGGCGGGTTAGAGCTGTGCTTGGCTCAGACTAAGCAGATCTGGGGTCCTGAAAAGGTAAGACATCCCAGAATGCTGAGCAGCACAGTCCTAAGCCAATTCCTGTTTGCATTGTGCCTGATTTGCCCTCATCCGCCATCTTCCGCATGTTTAAAGGCTCAGAACATGCATTAGATGGTGTTAGGCTTTTTTTTTTAGCTGAGCAATCTGTACGTACAGGGGGGGGGGGGCTACAATTTAAGATAGGCTCTTAGTCAGAGTGAACTACAGCTTGTCACAAAATTTTTGAATGTGTAATAAAAAGTAATTTCTTATTCTTTCAGGGGATTCCAGCTATCCGCTACTTTCCTGGCTGATCATCCTTCGGCCACAGAATGCGTCCCAGGACGCCTACAATCGGGCGCACCGCAAAACCCCGGCCGTTGCGGAGAGGGCCTTTGGCCCCTTTAAAACTCGCTTCAGGACTCGCTTGGACCATACCGGGGGGGAAGTCCAGTATGACCCCAACAAGGTCATCAATACACCACTGGCCTGCTGTGTTCTCCACAACTTTGCCATAATGCAGCGTGTCCCCCGGTATGTGGATCTGCCCCCCTCTCCACCCAGCCAGGAAGATAACTACCGTGGCACACCTAGTGCCTCCGGCCAAGCTGTTCGGGCCAATTTGATTAACACACATTTTGCTAATTTGTTTTTCCTGTGTTTGTTTGTTGCAATTATTTATTTTTACTATAATTTGGCTTTGTGAATGCTTTAGTATTGTTTTTTGTATCAAATAGTAATGATTTAATTACTAAAATATTCACACATGATCTGAGCCTCATGCTAATTTTTTGGGACATGTTTGTTTAGAAAAAACTTCAGTAATCTCTAAAAAACCCAAACATTAATGCATCAACAACAGCTAAAGTCACATTCAATATTTTTTCTTTAAATATTAAAAATTGGAGTTGAAGGGCACTCGCAGACTTCATGTACATACATAGGACACCATAAATATACATTGGTTCAGAATGATGGCCCCTAGCAATTGGCCATATCCAGGAGTTTTTAAGTAATGCACTCCAGGCCGAAGTTTTAATAACAAATAAAATAAACAGACATAGGGAGCCACCATTTGCTGTCAATATTTGGCCAGTAATACATAGGGCCACATACACACCCTCTCCTGCTTGGCCACATTTGCCACAGGCACAGGTGGAAAGCAGCCATACCTATGCCACATCCACGCCTGTAAGTCAGTGGCCCACCAAAACAATAACCCCCAGTCCAATCTTTGCCAGGGTTCCAGGTAGTAGTTTGCCAGCCCAGAATGTCCCCCAATCAGGCCTACAAACAGGATGAGCCAGACACAATTTCATTAGGCCCAAGCCTGCAGCATGGCAGCTTGAGCGGCAGCTTCAGTGAGGCTTTAGCTCAGGCATTGGCTAGTGGGGTATCTCAGCACTCTAATGAGCTATATGGGCAAAAATCCAAATCATACAATCACAGCCATAAAAAGGCAATCTTGGTAGCACTCTTGGTAGCACAGGTCAATACATTGTGGATGTAGAGGAAAGATGTGGAGCAGATACAGAGCAAATAGCTGTTAAAATGGGTGTTGCCCATAAAACCCTGGTGGTGGGCCTTGGAGGTGGCCCATCACCTGGGCATGTGTGGCATTCATAATCTGCCACTGTTCCAACATGAGTCTATTGCTATTTTTAACTTCCTCAAGCATGGCTGTGAAATTATTAGTTAAGGTGGCCATGTGGCTGTTGCCCGTCCTAAATTCTGTCAGCAGGGTGGTGAATGTATTATTTAATGTATGTAATTGTGCACTAAGCTGATCTGTGGTTCTTTGAGTCACCTGACGAAATAAACGCCTCTCATGGTGCCACACTGACTCCAGGATCGGCACGCGCCTCCCCTGGGAAACTGGTCGACATTGCTGACTACGTCTATCGATTTCCCAGGTTTGAGCACCTGCAGATGCTGGACCTCTAAGGCGAGCAAGAGTCGCAGATGTGCTCGGCAAATCCTCTGCAGCAGAGCTACCACTGGGGACTGTAGGCTCAGTCTCTGAATGCTGCACATGATGGGCTGGCAGCATGCGTCCAGCTTCACTCTGCTGCAGAGGATTTGACGCAGTAGCATGTTGGGACAGTGGCAGATTAGGTTCCAGGGGGGTCAGTTCTGAAGGTCCCATCAAGCTGGCATCCTCCTCCTGGATTTCCTCCATCAGTGTGTGGGTCTGTTGGGACAAGTGCCAAAAAAAGGTTAAGTTTGGGCCCTAAATATATTTGTTATGAAAATTAGTCATGTTCATTCACATGCATCAGCAGATTCATCAAAGTCCACTTACCTTAAATATCTGGTCCAGGCTCCTAGGCAGCACGGAATTTGACGGCGTGGTTAAACTGAATGAGGCTTCCACACTTGGCGAGGCTTGATGCTGGGCTGTATTTTAAATAAAAAGGCACGTAAACGCCCAAAAATCCCTTGATGATCTGGATTATTACATATGCTTTGAAATGCCAACTCCCACAACGGTCCAAGGTGACCATCACTATGAATGTAATTATCTGTTATATGTATGACTCACCCTGTACATACACATTGGTCACCTAAATAATACAAACATGCATGTACTGCAATATACAAAAACTTGCGGCCCTAGTACATTGCAAAAACAGGACCTAAGCCAAAAGGCACCACTCTTACCCTGCTAATAAGTCTACACTATCAATCGTTTAATATCCATCAATTTAATTCATCAAAAATTATTTAAAAAAAACATAGGAGACAATACAAAAATCATCACAGACATTTAAAAGACATATACAAACATAAACCAAACCCATCAAAAGAGACCCAATCTATCCCCACTATCCATACTATACCATGATATTCCTCCAACAAAATGTATATCTATAATCTATGTGCTAAAGTGCCAATGCGCAATGCCAAAGTGGCATATCGGCGGCACCGAAGTCCCTAATCTCATTCTACATATAACCCCATACATCAACACAGATATACACCATAATACAATTAAATATACATTTTTGATATAAGTAAGGTATTTTTGTACATAAATCAATGAGCACCAGATCAAAAAACTCATGGCTCACAACAGGATCATAGTGACTAATAATAGGATATTTACAAATCAGAGAGAACGAATAGGGGACCTAAATAACCTTTAGTAATGATACAATTCAAGGGTATATACATATAAATATATAAAGAAAACCCATAGGGTACCTATGCACAATATAATAAATAATAAACACTACTTAATCAAACCCCAACCCCCCTGAGACTCCCAAGAGCCTCCCTTCCCAAAGAACCCCCCCCCCCACGCCACCCCACAAAATTGCACCAAACTGTGAAAATCAAACCCACAATACAAATCAACAACAACGTGGGTCCCATTTGAAAAAAAAAAATAAAATTGGACTCCACATGTGCAAAAAGAGGACCTGAATCCAAAAGGAGAATGAACAACACATATACAAAAAGAGGACCTGAAGTCCAAAATCAGTCATAACAACTAAATGCTGAGGGTACTCCCATCCACATCTTCAAGCATCTGATGTCATAACTCTAGGCAGACTTTAAAGAGGATCCCAGGTTTTTCTTCCGAAGATGGTTGGTCAAATGAGCATCAGGGACCCCATTAGCAATAAGTATCTTTTTTATGTACCCTCGGGGTCAGCAGATCACTACGCGCCATACCGGCCACCCGTCGATACGTACTGGCCACAAACTTTTTGGGGTATCCCCGATCACAAAATCTTTTCATCAAACTCTGCACCTGCTCATGGAACTCCTTGTCATTGGAGCAATTCCTCCGAACCTGTATGAATTGACCTTTGGGAATACCCATCCTCTGGTGTTTCGGATGGAAGCTCCCAAAGTGGAGGAGGCTGTTAACAGCCGTCTTTTTTCTGAATAAAGTGGTGGAAATGGTACCGTCACATTCCAGTTTCAGATTCAAGTCCAGAAACTCAACCATGCGGAAAAACGTTAGTACCGCTGGTGCTGATCCAAAAGATGGAGTGAAGGTCGAAGGCTTCCTAAGCCTATTAATTAAGTTAAGCCAGGTCTGTGGATCCTCCTCACTCTGCAGAAAAATGTCTCTTCAACAAAATTTGCCTTTCTGCAGCTGATAGTATATGTCCAGTTAAATTAATTATTTGTAATACATCATTGTCAACCATCTCTGCTTGAGAGGTCATATTTTCCACTGAGGTGAGGGTAGGGGTGTTTCCTATCAAGTTTACATCCTCTGTCTCTTTGGGCACTGGGGTGCTAGCCTCAAGGGATCCCAAGCAGTTCGACCCCTGTCTGTCTGTCTCCTCCTCCCCCTGAACCTCTTCCCACCCCTCCTCGTCGGTCTCCTCCCGTATCTCCTCTTCCCATAATGCCCGGGGATAAAATGCATGTACTGCATGTTATGAGGCTTCACACATCCATAAAGGGCCATTAGGGACCCACACTCAGCTTGCAAATAGCATTTTGCTTAAGAGTATGCTGATGGGCATTCTTCCTATGTAGACCTTTCCATGACCCCTGATCAAGTATTTGAGACCAAAGCACAGCTAAAACACAAGTGGCCTAAAGACAAAGAAGGAAGTGTTGAATATGATTGAGTAGAATCACATAACAGGTAGTGCTTTGCTAATTTAAAGACTTTAATAGTGACCATAAATACTGTCCAAGGTCGTGTATGGCCTGCCAAATTGGAAAATGAACATTCCGCAGACATTAAACACCCTGCTAAAACTGTAACCTCCCCTACAAGCCACTCCCTAGGGGCATGTGTTCATATATGCCTGTGAGCCTCATTTTACATGTTTACAACATTTCACATACACACTAACATTACTAACCTGCAGAAATGGTAGGGATGTCCGTGTCCCGTCGCCCAGAGAGGCCCTCTAATGCCACGGGATGTATCAATTCCAGCACCATCTCCTCAGCTCGGGTAAATTGTAATTTTGCGGGGAACCCTCTGCCAGTTTGTAAGCTGAAAAATATAGGTTGCCAAATTTAGTAAATTGTGGACAATACAACAAGCAGACAAATGCACAACTCAAATATGTACCTGTAATTGCGCCGTTTATTTTCTTTCTTCCGTGCTGCATACTTCAAGTCAGAAATTTTGCGCTGGATCTGCTCCACATCTTTAAGCTCCTCCCCTGCTGCATTGACCTGTCTGGTGAACTCCTCCAAGATTTCATTTTTTTGCATTTTTCTTGTAGATTTGGAATTTTCGCCCGTATAGCTCGTCATAATGTAAGGTCAGCCCACTTGCCAATGCCAGAGTTTGGGCCTCACCAAACCTGCCACTCAACTATCCTCGCCACAATGTCCGCCCTATTGCTTGCTGTTCGGGCTCATCTCTGGATGTAGGCAATTTGGGGGACATTCTGGGCTGGCTCTGTTGTGTTGAAGTGTTGGACAGGTGGCTTGATAAAGAATGGACTGGACTTGAAAATGGACTGGGGGTCCTTGCCTGGGTGGCCACTGAACTTGCAGGTGTGGATGTGGCATATGGATAGTTGCTTGCCACCTGTGCCGGTGGCAAATGTGGCCGAGGAGGAGAGGGTGTGTTTGAGGGTGTGGTGCTTCTGGCCCTGTGCATCTTTGTGCCCTTGCCACTTGTGGTTCCATGCCCCTGGGAGGTACATGCCTCTGGAGATGCTGAGCTGGCTGTGCTTGGCCTTCTGGGCCTGTGGCTCTTGCTCTATCCAGGGCCATGGGTGTGTTTCCCACGTGGCTCTGGAGATGCTGAGCTGGGGCTTCTGGGCCTGTGGCTCTTGCTCTTTCCATGGCCATGGGTGTGTTTACCACGTGGCTCTGGAGATGCTGAGCTGGCTGGGCTGGGGCTTCTGGGCCTGTGGCTCTTGCTCTTTCCATGGGCATGGGTGCGTTTCCCACGTGGCTTTGGAGATGCTGAGCTCGCTGGAATGGGGCTTCTGGGCCTGTGGCTTTTACTGGCCTTGCCAGTGGAGCGTTCTTTTCAGAACGGATGTGGTAGGCCGGGGAGGAGGGGATGGTGTTTTTTGGGGGCTGGGGCTTCTCACCCTCTTAGTGACCTTTTTTGAGGGCGTACCCGCCTACTTGGTTGTGGGCTTCTTCTTCGCCGCTCCCTCCTTGGCTTTGCTTGATGGTTTGGGTTTAGTGGACTTGGTGGGTAATGTCTCCTTGGCTTGGCCACTGTGGCTGCGCGTTTCCCGCACCTTCGGCGTTGTTATTTGGGACCGAGTGGTCGGCCATGAAGAAGCCTCCTCAGGCCGCTGTGGCATTTTGCTGCTGGCCTCCTTGCCTGGTTTTGCCTTAACGACTTGTTTTTTAGCTGGCATGTTGAAACTCTCAAAGAGAATGAGCTGTGTGTCCAGGACCCTTTAAATACTAATGCCTGGGTATGACGCTTACGCATTCACGTACGGGTGCGTCCGGCCGTGTGGAACCCGGAAACCGCTGGGGCATTACTTATCTGCTGCGGACAAGAAGAAAAATGACGCTCACTATCTTCACCCGCCAACAAGAAGAGCTGATTATGCTCGTAAGTGTATTGTAAGGACTGTGATTTGCCATCTAAATGCATGCCTAGGACTTAAGGAAGCACAGGAAGAAACAATTATCTTTAAAAGTTTGTTTAAATCCGTGCGCACATGTGCGAACCAACTCACTAACATCTAGAAGGAAAGATTGAGGCTAGAAATGTGTTTGGGGATGTCATTTAGTCAACTGATCTAATTGTGACAGATATTTGTATGCAGTTTGATCTAACAACTATTTTTATTTTGTGTTTTTTAGACGATGCTTCAGCGCAGGTACAACTACCTGCCCAATTCTTTTGAGTAGAGGAACGTCGCCCCGGAGATCGTTTCCAGGATCCAGCAGAAGACGGACACCACCTTCACCCATACGCAGATCATTCAGCATTGGTCGGACCTGAAATGGCTCCACATGCCCTGGGTGCGACGATTTTTCGGGCTCCATTTCCCAAGTAAGTACATAGCGATTGCATGGTAGATGTAACTAATACAGAAGGTAGACCTTTATTTAAAAATGCTTTTCTTTTCTAGTGCTGGAAATGGATTACCGAATACGACGCACCCAGGGGCGCACAGGCCAACCAGTGCTGCATGAATCTGCAGCACAAAGTGAAGGTGGGGGATATCCAGGGCGACGGTCCTACCCCCCGACCAGCCCCTGGACCTTTCTACAGAGGAGGGGCGTCACGTCGTGGGCAGGGAGTCGTGCCAAGCGATGGAGCCCTTAGCCTCTGGTATGTGACTCTTAATGTAACCGCACACACATACATGCTATTTGAACAAAAGCTGATTCCCTTAATCTCTTTTTCTAGATGAATATGTAGCGGCGGAAGGATCTGTGGAAGAGTCTGCAGCAGATCATGCCCAGGAGGCACATGGAGAAGGTGGGTGATGTCACACACACATTCAAATTGTCATTTGCTTACTGTTGACTCAGACATTAGAAGTGACCCTATTTGACATGTCTCTACAGCCTCAACTTCCCAGCAGTGGCAGGTCCCAGAACCCAGGGTGGTCCCCGAAGCAGACGTCAGCCACCAAGGAAGTAAGTTGTAATGTCATTCTTTTGAGTATGTGGTAATTGACATGATCACCAAGATACCTAAAGCCATAGTCAATGGCATTAGCATAATGACATATGCCCTCTTCCTTAGATTAATTACTTAGCATAATGGCATATGCCCTCCTCCTTAGATTAATTACTTAGCATAAGGACATATGCCTTCTTCCTTAGATTAATTATTTAGCATAATGACATATGCCCTCTTCCTTAGATTAACCCTTTAAATGCCAGCCACATAAAATTTACGTGGTTGCCTCTCCGCCACTTAAGTGCCAGCCACGTAAATTTTACGTGCCTGGCATTCCCCAATCACACAAAAAAAAGTTTAAAAAAAAGTCACTTACCTGACCCCTTGTTTGGTCCGGCCGGGTCTCCTCTTCAGCCAGCGGGGCTCCGATCGCCGATCGGGGCTTCTCCGGCTGCAGGGGAGGGCCCGGAATAGGGTGCCCCCCCGTTTCAGCAGCCGCCGGGATTGCCTGTTAAAAAAAAAAAAAAAAAAATTACAGTTACTCACCTCCGCTCCCGCCGCCTCCCGCCGCCTCTCCTCTTCATGGGGGGGGCTCCGATTACCCCCCCGGGTCTTCTGTCTTCCGGAGGGGGGCATAACAGCCCTCCCTCCGTCGCATCTTCCGATGGCGGCCGCCATCTTGGATTTTAGCCTTCGGGGGCGGGGCTAATGACGTCACCACCGGGTGTCGTCGGGGCACCCGGCAGTTCTACTGTCAGATGCCGGTGACGGCTGGGCAGAGAAGGAGGGAGGTAGGCGATCATCCGATCGCCTGCCTCCCCCCTTCTCTGCCCAGCTGTCACCTGCATCAGATCGCCGCGGGACACTGCATCTGAACATCGGAGGTGAGTAAAGTTAAATTATTTTTTTTTTCGAATAAACTATTACAAAAACCTGTGTCTGTGTTTATTTTTTTATACTGTTAACCCTTTGTGAACTGGTAAGGGGTCCATGTGACCCCTTATACCAGTTCACAGGGCTCGGGGGTCTGGCAAGTCACCTGCGCAAGTGGGTGGCTTGCCATTAACCCCTGGCACCCCCATTACCTGCCTCCCCAAAGGCCGGGGGGGGCAGAAGAGCCCGGGCCCACATAGGCTATGTGGGCTCGTAGGCTGCAGGGTGGGGGGGCCACAAAAGCTGCCCCCCCCACTCTGTGCCTACAAGCCCCCATAGCTGGTCCCGGGCTGGTTACTTTGGGTAAGGGGGACCCCACGTCAATTTTTTTTTTTATTTTTAAGGGTTTTTAACCCTTAAAAAAAAAAAAAAAATGGGGTCTCCCTCCCCTGGGAGGGGGGACCCTATGTCATTTTTTTTCTCGATTTAACCCTTTGTAGTGTGGATGGTATTTGTATTTTTTTTGTGAATGTTATAAAATACTTGTTTCAGTTAGAGGGGTCTCCTGGGCAGGAACAGGGGGCTACCGATAAATATGTGGTACCGTTCTAATCGGTAGAAATGGGGCTTTCACATGCAATATGATTTTCCTTAATAAAATACATTTTTTATTTAAAATAAAGGAGTCAATTTTCTAAAAAAAAATTTTATTTATTTATTTCTTTTTTTTACTTAATAATATTGTAAAAAAAAAAAAAAATTTACAAACAAGACATTTCATGTTAAAGCCTAAACTCTGCTGCAAAAAAATATATATATAATTTTCCTGAAAGTTCCAGCAAAAATGGCGCAAAACATGGCGCAAAACATGACGCAAAATGGGGAAAAATGGCCTGTCAACAGAGGGTGACAAAATCTCAAGTAGGCTGGCAATTAATAGTACCTATGCATGTTGGGTATTGTTCTGTTCGGGGGACCTTGCGCTTTCAGACTTAGCTTGTTTTTTCTGGTTTGCATATTTATATTTTAGGAAAAGGTGTTTTTTATTCAGCTTTTTTATAAATTTTTTAGGGAAACCCGGCGCAACCAAAGAATTCTTTGAGGTAATAATTCCAGAAAGATGAGCCCACTAGAACGAGCTGGGTACCCTTAGAAAGCTTAACGTGTGTACTTTCAGGGAATATATGGTTTATGGGGGATATTCCAAATGTCAAGGGTTGTTTTGGTTGAAAAATCGCAAGGTGCGCACTTTGTCTGCAGAGCTGAAATTTTCAAGTAAAATTACCGTTACGCACATGCTTTACTTTGGGGTGTTTGGCAACTCTTCCCTTGACAGTAGCTATGCATGTTGGGTATTGTTCTGTTCGGGGGATGTTGTGTTTTCAGATTAAACTTGTATTTTCTTGTTTGTATATAGATTTTTTAGGAAAATGTGGCTTTGATTCTGCTTTTTTATCCTTTTTTTAGGGAAACTCTTTGCAACCAAAGAATCCATTGAGGGATTACTTCCAGAAAACTATGGCCACATCAACAAGCCTGGTACGCCTAGAAAGCCTGAGGTGTGTACTTCCAGAGAATATATAGTTTGTTGGGGGTATTTCAAATGTAAAGGGTTGTTTTTCTGGAAAAACTGCAAGGTGCGCATATTGCGTAGCATAGTTGGGATTTCACACACAATAAGATTTCATTGACAAACTTACATTTTTTATTACAAAAAAAACTACAATATGTAAACATTTTTTTTTTTTTGCACATATTTCACCCAAAAATATTAAGAATACACCTAACAAATGACAAACAAGACATTTCATGTTAAAGCCCAGACTCTGCTGAAAAAAACAATATATCATTTTCCTGGGAAATCCCTGGAAATCCCTTCAAAAATCACATTTGAACATGGGGAGCGCAAAATAGTGCAAAATGGTCTGGCAACAGAGTGTGACAAAAACTCCAGGTAGGCTGGCACTTAAAGGGTTAATTACTTAGCATAATGACATATGGCGTCACGAGTTAGCTTGCCACCTAAAAAATATTCCATCCACAGCTGAGAAACATGTATCTGCCAACAAATAATGTTTGCTTCTTTTTTATACAGGGACCACACGTGCCAGAGTGGCAGCAATGAGTGCAAGGGTCCTTCAGTTGGTGGCCGACATGCAGGAGCTGCGCGACTCGTTGGGGACCACAGATGAAGACTAATGTTCTGGGTCCTGCCATTGCTATGTATATAGTTTTTAATTGTTACATTTTAAAAACTTTTAAACATTTTACAATTTCATATTTTATTACAAACAAAAAAAAACAAAAAAGTTGAAAAAAAAGCCATAAAAAAATGCATTTTTGATTAAAAAAAAAAAAACTGTTTCAGTGTCATTTCATTTTCAAAATACTTTAACACAAAACAATTGGGCTAAGAAATATTTAGAGATGAAGATTCACATGACCGCAATGTGATTTGGGTAAGTTTTAGGGGTGAGAAATGGAAGAAGAACATGACCGCGAAGTGATTTTGGTAAGTTTTAGGGGTGAGAAATGGAAGAAGAACATGACCTCGAAGTGATTTTGGTAAGTTTTAGGGGTGAGAAATGGAAGAAGAACATAAGCGCAAAGTGCTTTGGGTAAGTTTTAGGGGTGAGAAATGGAAGAAGAACATGACCGCAAAGTGATTTGGGTAAGTTTTAGGGGTGGGAAATGGAAGAAGAACATAAGCGCGAAGTGCTTTGGGTAAGTTTTAGGGTGAGAAATGGAAGAAGAACATAAGCACGAAGTGCTTTGGGCAAGTTTTAGGGGTGAGAAATGGAAGAAGAACATGACCGCAAAGCGATTTGGGTAAGTTTTAGGGGTGAGAAATGGAAGAAGAACATGACCGAGAAGTGATATCGGTAAGATTTAGGGGTGAGAAATGGAAGAAGAACATAAGTGCGAAGTGACTTGGGTAAGTTTTAGGGGTGAGAAATGAAAGAAGAACATGACCGTGAAGTGATTTGGGTACGTTTTAGGGGTGAGAAATGGAAGAAGAATGAGAGCGCGAAGTGATTTAGCTAAGCATTGTAGCACAAGTGAGTGAACCAAATATGTAGGCAAGCACTTTAATGAGTTAAGTTTGTAGTGCGCAGGCGTAAGATCGTAAGGATTCTTGTCTGGACGATTATTTATTGTAAAAGGAAAACAGAATCTAACGGGAAACGTAAAGGATTCATGGGAGGAGACGATGGAAAAAGGGCAAAAACCGAAACCGAAAGCTGAAAAATGACATTCTCGTTGGCATACGAACGGACAAAGACTTTACAGAAGGCTTGCAATGCATGCTTAGAATCGCTCGTACACTCATACGAGAGCAGGAAAATGTAAAAAAAAATACAGATCGACACAAAAACGAAAATCTTTTTTTGTCTCTCTGAATCAACCCTTCAAATCTACTGTAGCAGATGTGCTGAATCAAAACACTGATCAATTTATAGAAAGCAAGTCAGGACAGCAAAGCTGGCCTGGTTAGATCACACAAGCAGAGCTATGTGATCTAACTTGACCAGCTTTGCTGTCCTGGCTTGTTTTTTAAATACATTTGGCAAAAGCTGGCAAACTGCCACTGCAGATTTGATTTTAGAAAATCAAAGAAATCTTGCTGAAAACACAGATACAGGTCGCGCCAGCTCAGTGCGACCGACTCTCGGCGCTCCACACCATACTTATCAAAAAAGGACACACACACAGCCTCAGCGCTCTAAATCTGGACGCTATAGCATAGAGCACCAGACGCTGTGTGATTAAAGTCCATTTTAGAACACATATCCACCAGTAACAAAGCGAAAACATGGAATTACATTGTTTTAACACTGTGACAATAACACTTTAGTGCCGTACCTGTAATGAAAATTCTGCATAAAAATATAAAAAGTTTCTAAAAATGTTTGTTTGCAGCCAGGAGAGGTCACATTGTGGAAGCTACAGTGCCGGCGCTATACGCTGAGCCACCTGTAATAATACATGTGATGCTACATGACGCTGTTAGAGTCGCTCACCAGATTTGTTTTCATAAATGTGGTTTTGGGTACAGTGCCCAGCGTTCATCGGACGCTGCCTGCCACTACGAGGCGCTACCTGGCACTAGTCACATTGTAGTGACCTTCAAGGTCAGCTAGTGATGCGAAAGAGAAAATCTTGGAAGAACGGCCATCAATTCCAATGACGTTTTCTGCCAAAATCTGGAGAACTGAACATGTTCGCTAGCATTCACTCAAATAGGCTAAACAAATTGTAAATACAGAAAACATGCACATAGTTGGGTAAACATATGGCACATATTTTTGGGAAAATGCAGCAAACGGCATATACCGATGAAAGTATCCAAATAATGGTGAAGCGGTTAGTAAATCTATCCCAAAAGTGTGAACTTTTTTTATATGTTCCCTTTGAGGATTTGTTGCTTATCAGATGGGCCTCTGTTACCTTAAAGAGGAAGCTTTTGTTAGTGGGAGAAGCTTTTCAGAAGATTTTGAATTTGGAAACATTTGAAACCCCTTTTTTAATATATGAAATTTGTAAGTTTGTACATATTACTAATACAATGTATTGTGTCGTTATATGCTATATTTAAGGGGTTTTACCAATGCCCAGCTATAATGATTGAATAAACTACATTGCCTCCTTCTGAGCTGTTCTATTTTTATTTTTGCCATCTGACCCGACCTTTCTGTATCCCAAGACTCGCTTTTGGATTATGATTTATATTTGACATTTTGAAGACTCATCTGTGGTTACGACCCCTTGCTCTAACCTTTTCCCACTGACCTCCTTAAGTAACAGTTTTAGATTGGCAAACCTAACACCAAGGGGGCTTTACTTCCCAGGATGCGCTTGCATCTAGGAATGGTGGTAACATTAGTGTGAAGTTCAGGGGAGCTGAAAAAATAGGTATTTGAGACCCTCCATGGAGCAAAAAGCAGCTTTTTCATTCTCTCTGCATTGGCAATTTGATGAGCAGATGTGAGTCTAATGATTGCCAGGACAACCCTGCCTCCTGATATGTATATTAGCAACTGTATGAAAGATAGAAAAGACAAAACCTTCCAGACAAACCTTCCTTTTTTGGGTGCCCCAATTGCCAAATGCCCCTCTGAGCATTAACGCATTTCATGCATGAGAGATAAGTGAACCGATTTTGGTGAATCAAATTTTACTGCGAATTTCAGGGGAACATCAATATGGCCTGAAGCCGAATTCCTTGGGATTTTGTGCCGATAAATTTTGCCCTTAAAAATTTAAAAAGAAAAAAAAAGGCAACTGTTGCCTCACTACCCCGTGCCTGATTATGTGAGTGGCCCACACTGCAGCCGGGGCAGAGGATCTGCCAGCCCAACCACCAATGCTCCCTGCTGCAGGGCAGTGCCTTTTATACCCTCACAAGTTGGTATGTGATGGACAAGTGATGGAAGCCATCACTGCCCCCTGACACTCACAGTCACTCACTTGTAAAGTGCTCCACTCCGTGGCAGTGAGCACTGGCAGGAGGTACCGGAGTGATGGGAACGTTGAGGGCTTCCTTTCTCAGCTCAATCATAAGGGTGTCAAGAGCCCCGCCAAGTGTCTTGGAGTGCTGGCTGGTGGGTTGGCTTGGTGGAGAATAGGTGTCCTCTGCCCGGCTGCAGAGCGTGGAGCATCGGCCAGTGCTGGATAGGAAGATGAAGAATTTTTTGGAAGCCAACCAAATTTCTTGGGGAAATTCAGTTAATTGGCAGAATGTATATATGAGGAAATTCGCTCATCTCCATTAAATATACTCAGCTTCGAAGATATTGCATTATTTCTTCACTTTACTACTCCATATTAGTCAATCTTAGGCCCTTATTTAACAAGGGATAGCGACAGGTAGCGACTGGTGAGCGGCCGGTAATGACGGGCCCCGCCACGAGAACGCTGGCTCCCCACCACAATCACACATTTATCAAGCCAATCCTGCTTAGCGACTGAGATAGCGCCATATAGCCACTCATTCATCATTATTCCAGCCTCAGCCCACAGCGCCAGCGTCCGACCTTGAACAGTGACAGGTATGACCTCTCGCTACCTGGCGCTCTCCAATGCATTTCAATGGAACAATCTTTAAATATTCATAATTAATTGTTATTATTATTTTTTTTTATGTGAAAAATTCTGTGACCACTTCTGCCATTTTAAATAATTTTTTTAAGGTAAAAAAATATTTAAAAAAATGTACAGAATTGATATTGCAGGTCTGATATTAATGTATTCATATTACAAAATTATTTTAAAAACTTGTTTTTTTTGGTTTCCAAAAATATGGTTGTTTGGGGGTTAAAAAACTACTTTTAACCCATCGCCGCCAGCGCTCTGGGGTTTAAACATGCATTTTACAGCGCGAGAATTTTTTGAGCGTGATTTGTTAATGAATATGGTGGAAGCCAGTCCCTCTGACCAGTCGCTATCATGCGCTCCCATGCAGCGCGGAACCTGTCAAATAGCGACTCCTCACCCAATATTCAACATTACGGCAAACCGACTGAGTCGCTATCAACTACCGAACAACGGCCAAGCACAGCGACTACTAGCGGGCGCTCTGAAAATGCTGCTACAGTCGCTCAACTGTCGCTACCTGCCGCTGTTAATGAATCGGCCTCCCAGTCTATGTTTGTGCATTAATTACTTTATTTTTATACAAGCATTATGATGTTAATAAAAGGGTTCTGAACATATTTATTAAACCCCTGACAGCATCTAGGTGAGGTAAGAATATCGGGCATTCTAGGGGTGATGCAAGGGGGCTCCAGTATCCTGGATGTAGCAGTACCAACACTCATACCTGATAACCGGAAAACTGTGTTGATCTGCTATAATAATTTTACAATAACAAAGCTGATTAAGTATATTGGCAACTTTAGGCCCTTATTCATCAAGCGATAGCGCCAGGTAGTGTCTGACGAGCGCCAGGTAGCGGCAGCTAACGGCGACTACCGACTCAAGTACGCCCGGCGGCGGTCACAATGACGCATTTATCAAGCAAAATGAGGCTAGCGCCGGCGAGAGCGACGGCTAGCGCGGCATTCATCATGAAGCCGCCTGGACCGAACAGCACCGCTGCAAATTCCCTCACAGCGCCAGGTATGAGCTGTCGCTCCCTGGCGATGTCCAATGCATTTCAATGGAGCAATCTGTAATTAATAATAATTAATTGGTATTATTTTTTTTTTTATATTTTTTTAATGTCAAAAAATCGGAGACCACTTCTGCAATGTTAGGATTAATTTTTAAGTCAAAAAAAAAAATTAAAAAAATATGTGCAGAATTGATCTAACAGGTCTGAGATTACTGTATTCATATTACAAAATGATTCTAAAAACATGTATAATGTTACATTCAAAAAATATGGTTGTTTAGGGGTTAAAAACTAGTTAATACACATCGCCGCCAGCGCTCTGGGGTTTAAACAAGGAATGGACAGCGACAGCACATTCGGAGCGTGATTTGTTGATGAATATGAAGCTAGCCGTTCGCTCTGGCCATTCGTTGTCAGGCGCTCACATACAACGCTGGACCTGTGAAACAGCGACCCCCCAGCCCGTATTCAACATTACCGCACACCGACTGAGTCGCTGTCATCAAGCTAATGCCAGCCAAGCACAGCGAATACTGGCTGGCGCTGAAAAAATCACGCTACAGTCGCTCATCTGTCGCTACCTGGCGCTATTAATGAATCGGCCTCCCCGTGTCTTGTTGATTATATCACTGCACACAGGGCGGGCACCGCTAAATAAACGAGTATATGTCTTTAAGACAAAAGCGTGCTCCCAAAGGCCCCTGAACCACTCCTATGCAACAACAGAAACAAGCACAGGCCTGTACAATTGTACACAATATGTAATAAGTGTAAATTTTATTTTGTATTATTTAATTTTTATTATATTTTTATTATATTATTTTATTTTTATTGTATTTATTTTTTCATGAGCACTTGTCACTTTATGGTAATACTGGTTTCCATGTTGAAACATGGATGCATTGGAATGAAATTGTGCTTTTCATGGACAGTAATATTTATATTAGATTATTCATTAATTTATGAAATTGCATATGGGTCACTAGAATTAAATAGGTACAATCATTTATTTATTCAATATTTTTTTTACACTTTAGTGTATTGGATATGTGTTATTGGGATTTACTATAGCTATAATATCAGCCTTTGGGTATATTTTAGGGATATTGCTGAGAGGCCATTATGTGGAGAATATAACTGTAGAAGTGTGATGCCCTGCAACTGCAACTTACTAGTGTCTGGTATATTTTAAACCAGAAGCCTGGGGTAATATCATGACAAATGTTCTGTGTATAATCTGTGGTGATGTGTTGTATGTTGCTTTTAAAGTCAGCAACCAATAAAATTTACATTTATTACATATATTTTTGAGCTGTGCCCTCAGGCCTGAATTTGTTTCTGTTGTTGCGTTGGTTGATTATATAAGTAACTTATAGGCTGTTTTAGCACCCACCCATATGCTAAAAACCGAAAGCCACCACCTCTATTTTGCAATGCCATACGTGGTGCCATTCACACACACCCAGTGAAACTATTTGAGATACAAGAAGCAATGAGACATGAAAACATGAGCTGTTTTATGCCCAATTTTTGGGATTTCTAGGGGGAATTTAGTGGCTGTGTATCTTATTTGAGATATTTGACGGGACATAGGATGCAGATATCCAAAAGGCCGCTGTGGGAACTGTGACTCTTGCAGGCTGATTCATTACTAGCGCCAGCGATCGACAGATGAACGTCTGCGCAGAGGAGCTAAGAGCGACCGCTAGTATACGCTGTGATTGGCTATCGGCCGCTGTAACAGATCGTCTCAGTCGTTGTAGTAACCTGGCCAGCATTGATGAATGTGATATATATTGGGCACTCTAACACCAGTACAGCGATGCAGGGAGCGAAAGGTAGCGCCAGCTCAATGCGACTGACTCTCAGCACTCCACACCATACATACCAAAAAACTACACACACAGCGTTGGCGCTCTAAATCGGGTCGCTATAGCATAGAGCACCAGACTCTGTGAGATTAAAGTCTGTTTTTGAACACATATCCACCAGTAACAAAACAAAAACACATGGAATGATATTGTTGTAAATTGTGACATTAACACTTTGATGGCAGACCTGTAATGACAATTCTGCATAAAAATATAAAAAGTTTTCACAAATGACTTTTTTTAGACCAGGACAGGTCACAAAATTATTTAAGAGAAAAAAAAATAAAATCAAAAAACCCTGTTTAACCTTCCTGGCGTTGCGATATAGTCAAATGCAATGGCAACGAAAGCGTTGCCATTGCATTTGTCTCTCACGCACGGCTCCGCCCCCATGAGCCTCTGCGGCTCACAGAGACGGAACCCGGAAGCGGAGAGGGACGCCGCAGCCCCGGCTCTCACCTGCGATCGCGGCGGAGACATCGCTGGATCGCAGGGAGAAGGTAAGGAGGCTGCGCCGCCCGCTCTTGCTCCCAAATCGATCCCGAGCGTGACTCGGGGTCACCGCCACTTACAGCGCAAATTGACCCCGAGTCACGCTCGGGATCGCCGCCAAGGGGGTTAAACAGAAGAAAAGGAACATCCATTGAAATGTATGGGAGAGCGACAGGTAGCGACAGGTAATACCTGGCGCTCTGGAAGCTAGAGCGCCGGCGCTATTCGCTAAACTGCCTGTAATGATGAATCATACGCTACATGGCGCTGTTAGAGTCGCTCACCAGAATTGCCTTCATAAATGGTGGTATTGCGCTCGGCTTTCACCAGATGCTGCCTGCCGCTACGAGGCGCTACCTACCGCTATCCCTTGATGAATAAACCCCTTGGTCTGCTTTATTGTTCTATGGCTGTTCACCCAGTTTTGGCCTAGGATACTAACTCCATGAACAGCATACAACAAAGAACTGCATGGCAGTGGTCTGGGAGGGGCACCTCTCTGTTTCAGTCTTGTGCTTTTTTTTCCACAATGCAATTCAGCAATGTATAAAATATTTGCAGAGCTAAACATGAAAAAAAAGGAAAGAAAAGAGGAAAAAAAATCAAGATACATTTTTTTCTCACAGGGCTGAAAAAGCCCCGATGGCAGTTAGGTTGAAGTGTTCCCTATTGCTGAGCTGTGTGTACTGTGACTGAACACCTCATCGCTGGGGACAGGGCTGCTCGGCCAGGGAGCAATATGGATGACTGCATCCAGTTTGTGTGGTTATGAATATTTGGCAAAGACTTTAGTAAAAAATGTGCACTTTAACTTGCAAAAAAGTAGTAACATTTATGGCATTTCTTGCTACATAGCATCACTACTAGTCCACCACAAAAATACCTAAGCATATGAACATAGTTTGTTGAGAAAAACAGTACTTCCATAAAGGCTGAAAATGCTCCCCAGCAATTGTACCCAAAAGTACTGGGGTACAATTTGTTCAGATCTCTTTGCTTGTTTCATGCTCTTTTCAGCTCTTCTCTTTACCCGGCTCTTCCACATTCTGTCACAAACCAGCTCCCGCTACGAACTCAGTTCATATGGTTCCGCTAATCTCTACTCAGAAGACTACATCTGACAAGGGGGCTGCGAGGACATAGGAGCAGGGCCAGATTAAGTGTGGTGGAGGCACAAAATCTGATGGAGGCCCCAGATCCAGATTTTTTTTTTCTTCTATTAAAATAATAGTCCAGCCAAGTAACTGATTGGTGGTTGTCTGGCACCCGCCTACTTACTGGAACGTCAGATCGAGTCCCTTGTGCGGGTGTGTGCTGCTCGGGAACTCCTGCTTTGCCATTCTAGGTGGAGGGTAGTGTAGTCACCCAGCTGGTCCAGCAGAAAACAGTTCCCTGCATTGAGCTGCCAGCGGCTGTGCTTGGTGGCTTATGTGCAGTGAGCGTTTTTTTTTTTCTCAAATAATTGTGGGAGCTCTCCTGGCCTAGAAAGAGAATTTTTGAAAACCTTTTTGATTTTTTATATTTTTATGCAGAATTGTCATTACAGGTCTGGCATTAAAGTATTAATGTCACAATGTTACAACAATGTCATTCCATGTCCATGTCCAAGCTTTGTTACTGGTGGATATGTGTTCAAGAACAGACTTTAATCACACAGCGTCTGGTGCTCTATGCTATTCATACCTTGATAAAGTGGCCTGTGAGCAGGGGGCCAAGAAACGCGTTGGGGGGATCGTTGCTCGACCTTGGCATTCTTGGGGGACACTCAGAGTTATACACTCAGGTTATGTGTCTGTTTATGATTTAAACTAATTGTTGTATTCCGATACTTGAATCTGTTCTTCTCTTGCCACATTTAATATTAATTGTATTGTGTTTGCACAAATCTCAGCTTTAATGCCCTTTATGGAGTGTTTATAGTATTGGCACTTTATTGAAATATAATGTTTACAGAGTTGGGATTATGGGTGTAATTGTGATGCCCCTTGGAATGTGCGGTCTGGTGTTATATGTTTTTAATTGTCTGTTATGTGATTTTTATGGGTATTTGCCAATAAATAATCTATGAATTCATGATATATATTTGGCTGATGTATTGATTGCCGTGGAGGGGGTGCGGTGGTTTGGAGCTATTTTGGGTGAACTGCTGGATTCACCATTTCAATATTAGGATTCTAATTCAGGACAGAGATAGTCTCCCATCACTGCACGGCCACAGGTATTGAATTTAATTACTGCTTTATACTTATATTGTGGTGCGGAATTTGCAAATTTAGTCTTGGTGCTCTATGCTATAGCGACCAGATCCAGAGCGCTGACACTGTGTGAGGTTTTTTTGTTGAATATGGTGTTAGTTGCTGAGAGTCGGTCGCACTGAGCTGGGACTACCTCTCGCTCACTCTAGCGCTGTACTGCAGCACGCCCGCGCTGACCATTCACAAACGTCCGGCGCGGGTGCGCTCCCTGCTAGAAGGGAGTCCTGGGGGGTTTCACCCCGTGGGGCATCCCGATTTCGGATGCCCCGCGGGGAGGGATCTGATCGGCCCGGGAATCTTATAAATCACCCCTGGGTGTTGGTCCACTTTAAAAATAACCAAAACTTAAGCAAGCAGATGGCAGCTGTGGTCATTGATTTGATTCGAAGGTGGGCGACATCTACAGAAAAGGAGAGGTGGCAATTTGCCGCCGCTTCTTTCCATTAGATGATGCCGCCTGAGGATTGCGTCTCAACTTGGCTCATTACAGATGCAACGCTGCCTTCATAAACGTATTAGAAGGGTTTTTTAAGAAACGCTAACGCCACATAGTACCAGGTAGCATCAGGTGAACACAGGGCGCAGTATGTGAAAACCATATATATAAAAGTCAATCTGGTGAGCGCCTCTAATAACGTCATGTAGCGTTAAATATATTACTAGCGGTGGCTCAGTGTAAAGCGATGGCGCTGTGTGTTAAGCAGAGCCATGTAGCACCTGTCTCTCAGCAGTGTTATCCCATACACTTCAATTGTGTTTTTTGCTTGGGTATAAATAGCGCCTGCAGCTTGACGCTAGAGCGCCCAGTTTTAGAGTGTGGGCGCTGGTTTTGTATTTGATTTTCTTAAATGTGGGCTTCAGCGCTGAGTGCCAGATGCACTTAACTGGCGCTACATATCGTTCACTGGAGTGTTGCCCTGTTGTTACATGAAGCGTCGTCTTGGGCAGCTTTCCCTCGGGGCCCCACATATGCATTGACTGAGGGAAAGCACTTCTTAAACCGGACCTTCACCATGATTTATTGAAAAGCCCAAACCCCTAAAAAACAATTCCCCAGCATCTAAAATTAATATATTTTAAGTTTTTAGTCACTTACTTATTATTCTTTCCCCCACTCTGTTCAGGACTTTAGGATACGAGCACCGCCATCTTGACTCAGAAGCATCACACTTACTGAGGAGAGGAGAGTGGGATAAAGTACAGGGGGGCGGGTTATAGCTGTGCTTTGCTCAGACAGAGCAGAGCTGGGGCCAGGAAAAGGTCAGCAATCCCAGAATGCAGAGCAGCACAGTCAGAAGACACTTCCTGTTTGCAGGCTGCCTGATGTTCCATAAGCCGCCATCTTGAATGTTTAAAGGCTCATAACATGCAGTAGATGCAGGTTGGATGATTTATAATGTGAGCAATTTGTATGTACAGGGTCGGTGAAACATATAAGATAGACTCTTATTCAGAGTGAAGGTCCGCTTTAAGCGGCCTCCAGACATTACATTTTCAATGCAAGACAGGATACTACAGCGTCACTTGTCTGCCCACTACAATAGGTTATAGCGCCAGACACCCGCTTGCAACGTCCACTAGCGGACGCTCTAAGCGCCGCTACATTGATGCTCAAATGCTAGTCTTAAATCAGCCTCCGCGTTTTGAGGTTCTTCAGCTAAGGTGCAGATGCTTTCCAGTCAGTTTCAGACATTTTTTATAAGTTAGTAGATAACCCATAACTAAGTATTAACACATGAGGTGATTAACTGCTTCCCAAGAGGCTCAGAGCTCTTCACATTTTAATGAATAATCCCCTTAGTATTTAACAAGCACTAATGGCAGCATATACAGTGTCTATTAGAAGAAAGGTTGCTCTCAGCCTAAGGAATTCTGACATCCATAGCATGAAAAGGTTGTGACATAACTGATTACATTGCTAATGAAGAAAAGTGCTAATTAATACAAATACTTAATTGCAATAATTCAGCAGGTGTTACCTTGGCCTTGTAACATTAACACTTTTAAGATCTAAAGGAAGAATTTTTTAGTTTTTTTAATCAAGCAGCAGAACAGTGTGTTTTAAAGGTAGACCTGACTTTCATGATAGATTGGATATGTAGAGCAATGCCCTGTACAGCTTTTAATGTCAATCTTTACGGGGAGGCTGATTTATTAATAGCGACATGTAGCGACAGTTGAGCGACTGTAGCGGTATTTTCACAGCGCCCGCTAGTAGTCACTGTGCTTGGCCATTGTTCGGTTGTTGACAACGACTCAGTCGGTGTGGCTAAATGTTCAATACGGGGTGACGAGTCGCTATTTGACAGGTTCCGCGATGTATGGGTGCGCATGATAGCGACTGGTCAGAGCGACCGGCTCCCACCATATTCATCAAAAAATCACGCTCAAATAATTCAAGCGCTGTAAAATGTATGTTTAAACCCCAGAGCCGGGAGGCGATGTGTTAAAAGTAGTTTTTTAACCCCCAAACCACCATATTTTTGGAAACCAAAAAAAAATTGTAAATAATTTAGTAATATGAATACATTAATATCAGACCTGTAATATCAATTCTGTACGATTTTTTTTATTATTTTTTTTCTAAAATGGCAGAAGTGGTCACATAATTTTTCACATTAAAAAAAAATAAAAAAACATTATTAATATTTAAAGATTGTTCCATAGAAATGCATTGGAGAGCGCCAGGTAGCGAGAGGTCATACCTGTCGCTGTTCAAGGTCGGACGCTGGCGCTGTGGGCTGAGGCTGGAATAATGATGAATGAGTCGCTATATGGCGCTATCTCAGTCGCTAAGCAGGATTGGCTTGATAAATGTGTGATTGTGGTGGGGAGCCGGCGTTCTCGTGGCGGGGCCCGTCATTACCGGCCGCTTACCAGTCGCTACCTGTCGCTATTCCTTCATAAATAAGGGCCTAAGAATATCTATTTTTTGGCACTTTATATTGCTTTATACTCAGGTGGTGCTTTTGTACTTTTTCAATTTCCCTTGTGTCTTATTTGCTTTCAAATGGTTTACAATATAATTGTGTTTGTACATTAAGGGGGTTACTTTAGAAGGGATAGCGCCAGTTAGTGCCTTGTAGCGGCAGGCAGCGTCCGGTGAGCGCCGGGCGCTGTGCGCAAAACCACATTTATGAAAGTGAATCTGGTGAGCGCCTCTAACAGCGCTATGTAGCGTCACATGTATTATTACTGGTGGCTCAAAGTATAGCACCAGCATTCTAGGTTCCAAAGCGCCATGTAGTACCTGTCGCTCTGTAGCGCTCTCCCATACATTTCAATGGGGCTTCTTTAATTGTGTTTGCCAATTTCATTTTTTTTTTTGCTCAAATCATTGTGTGACCTCTCCTGGCTGCAAACAAACACTTTTATAAACTTTGACTTTTAATATTTTTATGCAGAATTGTCATTACAGGTCTGGCACTAAAGTGTTGTTGTCACAGTGTTAAAACAATGTCATTCCACGTGTTTTCGTTGTGTTACTGGTGGATATGTGTTCAAAAACAGATTTAATCACACAGTGTGTGTGTGTAGTTTTTTGTTAAATATGGAGTGGAGCGCCGAGTGTCGGATGCACTGAGCTGCCGCTACATCTTGCTCGCAGCAGCACTGTGCTGTTTTTACACTGCCCAACACACATCACATTCATCAATGCCGGCCAGGTTACTAGAGCAACCAAGACTCCGATACCCACTTACAGCGTTTACTAGCGGTCGCTCTAAGCGCCACTATACAGACGCTCATCTGGCAACACCTGGCATTAGTAATGAAATGCACCACTGCCAATAAGCTCATTAAAGTGGACCAACACCCTGAGGTGATCGGCCCGGGAATCTATAAAATTCCCGGGCCGATCACCTCACACACCGCGGGACATCCGAGATCGGGATGTCCCGCGGGGTGAACCCCCCCTGAACACCCCAAATCCACCTACCTGGTCTTCGGCGGCGGCCGGCCGCCGCCGCCTCCCTCGCGCCCCTCTAGGTGTGTGCGTGCCCGCGCCGGCCGTCTCTGAATGGCCGGCGCGGGCGCGCACACGTCAAGAGTGACGCGCGGGAGGCGCGGACGGGAAAGCTGCTTGTACGTTGCTGTCAATCAGCTTGTCCGTCGGCGCCAATTGGACGGCGCGGCCACGTGGGAGCGGGGAGAGGTGAGTTTTGGGGGCTTTCTGGGGGGTTTCACACAGCGGGGCACCCCCGATCGGGGTGCCCCGGGGAAGTGGACCAATACCCAGGATAGTCAAAATCCTGGGTGTTGGTCCACTTTAAATGCTTTGACATCACATTGGTAGTATGCTCCTTTTAATCTCTTTGAAAATCCCAAAAGCCCTCTATAGGCAGTAAAGTACATTATACAGTAAAGTAGAAAATCATTTATATACTGTTATATACTGTATATATACCCAAAAAAGGCAAACTGTGTGAAATGTACAGAAAACAAGTATGCAATGATATTAAAATGTCATATAGAGTAACTCTATTTTATTAACAAAGGAACATAAAACACTAATTAGAGGTTCAAAGTTAGACATTTTTGAATTTCTTTTGAAAACATTAACTCATTTATGTTGCATGTAGCATCTGATTTTTATTTCAACATTCTGTAAACACCTGAGAACTAAGGAGACCAATTGCTGGAGTTTTGAGAGAGGAATGCGTCAAATGTTTTCTATTGGTGAAAGGTCCGGACTATAGATGAGTACATTTCCCAATAATTTGATTTGGACAATTCGCCAAATTTCCCCAAGAAAGTCCAAATCAAATTTTTCCCTGCTCTGCCGCCGGGCAGATGACACCGACAATAAAAAATAAAAATAAACTGGTGTAGGATTCTACTTCTTTGGCAAAACCAGGCACTATCTATGTGGGGCAGAAGAGCCCAGTGCAACGTGCACTATGTGAGCTGGTAGACTTTAGGACCCGGGGCGGTACTCGGCCTCTGAGCCCTGGGCTACAAGCCCACACAGCTGGTTCAAATAGGGGGACACCATGCCATAAAAAAAAAACTCAGATTTAAAAGAAAAAGCATCACAAACGACATCACTGGGGGGTGCGATGGCTTCTCCCGGCAGCTTCATCATCGAGGCCCCCTCCCCTGATAACAGAGAATTTTAAGACTGTTTCATCGGTCCTCACCTTTCCATTCACACAGCTGATTGGGTCTGAATTTTCTATGCTCACCCATTACACACAAAGCCCTCACTGTATTATGTTGGCAAAAAATACACTAAATCTATACATTTTTTTTTACTTCCTTTTGAAGTGATACAAATCTAACACTTTATTATGACATTTTTATTTTAGCATTACTCTGTAAGAAACTTTGGAGGCCCTGGAGTCTTGAAACCGAGTTCCACTCCTTCCGCTGTGTAAAGCCCCCCAGAAGCCCAGTTACACTCACCTTGTCCCAGAGCCCTCACAGTGTCTCTGTTCCACAACCAGATCCCGGCTCACCTCTAGCCGTGCGCGCACCAGCAGCTGGCTTTTTGTAATAGACAGTACGGGCACATCAAAGCTAGAAAGTGGGTGGCTTCGCCACCAGTAGCAACCAAGTAAAAGCAAGTACGCTTATTGGCTGAGCGGGCCACTCAGCCAATCATTCTCATTCCCATCCGGGTCTCCTCTATAGAAGCAACAAGAAGGTGAGTAAATGGAGCGACCTGAGGGGGATTCACACAGCAGGGCATCACAAAAGGTGACAATTGGGTGTGTTGTTCATCTTTAAGACAACCTATAGCTGTACATACAAATGCAAGATGCACAGTTATTTATGGGAAACAATAACGGGGTTATTTAAGAAGGGATAGCACTAGGTAGCGCCTCGTAGCAGCAGGCAGCGTCTGGTGATTGCGGGACCCTGTACGCAAAACCACATTTAAGGAAGTGAATCTGGTGAGCTCCTCTAACAGCGCCATGCAGCGTCACATGTATCACTACAGGCAGCTCAGTGTATAGTGCCGGCGCTCTAAATAGTGTGTTTGGCAATTAAACATTGTTTTTGCTCAAATCATTGTGTGGCCTCTCCTGGCTGCAAACAAACATTTTATAATTTTTTGTGACTTTTTATATTTGTATGTGCATGTCTGGCATTAAAGTGTTATTGTCCCAGTGTTAAAACAATGTCATTCCATGTGTTTTCGCTTTGTTACAGGTGGATATGTGTTCAAAAACAGACTTTGATCACACAGCATCTGGCGCTCTATGCTACAGTGATTCCGATTTAGGGCGCCGACGCTGTGTGTGTCTAGTGTTTTGTTAAATATGGTGTGGAGCGCAAAGTGTCGAATGCACTGAGCTGGCGCTACCTCTCGTTCGCTGCAGCTTTATACTGTTGTTAGAGCGCCTAACACACATCACACTCATCAATGCCGGCCAGGTTACTACAGCTACCGCAACGCTAGATTACAAAGCCCGATACTCGCTTACAGCGTCTACTAGTGGTCGCTCTAAGTGCCGCTATACAGACGCTCATTTGCCAATACGTTGCGCTAGTAGTGAATCAGCCTCCACGTTTAAGTCCAGATGCTTTTCTTGGGTTAAAGAGTAATTCTTCTATCTTTATTCAGTATACTGTATATATGTACTGTATATTATTTGGCTAAATATAGGATGTTACTTAATTTATCATTCAGTTTGAAGGGTTGTGGGAGTTTTCCCACAATGTCCTTTACTCAGCACACAAGTAAAATGTATTTTGTTTAAAAATCCATAGGGTCTTTTATCAGATGAGATACATATTGTTTTTAATGAGTCATATATTTTATTTTAGGTGTTTGGAAATAGCAATTTTATACAAAATCGATTTTGTTACTTCCTAAAAAAATAACACTCATTTTCCCCAGGGCTGCCAGCCCAGCACACTAGGCATAGGGGCTGGCATGCTGAAGGTTTGGAGGCCACATAGGGCCTGATGCAGAGCCTTCTCTGAACTGCCCTTAAAACCTTCCGATTGTCCGGGGCTCCCGTTTGAATCGTGGCTGAAATGTGATGCAGAGCCTCCGTCGGAATGGCTCCCTAACTGATCCGTCAATTTGACTTCACTCGGAAAGCTTTTTTTGCTCTCTCGGGTGCCTTCAATTTGATCGGGGCTCCCGTTCACGTTCACACGGGCGGCCCGTTTTTCCCTGATTGTTCCTGCCTTTTTGAACGTACCTGCTTGGTTTCCGTCGTATTTGACCTTCCATTTTGGTGGTTTTTTCAAGTATACTTACATCTCCATGGCTCTTAAGTTGCCAATCTGGCTACACGCAAGCGCACATCCCTCAAACTCCATTGGAATATGCATATGGCCACAAATGCAAATTTGACACATTTCTTTTTTGCTTTTTTTTTGGGGGGGGGGTTTCCTTGTCCTTAATGCATACCTTAATCATCTTGTAGTTCCTTCTTCCTTGTCCTTAATGCATACCTTAATCATCTTGTAGTTCCTTCTTCCTTGTCCTTAATGCATACCTTAATCATCTTGTAGTTCCTTCTTCCTTGTCTTTAATGCATACCTTAATATTTTTTTTTTTCTGTTTTATTGTCCCATATCTAAACCTTTTGTGTGTCATGTAAATGTGTGCTGATGTTGTGTGATGGTACTTTTGCAGGAAAGACAACTCTCGAAATATTAATATTTATTATTACATTTTTTTTTTTTTTTTGGGGGGGTGGTTTAAAAACATTTGTGTTCAACAACAAAAAAAAACATATTTACATGTTTAATGTAAAAATATAAACTTAGGCCTCGGGGTCTGTAGCCTGTTTTCTTTGATCTGTGAATGAAAAACAACATTACTTTAGCATTGTTTTTTGGGTTTGGAATTTCTTAGGTTTTTTTTGGTGCACTTTTTAAATCGGACCTTCAGCGTGATTTAATGAAAAGGCCAAACTCTTAAAAAAAGTTTACACAGCATCTTAAACTAATATATATTAATTTTTTAGTCAATCAATTATTATTCTTTCCCCCACTGGGCTGCAACTCAGTTCAGGAATTTAGGATACGTGCAACGCCATGTTGACTCTGAAGCATCACACTTACTGAGGAGAGGAGAGTGGGATAAGGTACAGGGGGTGGGTTATAGCTGTGCTTTGCTCACACAGAGCAGAGCTGTGCTCTTGAAAAAGTTGGTAAGATGATTTGTAAGGTGGACAATCTGTATGTACAGGGTGTGGGAAATATGTAAGATAGCCTCTTAGTCATAGTTAAGGTCCGCTTTAAGGAATTTTTTGGAAAAATTTTAATGGAAATGTTAAAGATTTTTAGTTTTCTAATGGTATTGTTTGCTCATTTTCTTTAGTTTAAATAAACACCACTTACAAGGTTTAGGCCGCACATTGCGTCGGGGGCGGAGTCTCCCTTCATCCTCCCTCTGTGGCAGTTGGGAATCTGTATGGATGACCAACACACTGATATTAGAGACTGTTGTTCTTTCATGAATATAATATTAAGTTAGGCTTCTAGGTATCAATCTACTCACCTTCCCCAGCAACCTCTTCCTCCTCGCCCCCTTCCTCACTCATCCCTTGGGATGTTCCAGCGATGTCTGAATCTACAACAATAGGGCACATGAGTATCTGTATTTAATGCATGTATTTCCACATATCTAACTATATTTCCCTTACCGGAGTCAGGTTGAGGCTCTGTTCTGCTCGACTCCCTGCCGTCAGATCCCCCCCTCCCCTGCGTGCTGAGGTCCAGCGGCTCCTCCGAGTCACTTACAGAGGAGGGGGTGGCCGTTGACCCTGGCGGTGGGCCACCTACACCTTCACCTGTTTTGCCCAACACTGGGCTGCTTGTCCTGGTCCGGGTGGGGCGGAACCGTATATTCCATTCATGGGCTGAAATACAAACACAATCATTAAACCACGCCCAGGCGATGCCAGGGTTATAGGTGCTTTTACATTTTCAACACTTACATGGGAAATGTTTGTTGAAGTACCGCCTCACCCGGGGCTTATGCCTTCTTTTTAAATCAGACCAGTGTTGGGCGATCTGGGTGAAGGTATAGGTGGTTTGGGATCGGCATTCTATCGCCTCCACCACCTCCAGGGCCAACGTCCGTTTGGCATAATCTGACTTCAGGAAGTCGTAGCGATTCCTCAGCATCATCTGTTATTAAAAAATACAAGGACACACCATTAATCCATCAAATACATTAACAAGTTTCCTGGCCTAACTCAAGTCACTTTATTAACCTCTTGCTGCCTCACATTGCCCTAGTTCTGCTATCTGCATGTAGGCTAGTTTGTTGCTGCGTACATGTGTTAAACTAAGGTGGGCTGGTATGTAACGTGACAAACTAAGTTGTTTCAGACTATTCTTGTTTTTTTTTTTTTTTTTTAATTACAAGGAATGTGTGCGCGCATATAAACGCACTCTCGCATACTCACATCCATGATGATGCCTTCCTGCTCCGGGGTAAAGATGGCGGGCGACATCTTGTCTTCTTTACAAAGCTATAGCTCTGACGTTCCCCCGCGTTGACGTGCGTGCGTGTGCGCAGGCGCGCACTCGCTGTTGTGCACACCCACACGGGAAACATATTTAAAGAACAAGCCACTCCGCTCGGTGTAGGATACCATATCAATATGGGCAGACCTAAAGTGAGCAAAAATAGCCAAGCAAGGCCAAAGGCACATAGCAGCCGCACACATGCCTCATTCTAAATAAAACAGAAGAGCAGGCACAACACACATGCAGAACATGCACCAACTAAAACGGTGGGTACTCCACAGACACAGGCACATTCCCAAAAACGCAGGAGCAAGGAGACATTAACCCATTCACCCCCGCCAGAAAAAAACAAACAAACACACCAGGGTGCTAAATCTAGTAAGACCCTGCAGCATACTCAACCTCAACACACCAAGCATACCCACAAAACCAAACACATCAGCAAGGGTAAGCGTATTGCCAAAACAAACACCCCACCAAGGTCACCCACCCCTCCACCTCAACACTCTGGTACTCACAATTCCAGTACCTCAGATAACACATGCAGCTCAACATCTGATAGCTCACCAGGAACTCAGACATTAACCCAGAGCAGCACATACACACCCTCAACCTCCCCCCTAAGCCCAAAAACCACACACGACTCCCCAGATAGCCAACCATTTATTTCAAGTGATGCAGGGGACAACACACACCCATGTGGGCGCTAACGACGCTGTGGGTCCCTAAAAGGCCGTTTTTGCTAAGCACAAAGCATGGCTGTTGCCAGTGCTGTTTGGGTACATTATGGGGTTCTGTCCGTCGAGATACTAAACAAATCAAGCGGTGAGTTGTGGACCTGAAATCATATAGTTGTACAAAAATGGACATGCGCCGGCAGCAGAGGTAAAGCCCAAATGCATTTAGAGTCGCTTTTTGACCAGCATGTAACACTTCTTAGGTGTGATTTAATCTTCCCCAGCCTGCAGACAGGGGGTGGTTTCAAGAAAATACATTGGCCACAAGGTCGGCACGGATTGTGTGTGCTGGCCCACTTTGTGTACCAGTGTAAGGAGGGGTCTGCTCGTCAGAAATAGGTAAAGGTTCTGCACCCAGGTCAGTATATCGAGCAATCCTGCTTCTAATGGCAAGGTTGTGCAGGACCCCACAAGCAACAATTATTTGGATAACCTTGCCAGGCTGATACTGAAGAGAACCCCCACTGTGATCCAGACATCGGAAACGCATCTTCCACAACCCAAAGGCACGTTCCACCACAGAGCGAGACCTCCTATGGGCTGTGTTGTAGCGCTCCTGTGCCTGGGAAGATGGGTGCAGGATGGGTGTGAGCAGCCATGGTAACAAGGGATAGCCTGAGTCACCTGCAAAAATCCAAAAGACAAACATAAGGTGGATGGCTAAAAAAAGATTTAGGTGTGCATAGAAACATTAGTACACAGGGACAAATCGGTGAGCTACGTATGGTGGGAGTAATTGACATTTTTAATGAGCCTACAAACACATGCAACCTGTACACTCATTAAAAATGTCTGTGTAATGCTACTTAGATAAGAGGGCCAAAACATAAACCAATAGTGGTGAATACTTTCACCCATTAATTTATAAACAAACTAAATCAAAAACATTTTCAAGTTTCAAGGAAAGGTCTCACAGATTAGTGGGGTAGTGGCAAATCCACATTCAAACCTGGGGGCCAAAAAATACAACTTTAATACACATACCCAGTAACCATCCTCCAGAAATATCTCCAGAAACCGTTGATAGAGGCTGGAGTTCCTCAAAATGTGCACATCATGCGTGGAACCAGGAAAGCCAGCAAACAGATTGAAGATCAGGGCCCGCCACTGCCTGAACATTGATGGAATGGCCCATCTTCCTGTTCCTGCACCAAGCAAAACAACAGTGGAATTAGTGTGAGCCTTAAAAAATGTTTGTTAACCAGAAAAAAAGCAGAACCAAACCACATACCTGAACAGATATTCCTGGTCCGCAGGGGAGATGAGCGAGACATGTGTGCAATCGATTGCACCAAGGACGTTGGGCATGTCGGCTATGTTATAAAAGCCCAACTTAACCGCATTCCAGGCTTCCCCTGTTTGAGGAAAAAAAATGTAATTCTGTGCCAGGGTAGCCATGCCATCCAAAAACTTGGTTAGGCTGCGGCTCAGCGTAGACTGGGACATCCCCAGGGAGAAGGCACCCAGTCTCTGGAACGAGCCGTTCGCCAAAAATTGCAGGCAGACAACCAATTTGGTCATACCTGCAATTGCATGCCCCTTTCTTGTGGTGGGGGCTAACCATGGCCGCAGGTCGCTATACAAGGCATGGAGAGAAACACGGTTAAGGCGGGTGAGCTCGAATAGGTCAACGTCACTCATGCCATCGATGTCCAAAGGCGTGCGCTGCAGCCTGGTTTCTGCCATACTCAGAACTACCAGACGGCGTAGCTGGCGCCTTTGATGTTGGCCCACAGAGGAATGCATTCCCAAAATGCACGGAGCTCCAATACGGCTGGTCAGACTGGCCATAAGTGAAGGCTCGGCGGCCCCGTTTTATTAGGCTGATTTCAATCGGAAATCAAGGCTCTGCATCACTGGAAAAAACAGGCCAATGAACGAGGCGTCCGTTTTCACGGGAAACAGCCTCGTGCGAGCCGACAATCAGAAAGGCGGCTGAGCCCACACCTGCACGCATAAGCGCACACTAAAATCAACGTAGCACCCTTTCCTGACCCGATCAAAGCCCAAAACCAACGGGAAAACACATGGGAGAGCTGAACGGGGAGGCTCTGCCTCAAGCCAATAGACCAGCCATTGGCCCTGGGCATAACAGCACCTATGGATGCAGAATTCTTCATTGGAACCTCTGCATCACAGCTCTTTGACTTCAGAAAGCTGTAAGTTTACATTTCTAACATTTAATGAATGTTGCTCAGCAAACACGAAGTATACTTTCAGATTTGACCCTTGGAAGTGGCATGATAGCTATGGCCATGGGGGTGCTCCAAGATTTCTTACCCCATCATCAGTACCCTGATTGTAGATTGTTTACAACAGCACTTTATGCAGTTGGATTTGGTCTGTAGACAGGTAATTGGTTTTGAATTGGCTGTTTGTCTTTATATTGGTTCATGATTAGCACTGGAACTTTATAATGTTTTTTGTTTACTCAGTTTGCATTCATTTTCTCCAGTTTATATTTGTGCACATGGATGGATAATTTACCATATAAATTAATTTATCCTAGGTCATTGTGAAACTAATATTATTGTATTTTTATTATGTATTTGGGTGGATCAGACTGCAGGGCTTCCCTGCTTTTATTTAATGTGTCCTCATATTATGTGTATATGTGTATTATGTATGTATATGGGTTTTTCAATAAAATCGGTATAAGTTTGTCATTATCTAGTTTAGCTGTGCATCCTCACATGGAGGCTGATTCATTACTAACGCCAGGTACCGGCAAATGAGCGTCTGTATAGCAGTGCTTAGAGCGACCGCTAGTAGACGCTGGTCTGCAGGTATTGGGCGCTGTAACAAAGCGTCTTGGTTGCTCTAGTAACCTGGCCGCCATTGATGAATGTGATGTAAGTTGAGCGCTTTAACACCAGTACAGTGCTGCAGGGAGCGAGTGGTAGTGTCAGCTCAGTGCGTCCGGCACTTGCACTCAACACCATACACACACTCAAAAAAGGACACACACATGTGGCATCGACGCTCTAAATCTGGTCGCTGTAGCATAGAGCCCCGGACGCTATATGACATATATAACAAAGCGAAGACACATGGAATAACATTGTTGTAACATTGTGAAATTTACACTTGCCAGACCAATTCTGCATAAAAAACAAAAAAATCAAAAAATATTTAAAAATTGCTTTTTCTAGGCCATGAGAGGTCACACAATTATTTGAGAGAAAAAAAAAACCCTGTTTAAACATAAGAAAAGGAAGTCCACTGAAATGTATGGGAGAGCGACGGGTATTACCTGGTGCTCTGGAAGCTAGAGCGCCGGCGCTATACGCTGAGCCATCTGTAATGATGAATCGGACGCTACATGGTACTGTTAGAGTCGCTCACCAGATTAGCTTTCATAAATGGTTTTGCATACGGCGCCCGGCGTTCACCAGATGCTGCCTGCCGCTACCAGGCACTACTTGGCGCTATCCCTTGATGAATAACCCCCTTAGCCCCTTTTAGGTGGAGACTAGTTTTGGACGTGTAAGTTTAGATTTCAATAACAAGCTGTGGGCCTGCTATGCAATCTATCACAGCAGTGAGGATCATGTTACAATTGTAACATCAACCACAGCCTGACTGTTACAATGTCTTACACAGCACGGAGCTGGATAGCTTTCGGATGCATTGCAGAGCAGGAGGAAGAGACACCGCAATGCAAGCAATGCAAGGTCAAAGACTTTGACACAGGTCCAATGTACCTATGGAAAAGTACAGAACCTGTTTTAAAAGACATATGAGCTGGTATGCCCAGGGCTGGAGGCTGGCCATGTGGCCTTTGAGTCCATGAGGGTCATGCTAAATATTTAGTGAAGCCAGTGTGACTTACAGTGGGCATTGCGGTGTGGATTGCACCCTGCATCCTGGTGAGCTTTTTAGTATTTAGACACAAAGAAAGTGCAAAAATATTTTTTCCCCCAAAATGACCTGTACCTGTGATGGGACATTTTCACAGGTTAGGTACATAATTTTTCCAATGAGGTAAGAATGTTTGTTTTTACATTTAGGGACAACAGGAAAAAAATGCTGAAAACTTTAGCATAGCCCATAGGGTGCCGTTATTTCCAAACTTTAAAAATATATCCTTACATCACTGAAAATGTAGGAAAAGACTTTATTTTGCCCTTTATTGTGTGTTATTGCTAAAAAGCTCACCAGGATGCAACCGGGATTAGCCAACTGATGTATTTGAAAGTGGTAAAAGAGGGAAGAAACCTCCTCTAATGCCTCCCCCCCCCCCCCTTTTTTTTTTTTTACAGTGAAAGAAAAATCCCTCTTCAACTCCCTTCAGATTTCAGTATGTATTGATAGAGGTCATGTCACAGCTGAATGTGAGCACAGGACCAACCCCATGCAAGTGCTGTGGGATCGCCAGCGAGGTGAGTTTACCCCAGGAGTTTTCCACAGAGGACATCCCAACAATAAAGGAGACCACCGACTGTCTTACAAGCTGGTGGTTGCCTGTCATGTACATGCAAGACTCAGCAGAGGAGATGGTCGGAGTGTCAAGAGTGATGATGAATCCGCAACACCTGATGGGAGAGGAATCTGGAAGGCAATATCAAGTTAGAGCCAGCAATAAGCAACAGGGGAAGTGCTACACTGTGCACTGGTGCCAGCGTGGGTAGTCTAACAGCAGGTCTGGTTTTCATTGGAGCCTTCCGTAAAGATGGTCGGACTGCTCTGCAGACAAGATGAGGTCCCACTACTGTTGCTAGTGGCCAGTGAACCAGTTAGGGTTTTAGGGGGAACCGATACAACAAGCCAGAAAGTCCAGAGCCGGGGTTTCAAAGAGCCAAAACAGTTAGTTAATCTGAAGCCGGGGGTAGAGAGCCAGAGCGGAGTTGGAATCCAAATCCAGAGGGTCAGAACCAAAGTGGGGTTGATATCCAAAGTTCATAAACAGTATAAAAAGTACTAAACACACCATTCACATATATTCCATTGCTACAATACAGTAAGGCCCTTATTTATGAAGGAATAGCAACAGGTAGCGACTGGTGAGCGACCGGTAATGACAGGCACCGCCACGAGAACGCCGGCTCCCCACCACAATTACACATTTATCAAGCCGATCCTGCTTAGCGACTGAGATAGCGCCAGATAGCCACTCATTCATCATTATTCCAGCCTCAGCCCACAGCGCCAGCGTCCGACCTTGAACAGCGACAGGTATGACCTCTCGCTACCTGGCGTTCTCCAATGCATTTCAATGAAACAGTCTTTAAATATTCATAATTAATTGTTATTAGTGTTTTTTTTTTTTAAATGTGAAAAATTCTGTGACCACTTCTGCCATGTTAAAAAAAATTTGTGCAGAATTGATATTACAGGTCTGATATTATTGTATTCATATTACTAAATTCTTTCAAAATTTTTTTTTTTTTTGGTTTCCAAAAATATGGTGGTTTGGGGGTTAAAAAACTACTTTTAACACATCGCTGCCAGCGCTCTGGGGTTTAAACATGCATTTCACGCTCTGACCAGTCGCTATCATGCGCACCCATACAGCGCGGAACCTGTCAAATAGCGACTCGTCACCCAGTATTCAACATTACTGCACACCGACTCAGTCGCTTTCAACAACCGAACAACGACTACTAGCGGGCGCTGTGAAAATACTGCTACAGTCGCTCAACTGTCGCTACCTGCCGCTATTAATGAATCGGCCTCTAAATTTCCACAAAATTGAGTACTAGCGGTACTGGCGTACTAGTTTCGCCTCCATTCGGGTTCCTTAGCGCCATTTACTTACACTCATCATTGTACTTGTGGGTTATTCAACATCCTATAAGGGGAAAATGAAGTTGTCTGTACTTTCTGGAGGAATGTTATATTCCCATGATTGCACTTTAAAAATAAAACGTCAAAAGACATTTTTTAACCAGACTATAGGACTTGTATATATGTAGCGAGGTCATAGTCCCTTAGGCTGTTGTATGTTTTTTTTTTGGAAGTGCCTACACCCAATATTTTTGGGTTACTCATATGAGCATACAGCCAGGGGCATGTACCAGCTTTTACTAGTTTGAGTAGGTTTGGGTCACCTTTGCTGAGTGTGTCGCTTCCTGTATCCAGACAGGGTACACACTCTGCAACTTTTTTTGTAAAATGCTATTGATATCCAAAGCCAGAAGTCAGGGCCAATATCAAAACGGAAGCTTCACTTCGAGAAGACTCGCAGGCAACTTCCAAGTACCGTAGGCCTCTTGTTAAAGACTGCCAGGTGCCGGCCGTGCACGTGCAGAAGCACAGACACTTACGCACACTTTAAATAGTTGCAAACACGCGCACGAAAACTGGGTCCAGGGGTCGTCCGGGCATGCACAGACCAGCACACCGATTACCTTCATGACTGCGCTTGCCCCCAGCAACACAACACCCGAATAGAGACACCCAAGGGGTGCAAACATAAGATGAGCATGCGCACCCTGGTGCATGAAAGTCAGACCAGGTCTCCTGTCACGCCATTAATTACTTTCGAGAAACTCCAAGACACATCTTGAATTTTTCCCCCTCTATAGACTTTAATTAAATTCAGAATTGGGTGATGCAGAACCAGAATAATGTGCGCTATTCATACAAGAACAGAACAGAGGCACATTCACCCTTTATTATAACTTTATTTTCTAATGAAACAAAAGATTTATCTCAAATAGTCTACTTCTCTGCAGTCATTTCCCTTGCTTTATTTATACCTTCTAATACTTTTGTTAAAATGTAACCCTGCATCCAAATACATAGCTGCCATCCACAAGTGAGCACTTCTGCAAATGGGGGAATGGTACCCTGGCAGTTACTATTTCATATTAATGAGGACATGGTGGTCAAGAATGGATGAATTGGTGAGCTAAGCTGTTTTATTGCCTAACCCAGGTAACATTAACTCTCTAAATAGAGTAATCAACAAAAAGGTACATAGCATAATGCCTGAAGCATATGAATAAACCTTGGAACTGCAAAATCCTCCTTCTGCTTAGACTTACAAATTGCAGATTTCAAAGATTGTGAGTCACATAAGTATAGGTGACATCAAGCATGAAGAATGTGATAGACTTTTGGTGTCAACAAATTCTTATTGGGTGATTATTCATTAAATGCAGAATGCGGTTTTAAAGAATCAAGTACATGTTTTGCTTTTCAGTTTAAAAGAACAGTATTCACCTGTCATGACCTGACTGTTCTTTTCCCTTCTCCTTTACCTGCATAGGCTTTTTCAAGCCATGAATTTTTGAATGCTGCCTTTCTGCTCCTACTTAGTAGAAATGCAAGTGTGTGCCATTGAGAGCCTCTAAGCAGAGCACTGACACATTCAAGCTTAAGTGACTTCAAAAAAGTGTAAATAAACTTACCGATACAGTATTCTTCAGAGTGATCTCCCCATTGCACCAGCTTGATGGAGAGATGACTCATGCTTTGCATGAATCTGGGTTCATCTCCACTTTAAGGGGGAGTCCACCATTTGTCAGGTTGCTACTAAGTAATAAGGGTTTCACACAGTGGGGCATTCTGATCTGGGATACCCAGGGGGAAGACCAGTGGCCGCTCTGGGTTTTGTTCTGCATTCAGAGAAGGAGTCGCCTTTTTTCATGTTGCTACTGAGTAAATAGGGTTTCAAAAAGTAGAGCATCCAGATTTGGGATGCGCGGGGGGGGGGAGACCAGTGGCCGGCATTGGATAAAAGGCTGTGTGAAACCCTTCCCACCTTGCAGCATGGTCCCCCGCCCTCCCAAAGGCATTGGTCTGGCCAGAAATGGACTACGAGAGCCAGTGCATCATCAGGCACTGCGTACGGCATGTAACACATTTGGTGTGGACTACAAGTGCCAGCAGCCTGCGATGTGAGGCACAGACAAGTGGCTGGAGAACCTCCATCCCCGGCGACAGCTCTGCAGCCACTGACACATACCACACAGTACAGGCCAAGGGCAGAAAGAGAAACTCCGTCCACAGCCAAACCTGCAGGAGGGAGCTGTCCAATAGGAGAGCAGGCTCTAATCCACACACAACCCCGCTACATTACACTCACTACAGAGGGACAAAAGTGCTGTTCAAACCCAGCACTATCTTTTCTGGCAAGACTGCGCGGGCAGTTGGCGGGACTGAGAGGCGAGGGCGTCGGCAGCACGCGGCCGTGCACCTTACAGGGAACGCTGGTCGCAGGCCGGTCAGAGCCAATCAAAGGGCCGTATGTGGCCCTAGGGCCTTACAATGCCCAGGCCTGGGTTAGGTGAATAGCATAGTCGTAAATACTGTGACTTTGTGAATAAACCCCGAAAATACAGAGTGCCGGGAGGCAGATTTACTGCAGGAGGGCGGGAGGGCGTTTACAAAGAAATCAAAAGCCTTACCTCACAGGTGATCCAGCTCTGTTCCCTAAGGGTTTTTTTCTTTGTAAACCCCTCTGTGGCAAACAGGAATAAATGAAACAGTGAATGGTGAAGACAGGGCACAATATAAAGCAGTCACAATTACTGTAAATTATCCCTGCTTTTTACATTAAAAGTAGGAAGGAAAGAGGCACAGGGATGTTTTAAAAGCAAGTTTCATTACTGCCACTGTTAATGCCACTGTACACCAGGGTATGCAAAATTGATTAAAGAGCAGGTCATTTTTTCCAGGAACTAAGAATGATATCAAAATGTTCCCAAATTACAACTGTACCAAAAAATGACATGCAAGCTGTAAGCAGGTGTACTATTGCATTAATGAGACCCTAAAAGCGAATGGAATGGACTGAGAATGAATAATATTTCAGGCTTCCATTCTGTTTTTACAGATATTTCCTGAGCCCAAAAATGTGGTTTAAACATTAAAATGTTTACATTTGAAAAATATGCATAAATTAGCAGAGCTGAATTAGGGAAAATTGGAATATTCAAATTAGCTGAAAGAGGATCTTCAGAGTCTAAAAGACGAAAATTGTATAATGGGCAGATTGCCACACAGTGGTGATCTGTCCTGTTTTTTGAGCGACCCTCCTTAAAGTTGCTCTAAGGCCCTTATTTATGAAGGAATAGCGACAGGTAGCCACTGGTGAGCGACCGGTAATGACTGGCACCGCGATGAGAACGCCGGCTCCCCACCACAATCACACATTTATCAAGCTGATCCTGCTTAGCGACTGAGATAGCGCCATATAGCCACTCATTCATCATTATTCCAGCCTCAGCCCACAGCGCCAGTGTCCGACCTTGAACAGCGACAGGTATGACCTCTCGCTACCTGGCGCTCTCCAATGCATTTCAATGGAACAATCTTTAAATATTAATAATTAATTGTTATTAATGTTTTTTTTTTTTTTTTTTTTTTTAAATGTGAAAAATTCTGTGACCACTTCTGCCATGTTAGATAATTTTTTTAAGGTAAAAAAAAAAAAATTTGTGCAGAATTGATATTACAGGTCTGATATTATTGTATTCATATTACTAAATTCTTAAATTTTTTTTTTTTTTTGGCTTCCAAAAAGATGGTGGTTTGGGGGTTAAAAAACTACTTTTAACACATCGCCGCCAGCGCTCTGGGGTTTAAACATGCATTTCACAGCGCGAGAATTTTTGGAGCGTGATTTTTTGATGAATATGGTGGGAGCCGGTCGCTCTGACCAGTCGCTATCATGTGCTCCCATACATCGCGGAACCTGTCAAATAGCAACTCGTCACCCTGTATTCAGCATTACTGCACACCGACTCAGTCGCTATCAACAACCGAACAACGGCCAAGCACAGCGACTACTAGCGGGCGCTCTGAAAATGCCGCTACATTCGCTCAACTGCCGCTACCTGCCACTATTAATGAATCGGCCTCTAAGTAATTAGAGGGGGTTTGGAAACAGCTGGTCCAACTAGACTAGTACAAGAAATTTTCAGGATTATTCCACCCCCCGATACCCGATAAGGACCCAGCACGCCTACCACACCTCTAGATTTGTTTAAAACACTCTTTTGTCTTTATTTTGTCTTAATTTTTTGATTATTTTTTGATAAACAATTATCTGCATAGGAATGCTGCCTTTAAGGAAATATAAAAGACAAATGATGCATGAATAACTGTTTTAATAGATACTAACTGTATGTTTCATACACAAGTGTAATAGATCCAAATGGATCATGTTTTTATTGTACGATGATTTCTAATAAAGACAAAAGAGTGTTTTAAACAAATCTAGAGGTGTGGTAGGCGTGCTGGGTCCTCATCGGGGTTTGGCCTAATCCTGAAAATTTCTTGTACAAGTCTAAAAGAATCCAGGGTCATTCAAGTCCCATTCTTTGGAGCTTTCTGAATTGGGATGCCTCACTGTGTGAATCCCCCCAGATCACCTGTTCCTGCTCATGAAACCCTTGCCACATCCTTGCTCAATTCTAGTTGTGCATACCCACACCAGGCCTTTCTGGGGCAGGTCCCCAGTTAGAAACTGAGCAGGGATGTGGCTGGCGGTGGACTCAAGCCCGCTCGGTTGCTTAGCCACTAACAGAGTTGAAGGGAGCCCAACAAAATTGGGCATGGTCTTTTTCAGCTATGCCTGCACCTTGGGAATGCCAGAAAGGTGAGTTTTTATGAAATTAGAATTAGTATTAATTAGTATGATTGGAATTAGTAGTATTAAGCAAAAAGACATACAGTAGTACATACACTAACAATATAGGAGCACTAGAGTTACAATATACGTTACATATTCGTACAAGAGTTCCAAAGCATAGTTGTCACCAATGATGTTATCCAAATATATAGAAGAGAGAGAGACATCTGCGTGAAGGCAGCACAAAAAATTCTTCTGAACATAATAAATTCTGAAACAACTACAGAAAATTGCTTTGTGACCATACATATCAATCCAAGATAAGCATAAAAACCAGAGACTATTAAGGCTATTTGAATACTCATAAAATACTATCATGGTGGCATCAAATGGATTTGTAGGTCAGCCTAGCTGTATTTTGATAAGTTGTGAGAACCTTTTTAGGGGTAAGACAGACAAACAATGGGGTAACAGGATAGGAAGGAGGGGGAAAGGGGAAGTGTTATGAGGCCGATGGGTCCAAACGGATTCAGACCGTTCTATCCATGTAAGAGGCCCGGGCGAGTCAAGCGAGCGGGCCTTCAAACTGGGAATACGGGGTCGGTTTGGCCTTTAGGTACGCTTATATGATCTAGCCATGGGGACCAAACCTCAAGAAACTGATCATATTGGTCTTTGTATATTGCAGTGAGTTTTTCATTACACATAGTGTTAAAGACTCTGCCCTGTATCTCAGTCCAAGGCAGAGTGCGGAGTTTCCAGTTCCTCGCTATCGTGAGTCTAACGGCTGAGAGGACGTGTTGGGTCAATCTCCATTGAGTCTTAGTATATTCATTAGTTTTGAGTGAAAGGAGTGCTTCCCAGGGGTCTTTAACAAGTGCTAATTCCAAAACGCCTGCCAAAAGCCTATATGTCTTGTTCCAGATCTCCTGGACAAGCGGGCATTCCCACCAAATATGGAGCATCGTCCCTGTGTCCTGGCAGCCTCTGAAGCAGAGGGGGGAGGAGGAGGGGGAGAATCTGTTGACACACTCAGGGGTGTAATACCATCTGAATAGTACTTTGTAGGCATTTTCTTGGATCAAAGCGTTATACGAAACTTTGCTTGTGTTCCTTAGAATCGCCCGCCAAGCTTCCCAGTCCCTCTCGGCTCCCAGCTCTGCCTCCCATCTAAGCATGTACGTGTGTTTCATTTTGGGAGGGGGGGCTGTCAGCGAAGCGTAGAGGTTCGAGATCAGTTTGCCCGCAAACTGATCCCTGATGCAGCGAAGTTCAAACTCGGTGGTTCTATATGGGGGGGACGATTTCTTCAGGTGGGTTTGGATATAGTGTTGCAATTGTAATGATCTAAAGGTTTCAGCAGGAGGGAAATCTTCATCGAGGGCCAATTGCTGCTGAGATTTCATCCCTCGAGGGGTACAAAAATCGTATAACAGTGTGAGTTGCTTACGCTTCCACCATTTAAATCCCATCTGGTGGGACAGACCCGGCGGAAACAGGGGATTACCCAGCACGGGAGAGGCTGGCAGATGAGGGGAGGTGAAGAGATGCTTTATTGTGTCCCAAATATTCAGGGAGAAATTGAGTATGCTAGGCAGGGTCTTTGGTCTGGAGAATTTGGGGATCCATAGAAGCGAGGCAGGTGTCACCGGGCTGCAATTAGCTAGGTCATTCAACACCCAAAGCGGCTTGTCCCTTGGGGCATGAAGAAGGGTGAGTGGTGCAACCTGGGCGGCCAGATAGTATTTGTGGAGGTATGGGAAAGCCAGCCCACCCTGCTCTTTTTTACAATAAAGGATATTTCTCCTGATACATGGTTTGGACTTATTCCATGAAAAAGACAGAATCTTCCGCTGGAGGATATCTAACTGGCGTCTCGGCACTAGCACAGGGAGGACCCGAAAAAGATATAAAATCTTCGGTAAGTATGTCATCTTTAAAGCAGCGATCCTTCCTAACCATGATAGTCTTAAGAAGCTCCACGATTGCAGTAGAGAATCTAGAGATTTAAACATCTCCGGGTAGTTGGCGTTATAGAGGTCCCCGTAATTTTTGGTCAACTTAATCCCCAGATATGGAAGTCTCTGCACCCAGGACCAAGAAAAATTTTGGACTAGCTGTTGTCTAGTGGGATCGGATAGTGAAACGTCTAAGGCCATAGACTTGGAGGCGTTCAGCTTCAGGCCCGAAATTTCACTAAAGGAGGATAATGTGTGGATAGCGTTGGGGGCCGACACATGAGGGGAGGTAAGCATAAGGAGCATATCGTCCGCGAAAAGTGAGATTTTATGGTCCCTGCCACCCCATGGTATACCCCGGATAGAGGGGTTCTGCCTAAGTTTTTCAGCCAACGGCTCAAGCACTAATACAAAAAGTATTGGAGATAATGGGCAGCCCTGCCTAGTCCCCCTTTTTATCTGGAAGTCAGGTGAGCTATAACCCGCATATTTCACATGGGCCATGGGTTTCGAATATATGGCTGAAATCCAGGATAGTAGTCCCGGGCCAAACCCCCACCTCTGTAAGGAAAACCGAAGGTATTGCCAAGAGAGTGAGTCGAAGGCTTTCTCCACGTCCAAGGAAAGTAGGAAAGCCTCCAACCTCTGGGAACGGGCTCCTTCCAGTAACTGAAGGATCCGCCTTACTCCATCCCCCGCCTGCCTCCATGATTTTGGTAAGGATCTTCAGGTCTAGATTCAACAAGGAGATGGGTCTATAGTTCGTCCAGGTTTGAAGATCCTTACCTGGTTTTGGAATCATTACCACAGAAGCCCGAAGCATTTCCGGGTCAATGGGAATGCCCTCTTTTATATGATTAAATACTCTTACCAACCGAGGGGCTACAATCGGGGCCAATTTTTTATAAAATGAAGCCGTAAAACCGTCAGGTCCGGGCCTCCCGTTGGACTTAAGATCTTTAATCACTTTAAGTACTTCGTCAACCATAATAACCTCATCCACTTTCAGCCTATGGACGTCCGAGATTGGGGACATGGCAATATCTTCAAAAAAGGCCCGGATCTGAGGCTCGGCTCGGGGGGGGGGGGGGAGCATCATATAACCCAGCCAGGCCCGTGGAGAATTCCTCTACTATATTTATCGAGTTATTGGTGATAAGACCGGTACTGGTCTTCAGCTTAATGGGCTTCATTATGTGGGGTTGACATTTACGTTTCGAGGCCAGCAGGGTGCCAGGTTTGTTAGCTGAAATGTAATATTTTTGTTTAGAACGGCGATACCTCCCTTCAGCCTCCTCCATTTGTAAGAGGTTAAGTTTGGTTCTGGCCACTTCCAAAGTACAGAGTTTTCTAGGATTGGGGTTTTAAAATCTTTAGCCGCTAACTCATAGTTTACCTGAAGTGTTTTGGACAAGGCCAGCCTCTCCTTCTTCTTCCTGGAAGCAAGACAAACAAAATAGCCCCTCATGACCGATTTGAAGGCTCCCCAGACCATAGTAGGCGCCATATTCGGGGTCTCATTCAACGTGAAGTATTCTGAAGCAGCTTTGTTGGCCTCCTCCACCAGGAGTCTGGAGGAAAGAAGGGAGTCGTTAAGTAGCCAAGAGGATGGTCTAGGCTTTGTAATTAAAGAGTTACAGGATATTGACACCATGTCATGATCAGACCAGGGGATTTGATGTATGTCAGCCCGATCTACGCAAGGGATAAATGCAGAGGAGACAAAAATATGATCAATTCTGGTGAATAGGTTGTGAGGAGCTGAGAAGTGGGTGTAGTCTTTTGCGTGCGGATGGAGGGCCCGCCATATGTCTAGTAACTGGTAGGTATCTAATAAATCTCCAAAGCGTTTCCCCTCACTGGCCACCTGAGAGCTGGGGGGGAGGGACCGATCCAGGTGGGGATGAATCGTTAAATTGGAGTCCCCACACACAAAAACGACTCCCTTCTGGTGGTCTTTTAAAATAGAAAGCAAGTGTGCTAGAAACTGTATTTGTTTGGTATTAGGGGCATAATAGTTAAGGAAGGTGACTTCAGCGTCTTGGAGGGTGCCCTGAAGTAACAAATATCTGCCGTCAGAGTCCGCTATCTGAGTGTGACATGTGAATGAAATTCCATTGTGGAAGGCTATAAGGACCCCTTTTTGTTTGCGTTTACTAGTAGCCTGATAGAACTGGGAGAATTTATGGTGGATCTGTTTCGGAGAGGAAGTTGGGGTGTAGTGGGTCTCCTGGAGGCAGACCACGTCTGCATGCTGGGAATCGAACAGTTTAAATGCTCTCGATCGCTTATTTGGGGAGTTCAGACCTTGAACATTTACAGAAACTACTTTAAGCGCCATGTGAGGTCATATGGACGAAGGACTGTAGCAAGTGGTTGGTTGTTCGTGACCCATAGACTGGGACCATTAGGGAGTGAGGTATTGGGGTCGTGGTGAGGGGTAGGAGAAGGGAAGAGGGGAGGGGAAGTAAAGACAACAGACATGTATACTGGGATGTATAAGACATTTTACCGTCAACCTGTGACTGAACAAGGTCTTCCAGACCCACAGGAGGGGAAGAAAAAAAAAATTCCTTCCTGGCTGGAAGTGGTGGAGCGCGTGTGACCTGTCGGGAGGCAACTCAAGGTGATTACTTCGAAGGGCTTATATCCGACCCGTGAAAAAATTATTACTGGAAGGTGCACCGGGCGGTGTGCCCGACCCCCCAACCCCGTACCATCCCAGCCCTCAAACCGCAGAGACCCAGGCCACACGACCCGGGGTCTCCGGGGGGGGGACGGGACGGCAGGGGGCAAAGGGCCAGACCAGCGCCAACAACATCAATAGCTAATGAAGTGATTTGAATTATTGTACATAAAAGAAAATACTGGATCCCTAAGGGGCCTTTAAGAGGCCTAAGCATTCCGGTTGGGACCGGCAAACAAGATTGAGGTCAATAACAACTAAGAGGAGCTAGCGGCATGTGGGCATATAATACTCTAATACTTGACCTGAGAAAATAAAAGGTTAAAGAACCTAAATGGTGCAATAAACAACATAACATTACACACTATCAGACTGGAAAGTCACTGTACTCACAACCCCGTGGTAGGGTAGCGTTCAGTCCCCGAGCGGGAAAATATCTCGAGGTGCCGTCAGCCCAGGAGAGTTGAGGACGGCCCAAACTGCGAAGAGAGGAAAAAAGGAAGAAGAAGAAAGGCGAGTCCCGCCCTCGCATCACAGCTTATGGGGCATCCCACGCCGGTGTGGGAAAGTCCCTGGAGCAAAACCGGCCGCTCAAACAACTCCTGCCCCCCGACGGGGTCCGAAGATGAAGAGGGGTTAAATATTCAGACTGGCAGGAACTTCTGGGAAATGAGTCTTTTCAGTGCTTGAGAGCTTTGTTGTTGCTTTGCTTTGTTGGTGTTTCGGAGACGGAGAGGGTTGTACAGTGGCTTTCTGGCTTGGCTTCGGGGTCCTTGGGGTGGAAGGGAGTGAAGAGGGGGACACCTCAGTCTGGGATCTTTAGTCCCAGGCCCCTGAATTTTTCTAGAAGCTCAGGGACCGTGGAGACCTGGATTTGTTTACCCTGATGAGAAAAAGAAAGTTTGAAGGGAAATCCCCATCTATAGCGTATGCCGTTAGCTTGGAGCGTTTGTAAATATGGTCGAAATGATCTTCTCTTAAGGATGGTCGTCTGGGAGAGGTCAGTGAAGATTTGATAGTTGTGGCCCTGGAAGGCCAGGGGTGCTTTCTCTCTGGACGCTTTAAGAACCGCTTCTTTCGTCTGGTAAAAGTGGAACTTAACTATTATGTCCCGAGGGGGCCCCTCCACTGGTTTCTTGGAGAGGGCCCTGTGCGCTCTATCTAACTCCAGCCTGGCAACCGGGATTTCAGGGGTTAGTTCCTGCAGGAGGGCTATGATGGTTCCGCTGGCATCCTCCATAGATTCTGGGATGCCCCTAAATCTTAAATTGGACCTCCGGTTCCGGTTCGCCAGCTCCTCGTTTAAGCTCTTTAACAGGGAGATCTCATCCTGGAGCCGTTCCAACTGGGAGCCCTGTTCCTCCAGGACCACAGTGGCGTCATCCATCCTGGATTCAAGCGCATCAGTTCTGCCCCCTAATTCCCTGATTTCCCTCAGCAGGGTGTCTGTATGTTTGGCTGTGACGGTGGTGACCTCTTCTCTCACTATTGCTCTCAACTGGGAGAAGATGTCATTATTTGTTAATGGCTGCTGTGCATCATGCTGGGAGGCCTGCTGGGAGATGTGCTGGGAGGCATGCTGGGAGGCATAGTGGGAGGTGTGCTGGGAGGCTGGGGGGGATCTGGGCCAACTATCAGCAGAGTCTATTGAGAGATCTTCAGCCAGACTCACCCTTTCCAGCTCCCCTCCATCTGGCACAGCAGGATGTTCCCTCTCCTCCTCGTCTGCTGCAGCCGCCGCCGCCGCCATTTTGACCGCCGCCGCCGCTATGGACTTGCGGCCGTCCCTGCCGCTCTTCTTTCTCCCCGCCTGGAAACTCATTCCGACCCGCCGCCGGTGCAGCAGGTAAACGCCGGCCGGTTGGGGGGGTTTGTGGGGTCTGATCGCCCGCTCGCGGGCTGGTAGCTGCTGTGGGGCCTCCCGACAGTGCGGAGCCGAGGGATCAGGCGGCCATGGCTCTCGGCCGCGCGCGCGCGCTCCAAAGAGTAGTATTGTTTTTTTTTCACAAATATGATTAAAAAATTCATTATTTTTTCCATTTGTATCAATTATATTTATTTGTTAATACAAGACTCCCCGTAAATTCATAAAATGTATGCTATTATTACAATTCTGATAGTTAAAGAGGACTGATTTAATATAGAGTACATGCATCTCTGCATCAATGGCATTACATATCTGGTGCATAACAACAATTTGCTTTGTAGTTTTTTCTCTTTAAACGAATTTCCACCATCTGTTCCAAAGCAGCTGCTATTATGTCTGCCTATTTTTTACAACAGTTTGTGTACAGTAAGGGCAACGATAATCTTGTATTATTAGGCACAACATTCTTATTAATTAAAAAGAAAATGATTAGATAAAAATCAATTTACTTTAGGTCAGCTTTGAAGAGAAGCCATAGCCATTAGGGAAGTTGAGGTAGTTGAAAAATTGACAGTAAATTTAAAAATGCCTGGGATAAGCACACATCTATCCTAAGATAAAGAGAACATACAGTATACACATAAGGGCAGACTAGATGGAGCGTATGGCCTCCTTCTGCCAACCTTCTATGTATCTATGTTTCTATGAGATTCTTCTGTCTTCCTCCCTGGTTACCTCCTTGCACTCCCGCCTTCAACACTACTCCCATGTTTCCCCACTTCTCTAGAATGCACTCCCCTGCTCAGTCCATCACTCTCCATCACTCCAAGCCTTTAAAAGTGCCCTCAAAACTCACTCCTTCAGACAAGCATATAACCTGGCCTAAGCAACTCCTATAACCTTCAAATGGCACATGCAGCCCAACTCTAGCTCTACCACTTGTGATCCCAACCTTTTGTCTCCACCCTCATCCTTTAGACTGTAAGCTCACAAGGGCAGGGCTATCCTTCCCATTGTCTACTTTGCTCACAACATTTGGTTTAAACCTCATAGAATCTAGTTTGCATATGTTTTACCTTATCTGTAATGACACCTTGTAAAGCGCTACGGAAGATGATGGCGCTATATAAATAATAATAATAATAATAATAATAATAGTCTAGGTTAGGGTCCAGTACCCAAATTTCTTGTTTCATAACCTGGAGAAGTCATTGGGTCTGGAGTTTAATGGCCTAATAGTCTTTGTTACACTCAGGACCTTTAATCCCTGACCCCTTGAAAATGATATACAAAAACCACACATCTTTATACTGTATATAAATGTCCGTTCAGTTGTCCAAACCCAGACACATAACAGCTGTGATTTTATCCAGTCTCTCCTCCATGCACTCAAACACCAATATAGAACGCTACACCTTAGGACGTGGAAAGCAGTCCAATGTTTTCCCAGTGAAATCCCATTAACAGTAATAGTCATCTACACAGGCACTATTGGATGATATGTTTGCACTATGGATGCCAAAATGTTAGATTTCGCTTAGAATCACTCAGCAATAGTTAATAATTTAGAGCCTATCACATCTCTGAGGATCCCTGTAGCTTTCATGATCCCTTTCTCTCCTGCTATGTATTGTATTTACACTGAATGAGTTCACATAACTGCATACAATGTACTCAGGGGGCTCAGTAATCTGGTTCAGTGCAGCAGGACAGGTTATCTCTAGTCAGAGTGGGTCAGCGCTTTTAAATTCTGGATGGCTCAGACATCAGAATCAGAATTATATTACAGACACAATCAGAAATCTTTTCAGCAAAAGCCTTAGAGGGAACATAAATGGTGTAAGGATGAATACAAGGTATATACCGAAAGTACACTCAACAATCACACTGTAGTAAATACAAGTACAACTGTTCTTAAACAATGAGGTTCTCAGTGACAAAACCCTGGGGCATTATTATTTCACTTTAAAAGAACATAGAGGCTGATTCATTACTAGCACCAGGTATTGCCAGATGAATGTCTGTATTGCGGCGCTTAGAGCGAGCGCTAGTAGACACTGTAAGCAAGTATCGGGTGCTGTAACAGAGATTCTTGTCGCTCTATTAACCTGGCTGGCATTGAGGAATGTGATGTGTTTTGGGTGCTGTAACAACAGTATAGCACTGCAGTGAGTAAGAGGTAGTGCCAGCTCAGTGTGTCCGGCACTCGGCGCTCCACACCATACGCACACACACACCCAGTGTCGGCGCTCTAAGGCCCTTATTTAACAAGGGATAGCGACAGGTAGCGACTGGTGAGCGGCCGGTAATGACAGGCCCCGCCACGAGAACGCCGGCTCCCCACCACAATCACACATTTATCAAGGCAATCCTGCTTAGCGACTGAGATAGCGCCAGATAGCCACTCATTCATCATTATTCCAGCCTCAGCCCACAGCACCAGCGTCCGACCTTGAACAGCGACAGGTATGACCTCTTGCTACCTGGCGCTCTCCAATGCATTTCAATGGAACAATCTTTAAATATTCATAATTAATTGTTATTATTTTTTTTATTTTTTTTTTTTTTAAATGTGAAAAATTCTGTGACCGCTTCTGCCATTTTTAATAATTTTTTTAAGGTAAAAAAAAAAGTACAGAATTGATATTACAGGTCTGATATTAATGTATTCATATTACAAAATTATTTAAAAAACTTGGTTGTTTGGGGGTTAAAAAACTTCTTTTAACCCATCGCCGCCAGCGCTCTGGGGTTTAAACATGCATTTTACAGCGCGAGAATTTTTTTTGCGTGATTTGTTAATGAATATGGTGGAAGCCGGTTGCTCTGACCAGTCGCTATCATGCGCACCCATACATCGCGGAACCTGTCAAATAGCGACTCCTCACCCAATATTCAACATTACGGCAAACCGACTGAGTCGCTATCAACTACCGAACAACGGCCAAGCACAGCGACTGCTAGCGGATGCTCTGAAAATGCCGCTACAGTCGCTCAACTGTCGCTACCTGCCGCTGTTAATGAATCGGCTTCTAAATCTGGTCGCTATAGCATAGAGCGCCAGACACTGTTTGATCAAAGTCTGTTTTTGAACACATATCCACCAGTAACAAAGAGAAAACACATGAAATGACATTAGTGTTGATTCAGAGCCCCTTTCACGTTTTCATGGAGGTCTTACTATCAAACGAAAAATCACAGAAAAATGAAAACATTTCCCACAAATATTCACGCAGAAAAGAGGCTCTGCTGAATCAGATGAGGAGGAAAAATGAACGAGAACGGAAATTTTCACGCAAAAAAAATGGCGAGAAAGGGGCTCTGAATCAATCCTATTGTTTTAACACAGCGACAATAACACTTTAGTGCCAGACCTGTAAACACAATTCTGCATACAAATAAAAAAGTCCAAAGTGTTTGTTTGCAGCCAGGAGAGGTCACACAATGATTTGAGAATTAAAAATTAAATTGCCAAACACGCTATTTATACACATTTAGCGACTGGGATAGCGCCATGTAGCGTCTGATTCATCATTTTCACAGCCTCATCGAACAGCGCCAGCGTTCAGCCTTGCACAGCGCCAGGTATGACCTCTCGCTACCTGGCGCTCTCCCATACATTTCAATGGACGGTCCTTTTCTTCTCTTTAAACGTTTTTTTTTTTTTCAAAATAATCACAAATAATTCTGCCATTGAAATAGCGTTTTTTTCATAATTTTTTCATTTTTTAAATATTTCCTCAGAAATGACATTACAGGTCTGGCATTAAAGTGTTCATGTTACAATGTTGTTACAATGTAATTCCATATGTTTTCGCTTTGTTACTAGTTGATAGATGCTTGAAAACACACTATAAACACACCGCCTTCTGCGCTCTGGGCTTCAAACAAATATTTTCCAGCGCCAGAGATTTGTGAGGCTGTTTTTTTGCTGAATATGGTGTGAGTCGGTCGCTATGAGCAGTCGCTAACATGCGCTCCCATACAGCGCTGTACTGGTCAAATAGTGACTCCTCACAATGTATTCAACATTACTGAACAGCGACTGAGTCGTTATAAAGTAGCGACTCACGGCCGACCACTGCGACTACTAGCGGGCGCTCTGAAAATGCCTACTACAGACGCTCATCTGTCGCTACCTGCCGCTAATGAGGAATCAGCCTCATATACACGGAATGCTTGCGGCAGGTAGGACTTAATACTATGGGTGGAGGGAGTGGGGCAGAAAAATCAACAAGATAGAAGATCAGAGTTGACCAGCAGGGTAATTCCACTTTTGATGACATTTATAAAAGTTTCCATTATTGTGTGACAAAATAATGTCCTCAATGTGCTAAGTTTGTATGTTATTCTTTTAATTTCTATTTGTTGGCAACTCTGTGTTTTAAACGAAAACAGATTTCCATAGCAACAATGTGTTTACCTTAGCGATGTACACCAAAGTGATGATTTTGAGTGCATATCATAGACTTTCTCACTCTAGCTTGCTAAGCATCTGATTGGCTAAGAGACAGGTTGAAAGTCCCACAGATGCAGGTATGACTTGGGGGGATGGGGGCAATGATCCAGTTGTGGGAGATACTGGCTCTGGAGTTGGGACCAATAGCGTGCAAACCATGAGGAGGCAGCTTTTTCCACCCCTCTTCAGCTACGTAGCACCTGCCTTATCTACAAAAACCATGGTTCCAGTAACCACCATGCAATGAGACCCCAAATAAATGTCAATTCATATACACATCAATTTATTAATTAAAAATGGAACAAACACCATAATACATAAAATCACATTAATACACACACATATAAATTCATAAATTCATAATTTCATACAATACCAAAATTCATATCCTACACTGTCAATCAATAGATAAATGCAATACTGTGAGAACAAATTAATTGCTAATTTGCCCATATGTGCAAAATAGGCCCAAAGTTTAAACAATTCAAGCAATTATATCCTAATAAGGAAAGAATTCACCTAAGAGGCCGATTCATCAATAGCGCCAGGTAGCGACAGATGAGCGACTGTAGCGTGATTTTTTCAGCGCCAGCCAGTATTCGCTGTGCTTGGCCGGCATTAGCTTGTTGACAGCGACTCAGTCGGTGTGCGGTAATGTTGAATACGGGCTTAGGGGTCGCTGTTTCACAGGTTCAGCGTTGTATGTGAGCGCCTGACAACGAATGGCCAGAGCGAACGGCTAGCTTCATATTCATCAACAAATCACGCTCCGAATGTGCTGTCGCTGTCCATTCCTTGTTTAAACCCCAGAGCGCTGGCGGCGATCTGTATTAACTAGTTTTTAACTCCTAAACAACCATATTTTTTGAATGTAACATTATACATGTTTTTAGAATCATTTTGTAATATGAATACATTCATCTCAGACCTGTTAGATCAATTCTGCACATATTTTTTTTTTTTTGACTTAAAAATAAATCCTAACATTGCAGAAGTGTTCTCCGATTTTTTGACATTAAAAAAATAAAAAAAAAATTATTACCAATTAATTATGAATAATTATAGATTGCTCCATTGAAATGCATTGGACATCGCCAGGGAGTGACAGCTCATACCTGGCGCTGTGAAGGAATTTGCAGCGGCGCTGTTCGGTCCAGGCGGCTTCATGATGAATGCCGCGCTAGCCGTCGCTCTCGCCGGCGCTAGCCTCATTTTGCTTGATAAATGCGTCATTGTGACCGCCGCCGGGCGTACTTGAGTCGGTAGTCGCCGTTAGCTGCCGCTACCTGGCGCTCGTCAGACACTACCTGGCGCTATCGCTTGATGAATAAGGGCCTTAGTGATGCCCGAGAGGATAGTAGCCCCACTACTCCAACATTGGGAGATAAAAATCCCACGCATTCCGTGGCCCCAAATAACAGGCCACTTTTTCAGGGTGTTACCTGTACCCCGTGTGCTCCTCCTTAAATACCAATGCTGCCAAATAGTCCCTCAGATCTCCCGTGCTTATCCCGGCATGGTAGCAGCTGGCTTCTCTGCCTCTATGATGTCTATAATGGTTAATAGGTAAGTTCTATTCAAACTGGCAACTAGAAAGTCTGAATAACAGGCAACTGCTGATGCTGGATCATAGGAATGACACTAATTGTAAAATACATGACTATAAGTTATGCAAGTTCCTGACTTGAGCGCTATTTCCAATTCAATTAAACAAAACGTACTGACTGCCTATGTAAATTTCCCTGCAGTTCATAAAATACCTTTAATGTTTTAAAGGCTATGAATGATTCTGTGCAGCAAAATCTCTCTGATTACCTCCATTTCAACTATTTCAGATAATGAACAGAAAGCAATCAAAAAAATGAATATTCCTGATAGCCAGGGAAGGGTGACTTAATTAACTAAATCACAAAATGACTTTCTTCTAATTAAACAGAAGTAATGAATGACAGCGGTAATTTCATTTAAGGGACACACAGGCATATAAATAAGAATAAATATTGCATTTTTACTAAATCTTCTGTCATCAATCACACCACCTACACAGTGCAGAAGGATCGCTGCTGTGATGTAAAGGTGAACTCTAGTATAACAACTAATAATTTAGTATTATAGTAATAATCTAATTCAATAGAATAATCTAAAAAATATTTTATTTATATTACTAATGGCATCTGCTGAGTTATTTACTGTATAGTCAGTAGAGGTATTGGAGTCTATTCAGAGCCTGGTGAGAAAACTCACATTTTTGGAGAGAAAAGCCATTGACTTTCATTGTCTACTGGGTGTACATCTTCACCTGGCTCTGAATCAGCCCCAAGGTAGACAATGAAAGTGAATGGCAATTTTGTCTCCTAAAATGAACTTAATTTTCTCACCAGGCTCTGAATCGACCCCATTAACTGAAGCTCATGTCTTGCCCCGGAAATTCCAGTTAGGCCAAACTAAGCTGTTTCCTCAGACATAAAAATAGACAAGGACTGGCTGTAAGACAGGAAGTAGAGCCATAAAAGAGAAGCAAGCCAAAGAGCGTGGTCAGGGCGTGCTGGAGGAAGCATACCAGCTAGTTCACCGTGGGAGAAGCCTTGGAGTACCCCCTTAAGAAGAAAGGCCCAAATTTGATGCGATTCCCATGACCATGAAGAGAGGAAAACTGGGCTGGGACGGAATCCTGGGAGGCAAGACCAGTAAGGAACAAACATAGGAGTTGTGTAAGGCCCTGTGTTCCAGGGGTCCTGTAATGTCTGATTTTCCTGCCTCAATAAAGAGAAAACCTGTATACAATGTTTATAGACTCAATTTGTGTCACCTTCAAGCGGACCTGGGTTCATCAGGGAACTTGGACCTACAGGGAGCCTGAATCTTCTCATCCCTGTTCCCAGACCCAGGAAAGACCCCTTTTACAATGTGACTCTGTTCTGAGGCCACTTCACACACATTCCCCTAAAACCCCACTTGTTACAGTTTGCACTATTACCCTAAGCATGCGTCGCAACAGTGTTTAGCATCTGGACAACAAGATGGTCTGAAGCTTTAGGACGTTATAGCACTGGCATAAAAATAGCCCCATAACTTACAGGTGCCCTGGGTGTGTTGGGTCCTGCTAGTATTGAGCCTGCAATTAAAGTGTTCTTCTTGGAATGGTCGTGATGTCCCAATAACCTGACCGCACCATCCTCTGCAGACAGAGCTTCTCTTGGCCTGAGACAACCCATTACAAAGCCACAAGGAGAGAGGAATACAGAACCAGATGAGACCATTGTTATAGTGGACCAAAACCCATCCTGGAGTCTATGAGACTCCATGGCAGGCATACTCGTTCCAGATGGGGATGCTTCGCTGTGTCAAACCCCCCAGGTCGCCCAAAAATGTACCCCATCCAATTGGGCATGCATGAGCAGCGGCGGCATCCTCGCTATCCCTTTAGCAGGGCATGTGACCGCGTGAGGCATTTGTGAATGGCCGCCAGGGGCAAGCTCCTTGTTGAAGGCTAGCATGGGATGTGGCTGACAGCCCGCTGACTGGACAAGAAGCTGCGTATGTACTGAGGAAGGGTGAGTGAGATTGGGCGACCTGGAGGGTTTCACACAGCGGGGCACCCCACCATCAGGCTGCCCAGGGGGCAAAGACCAAAATCCAGGATAGTCTAAATCCTGGGTTTTGGTCCACTTTAAGTCAGCAATCTTTTGGGCAGCCAGTTCCTCAACGTCAAGAGGTTGTCTGACACCCCCCCCCCTTTAAGTAAAAAAATAGAACATTGCCTTGCATAGACCTATAGTATGGGACTAAATTTAATTTTAATTTAAAATGGTATGTATAACATTTTTCTGCATGCTTGAAATGCTACAGTTAGTTCCAAATAAATCAAGAAATATATCACCGCCTGTGCTTAATAAATTCTTAATTCTGTTTGGTTCTGTATTTTTTCACCAGGTGTGGAGATGAGGGGATTCAAATGATGGCTTTCTAAGGAATGAGGCCTGTGAGGCAAAACTAATCCACCATCTGTTTTGGTTCAGTCACATATCCGGATCTAAGCAATACATCATAGAGCAGAAGATTAGGAGGGAGAAAAGGAACAAAACTATTGTTAAACAAAATCAACACCCCTGTATCAAAAAGATTCTTGTGAGGGTTGGTCTATCTCTTTATGGGAATCCCCAGATGGGATGCCCTGCTGTGTGTAACCCCCCAGATTGCCCAATCCACTCACCTCTTCCACAAGCCTCGGCCATAGTTCTGTGCCCCAGCTGCATCCCCACCATAGCTAGCTAGGCGAGCACCCATGTCAGGACTTTCTAAATGGTCTAAAAGAGAGGATGCGGCTGGCAGTGCTCACCATTCTGATTTCTATTCTGTATGAAATGAGCACCACTGATTGGCTGAGTGACCCACGCATACACCACTGGAGAGAAGAAAATGTGAGTTTATGGGCATTAGCACAGCGGGGAATACCAAACTGGAATGCCCCACCAGAGCGGGTCAAAGAAAGTCTTTCCTGGGTTTTGTTCCTCTTTAATATTGATAGATTTGAGCTTTAACACACACACACACTCTGTGATTCTCTGCAGATTGAATTAACCAGCACCAATGCATTCAGCAAAATTAAACCAAGGTGATAGGGGCTTAGGCCAGCGCCAAAAGGACAATGAGAGCTGAAAAGAACCTACTACGCGTAAATAGATTATTTAACCAAAATTTAAAAATATAAAACAGACAAAATTTATCATGCATGACAAAAAACATAAGCACATCATTTGTGAACCCCCCCACCCCATTTTTGTGGGTATTGGCTTTATCACTGATGAACATTCAGCAAAATGTTTAAAATTGACCTACCACCAGAATGCAGGGATAGTATGTATTAAAAAAAAATGGTTTGGTGAAATCAGAGGCAGACTTGGGCCCTTATTTATGAAGGAATAGCGGCAGGTAGCGACTGGTGAGCGGGCGGTAATGACGGGCCCCGCCACGAGAACGCCGGCTCCCCACCACAATCACACATTTATCAAGCCAATCCTGCTTAGCGACTGAGATAGAGCCAGATAGCCACTCATTCATCATTATTCCAGCCTCAGCCCACAGCGCCAGCGTCCGACCTTGAACAGCGACAGGCATGACCTCTCACTACCTGGCGCGCTCCAATTCATTTCAATGGAACAATCTTTAAATATTAATAATTAATTGTTATTAATGTTTTTTTTTTTTTTTTTTTTTTTTTTTTTAAATGTGAAAAATTATGTGACCACTTCTGCCATTTTAGATAATTTTTTTAAGGGAAAAAAAAATTAAAAAAAATTGTACAGAATTGATATTACAGGTCTGATATTAATGTATTCATATTACAAAATTATTTAAAATACTTTTTTTTTTTGGTTTCCAAAAATATGGTGGTTTGGGGGTTAAAAAACTACTTTTAACCCATCGCCGCCAGCGCTCTGGGGTTTAAACGTGCATTTCACAGCGCTTGAATTTTTTGAGCGTGATTTTTTGATGAATATGGTGGAAGCCAGTCGCTCTGACCAGTCGCTATCATGCGCACCCATACATCGCGGAACCTGTCAAATAGCGACTCGTAACCTTGCATTCAACATTACGCCACACCGACTGAGTCGCTGTCAACAGCCGAACAACGGCCAAGCACAGCGACTACTAGCGGGCGCTGTGAAAATACCGCTACAGTCGCTCAACTGTTGCTACATGTCGCTATTAATAAATCAGCCTCCCCGTTTAGAAAAAAAAAAAGGAATGTTGCTGACCACTTTTACAGCATACAGATGCAGCTTTGATGAAGCTTCACTTGGTGCATTGTGCTATCTTGATGTTTTTCAATGGCTTCTTTGTGAGATATCACAATGGGCTGAGCTGTGATGTGTCATTTAACGATTGCTACATCTGTATGTCAGCATGGGATGGGTCTCAGAATGTGTGGCATCTCAGGAGTGTCTTTATTGTTTGAAAAGCCTCATATAAAAGTTAAATTATGAAGAGAACCTTTTGCCAATTTTTACTGATCCTGCTTCACTCTACCCCCAGATAATGACGCCTGCTTTAGCTGTAAAGTTCCGCCTCCTCCATTCATTGCTACTGTTGTGTGCCACACGTATGCAATGACCGATCACCTGCCATCTCACACCAAGGGACAGCAAAAAAAAGGACAGCAAAAAGAATATGCTTTAACTGCTTTTCCAATTCACGCTCGAAATATAAGTTAAAGTGAAACAAAACCCAGCAATTTGCCTATGCTGGGTTTTGTTCCCTGCTCAGGGGCATCCCCCACTGTGGTGGGATACCACCAGATTACCCAGAATACCACACCCCTTCCTGGTCCTATGGAGCATGTGCAGGCTCTAGTCCAATCAGACCCATCTGCCTTGCCTATTAAATGTTCGGCAAATGGCTCTTGTTTATGGCAATCAAACGAGATTGGCCACATCGCCTGCAACAAGCACGCTCTTGTCATTCAGACAGGCTGGGTGTGGGAGGACGCGCACAGCCCAAAGATGAAGGAGATACTGTCGCCAGATTTTACATGGCCGAGGGAGTCTGGAAGCAGGTCTGGGATGCCCCCAGGGGAAGGCAAGGGTTTTGTTCAGTTTTAAAGATTAAAAAATTACCTAAAGAGAAAATCTCTCATAAAATAACATTGATTCCTATGTATGAAACATTGGCCAGCATTCACCACTGTAGACAATGGGCCTTTATGGAAAATTAAGATTGTTCAAATATTATGTAATGTTTCAATGTATTTCGATCTCTCTTGCTATGTATAATTAGTTGCATTTGACCAGTCATACATACGTCAGGTCATTCAGGCAGGCTAAGATAACCCTCCCCAGCCCAGAGGGTATAATTGAGGGAGGGCCCCAGAAGAGAGAGGGAGCATTAGGATGAGAGAGCCTTAGGAAGAGGGCCAGAGGAGGAAGAGAGGGGGCTGAGGTTTCCAGCTTGGAGGTCTGCTTGTGGGTCCCCCTGTCAGGAGGGTAAATATATTTGTTGCTGATCAGGTAATGCTCTTAAGTCTGCCTTAACCACTGTCATATAACTCTCAATCATATCATGTTGTATCTTGTTGTTTTGTAAGATTTGATTGCATCTTGTGTTATTTGTACCCCAATATAAGTCTTTGTTTACTATTTATTTCAATGTTCTCTGAAGCACTAGATGTGTAAAAGTTCCTACAATCGTTTTGCGTTATCCATTGCATTAACATTGGCGAGTTATTGTTAATATATATTTGTTTAACTATTTTTAGCCAACCAGGCAGGATATATATATATATATATATATATATATATATATATATATATATATATACAGTCATGGCGGTAAATGTTGGCACCCCTGAAATTTTTCAAGAATATGAAATATTTCTCACAGATGCAGGATTGCAGTAACACATGTTTTGCTATACACATTTTTATTCCCTTTGTGTGTATTGGAACTAAACCAAATAAGGGAGGAAAAAAAGGAAATTGGACATAATGTCACACCAAACTCCAAAAATGGGCTGGACAAAATTATTGGCACCCTGAACTTAATATTTGGTTGCAAACCCTTTGGAAAAAATAACTAGTCGCTTCCTATAACCATCAATAAGCTTCTGACATCTCTCAGCCACGTCCATGATTATATATATATATATATATATATATATATATATATATATAGTGGTTAAGAGTAGAGATGAGCGAATCGAATCTGACGAACCCGAATTCGTTACGAATTTCAGGAAAAATTTGATCCGTAGCAATTCCGAATATCGCCGCGATTCGATCGCTCGAATCGCTTCCTTAAAACTCCATTTACTACTATCCAGGCCATCTAAAATGGTGGATCCACATGTCAGGACATGTCCCATGGGGCAAGGAGTCCTGGGTAGGCGTCACATGCTACCTATCGGCAGCCAGACTTCCCGATGATGTCACAGCCCTATATAAGCGGTGGCCATTTTGCGGAAGCTCATTTCGGCACTGTATTGCGGCCAGAGCGGATCACGCAGGGAGAGAGAGATAGATAGATAGATAGATAGATAGATAGATAGATACAGCGAGGGAGAGATATATAGAATAAGGAACAGAAGGAGCGAGGGACAGATAGAGAAGGAGAGAGGCTGTGACAGTGACAGAGAAAAACAGGGAAAGTTTAAAGTGTTTGCATTAGCTTTCAAGCCTATTTAGTGTTAATAACACACCTGCACACCTGAAGGCAGTATTAGGAGCCCACATATTGCCTGAAGGACACACATAGAAGTTGGCAGCAGCAGCATAAGGAGCCCATATATTGCCTGAAAGACACACATAGAAGTTGGCAGCAGCAGAAGGAGCTACCATACATCAGCTACTCGCATGCATCAGCTATTGGTGGGTGGAAATCCTGGCTGATCCATGCCTGATTCATCTTCACAAAGGTGAGTCTCTCCACATTTTTCGTGGACAGACAAGTTCACTTTGGCATGACTATGGCCCCCGCCGCACTAAACACCAGCTCAGATGGCACACTACTGGCCGGGCAAGACAGCTTTCCCAGGGTAAACTCTGCCAGTTGCGGCCACAAGTCAAGTTTGGCTGCCCAGAAGTCCTCAAGGTGCGTTGGCATGGTCATGTCAAGGTATGACACAACCTGCTGGTTCAGGACCTGCCCCAGGTCTTCCTGCTGCTCATGATTAGCCTCACTATGCGGGTGAAGAAAGCTACTCATTAGCGACTGAAGACTCAGGCTGCTGCTGATGGAGCTGCTGCTCCTGCTCCTGCCACCCCCCCAGCAGCCTTGGCAGTGGAAGGTGAGCGCAAAGGTCCCTCCGAGTCAGACCTGCGAGAGTATGGACCATGGCGCAAATAGGCATCGGCCAACTGACTACGTAGAATGTCTCTGTAGTAGGTCAGTTTGTCCTCCCTCTCAGTGGGTGTAAAAAAATCCCCCCATTTTGTGCCGGTAGCGAGGGTCCAATAAGGTGGAGAGCCAGAAGTCATCCAGCTGACAAATGGAGACAATTCTACGGTCACTACGCATGCACGTGATCATGCATCGTGCCATTTGTGCAAGTGACTCGGAGGAACTACCTGTCTCCATCTCCACTGCATACTACCACGGTGTGTCTGGGTCCTCTGCTCGCCTTCCTCACAACCCTCTAGCTACTCTGGTTACTCCTGCTCCTCCTCTCCTGTCAGATGACTAGAAAAAATGATTTCATTTATTGATTAATGATTTATAGCAGTTCCTCCCATGTGTGACTCCGTGCGCCAAGGCAAACCATGTGAAGAACAGCGTGAAACCGCCGTGTACTGCACACATGGTAGGCTGGAAGGGCACTGAAAAAATATATATATTTAAAAAAAAACAAAATACAAAAAAAAAATACAAATATAAAAAAAAATTTGTAGAAAAATTTACAAAAATATAAAAAAAAAAAAATTAAATTAAAAAACAAATATATTTTTAAAAAATACAAAATATAAAAAAAAGACAATGAAAAAAATAAAAAAAAATGGAAAAAAATAAAAAATTAACAGAAAAAAAAAATTATAAATTTTATGTTATATTTACCTCAATTCCATCGCAGTTTCATTCTTCTTCCCTTTGCGCCCTTAATGCTTACCTCAATTCCATCGCGGTTTCATTCTTCTTCTCTTTGCGCCCTTAATGCTTACCTCAATTTCATTGCGGTTTCATTCTTCTTCATTTTGCGCACCTAATGCTTACCTCAATTCCAACACGGTTTCATTCTTCTTCCCTTTGCGCCCCCTAATGGCTAAGTCGTTTCTTACGACTGCCTGCCCACGCCGTGACGCTCATCTTCTGTGGATAGGTCCAGGGCTGCTCTGACGCAGCTACAGAGGAGGGGTAGGAACTTGGCCCTGGAGATCCACCACCTTCACTTGGTGGTGCAGATTCATGCTGCACTGGCCGGACTGCGCTCCTCCGGGTGGGTCGAATGCGATACTCCGCATTTATATTTCAGACACTAGAAAAGAAAAGCATTTATAAATAAAGGCCTACCTTCTGTGTTTGTTACATCTAGCATGCAATCGGTATGTACTTACTTGGGAAATGGGTCGCAAAAAAACGCCGCACCCGGGACATGTGCAGTCGCTTCAGGTCTGACCAGTGCTGCATGATCTGCGTATGGGTGAAGGTGGTGTCCGTTTCCTGGTGAATCTTGGCCACGATCTCCAGGGCCAGATTCCTCTTCTCAAAGGCGTTGGGCAGGTAGTCGTACCTGCGCTCCAGCATAGTCTAAAAGACACAAAAATCCAAATAGTTGTTAGATCAAAGAGCATACAAATATCATTCACAATTACGTCAGTTGACTAAATGACATTCCCCAACACATTTCTAGCCTTAACCTATCCTTCTAGGTGCAAGTGAGTTGGTTCGCACATGTGCGCACTAACTTCTGTTAGGCACAGAGTTTAAATCACTTTTTTTTAAAACTGTTTCTTCCTGCGCTTCCATAAGGCCTATGCATGCATTTAGATGGCAAATCAAAGTCCTTACAATACACTTACGAGCATAATCAGATCTTGTTGTTGGCGGGTGAAGATCGTGGCCTCCATCTTTCTTCTTGTCCGCAGCAGATAGGTAATGCCCCAGCGGTTTCTGGTTTCTGCGTGGCCGGACGTCCTTACGCGTGTTCGCGTACGCGTCATACCCAGTCATTTCTATTTAAACACACAGCTCATTCTCTTTGTTATTGTCATCATGGCACCCAAATAAACTAGCGCTAAGCAACCAGCAGCAAAGGAGGCCAAGACAAAAAGGCCAGAGCGGCATGAGGACACTTCCTCCAGACCAAGCACTCACTCGCACAAATCTCCTACAAAGGTGCCTGAAACGCGGAGCAAAAGTGGCCACCACAAGGCTACATTGGCCACAACTCCAGAACCGTCAAAAACTTCAAGACCCCGCAAAAGTTTGGAACCTTCCTCCAAGAAGAATGCTCCCCGCACAACGTCCAAGGGGAAAAGTAAGCAGAGGGTGCGAAGCCCAAGCCCCCCAAGAATACCCTCTCCTGCTCCCCGGCCTACCACATCCAAAGAGAAAGGGAGCACAACGTCCAAGGACCAAAAGACGAAGAGGGCGCGAAGCCCGAGCCCCCCAAGCACACCCTCTCCTGCTCCCTGCCTACCACATCCAAAGAGAGAGGGAGCACAACGTCCAAGGGGAAAAGTAAGCAGAGGACGAGAAGCTCGAGCCCACTAAGCACACCCTCTCCTGCTCGGCCACATTTGCCACAGTCACACGTGAAAACAAGCGCGACCTATGCAACATCCATGGCTGCAAGTTCTGTGGCCCCTAGCCATTGACCCCCAGTCCTAATGCCAGCCCTGTCCAATCTTTTTCCAGCGAGGTGACGGCCTATTCTTCACAACACACCCAGCCAAGAATGTCCCCTGAACTGCCACCAACAAGACAAGAGCCAGAAGAACAACCATTAGGCTGAACCTTGTGCCAAGGCCAGTTGAGCGGACGGTTTGGTGAGGCACAAACCCTAGCCTTGGCAAGTGGCCTTACACTGCATTTTGATGAGCTATATGGGCGCAATTCCAAAGCAACCAGCAAAGTCAGAAAAAAACAAATCTGGGAAGAGCTCACCAGACTCACCAGGTGAATGCAGAGGGGGATGAGAGGAAGGATGTGGAGCAGATGCAGAGAAAAATATCTGACCTAAAATATGCAGTAAGGAAGAAGCAGAATAAACGGGGCAATCACAGGTACATATTTGCTGTTGGGATTTTGCAGCTTGTTGTAGTGACCACAATGCCAAATAATGTTTATACTCTTATTTTCAGCTTGCAAACAGGCAGAGGCTTTCCCACAAAATTACAATACACCAGAGCTGAAGAAATGGTCCTGGCTTTGATACACCCCGTCGCATTACAGGGCCTCTCTGGCAGACACAACATGGAGAGCCAGGACATTTCTGCAGGTTAGTAATGATTGTTTTAATGTGAGATATTGTAAACTTTTGTAAATGAGGATCACAGCCAGGTATGAACACAGGCCCCTAGGGAGTGGCTTTGAGGGGAGGTTACTGTTGTAGGTGGGTGTTTAATGGCTGAGGAATGGGCTTAATGATGGACACTCTCCCAGGGTGCAGTAGTTAATGGTCCTTAGAAAGGTTTTCAGTTGATACACGACCTTTAACATTATTGCTTGCAAATCTAAAACATTTTTTCTTACCAAAGCACTGCATGTGATGTGATTATAGTAAAAAATTGACAACAATTACTTCTTTGTCTTTCTACCACTGGGGTTCTAGCTGTGCTTTGGTCATACAAACTTGAGCTGCGGTCAGGGAAAGGTCAACATTGCAAGAATGCACAGCAGCATACTCAGAAGCCAAATGCTATTTGCAAGCTGACTGTTGGCCCCTAAGGCGCCATTTGGTATGTGTAAAGCTTCTAACATGCAGTACATGCATGTTTTTATTATTTAATGTGACCAATCTGTAGGTACAGGGTGAGTCATACATATAAGATAGACTCATTGATTCATTCTGAAGGTCAGCTTTAACCATTGTGGGAGTTGCTATTCCTGCTTGCCCACGTGTGTTCTAAAGCATATGTACCCCTCAGCCTCATCAAGGGATGTTTGTGCGTTTACGTGCCTTTTACTTTTTATCACAGCACAGCATCCTGCCTCTGGAAGTGTGGAAGGCTCCTCCATTGTTAGCACGCCATCTACTTCCCTGCTGCCTAGGACACAGGACCAGATATATAGGGTAAGTGTACTTTGCTGAAACTGGTAATGCATGTGAATGCACATGACTAATTGTTCCCAAACATATTTAGCAAACAATCTGACACACTTTTTTACATGTCCCAACAGACTCCCCCACTAATGGATGTAATCCAGGATATGGAGGAGGACGATGCCAGCCGGATTGGACCTTCGCTAATTACCCCCCTGGAACCTAATCTGCCACTGCCCCAGCATCCTACTTCATCAAATCCTCTGCAGCAGAGTGAAGCTAGACGCATGCTGCCAGCTCATCGAGGGCAGCAGGCTGAGACTGAGCCTACAGTCCCCAGTGGTAGCTCGGCTGCAGAGGTTTTGCCTAGTACATCTGGTACTGTTGCTCGCCCTAGACGTCTAGCATCTGCAGGCGCTCTAACCCGGGGAATTGGAAGATGCAGTCAACAACGTCGATCAGTTTCCCAGGGTAGGCGCGTGCCAAACCTGGAGCCAGCATGGCGCCATGACAGCCATTACTTTCGGCAGGTGACTCAAAGAACAACAGAGCAGATTACTGCACAATTCGAGAACTTAAATACTACATTCACCACCATGCTGACTGAATTTAGGATGAGCAACAGCCAGATGGCAGCACAAACGGCCACCTTAAACAGCCAGATGGCAGAACAAATGGCCACCTTAAATACTAACTTCCCTGCCATGCTAGATGAATTTAGAACTAGCAACAGACAGATGCTGGAGCAGTGGCAGATTATGAATGCCACACATACCCAGGTGTTGGGCCACCTCCAAAGCCCACCACAACCTTATTATGCGCAACATCAATATAATTTTTTTGTCCTGGATCTGCTACACATCTTTCCTCTACATCCCAACTCTATTTACCTGTGTGGTGAGCGCAACCAAGATTGGTTTGTTTATGGCTTGGCTGGTTTGTTTTGGAATTTGCCCATATAGCTGATTAGAGTGCTCACATACCCCACTAGCCAATGGCTGAGTTTAAGCCTCAGTGGAGCGGCCACTCAAGACCTCACGCAGCAGCCTTGGGCCTAAGGAAATGCTGCCTGCCTCATCCTGTTGGTTAGCAATATTGAGGGACATTCTTGGCTGGCAAAAATCCACATTTGGCCATGGAAAAGATTGGACTGGACTGGCATGGGGTCTGGCTGTCATAGGCTGGCAAAATTACAAGCAGGAGAGGGTGTGTATGTGGTCCTATGTATCCCTGGCCGACTATTCCCCTTGAAAGCCGTGCTCCCTATGTTTCTGGATGTTGGTGGGCGGGTAAACTTGGGCCTGGAGTCAGTTACCTTAGAACTCCTGGATGTGGCCAATTGCTAGGGGCCAGGAGTCTGGCCCAATTTATAGTTATGTGTGAAAAAGTTTGTCCATGGAGTCTGCGAGTGCCCTTCACCCAAAATTTGTCATATTTGCCGAAAATGCATGAGATTTGACTTTAGCTGTTCTTGCCTAAGTTGATGCATTCATGTTTGTGTTGTTTTTACATTAATGAAGTTTTGTCATGACAAACAAGAGAAAATAAACTGCATTACGCTCAAATAGGGTGTAAAATGTTTGGTAATTAAGGCATTACAACATTCTTAAACCAAAAAAATAAGGCCTTCACATAGACAACAGATATAACAAACACACAAAAACATAAACAAACTAAACCAATATTAAGAAAAATAAGAATCAATAACATGGCCACGGACAGATTGCCCAGAGGCACTCGGGGTGCCATCATATATCTCATCTGCCTCCTGCCTGGGTGGAGAGGGGGGCATATCCACGTAACGGGGGACACGCTGCATCAGGGCAAAATTATGTAGCACGCAGCATGCTACTATTATTTGTATAACCTTGTTGGGGTCATACTGCAGTGCCCGCCCTGTATGGTCCAAACATAGGAATCGGGACTTCAGCAGTCCGAAGGCCCTCTCCAGTACGGCCCGGGTCTTCCCGTGGGCCCGATTATAGGACTCCTGGGCCACATTCTGTGGGTGAAGAACGGGCGTCAGGAGCCACGGCATCAGCGGATATCCAGAATCCCCTGAAAGAATAACAAAATACTAGCTTAAGACATGGGTCATCAACTATATTCATAGCCATACAGTGAAAAGGGAATGATGGAATTTGAGCAAACGTACCCAGGAGCCATCCACCAGATAATTCTCCAGACTCAAACTGACGAAATAAGCCGGAGCTCCACAATTTGTAGGCATCATGGGACAACCCTGGATACCCTGCAAGGACATTGAGAAATCGCATGTCCGGCCCAACCACTGCTTGAATGTTCAGCGAGTGGCCCATCTTGCGGTTCCTAAAGAAAATGTAAAAAATTGCACCAAGCCAAGGTAACCAAACCAAAAACATCCACTTCTACAATCCTAAAATAAATAACAAAGGACATAAGTTGTTTCCCAAAACAAACTTATATGTATGTGTTAGAAAATAACGTTGAACATGCTAAGGACTAATTAAGGTCAGCATTAAAATGCTTTTATAAGTAAGAAGGACGGGAAGAAGGGGGGGGGGGTTGTGTTACGTATAATACCTGCTTTATTGATCCCCTCCTTTCATGCATAATAATGTTGTCTATTAAGTCTTGGGGGCAGAGTGCCCTGGGGGGGTGGGGGGGGAGATTAAACTAACCACGTGAGTGGGGAGGGGGGTGTCATGTCGGCTAACACAGAATGTGGTGGGATGATTGATGCCCCCTCCCCTCCTCTGCTCCCCACCTGGGAGGGGGGGAGCCTCTCGTTGTGCTCCCATATGTCCCCACCTTGACTCTGCTGGAGTGAGGAGAGGAAGCGCGGGGTAGCTCGCTTTGTCTTGCCTGGTGGGAAGTCACCTGCCCCCCCCCCCCCGACACGGGTTTACAGCATCAGACTTAGTCTCGGGCCTCTGGGCTCACCCTGTCTCTAAGTGAGATGCTCTTGTCAGGTCTCCCCGGCGGCACTGATGGAGCCCGCAGGTAGGCCTGGTTGGAGAGCTGCCGGGGGTGGATACGCTACTGAGCCGCTGGAGACGGGAGATGCGCATGTCGGAGGGGGGGGTGGATGATGATGAGGGGCGCCTGGTCTGGCGGGTGCCCAGAAGGTGGTCCTCTAAGTTAAAGTCTGAATGAAAGTTAAAGTTTTGTATGTTACTGCGAAGTTTTGTTGCCTAGTTGATTATTGATCATATGTTTTCATAACTGGGGGGGGACCTGCGTTGATAAATGTAGGATTTGTTGTTGTAGAGTCTTGTTCGCAGGTTTCTCTTCACTTGACTTTCATTGCTACCTAGTGTTCCTTGCGTTATCCCGGGAGAACTTCCGGAGACCCCTTTGGGAGACGAGAGGCCGGACTCCCTGTCGTAAAGGTAGTCAACATCTCTGTACTTATTTGCCCATGGTAGTCGGGCATCCTCCGGACTCTAACTTCCTATCTATCTTCTAATCTTTTTCAACCTATCTCTAATCTCTCTTCTTTTGCTATCACCTTTCTCCCATTGGGTGCTGGCCCTCCCATCCCTAGTCGCACAGTACCCCACGCTCGTCCTCCTGATGAGTGGGCTGGGGAGGGGGGAGATTGGGGATGGACCGGAGCAGGACAGGGTCCGTGACACGCGGGTCCCTCATGTTAAAATAGTTTCTCTAAACTGCAGGGGTCTCAATATCCCAGAGAAGCGCACGGCAGTAACCTCGAAGTTGAGACGGTTAAAAGCGCAAATGGTCTTCCTCCAGGAGAATCACTACAGGGGGGACCGCTGTCCGAAGCTGTCCACAAGACACTTCCCTCAGGTATTTTTAAGCTCCTCTCAGGACTTCAAATCTAAAGGAGTGGCGATACTGCTGGCCAGGTCTGTCCCGTTTCAGCTCCTGGATTCAGTCAGGGACTCTGAGGGCAGGTATGTCATAGTTAAGGGAACAATGTGGGGGGGAAAGTATACGTTGGCCTCGGTCTACGTGCCGAATAGTGGACAGGTGGACTTCCTTCTGGAGTTCTTGAGAAACCTAACAGACTTCCAGGAGGGAAGTGTAATCTTAGGAGGAGACTTAAATCTGACATTAGACCCTCATATCGACTCATGCAGGCCTAAGAAAACTCAAACGGGCATTACACAATGCACAACTGTGCGACATCTGGAGGATTCTCAACCCATCCACAAAGAACTACTCACACTTCTCGGCGCCTCACTCGTCTTATGCCAGGCTAGACTATATCTTTATCTCACACAATTTGCTAGCTAGAGCATTGAACGCTACAATAGAGGTGGCCACTTTTTCAGACCACATCACACCTACATCAGGAGAGAGAAGGTAGAGCCTGGACCTGATTAAATGAAACCCTTTTACGAGACTCAGTGACGAGCCAAGCAGTACAATCAGCCCTTAGAGATTACTTAGAGATTACTTTGAGCTTAATACAGTGGGGGAAGTGACCCCTATGACATTATGGCAAGCACATAAAGCGGTGGTGAGGGGCGCACTCATTCAGCACGCTTCCAGGTTCCCTGCTATTGCAAAAAGCGGCGTTCACTATAAAAAGGTGCAAGCGCTTTTATTACGAGTGGGGCAATAAAAGTGGTACGCTATTAGCGAGAGCCCTTTGGAAGCAGCATTTAGTAAATTTTATTGGGGCGATAACAGACAAGCAACAGCGAAAGTGGCATAAAACTGAGGACATTGCTAGAGTATTTCAGAGTTATTATCATGATCTATACAATTTACAGTTATCAGGCACCCAGGGAACGCAAGACGAGGTGATCTGAATAAAGTTGTACATAGAAACGTCCGGCATGCCCAAACTGTCTGATAAGGCAATTGAAAGGCTAGAGGAACCTATTACAGCAGAGGATCTGCAGTTCGCGGTGAAGCAGGCGCCTACCGGGAAATCCCCGGGTCGGGTTTACTATAGCGTACTACAAGAAATTCCTGCCAACCCTAAACAAATACTTTCTAAATGCTTTCAACGACTTGGGAGAAGGAGATACCCTGGGAACCCTCCCAGCGGAAGCCCTGGAAGCACACGTTACGGTAATCCACAAGAAAGACAAAAATCCCCTGAGTTGTAAGAGCTATCAGCCGATCTTGTTGTTGAACACCAATTTTAAGCTCTTCCCCAAGATCTTAGCAAATAGATTGGCAGCGTATCTACAGGGCCTGATAGATAATGATCAATGCGGCTTCATCCCTAATAGAGAAGTGCAAGATAATACGATCAGGACTTTGAACATCCTTCATCACTCACGGAGGGCTGGCCCTCCACTCATGCTGCTCTCCACTGATGCCGAAAAGGCTTTTGACCGTATAGCCTGGAGTTTTGAGGTTGAAATGCTGAGACATATAGGTCTGAAAGCTAGGGCCCTCAAATTTGTAATGGAGTTATATTCCAAACCCTATGCCAGGGTGAAAGTTAATGGGGACCTTTCTGCGCCCTTCCGGATCACGAATGGCACTAGACAGGGCTGTCAGCTGTCACCACTAATTTTTGCCTTGGTGGTGGAGCCCTTTCTAAGACAGGTCAGAAGACAAAGAGACATTAGAGGAATCTCATTGGGCAGGGTGGAGCATAAAGTGGCGGCATATGCAGATGATCTGCTGTTCTTTATAGCCAACCCTGCAGTAGGACTACCTGCCCTTATGAAAGAATTTGAAGAGTTTGGCAAACTCTCAGATTTTAAGATCACCTTCAGCAAATTCGAGGCACTAGACGTAGGGCTTCCGACTACCACTGCATCAAACCTTAAATCTTCCTTCCCGTTCAGGTGGGCATCTCCCGCGCTGTCCTACCTTGGTACTAAGATCCCTAGCAACCTTGAGGGAGTGTTTCAGCACAATTTTGGGCCGATTCTGAACAGAATAAAGTCAGACCTGACAAATTGGAATCTTCCAACCTTCACCTGGATGGGAAGTATGAACATCATAAAAATGACAATATTACCAAGGCTTCTGTATCTGTTTCAGACACTTCCTTGCCACATTCCAATGAGCTTTTTCAAAAACCTGAACTCCATGTTTCTAAAATTAATTTGGGGAAATAAAAGACCTAGACTGCGAATAACGATACTTCGGCTCCCCAAAAAGAAGGGCGGGCTGGCAGTACCAAACATAGTTAGATATTGGCAAGCGGCACACCTCCAAAGGATAGTGGAATGGGCCAGAAGAGGGGGGATAAGAAATGGGTGGAAATGGAGTCAACTTTTATCGAAACGCCATTGAGAGACCTCCCGTTGGCTACTAAAGACTCAGGGCGAAGAGTATCGGATCACCCTTTGATCAGTGCAACCCTCAGCATATGGGACAAAACCAGGCAAAAGGCAGCCCTATCGCCATGGCCTTCACCTCTGATACCAGTAGTGAATAACCCCGATCTGCCGTTCATTAGGAAATCTCAGACATTGGGAGAATGGGGATCAGTAGGAACGATCAGGGGAAAAGATTTAGTTCAAGGGGGAGAATTGTGCCCTATAATGGAACTAAAGACCAGATGGAACACCCCAAATTTAAACCCTTGGCACTTGCTACTCTTTCAACACTACCTGCAGAGGATGGGACCAAAGAGTGCCCTTAGTAGAGAGCTCACGGACTTTGAGAAGTTGGTTATACAGAAAGACCCCTCGAAGGGTGTGATTTCTCAGATCTACCAACTCCTGGGGGAGGACAAAAAGCCTCATACAATCCATTTCTGCAGGGAATGGGAAAGGGATCTGGGCAAAGAGTTTTCAGAGGAGGAATGGGGCAAATTCTTCACACTTCATAAATCCTCCATATCGGTCCAGCTTCAGGAGATGAACTACAAATTCATGACCAGATGGTATTATACGCCTAAACGCCTAGCAGTGCTGTTCCCAGGTACACCCTCTGCTTGCTGGAGATGTAAAGAAGGGGAGGGATCTCTCTTTCACCTGTTCTGGTCTTGCCCAAAGATTAGACCCTTCTGGGCTAGGGTTACGCAGATCATGACGGAGATCACAGGCCAGTGGGTCCCATGCTGCCCATCCCTGATGCTCTTACACCCCTTTCAGGGCAGGACCTCGAATTATAAAGGGTCTTTATTGATGCACCTAATAAATGCAGCTAAAGCACTGATCCCAAGATCCTGGAGGTCAGAACACATGCCCACTGTTATAGATTGGTTCCGGGAGATCAGTAGGTGCAATTGTTAGACCCTGTGGGCTGTTTTGTTGGGGTGTAAGAGGTAACCCCTATACTGTCTGCATCTTGGATACTTGGATAGTGCGCGGCTCAGCGTAGGCTGGGACATCCCCACGGAGAGGGCACCCATCCTCTGGAACGAGCCGTTTGCCAAAAATTGCAGGCAGCCAAGCATCTTGGTCATACCTGAAATTGCTTGCCCCTTCCTTGTGGTGCGGGCTAACCATGACCGCAGCTCACTATACAATTTATGGAGGGAAATGCAATTGAGTTGGGTCAGCTCGAAAAGCTCAACGTCATGCATGCGATCAATATTCATGCGTCTCCGGTGCAATCTGGTCTCGGCCATGCTGATACAGGTAATGCCATTGAGCTGAAGGCGCTCATAATCCTCCACATAGCCGCAAAACATGTTCAACAGGAATACCAAGTCCAAAATGGTCCCCTAAGTGGAGCGGAAATGAAACCGTTTTATAGGGCGGAGGTCCATCGGCAATCAGGTCTCAGAATCAGACGCAAGCCCATCCAAATAACGGAACTTATCAGAACTAGCGACAAATATCCGATTTAGATTTGTAACTTATCTGAACTAACGCAAATTATCCGATTCCGATCCGTCTATCGAAAGCGCATATACGCGTTAACATGAACGAACATACGAATGGAAATAGTAATGTAAAAAAACAAAAAAGTCAAACATTCACAAAAAATACACAGACACATTCGAAAGTGCATGTGGATGTGTCTCTGAATCAACCCTATCCTGTTGTCTCTTGGACATGCCTTGGCCAATGGATTGCTGGCGGAATGACTGACTCGGATTAAGAGGAGGAGGAGCATCTGGAGCGACAGAGGATGAGTATGACACACAGGAGATGGTGGAGCCTTGGCTGGCTGGAACAGGGAGCGGCGTGCCACTGGGTAATGCAGCAGGTTGGACCACCACTTTGGAGCCAACTCTCCCAGGCCGCTTTATGGTGACGCTGCAAATGTTGACTCAGGGCTGTGGGGCCAACATTGGGACCCTGGCCACACTTCGCCTTCTGCCTACACATCTTTAATATAGCCATGTTAACCTCCTGCGGATGCTTGATGACAAACTGCCACATCGCCGAGTAACTTATTTTCCTACCAACAGTCTTATTCACTGCTGCTGCCGCCGCCGCCGTCTCCAGGGACCCTTTTCCACTACCTCCTGGGAAGGTAGCCAGCCACACAGCAAGTGGTCTACCCCAAGCACATTTGCCTCCAGACTTTCCCCTTCTGCCACCATGCTGCCGCTGTCACTCTCCATCACTCCAAGCCTTTAAAAGTGCCCTCAAAACTCACTTATGTCCTCCTCAGCTTCCTCAACAGTGTCTGCTTAAGAAGACAAAACGCTTGCAACACCTCCTCCCACGCCACTATCCTCATCACTACTTGCCCATCTAGTGGAAGAAGCGGCCACTTCTTGGCTGTGCAGTAGCTGCTGATTTTTCTCTAGCAGATCGTCCTCACTGAATAGTGGAGCTGAACCCAAAGCATAAGAAATAACCGACAGTTGACTGGGGGTGGCAGACGGCAGATGGGTTGCAGGTCCAGACACGACCGCTAGCTCATACCGGGAGATCAGGCCTCTCACAAGACTCCTGCTGCCACTCACCCCTAGTCTGCTGCGACCTCTGCTTGATGAATTCAGGCTTCTGCAGCTCCTCTGTGCCCATCCTGCCACTTCTCTGCCTGACATACTTAGCGCGTATATGAGGGGAGGACTAAATGCTACACTACGCATAAAACAGGAATTGGTCGATAACAGCAGCAGGTGTGTAACTATCTATGGCCTTTCACTAAGTAGTAACTATGCTCAGAAGACTTTAACAGGAACAAAGTGGTAAAACACTTAGATGTGCTTATGTGATGCTCTGATGAGGGCAGTTCAATGTGCTCCAGTACGCTTGAAAAATGTTTTTTTGAGAGACTGGCCTGCGTGAAAATGAATCGGACGTTGATCAGCCAAGATTTCCACCCACCAATGCCTGATGCATCAGAGTAGATTGATCATGGTGCCAGACCAACACTTCAGAAATATGGATAGTGCAAAACAGATTTAAGGCGCTGTTCTCCAGTTACAGACATTCCTCCACATCAGACCACAAGTAATTATTGAGGAAATGCTTTACGTTAATCTTAATTGTTATTAATATTCTTAGGATAAGATATATGTGCCCCAAATCTGTATATGTTCTCTTCGTGCTGCTGCCAACTCCAGGGTGTGTTTTTCAGGCAATATATGGGCTACGTATGCTGCTGCTGCTACCAACTCCAATGTGTCTTTCAGGCAATATATGGGCTCCCTATGCTGCTGCTGCCAACTCCAGGGTGTGTCTTTCAGGCAATATATGGGCTCCTTATGCTGCTGCCAACTCCAATGTATTTTTCAGGCAATATATGTGCTCCTAATGCTGCTGCCAACTCCAATGTGTTTTTCAGGCAATATATGGGCTCCTAATGCTGCTGCCAACTCCATTGTGTTTTTCAGGCAATATATGGGCTCCTTATGCTGCTGCCAAATCCAGGGTGTGTCTTTCAGGCAATATATGGGCTCCTAATGCTGCTGCCAACTCCAATGTGTTTTTCAGGCAATATATGGGCTGCTTATGCTGCTGCCAACTCCAATGTGTTTTTCGGGTGATATATGGGCACCTAATGCTGCTGCTGCCAACTCCAGGGTGTGTCTTTCAGGCAATATATGGGTTCCTAATGCTGCTGCCAACTCCAATGTGTTTTTCTGGCAATATATGGGCTCCTTATGCTGCTGCTGCCAACTCCAGGGTGTGTTTTTCAGGCAATATATGGGCTCCCTATACTGCTGCCAACTCCAGGGTGTGTTTTTCAGGCAATATATGGGTTCCTAATGCTGCTGCCAACTCCAGGGTGTGTCTTTCAGGCAATATATGGGCTCCTTATGCTGCTGCCAACTCCAATGTGTTTTTCAGGCAATATATGTGCTCCTAATGCTGCTGCCAACTCCAATGTGTTTTTCAGGCAATATATGGGCTCCTAATGCTGCTGCCAACTCCATTGTGTTTTTCAGGCAATATATGGGCTCCTTATGCTGCTGCCAAATCCAGGGTGTGTCTTTCAGGCAATATATGGGCTCCTAATGCTGCTGCCAACTCCAATGTGTTTTTCAGGCAATATATGGGCTGCTTATGCTGCTGCCAACTCCAATGTGTTTTTCGGGTGATATATGGGCACCTAATGCTGCTGCTGCCAACTCCAGGGTGTGTCTTTCAGGCAATATATGGGTTCCTAATGCTGCTGCCAACTCCAATGTGTTTTTCTGGCAATATATGGGCTCCTTATGCTGCTGCTGCCAACTCCAGGGTGTGTCTTTCAGGCAATATATGGGCTGCTTATGCTGCTGCTTCCAACTCCAGGGTGTGTCTTTCAGCCAATATATGGGCTTCTTATGCTGCTGCCAACTCCAGAGTGTGTCTTTCAGGCAATATATGGGCTCCTTATGCTGCTGCCAACTCCAGGGACGTGTTTTTAAGGCAATATATGGGCTCCTTATGCTGCTGCCACCTCAAGGCTCTGTAATCAGAGCATGTTACAGCAAGGCACATGTTCTACAACCCTATTGAGGCTCTCGGAAGGCCAGAAATAGCAGTTTTTAATAGCGATTTGGCGCAAAAACTTTGCAAATCGGCCGAATTGAACTTTTCATAAATTCGTTCATCTCTAGTTAAACCGGACCTTCACCATGATTTATTGAAAAGCCCAAACCTTTATAAAATGATTCCCCAGCATCTAAAATTAATATGTTTTAAGTTTTTAGTCACTTACTTATTATTGTTTCCCCCACTGGGCTGCAACTCTGTTCAGGACTTTAGGATACGGGCGCCGCCATCGTGACTCAGAAGCATCACACATACTGAGGAGTGGAGAGTGGGATAAAGTACAGGGGGGTGGGTTATAGCTGTGCTTTGCTCAGACAGAGCAGAGCTGGGGTCAGAAAAAGCTCAGCAATCCCAGAATGCAGAGCAGCACAGTCAGAACGCACTTCCTGTTTGCAGGCTGCCTGATGTTACATGAGCCGCCATCTTGGATGTTTAAAGACTCATAACATGCAGTAGATGCAGGTAGGATGATTTTTAATGTGAGCAATCTGTATGTACAGGGTGTGGGAAACATATAAGATAGACTCTTATTCAGAGTGAACGTCTGCTTTAAGAGTTTGGTTGTCAAATGGTGTACAAATCTGGCATAGCCAGGCATGATGTATTAATCATTGATATTTCTATCGATGTTTTTTATAATAATAATTGTTTACATATTTGGCCTAGGAGTAGATGGAGAGGCTGATTTAAGACTAGCGCCACTTATTGCCATTTCTATGTAGCGGTGCTTAGAGCTGGCGCTAAAACCTAGCGTAGTGGGCGGGCAAGTGATGCTGTAGTATCCTGTCCAGCATTCAGAAACACTTTACACTGAGCCGCCTCTAGTAATACATTTAACGCTACATGACGCTATTAGAGGCTCTCACCAGATTGACTTTCATATATAGGGTTTTCACATACTGCGCCCGACGTTCACCTGATGCTACGTAGCACTACGTGGCATTAGCATTTCTTAAATAACCCCCATAATTGCTTACATATATTCAGGGGACTAAATAGTTTATACCACGCTACAATGATCTAGACATAAATACAGCAAATACTTTTTGTTCTATGAATGCGGTAAACTAATGAGATCACTGTGAATGCCCAGCAAAGGTGGGTGAATCAGTAAAAAAAAAATCAGTAAATCACCCCCAAAAGGTGAAACTAATACCTTGTAAACCATTATTAGGTATTAATACCATCTGGCAACATCAAATCATCACAGTAGTACGTGCCTTATGTGAAAATGGCTAACAGGCTTTGAGCAAATTATAAGACAAAAAGGCTGATCAATTTCAAATAAACCATGACACTCCTTTTTGCTTGAGCATAGCAAAGTGGGTTTGTAAGGTTGTTGCTGGATCTATTTGCATGTTTTTCTTTTGGGAAAAAAGGTAAATGTTCCCGTATCACCCGAGGCATATGTTCAATCAGTCAAATCATCTGGCGAATTGCAGAATGGAAAAACAAAAGGTCAGTGTATTCTCTGTGCTAATGAAACTTCAAAGTGAACTAATGTATCTCTAAAATGTTCTGATGAAGCAGATAACCAATTTAAAAGAATGTTGCATGAAAGAAGAGATAATTTGCCCTATGTAAATGATAACTTTTTTTTGAAGATCAAACTAGTAAACTCTGCACCAAGTGAACCACTCTCCCTCCATATTTGTTTTAGAAGCCTTTTCTTTGCAATCAATATCCACTAAGCATATTTTGCCTGTTTTGAAACATGTGCTGTGTTTTACAGTTTATGGCGCCAGGATGCTTCAATTTGCAAGTGCTATAATTACACTCTAAAGGTTACAGACATGCTGTATGATAGGTTGCTATTTATGTAAAAAAAACACTTTAGTGCTGCCTGCTTGAAGCCGCTTGATATTACAATAATTGTTATGTTACGGCAGAGATGTTACTCCAACACGTGCAAAAATACTATAATAATTTGACAGTTCCAAAAGTTTTGGAACAGCTTTTAGAGTTTTAAGCATTTTGAATAACATTTTAAACTATTTCAAAAACAAAATATTTGAGAAATGTTTGTACAGTAACTTTTGGTGGTGTTAAAATTCACCTGTGCGATACGATGTTCAGCCTTTTCTTTTTTATGTCTGAATCTAAGGCACAGAGCAAAAATGTTTTGATATCCGTTTGGGTGAAAAGCAGTTCTCAGTTATCCCAAGGTGCATGCACTCTTACCAGATTGGTGGAATAAACTAGCTCATCACTCAAATAAGGAAGAATCGCCTCAGCATACAATAAAAGAAGTGGACTAGTTGGTAGAAGTTTAAGCAATCAGCTCAGCTGTATCTTGCTCAGTTATGACAATCCAATGTACATGTAAAAAGCAAGGACAGAAACACATCTAGTGCAACCCTATCGATAAAATCCAAATACGTTTAATACCTCCAATGTTTGAACGTACAAGAGAATTGTAATGCAAATATTCCAAGTTGCTGGTGTACACTTACTTACAGTATATGTGGGTGCCAGGTCAGTGGTGGCGCCATTTTAAATCCAAAAAGCAGAGAAGACCAGCACTCCAATGGTATTCAGTAAAGTGTATTCCAATAGTAAAACGTGATGCAATAACATGCCATCCACAAGCCATAACATGGTAACCAAGAGTCCATAATTCCAACATTTCGGGGGTACAATCCCCCTTCCTCAGGGAATGGCTGACAAACATGTGCTAACTGTGATGCCCCTTTAAATAGAAGAACTGGATATTCACGCCTGACATCATAGTGACGTTAGCGGGGGTTCAATGCATCAAAGACAAATCATTGAAAATACAAAACAATAAACACATGGCAGTAATTACTCACCTGCACCTTCTGGGGCTCCAGGAACGAGGGAGCCCTTCCACCGCCATCCGCCATTCGCTAAGGAAGCGAGCGGCAGTGTCCCTGCCTGTCAGCGGGGCAGGGAGAGATGACAGCCAGGCAGCGAAGCCTGCCCAGCAACTGGTGACAATGTGGTCACCACAATCCAATTGGATTGCGGGGCCGCAGTCACACAGGCACACAGGACAGGCGGCGCCCGTCTCGGTGGCCGCAGGTCCCGGACTGGAGCGTGCGGGCTAATCGAGGTGTGCCCCATGTGTCTGCCAACGCTCCCACGCGGCAGTGGGAGCAAGAGCTCAAGGTGCGAAAAAGGAACAAACCGGAATTCTGTGAACGCTGGTGTGAGATCTCTAACCAGAATTCGCTAAATTATATGATTCTGGTTATTGAGGAAGTACAGGCACAATTGTGCCAGTTAAATCATGAGATCCACACACTGGAACTACGGGTACAGGAGGAGAGTTCTGACACAGCAAAATCCGAGGTGGACCTAAAAGGACTTGAGAGTGACTTATCCAACTACACAGAGAGACTCAAACAATATAAGAGAGACAAGTTCAGACAGGTGTGTCTGGATTACTTGGAAAATCGTGTATATCCCTGGCTCTCTGTCAAGGATCCGGACCAACTACGGCTCAGGAGACAGGCACGAATTTCAACAAGGCGCAACAACAGTCGACCCCAACTATACCAAACCTCCGATAGTGATCCTGTTTGAGAGAATCTGTCCTCAGACAGCGAAATATACACTAGGGGCCCTAGAAGGCACAATAAACCCAGGGCCCGGGAACCCCATTTTCGGGCACCCCCCGTACCAAACGATCCAGAAGGGGTGGCAGGAAACGTCGACAGCAGCGAGATGACCTTAAGATCGCCCAACAGAAGACCCCTGTGATGAACCTCTCCTCCAGACCACTCTCAGGCGACGAGGTAGGCCTGTTGAGCAAAGACCTATCATTTTTCCCGGTGTCCCGGTTTTATTTGCTTAAATTTGACATAGAACTTTTCAAATTAGAAAGAACACTTAAACTGAAACAATTCTTCTCCTCCAATCCTACTGACACCCGTGATTGCACCCGGATGGGACCCAAAGGGCTAAAACTTAAGAGCCAGTTCATACCCCCTGGGCATTTTGGACCAATTGAGAGCTTTATTAAAACCGTGAGAGCGGAGACTATACACTCCATGCAATCTAAAAAGTATCACCCAAACCTATAAGTGTGAATACATGACACTATCTGCCCTTAAAAATGATGACACTATAATTATTTAGCCCGCCGACAAAGGTGGAGCCATTGTGGTGATGGACTATAGCATGTATCGTGAGGGCATTATGGAAATGCTTATAGACACTACAAGTTATGAGAGGATTTTTAATAACCCTATTTGGGGGATAGAAAACACAGTCCAACAGTATGTCTCACTGGGGGTCACTAATAGCTGGTGGAACGAAAACACTGCTAAGTACATTGATATCCAGAATCCCATTACACGTGTAATCTATGGGTTACCTAAAGTGCATAAAGGATGCACAAATTTTGTCCCATTGTAGCGGGTACCAATTCTGCCACACAGCCTCTTGCCCAATGGTTGGACTATTACAACCATATGTACAAAGGTTATCCTCATACCTGAAGGACACTGATGATTTCTTGAGCAAGTTTAAAGATGTACATGTTGATGGTAATGATTTGCTGGCTACAATGGACATTTCTTCTTTGTATACCAATATTCCGAATGATCAGGGTATCAGAGCCGTGAAGTATTTTCTTATGAAAGAATCTCCATATATCCCAGTTGAGTTTATTACCATGGGACTTGAAATTGTGTTGCACAATAATTTCTTCAGATTTGAGAGTATGCTCTTCAAGCAGATCCTTGGCACAGCTATGGGCAGTGGCATAGCTCCAGCCTTTGCCAACCTGTTCATCGTTTTTTTGGAAGAAAGATATATTTACTCCTCACCCCTATTTGCAGAAAATGTAAGATTTTGGGGTTGTTATATCGATGATGTCATCACCGTGTGGCAAGGTACCAGAGGGGACATATTTGTAGAATATATCAACTCGATCTTTCCAACAATTACTTTTAACCCAGAAGTATCCGAATAACGGTTGACCTTTCTAGATGTAGCGATTGACAAAGGCCTAGATGGACAGATGTCAACCGGCCTATATTCAAAACCCACAGATAGAATTCCTTATTACGGTACGATAGCGCATACCCCAAACCGCTGGTCTACAGCCTCCCGGGGGGGCAATCATCATCGGAAGCTACTCCAGAGAGAGACCTACTCACCTCTACTCCTTCTTCTCTTGGTTTGATATCTAACATTTTAGGTAAGTGTCCTTCTGCCATTGTCCGTTTTTTGTTTATCCTCTTTTTCCTGTTGTCCCTCTTTGTGGTGTCCCTCTTATTTTACTAGCTTTTGCTCTCCCCTCTCCTCTATCCTCCCATCATGTTTCTTTTGCTCTTCCTGTCTTTTTCTATCTCTTTTCTTTTTCTTGTTTATCCCCCCTCTTGTTGTCCCTCCTACTTTTCATCTTTCTTTTCTTTTTCCTTTTTTCTTAAATTTTTGGCCTTTCCCCTTCCCTGTCTTCCTCTCTGCTTGGTTTGCCACCTCCTGTGTGATCCCTCTTTTTTCTTCACTTCTAATTCCATCTTCCCCATATCTATGTCTGATACTCTATCCCTTGCTCCCCCCTTTCTAATTTCCTTTCTGCTCCCTCCTTCTTTCCCCCTTGCCTATGATCCCTCTTGCTATGCGCGCGCCCCCCCCCCAAGTGCCATGTATTTTACTGTTTATTCAATAAGTGCGCACCTTGAACTCTTGCTCCCACTGCCGCGTGGGAGCGTTGGCAGACACACGGGGCGCACCTCGGTTAGCCCGCACGCCCCAGTCCGGGACCTGTGGCCACTGAGACGGGCGTCGCCTGTCCAAATTGGATTGCGGTGACCGCATTGTCACCAGTTGCCGGGCAGACTTCGCTGCCCGGCTGTCATCTCTCCCTGCCCCCGCTGACAGAGGTGGACGGCGGTGGAGGGGCTCCCTCGTTCCTGGAGCCCCAGAAGGTGCAGGTGAGTAATTACTGTCAAATCTTTATTGTTTTATATTTTCAATGATTTGTCTTTGATGCATTGAACCCCCGCTGACTTCACTATAACGTCAGGCGGGAATATCCAGTTCTTCTATTTATAGGGGCCTCACACTTAGCCCATGTTTGTCAGCCATTCCCTGAGGAAGGGGGATTGTACCCCCGAAATGTTGGAATTATGGACTCTTGGTTACCATGTTATGGCTTGTGGATGGCATGTTACTGCATCATGTTTTACTATTGAAATACACTTTATTGAATACCATTGGAGTGCTGGTCTTCTCTGCTTTTTACAAGTGAGTTGTGAGTAAAGACATTCAGTAAAAACAAAGGCGGTCTCTAAGTTGTCTTCCACTGAGGCTGCTCGTGGCTCAGACAAAAGATTGTACCTGCCTTGTTCAATGGCTCCTTCAAAGATAATGTCCCCTTAGTGCCTAACGTGTTTCGTTGTTGCTTCAACTTTGTCGAAGGCCTAATCTGGAGCCAGCGAGAAGCTCTTTTCTTTTTTATGTTGTAAAGATATGATCATGTGATTGTTGAGGACGAACATCGATTGGGGGCCTTGAATTGGCAATGTGTGGTCTGTTATCTGCTGTCAGGTGTGTGTAACACTGCCTCTGAGCTGCATCTTGCATCACATTGCTTTTGTGTTCATGTGCTCTGCAGTCCTCTGATATTATTGTTGCTTTTTTCCTGCTATTGGGCCCAAACCTTCTGTCTGCTGCACAGGGGCCCAGGCCCTCCATGGTCTGAAATGGGCTTTGGCCATCTTCTACTAAATCTTCTGCTGTGTTGTGCTGTCCACTCTCAGTCTCCCCTTCCCCAGGTCTGCAATCACTACAGGACTGGCTGGGGCCTGTACAATCTCCACCATTGGGAGCTTGTCCTACGATAGGAACACAGAAGCCACTGAAAACCATCCAAGATTGCAATATAGAATTGCTTTCTGAAATCTGTTAAAAGGAACTTTTAAGTCTGCTTCGTCTGTATATGTTTCCAGAAGGTGTCTCTGCTCACCTGTTCCTAGCCTGTGACTACGCTCACTTGTTCCAAGCCTGCTACTCTGCTCACTCCTTCCAAGTCTGTGACTCTCCTGTCCTTAGACTGTAACTCTGCTCGCCAGTTCCCAGCCTGTGCCGCTTCTCACCTGTTCCCAGCCTGTGCCTCTTCTCACATGTTCCCAGCCTGTGCTTCTTCTCACCTGTTCCCAGCCTGTGCCTCTTCTCACTAGCCTGGGAAATCAACTGCTCAGTTCCTGGTCTTTGCTTCAGTTCCCAGTCTACATCCCTTCTTCTGGGATGGAAACAATGTTGTTGTGAACCATATTCAATCATTTTCGCAAGGTCCCAATCGGAATTTAAAAATTAAGGTTAAACCTTGAGAAATGGTTGTCACCTCATTACACAAAACGTTACAGATATAGCATTTGTGGGGATTGTGATGTCAGTCATGTGACTGCATTTTGGCACCAGCCTAACAACCCAGTACTGCAATAGTAATTGTTGGAAAAATTCAAAAAAGTCTTAAAATAAATACTTTTTTCCATCTTCCTCCCCCCTGAATTTCCTTGTGGTGTTACAATGCAATCATGATACAGCGTTCACCTTTTTTTTTGTGCTGTGAAGATCATGCAATTGAATTCTCAAACTGAGTTTTTTAGTGTTTTGGTTAGAATTTGAAACAGTAGCTAAAGAGGATGTAAAATCAAGTTGTTGCTTCCTCGTTCACTTTTATGGCAGCAAATGGCTGCCAATTATGGGACTGCTGGTGACTATTCAGAATCTGAAATGAGAAAAGGGTAAGCATTGGCTGGCTTAACTTTTGTTGTTCTTTAACTTAAACTGGACCAACACCCTCACAAGTGCTCATATGCATCCCTCCCCCGGGCAATTTAGGTTGCTGCACTTTAAATTTAAATTTCCTTTTTGTAACTCCTGTTGTCATTGATTTCTGCACATCAATGGTGTTCTATGGAACTGCAAGTGGCCTGTAAAGAAGAAGTGCCACTGGGTTTCCTGGCACTTTGCATTGTGGATTATGTCGGTAAAGTCCAGGAAGCGGCACAGCTGTAATATTCCAAGATGGCCACAACCAGGAGAAAATTGGTAAGGTTTCTCAGCTTTGAGTGGATACATGAGCAAATGTAAATGCTGACAATGATCCAATTGCATGCATGTAGATGGGGAAAGTGCGTTTTAGTTAGATTTTTCTTCAACTGTGCAAGGTGGTTTAAGAAATCTTGAGTCATGATGGTGTTCACAAGCTAGCCTCTTAACCCAGCACTACAGCAGTAATAATTGTAAGAATTCAATAAAATCCACCGCTTGCAATGGTAGGCTCTTCCCTCGTGAACCTTATTTACTTCTTTTGCATATTTAGAGTCTTAATCATGTCCCCTTTTTCCTTTCTTCCCTCCAGGCTGCACAAATAAAGTTCCTGAAGTCTCTTCTGATAAGGTTCAAACAAGGACCTTTAAATAACCATGTCCTATTACACCCCTCACCGGGATCTGCAAACCTTGTGGAAATCGGCATGCTCCAGGTAGTCAACATTCTGCCCTGGTGTCTTAGTCATCTAAGGTTGACATCATATGGCTTAGCCGTCTTCACTGGATATTTCCCCGCCCTCTCTCCTCACAAGCTGGTCTACAAATCTCGCTGCTTTTCCCTATGCAGAAGGGCAGAAGATGAGTGCAGAAGGAAGGGCAGAAGACCAGAAAGTATTATTATCCTGTTAACCAGAGGTCTAAAGGAAATGGAGAGCAAAGTTTGGGGAGTTTTTGAGAACTCCCCAGACAGTCCAATGTTCCTCTTTAAGTCCTTCATCTCTTTACTGTATCACACCTCATTTTAAACCAATCCTTCCTTTGAAATGAAGCTACTTGGGAAAGTTTACTGAATGAGGGCCCTAGTGCTGGCTACCCTACTGGAATCCATCACCATTCCCCTCTTGGTGGTATTTTTTCGTGTTAAGGTGTGATCATACAATACAATATTCAGATATCTATTTCTTATTCAGAACACATGATCACATTTTCACAGCCCTATTTTTTTTTTTTTCAACAGAGCCAGAAATAAAAACAAATAATACATATTCCTCCCAAACATTAATCCATGAGCTGCCTACTCATTGTAGAAACATCTTAATGCATTGCTTTCATGTATATTCCAGAAGGTCAGCAATATGTTTTGCATGCATAAACCTACAGGTTAATGAGTCCTTTTAACACACTGTGACAATCCTTCTATTGCCTGACACATCTATAGGTTAATGTGGCTAAGTGCCTGATTAAGCTCAGACCAACACAAATTCACTTTAGGCCACCTACAGGATTGCCTGCATGAATTTCTCCATTGTTAGGCTACTCACAGATGGAGAGCAGCGCTGCACATTATTGTGCCTCCAATGCTATGCAGGGCAGGTGAGAGGGAACAGCAGGGGATGGCATCGGGGCCGGCATCTCTGGTCAGACACTGCTGCAGCCAACGTTTGGGAGCCTTCCACTAGAGCAGAGAACTAAAGGCACCCAAGAAGCTGTCTGTTGGAATGCCTGACGAAGGCTGGGACAGCGACAGGGGATTAGGAGTAGAGATAAGTGAACTTCCTAAAAATTCGATTCAGGCAATTTGCCAAATTTCTCCAAGAAATTAGGGTTTGTCCGAATCTCATCTTTGAGAATCACTCACCTCTGGAAAACACACTGCACGGAGGGAGTGGGGGAGGCCAGCCACGCTGTCAGTGGGTGGCGTAAGCTGGCTTTCACAGCAGCCGGCCTCCTCCGCTCCCACCGTGCGGGCATGTAGGTAAGCTACACACAGCACGGTGGGAGTGGAGGAGAACGGCCACACTGTCAGCGGGCGGTGGAACCCAGCCTTCACAACTGGCCTGCCCTGCTCCCACCATGCGGTGTGTAGCTTACCTACATGCTGGCATGGTGGGAGGAGGCCGACCCCACTGTCAGCGGGCAGCGGAAGCCGGCTTGCACAGCTGACAGCGCATCCGGCTCCCCCCTCCCCTGTGCAGGGGAGCAGTGGAGAGCTGGCTGCACTGTCAGCTTTGCAAGCCGGCTCCCGCCATGCACATTGGATTCAAGCATGCCGCTGGCACGAGAATGGCAGTGATTTTTTTTCCTCCCTCTGCCCAGTGAATTTCAGGAAAAATTTGGTCAGCACGAACCCCCCAAAATTTGGTTTCTTGCTGAATTTATTTTTTCCTGAAACTCCGAACGAACTTGGGTTCTGACGAACTGGTTCGCTGATCCCTAATCAGGAGGTAAAGCGCAATACATGGTCTTTACCTGCGGTGCCCATAGATTTCTATAGGGGTGCATTGTAGTTGCGCTATGGGCAAAACACTGCATGTAGCATTTTGCAAACCGCAGTGCACTGATGTAAGAGGACCCATTTATTTATTGGGCTGTGTTTTCTGGCTGTTTGTGATGCGTTGGAGTGCTTATACTCTAACGAGATGCGTGCCTGGTGTAAAAGGGGCCTTGCTGTGACTTTTTTTCTATAGTTGTGTGTTAAGGGCAGATGTAATATAATTGGCTATATGGCAAATTTTTATTTTGCACCGCCAATTGCTGACATAAAATGAATAAAAACATGGGATGTGTAAGTGCTGTTCTTACAGTGCTGAGCCTGTGCTGGAAAAACACTGTGCCTAAGCTGATAGAGAGACATAGGACTCTTCCACATCCGTCTGACTGGTGGAGGTGCGGGTAATTATTGGGGCTTATCACATGCCGGCAGGTGGCTTGCCAGCCTCCTTAACTTTTGAACTGATAGGGACCACTAACTAGAACCCTAGCGATGAAACAGTTAAAAAAGGTTTTTTATTTCATTTATTCTAACTATATTTAACTGCACCGACTTCTCCAGCACCAGACAGAGCCCTCTGTGTCCAATGGCTCCCAGGGCTCTTCCAGTGGCTCATGTGATGTTGTCAGTAAAGTCAAAGCCATCTGTCTGTTGGCATCTAGGCTACACCG